>CM050888.1:195026169-196276169 GCA_027725995.1 Rhynchospora tenuis
GCCTGGGTTCGTCAGAACCCACAGCGAATCATAGTACATGACATGCAACAAGTTAATTAATTGACACGCCTTATTTTGTGCAATGCTAATTATCGTTCAGATTTGGTCCATAGATTTTTTAATACACAGATATAATGAGCCATGTATGCAATTTAAAATTTATCCAATTTTAGCGAACAATTTCGTGATCATATCGTAATTTACATATAGATATTCCTCGTTAAAAAATATGAATTATTTAGAATTTTATATGAGAAAAATCAAATTTAAATTGTGGATCTAAGTACGGTTTATTAGCTGTGTTTTGAAATAAATATGGTGTATTGTTATTTTTGTTTCTCTCTAATCAGACAAAGTAATTGCATCTATCATTTGATTAGTGAGAACAAAAACTAACAAGAATTATCGATTTAAAGGCAATTAATCTGATTGACGGTTGGTTTGAGTATAATTTGGCAACCGACTAATCGATTTCGATGGTTAAATTGATGATTTTAAGTCTGTCAAATGTCTGCAGCGAATATGTTATATGTAATGATATTTAACCACCTCTCTAATTAATTTCCCGACTAATTGATCTTGGGTGTTTATGTCCATGCTTGTGTGGGCCGGTCTGAGTTTGGGAGTAAGTCTTAATGCTATCTCAGAAAATAAAAATGTTTGAATAATGCAGATGTGTTAGGAGTTAATAAGTCTTCTTACATATAATGCTGTGCCAGAAAATAAAAGAATTGTGAATGTTTGTCTAGAGGAGGAATATTCTTCTTATTTTTACTATAAAAAAAAAAGATACATTTTAAGTGATGAAGCACACGAATCTAGCGAGGGTGAAGCGAGGCATATATATTATATATATCGGCACACAAAGGATGAAGCATCATTTAGAGCAAAGAAATATGAAGCAAATTATAGAATTGATATTGATTATAGATCTGTAAATATCTGAAGTTTCTAGTAGGATAGTAAGTGATATCAAGGAAAAGTAGGAGGTTGTGGAAATGGGTAGAAATTAATAAGAAATGGGAAAAGCTAAAAAAGGGCCAGCAAAAACATCTCCAACCAATTTTTGGTGCATGTTTTACCAGAATTGGTTACTACCATCCCCTCTTTTCCCATCCATCCCATCCACAGGCTCTAAACATGCCAGATTGAGCCCAACGACTGACCCAGTCTATTTATATTCTTTAAACCTCCTCTCTCACTCCTCCAAACCCTAGCCACATTCTGCACGAGAGAGGCGATTTTTGCGGCGCTGGTGGGGCGAGAGAATTGGTCTATCGCCTCCGCTGCGGTGCGCACCTCTACTTCCTCTTCCTTTGGCTCTCTCCGCTCGTCACCGTCTTTCTCCAACTCTCGCCTCTCTCAGATCCAGTCAGATTTTCATTTTTCTCTCTTATTCGACTTGGATTTTAATTTAGTAAAGGTACAGATCTCTCGTTTTCTTCTTCTGGTAACGATTAGTGCATTTTTTCCTTCATTTCTGTTCAATAAGGCACAAATCATGTACTGGTTTGCTTTTTCGTGTGTTAAATTTTGTGTACATCGCTTGATCTTGTACTGATTTGCTTTCTCGTGTGTTAAATTTTGTTTAAATAGAACTTCCGATGCGCTTTTCTTGTACAGAAGATTAGATGCTAATTAATTATTGTTCAAGATCAGATGGCCTAAAAAAATAATACGGATCATATGCTAATTAAATCTTGAACAGAAGTTCCGTTCACAATCAGATTAGTGCGTTTTTTCCTTGATTTCTGTTTCAATCAGGTCATTGCAATGTCAATTTTTACTAATTAATTGCTGCTAATACAAAAGCTTTTACTCTTTTTACTTGTTTGTCAATCGATATACTAATTAATTGTTTAGTTTCCCTGGTAGATTAGTTAATCGTCATATGTGTTAAGTTAGCATCTATAAGGGATCATCTTGTTTCATTATATATTTTGTTAAAACTTCACATGACCTGAAAGTATTAAATATTATTAGAGCACTTAATTAGTAATTGATCTTAATTGTATTTTATTTTGATTGTACAGGAATTACAAGATTGGGGTGAGAAGAGTTGTGCAGAAAAATTCGAAGGAAGAGTTGATGAATTGTGTTAGTTTGTACTTTGTAGTAGTTAAAACTGTATAGGATTTATGTTATTATTAATGGACGTTATTATTAATGGAATTGTTTAGTTCGTTGAAACAATGGATATTATTCTTAATAAATGATCAGTGTTTCAAATTACCGATGCATCTAACTGAACAATCAAAAATTTTAATCGATCCCTTAACTAATTTAATTGAACACAAAAATTTTTGGATGCAACTAACTGTGAAAATAAAAAAATGTGAAAATCAATTTTTGGATGCAACTAACTGAACACATAAAACTTTAAGTTCATCCCTTAACGTGTTTAGCTGAACACATAACAAGATTAACTCATCCTTTGATGCATCTAACTGAACAGAAAAGTTACGAAATTTCTATTTTCAGATGCAACTAACTGAACAAATAAAACTTTTAGTTCAACCTTTACCGTATTAAACTGAACACAAAAGTACGAAAATTTCATTTTCAGATGCAACTAACTGAACAAATAAAACTTTTAGTTCAACCTTTACCGTATTAAACTGAACACAAAAGTACGAAAATTCCATTTTCAGATGCATCTAACTGAACACTTACAACTTTTAATTCAACCCTTATGGTATTTAACTGAACAAATAAACCAGTACATTTGATGACGTCAGCATCCAGAAATTTCTAAAAAAATTTTGAAAAATTTTCGGTGACGTCAGCGAGCGCCTTGCTGACGTCAGCATGCGAAAAAATGGAGGTGAGGCCCATTTTTGGCCTGTGGATGAGATGGATGGAAAAATGGTGGATGGTGTGTATCACACCTGATGTTTTACTGTAGTAATATATTAGACCTTTCTCAATTAACTCCTTAATGTTAAGACGAAATCCTGATCCACTTTGTAACACACTATTTTATCGTATTATTTCCAAATTTATCTAGGACAACTAATTATATGTATAAAGATTAAGAAAACCCCTCGAGGCTCGAACACATGCATGTGCTATTCATAAAATTAACGAGATTACTGCTATCTTAATTTTAATTAATATACTTATTTTAGACATGATTTACTTTGCAAAATGATTTTTCTCTGTGAATACTTAAGTAGATTGCTAAAGTTATCGAACAAGCTTTGAGAAACTATGTACTTTACAACTTTTGAATCTTTGGTAAACCTAAACAAGTGCATGTAAGAATCAAATCTTTCATGTTAATTAAGTATAAATTTTGAATGGTACGAAATACAAAATGATGTGATGTTTTCCAAATTTGGGTTTAATTCGTTGCTAAGACCTGCAAGTGAGAAATGAATATAACCATTATAAGAAGCCTTTACATTACCTACGTAAATTCTAGTCGATCGAGGCAAGTTCTACACGGATCTACGCCTGTAAGACTTACTTCTTAACGTTACTGTCATGCTCTTCAGCTATACAAAAGGATCATATTCATGAATACACCTGTAAGATGCATTGCAGTTGAATCATGGGTTTTGATTTATATACAGTTGTTTAGTGGAAATAATTTAGTAGTCAAATATTTTGATTGGTCGTCTTTAGGAGAAACACCCTTATATATAAAATCAAGACTTAACAGTAAATTTTATTTAGTAAGAGAACCGCAAAGGTTAATATATAGTACATTTATCTGAGACATCTTAATCTTGTACAAATAATAAACCAAAATTTAGTTTGTAGAATTTTTAAGTGTACATATTGTATTTTCGAGGAAGACCAATAACAATCATTCAAATTCATTGTGGAATTTTAAATATTAATTAATGTTGTTAATTTCTTTTTTTTTCACAATTATAACAGCAAGACATGTTAATTCCTTTTGTACTGGAAAGCGAAAAAAGAATACTATTGTATCAAAAACCGCCCCTAAGAATATAATTGGATCAGAATATGTACTCGATTTGTTTCAGAAGTATTCAAAGCATATGGATTTTGTATAAGCTACCCTACTAAAAAAAAAAAAAAATTGTACAAGCTAAGCGTGTAGTATGTAGATATTTTTCCATTGATAGACCAAATGTCTTATTCAAGCCTTCTGTGACCCTGTTACCTTTTACCATCTGCGGAAGTGAGAAAGCTAGAGATGAGAAAAAGACCCGACAAGACTTTTTGTATTGGAATTTGGAATGGTAGAAATCCCATTCGACTGTAGTGGCTTAGTGGATGCCTTTTAAATTTTGAATACACATAAAGCGCTAGGTTTTGGTTCAGTGACATGAACATCAACTTTTTTTCGCACCTGACGCACTTCGTCCTGCCATGATGTATGTTATCTTGGTTGAGATGTTTAATTATTATTTCTTTTTGTCATCAAGACATTTTATGGTCGGTCTACTACTCTGCTCCAAAGTTTTTCATGAGGTGAATAAATAGAGAGAGAGTGAAGAAACAGAAAAAAAAAATAGTCTAGTTTCCAAATGTTGTTTAGTGAATGAAAAAGAATAAGAAGGAATTAATAACCATATTTCTTATAACGTTTATTCCGTCCCAATTTTGAGAGTTTCAAACTGAATTTCTTCCTCTTCCAGACTTCCACTTCGCTCTAACTCGAAAGAAGCTCTTTTTTCTTTGAAATTAATAAATATATTTAATTGTTGAATTTCGATATATGAAAAGGACGAGATTTTAATCTTATCCTATATATATGTACCCATTTCTTTTGAATTAAGGAGAATATTAAATTGGCCAAATTAATGAAGATGTAGTCTCATTTCCTTCTCTCTTTATTGGACATATTTTGGAAGGGGGAAAAAAATTTCACATCTTTTCTTCCGAAAGGCCCTCCTATATATGATTCCTATAAATCAAGTTCCACCACCTGCTATGGATACAGAACATAGTCTAGTTCCTGTATTGCATCGATCTCTTCTCTCTAGCAAAAGAAAACAGCGCGCGCAAGTACAGTTGAATTGTCACAGTAAGTTTTACGACATTAATTAATCTTATTACTTGTTGTAGTATGTTCTTGGCCTTGGACGGTTAAATGTTGATGCTATACTGAACTCCTATAAAGAGAATCCCAACCAGAGCTGGGTTACAAATTCCATTTCCCCCTACGTGGAGTCATATATATTTTTGCTTTGTAAAGTATTAAATAATAGAAAGTATGTTGTCATTTGTTTTTTAATTACTGGATTTATGACAAATTCTTGATATATATTTTATAGAATGGCAAACATACAACGTGTTTCAGGGTGCAACACGTCTTAATATTTTTTTTTTTTTTGTGTTTCAAATAGCCAATTCAAATTGTTTAATGTGATACCAAACTAAATATATTTTTTAAATTTATCTACTATTTTAAGTTTTTTTTTTAAAAAAAATCAATTGATCTAAAAATTATGTGTCGTTCAATAACAATAATTTTCTCAAAATCTAACATAAAAAGTAAAATGGTTTTTTTTTTTTAAAAAAAAAAAATCTGAAATCTATTACCTACAAGGTCTTATTATATTATAAACAGCGCATTGAATAATATTTTAGATTAATCGTTTGATTCAATACGCGACATTTTAGTTACTGTCTGTATATTTTTTTTTCCTCACATCGTGGGTATTTGGCACAACGGCATTTTTTTTTATTAACACCGGTTAAATCCATATTATTAACACCGGTTGGGCACCGGTGCTAATAATCAGTGGTGTTAAAAATATATAAAAAATCGGTTGTAACATAATTAGCAAAATTAAGAATTTATTAAGTTAATTAGGAAATTTATTAAGGATATTTAAATTAATAAATAAGAAATTATGCATAAAAAAAAAAACGACATTTAATTCATATGTACAAATTGATTCGAATTCGAAATCCTTGATTTCAGTGTAATATTCAAGCATAAATTTATTATTCTAATAAAATCAAAGCTTAACTAAAATCAAATTCTAATATTAAGATTAATCCAAAACTTAATGAAATAATATTTATTAACAATCTATATGAGTAGCAGCATTCTTGATTATACAAACTTTGTCACACAAAGCCACAGAGAATCCGACGGATCTAATTAAAAGAAAAAAAAAATTTCGGAGGAAGCCTTTCTCTTCCTCTCCGTTTCTTTGCGCTGTCTCTCTCTCCCTTTCTTCTTTTCTCTTCTTCTTCGTTCTCTCCGATCAAGCAGCTCTCTCCTCTATTTTTCCCCGGTGCAGTAAATAGTAAAATGGAGGCGGAGGAAAGAGCTGAGCCTGGCCAATCCTCCTCCGCCAGGTACCCCTTTTTCCTTCGTTCTTATCCGATTCAGTCGGATTTGAGACGAGGTGGACTTTAAGAGTAGTAAAATCACGATGGGTAAATCATCGCCGTTCCCTTTTCTCTCTTCCTTTATTTTATAATTTCCTTGGATTTGGGGTATTTAAGGGGGTTTCTCTGTTGAAGTCGGTTTGGTTGGCTTTGAGGAAATCCGAGAGAAAAAGAGAGAGGGAAAGAAAAAGAAAGAGTAAGGGAAAAACTCAGAGATCAAAGGTATAGCTTTATGTTCTTCATTTTGATTTTCTCGGATTTTTGAGGAATTATTCCGGAAATTTCTTTAGGAATTTCCTATGTTTAAATCTTGATTTAAAAGGGGTTCATAAGAGTTGTTATGAGTATAAATGATGTCGTTGATGCTTACTGTTAAGAAGAAATTTTGGGATGATTGGTTTACTGTTAAAACTAGGGGTTTCTCGGATTGTTATCGCTAATCATGGGGTTTTGCTTAATAACAGTGGGAGATGAACCTTTTAAATGCATTAAAATGATGGATTTGAGTTAGAAACTTGAGAAATTTGCTGTGATTAGGGTTATAATAGGAAGTATTGAGGTATGAGCATTCGGGTTGATTTGGATAGTGCTAATTTGATGAAATTCTTGAGTTCTCGATAAAACTGTTAATTAGGATGTGTTTGTGATGTTGTATACAGGTATTCAAACCTGTGGTACCGGTGTTTGTGTCACTGGTATTTGTTCTGGTACCTGTCTGGTATGGTGACGGGATTACAGGGACTGATTCGTAAAAATTTTTAGGCCGAAGGACCTGTTTATGAAGAAAAGGACCTAAAAAGAAATTAAAAGGGCTTGGTTGTGAAATAAAATGATCTGGGGTTGTTTTTGGAAGTTGTCTGTCGAGTTACTGGGTCGGGTTCCTGTGTTGTTGGATTTTGTCGGAAACCGACTCGGATCCGTTGGTCTGGCTCAGGTCAAATGGATCAGTTTGACCTGGCTCAGCCGTTTCGTCTTTTTGGGCTGGTTTGCGTGTGGGCTTCGTTGCGGAAAAAAAAAAAAAAAGAGAAGTTGGGCTTCTCTTTCTGTTGGCCCAGTGCGAAAAAAAAAAAAATTTCTTTTGGCCCGATACTTATATACTTAAATCTAATTAGATTTAATAATTAAACGTTAATAAACTTAATCTATGATTAAGTTAAAACTAGTGTGGCTTAATAAATAATTAAAGGAAAGGCCAACGTACGTTTGGGTATACCTTTAATTAGTCGATTTTCGGGGAAATGATGAAAACAGTCCGAGTGAAAATCCAGAACAGATACAAATCACCGACTATCTGATCCCAACAATTAAAACAATAAAATTTTGAATTTTTGAATTTTCATATTTCTTATTTTATAAATTATATTGAGTTTAATGTTTTATGATTTTCCTAATATCTATTTTATAATTAAAATTTTTGAATTTCAAAACATTAGTAAAAATCTAAATTTAAATAAACTTAATTTAAACAAAACTAATTTGAGTAAAATTTAAATAAACCTATTTAATTAAAACAAATTTAATTATATATATAAAAAAAAAATAATAATAGAATTAACTAATTTTATTCTCAAAAAATTAAATTTTCGAAATTTTATTTAGTTATGTATTATTTATTTATTTAATTGTTAAAAAAAAAATAATAATAAATAAATAATAATAATAATAGTAATAATAAATAAATATAATATAATAAACTAATTTAAATGAGTAGTAATAAATATTAAATCATGTTAAAATAAATAATCTATTAAACTATATTAATATAACCAATAAAGAATCAATAGATAGAACTTTAAAGAACTACTGAAAACACGAATAAAAATTATAACCAAAGATCTTTTTGATTTAAGGATTTTATTGTAGTGGGGTATTAGGAAAGCTGAATTTCTAAGTTGATTTATTTAATTGAAACCGTTAGTTAATTCTCAACGGTTTTCTGATCTTTACAGGAGATTGGACAGGTCCCGAAGCAGACAACGATAAAGGTGCGGAACGTGGATATCTATAGAAATTTTTGTTCGGTAAATTTTAAATTAATGCACTGCATGTTGAATACCGACTTAAATGCATTAATGATTGGTCATATAAAATTTAGACACAGATATTACAACTCAAATATAAATATCATGTTGAATTAAGTTCCCAGTATTGGAAATTTGAATAATTATGAGTCAGGCAAGTTTGTTTATCATTTGATTCATTGAACAGCATTGTATCGGTTCAATTAAAGAGTATTGCCTGTCGTGATGAATTCTAAAAAAGTCTTGAGAAGTTAATGATAATGGATGGAATTTAAAAGAGATTAAACCACTCTCCAAAGTCGGTCGGCCACCGGCTTTGGCCAGTTCGATAGTACTATACGGATATGGAATCCCTTCCGCCTGTCAGGGTCCGGGATTTTTTTTTAAATCTCTACCGCCTGCCCTGTCTGGGGAAGATCTCTCTCCGCCTGCTCATACTAGTTGAGTTGGGAGATCTGAGTGTGCATTTAATTATCTTTATATGACTTATGATTTGACGGATCAGACTTTGCTGATTATCCTTGACTTGTCTGTTGTGCATGTGTTATACAGATGGTGCTGATAGGTCCGGTTTTACTTCGTTGCACGGTAGGTTATTAGAATATTTATTGCATTTCCTTAGTATAACATTTTTAAAGCTTTAGATAATTAAATACTTAATTATTATGTTATTAAATTCATATTATTTTACGGGATTTAATCTGGACTTAGATTTCAACTAGAAATCCACGTCTGGAACTAAAACCCGCACTGAGAATCTATCTCACTCCGTTTGTTTTGCATGTACCTCGATTGGTTGGGGGTTCCAGGGTACCCACAGGCCGCTGAGGGGTCCTCCGCTCTTCGTGATTGATGGGTCGCACGTTCATCTTCATACTTTTATTCCTCATATGCACACTTCCCTTACGTACCACGTTTCTATGTCTCCTGATGGCGTATATATGTATATCGAGTATACTCCTCCTCCACCTCCTGCGCCTGCTTCACCTCCAGTTCCAGAGCCTTCGGTACCTCCCACCCCAGTGATAGTTGTTAGTGACTCCGATGACGAGGGTATCGTCTTGGAGTAGTTGGTGTGTTTGTGTGTTTGAGACTTATTAGTATAGTTTGGTGGTGAGATGGACTAAAATTTTGATACACTAGTCTAGACTTTGTTCATGTGAGCTAGACTAAGTGATGTAGATATTGAGTCCATTCTCAGGGCTTGTGGTCCTCAGTTATGTGTGTGCCGGTTCTGATGATGATGATGTTGTGACATTGTACCATATGTATTTTATATGCTAGTGTGAGAGTGTGCTTTTGGGACTCGAGTTGCTTATGTTGTGATTTGCTTAATATGTTCAAATTATTTTATATCTCTTAATACTCTTTATTTTGAAAAAAAAAATGGTCATAAGAGTTCAGATTGAGTTTTAAACTAAAGCCTTACGATAATACAAGTTTTGTGTTATCGTGGCGGGAGCTGTCATATTTAAAGCTGGGATGTGACACCGGTGTTAGAAATCCGGTGCTAAAAAACATCCGAATTGTTGGCGCGCAAAGGCGGGGAAAACAGACAACCTTTAGCACCGGTTTTTAACTAAAAACCGGTGCAAATAATATCTCTTTAGCACCGGTTATTAGTTAAAAACCGGTGCTAAAGGTCTGTCCTGAAAACCGTTTTTTTTAAGGTTTTTTTTATTATATCTTTAGCACCGGTTTTTTAGTAAATAACCGGTGTTAATGATATCTTTAGCACCGGTTTTTTACTAATAACCGGTGCTAAAGGTTGATGCCGATTAAAAAAAATATTTTTTATTTTTCGGGCTAGCCCCATTTTTGCTAGCCATAAAATGCAATATCAAAACTAACAATTAAACACACATAATTCATGCATCACAATGATATATATCAATACAATATTCATATCACAATTAATACACATACACACATTACAATTCTAACAAGATACAAGTCTATGTAAATACGAAAAGAACTCATCTAAAGTTTCGTTAAGGTCCTTTTCATCATAAGGCTTGCCCTCTGGTTGCACAGCCTGCATATTGACACTTTATATAATTAGTAACCTAATCTTATTCAATTGAAGACAACATAAAATCTTAAACTCTAAAGATAACACAAAAGTGATTCATACCGATACGATCTCCCCGGTCATCGCGTAGTGACTAAGGATTTTGCGGAGCGATGTCATCGCATAGTATCCACAATCGATGAAGTTCGGCTGTCGTGGACACTACAAGGAAAAAAATAATACTATTAAGATTAAATTCAATAAATGAGAATTGAAATGAAACTATTGTAAGTTCGAGCTATGTACCGGAATCATGTCAATCTGGAATCTGGGAACTTTAGCCAGTCTTGACAAAGCTCTGCAACATTTAAATATAAAGTTAGGAAAATTAATTTGTGATTATTATTATAGATAGATAATGTATGTGTTGACTAAAACTCAAAACTTACTGATTGAATACACCTAGAATCGGGGATTGATAACTGCCTGAATCGAGAGAATCGACAATCCATAGCATTCGTGCCGAGAGTCTAGCGATAATAACCACATAATGAGACCTGCAATTACATATCAAAGGACTTATTGGTAAAATTAACTTTAAACCTCAAAATGTAAACCATAATTAAAGTCCAAATTAGGAATTTTATAACTAACCGATTCTGATGCAGTAAAATATGATAAGGATCCCTTTTTTTATATTTCTGAAAGTTATTCATCATGTAGGTTATTGTGCTGACATTATTGTTATTTACATCCGATGCCGAGCATCTTTCCGGATCCCAAAAGATGAAATTTTTGAGATAGGTGTTAACACAATATTCCCTACACCACCTGCATTGCATGTTATATTCATATTATACAAATCAATTATATTTGGTTCAATTTAATTAGACATATTATACAATAATCAACTATTGTTAAGTTTAGAAAATACTTACATGGTCCAAACCTTCAGAACTTGAATGAAGGGCTCTCTCCTATTAAAGACATGACCGATATCAGTAAAGTCGAGATGGAATGACTTCAATACTGCGAACTCGAAGTTACCAGCAATATCGAAATACGTCATTTCTGGATCCATCATCCTGATATAGTCATGTATCCTTTTTGCATTCGGCCCCAAATTTTCCAATGTGCCCTCATCCGCAAGCGGTGCGCACATCTGAAAATTGCCCTCGTCAAAGTACTCCTCCACTTGGAATTCTTCTTCCTCCTCTTCTTCTTCTAACTCCACTTGCTTTTTCTTCTTTTTCGGAGGAGATTGTAAATGTGCCGAAAATCGTTTCCAATTTTCCCTCAGTTGAACCTTAAAATCCATATATTAGTCATAAAATAATAATTTTCAACTTAATTACACTATATATATATAATTACTACAAACTTTTGAAATTTAGAATAAGTTATAAGATCTACCAATTTTGAAATGTCCAAATCGATAAGTTCCATCGGCCACCTTAGATATGAACCTTGAAATAAACCGAGCAGGTCATCTGCGTTGGGAGGTGGATAAGGTACTGGCGCGTTTTTGAATTGATCGAAAACTTCTAGAACTTGTACCCTCACATCTTTCTCACCCAAAGGTTCTCTGTGAACCGTCTCATCACTGCTCGTCCGTGGAAACACTATTGCTCTTGCTACAAACACAAGAGTCGCCGACCCTTCTGATGGGAGGAGGAGCAAGCATTTTTTTGGCCCCTACAATTATAAGCAATATCATGTTTAATGACAAATCATAAACTATATACTCGCAAGCAATATATAACATTAGCTCGATGAAATTAACAAACCTGCAAACTATAGTCAGGAATCGGGTGTGGTTGATTGTTGCTACCCTGTGAATGGAAAAGAGTAGCTTGATTCAGTATGGGATCGTAAACAACTTGTGATTGGCTTTGTGACAACATCCGCGAGAAACTTTGCTCCATTTCTTCCCTTGCAGCCTTCACTTTCTCGTCCAACATCCGCTCTATTTCCTCGTTGCTGTACCGATGGGAGGCTTTCCTCGTACCCTTTCCAAACACTTGCTTCACGCCAGAATACACTGGGTAACCCCTCAAACGTCCTGAGTGTTCTGGCGTCCCAATCGAAGAAGTCAAGAGGTCATTTTGACGATTGGGTTGAAAACCAGATTTCAATTTCTCATTCTGTCAAAAAAAAAAAATTCATGTCATAATACTAAGTTGAAATTGTTGAATACATAAATTTCAAATTTATTTGAGTTATGAAACATACCGCTGTGTCAATGACAGCAGCAACCTTAGCATCTTTGCAGTGGAGTTCACCTGTTTGTGGATTCTTTGAGGCGCGTGCCCTACTCCATCTAAAGGTCCTGTTGTCTACTTCTTGGCTAATGGTCGAGGTCGCACCATGAACCACCTCTCCCTCTTTCCATCTCTTGTGTACGGTCAAGTAACCGCCTGATCCGAGTGTGTGAGGCATGTCTTTATTGGCGGCATTTTCGCGTCCTTTCTTGCTCAATTCCTATTAGCAAATTCAAAGGACTTATTAGTACAAAGAGTTAAGATAATAGTATTGGCGAATAATTCTATATAAAATATGTTTTCATACCGCAAACGTAGGACTTTCAAGATATTTATCGAATGCCTCCCATTCTTCTTTCGCGATGTTAAATATATCCCATGGTGCTGGTGCATCCGCTTGCGGATTCTACTTGTATTTTCGGTTCTACAATGAGAGGTAATTATAATTATTGAAACTGAATCAATCAATCATGATTTTAAGTGATGTTAAAAGAATAATCTCTTACTAGTCTGCCTTTCCAACCCCTCCAGATATTGTTACAATTTGTAAGAATCTTCTGCTTATGTGGGCAGTCCGGCGAAAGATTCCATGTTCCAGCTATAGACTTGAACAAATCTTCTTTCAGCTCTTTTGGCACTTGATTCCACCTAACGTAACTGCATTTAAAACAAGTATTAAGTTCACATGCAAATTTATATATTGATATTATCCACATCAGTGATTTAAATAGCGGCGCTATAAACTGCTATAGCGCCACTATAGCGGTACGACCTAGTAGACCGCTATGGTGCTAAATTAAAAATACCGCTATAGCGGTGTTCATTAATATACCATAATATTATTTAAAAAATTATTTATTTTTGGTGTTTTATTTCTTATGGTGGCTAAAATAGTAAAAATTAGCAACATATATATGCATTATAGTTGTATTTTAATGAAATATAGCGACACAATTTGTTACCTGCTAATATAGAATCAGTATTACGAACATTTGCTTTAGCACTGACTTGATTTAATATTAATACAACGAAATTTGTCTATTAAAATAATATATTTTAAAGTGTAAGTACTAAATTTAACTATTAAAATATGCATATATTGTGATATGATATTTGATTTTTAATTAAAATATGTATATGATATAATAAACAAGTACATTTATACATGTCCGCTATGATCCCATAGCGGTCGCTAAATGACCGCTATCCGCTATCCGCTATGACTTGAGCTTGTTCGCTATGAACCCGCTATCCGCTATTTAAACCTTTGATCCACATTCATATATATTGATATTACCTGAGAGGAATGAGATCTCTTGTTTTAAAAGCACACCAACTCGTGAATTCTCTTGCGTCATCACCTTCCGGTTGGCCTTTATCGTTGAATTTTATAGACAACGTCTTTCCGGCAGCTATCTTCCTTAATGTTTTCAAACATTTGGCCGTTGACCGTTTTCCCCTTCTGCTATTACTTGTTTGGTTATCCATATTTGATGTGGCATTGTCATCCATACTCATCTCATTCGAGCCTGATACAGGATTCTCATCAGGATTCGACATGGCTGCAAATTCAATACATCAATTAGAACATCAATTCATATATTCATATATCAATTAAAACATCAATTCATATATCAATTTATATATCAATTTCTATATCAATTCAATACATCAATTAGAACATTAATTCATAACAAGTTAAAATATCAAATTAAAACATCAATAATTAAAAGATTAATTAAAACATCAATTCATAAATAACACTAATTATAATATCAATTCATACATAACACTAATTAAAACACTAATTAAAATAAGTTCATACATAACCATAGCACAAATCATAACATAACATAAATCAAAACACAACCACAACCAGAACCCTAACCCTATCCCTAACCCTAACCCTAATCATCCTACTCTTCCTCCGGAACCTCCTCCGGGACCTCCTCCACTGGTTCCTCCTCCACCTCTTTCCCCTTAAGACTGCCCCCCTCTTGGTCCGAAGAAGTTCGGCCACAACCCGGTGGAAACCTCCTAACAGCTGAAACAGACCTCCTAACCGGAGGCTTGTAAAAATATCGAGGAGGAACATATGTTTTCGTGCGCATGGGAGGATCATATATAGTCTCCTCACTCTTCCCCTTCTCCTCGTTCTTCTTAATTTTCACATCCTTCTCATTGATCTCC
Organism: Rhynchospora tenuis; assembly: GCA_027725995.1. Taxonomy (NCBI): domain Eukaryota; kingdom Viridiplantae; phylum Streptophyta; class Magnoliopsida; order Poales; family Cyperaceae; genus Rhynchospora; species Rhynchospora tenuis. The sequence continues at coordinate 195,040,974 of CM050888.1, forward strand.
ACCTCATTCTTCTTATCCTTCTCCATCTATATTTGCAATTTAATATATCAATTTATATATCAATTCCTATAAATTGCAATATATCAATTCCTATAAATTCCATCTATATTTGCAATATCAATTCCTATAAATTGCTATTTATATATCAATTTATCAATTCATATAACAATTAACTAATTAGGTAATTTTTAAAAAAATCGGACATAACCTACCCTATACATAGGCATTTTACCATTTTAACCGACCCGATATCATTATATATATACATATTTTTCTAAATCCCAAACATTATCAATTTATATATCCCCATGAATTATCAATTTATATATATCCATGCATGCATGCAATATTTCGGCAATAATATCAATTTATTAATTTTTGGCCAATTTTCGACTAATATATCCATGCATGCAATATATCAATTTTCGGCCAATTTATCAAACACAATATCAAACACATTTTCGGCCATATACATGCAATATCAATTTATAAAAATAAAAATCTAACTTATCAAAACCGAAATCAAGGTAGATAGCACAACAGCCGGAGTAGTCGAGGGAGAACTTACCTCTTTGATTTCGGCCGGAGTAGAGGGAGAGCAGAGTCGAGAGAGGGAGAGTAGAGTAGTCGAGATTTTGGCGAGTAGAGAGGGAGAGCAGAGTCGATCGAGTGGAGAAGAAGGAGGTTGCGGCGGAGAGAGGCAGCAGCTAGGGGTTTCGGCGGAGAGAGGCAGCAGCTAGGTCGATCGATGGAGAGAGAAATGTGAGGGAATGAGGGAGGCAGAGGGTTTCGGAACTTAGAAAATATGAGGGAATGAGGGAGGAGGGAATCTCTCGGCGCCTCTTTGTTTTAAAAAAAAATTGAATTTGATTTTTAGCACCGGTTATTAAGTTAAAAACCGGTGCTAAAGATCCAAACAATTTTTTTTTTTTCGGACGATCTTTAGCACCGGTTTTTTACTTAATAACTGGTGCTAAAAATGAAATTCAAATTTTTTTATTTCTGTTTTTTATTTAATTTCAGTTTTTATAAAATATAAAATAAAAATACTTTTTATTTAATTTCTCTTTTTATAAAATATAAAATAAAATTATTTTATAATTAATTTATTCTTTTTATTTCTGTTTTTATAAATATAAAATAAAAATATTTAATTTCTGTTTTTTATTTAATTTTTGTTTTTTATTTAATTTATATGTTTTATTTAATTTCGGTTGAGATGATAAAAATAAAGATGAAGTTATAAAATAAGATGACAAAAATTATAAAATATACATGAAGTTATGCTACACATGATTGAAACACAAGATAATTAGTTGTACTAATTAATCTTTTTTCTTCTTAGGTGATTTTGGTCGGGCTACCCAAGCTCCTGCATCTCGATGATTGGAGCGTAAATTTGTTGCTAACTCTGAAACTGGTAGCGGTGTTCCATCCATCCCTATGAAAATTCATATTACATAATTAGGCATCAATACACCAAATTAATTCAATAATAAATATATTGTTATTTAATATTATACCTGTGGAGAATGATGGAATTTCATCGAATTGGTCATATTCTTCTTCATCTACGACGTCTTCAACGCCAACAATGCGCCTTTTTTCCTCAAGTACCACATGTCGTGACATGTCGGCCGGATCACGAATGTAAAAAACTTGCATTGCTTGTTTATTTGCAAGTATAAATGAATCATATGCATATCCTAGCTTTTTTAAATCAACAGTTATCATTTCAGTTTTTTTCTCTTTTCTGACTGCACTTTGTAGGATCCATTTACATTCAAACACGGGTATCCTGAATGCATTGTAATCAAGTTCCCATATTTCTTCAATCCACCCATAATACGGCTCTGATGACTTACCATCACTTGATATGGCTACAATTTTGACTCCGCTGTTTTGTACTGTGCTTTTGCCATCTTGTTTCTTTGTGTACCAGGTAAATCCATTCAGATCGTACCCTTGATAGGTGTGCACATTTGCAGTGGGACCATTCGCAAGGTATTTCACAGTTTCATTCTCGGACGGGGATAGTCGCACTTTGTTTCTGAACCATTTTACAAAGTTTTTGTTGTGCTCATTTGTGATCCAACCTTCACCTTTGTGAGGATTCTGCTCTCGCAACTTGGCTATGTGTTCGTCCACATAAGGAGCCACGATGGCAACTTGTTGAAGAATTTTAAGATGTGCTTTTTCTCTCCTTTCAAGGTCCACTGTAATTATTTTCAAACCAAGTATACTTTTTCCTAAAAGTCTACCTTCGTGCCGATTCTTAGGTAGGCCAATAGGTTTAAGCCCATCAACATAATCAGTATAGAAATTAATAACCTCTTCGGCCACGTATCCTTCGACTATGCTCCCTTCGGGCCGAGATCTGCTTCGTACTAACCTTTTCAATTGTCCCATTGCTCTTTCAAAAGGGTACATGTACCTCAAATATATTGGACCACACCAGCTTATCTCCTTGACTAAATGAACGGTCAAATGCACCATTATTACAAAGAATGATGGGGGGAAGTGCATCTCCAACTCACATATGGTCTGATAAGCACCAGTTTCTAACTCTGTCAGTTTTTCAGGATCAATCACTTTGGAGCAAATTTCATTAAAGAAGAAGCACAACTTAGTGATGGAGTTTCGAACATTTTCCTTAAAACATCCTCTAATTGCAACTGGGAGCAACTGGGTCAACAACACGTGATAATCGTGCGACTTCATTCCAATCAATTTCATGTCCTTCATTGATACCTTCCTTGAAATATTCGAGGAATAACCCGTTGGAACCCTAATATCTTTCAAACAATTCAACAGACTGAGTTTCTCTTTTTTTGTCAGAGTATAAATTGCATCGGGTAACCAATCCCGTCTTTTAGTAGTATCTGGCTGGGCAGCTAGTTCCAGTCGAATTCCCATTTCGACCATGTCTTTCCTCACATTGGCATTGTCTACTTTTCCTTGAGCATTTAAAATCAAAGCAACCAAAGCTTCACATATGTTCTTAATGATATGCATCGCATCCAGGCAATGCCTAACATTCAAATATGCCCAGTATTCAAGGTTCCAGAATATAGACTTCTTCTTCCATCTACCATCCGGGATTTTATTGGCAAATGGTTTGCCCATTTTAACTTTAAGATCTTTCACCTCCTCATAAATCTCTCTTCCGTTTCTCGGTATCGGTGCTCGTCGGTTCTCGATTTTGCTATCAAATTTGGTTTTGTAATCAGCTCGGCAGTAGGGGTGATGACGGCTAAGGAACCTACGATGTCCCAAGTAGACCATTTTCCTACAATTTATCAACCATTGATAATGTGTATTATCCTCACAAATAGGACATGCCTTCTCTCCTTTGTTCCTGTAACCCGATAAGTTCCCGTAGGCGGGAAAATCATTTATCGTGCAAAAAATCATCGCACGTAGGGTGAAATAACTTTTTGAATAAGCATCGAATACCTTCACTCCATCTTTCAACAACTTATCAAGGTCTTCTATTAACGGAGCTAAATACACATCAATATCGTTTCCTGGTTGTTTTGGACCAAAAATGAGCAAAGGCATCATCATATATCTTCTTTTCATGCATAACCATGAGGGAAGGTTGTAAATAACTAATAAAACTGGCCATACGCTGCGATTGCTGCTGATGAGACCATAAGGATTCATCCTATCCGTGCATAGTCCCAATCTTAGATTCCTAGGTTCACTTCCGAAATCTGGAAAATAACTGTCTATGTTTGTCCATTGGGGCGAGTCTGCAGGATGTCTGATCATTTTATCTTTCTTTCTGCCTTCCGTATGCCACCTTAGTAGTTTAGCATCTCTTGAATTAGTGAAGAGACGCTTGAACCTTGGTATTATCGGCAGATACCACAATGTTTTCGCAGCTGGTCTCTTTTTACAACTATCTTCATCATCTTCCAAATCATCGTCCCTTAGTCTATAACGGGATACACATTGGACATTTTGTGAAGGTTCTGGTACTTATTCCGAAATAGTATGCAATCATTTGGACATGCATGAATTTTATCTACTTCCATATTCAAAGGACATAGTAACTTTTTAGCCTTATAACATGTATCTGGCAATGTATTTTCTGCTGGAAGCATTTTTTGCAAAAGACCGAGCAATTCCGTGAAACTTTTATCGCTCCAATTATTCCTGGCTTTTAGATTATACAGTTTAAAAACAGTTTTAATTTTTGAGAATTTATCCTGATCACAACCGGGATATAATGGTAAATGAGAGTTTTCATCCAACTTTTGAAAAATATTAGGAATATCATCAATAAAATCAGCTGGTATTTCATTCATCATTTCATCCAAATCATTTTCTATAAAATCATCATCACATTGCTGTTCACTTACATTTTCATCCACAAATACATCATCCCCCCCAGTTATTTTCTACATTATTTTCAAAATCAGATGAATTAATGCTAGTCCCAACATTAGCCTGATCTTCCAACTTTTCACCGTGTTCAACCCACCTGAGGTATTTAGGTGTTCTCATCCACCCTTTCTCAATCAAATGTGTTCTAATCACTTGACTATCCTGTCTCTGAAAGTTAAGACAATGTTTACAAGGACATAGACTTCTGGGCTTTCCAGTTGACTTCCGATTTTCTTCAGCACATTTTAGGAATTCATCCACAACTCCAACAAATTCATCTGATATCCGTGAATAATCAAACATATACTTCTCCCTTTGATCCATCTGCGAAGATAAATGTATATATCCAAAAGTCAGGGTTATAGGGTTTATAGCTAGGTTCAATGTATCACATGAGGTTTTCGGACCGGTTACCATCCTAGCCCACTCTTTGGATACCCTGTCTCATTAGCGAGTGATACGTTAGATGTAATATGTTGTCTGAGAAAAATTCGGCAGCATTTCCCCTTATGTTCCCTGAATACGCAAACACACGATTGCTCGTGCGTACGTATCCTTGGGAACACAAGGGAAAATGCCGCCGAAATTTTTCTCAGACAACACATTACATCTAACGTATTACTCGCTAATCCTAAATGAGACAGAATATCCAAAGAGCAGTCCCCAACTGGGAACTATCCGAGATTAATCCCTAATGGATTAATCTCGGACGGGCACGACCTAAAATAGTTCAAATTCCGGCAATTTGGTCCTATATGACAATACATCTAATATATGCACATGCCAAACAATTAATTAATTAACCATGCATGTTACAAATTGATAATTTAAGAAATTGAAATTATGGAGGGTTAAAATAGAAAATTATCGAAATTCTCTCGAATCGATGATTTTCTCACTTTAATAGAATCACCTTCTCTCCCTCTTCCTAATTAATCAAACCAAAATAAAAAAAATCAATTACAAATAATAAATTTTTTAAAATACAAATAATAATTAAAAGATAAATTAATTCAAGAATATACCTCAAATGTAGCTTTTTTAACCTTCTACTTGCTCTCCTTTGCTTTCCCTTTCTATTTTTCAATTTTTCTAACTTTTTCTATATTTTTAGCTATTTTAAATAGATGAGTTTATATTTTCCAATAAATGCTCTCGGTTTTGGAGGAAAATAAATTCACGCAGGAACAGTAATGGTGGGGATGGTGGGGGTGGGCAGGGATTGGATCGGGAAGGAAATGATATAAAAAAAACACATATATTTTCAACACCAGTTTTTACGGAAAAACCGGTGCTAAAGCTTATCTGGAAAATAAAAAAATATTGAATTATTGTTAACACCGGTTGTAACCTAAAAACCGGTGCTAATGATAATATTTTTAGCACCGGTTTTTAAGTATAACCGGTGTTAATAATAATCGGTTTTTTTTTAAATTTTCGCGGCTACTCTTTAGCACCGGTTTTTAAGAAAGACCGGTGTTAAAGACTTTGTCTGACAATCACAAAAATACCACTGTGTATTATTTATACCGGTTTTCGGGAAACCCGGTGTTAATGTGGCGGTGCTAATAAACTTTTATGGTGTAGTGTGGGTTTATGTAGTAGTTATTTCTCAACATAAAATAAATAACAAGTTCATGTTATTGTGCTTGACCAAGTATCACTAGCAACAAAACTAATAATGTACACGCATAAATATTTTAAATAGGTGATGAATACTCGACAATTTCAGTTAGCGATCGATTATTATATTTCGGTTGAATTTGATAGCTAAACACGGAATAACAATCAAAATATATATTGATATTATATTACCTAATATATCAAAAAAAAAAAAAACCTTAACACAATATATTTTCAAGTTGGGTGCTGTTTTTTTTAACATTTTTTTATTAAACTAGCAGCACGTCTTTAGAGAGCATTCTACATTGCACCAATAATAGTATGGTTATCAAAAACCATCAGTTGGCATGAGCCTACAGCTATTTCCATCTCTCTCCGTCTTGGACCACAACGTATATATTCAGACACAGTTTTCCCTTATTTTCTATGCCTTAAATACTGCATTGATATAGTACATGGGGTCCATTACTAAACTCAGGTGACATGTATTGAAGTTTCATGTTGGCATCTACAGAATTTGGTACGAGGATCTTTACCCGATCCAAAATACATTTTTTTTGTTTAGTATTGAAAGTAGGAAAGATTGGATGGGGCATTATTGTAGGTTAAAGTTTATATGTTACACTTATTAATTAACTAACAAACAATAATACGTACTTCAGGTCAGCTGATCAGATCTCTGTTAGCGCCTATTGAGGGTTGGCCAGGTGAATGCAGCATATAATTAATTTGAGTTTGCCTTCTCTTATTAATTTATTTCCATCAGTCGTCAAACCAACATTCACACTGTTTAAACAAGATGCAAAAGGTAAATGCTTCTACTCGTTATAAGCTTTCCCCCATAAAAGTAAATCAATTTATGAGTTATTATATTATGTGTCACAAATCACAAGTTATAATAACTTTTATAAACCAGATATCATTTGATCTAGGGGTTAAGAATGCATATTTAAACTTAGAAGTCCTGAACCGATGTTTTATCTCAAATTATAAACCTATAACTTGTTCCAAGTAGATCAAAAACAAAGAAATGTTAATATAACCATGTTCTTTACTTAACAAAATCCATGTTAAATATATAGATTCAACTCCTTATAGTTAATTTATTATATTGGTCCCTGAAAATCCAAAAGATACACTTACCCTAATTCTCGGTCTTCCCTCATTCTAAAATTCAGACTCTGCCTTTTGTTAAGAAGGACATCAACACTCTGTTAGCTTTTAAAACTTAAATACAACAAACTAAAATCTTGTACTTGTTTCCGAACTAATTTAGTTGATTTACAAACTTTGTTATGGGGCAAAATGTTGTGACCACAAAGAAATTACTAATGATACAACTTCCCTTTTGTCCCACTATCATTCTTGTTATATAGCTTGCATGGACAAAGACTACAATCTACACATTCTATCTCACACCATCCTTTCATTTTTGCAGCTTTACCAATACAATCTCTTTAATAGGTGACAATGATATAATTCCCAAAAGAAGAAATTATAAATAGATGCCAGTGACAAATCTCATATTGGCGATCCACAAATTATGCAAGCTAGGTTTTAATACCTAGACCCTACTTATTTATTCTCCAATGTTGACATCTGCTTTGCCACCTTTGAAAGCATTGTCACTCGTAAGATCCACATATCTATGTTTGCTATAGGTTTTTGGGATATTTGTGGGCCATGTTTCCATGTGTACCTGCTATAATTTGGTCTTTTGGAAAGATGCATCCACCAAACTTTTACATCTACCAAACAAACTTACACTCACATTATCACATAAGACATAGGAGGTTTACTTTTTACAGTTTGAACCGGAAATCGTGGGTTATTATATTATATTCTCTAAGAAGTCTATGTTGAAAATCACTGACGAATAAAGCCCGCTAGCGCTATAGCAGAATCCATAGATAGTCAAGGCACATGAAGTCTGGCCGTCATTGACTCAGAACTAGGGGTGGGCAAAAAAATCATAACTCATGAATTACTCGAAGTCGCCTCGAAAAAAATTCGGATATAACTCGATTTAACAGAACTCGAGTTGCCACAACTCGAGTTAGGAGCAACTCGAAATGAAACGAGGCGATTTCGAGTTGGGTCCAACTCGATCGACACTAACTCGAGTAATCAGTATAGCCCAAAAAATAATCCCGACTCAGATACATCAAACTGTAGCGGTCCAAAAATTACTCTCAAACATTTTCACTTATATACCAGTATATTGTACAGTAATATCTCAAGCTAAATTTAATTTTGGTGTCATTTATGATGAATAATAAGCACTGTACTAGTGTACTACACAGTAATATATTAGTTTTGCATAATAGCTAAATCAAATTTCGAGTAGAAATGTCGAGTTACGAGTTAACTCATGAGTAACTCGAGTTGTCACGAGTTGATTTCGAGTAAGTCAAGTGAACTCGAAAGTGTGTCACGATCAACTCGCGAGTTAACTCGAAATGTAGCGACTTGATTTCGAGTTGATACTAACTCGATCATAACTCGACTCGAAACCACCCCTACTCAGAACAAGATATGTTTAAAAATTTTAGACCAAAGTGCAGTTCGGGTGTTCTGGATGATTATGTTGTTCTTTAATATACAGTTTAACAGTACAGAACTTCGAATAATGAATTGTTACATGGATCTGAAAAGAAATTCACAACTTCAGCATCTTGGACTGTACAGAGCTCTTCATGATGTCTAATTAGACTCAGTTAAATCGAGGTGTGAAATATTTTCAGTTATGTATTATGTACACTCCAAAATTTATAAGACTTATTATTTTTTTTTTCACCATAACTATACAAACTACATTCATCTGTCCCAGAGAAAATAAAACACTTAGAACAAGACAAGGAAGGCAAACACTAAGTTTTTTCCCCTGAGATAATTCGAGTTGTTTCTCTTAACTACTTAAACTTTAACTTGGTACAACTAAAACGAGCAAGCTGTTGTTGGACCCAGTCAGTCAGCAAAGATATAGAAATATATTGGACCAAGAGGAATGCAAATACACAAAAAGCAGTAGACTTTAAAAACTAATGATCTAAATATTGTAAGCTTTAATTAACCAACACAATTGCTAAATTAAATTTAATAAAGTTGTCATGCTCTAAACGCATAAGATACCAAAATTTATGCTTTCTCACACTACAATCAGGTCAATTACCTGGCAATCAGTAAATTTGAGTTGTTTATCCTTACCTGTAACACTTGATATATTTCCTACATGAAACCCCTTGGCAATATCTCTGTTCAGCTGGTTTCATGATTACCAAAGCCCAAATGGGCAATGAAATAAGCAAAACTAAAAAAGAGGAGTAGAGGAAAACAAACACGCACAAGCTACATGAAAAGAATTTATCATTGTGATGGAAAAGAATAATTTTGATTTGTACAAAAAAAATTGATTAACTAAAATAATCTGGGGTTATAACCCTGCCTACAATAAACATTTTTCATCCTATGAAAATATTTTTAAACTTCACACTGCAGTAGAACAAAAATTCCAACCTGAGTAATTACGCAATGACCTTTTATGTGTCAAAGAGCCAAATTTCAACTAGCAGAGGTTTTTGCCAATAGACACCAAAACCTGCATTTAGTGTTTATCATTAGATTAAAAATATAGAAGAGGAAGAAGAACAACAACAACAAAGAGACAAGACCCTTTGATAGTCTCTTCTAAAATGTTTTCAATTCGCATACTTTTCCAATAATAACCTTCATTGTCCTAGTAAATCCCAGAATTCATTGCCGTTGTTAACCTATATCCGTTCCACCCACCAGCACCTCAACCAACCCACCCAAAGTAAATAACAATAGGAAGCCTACATTTGCTTAAGCACTTTCACTATTTACACACAAACTGCCCTGGTCCTTTTTATACTGAGAAATTATCCATACTTCCCAATTTGACTCAACAGAGGTTTAACTATCTTTTCTTAAATTAAACCTCTTAGCACATAGATCAGGCCTATAATCTGATTAAATTATATGAATTGAAAGAAGGCAGGAATGGTGGGAACTATACAACACAGTACTGTGTGAGTGAACCGTCATTGTACTATGCCAACACCAGATAGACACATTTAACCTGACGTAAACAGTAAAACACACCATAATTCTTGCTAAAAAAAGCTCAGTGAAAACATTCCCAAAACCATTCATGCAACTGTATACAATCACTGGATGAGAACAGCACATCTATAGTACTGATCTAAAAGATGTAGGGTACTGATCTGAAAAGTTGTAGGGTACTGATGCAAAGACCAGTACAGCATACAGGTACCGTTATGAAATCCAAACTACTTGCAAAATCAGTACCTGATAGGTAAAGCTCCAACTAAGGTATCTCAGTCACGCAATCCTAGTTCGACCTCTAGCTCATCATCCTCTTCAAAGAGCTTTAGAAGGCGGGCATGCTGTTCCTCTCTCTTCTTCTTCTGCCAGTACTTGAATAGGAAAAAACCTACAGCTGCGGCACATCCTATCCCCAATAGAACGAAAAGCACTGTCTGACCTGTCTTACTTTTCGAGCTAGAGGGTGTTTCCGTTGTTGTGCCATTTTTGGCTGGCAATGAATCATCACCAAGTCCTAAGATAGAACCAAAAAGCTTATCTTAATATTTGAATCGCACAAACCAAGGACAAAAATATTGGTTATGGTACACACAATACTATCGTACCAGCATTTAATGATGTTAGTTACAGACGTTTCTTGTAAACATGGTACACCCAATCCTAATCTGTATTGTCATCTGGTACATAATCCATAATCTAGATGGAACAAAAATATTACAAAGAAACTATTAGGTGACAACTTCCATGTACATACCAGACAACACTATGTGCTTTGTACAACAAATTGGAATTATAAAGATTATTATATTTCCAGTTCTCATGGTTCTCAAGTGGGGGGCCCGCAATAGGAGTAACACTAACAACTGCTGTATCAGCTATTTGTACCAGAATAATTCGTGTAGTACCAGATCCATGCTAATTCACTATCAATTCAGCATATTTTTAAAATTTTAACTGCTGAACGAGGCTTAATTGATCATTAAAAAAAAAAAACCATATTCTCCACAAATAAGAGAGATGAAAGTACCAATACCAAAATAACTTAGCTACTGAACCTAACCACCACCAAATCTGCACTTTCAAGCAAGCTATTAATCAGATCTACGAGGTAAGAACCGCGTAGATCCAAAACTATTCAACCCTAAGTTTCACCTCGAAAGAACGCCATACAACTCGAGAAACAGAAATTAATCTCAAATTAAGACCAACCTGAGATGAATTGAAGAGAGATTGTGGCGAGCACGAGGAGAAAACGGACTGATCGACCCCGAATATCGTACCGTATCATCGCTCTAATTTCTCCTTTCTGAGTTTCTCTTTTGTATTTTCTCTTTTTCTTTTCGCGTCTCCTTTTTCTCGCTATATGCTTCTTAGCTTTGCTTTTCTTGTCGGTGCCTTATGTTTCTCTCTTACTCTAAAAATTTTATATTATTTTTTTGGAATATATTTAATTCTTTTTTTCAGGTTTAGTCGTGTGTTATTGTCTCACTGACGAGTGGGTGGAACCTTCTTTCGTTTTGAATTGTCTCCATTACTTAAACACTGGATAGTTCCTTTTCCATCAGATGGTCTAGATTATTAAAATTAAATTAAATTAAATTGATTAAGGATCCTTATATTAAAAGCATGAAGTATTTGTATTATTTTTTTTCTCCGCAAGTTTCTATGAACAAATAATTAGTGGTTCGATGAATAAGAAATTCTTGAACTCTGTCGCTTTGACGGGTACAGTTGATGAGTTGAATAAAGAAATTTAATCTGTGAGCGAATTATTTGACGTGTTCAGCGTTCAACTGTTCAAGCTTCCAATAGAGAAGTTGGAGAAATGCTATCGCCAAAAGACATTGTACGATGAACTGATGTTACAACCACAGAGGGACCACATATCATATACTTTTATTTATGCTGAGGAATTAATATTGGATAATAAAGAGAATTAGTCCAAGAAGTTAACTTCTCTGATCGTTTCAGAGAGTTAGAACCGTACTTAAGCAAATATTCACCTAGCAAGCAATTAATTAGCGTGGATCTTCTCACTTAAGTCTCTTTTAATCTAGAAGGTACAAGAAAAGGTATATGAGTCTATGAAGACAAAAATTACAAGGTATATACAATAAAACAAAAGTAATATAGATAGGAGTGCCTATTTTTCTAGCACAATTAAGTACATATTTTATAGTCAGATGTCAAAATAGGTAATATAAGATAATTTAAAATGCAATGTATGCATGAAATATGAATTTCAAGGATCGATTCAAATTGAACCTCTCTAAATAAAGCATTCAAGGCATGTTTCGAATTTACAAGAAAATTATCTCTATAGGCGAAGAAAAAAAAAAAAAAAAAAAAAAAAAAAGAGCCACCTAAGGCACTTGCATCATCTTTTTACAAGTAAAACTTATACCATTTCTTTTCTAAAACAACCCAACACAGAACAGAAATACATTACTAGTTTCCATTTAACATTACAACATTACTTAAGTTCCCACAGCAGTAAAAATTGCATCAACTCACTGTCTATTGCCCATACTAGAGTCAGACTGTAACCGCTTGCGGATTTCTTCACACAGCACATTCATATAATCCTGCACAGTTTCAATTTATTGTAGAAAATAAACATAGTAATACTATGTAGATGTTACACAAGAGAAGAAGAAAAGCAGGTTGTATCATGACACTGATTCTCTTTCAGTACTAGACTTTGAGAGTACCGAATATTCAATTCTGGATATTTCTTTACACATCGCATTTTAAAAAGGGACCATTTGTCATTATGAATGAGAGCAATAATTTTCTTTGCATATTTGCTCAATGCATGAAATCTAGATTGTATACCAGCTCCATTTTGGAATCATATTCACTTAAAATAAAATAATTATCAATGCAAAGACAGGTAAATAATTCCAGTATATGTAATTCTTTTAATAAATAATCCGAGAGAATGAGGAGGGGGTTGGGGGGGGGGGGGGGGGGGGGGGGGGGGGCAGCATATGGTACATTTGCAAGATCAGAGTTGGAACCGAGGGCATCAATTAGTTCAGTGAAGTTGGCATCTGCAGTTCGATATAAGCCAGTACCCTCCATTACAGAAGTGAATATATTTGAGGGCAAGTCATGCTGTTCAATTCTTGCGCAAGCTTGCTGAAGTGATGCCTTGTCATACACACACAAACAAAAGAAAAATAAATAAATAAACCTGTTAGATTAATGTTTTGGCCCTACATTTCAATGAAACAGTAACTTTCATCTTAGACTTCTTTTTATTACTCGATTTTTTGGCTTTACTATTATCATAGTCAAGATTATACAACTTATGCTGAACCTGGGGCTTCTTGAAGCCCTACCGAGGGATAAATCAACAAGAGCACCTACCTCACTATTCTGATCTGGCCGAACAGATGGTGATCGAACTGGTGTGTTAGTAGAGTTTCCACCAGTGGGAAGTCCAGAGCCTCCTCCAAGCACATTTGATACAACAGGCATCATCTGTTGCACAATTCTTGAGAGATCGATTCCCCCAGCTGCATTAGGCCCACCTTGGCTCACACCAGTACCATTTTGCCTGTCTATCTGTTGTACCAGATCTCCAAAGATGTTCTGCATAGCTGGGTCCTGTGTGCACTGTTCCATCACACTTCTAAATTCGCTAGGTGACCCCATGCCACTTTGGCTTGCCATATTAGTCAGGAGGTTGTTTATTGCAGGGCTTTGGAGCATCTGAAACGACAAATTATCACACTAATATGATATCAGTAGCAGTAAAGAAAGTCAGTTCAGCAAGATAACATTCTGCACACTACGAACAAACCAATTGTAATAATCTAATTGGCAAGCATAAATACACCCAAGATCAAGCACCCAAAATACTGATTAAGTCATTATCTGGACCAGCGAATACATACATGAGGTTCTGAGCGGATGCTCATTTTTCTGATACTTTCAATTGCTTTGATCAATATTCAAGTAAAAATCAAACAGAAAGCAGTACAAAAGTTCTGCTGGTACCAGTAAGTAGAATCGACAGTGTGGATGATCGTACCAGAATAAAGACAAGATTACTATTCTGGTGTAGAAATGCTTGCCTGAGTAAACATGCTGCCAAGGTCAGCTCTTTGGGAAGGAGCTTGGGATTGTTGTGCAGTTGATTGCATTTGATTTGGGTTGGACCTTGAGCTGAATTGAGATAAGAGCGATTGGAAATCCAATTGTGGTGTTGGGCTTGCTGAAGCAGGTGGTTGAGAGGGTCCATCACCTGTTGGCTTAGCAGAAGCCTTGACCTTTTTCTACAAGATGCAAGGAGTGTGACATAAGTTTTAAATAACCAAACAGCAAAACAAGAATAACCAAAAACAACAGGTTCTGCCAATTTGCATCAGTGATAATACCAAAGCATAAGAAAATGAAAAGAACAACACCATATTTAATAAGTTTCAGATCATTATGCTAGTATGCAGTGTAGTATAATACCTTACTGCAACAGACACTACTAACAGTTTATAGTAAGTCCACGAACACGGTACTCACTATGCAAGGGCGCAAAATTATTTTTCTTTGAAGGGCAAAACCAAAAGGAAGACTAATCACTTACTTTAGGTTGCAACCCTGCCAGACCCAAACCCAAAGGTGCCGGCATACCAGTCTCAGTTCCTTGACTAGATTTTGGGCTCTGCATTGTTTCAGGTGATGTGCTGGGAGCAGTACTGTTGGAGCCTGCAGTGTCAGTGGAACCTTGGTCCACCTGGATTTCCATCTCAAATGAGTAATTAAGAAAAAATATCATAAAATTTTATAACTGAGTGAAAAAAACAAAGCTTGGTTTGCTTTCCAAACTTATTGCATCAGATTCATACTTGCACAAGTATGGACCAGATCATTCTTGTTCTTCAAGAGAGATGTGAGTCTTAAGTCTTAACCTTATTATCGCTGCCAGATCTAATCAAGCTTGCATCTTGTCTGCTCAAAGAACGTGCTCTCAAATTACCTACATAAGAAGTAGGATATGTATATTAAAAAATTAAACTTAAAGAACTACAGAACATATATACACACCAAATTTAGAAACAATTTAGGAATGTCAAGCTATCGCAAGGAAAAGAATAACAGATCAACAAGGATCATGCCTGCAGCAGTCGGAACTTACTTTAATACACCCTTAAATTGAAATGGAACTAATTGGCACACAAAATATGGATAATGAATTTTTGGTTTAAAACAGATTCTGTATCAAGACTGGGGCTGGGCCACTAATAAACAAGACGCTGCGAGAGTGAGAGCTAGAGAGAGAGAGAGAGAGAGAGAGAGAGAGAGAGAACCTGATGTAGAAACTTGCTCAGAAGCTTGAAGAGGAGCATCATCAGTTCTAACAACACTCGCCTCAACACCAGAAGTTGTGTTTGTACTGGTTCCTTGGCCCCTTGTTACATTGACTTGGCCTGTTTGATTAATTTGGTCTTGTTGACTAACTTGGCCCGGTTGTAAACCAGATAAAACATTATTAAGCTGAGCATTTATCTGCTGTACCAACGAAGAAAGACCACCGGAACCAGCTGACTCAAATGAGCTTTGTGTATTTTGACTCGACTGAGGAGCAGAGGCTCGGGGTTGACTCATTGAACCTCCTGACACCTGGGCCCGCATTTGGACAGGATAGACAACACTGAGCAAGTGACCTCCAGGTCCCACAGGACGCATGACTCCTCCTGGTGCAAGACTGCGGATCGGTTGTGGGTCACCTGGGCCACCTGTCAGTATGACAGTAGATATTATATAAGCACTCAACGCATTTTTTTGATTCTTTACTAATTAAAGATTGTATTCCTCTTCAAGTAACTGGACATGTCTATCAGTCTAAATTGCCATTTGGACACTTGGAGAAAACACATAAAAAAACAAGAATAGAGAGAACAACAGATTACATTTAAAAAAATAATAATAATACCAAGTTGAAACTGGCACTTTTTGAAATATTTGGTTGTAATTAACATTAACAGACTCAAAGTGGTTACAGATCCTACATTGTCATAATCACCATGTTACTTGTGAATATAGAATATCAGGATCCATAACCACAGAAGTCAGCAGAAGAACATGACCTTTCAAATACATTATTTAGGTTAAGCCAGTATCTCATGTTACCTGAAGGTTGAGTTGGTTGAGCTGCATTTGGATCAATTGGAGGTTCGTTAGCAGTTGGACCAAATGGTGGTACAGCAGCTCCTGTGGCACCTGAGACCAAAATAAATTTTTCCATAAAAATACCCAAGCAGTATTAGGATGTTATGATGAACACAATACAGGACTTAGCAGCTACGACAACAGTCAATTCTTAATTTTAGAAAACCAAGTTTGCTTCTTAAAATATGTTAGAATTGTATGTAGCATCTCACTGGAAAATGGGCCAACAACTCCACTAATGATTTGACCACCGCCAAGCAAGGAGCTTGTTTGTAGAGGGAAAGGCTGGAAAAAAAAAGATTGAAACGGCTTAGTACTCGATGAAAGTGTGTGTATGTATGCACATACATGTGTGAACAGGATGATCCTGACCTGAACCATGATTGGATTGGGCCCATTAGCATTTAAGTAAACTGAAGGTCCAGAATTTACAACCGACTCCTCCTGCAAATTTAAAGGCACATTACTCTGGGTTATCTAGAGCAGTTGTTTTCAGTCATCATAACATAAAAAGGCTGAACTAAAATTTACAAAAGTAAATAAGAAAAGCAAAGGACATACAGGAGAGGAACCCATGCGAAGTGTCATAGTGGTACGGCCAAGCTCCAAAAGCATGGCACCAAGGTGTTGCATCAAAATTCCGGTCTGCATTGCTTCACTCTGGATTGCCTGCCTGGCAGGTCCATCTGTGGATCCTGCATCTCTCTCCAAATGTTGCACAAATTGCTGAAGAAAAAGCATATACAAATTAACTCATCTGTATGAAATTCAGTCATCTACGTCATCTACGTCACAGGATAGCAATCCTGTATTTAAGTACCTTCTAGATAGAATATTACAATTTTTCACCCATTTAATAACATTCATCCCGCCAACCCCCTTATTTTCTATAATTCAAACTTTAACAGTGCTCTAGTTTAGTTGCATATATGAAGCAGAGGGTGACAATGAGTTTACTCATAAGACTGATTGTAAAAGATGTACAAAAATGCATCTCGATTGTATCCACACTACATTGAACGGTCAAAACTTACCTGACTAAATCATATACAATTGATGATTATCAATGTTAAATTGGGGAATAATTTGCTAAACTGACAATTTTGAGGGCTGATAGTAATGCTTTCCTAAGAACCAGTGCAAGTTAATATGGGTCCCCAGTCAAGCTCTATGTACAAATCATTCATTACCAAATCCATATTCCCGTCTTAAAAGAAGTTTTAAGCATAATATATAGAATCATTATGTATATGCCACGCATCCTTCCATATTGACATGTGTGTGTCACTTAATTTCAAAATTACATATTTTACACCAGAAGCTAGCCTTTAAAAAGTGTCATATGAAGTTCCAATATCATGTTTGAAATAATTCTATATCAGAACAACACAACTAATCTTCACAGATTTGTACAATATGGCACTATACTTATCCTCACTTATTCCTACTATCTCTCTTCCAAATAAGTAAGAGAAATTTAATTGTTTCAATTTAAAGAGCTTAAAAAATCACAACTTTAGATCTTAATCTAAAACTAGGTATAATTTGGAACTACTGTATGTACATTATAAAGTGACAAATAAATAAATTTGATGTCTGGAGGCATCTCTACTAATTTAAGGTTCCAGGTGTCATGTATGTACAAAATATGAAGAAAAAGAGAACTACTTTCCAACAAAAATAAAGATGCGAAACATACAGAGAGGGAGGATGCAAAGGTGCCAGTAAGCAACTGTCTCGCTTGAGCAATAACAGAGGCTAGAGCCTGAGGAGTTGGCACTCCCCTTTGGTTCAAGGGCACAGCTTCTGGTCTTGGGGGAGGCTGAGATGGGGTCCCACCACTGCCTACATTTTGTGAGGCTACCAAAAATTATGAACACATCTAGATTGTCAAAGAGAGAAATACAGATCCATAATTTTGATCATACAGCTGGGGAAAGAATGACCCAAAATTTTCAGGTCCTTTAAACATGGGCTACAAACATGATGTGATAAGGGCCCTTCTGATAGCATGTAAATTTATGTATGCTCAACTAGCATTTCAGGTTTATCTCAAACTAATAAAAACCCACGAGTAAAAAATAGAAAGAAGCCCAAAGTGCAATTATGAAAGTAAAGAATTCTATAAAACCACATCTAGATTTTCCAAAATAGCCTAAAATAAAACAACACTTTCAATTCTTTATTGGCAGACAAGGATGATGTTTCGAAGAACTCACGACTACTTTGAAGCACAACTTCCATACGATGTATGAAATCTGACAGAGTTGTCACAGAATCAGGAATAACCTGACAAAAGAATACATTAATAAGAAATAAGACAAGCACACAATTAAATGAAATTGAGATCAAAATAAGCATCTATCAATTAAATGAGACAAGCACACAAGAATCTACACTAATCATGTATATACTTTCAAAGTTACGGTGTAAAATATTTGTTTGTTCATCAAATTTAATTGAACCCATTGTCCTAATTTCTTAGTAGTCAAATCTACTCATTGCCCATAGAACCACGAGGTAACAGACCTGTGGTATATTATCAACAAAGAGATTCCATTAAAAAGTCAAAAGGAGAAAAAGAGAAACATACCATGTTTCTAGGTATCAGTGCTGCTGGTGGAAGTGGAGAAACTTGGATCTGATGGTTTAGAACAGCAAATCCAGGCTGAACTGGGTTCACTGGCTGAGTTCTATTATTAGTGTTCTGTGAACCTTCAGGACCACTTCCAGCCTAATCAAACATTGAATTATGTTCATCAATACATGAGTTCTAGAGGAATTTTCTAATTCAATACAAAAAAGTCATCATGCTAATCAATTTCTTAGCATATTTCCCTTGATGTTTGCTGTCTTATTTCTTTTCAATGCACTCTCTTTTAGTACTTCTGGCTATATCGTGTCCAACAGATCTTTTTTTTATTTATTTTCATGTAAAAGAAACAAAACTATAGAAAAAAAAAAACATAAGATAAGTCACATTAGCTGATGGTTGACTGTTCCCAACCCCACCACCAGGAGCCATTAATCCAGAGCTCAGAGAACGAAGCATTTCACCTATACCCTGAAAAACATACAAATTCCTAATTTGAAATAGAAGAATTATGAAGTATGCATACTTTATTGGAACCAATCCCAGCTACCCGCATTACCCTCTTCTATCTGGCATCCATATAGGCAGGTGGGATGAAACATTCATTAAGCCAGATTAATTGAATTTAATCTGTTCTTGTACTTTCTTATTTACATTTTCCAGGCCAGTCATCCCAAAATGGTACTAGACAAAAAAAAAAAAAAAAAAAAAAAAAAAAAAAAAAAAAAAAACTGGTAGATAGTCTATCTGCTATTGAGCCAGCAAGTACATTTGAAGTAGAGAAAATAGCAAATCAACGCATGATAAATTAAAAGAAAACATTACCCTGACGATCTGATCTGTCATCTCTTCTCCAGTTTCAGTAATGTTGACACCAAAAATGACATTGCGTGGTCCTTGTCCTGGTCTGTTTTGCTGCCCATTAGCACTGGGATCATTGCCTAAAGATACCAAATCCAAGCAGAATACCACAAATATGAGTATCTGTTCTATAAAATCATCCTAATGAGGTTGCTGTAAACACTACTTTGGTTGGATTGTTCCATATATGATTCAATAGAAACTAGCACAAGTAAAAGATCAGCATGAGCGACTGTATCCAATAAAACAAAACAAAAGTACAAGTTTGATACAATACTTCACTTACTAGCATTACGATTGCCATCAGCAGAAGTTGAACCAGGAGGACTCTGCCCATCAGTCAGCCGGCGAGCAACCATATGCAAAGTGTGCCCACCTTTGACATCTATTACATTTTATTAAGAATTTCCAAAGTCCAAAACAAAGGACAAAAGCAAAGGGAAATGCCACTTAGACATTACAAAATCTTCCTTTTCATTCTATGATCCATGTTTCCAAAAGACGAAGAACCAATTTGTGGGAAAAATTAAAACTCTTTAATGTTTATGTTTTTTTTTTTTTTTTTTTTCCCTGAACATTGAATGGCCAATTAGACAAATAACAAAAGATGTTAGTGGGCTTGACCAACCTCTTCAGTTGGATTCCAGAACCAAGCCTGATGGAAGGGGTTATTCAATAAATGACCCAGGAAAAGACAAACTAAAACAAAGGACAGGAATTTCAGAATATAGAATGTAATATATTTAAGGATACGATATTCAGAGAGTGGTTGCTCATCATTTAAGACCCTTCCTCTGAATATAAGGCGCTGCTGCTCAACTGGAACTCCAGTTATATTAACTATTTTTTCCTTCAGTGCAGCCACCAGCATCTACAAAAAAAAATTCTCTAGTATTACATGGTTGCCTCCAGTATAGGTTGTAGCATTATACATACAAGTATCATGTTCTCTAGGTCATCATAACTTATTTTGTGCAGAAACAGGTACGAGTATCATATCGAAGTGATATCGAAACACCTGATATGGCATAATTCATATTTTTCATAAATTGTATGTTACATATAGGGACAGAGTTTCATAGCACAAATTAATGCCATGAAATATGATTTCTCAAAATGTGAATATAAAATTTTCAATTTAATACAGATAAGAACACTGAATGTTGTTTATTTTCCAAAGTTACAAATAATTAACTAGAAGTAAAGACAGTGATAGAAAAGATATATAATTAAATATAGTTGGACGAGACAAAGACAAAAGTCTACTTTTTTGTTGTTTCCGGTACCCTGTAATGGTCACAGACCCTAACAGAAATAGGTAAAAGAAAGTGCGAATGGAATTAAAAGTTATTTGTAAAAATAAAAGAAATGAGCTATCAGCCCGGAGTCCAGGTCTGGGGCATTTCCATTTGCTTCTTTAGTCCCACAATAATGATAAAAAGTTTCTAACTCCCAAACACTGCCCATTAAATCATGAGAGGTGCAGAGATACCTTGCGTTGGTAAGTGGGAGAAACCACCCATTAGGTGTGGTTTCCATTTTTCAGTGGCGGGATGTCTGTTTTCTTAGGCTCCGCTCCAGACGAAGGGAATCGGAGCTAAGGAAAGGAAGGAGAGGGGCGAATCGACGGATAAGCTCGGTTACCCCCAAAATCGGAGGGTACTGAGGTTCCGCTCCAGAGTCCCCCTCTCCCGAGTACTCCCGAGTACTCCCCTCTGGAGCGGAGCCTACTGTACTTATACTTAAAAAGTTACAGTAAGATGCATCAAAGAAGAAAAAAAAAACGTGCATTCGCATTCATAGCACGATCAACATCTCATATGAATATAGAACTTATATACTGTATGAAGAAAAACAGTCAAACAAAGATAGAGGGGGAGAGATAGTACATCCTTGGTGACTTCAACTTTATGAACTTCATTCTCTAACGTTTTGACATTTATTTCAAATGTCTGCTCGTCACTTTCCTGATTTGAGCTGCTAGCCTCTCTAGAGACATCATCAGACATCCTGACAAGTTCAAAATAAAACTATAAAAGATGAATACCATAAAAGGTAAACAGACAAAAATGTAATCAATACTGAAACTCTGGACCCAGAGAACAATTGCATATCCTACGTAAGCACAAAGCATGCAGGATGCATATCCAAACTATACAAAATATTAACCGAGTATTATCCCA
This sequence comes from Rhynchospora tenuis, assembly GCA_027725995.1. Taxonomy (NCBI): domain Eukaryota; kingdom Viridiplantae; phylum Streptophyta; class Magnoliopsida; order Poales; family Cyperaceae; genus Rhynchospora; species Rhynchospora tenuis. The sequence goes on from CM050888.1 coordinate 195,062,886, forward strand.
CATTAATATAGAGGTACCAAAACTAACTGGTACTAGTAGGTCTAACTCAGCATGCTGATGCTACACTAGAGGTACCAGACCAGGCTGGTAAAGCATTAAAAACTGTGCCTATCATCAATGAAAAGCACATTAGCCAGGCACACATTAAACTTTACAAACCCTAAAGATGTTTATAACACCAAAGCACTTAGAGAGCGCAGTATTTTCCACAGAGAATATTTTGAAACAAAATCTCTTCAAATACAAAAGATATCAATCCTGACACATCGTCTCAAGGTGAGCTAATAGACGTACATGCAATGGAAACAAGTTCAAACACTTTTCTACATTTTACTCAAACAAGGATCAAACCAACTCAAAATCTGACTCTAAATACCAACGAGGGCCAGTTCAAACTCCACGAAAAGGGAGATATTCACAAACTAGAACGATTGAAGAAGAAACCCAATAAAATTCACACGAATTTAACAAAAAATTTCACCTGAGATTAGGGGAAATGGGATCGATCTGACTACTGTACTAAGCAAGAGGTGGAATTAGGAGAAGAGAAATGAGAAAGCTTATACTTTACTTCCGTTTGGTTTTTCCTTTTTCTCTCTTTTTCCTCTTTCAATTTTTCCTTGAAATTTTTTTTATTTTGACAGAGGGTAATTGATTTGTCCGAAATGGGGTCCACATGTCCAGTTAGCCAGGTGTGCTTGGATCCTCTCCAGTTCGGTTTAGGCGATTCGAAACTTATGAATAAATATTGACGCTCCGATCTTTGCTAGAGTTGAATCTGGACCGGAGGATAAGATGACATTGGAAAGAGGAGATGAGAAGTACGTTCTGGAAGCGTCTAGAGGCTACGCCAAAAGGGACAGAATTGTCATTTCGCGCTGTACATGGTAGTCAGTCGCGCTTCCATCTGATCGGATCGAGACAAAGAGAGACTGTCGGATCGGATCAAATGGATTAAGCCCAAATTAATCCAGTTCATGATCAAAGAATGAAGGGCTCATGACAAGCCCGTTTACGTTTTTCACAGTACAAGGGAACGAAAGAGAGAATATAATAGGCCCAATAGTTCAAGAGTTCCTGGCCCAAATTGCACATACAGTCCAAAGGCCACACCGGCCGTCCGGCCCTTCTCTCCAAAACAGGAGATCTCTCTTTAGCAACACGACTTTATTGAGTCCGGTATTACGCAAAATCTCATTTTTTCACTTGATGATGTTAATATTTTTTTTCCTCCAAAGTTGTATAGCATGGAGCCAATATCATTACGAACCATCACACAATGGTCAGGTGTTTTTTTCCCCTTTTTTTTTCTTCTTTTTCTTCATTAATGTCGCCAATTTTTGACACCGCACAATATTACAATTTCACAACATTTAAAACTTTACAATATAAATATCGAAACCAAACAATGAAGTTATTTATTTTTCATAAGAAAAGAAACTGCGTGAAATTTTACTGTTTATAGAGTTTATTTCATACAAGATCAAAATATCATATGAATATATTAAAAATATCAAGTATAAAATTAATTCTAAAAATCGTATCAATGGACAATATCAACGATTTGAATTTGAAAATTAAAATTTAGAATTATAAATAAAAAATGAGATTGTGGTATTATGTGAGGCCAAAAGCTCATCGCATTGGAACTCTTTTCTTTAGAGGATCTGAATATCAAGTTCTTCCAGAAAATTACGAGCATTCCTTCAATCTTCATTTATAAGATTTGAACTATGAGAAACCAAATATAGCAACCTATAACCTTAATGTAGTAATCAAAACAAAAAATTAACAACGAACCTTTAGTAAAGAGCAAGCCAAGGGCTTCTTTTTTATTTTATTTTTATTTTTATTTTTTGAGGGAACCAGGGGGTTTCTCATGAATGTATAAAAATGCTGCAGTTTGATTCATATACTATTGAAACTGTTCTTCCATTGATTGGCTCCTATAGCCTTCTAAATTTGATAAGCATTATATTTCTAATCAAAAGATCTTGATTCTGATCTTTAGACCTCTTTAGTGAAAACAAAGATAAGCTCTCGTTAGTGGTTTGTTAAACAAACCATTTAAGCAAGCATCTAGAGTTGGTTCCAGCAAGAGTTCTTAAGAATTAATCAACAGTATAAAAGAATTAGATCTTTTTAGGCCAAGTACTAATCCAACCGGTTCTTTGTCATGAAAAAACACAATTAATTAAGCAGATACAAGCTACAAAAAATAAGTGAAAAAAATAGGTTAGTAATTGTTGAAACAGCATTTTTTTTTTTTTCGAGAAACATTTTTAAACAAGTTGAGAAGACAAATTTGAGGTATGTTAATTGAGCCCGAGATAACCTTAGGCATCAAGAGCTGTAGTTGAGATCATGTTACTTGATGGAAACGACAATAGTGAAGTCTAGAAAGTTCTAATCTCACCAGAATTAATGATGCACTAATGGTGATAGGTTTGGTAAAATATTAACCTACACATATAGACTATGGAGGGTCAATCATCTATAGGGAGCAATGTACTTGGTTTAATACTTTAATCAAGACCGTCTGAAAATATCTAGTAGCACATTAGTTAATTGATCGATTTAATGTCGTACAGACATGGTAAAATTTAAAAATGCAAGTGCAACGATGAGTCAACTTACACTTTTATTTTCTGCCAATTCCAGGCTTAAAGCAAGACTCTATAGTATTTGAAGAGTGTTATTTTAATTTCATGCTAAAGAAGAATTTTGCAAAAAAATAAAAAATAAAAAATAACCAAACTTTGGAGGAATTCTATGAAAATATGGAACCAAATTACAAAAAAAAACCTATAATTAATTAAAAAATTATGAAGAGAGGATTATTTTCTAAGAAGTTAATGAACATTTTTATCCATGCATTTTTTTTTTTTATGATAAGATGGGTCAAGCCCTCCAATTTATTTTGAAATTAAATGTTACAAAGGACCCAGCCGGATTTCGAAAGAGCTGGTTCTCTTTATCTATGCAACTTGTTTTTGTCTAAACAATAATAATTTATTTGCGAGAACTTTGTTTGCGATTTTTGTCAATCTTTTCCAAGTCTTAAGATTTTATTTTGGCTATGCCCGGGTAAAATAGTTTAATCATTTATCAATTTGTGGAAGGAGGTAGCAGTAGCTTGCTATGAGATCAACAATCAACATTTCCTCTTACTCTTTGAACTTCTTTTTCTTTATTTTCTGAATGCAACTCTTTCGGTTTCTCTTAAGTATAGCTTATGATGCTAATTGTACCGAAAAGCATCATTAGTTAAATAATTAGTCTACCAAGTTCATGAAATTGTGCCAAGTGGCGTACGATAAATGATCATGCTTTACTTAAATCTTTCCACATGTCAATGTGGTCCTTAAATCTTCAAAATCTCATTCAACTACGAAAGAACGATTAGCTTTTGAAAAAATACTACAAAAGAACAATTATTTAACTCCATAACATTTATGAGAGAACTTTTTCGTTGTTGGAGGACCAATACTCATGGATTAATATTTTTTTTTTCCTGTACTATGTCATTATATAACAATATCATTACTATCAAATTCTTCCAGGTAGCATAGAACAAATGGTCATGTTTTTTATTATTTTTTATAAACAGAAAATTCTTCAACCCGGTCCCTGTAAAAAAAAAAAAAAAATACTGTTCTAGTTATAAATTTAAATAGTGCAAATCAACAGAACCAAATTGGATGTGGCGGATTCAATAATGAGATTAGTATGCCTAATTGCCAACAGTAACATTGAACGAAAAATTTCTAATCAGCAAAGATAAGTACAATACTAGTTACAATATAGAACACAACAAATTATAAATTGATAAATAAGGACTGCTAATACAAGTACTTTGGTTTTTTATTTGTTTACTGTGCCTAGAATACATCACATTATGTCAATTTATAAGTCCGAATCATGCATGAATTCAAATTTAACCTACATAGATGGTGAACAAGTCCAAAATAAAATTGTCTAGACGAGCAAAATCATTTACTTGAAACAAAAGACTTGTAGTGAAACTCACAGATCAGGAGATGTAGAAATATTGAAGATTGGTCCTCAACATTAATTCTTACTTTCTTAATTACAGACTATATTGATTTGTTAGAATTTGAAATTCAACCTTCTCGCTGTTGTTCTTTACATAGATACACTTATTTTTTTAAAAAAAATAAATAAAAAAATAAAAGCATATATTGGTCGGTTCTCGATAAAAAAATATAGATATATTACATGTAGAGAATTTCGCAGAACACCCTCGGATTTTGTAATTTCATTAAAGAATATTGCAAAAGGGTAACATCAAGTAATAAAGGGACAAGTCAGGATGAATTTCATGATTAATAATTTAGAACTATATTTACAAAGAAAGTACAAATAAAAAAGAATTACTTGGCAATAATTTTAGTGGGTTTAATAGTGTTCTAAATTATTTTAATGTAATTATATTTGGTTGTAGTGAACCAATGTTGAATAAAGCAATTAAGTCGTTCATATATACTATTTTAGTAAGTGTAGTAAGAACAAAACTTATTGAAGGTCATAAAATTTATTGTATTCGTTTTATTTCATTTATATAACTATATAAGTAATTAAGTTTTTCTTCAATTACTTCTATTTGATATACAAAAAATGGAATTTGAATTCATTTTACCCTTAGTTTACTTATCAAAGGGTGGGAATAACAGAGGAAAAAATAATTCAGCTTTTCTAGAGAATGAGTTTCTAAGGAGTGTGAAAGCTTATAAAACACTTGTGCAAGGGAACTACCTCGCATGCAGTTCGTTTCTTTGATATCTACCCCTTAATAAATGTCTTAAACATGTTTTTTTTTTTTAATTTCTTCAATTATTAGATAATGCGGGCCTATGGGATGGAAGAGCAATGTTATTTAGTTATATACAATGGTCAAGAACATCATCCCTTTATTGTCATTTAATTATTTTGAATAATATCAATCTAATCAATTTCTTCATCTTTCAACAAAAGTAGCTTTAGAGAAATTAAAACATTTTGAATATATTTTAATCGGTTTAATTACTTGTGTACATATCTTCAAGTTCTTCCACTGACATAAACAATTCATATATTCTATGGTTTGTAAAATTTTAGCCTCACTGCAAAATTTTAAATGACAACAGCGCCTTTTCGAATTGATCAAAACTTTTCAATACAATTCATACATATCAGAAAGACCGTGTGCATTGTTGAAAAATTAACAGCCATGTCTGGCATTTTACATTTCAATTTCTTGAGAATAGTTTGAATTCTTTTAATAATTTATCTACCAACGCACGCATCTTATTGTTTTAAAGTTCTTTATTCGAAAAATTCTTTCAAATATCTTCAGAAATATAATCTCCGATTCATATGTAAGTTGAATACTCTGATTGAATATTTAGCAACTTGAGGAAAAAGAAAAGTGTAAATAATTTAAGCCAAGCGACAATTAAGTAAAGCAAGAACAAATGCTTGAAGTAAAAGTGCACCTGAGCTCTTTCGCTAAGGCCAATGATCTTTCTCCCTACTACTTTAAAATGAGAATATATTAATCAAAGTATAAAATGGAATCTATCATTCTTTTATGCCAAAAACCACTAGCACCTAGCATCTATAAATGAACTTATTAGGCATCCAATAAAGCAGCCTCAATTCATGTCCAAGAGCACCATGTGGCACTTCACAAAAACATAGAATGCATTCTCACCCTCCAGGTAGCGACAAAATTTTCCATTAAATCCATCAATCATTTTACTTCGATTACTAGTAGGAAGAGGTCCTTTCAATTTAATTAATAGTATTTATTGGTATAATTTAAATTTCGCCTGACCATTTTAAATAATATCTCTTATTTCTGACAAAATATTTATAAGAGAAAACATCTGTCATTTTTTATGCCTAACCGTTGTAGCAGTTGTACTGATTATTATAATAGTTAACACTCTCTCTCTAGATGAGTTCAACCAATTTTCTTTTCTCTGCTAATTGTTATAACGGTTTAATGTTTAATTAGAGGATTATGTCTCAGTCACGGTTTATATACTTACTAAAGTCTAGTCTATTTGAATTATTGTTCAGATTTAAATACTTCAATTGAAGTCGAAGTTCATTGAAAGTTCATCAGATCACCACGTAAGTTCAACCCGAAATTGTATTTGTAGTTGACTTAAATTCTTATTTGTTCACTTCACATACTATATTATTCAGTTTAAAATTTCCCATAGAGGTTTGTCGGAGCATTACGAAATTTATTAAAGCACCAACAGTTTTTTGTTGTAATCGCCAAATATTTGCTGAAAATTTAAATCAATGAAATTGACACGTTAGTTATTGTAGTAGTATTGATTGATCAAATAACATTTCCTTTTTTTTTTTTTTTTTTTTTTGAAAGATAAGATGGGAGCCAAAGCGCTTCAATTTATTTTGAAATTAAATGTCACAAAGGAGCTAGCAGAATTTGGAACCGATTAATCAAATAATTATTGAGCGATCAAATTGTTAACTAATTAAATAAATTTTGATGAAAAAAATGCTTCATGAATTTATCTTCAAAGCTGTATATCAGCTTCCTCATATTTTTTGTTAGACCATGGCCTTTCTTCCTAAGGGATAAAAAGAAACACAGAGAATCTTTGTTTTCCAATGTTTTGTTCTTGTAATTACATCAAAGGTTCGGACACATAAAGTCCAAAAGTAAACTGCACGTGTCAAGGATCCGGGTGGAGAATACATATACGATCAATTAAAAAACAAAATTTAGTCAACTTTACCTAATCGATAAAGTCAATCAGACACCTAGCCTTTCTTAAAAAAAATAAATAAATAGTTCATACACCTATCGAATGTCCACGTCCCTTACAAGCATAAATATCCGGATGAACATTCGCTTTTATAGTTCTAACCATTTGAAGAATTGAGTAGTTTTTGTAATTTTTGGATTAAAAAAAGGAGAGTTAATTATTTTTATTTTCAAAAATCAGCAAATTAAGTTTTTGGGTGTATTAACCTATAGCGTCATGAAAATAAGATTCCCCCCCACACAACCCTCAGAGACGGAGACACCCAGCTCCAATCCCATAACAATTACAACAACAATAACAACTGCAGCACCAGTAGTAATAGTATTAGTAATAACAACGGTGATCGTCTAGATCGAATTGGTAAGATCCGTAAGTATGTAGGTCAAAATTGAAAAATGGTAGTGTGGACCCAAGCCGCAAAATGAACAGTAAGATTGCACTTACCACGACGTATGCAAGTAGGATTCCATCTTCAATAAGGACAAGTTCAGTTTTAAACTTGTGAAAATGAATTAAATTGATTTTCTAAACAATTATGTGAGTCAACTTTATATTTGAAGTTTCAAAACAGGAACTAAATAACTTTTTTGGAAGAAATAGTCTAGATTTTTTTTTTTTGAAAAGTTTAGAAAGTACTTTTAAATATTTAAGAACATATTTAATATAACTAGTTCAAAGACCAACTTATTATTATTTTTTTTTAAGTTTGACTACCAACAGTAAAATTTTTCCTCTCGAGATTCGAGGTAACACCAGAATGTTCACTGTACAAATGCGACTAAAATGTAAACTCAGATAAAAATTCTTTGATTGCACTGGAATTTTTTCGACACTTTTGAGAATAAAAAATTTGGGGTATCAGCATAGTTACATCAAAATATATATCTGCAAATTCAATAGAATATTTTGTAAGTTTGACATTTTATTCAATTTGGGGGTGAAGGATAGAATTCCAATGCATCAAGTGTGAAACTTAATGCAAGATTATAGAAGTAATTTACTATGAGCTCAGCAAGATAATTTATAAGCTTAATTTCAAAATATCTCGAATCGGCTTCATATTACGACCATGAACTGTTCAAACCCATATTTTGATCAGTAATGCATTTACATGTTGAAATATATCTTTTTTATTTGCTTTTATTAAAGTCGATCGATAAGAAATGATAAGAAAGAGAAGCGCATTAAAATAAATTCTAAACATTTATATTTTCAATAACATACTTCAAATTTTCCAAATTGACATGTGAATATATATACTTCTCATGCATCAAATAAATTCTTTTGATTTGGATTATTTATTTGGAGACGTTACTTCTATTTGAAATTCAATCTCACAAATAACTTTGTGGGTTTTAGCTCAAGATAGATTATTTTGGTAAGATAACATTATTTGTTCGTTATCTAATAATTTGTATATTGAACAGTTAAATTGCAAAATAATAATAATAATAATAAATAATTAGTACGTCCGCTGCCAGCTAGCTACATCGAGATATATAGACCTAATAATTTTATTTTTACTTTTAAGATGTCAAATTATTAAGAAATCCATTACATGTTATTTATTAGTGTTGATTAAAAGTTTAAAAACGAAAGAACCGGAGCTAAGAGAACAAAATTTGTAACTACATCCTAACAAAGAAAGCAAATAAATTAATTATACACCTAATATATTCTCCAACTTCACCGGATTGACCAAAATCTAAACCCGGACCACAACTTCCAACAAATAAAACTTTTAAGTGGGCATGTTGAGGAAACTTCTGTACGGCTCCAAATAATTATTTACATTCCCTCACTATAAAGACCCAACTTCCGTTCAAACCTTCTATTATATCTAGCCACAAGAGAGAAGACATCTCAGAGCAAAAGCAACAACCTCGAAGCTAGTTTAAACTAGTGGGAGGTTGTCTGCAAAAGCAGCAGAAACAGCTAAAAATGGCGCGAGGTAAGGTTCAAATGAGACGCATCGAGAATCCAGTGCACCGACAGGTCACTTTCTGCAAGCGGCGCACTGGCCTGCTGAAGAAGGCCAGAGAATTGTCGGTGCTTTGCGGGGCTGACATCGGTATCATCATCGTCTCTGGTCAAGGAAAGCTATATGAGCTTGCTACCAACGGGTAAGTGTTTAAAAAGTCAAATAAAAAATGAATGTACAACCCCTTTCCCATCCTCCAAATAAAATTTTGAAAATAACAGTAAATATCTGTGAACAATTTAATGAATGAATGAACAAAAGCAAAGGAAAATCCATTGCTGTTAGAAATGTGAGAATTTATGAATTCAGCAAAGATATTAATTTTTATAAAAAGAATGCTCAGAACTAAGAAAAAGTGTTTTTGCTTTTTAAATTGTGCAAAAGAGAGAACAGCATTGGGTTCTTTTACTTTGATAACTATTGAATACAATTTGCACGCATACTTTACTACTGATATACAAAACAAACACTTATTATTGAAATCGTGACTTGTTCATCTTAAGGATTGGCAGAATGTTTGGAACAACATCTAAAGTCACCCTATTCTTTCTTTAAAGTGAAAATTAATCCATATATGAGTTACATATTGAGAAAAATATTTTAATAAACAAGCAAACTATTCTTAATTCTGAGTAGTTTCCTGAAAATCCAATAAAATAATGCAAATAATAAAGGAATCATCAAAAAGAAAAGCTGTGCTGGTATCAACTTTCAAGAGCACTACATATGGCTGGGGAAGAAATCATAAGTTCATAATAGTTGATTCCGAAAAAGAGAACAAACATGTGGCTGGGGAAGAAGTAACCCTACCTATATATGCTCCCTCCCAATTATAATCAGGCCTTGTATCATTACAGGCATGTCCAAACCAGTTTACATCAGCATTTACTAGTTGCCACTAGCACATACCAGAATTGGCATAATTCAGCCATACTCTTTTTCTTTGTCTTTTTTACTTTCAATTTATTTCTGTTTCTATGGAATATTCAAACGAAAAAACCAAATAATTTTGCAATTCTCTTGCCAAATATCTCAAGACTTAATTATTATTCATTCCTTGCATCATAACAGAAATATGGAGGGGCTAATTGAGAAGTACAAGAGTGCATCTGGAGAAGATCACCTCAATGGTGGTGAGCTTAATCAGATCCAGGTACTTTCTTATTGCTTTGGTCTACTCCTTTTTGAGTAATTCTGTTCTTCGTCTGGCAATCCAACAATGTGAATCTTATTTGCTGACAGGAATCTGACGAGGCATTGATGATCAAGCAAGAGATCAGTTTAGTGCAAAAAGGTCTCAGGTACTCAATCGATCTCACAGCTTGATAGTCAATAGTGTGCATTGGTACAGGCCTAATACTGTATGTCAAATCATTGTGAAAGAGCAAATTTCTCTAAGTACCTGGTACCTAACCATACTATTATAGTGTTATCCATGTGCCAGGTGTATATTACACTAGGTTTAGAGAGAAGCAACATTCAAAATGAATAAAAAGGTCTAAATGTAAAATAAAATAAAGGACAATGAGATAATGGTAATTATAACTCATCTAAAAGAAATATTATATATATTTTACAGATTTTTGTATGGTGATAAAGCTACTGAACACATGACACTTGAAGAAATGCACGTCCTGGAACGGAACTTAGAGGTTTGGATGTATAAATTCCGCTCTGTTAAGGTAATTAATCAATTCAGTCTAATCTTTCTTTCTTGGTACAATTACAAAGTGCACACCTTGAACTCATTGAAATACTCATATGCAGATGAAGATGATGCTTCAAGAGATTCAATCGCTGAAAAATAAGGTACACATCTACAATTATACATAGTCTCACAGTGAATGTGATGAAATTATTGTATAATAGCTTGTCTTCCTAACTTAACTGATTCTTCAACACTTAAGGTTGGTTGTCAATTGTCAACCTATTTTTAGAAACTTTTGCAACACGTTACAAATCAATAAAATGAAGGAAAGAGAAATTTTAATGCAACTACATCCTATTATAGCCGAATTTTGGTCCTCTTGCAACAAACAATTTGACAACAACTTTATTGTCATATGCTTGACTTTCCCAATTAAACTTCGTATCGATTTGAGTTCATTTGATTAAAAAAAAAAAATTCTTTTATCATGTTTTTTTTCCAAAGGGATACATTACCCAAAAACCCCAGTCGAAAATTTCATTTTTCTAATTCCATTTTATTGTTCCACCTTTTTTACTTGCATTTAAATGAGAAAGTGCGATATGCAGATTCAGTTGGATTTTCAACGAATCCACATAACAGTACAATTCTAAAAAAGCATGTTAGCTCATCACTTAATTGCTGACAATTTATTTTGCAGGAAGGCATACTGAAAGCCGCTAATGAAATTCTTCAGGAGAAGGTATTCATTTAAAAAATCATATCCATTTGTGGCTTTAATTTACCAATATCTGGCGCCAGAATATCAAAATGACCATAATATAGTATAAATTTGTTCTCCTAGTGATTAATGAAATTGAACCTACCTACCCACATGAAGGGCAACGTTTCCGAGATTAAATGGTAAAAAAGGTTTAATCCTGAATTTATAGTGTATTATTTATCGTAAGAAAAAAAGGTGACACTAGCTTTCCTATTCCAACAGAAAACAGAGCACCAGATTTTTCTTTTTCTCTTTTAAAATTTTTTAATGCAAATCGAGCCTTAATTACTTTACTTATTATCTATCTTAAAACGTGTTTGTAATTATATGTTTTTCTTGTACAGGTTGTAGAGCAAAATGGGCTGTTTGATGTGGCCCAATTTACGGCCTATCAAGGGGGGTATTTTAGTGAGGCCCCAGCAGCCCATGTCACCCCTGACTACACTACTAACCCACTGACCCTTGATGACTACTATGGTAATTTCATTTTTAGGGGAGGCTCTCAGATGGGCTTTTCCTACTAATTATTTATTTTAGTATGTTCTTGGTAAATAAATGTTGAGAGACTCTGTTGTCATTTGTGTGGTATGTAATATATTCAACTCCTATGTAGTAAGTAAGGTGCGCTTGTAGCAGTCATGAGCACTATGAATAAAAATGCAATGATATTGTAGGATTTGAGAATGTTATCTATCCTAAAAACATTTGTGTGTACTTAATATGTTTGCATTATATAAAACCAATGCATGGGTTTGTTTCTCTTTTTGGGTCCTACTATTCTTTATTTAATTTGATTCTTTCTTCAACATGTACTTACTTATATAGGCGTCAATCGAGCTATAAAATCATGCTAGTTTAAGTAGAGAAAATTTGTATCGAGTTCTAAGCTTTCACAGACATTTAAATTTGAAAACAATTTGGCGGAGTTCAAAATTTACAAATAGTTTTCTTTTCCAAAATTTACTTTTGTTTCAGCTACATTTCTGCCAGACTGCCATGCGGCCAGAGGTCAAACATTATTTGACCATGTCATAAATGAATGCAGACGGTAACATGGTTTCTAGTTTCTGTCAGGGCTCAAGGTCAAATAGTAACTTTATTTCCATTCCTCTGCTTGATTTCTTCGTGCAATTTTTTAGAATTATTTCCTTGGTCTATTGTTAATTAATATTTATTAACCACTGTATATAATTTGTTTCTCAGTTGCATGTACTAAACATGTCACACTGTGTATATATTTATCTTCGTCAATAATTTAAAATTGGACGTAAAATTAGATTTTAGGCATAAGTTATATTTTTCCAAATATACATTTATCTTATACGTAACTTCGAGCTCAATAAAATGCAGTATGACGCATGACGAAACACCAGCGGAGTCCGGGGAAAAAATAGTTTAGACAAATGACAAATCAAATCATTGTCCCTCAAAAAATGGTAAAAAAAACTTTCAAATTTGCTATTTAATTGGTAGGAGCACAGCTAACTAAATTGATTTTTTTCGAAATTTTTCTCAAGACAATAAAAATATTTGCTGTGTCAAATTGATTACAATATTTGAAACAACTAATGTTGTAATACAAAACAAGAAAGTACATATATATACAGAATTATCAAAATGATTATGCATGGCTAATGCTAAATCTTGATGATGAAGTGATTGAAACTAACTCCCATAAAAAAAAAAATTACGGGATAAGCCTTATTTCGACAATTATTGAACAATATTAAAAGTATGGTAATTCTACGGTTTGACTGAAATTTCAAACCGGGCTTGAATCATGATCAACCAAATCCCTTCATAATTTTAAATGAACGATCTAGATTTAAGCCCGGTTTAAAATTTCAGTCCACCATAAAATTACCCTTATTGGCCATAAAAAAGTGCTGACTTTCTGACCTTTATATATATTTTTTTTGGAAAAGAGAAACTGATTGTCGTCAAGCCATCAAAACAACTTCATATCAGTTATTGAAATGTTACAAAGTCTTCGGTTAAATTGAGAGTACCCAATCATGTGATGAAGTATCAATGCCACCACTGGTGCACCTGTATGTATACCGATTAAAGAAGTCTACAAATTTTGGCAGAGCCTCAGAATCAGTAGCAAAGTTAACTACCAAATGACCAAAAAAAAAAAAGTGCGAGCAGACGCTCTCTCTTGGACTCCACAACCCTCGTAACTATATCAGCGAGGACAATTTTCTATGCAACTAATAAATGAGGGAAGCGAGGCGCAATAATGCAATATCCATGCTTCTTTGTCATTTTCACAAAGCACTCCTTAGATATTTGAAAATTAGCATTAATATCTTCTTTTGTTTTTTAGTAATCCTTTGACGACGCGTGTGTTTACAACTAAGACATTATCACATTAATATGATTCTTTTGAGCATTATATTCGGGCACCATCACCTTTCCTTTCATGAATCCCGTAAGAGATGTTATTGTAAAATAGATAGTGGCAGTTTTGAAATTTTGTTGACTTGTTACAGTATTTAGGATAGTTTACCAAATCCAAAAAAAAAAAAAAAAAAAAAAAACATAAATTTAGATGCAACATACGCACGCTGATAACAAATATTTCAACGGGTTGACTCCTGCTCCCGTTGCACAATTTCCTACTATCATTTACTATACCACTGTGTTCGCTCAGACGCATTTACTAACTCTTATCAACCAACAACCCAAGAGAAAACTTATCACTTTTCTTCTACAAAATTGGTGTTGGTCCAGTTATTAGTCAGGAAAAATCGTATACATAGACGATTTGTGACACAAATGAGCAGACATTCTTACACATTTTTTTGTATTTAAATAAATTCAATTAAAGATATAGTGGAAAAGGAACCTCAAATGAATTTTTATTTTGAGAATGGGAATTTTACAAATAGTGGTTACTACGATTTATTTTATTTTTTATTTGCAGAGAATGCATGCACAATTCACTTGCGCTACATTATATATGACACATTTTGAACTGAAAATTTTGATTCGTAAATAATGAAAGATAAATATGCTAATTTTCTAATTATCAAAATTATAATTTTAAATATCGTTCCTATTTCTCGTTTATATGTTATTAAATAAAAAATGACAAACATCTTTGTTAGGTTGCTTTCTAAGCCTTCAGATTAGATTTCAAAGAATGAATATAATTCTGTTTTACTTTGGCTATTGATTAAACATACATATTTATCATGTGCAAACCAAAATAACTAATTTGTACCCTAGATAACTTTAGCTTTCTAATAAGACTAGCAGCAGCTTAATTTATCTGAATCCAAATTAACGAACAAAAGCACCACGTTTCCTATACTTGCTTTTGATTTTTGAAGAATTACTTTTGATATTGGGATACTTGACAACACTCATTTTGGTCGTGTACAACCTTTTGTGACAACTTTTCCTTTTGACCCAACAATACTTTTGTTCCTGTTGATTTGTTTAACCTTTGACAATCTTTTGACTATTAATGTTTTTGGTCAACTATTTATTATCCCCAATTTTTTTTTATCTGACAAAAGAGAACGATATATATAAATGAATACAACTTCCATCTTCCTCCTCTGTTCCCTATATATGAACCTCCTCTGTGCATCTCTCTACGTCTGTTACAATTATGCCAACAAATATGCATCTTTTACTTCCTTGCCTCATATTTCTCCTGTCTCTCTCTCAATTATGCAAGTCTCGACATGTGCCAGGAACAAACATGAGTTCCTTGTTAGAAACTGGAGTCAGTACCAGTCAAAGGGAGATGGTACCTGCCATGTTTGCTTTTGGTGATTCTCTCATAGATGATGGAAATAACAATGACTTACCTTCATTCGCAAAGGCGAACTATTACCCGTATGGCATTGATTTCTCGGGTGGGCCTACTGGAAGGTTCTCTAATGGCTATACCATTGTAGATGAGATAGGTACCATGAATTATTATACGAAAGTAATTGTGGTTATTTGTTGATAATTTGTTAAATATCTTCTACTGTTAATGTTTAATAAATGAAAGTTTACAGCCTCATTCAGTAACTATATATGTGGTCCTTCTAAGCTCAATACCGTCCAAGTACAGTATTCTTGTTTAATTACTTTTCAAACAGTAAAATTTCATTCCTATTTTTATTAAATACTCTTTGAAACGAAAGGTGATTATTTATTACTACTAAATACTAATACCTGTATATATTATCTTCTTCTTTTTTTTCATTTTTTTGTATGCAGCTGATTTGCTTGGTCTTCCTCTAATACCTCCAAACTCACAAGCCTCTGGCGAAGCGGCCCTCCATGGTGTCAACTATGCCTCAGCAGCCGCCGGTATTTTAGATGCCACTGGACGGAATTTTGTAAGTTTAATCTGATCCGCCTCCCCTACCCAAATTGTTGAATTAATCATGGCTTGTAGAGTATATATTTCCATGCACATGCATATAAGCTTCACAGATTGTAACTTTGGTTTTTGCATTGTTGTATTGGCTGTCTCTGCTCTCAATTATTAGTGTATACGTATGCGCCTTTGATTGTCATGGAAAATAAAGGAATACACATGAAGAAATCCTGAAGTCCGAATATTATTGTGTAATTAAATTAAGAGTAATTTGATAAAAGACAACTCTATTATCACTTGTTAAAATTAAAATTCAAACAAAACAGGACAACCACCAAAAAGCATCACATTGCAAGGGCTTCTGCCAAACTCTAGTCAGGTCAGGGAAGGTATGAAAAGAGGAAAAAGTAGTACTTAATTAGAAGGTATATTGCACAAAATTATAGATGTATCAACAAAAATTTAATAACTAATTATTATATATATAAGTTTTAGCAGGCAAAGTCATTGTCCTAAATTAAGTTGGATAACCTTTTGCTTTTACTACACTGATAGGTAAGTAGGATACCGTTTGACAAACAGATCCAGAACTTCGAGAACACTCTTGATCAAGTAACTGATAATTTAGGAGCCAATGGCGTGGCGGATGCATTGGCACAATGCCTCTTTTTTGTGGGAATGGGAAGCAATGATTATTTAAACAACTATCTCATGCCGAATTACAATACACGCAGCCAGTACAATCCTCAACAGTTCTCTGACCTCTTGGTGCAGCAATACAACCGGCAACTCATGGTTAGTGGATCTTGTAATTTTTTTGAGGCAAACTTAAGCCAACTGTGGTTTATCTGCTGAACACCTAGTTCGGATGAACTGATCTTAAAGCAATGTTTTGATTTTTCTTAATTAATGGAAAAATAAGAAATTTCTACATTAAGTCTTTATTGTTCTTTTGCTTCAATTTAACAGCTGGAATATTCTTTGCAATAATAGATTTGATAGATGATCATTACTTCCTGTAATTAGACAATGCATGAATGATAGATCGAATGCATAGTAATTTTTGTTTTTATTTTAAACAAAAAGGTGAGAAAAAAGATCACTGACATTCAAACCAAACTGGATCATGTACTAATCATAATAACAGCAGTTGTACCTACAGGATTACAGTAACAACCATTCCTTTCTCAAATCAATTGACTGAACATGCTTTATAATTAATATTTCAGAGCCTATACAACCTCGGAGCTCGAAAATTTATTATTGCCGGCGTTGGGTCAATGAGATGCATACCAAACATGCGTGCACAGAATTTCCAAAGCCAATGCTCTCCTACAGTAGATAGAGACCTCATCATTCCATTTAACAACAAAGTCAAGCTTATGCTTAATAAACTTAACAGAAACTTGCCAAAAGCAAAATTTATTTACATGGATATCTACAAGATGATTTCTGATATTCTTGCCAACCCTAGATCCTATGGTAGTTACTTATTCTCTGCTTATATTATCGGTTCTGTGTTTTGATTTTACAAATAACATACTCCTTTTACTAAGGTTTAGGAGCTATCTCCATCTCAAAAACAATCCCAATTTTTATCTAATAATTTGTTATCCTTGCTTAATATTTCAGGATTTCAGGTCATAGACCGAGGGTGTTGCGGCATTGGCCGGAACCGGGGACAGATAACATGCCTTCCATTCCAGACACCATGTGTGAACAGAAATGAATATGTATTTTGGGATGCCTTCCATCCAACTGCGGCGGTGAATATACTACTTGCGCGCAAGGCGTTTTATGGAAACACGGACCTAGTCTTTCCAATGAACATACACCACCTTGCTCAGTTAAAACTTGAGCCTAACTAGAGAGGAAAGAGACTTACTGTAAGATCTTTCGTCACTGATAAAGTTAGGAATGCAGTTTCATGTGTCACAATTTCTGGCTTTATCTGAAAATGAATCTGGATTGTTAAAGAGAATGATCAATTGTTGCTAAGGAAAGAATTGCTCAAGTTTTCTTTTGTAAATCCTGCTTTTCTTTTTTTTTTTTTTTTTGTTCACTTATTCTTTGCAAGAGTTTAGGTATTTCTGTTGATTTGCTTGATTGCTTCCCTACAAGTTTGTCGTCAATTTACATAATACGTACAATCTCAACTGACTTGTTATTATACAGAAAAAAAAAAACAATTCCTTAGATTAGACTTATAATGAGATAATGTCAATAAAGGTTGATATGAACACATTAAGGAGCAGCAATCCGGCATGAGTTAAGCTTGCATGTAGATACCGTTTTTTTTTTTTTGGCGACTATGTTCTTTCTAAACGGAGAATTTGTCAATGACTCATTAACAAACCATGAACGGCCTCTTTGTAATGCTGATTTTTTATTAGCAACATTCCAGAATGCATGACACAAGTTCCTTGTTTATTCGCCAATAAGAGAGGATGTGAAAACATGCATCTCATTTAAAAGCCGACGGCACACTTGTTCCCCCTATATTGCCAGATTTGTTCAATAGACAGTGCAAAATCAAATTCGAATCAAAATCTTATTATAGCGCATTGGAGTATATATCCCATTTTTTCTGCAAATCAATAATTGTTTGATTTAGTTCTTTACGGATGTCATAAATGAGCAAAATGTCTTTCCTTAGGAACGTCCTATAAATAACAATAACCAAAATGTCTTTTCTATATTTGATTTTCCTTTATGTATTTATTTACCTAAACAAGACAAGGGTCTGGGCCAAAATTACTAGAATATCGGTCTTCTCAAATCTGGACTCTATTTCTGCTTCTCTCACTCTCTTTTGTTTTGATATAAAATTCCAGTGGCTAGCCCGTCAACACCTCATTGGAAAGGAAGCAATTGTGGTTTCTTCGAAGAAGAGCATTATGTATTCATTTCGAGCTTTAAATTTTCTCAAGGTAACTTTTTTCATTGGGTAGCTTTGTTTTCTAAGGAGATCAATTTTTGAAACCGCAATGCCTTTCTAGGCTCAATTTAATTGCTTGAAGATCGAATTACTACAAATATACATATTTTATCAATTATTGCCTCCGAATTGTTGTACAAGATCTTCGTAACTTAAGTAATGAGGTGACCCTCAAAAAAAAAAAAAAAAAAAAAAAAAAAAAAAAAAAAATGGTAGTGGGGTTGGATGAGTATCACTAGAGAATTCACAAAATTCGCCGCCTCAATTCATAAATTAACTAGTTAACTCGTGCTGCTTAATTAGTGAGTCAAACTGCAAATCATAAAATTTATAAAGATGTTTGCAGTTGTGCTAACAGTAAGGATATTCCTTGATTTTTGCAACAAGAATAGGAAATACATGTTTTAATTATGCAAGTTTACATATAAACAAGGTTAATATACCAGTTAGGTTAATCTCTTCTTGAACTGTGAATTTTAATATGCTATGTTGCCTGATACTTTTATGACAGGAAAAATGTAATTCTAGCAGTTCCCTCATAATTTTAAGCATCGTTCCTGCTGTGAGTTTTCTATTGTACAAAAGGATAATGGTGGCTTTTTCGCCACATTCTCTGGTCAGAAAAAAATAAATTATCAATTACAAGTTCATTACTCAAAGAAGAAGATATTGTTGGTGGTAACATTATATTCAACCTTCCGGAGTGCATAAAACAAGATGTATATGGCGCTAATATTATCTGTAGCCTTCCAGAGTGCATAAAACATGATACTTCTAGTGCTGATACTATATGCAACCTTTCAGAATGCATAAACCAAGATACTTCTAGCGCTGATACTATATGCAACCTTTCAGAGTTCATAAACCAAGATACTTCTAGTGCTGATACTATATGCAACCTTTCAGAGTGCATAAAAGATGTTCTTGATACTGGCATTATAGGCAAGCTTCCAGAGTGCATAAAACAAGATATTTCTGGTGCTGATATTATATGCAACCTTCCAGAGTGCATAAAACATAAAATTCTTGTCTACTTGCCAATAAAGGAGGCTGTGAGGACAAGCATCCTATCAAAAGATTGGCGACACACTTGGACTGCAATTCCAGATTTAGTTATAGACTGCAATATAGACCCAAAATTTTATCAAAACAATGGTGATAAAGAGATATCAACGATAGACAAATTTGTCGATCAACTTCTCAGTTGTCACAAGGGCAATCTTCATAAATTCAGAGTTTCTGGTTTAAAATTTAGCACGGTATTTGCTTCATCAAGGATGCGTATCTTGTCACAAAAGCATATCAAGGAACTTAATTTGGAGACTTTCCCTGATCAATATATAAGCATTGGGGATATCGAGCTTTGTCTTGAGTTGAAAGTGGTATTGTTGAGTAATTGTTTTATTCGTTTGCCTATGAAGTTTGGTGGTTTTAAGCTGCTACATACTATTGAGTTGAGGGATTGTAGTTTTTTCAACAAGGGTATCGCAGATTTGCTCTCCTTTTGTCCTCTCTTAGAGAAACTGACGTTTAAACTTCGATCTTATGATGAACAAATCATTATAATTGACTCACCGAGCCTCCGAAAACTAACAATTTATGGTAAATTTGCCGAACTCTCTCTGTTGGCTCCTAACTTGTACACGGTCGAGTTTGTTACCACTTCTAGGACGGTTGAAGTACGAGGAAATTTTATCAAGCTACCTGTCTATATTAATGATATTTTATCCGATGATTCTTCATGTTACTTTTTTCAGGCAAGATGATCTCAACTTAGATATTTTACTTACAATTTTTTCTACTTTTATAATAGAAATATACATTATGTGCATTATTTTTTAATGCATGGTGTATTCTGCAGAAGTATCCTCCAACTCTCGATTGTCTAACTACAATGGTCATGATTGTAGCACCGCCGAATTTGAAGCATCGAACTTATAATGCAAATCAATTGTTTGGAGCCTCGATGCTACAAAAACTCATAGTATATGTTAGTAATAGAATGAGACCGCTTTTGCAATTTTCTTTCGGTTACAACAATTTTATATTTATATTTCCGACATATATCATGCTTACCACTCTAAAACTCTCAAATTTGAAAAATATCATTACAAAATATTATGTCTTTGAAGAATGTCACCCCAATTCCAATTTAATTAAAAATTTATCACTTCTATCATTTTCATGTCCAATTTTTCATATTGACCAAATAACCCCCCTCAAATTTAAAATTTTTTAAATTTTCAAGCTCGAAATTATAAAATTTTGAGAAGTTTTCAAAATTTCTACAGCATTATTAGAAAAAAAAAATCAAAATTTGAGAAATGATAAGTATTTTGGTCAATATGAAAAATTGGGTATAAAAATAGTTGTATGATATATAAATTTCTAATTTAATTAGATTTGTAGTGACATTTTTCAAAGACATTACTTTGAAGAGTTTGAGTGATGCTTTTCAAATTTTAAAGTTTTTGAGTGACATGGATATATATTTTTTTGTAAAGCTGTCATTTAATTTTCGACTAACTTTAAAAAAAAATTGCAGCTCGAGCCAGTTGACTCTTCATCGGTTTCCAATTCTTACACGATTGAAGATCAAATATTTCCATGTTTAAGAGAAGCAATTATCATCCCTTTTTCCAGTTCAGAAATAGTGTTCGAATTTGCAGAATTCATACTAAGACGTGCACCACAACTTAAAAGGCTGATTATAAGAGGTGAGATCAAAGATTCTGATGTTCCCAAGTGGAATGAGATTCGAAAGTTGTCAATGAAAGCCGAAATTATGTTTAGCAAATCTTGCTTCAGTGCTGAGGGTAAAGTTGAAGGTTGTTGTTGTTCCATATGTGACATCACGGCTTGGTAGTTCGCAAT
The DNA here is from genome assembly GCA_027725995.1 of Rhynchospora tenuis. NCBI lineage: Eukaryota > Viridiplantae > Streptophyta > Magnoliopsida > Poales > Cyperaceae > Rhynchospora > Rhynchospora tenuis. The sequence continues at coordinate 195,084,223 of CM050888.1, forward strand.
TAATTATGCAAGTTTTTGGTTATTTTTGTAATAACTGTGGTCCTTCTATGGAACGAAAATATACTATTTTATTGTTTGTTTTTTATGCAAGTCACCAATTTTTGCTACAAGAGTGCTCATGCGATAAAAATAATTCAAGCTTGTGATTTTGAGATCATTCTTATGTTTCTCTGTTGGATAAACTAAAGATGGAATTTAAATTATATGTAAATTACATGTTTATTATGAATTTACAAGAGAGGAGCTTAAAATTATTCAAAAAGGTTCTCCCAATTCAAGTGCTATGACAAAAATTGCTCATAAAAATGTTAAGCTGGAGTTTTGTGAAATAAAATGTTGGATTTCAGAAATGTTTATTGCAGAATTGGGTTGATTAGTTGCATATCCAGCATTGAACAGAGTGTTTTCAAAGTAGATATTATAGTCTCTATTAGTCGACTGGGCATACCATTTAAATTATACAGTGCGGTCATGATGCATGTTTAACACACTTAACAAAAATTTACCGAAAACAAAATTTACTCTCGACATAATTTAAAGGCAATTGTACTCACTCGAGACCTGGGCACTTTCTACATGCAGAAGGCGCCTTCATGGCCTCTTTGATACTTTTACAAAGCAGCTGTCTTTAGATATTTCGAAAATTGAAACACTTAATTATGAGCCAAAAGTAACGCATAAAGCCGAACAGGAAATATTTCTTATGGGAGCACGAACTTTTCATTTTATCTGGTTCAGGAATTTTAAATAATAACGCTGTTGAAATGAAGAGCTGTTCGACCGAATTTGTTGTGGTTCGAATCGGACAGAGAGGACAGGAAGGGAAGGAGTGAAGACAAAAGAACAGTTCGGACCGGATGGGATTCAGTTCGGACCGAACAAGTAATGCAGTGTATGAGACAAGGTGTACTTCGGATCGAAGTGAAGTCAATTCGGTCCGAACCAAGAACCGACATGATGAATATGGAAGTGTTTGGGAGCCAAGTTTAGTATATTATTGAAGATTATCCTCCTTTCCTGAAGGACTATGTTTCCACCGTTGAGAGATACGTGATATCTCATAGATTTCTTGCTGTAGAGGCTAGTTGCCTTGTGTAACAAATGTGTTTCCTATTTATTCTCATCTCTCTCATTGTAACAAAATTGATTAAGAAGTAATAAAATTTTGTGGGTGTGTGTGGAGGACGTAGGCACCAAGTTGGTGCTGAACCTCGTTAAACTCTTTGTCTCTTGAGTCTTTGTTTATTATTTCGGTCCATTGATTTCGGTCCGGGTCGTTTGTGTTTGGTTAGTATTTCGTTACAAACGGTAATGTCTTTTTTTTTTAATTATTTTTAATCTTGGACAACGCATCATTCGTTCAGAAATTAAAGACTAATAACAAGATTTTTGAAAAAATAGATACGGAAACCAAGTAATTAACTAGTACCTTTTAATTCATGAATCCCGTGGGAGATGTAACTACAAAAAAAATAGGGGTACTTTTCTTGACTTGTTGCAATATTTAAAATAGTTTAACAAATCCAAACAATTATAGATTTGCTTTAGATGCAGCAACATTTGGCGCCCGATTTTAATAAAACAAAAACTTCCTCAATCTCTCCTCTTTTCTGCAATTCAACTGATTGATTCCTGTTCCCGTTTCACGTCTTTCTAGTCTCCAGTACAATTTTAGACGGTGTTCTAAAAGCATTTACTTTTCTTCAAAAATAATTAAAAAAAACTAATTACCAACTCTTTCTCTCTCTATTTTTTTTTATCACTGACCGTAGGTACCTACACCCTGCGAACACACTATCAGGCATTTTCTTTGTTCTTCTTAAAACAAAAACAAAACAAAAAAAAAAAAGAGGAAAGTTACTCACGTTTCTTTGCGAAATTACAATGGTTTTGGTGCAGTTAAAACTTAAAAGTCGAGAAAATTTATTTTACGTGAACGATTAGTACCCCAAAAATAAGAAGACCCTTTTGCATATCAAATAGTTTGGAAAAAGAATCTCAAATGAATTTTTACTTGAGATTTTTTAATTCCTAAAGAATATTATTAGAAAATATTTCTTTTCTATGATTGTTATCAAATAAGATTAACAACAAGTCAGTCCTCCTCTGACATAAAAATTAATTATAAGTGAATGGAAAAGAGGGGATCGAATGCCACTGCTACACTGGTTTGGTTCAGATTAAAGAAAAACAAGGCAAGACAAAGAACAAAGGAAACTATTTGTTGCTTGTGTGCCAAACATGAGCGGTTCGATATATATATATAGAGAAAACCTATAATGCATTGCAATGCACAGAAGCTTCGGTGTATACTGATCCAAACTTTCCGATCTGCTTCAATACATCATAGGTTTTCTATATATATATATATATATATAGAGAGAGAGATTGGCTAAAATGCTTTCTAAAGCATAGGGAGTCTGTGCTTTAGTGTTTCGGACCGTCCGATCATGCTTAGATTCGTGCTATGATTTAATCCAAGCTGCTCAGATTTTAAACGCCTCAGCGTTGGTTTGTTCTGTTTCATTTAATTGTTCCTTCCGTCTCTTCCTTTCTCCAGTTAACCCTTCGTTGCCTCTGTGCCTCGCCCTCCGCAGAGAACCCTTTCTTTTTAAGGAAGGATGAATTTCGTATATAGGACGGATATATGCAATTTTTTGAGGCGTGCAAAAAGTGACTGAAAACAAATTGGCTCATCACCATCACACCGAAGACGTACAGGAGAAAATACAAAAACCTTAAGGAACACTATAGAGTTTTTTTTTTTTTTTTTTTTTTTTAAGATATTGACTAGATAAAGACTACCTACAAGAACAAATTTAGAATTGAAGATAAATTTTCATTAGATTCGATTATGTAGCTTTTGTCCAGAAGTGTTCCCCACCAAGGACCATCCTGGTCTATTCTAAGTCCATGTATAACGTACAAAGTATGTTTTCAGTCGTGCTATACAGTAACAATTGGAATTCATTTATCTTACGGTTTAACAATTGGAATTCATTTATCAATTAATAATGTTACTTTTCCATACTAAAATTTCACTTGCGTATTATACAATTAATAACAATTGAAATTCATTAATCGATCTTATCGTTTATATTAAATCGTTATTGTAGATCTAAGTAGAACCATATCTAGACAATTCTTCCTTAGTTTTTCAGAATCGGATTGAGGCTAATACTACAGCTAATTTATTTAATTTTAAACATTCTCACTGATAGTTTTTTATTCTACTTGATTAGAGACAAATAAAATTAAATTAATTTAATGATGAAGCATTACTTTATGACAACGGGAAATAAAAGTATGAAAATATTGAGTTATAATATTTGATAATCAGCATGCTACTTGTGATTCTATTGATTTTGTCATATTCAAATGTTGTAATAACAAAATTGAACAATTTGCAATGTACGTAGTTTGCTTATATAAAACTGGACCATGTGTAGCACCTTTTGTATTTAGCTCTGTTGGTCGCAATGTCAGTAATGTTTCTTAGTTTGGTTACTTTTTTTTCTCCAAATCTTTGCTTCCGACTTGTGCCTCCTGAAAATTATTAAATATATATTATTGTTTAGATTTTACTCGATATACAATATTCCCAAAACATCAATGGTTAGCTTATTTTCTTTTGTACTTACATCGATCTTTAAAAAGTTCTTGTAGAGTCTCGAGTGCATTTTTCTTCACCATTTAAGTTATTCTTGAAGGAACACCTGCCGAATGAACCAAGCTTGCAACTATTTGTTTGGACTCCTTTTTGTGTTTTAATGGGTTGCAAGGACTAGGGTTTTTGTAGAAAGCGTATCAACATAAACCTATTTAGTTAAAGGTTAGGTTGCTGAATAAATTACAAGGATTCCAATGAAACCAAATTTTAATATTTTGGTGCTCAAAATATTTTTGATAATTCTAAAATTAAATTATATTTTATTAGTGAATTTCATTAATTAGAGAATTTTTCAAAAAAACAAAAAAATCCTAAATAATTGGCAGTCAACATAATTAAAAAAATGATAAAATTGGAAACAGTGCAACAACAATGTTAATGGTATAACCTATCTCCAGAAGTTTTTTACGCATAATTGAAGCTTGTGGAAATAAACAATTTTGTGTTAGGTTTAACATCTAAATTGTGCTTAATGAGGTATGGTCATGTTAGATCAGAGAAAATCACTTGTTATTCGAAATTCTTTCAAGAATATATTTAATTTGTTATTTAAAAAAATATATAAAATATTTTATAATTATTTGAAAATTATATTAATGATAATAAAATAATTCAAATTTGTTTATAATTCAAATAGTAATAGTAATTTTTCAAAAAGATATTTAGCTTACTAGTCATGATTTTACCGCGACACATATTGTGTATTTTTAATTTTGCTATTGTGTAGTTTAAATAATTGATATACTAATCATTAATTTCATCCAATATCTAAGACTATTTTTTTTTTCCAAAAAATCTATGTATTAAAGTTGATAGTTTAGTGTCAATATTAGACCATTGTTCAAATAAATGCAACTTCTAGAACTTTGTGTGTTATATATGAAATTATTTTCTTCTTTCAAGCTTTTGGTGTGAGAAAAAGAAAAATATGCATGTTTTAGCATTTAAAATACATGAATAATAAGAGTATATTTACATCAAAATTTAACTTTAGTGGAAAACCTATGAGTATAATTCCATAATAAATATACAGCCTCTTTTGCCAAACACCGGGACCACCCATATTTTTTAAGATTCGTGCAGATCGTTGGCGCTTGATGATTTAGAGTCCTTTCAACATTTTTTGCTCTGTTCTTTCCGTCGAAAAAAAAAACGACCTGAGAGAGAATCTCCACTCTCTAGTCGCTAGCGGCGTGACTCCTCTCTCGTGATGCATCCGGATTCATTAGTGAAACTTAAAACCTAGACATCTCCGATATTGCGTACAAGTCGTAAAACTAGCGAAACCCAATGTCTCCTTTGAATTTGGCTGAAAGGGAGTTTCGTCAGCTCTCGACTTCGTCCACTACATAGGTGCAACTTAATTCCATCAGTTAGTTGATCTTTCCAATAAACTGGAACCATAGGTACGAGTCAGGAGGTAGTAATTGTTTTAAGTTGTTATAACATAAGCCAGTGATTAATATTGGTGGTAGAGTATGGCTTGTATTAGTATCCTAACTTGGCACAGTAGTTCACTAATTTTTATTAAAATTAAGCACAAAAAGCAATTTGAGAAGATGGGTTTGAAGAACAGCAAATTGATTGGGTTACTTGGTTCTGCAATTAGTCTATGATTAGTCTAGAACATACTGTACGCGGACTAATGTTGAAAACTAGTACCATGATGGCTATGTTATAACAAACAACTGGACATTGCCGGTTTCCATATAACTGGAGTTGAATCATCTAAGACTGTCATAGAAGATTCCTCAAGCAACAGATTGGAATGTGATCGCTAACGGCTTTATCTCAATTGTTTACTGCAGTCATTTAGTTAATTCTCAGTATTTACCACAGTTAATTGATGTAATAGCTCTATATATACAATACCTCTCTCTCTCTTGTAATTAAGCCAGAATGAAATAAAGATAAGTTTGAATCAAATATCTCTCTCTCTTTCCCTTCTGTTACTATGTGTGCCGCATTTCTTCTTAGTAGTTGTTCTCATGTCAAAAACTCCGGTACATAGAGTGTTCTCTTTGGACAAAGTGTGTTCTCCAAAACATGTTGGGGGTCTTAGGTACGTCTAGGAGTGGGTAATCTCTAGCTCCTCGTTTAACCTCTCCTTGCTAGCAAGATGGCTCTTGCAGTGGTACAACCCTATTCCCCCAAATTGGAAAAATCTGACTCTTGCAATGCAGGGTACACGCACTCTACTGCCAGTAAACATCCCTTAACTAAGCTCTTTCTAAGAACTGCTTCCGATTTTCAATGCTACAGTTACCTTGGAGACTAGGTGTAGGTGATTATTTTTTTTCTGGCTCCAAAATTGGGTTTGAAAACTCGTCCGAGTCCGAGTTGACTCGGCCGAGTCAGAACGGACTCGGCGGAGGACGAGCCGATTTTTGGCGAGTTGGATCGGAATCGCAAGAAAAAATAAAAAAAAAACATGGAAATAAATAGGGGAGGTCGAAGGAAATAGATGGGAACCACACGAGACAGGTGAGATCGAAGAGCGGGAGGCCGTACGAACTCTGTAAGGGTAAGAAAAGAGGGAGAGAGTGATCGAAGTCTCTCTAAGAGATATACTGAGAGGAGCTAGAGCAAGGTTGTGGTCATGGCGGATGAGTACTGGTGTCTGGTGGGACTAGGATGAAAAGAAAGAGATGGGTATGGGATCTTATGTGGCAGCAATTATATAGGCTGTCATATGCAAATTGATATACGATGATATATAAATCAAATCTCCCTAGTATTTCTGCTATATAAGATCAATTTAAACAATATGAATGCATTTTTAGTCATTTTTAATTTTTAAATTCATCAATTTCCTACCCACATGCTAGAATTTAATCATCTTTCATGTCTTTTATATTTGATCCTACCCAAACACAACAAAATCATTCGTGGTATTTTTATATCAAAGATAGCGAAACTATCAAACCAGCCCGTCATAGCTTCTGATAATAATTTTTTATGGAGCATCAATTACTTTATGTCTAATATTTTATCTAATATTTATATTTTGTTTATTTTTAATGTATAATTAGAAGATAAAATGAACTTTTTAACTTTGTGTCTTTATAAACTTATGTAATATTCTAGAATTGTATTTTTTCATTATTTTAGTTAATTTGATGCTTTAAAACATTGATGTTATAGCTTCCTTGTGTAATTATATATTTTTTATTTTTTCTCATTTTTTTCTATTTTTAAATACATTTAAAATGTTTTTTCGTAAAATCTGAATTTCTGATCCGAGTCACCCGAGTTTTTCCGAGTCATCCGATTCGACTCCTATGACCAACGGTCCGAGTCCGATTCCGAGTTTCAGAACCATGGTGCTAAGCATCAACTTTGGAACTCTTTTCACTTACTGCCGGCAACCAGAAATTACATAACCAACTTCCTTGCAAATAAACACCAACCGTCAGTTCTTTTCAGGCCCTCAATCTTCTCCTCCTCTTCAACAACCCAACAACTTGCCCCACTGCTTCAAGTCTTACAAAACTCACCCTCACAAACCCCCTCAAGCTTAGTTACAAAAGATAGCATTTCTTGGTCCCTTTCCAAAGGAACCTTCACAACTGCTTCTCTTTACAACTTCTTGAACCTTTTTCCAAAAAGTTCCCTCGGACCTTAGAATTATTTGGAAGCTTAAAGTGCCGCCGAGAGCTCGAACCTTCACTTAATTAATGCTAAAAGACAAGCTTCCAACGATTGACGATCTCCAAAAGAGAGGGCTTATTCTGGTAAATGGGTGTTCACAATGTCGGGCTGCATGTGAATCATCTTCTCATCTTTTTAACACATGCATTTTCTTCTGTGAGGCTCTCTGTTTGGTTCTTGCCCAATCTGATACGCAGTGCCGTTAACGTTCCATACCACCACTGCTTGAAATTCTGATTAATAACACCTTTTCAAATGAAGTTGCTGACTTATATGCCTTAACTTGCTTCTGGGCATGAAAGGAACGGTGCTCCAGGATTTTCAAAAATCTTGCCACCTCCACTTACTCGATTGCATCCCTGATCTGGGAGGATTGGAGACTTTGTCAGGCACAAGACGCTAACTAGCTGCTAAACTCTATCTTCATTTTCTGTTTTCTGTTTTTTTTTTTTCTTTCTTTGCTGACTTCCACTTTTGTCCTCTTGTGCAAAGTTAGATTATCTTCTTTAATGTTCTTTTCAGGTTTTATTTTTAGACTCGTAGCAGCTCGTTATAATTTGTAGCTTCTTTGTAATTAATTTTTCTAAACTTATTATCCATGGAAAAGTTTGAGGCCAGACCCAAAAAAATAAAATAAAATAAAACACCGGTACAGACAGTATTAAAGTACCAAAATTTGGACTTTACATATTTTGGTACCATTCTACCAAAATTTTTTGCAAACCCAACGGAGATTGAGTTTACCTTTAGTATATGGATACGGTTTTCGCTCTTTGACTTCAGTTGGTTCCGCTTCGCGTAATAATGTATCCTTGTGATAATAAGTCAAGTATTTGCCATTTGGGCGCCTTTCCATCCTCGTTGTCAAGCACAACATATTCAATTGACAAAAAGGATCAATAGAGACACGCCTGCTCCATTTTTATCATTAATTCAATCCATTTAATTAAAACAGAAAGTTTGACAGGTCGTAAAAAAAAGTGGTCCACTAATTTCATTTTCAAATTTTAATTATATTATAATAATTTTTATAATTTAAATACAATGAATAAAATAGTTACTGAAATATAAATCATACAATTGTTATAAATAAATCTTGATATATGGTTGTTTGGAAGTGGAAGAGGTTAGCACCAAAAATTAAACTGTTTTTATGGAGATTATTGCATAGAGGGCTGCCTTTAGCAAACAACATGCATGCAAGAATACCGCAGTTCAGTCCAACATGTCAAAGATGTCATGAGGAAAATGAATATGAAATGCACTGTATGTTCTTCTGTCCTGCCTCCAGACAAGTGTGGTTCACTAGTCCTTTAGCCATTCGAGTGCATGCTCTGCCATTGGAAATAGTCACTACGGTGCAACAACTGGAATTTTGGAGGAAGAGGGAGTTATACTTTTTGCCAATACCATGTGGGAAATATGGAAAAAGAGGAACAAAGCAGTCATTGAACACAATGTTTTTAAGCCCCACGAGGTGTTGCAACGAGTCAGAATAGCAGTTGAGTCAAACCTGGACAGGGGTCCATTAGCACAGAGAGATAGCCAGAATAGTGCATGAAAAGCATTATTATAATGGGGATGCATGGCAGGTTTTAATTGATGGTTCGTGGGCAACACCAAATAAAGGAGGAGGAGCTTATGTGTTATATGAAAGAGGAAGGGTTCATTCTATTGGCATGCATCACTTTGAAGCTTTTGACCCGTTCCATGCATGCAGAAGCTATGACAGTGCGGGAAGCAATGAGCTACATGTTTGATCAATTGAGGTTGCCAGTTGGCACTAAGGTGGAGCTCTTTACAGATTGCATGAACTTAGTCACGGCAATCAATCAAGAAGAGATAATAGACTTGCCTTCATGGAGAGCATGTAACATGGTGAGAGATATACTGGTTAGAATACAGAATATGGAAGGGGGGTTACACTCAGTTTTGTGCAGAGGGAGGCAGTCAAGCAACCACATGAGATGGCAAATTTGGCAAGAAGAAATGGCTTTGAATACCAGGGACGGCCTCAAATGGAGCTGCACCTACACGCAAGACTCAATGAACCACTTGATGATGTGTACTTCCAAGTTCCAACAGGTTGAGGAGGAACCCCCTTGAAATTGTTTGAATGCTGTTATTTTGTAACTAGTGCATTAGTCTTCCTTAGGTGTCTTTTATTATTCCAAGTACTTTTCCTTTTTCCCTTTTTTGTTGTTTTTTATGGCTTTTAGTTATGTTGTAAGGGTAGCAACAGTGTATCAGGTTAGCAAGCTCAAGGCTTCATGTTTTGGCACACCAGTTTTTTCTTTGATTTGGGGGCAATATATGTAAATTTATGATTGTTCTTTTAATAAATGGCCTACGGGTCTTTATCAAAAAAAATATATATGGTTGTTTGGTAGTTTGTACTAAATGTTTCTTTCTTCTCTATACTTCTTACCTTTTTTTATTCGGGCACATATGCTAGCTCTCCGAAATCCGAATTCTTGAGCAAGCAGGCTAGAGCTAGCTGCGTTAGCAATTAACCTGTTTAACCCTGAGTCGTTTGGTGATCTGGCAGGTTAATTAGAGCCTCTATCACCAAATGCAACTTTAGGCAATTTTTGAATCTTTGTATGTTTAGGATAGTGGCGTTTTTGCCACTATCTTTAATCCATAAGGAGAAATTGTCAATGACTGATTCACAAACTAAGAACTTCTTTCTAGTGCTGACTTTATTAGCGACATGCCAGAATGCATAGATAGGTCTGTCAAACGTGTCAGAAAGACACGTGACATGCCTGTACCGTATACATTTTGTTAAAAAAACGAAATTCCAACTCATTTCGTTAACCGTTCCGTTTTCGAAACGGCACAGAATACCGTTTCGTTAACCGTTCTACTTCAGAAATAACACATGAAACGGTTTGGAATGAGGCTGAAACGGTCGAAACGGTAAGATTTCAGATTTCGTTTGCTGTTTCGTTATTAGAACAAAATGAAAAAGGGTGATGTTATTCGTTCCGTTTCGCTTAACTGAACCGGCATAACCCGTTTTTTTTTTTCTGTCTTGACAAGCCTATGCATAGACATAATTTTCTTGCTTATTTGCCACTAAAAGAGGCTGCGATAACATGCATGATGCATCCAATGTTTTGAAAACCGGACCGGACCAAGTGAAATAAACTTCTAACAAAATTGATGGGTGTGGGAATGGAACGCAGTGTCTGGTGGGAGTGCAACATGGGTTTTTACCACTGGGCCAAACATGCATTTGTTGAACATTGAAACAATCAAATTATTTAAAATGATAGAAAACTATGAAGTCATCCGGTTCAATTAACCGGTTCGACCAGTCGGACCATCGACCCAATATCCTCGCCGGTTCGATGTCCGGATCGGTTTTCAAAACATTGCATGCATCTTGATTATCAAAAAGCTGGCAACACACACTTGGTCCCAAATGCCAGATTTGGTTAATAACAGCGGTGCAAACTCAAATTCAGTCAACACGTGGGTTATTTTAGCATAAGAGAATCTCATTTATTCTGCACATTTATTGTTTGATTAAGTTCTTTAGAAATGCCATGTAAATAAGGAGCCAAATACATTTCCTTATCAACGTCCTATAAATAATATATAACAACCAAAATGAATTTTCTATCTTTGAACATTTCTTTATGCGTTCGTTTACCCTAGCAAAAGATGTCCTCAATATGCGGACAAATAAAAAAAAATAAAAATTTGATATTATTTTTGTTTCATATAAAACTTTACATGTTAGACAATAAAGATACGGTAAAATCAATAATTAAGTCTTTTCTTTTAAATAAATAGCTAATTTGGTAGTAACTTAATTTTTTTTATAAAAAGTCTGACCTTAATCTAGACCACTGATCAAATCAAATTACACAAATCAATGGTCCATAATTGATATAAGAATTGTTTAACACCCTTTTATATGACATATTTACTCTTTTTATATGAACTGTTTATACCCTTCGTATGCGTGCATTTATAAATAGTAGAGATAAACACGTGGGAGGCTGACCAAGTCACTAAACTTATCATTCTTCTCAAATCTTGACTCTATTTATGCTTCTGCCATTCTTTTTTGTTTTGATATATGAAATTGCATTGGCTGCCTCGTCAATCCCTCATGGGAATTGAGCAATTGTGGTTTATTTGAAGATCGTCATGTATTCGTTTGATCAAGTTTTCAAATTTCTCAAGGTAACTTCTTCATTGGGTAGCTCTATTTACCTAAAGAGCTCAATATATGAAACCACAATGCGGATCTAGGCTCAATAGTTTTCAGACCGAATTAATTGCTACCTTGAATATGCATATTACCAATTTTTGCCTCCAAATTGTTGTACATGATGACCTCTATCGTATGTAATTAGGCCTGTCAACGACGGCCGTTTGCCGTTTTGCCGTGACGTTAAGAATTGACGGCACGAATAACGGCAGGTCATTATATTTCGTTAATTAAATGGAACGGTAATGGTTTGGGATTACTCGATCGTTTAATAAACGTAACGCAAACGATTTGTCTGTCTGCCGTTTTCGTTTAATCGTTTTACCGTTTATATAGCACCAGGACCCACTTGTCAGGGGTATTCGGCGAAGAGATAAGGTGTATTAATTGGTCTTGGGCTTTGGTCTGTCCGTCTGTAGGCAAAACAAACCCTAAGCACTCATCGAGCCGCTCAATCCCCTCTTTTTCTGCTCTCTCCTCCTTCGCATGCCTGTCGCTTGTCGCCGACAACCTCACCTCCTCTCAAATCTGAAGTCTCAATCTCTCTCCCTCTCACTCAAATAGTACAGAATGAAGACTCGATTTGATTTGTTCTCTCAGTCTCTCTCCCTCTCTTCTTCTTCTCTGTCATTCTCTCATCATTTTGTTCTCTGTGTTACTGCTAAAACCTAACCAGTTTTGCTAGCTGTCTAGTCCTCATTGGACAATCCATCGCTAGTTTCCAGAAATCCAGTGCACTTGAGCAATATTAGTAGGCTGATTCGGCTGAGGAAGGTTATCATTTGCTACATAGTAGCACTGGCCTATGAGAGACAGGGATGAGATTGTCCCCAGGCAGGCAGCGTCAGCAACCACTGGTCTTGGCCTTGGCCTATATGAGAAAGAAAAAGGCAGAACAAAAGGAAGAGAAAAAAAGAGAGGCAGATCAGAAGAAAGAAAGGAAAAAAAAAAAGAGAAAAGAAGGAAGAAAGAGGGGAAGTGCGAGCTTGAATTACTGAAGTAGTGAAGTCAGCAAATTGCCTTGCCTTGAGGTAATTTTTAATTTTTATTTTGATTTTTTTCCTTTTGCGATTTTACTCGCTGATTTTCTGCTTTGCCCTTTTAATTTGGACAATTAATGTGTAATGAGGCTCAATAATGAATAATGATTGATTGTAAGTTTGTAACTAATTTGTACGTTTAAATGCTTTGTCAAGCGTTTAAATGCAGTGATTGTCAGCTGAAATTAATGTGTAATGAGGCTCAGTAATGAATAATGATTGATTGTAACTAATTTGTACGCATTTAATGTTAATCATTAATTTGTCAGCATTTAAATGCCTTGAGGGCTTGAGGTTCACTGATTGTCAGCTGAAAGTAATTCATTTAAAGCTAATGATTGAGGCTAATGATTGTCAATTAAAGCTACAACATTCATTAATTCATTTTACGAATTAAATGTTTCTTCCAGTGTTTTGCCTTAAATGTTTTTCCTTAATTTTTTTTTTACTTCATGTAGGCTAATTTATGCATGGCTTCAGACAGAGAATATGATCCATCTGATCCAGACTTATCTTCAGATGAGTATGCTATACTACTTTCTTATTTTTATTTTTCTGATAATTATGAGCTTATGAGTTATGACACAGTGACATACTGATACGCCTTTTTTTAATATGCACACCATTTTTTTAATATGCCCTTGTTAGAATTATTAATTGCTTTTTAATTTCATTATTGAAATGCCCTTGTTAGAATTATTAATTGCTTTTTTTTTGAATTCTGATATACTTGAAATTATTAATTATCTGCTTAATTATTAATATGCACACCCTTTTTTGAGAATGCACACCCTTCTTGTTTTCATTATTAATATGCCCTGGTTAGAATTATTAATTGCCATTTTTTTAATTATATGATTAATTATTAATGTTAATACTGATATGCCCTTTTTTTAATATTCTCTTGTTAGAATGGAACCTGGGATAGATGGTGAGACCCATGAAGAAGTTCAAGCCATACAAAATGCAGCAACTGATGCAGCAACAGCTGCTGCTGACAATCAGCCAAATGCAGCACCTGCTGCTGACAATCAGCCTGATGCAGCACCATCTAAAAAGAGGAAGTCTAGGAGGACAACATCTGATGTGTGGAAGTATTTCAACAGGGGACCCACTCTAGAAGATGGCAGCTATATGGGCATTTGCAAATTTTGTGGAGCCAAATATTTACAAGGAAAACAAAGGGGCACAAGCTCCCTGTGGAATCATATTGACAAAAAGTGTGACAAAATTCCAAGAAGAAATGAAGATGCTCTCCAAAAAATGTTGAAACTTGCAAAATCAGAAGGTATAACCCCTTTGAAGGCACTTATTTATCATTTATTCTTATCCTATATTAATCAGAAGGTAGAAGCTAATTTCTTTTTTAAAATTAGGAGGGGAAAAACTTGTTCCTTGGGTTTTTGATCAGATGAAGTGCAGAAAGGGTTTGGCAAAGATGGTAATTGGCCATGAATACCCCTTCAATTGTGTAAATCACTTCTTCTTTAGACTCTTTATCAGTGAACTGCAACCATGTTTCAAAATTCCATCAAGAAATACCCTTAGGGCAGACTGTCTTAAGATTTATGAAGAGGAACAAGTTAACCTTTATCAGGCATTTGCAAAATTGGGCTGTAGATTTAGTTTTACCTCTGACCTGTGGACCAACAAGGGCAGAGATAGAGGGTTTATGGCAATCACATGTCACTATATTGATGATAATTGGGTTTTGAGAAAAAGGATCATCACATTTGTTCCTTTGCCAAGTCCACATACTGGTAGACACATAGCTGAAACTTTTTACAGTAAATTGATTGATTGGAACTTGGATAAAAGACTATTTTGTCTTGTTCTTGATAATGCCTCTTCCAATGATGCTTGCATCAAAGAATTGTTTGAGACAACATCAATTAAAGATGATTTACCAGTAGAAGGTAACATCTTCCATCAAAGATGTGGCTGCCACATCTTAAATCTGATTGTTCAAGATGGTCTGAGTGTTTTAAAAGATGAGATAAAAGGTATACGTCATTTAATGAAGTATATCAAACACTCTCAATCAAGGATGGAGAAATTCAAGCTGGCTTGCTCTCAGGTACTTATACAATTCTGAAAAATTTTGCTTGTTGCAGCTGCTGAAGCATTTTCAGATCAGATATTTAGCTAATTGTGATAATTTTTGTTTGTTGCAGAGCAATGTTCCCTTTAAAAAACCAGCTTGGGATGTCTCTACAAGATGGAATTCAACCTATTTGATGTTGGAGTTGGCCTTACAACTCAAACCAGCCTTTGTTAGGTATGCTACGCACGATAAGAGGTACAACCAAGGCCCTTTTAAAGTCACTGATAAGCAATGGGATGCAGTGAAAGCTTTAGTTGTTGAGTTGAAGGTGTTTTATGATGCCACACTAAAGTTGAGTGGCACCAAATATCCTACATTAAACCTGTTCTTTACAGAATTTGCTGATGTGTATGTTACCATCAAAAACATGCAAAGTAGTACATACCCTTTCATTGTTAACATGGGTGCTGAAATGCTTCTCAAGTTTGACAAATATTGGAAAAGTGGGAACTCACTATTGGCAATAGCTTGTGTCCTTGATCCTAGATGCAAGCTGGTTATACCTAAATATTACATGAACCAGTTATGCCCTAGTGAGTGTGATAGGTTCATGAGTAACTTGAGACGGTGCATGGAACATTTGTTCAAAGAGTATGAGGAAGCAAATGGAACTGCCAATGTTCCATCGAACCAGAACCAAGCTAGCATGTCAACAAGGTTATTTATTTAATGTATATTTAATGTATTTTTTTAATTTATAATTAACTAACTGAAGTTAGCCACTCTCTTAACAGTTCTCACCATTTATTTCCTTCTGACAGGCAAAAGGGAGATGCATCCAATTCCCCTAGTGTTAGCATTAAAAAAGCTGCATTAAAGGAGTACCTCAATTCTCTGAAGGATCATGAACCTCCAAAGACAGAGTTAGATGAATATTTAGGTGATGCATTGATCTCTCTTAACAATTCTGTTAGTGTATCTTCTATTATCTTCTGTTATTTATGTATTTTATGCACATAGGTGAGGTCCTTGATTCTAATGATGTTGATGAGGACTTTGACATTCTTGCTTGGTGGAAATTGAAAGCTCCTAAGTACCCGATACTATCGCAGTTAGCTCGGGACATCTTGGCTGTCCCAATTTCGACTGTGGCATCTGAATCTGCCTTCAGTACAAGTGGAAGGGTACTTAGCCCAGTTAGGAGCTCTCTCAATGATGAGAGCATTGAAGCACTGCTCTGTGCTCAGGATTGGTTAAGGGCATCCATAACTGGTATTAATTGAAGCACTAAAATATTTCATTTTAATCACAAAAAATAATAAGTAACCTGACATGTTTTAATTGTTTGCATTTTTCAGAAAAGGGTCAGGTTTTTGGTGAGCCTCTTTGGACCATGGATGAAGTCTTTGTCGATGAGGAATGAGGATATGCAGTGATGTGCATGTGCTGGCTATCATTTGTCAGTAAGCCAGATATTAGTTGTACTTTTGTTATAGTAGTACAGTAGTATGCTAGTATTAATATGCCTTAATACACAATTGAAGCCTGGAATTTTGGTTGTACCACCATGTCTTTGGCTCCTCAGACCTCAAGCAATGATGTTCAATGATGATGCATTGTGTTTGTTGTTTTTTTTGGTTGAGTCACTTGGCTGAGATTGGTATAGATTAGTAATTGGCTCAGATTGGTAAACTGAGAATGGAGTTTGAGGTCTGGGTTGAGTTGATGGCATTTAATTCAGGGTTCAAATTTGTATTTGGGTATAATGTAGGCTGTAGTTGTGTATTTGTGTTTCAATTGTGATGTTTAGCATGTGTGTTTGATTGGCTCAGATTGGTAAACTTGAAATCATATTTTGTGTAGACTGTGGCATCTGTTATTATGTATTTCAATTGTGATGTTTTAATTGTGAATTTGTAATGTTTTAATGCTTAATTCTCTTTTGTTCAGATGATTTAGTACATAGGACATGTAATTCGAGTGCTTATTATGTATTTCTATCATTATTTGTTGTTATTTTTGTTCAATTTTGTATTAATATCTTAGTTTATATATTGCTGGCTTGGTTTAATGAAACGATTCAGATTTCTGAACGTTAAATCGTTATTGCCGTTTATTTAAACGAAACGATTAATGGATTTGATTTCTCTGCCGTTTGATATACAAAACGATTAGTGGCACATCAATCTGAACCGTTTAAATATATGGCACGATAACGGTTTAATGCGTTTCCGTGCTATTTTAGCACGTTTGACAGGTTGATATGTAATGAGGTTGGATGAGTATCACTGTGGAATTCACACACTTTTCCGATTCATTTATAAATTAATTTGTTAATTTATGTTGTGTAACTATCTTCAAAAAAAAAAAAATTATGCTGTGTAACAAACGAAACTGCAAAATTTTAAAGATTTTAGAAGTTGATTTCTTTTTTTTTTTTTGTGGTGACGTGAAATGTCATTCAAAACATGGATATCATCTTGTCTTTTATTATTAATTATAACTATTTGCGGTGAGATTAGTTTTAATGGTCATATAACTAATTTATAAAGATGCATGCAGTTATGGTACCAAATACAAATATTAACTTAAGATAAGATAAACTAACTAATTCACAATACAATTTTTACTTTTAAAATTATTGGTTTATATATGTTCCTAAACTGAATTAGATTTCTCCTTAATTCCTCTAAAATTCTCCTATATATTGAGTGCTTCCAAGTAGCATATGATGTAAAACTCTATTTTAGCATGATACTCAGAGGACATTAACAAAAAGAAATAGTATCAAGTATTTTTGAGAAAATTGATATCTGACATTACTTCAGATTTTTCTACGGTCAATTAAAGGAGAAAATTTTAAAATTTTCTTGGATGCTAGATCTGGTGGAAAGAAAAAATTGTTAGAATGGACAGTTCAATAATAAAAAAACTTCTTCACAGTCTCCAATGATAATTCCGACGGCAACATCAACACACCGGATGATAAAGATAAAAAGATAAAATATTTCTTATTTTATAAATGTTAAACAGATGCTTACCATTATTGTTGGTCCAAAGAATTATTATATATTGTGAACCATCTTTTCAACCTCTATATTTTTTAATGTCGTGAATTTACAAGCAAAACACAAGTTACCAAAACCCTTATTTAATATGCTACATCATAGTTCAAGGTGAACTAAACATTATTTGTCAATTGCATTTATTCCGCAGGAACCGTATTGTTGATGACAACATTCTTTTGCATTTCAAAATGTTCAACCTTCCACTTGAACTCAGCTTTTAGAATGATAAGACGAGACTTGCATATCCTCTACTGAGGCCAAGAGTGCATAAAAAAAAATGAGAAATTTTTCAAGTGTCTTATGTTTGTTTTTGTATATAATTTTAAATAGGTATTTTGTTTGGGCCAATATATAGACCTACTTCTCAAGTTTCAGACCGAGGAGCTTCAATTTTTTCCTTAGATGCCTAATAATTAAAAAAAAATTGATGATTGTAAAATTAATTGAAATTTGTTTATAGTTCAAAAAAGTAAATATCTGAAAAGATATTTAACTTACTAGTCATGATTTTACCACGATGTATATTGTGCATTTTTCACTTTGAATCTTTTGTTATTGTGTGGTTCAAGTAATTAATATGTTGGTCATCTTTAATTAATTTCATCCAATATCAAAAACTTATTTTTTTTTCCGTTTGGAAAAAAGATCTGTATAATAAGTTGATAGTTTGGTGCCACTATTAGATGCTTGTTCAAACAAATGTAATTTCTAGAACAATGTGTGTTATATAGGAAATTATTTTCTTTTATTTAAGCTTTTTGTGTGAGAAAGGAGAAATATGCATGTTTAAGCATTTAAAATACATGAGTAACAATAGTATTTTTATGTCAAAAATTAACTTTCGTTAAAAATAGGAGTAATGTTATAAATATTTTTCAAGATTCGTGCAAATCACTGTTGATTGATGATGAGAGTCCTTTCAATATTAACTACCAAAAAAAGTCCTAATATTTTTCGTATGGCTTTTCTCGCTTCTTTCCGTCAAAATCTCAGAGACTACGGTCCAGGCTTTCCAGCGCTCTATCTTCTCTAGACTCCAGAATCCAGATAACAAAAAAAGAGAGAGAGAGAGAAAAAAAAAAAAAAAAAAAAAAAAAAAACACTTGAGAGAGAATCTCCAGCGGCCTGATTCTCTCGCAACGGTTAGATTCTCTCTCTCGCGTGCAGTAATGAAACTTATTAAACCTAGACATCTCTGACTTGCATTGAAAAAGTCTTAAAACTAGCGAAACCGAACGCCTCCTTTGAATTTGGCTAAGAGGGAGTTTCGCCTAGCTCTCGTCTTCGTCCACTACATAGGTACGACATAATTCAATCGGTTAGTTGATCTTTTCCAATACACTGGACCTAGCTATGAGTTAAGAGTTTGAAATTGTTTTTTAAGTTGTTTTAACTGAAGCCAGTGATTAATATTATTGCCGGTAGAGTATATATGGCTCGTCCTGTTATCCTAACTTCCCACAGTAGTTCACTAAATTTTATTGAAATTAATCACAAAAAGCAATTTGAGGAGACGGGTTAGAAGAGTAGCAAATTTATTGGGTTACTTGGTTCTGCAATTAGTCTATGATTAGTCTAAACATACTATAATTAGGCCGACTTGTGTCGAAATCTGGTACCATATAATGGCTATGTGTGGGTTTCATTTCTTTCATTTAAGTTTAAGCTTCTTAATAGTTGTTCTCATGTCAAGAACAGGTCATTGTCAGATTATATACTAGTTGTGTACTTGTGTTCGCAACAAACCCTGTTAACCTCTTCCTTCTATCTGGTTAATTAAGAAATTTCAAATTCAAGTTACCTTTCTGCTTAATTATATTCTGTATAGGTTCCTTTTAATTTTTAATATTTGCTAAATTTTCCTTTTTTAAAAAAAAAAAAAATTGCATGGTTTGCAGGTTCATAGAATGGCCAAACTGCAAACTGTGAAGTTTGAACCTTTATTCTTTTTCTTTTTGGTATTTTTGGCATTACAGGAATATCCTTGTTTGTTGATTACGCGGTTTGTTTTTTTCAATATTTGTGCAACTCCTTGCAACGCTCTCGTTGTATAGTTACGGACTTACGGTAGATGTTTGGAATATCTGGTTTCTGAAGATTTTTTTATATGCATCAATATTATAAATAAAGATGTGTGGGTATCGGATCCTTTAGTTAAATGTCATCCGACACTTCAAGTATTGTGAAATAGTTGTGAAATAATATTTTTCTGATTTCTGTAATGTGATACTCTGTAATTATTTGTGTGTCTAGTATTATTGCTCATAAAACTGACCCGGTTCACAAGCAGATAGTAATTTGGCAAGACATTATTTTGTTTATGATTTTTGTGACCCCTTTATATTTTCATTTTCATCATGTCTCCATCGCTCTTTTGTGTTGCTTAGAGTTCATCTCCACCTTAATTTCTCTCCATCACCATTCTTAATTTTGGTTTACGAAATATAAATTAAATTCATTCAATTGAAAATAGAAAAAATATCAGATCTTTTACGATATATATATTAATATTAAAGTCATTTATAAACATATTACATTTCATGAATAATAGTAACATAATATAAATCATATTATTTTAAATAACTATAACTATATTTACACACATGTAAATTTTTTAAAATTGATCAAACTCTTTAAATCAATCAAATCAAAGTACGTACAATAACAAAATTATATTTCTAAAGATAAATATATATTAACAATACATCCAAAAATGAACATAATTAAACTATAGAAACATAATAAAAATATTTTTGTTGTAGACATCGAGCGAAGCTCGATATACCCTTTAGTTTTAATTATATTGCATGCTTGTACAGTATAGTCTATGTGCGTTTTGGATTTTGCCAAGATTTTTTTTTTTTTTTTTTTTGAAGAAAAAAAAAAGTGTATGGCCCTTATCCTTTATAAATTGAAATGAAACTACAGTGTCTTAGTATTAGCCAGCGGCTAAATAAAAAAAAAAAAGAAAACATATTAATTAAAAGGAAAAAACCTAAACTGTTATAAGTTGTAACACTGAACGAATAATGAATATAATTAATGATACATACTTTTATATAATTCGGTCTCCGGCCGACTGGCCTCCTTTATGTCAATATCCTGACTCTGCTCCTGTAGACCGGTTCAATGACCTTCAACCATAGGTTTGGCAAGTTAACAATTTGATGACATGGCACTTGATGCCGACGTGGTAATTATTAAAGGCGAACGCCATCAATGTAAGCCTTGTATAATTGATTTGTGCCAAACTAAAACAATTTAGGTTAGTTTATGTAATCAAATAAGAAACTAGGTAAAGTACAAAGAGGAACACGCCTTTTCTACCTAAAAGAATACAAAGTGAAAGTACAAACTCTAAAGTTGAAACTTGGAACTATAGTCATGAATCAAGAGGAGCATTTTAGAGGAATTAAGGACAAATCTAATTCAACTAAGGAACCTAAACCAAGAATTTGGGAAATTAAAAATTGTAGTGGGTGTGTTTGGATGGTATGTGAATAAGGCTTATTCGCACAAACAAACGGGTTTTGAATAAGTAGAATTGCCAATTTTCATCCTAATTATAGATCAAAATAGGCATTTAAGAACACCTATGGTCTTAGCTGGGATTGGAGCAAATGAGGCGAAGCTGGTTTTTAGAAATGCATAACACATCAATGTCTAGGCCTTTTACCATTGTGCCGATTATCTACTTGACCCTGGTTGGTGTAGTTCTGGTACATTTCCACGGTGGTAATTTGTTCTGGTTTTTTTTTTTCCTTGTTTATTTTGTTTTCTGTTCCTTAGCAGCCGCTGCTAATTAAGTTGTCTAAAAAAAAGAAGCCAGTGCTGAGTGCTGGTTTCAAGTTCCTTAGTGATGTCATATAGATAATAATGACCAAAATGTCTTTCTTTAGCAAACGTCCTGTAAATAGTAATAACAAAATTATATTTGGTAATTTTCTTTATGCATTTGCTTACCTAAACATGTCGGAATCTGGCCCAAGTCTTATTAAATGTCAGCTCTATTTATGCTTCTGTCATTCTCTTTATATAGTTTCGATATATAAAATTCCATAGGCTGCCTTGTCAACTGCTCATGGGAATTGAGTAATCGTGGTTTCTTTCAAGAAGATCATTATTTTTTCTCAAGGTCATTTTTTCATTGGGTAGCTCTGTTTTCTTTCTAAAGGGATCAATTTTTGGAACAAATATGTCTTTTCAGGCTCAATTGTTTGAATATCGAATCACTACTTAAACGCCTATTTTATCAATAATTGCCTCCGAATTGTTGTACAAGACCTCCATGACTCCATCGTAAGTTCGTAACCAAGTTGAGGTTGAATGAGTATGTCGAGGAATTCACAAATTTTGCTGCCTTATTCATAAATTAGTTTTAACTCATGTCGTGTAACGAGACAACCTAAGTTTGAAAATTTTGGAAGTTGATTTCTTTTAATTCTATTTTCGTTAAATCTCACTCATAAATGTGGATAATATCATTTTTTTATTATTACTGATATGTGGGTACATTAGTCTTAGTAGTCATATCATATAATTTATAAATATGTTTGGAGTTATGCTAAAAACAGGACCACCTTCGATATTTGCAACAATAATGGAGTTTTTTTTCATGTCGAAAATACTTAATGGTTACCATGTAAATTTATCAACGAGGTTAATCTAAGTTAGATTGCATTCTTCTAAAAAAGTGTATATTAACATGCTATGTTGCCTTATAATTGTCTAACAGGTAAAAGTAACTCTAGCAGTTCTGTGATAATTTTAACCATCATTCCTGCTGTAAGTTTTTTATTGTACAAGAAAATATATTTGCGGCATCTTCATCATATTTTAGATAAGAAAAAGTAAATTGTCAATTGCAAGTTCACTATCCAGAGAAGAAGATATTTTTGGTGATAATATCATATATAGGAAACCATACAGAGTGCATAAAGCAAGATATATCTTGAGCTGATATTATATTTAACTTTCCATAATGCATAAAACATGATATTTCTACTGTTGATATTATATATGCAGTCTTTCATAGTGCATAAAAAAAATATATATATATCCGGTGTTGATATTACAGATAAGTTTCCAGAGTGCAAAAACCAACATATTTCTAATGCTGATATTATAGGAAAGATTCCAAAGTGTATAGAACAAGATATTTCTGATGTTGATATTATATGCAACATTCCAGAGTGCATAAAACATAAAATTCTTGTCTATTTGCCAATTAAAAATTGGCTGTGAGGACAAACATCCCATCAAAAGATTGGTGACACACTTGGATCACAATTCCAGATTTAGACATAGACTACAATATAAATCTAAACTTTCTTCAAAATGGTAACGATGAGGATGAATCGAGGATTACAAAGCTTGTTAACCAACTTTTCATTTGTCACAAAGGCAATCTTCATAAATTCAAACTTTCTGGTTTAAAATCTAGCATGGTAGATACCACATCGTTGCTGCAGATCTTGTCACGAAAGCATATCAACAAACTCATTTCTGCAATATGCAAGTTACAAAAACACTTTGTTGTAAGAATGGGAATGCAAAAAAAGAAATATCAAGCAATTTTTAAAATAATTAGGTCTAGAACAACCACTTCTCATTTATTATTGTAAAAAAAAAGTGCAAAAAAGAGACTTCAAGCAATTTTGATTTGGAGATTAATGCATGTTGTTTCTATTGGATAAACTAAAGATGGCATAATTGAAATTACATGTAAACTGTATGTATACTTTAAATTCATGAGAGAGAGCTTAAAATTGTACAAAAATATTCTCTCCTACTATTTTACCATGACAACAATTGCTTCTAAAATAAGTCGAGATTTTGAAATTAAATCTTGAATTTCAAAAGTATTTACTTCAATAATTTTATCCATCAATTTGGATTTATCTTAAATAATATCTTTTAGTGTCTCCAACGAACTTTTTTTGCTTATGCTTGATGGAACGATTGCCGAACGACCCAAGATTGAAACTACTGTAACTTTTGACTCCATTTTTGAACGGATTACTAGAACTAAGGTTAAGATTGAGAACGAAAAAAAAGAGGCTAGGATTTATATTGAAAGGTGGAAAAGGAGACATGGATCTAGGTTGAAACATATTTAAACGACGGCCAGGGTTTAGTTTGTGTGCGAACAGAAGTTAAAAGAGTACATCTTCGAAAAAAGATGGTCCGATTTTTTCTCGATAGTTAAAGCCAGTATAGCAAAAGATTTAACTTGAAATACAAAAAAAATAGGTGAATTTAAACTTGTCTTTGTTAATGATTTTGTTATAATAATTATATAAATAGGGAAACTATATTTATTTTTGTCAATGATTTAATTTCATCCAATATCTAAAACTTATTTTTCCATTTGAAAAAAAAAAATCTATATGTAATATAGTTGATAACTTAGTGTCAATATTAAACAGTTATTTAAATAAATGTAACTTCTAGAACTTTATGTGTTATATATGAAACTACTTTCTTCATTCAAGCTTTCGGTGTGAAAAAGGAAAAATAGGCATGTTTTAGCATTTAAAATACATGAATAACAATTAACAAGAGTAATTTACATCAAAAATTCAACTTTAATTGAAGGATATGAGTAATGCTATAATAAATATACACTCATTTGCCAAACACCGGGACCACTCATTTTTCTTAAGATTCGTGCAAATCGCTGGCGCTTGATGATGACTGATAAGAGTCCTTTTAATATTTTCCGTCAAGTTTTTGCTCCAATCTTTCCGTTTAAATCTCAGAGACTATACCCAGTCAAATTCAAATCTGATGTAACGCTACACCGTGTAGTGCGGCAATCCAGATCGTTCAAAATCAATTCATCGATCTACATTTGTTATAGATAAATTGAGAGAAACGAGAGAACCATGTGATCGTTTTTGAACGATCTGGATTGCCGCGCTACGCCAGATTTGAATTCATACCCAATCCAGCGCTCTATCTTCTCTCCAACAATTCTTCTTCTCCAGAGAACAAAGAAAAAAAAAAAAAAAAACACCAGAGAAAGAATCTCCCTTGACCAATGTCCATCTCCTTCTTTGGAGGTTGTCGGTGGTGTGACAATCTTGTTTTGAAGCAATAACCAATTGCATATTAACATCCTTGGAGGAATCCTAAGCGACCAGAGATGAAATAGATTGGAAGAGTGCTTAGTGCAGAGTTTAAGCTCCTTGTAGACAGAGGCAGAGGTGAAGGGGCAAGAGGGGCCCGCCCATTTCCAAGAGACAGAATCAGAGATGGGACCCAATAGGTTGGAACAGTAAGCTGAGACTGGCTATCCTGGGAGGCTTGGTTAGATGCCTTTAATAAAGAGGCAGAGAGGAAAGTGCAAGCGAGTTAGAAGTCCCTGATAGAATTTTACTAAGTTGGTTATGATCCAAAACATTTTGCCAAGTTTTGAAAGTGCAGCTTAAGCCTTATAGTTTCATCTCCAACAAAATGTGAAATTCGTAGAATTCTTGAAATAAATTGATACTAGAATTTGTCAAACCAAATTAAAACTAGTATTAACACAATTAGCATCAGATTATACATCCCAGTCTGTAATGAAACTGATTCTGGTATATCTTGACCAGTAAATGAGAGAGAGAGAGAGAGAGAGGAAGAAGAGATAAGCTGTGTTTTATTGATTGTAATGAAAATTGTGTTTACAAATGAGTACAATACAGCCATTTATAGACATCATAGAACCTATTGTATTGAAGACTAGATACAGAGTCACAGAGACAGGGCGGTAATCTTCTCAGACTGGAACAGAGCGGTAGTCTCTCAGACTAGAACCATCCATTTTATGTTTCTTGAGCTCTTTACTGGACTTGTCCATTACTTATTCTTGACATTTGAACTTCGATGTTGTGATAATGAAGTCATTATAATTGACTCACCCAACCTCCGAAAATTGACAATTTATGGTACATTTACGGAAATCTATCTATCGGCTCCTTGTGCACGGCCAATTTTGTTACGACTTCTAGGACAGTTGAATTAAAAGGAAAATTTATCAAGCTGCCTTTCTATATTAAAGATATTTTATCCTATGGTGCTTCATGTTACTTTCTTCAGGTAAGATCCTCAAAGGCTCAAACGTAGATATTTTATTTTGCAGAAGTATCCTCTGATTCTCAACTGTCTAACTATGATGGTTATGATTTTAGCATCGTCGGAGTATCAAACCTATTATGCAAATCAATTGTTTCGAGGAGTCCCGATGCTACAAAAACTCATTATACATGTTAGTAATAGAATGAGACCCTATTTGCAGTTCTCCTTCAGTTACAAGTACTACAACCATTCTATACTTATATTTTTTCTGTATCAGCATGTCATTTTTCAATTTACTTTAAATAAATTTGCAGCTTGAGCCAGATGATCCTTCATCTGTTTCCACTTTCTAATTATGTTAAGATTGACGATCAAATATTTCCATGTCTGAGAGAAGCAACTATCATTCCTTTTTTCAGTTCAGAAACAGTGTTCGAATTGGCAGAATTCATATTAAGATGTGCTCCACTACTTAAAAAAAGGTTGATTATAAGAGGTGAGATGAAAGATTGTGAAGTTTTCAAGTTAAATGAGATCCGTAAGTTGTCAATGAAAGCAGAAATTATATTTAGTAAATCTTGCTTCAGTGCTAAGGATAAATTTGAAGGATGTTGTTGTTCCATGTGTGACATCATGGCTTGGTAATTCTATTATGCGAGTATTTGTTTAATTTGAATTATTGCTTTTATTCTAAGCAAGTCGCTGATTACTTCGATGCAAGAACTCATGCAATTAAAATACTTCGGGCTATTGTGTTTCGGAGTTTAATCCATACCGTTTCTGTCGGATAAACCAAAGATTTTTTTTTTTTTTTAACTCACAAGAGAGCTTAAAAATGATTCTCTCGCATTCTTGTGCTATGGTAACAATTACATGTTCAAAATGATTATCTCCCATTCTAGTGCTAGGCAAATATAGCTTTTAAAAAAAGTCAGCTGGAGTTTTGGTGAAATAACTGAAATTAAATATCGCACTTGAAAGTATTTAATTAGTACAATTGAACTGATTGTTTGCATACCCAGTATTGCACATAATATTTAGTAGATACCCTCTGCTTTTAGTCGGCACATCCTACCATTTGCACAGTGTGGTCATCAAACTTAACAGAAACTTACAGAAAATAATATTTTTCTGCATGCGTTAAAAATTACCATTTTAGATATCACAATCATTAAAAATTGCTTCATTTTCACTTTTCTTTTGATTTCAATTTCTTATTCAGATGACAAGCAGTTTCACGTGCAAGAATTGCTTTGCAGATGACAAAGAAACATATATTAGTAATTTATAGTCTGTCATTTCTTCGTCCATGGTCCCGTAGCTCAGTTGGTTAGAGCGTTGGTCTTATGAGCCGAAGGTCGCGGGTTCGAGCCCCGCCGGGACCATGTTTTACTGCTTTATCTTCTAAAAATTTTTTATCTCCAAACATGCCAGAAAATCTTGGTAGAAACTGCACAATAATCCCTTAACCGAAAAATTTGTCAGCACTTAATCTTTTTTTTTTTTTTTTGAAACAAAAATGGAGGTCGGGCCCCCATCTTTAATTAAATTAAAGGTATTTAGCATTTACAAAGTTTAGCAAGAAGCTAACAATAATTTAAAAGGAAAAATAAAAATAAAAAAGTAGCGGCCGAAAAAAACAATATAAAGAAAATTAGTCAATCTTCTCTGGAGAAAGCGTGATTTAAAATCTTGCATTCGGAAACAGCTTGTATGACTGTGTCTTCTGGGCGTAGACATATACCTCTCTGAAAATACGAGAGCATCGTTCTCTCCAAGTTACAAAAGCCAATATTGCCAGTAAGTCTCTTTGTGTATTAACAGTGGAGTAATTAGTAAGAAGACTGGCTAAATCAATCAGCCGGACACTGGTTAAAATGGTTGGAGGTAGGCATGCCTTAGCCATTGACTGTTTGAAGAAGAGGCAATCTCCAAAGATATGGTTTGATGTTTCTTCACTTCTTTTACAAAGAATGCAACCATTAGGAAGTTGCCACCCCCTCCTCTTTAAATTATCTAT
The DNA here is from genome assembly GCA_027725995.1 of Rhynchospora tenuis. Lineage (NCBI taxonomy): Eukaryota > Viridiplantae > Streptophyta > Magnoliopsida > Poales > Cyperaceae > Rhynchospora > Rhynchospora tenuis. The sequence goes on from CM050888.1 coordinate 195,112,005, forward strand.
TGCTGCCAGTTTATCAATGGCCATTTGCCAAATGAAAATTTTCATTCTTGGATGAATTTTCATAGACCAGATAGCAGCTAGAGTCGAATCTTCTTTAGGGTAGTTTTTCTGCAATCTGTATATAGAGCTGACAGAAAAGCTGCCATTTGCATTCATCTTCCAAATTAACTGTTAGCACTTAGCACTTAATCTTAACAGGACACTTTTTAATAAACAAATAAAAACTGGACTCAAACTACAAATATCACATTAACTGATTTAACCTTCTGCATAGTAAGGTGTTACAAACTTACAATGATTCCAGAGTTACAAAAACTGTAAAATAAAATAAAAACTTTTTATAACATCAAACAATTAATGTTCAATTTACTCCAATAATCATAGAAACAAAAAGCAACCCATCTACATCCCATATCATACAACAAAAACCAGATTTTATCACACTACCCCATATAACTGATCGTAATGCTAAACAACAACTATGAATACACTTTGGAAATGAAAAAAAAAATATGACAATAAGACACTACCCTGCAATAGCCATGTTATGGGCCCCAACACTGACAAAATCAGCCTCGGTCATAAAAACAGCTGCTGGATTTCCTGGCGAGGCCTGTGCCACCAAATTTTGATGGCTCCCGGCCTTCTTCACATCACTTGGATTTCTTGCATCAAGGATTTCCAGCTGCTCCACACCCAGCTGTCTCTTGAACAACTCCTTGTTTTCTCTCAGTACTTCCATTTCCCCAAAAGGCAACCTCAAATCAAGCGCTTGCAGGCCAACCTTCATGGCCTCGTCCATCTTAAACCTGACAAATGGCATGCACTCTTTCTTCATCTTCTTTCGATCAGGAACTGGTTCAATCACTGCCACGCTTATTGCACTGTCAATCTCCTCATTGGGCGCAAAAGAACATGTTTCTACATTAAAATTCAATCTGAGTATATCCAAGCAGTCAGCCTTCCACCCATCATACAATTCATTGACATATATCAGTCCAATTGTAAGTTTAGGCGCTGAAGAAGCTGACAGAGCAGCTCTGCCCTTTTTCCCCTTCTTTGACCCGGCTTCTTGTTTCTGCAGCAACTTTCTCACAAAGACAATCGTATCTTGCAAGTACTTATTTGCCTTCCTTAAAGTTGGGTCTGGTTCATCAGCTACAGGCCAACCTGCTTTGACCACAAATCCACTTTTCTTCAGAATTTCTTTCCACACATGCTCTGCATAGTGGGGACAAATTGGGACCATCAATCGGGTCTGTACATCCATGAATTTCATCACCAGCTCCTGGTTCATTTCCCCAGCCCCACACGAGAATCTATACTCATCCCTGGCAGCTTGCAGATCATAGAACCCAGTTTTCAATGCCTCTCTAAACATGAATGATTCATAATTTTTCTCGGTCTCTCTGATGGCAAAATTTATCTCATTCGCGAACACGCGGTCTGCATAGGTGCTTGGTTCACCCCCTCTAAGAGGTGATTTAGCTGCCAACACTTCTTTCATCCATTCAATCTCTTTGGTTAACCTCAAAACTGCAGAATTTGCTGTGTCAGAAACAAAATTTGCATCATCCATACTGTCCCCTGCATCAGCAAGTGCAAATCGAGTTGCATCAGCACTATACATCTCTATGGCCTGACAAAGGGTCATGAAGTTACCAGTTGATTTCGACATCTTTTCAGAGTTCAGCATTAAATGGCCGTTGCATCTGAAACTGCGAGGCCAGTGGTGCTTTTCAAGGAGTGCGACATGATTGTAGATACAGAAAATTAGGTGATTTTGAATCAAGTCCTTGCCTGAAACCCGCAAATCAAATGGGTACCAGTACTCAAACTCCTGCTTCATCTTGGCTAGGAGGGATGAGGGAATATCAGATTCAGGTTCAGGCCCATTGCAGAAAATAAAATCCCACACCGCATCGGTCATCTCATCAGGTCTAATGATGCCAGCACCCGAGCCATACATGTCGCCATTTTGCAAAATATGGGCCACGGTGTAGAATGCCATGTAAAGGGTTGAATCAGAAAGAGACTCCACCAAGAATTCTACATCCCATGGGATATGCGTACCTAATCCAAAAGATCGTGAACAGGCCCACTGGCTAAGCCAGCTCAATGTGTGCTCAAGCGCATTTCTAGTTTCTGTTGAATATGTGTTCATCATCTGTAGACACTCTTCAGCTAGCCTTTTCCACTCCCCTTCACCATAAGTTATGCACCACTGATCAGTGAGTGCCACCACACACTCATCACCAGATCTTGACATGACCTTCTTCTCAGGTTCAGAGTACAACACTGCCAGGCCAGCATCCACTAACTGAGCCTTTATCAGAGGTCTTGCATCTTGGACATTTTTACCCTTGAACTCTCCAACCAGCATTGTTCCTTCAGTAAAACCTTTTAGGTAAGTAAGCTTCTTTGCCTCAGCAAGCTTATCCTTGTCATTTTGGGATTTTATTTGTAAATTAGTACAAACAGTTTCAGCAGATTTATCACCAAATTCGGGCATGTTAATTACCGGTATAACCTTAAATGGTAATACCCATTCATCTTTGACACCATAGTTAGCTCTCAGCGCAGGCCTTGAGACCAAAACATGCAATGCCACGAAGTCGTCTGGTGAGTCACTCGGAACACTCGTCACAATACCAGTACCCTTATCAGTCAATATGGTCAGCATGGGGAGAGAGTAGATCACCTCATTAAATGCCAAGGGAGACTTTAATGGCAAGCCAATCAGATCATAACCTGTTAGCTTAACCAAACAGCTCGGCTTTTCAGGTACACGTGACAGCTTCTGGTATGCTAAATTCAAAGCTGCTCTCTCGGTCAAAATGAACACATCAGTATCATTAATCTCATAAGCACCATAATTTCCTTCAGGTAAAACCCAACAGTTTGTCTGACCATACATAGTCTCAGGCCTCAAAGTTGCTGCTGCCAGAAAGACCTTCTTGCCCTCCAAGGGTGTCAATTTCTCAGGAAAAGGCTGTTGAACCTCCATTTTAATTAGCACATAATCCTGGGGCTCCACGCCTTCGCCGGAGGCTCTGTCATGGTCACCACAAGGCTGACGATCCAAGGGAGAGAAAATTGTGTACCGATTGTCTTTCACAATTTTACCAAGAGCCAACAATTTACGCATTTGCCACTGGACAAAAGAATCATAGAAAAGGTTTCGATTCGTCGTGACAAAGGATCTCCGCCAGTCACAACCCAACCCAAAAGCTTTCAAGTCCTCTTTTCCCTTAGAAGGGAAGTAGCTAAGCCAGTGGTACGGGTCCCGGAACTTCACGACCTCTTCATCTGTCAGGCAATAGCTCTTCATGATTTCCCACTGGTACTTGACTGTACCACTCTTGGCTGCAGCCTTCGACCGCTTGCTTTTGAATCTGCCAGGCTGTGTAGAAGCTTCAGTAGAATCAGCAGGTGCAACAAGGGTAGTTTCTTCTTCTTCTGAAGGGAATTTTGGCGGATTACCTGACATGCAAATGGTATTACTGAAAAGTAAGGTCACCAGAAATAAAAATGCATAGGGTGTGTATAAGTGCCAGACAATACTGGTAATGACATCATTAGACGCCCATTTTACATGGCAGTATCACTGTATCAGTCATCAACAGCACGTACCACCATATTACAAGTAACTGAACTAATAGATAAGATAGGATACCAAAACATGGTGCATAACTTCTGCAAAATTACTATCAAAAAGGTGCTATGTCTTAATTATGAAAATCCAGTAAGGTAGCACATGCAACTGCCATATTAAATCATGTAACAAAGGATTACCATACCACTTAGTATCAGCAGACTACTACAACAGAACCTATCATGTAAACTAAAAAGCAAAAGCACCCAATTTACCTAATAATAAATAAAATTATAGAAGAGTGTAATACCAAATTTGGTAATCTCCCTGTCGAGCTTATCAGCCGAAGCTTTAATAGGCATTCCCGTACAGTGAAATGCAAAGGGCATCAACACATTCCTACCACACAGGCGGTGATATGCGGCTGCAAACTCCAGCTTTGAAATAGTGAACGCATGACCAAGGTGCAAGCGGCCATTCATGTAAGGGTATGTGAAGTTTCCGAAGAACTTGTCGCCCGGTCTAGCAGGTACCTGACCCGCCTCTGCCTCAAAAACCTTGTGTTCATCCCAAATTGCTTGAATACTTTCTTCGATCTTTCGCAAGCGCTCTGCCCTTCTTCTTGGCTTGTCAGAACTTATCTGGTTTGTTGACATATCTCAAATTGGATCAAATGTATAAATCTGTAAAAACAAAAATCAAGACTTGGCGATTTATTTTCTGAACTTAATCATTGAGAACAAAAAAAAATATATAAATTAACAAGTTCGTGTACATGTCTCTAATTAAATACCTTGTTGAGAACTGACAACGCCGGATGAGAAGTGAGAGAAGAGAAAAGGAGCAGAACAAGGGCTTTTGTCTTTCCCGACGGTTATATTTCCAAGCTAAACTTAACCGTCAAGAATCTTCAATTGACATAGACACCTTTAATAAAAAAAATTGACTCGGTACGTACTCTCGTAGTCAATAAGGTATAACTGTATGAATCGGCGGCTGCCAAATGAAACCAGACCCGAAACAGAAACTTGATCCTCAAGTTGTCAGCTGCCATGCTTATTTTTGGTATACATCTTGTAACTAAAATTATTATTTAAGAAAAAGCTTCATATAACTATTGACTAGAATTATGCTGCTGAAATTGGCTTCAAGTAGTTTTGTGCGCTGCGGTCATGTACGCGATTTTTTTTTTTTTATGAATACTCTAGATAATATTACTCTGTTTTATATCTCTTTTTTTTTCTTAGCCAGAATGAGGGATTTTTTTTTTTTTTGGGCAATTAGAATGAGTGAATGTTTCACATTACCCAATTCCTATTTAAATCCTTACCTGCCTTTTTTTGTTCCTCCATGCGAACTCTCTTAATTTGAGGCTCTACATTGATTTTATTATTTATCGCATGACTAATGTTTGTTAGCCTATTATAGGTATAACTTAGAAATACCCAAATGCTTTCGAAAATAAAATTTCCAAATGTTGACTTGCAGCAATATATATTATTATTAATAATAAATTCACATTACAGTTTGAAGGTTGGACTTTGACTTCCGGAATATAAACGAACGCACAAGGTAATATTATAATATCATATCACCGGACACATCATTAATATTTGTTATTATTAAGATAAGATGGAATTATTTCTATACGATTTCAAAGAGCTTTAAAACTTGACATCTGAAACTGTTATTTTTTTATAATAAAAAAAAAGTTACAGGGCTGATAAGTATCATCCCAATATTCATCATCCCATCATCCCCCGAGAATAATAGTCATTAATGAGGATAATACTTCATTAATGACAGAAAACGCGTGAATCTCCATCCAGCGCTATTTACTCCTTCAATCCCTCTGTTTCCGTTTTTAGAAATCCAACGCTCAACCTTTGTCCCTCTGTTTCTGTTTCCCGCCCTTCTGTTCCGCTCCCTTCAATAGTTACGATATTAACTTCAATAGTTACAATACTAACTTCAACAGTTATATATTAACTTCAACATTTATATATATCAACTTCAACATTTATACATATCAACTTCAACAATTATATATATTAACTTCAACATTTATACATATCAACTTCAACAGTTATATATATTAACTTCAACAGTTAATATATATTAACTTCAACATTTATACTAATTAACTTCAATAGTTATATATATTAACTTCAACATTTATATATATTAACTTCAAATTCCCTTTGAAAACGCGTGCAGGGATGTGGGATGATAGACAAAAATGGAAAATACGTTAATTATGTTGGATTTTATCACTGGATTTTATCATCCCTGGGCTTCTATTAATGAGGACGCTGGATAATTAATGAAGATTTTAAGGATGATGGAATGATAGGAATCATAGGATGATGGAAAGCAATTCCCAAAAAGTTAGGTCTGAATCTCAAAGAATTTAATCCAATTTAATAACTCAAATGTTTGCTATATACCGCACTATTAATTTTATATTTTAATTTTAATTCTAAAAAAATCATACTTTTTATTAATAAAAAATTCTGCTTTACTTTCGCAAGAATAATGGAGCGTTGAGTGGATTGAATCAATAATAATAGTAACAATAAATGTCCAACAACGACTTGCTATTATTTCACTTCCACGAGGGCTATATTGCAAACACAAGTTCTCTTGGCCCCACAAATCAGTGGTTCTCAATTATATATCCTTAAATTGGTCACTTGGTTGGTTTGGTTAAAATCACCCCCGGTTCTCGCACCACTACACTCTTCCAATCATCCCTTCTCTATCCCATCTCTCTCTCTCTCTCAAAATTCGATTCAGATCAGCTCATCATGGTGGTTGCCATGGACATGCTAGCTCTCAATTTGAAAACACGCTGCCTCTCTCCAGTCGCCCGTCAGAACCTTCGATTGACTACCACGTGGCGGTGTTCTACTGGAATTGGGGCGAGGTTGACTGGAAAGAGCAGAAAGGCGAGATCCTTGAGGTTAGCTGTGGTTTGCGCTTCAGGCAAGAAAAAGAGCAGTGATTCCCCTTTCTCAGGTCTGAAAAAAAAAAAAAAACCAATTTTCTCTATTTTTTTAGTTTGATATCCTTTTTGGAGGTTGTTGGTAATCTGAATTGAGGTCTAATTGTGAGTGGTTCTTTTTAAATTATGAAATTAGTTTGTGGAATGAATGCCATCTTGTAATTCAGGCTTGAACCCATCTATAGTTTAGGTTTCATTAATATTTATTAAGTACCAGACAATCAGAATGTCACTTCCAAAACTTAAATATTTAGAAAACCAGTAAATATTTGCTGAATATATAGGCATTTTCTATTGATTGCATAGGGTACTTGTGAATATGGGGTTTCCTAAGTTTTTGCTTGACTTTTCCCTAATTAAGAGAATTTTTTAGATAAGAGTTCACATAAATCGAAATCAGCTAATTGTTCTCTAATAACATCAGCTCTTGCAACAATTTGTTGATTTTAAAATCTTTCGAGTTTCGGGTGCTGAAATGCAGAATGCTGTATTCCCTGTATTGGAATTCAAATAGATTTCATATTTGAATGAACCTCGCAATTTTAAGAAACATCTAATATAATTAGGTAAGGGGGACGGAGAATCTTTCTTACATTGATCTCCAGTTCAAAGTTGGGGTTGAATGCTGGGATATGACTAATCATAACAAAAAAAAAAAAAGAAAAGGTTGATGGAGGAGAAATCACTAAATTAGTAAAAAGTATGGTACAAATCTTTCATACCTCCCCTCATTCTCTTCCCCCACTTCACCTCGCCATAGAACTCTAGGGGTCATTCTAAAGGTTATATTTTATTTTATAATTTAACTTGATGAGCATTTTCTGAATATTTAAACGTGCTTTCTGTGAGACTAATTTAGTTAGAAAATAAGAACTACTGTCCTAATAACATGTTGTTAAGCCCTTTTCTGGTACAAAAATACTAAATTTTTAATTGAAGTCTAAACATCTGTTTTGAGCTTAGTTTATTCTGGATAAATATCTATGTTTTTTTAAGGAATACTACAGAAATTATTTCAAAACAAAAAGAAAGGGGCTTAATAAGTAATTAGAAGCGCACAAATAAACATCTTGGTAGCAACACTTGAAGCAAAACCCAAGGCAACATAAGAAAAGAATGCAACTGTGTTTCTTTGCTGGTACGTCACCTGTGCGATGTAAATTAGTAAGCATAATAGGATGTGGACCAAGGCAGAAAATTACTGTGAGAGCCCAAGTCTGCAATAGGAACAAGACAGGTAATTAAGCAAGATGCAATATAAATTTGCAGATCTTTGTGCTTTACTTTGACATGCCTTGTAAGGGGAACAGGCTTACAATAATTTCCGTCATCATAGGAACTCAATGGAGAAACACAACATATAGGACCATAGGGTGAGCTGGAACCTCCCCCCTAAGCCCGACCATTCTCAATTTTCTTTTACAGTCTATAATTTATTTTGTGTTACTACTTATCTAAGTAGTATGCATTTCAGCATGGTTTCTACCTTATTTGACTTTTATGCTGTCTTGTCAGGAGATGATGATCCATCTGTACCAGGAGAAGATGGCCAGGAGGAACCTAAGACACCACATGAGAAATCAGAACCATACGAACCCGAGTCGCATCATGTGGTGTCAGATTGGCGAGATTTTAGAGCTAACCTTGTTGCCAGAGAACAGGTCAGTTCATGCGATCTTACATCATCCTCTTTTAAGGGCCTGTTTGCTCATACTTTCTACAAGAAAAAAGAAAAACCACTCTTAAGTGTATTTTTCCGAGGCCATGAAATCAGTATTCTATTTTTGTTTGCTGAATTTTGTAGCATAAGCCATGGTTTAATTGGGGTGATCCAGATGCTATATAGCATATTGTAATTACAGGTTTTACAAAATCACAAATGCTGTGGCCATTACTGAGCTCTCCAACAGGGACTAATGCTTGTTTGCGTCAACATAGAAAAATTACAAACCAGATAATGAGGTGGTGATACCAACAGGCCCAAGTTGGAAGGATGTTCTCTGAAAGAACCCATAAGAATTCAATAATTAGCACAGATTAATTAATAGATTATAAGGTTCAAAAGGAATTTAGAAATGATCATGAATTTTTTAAGAACTTGCTGTTGAAGTATGTTCCATACTTCCATGGCATGAACTGGTGCATAGTACATAATGTTATCGGCAATCTCTGATGAAGTAGATACTCCCCCCCAACATGCATGCTTGTGATAATTTTCTGACCTAATAGTTTCTTCCTGTTACAAGCAGGACATTCTATTTAAATCAGAAGAGCAACATGAATCTGACCCCAGGCCAACTGAAAACCCAGCCCTACAAAAAGGAAGACAGCTGAGCCAAGAGTGGGTCCACCCGATCCCCATGCCTGAAAATGGCTGCTTATTAATTTCCACTGAGGCTATCGATGGAGAGATCAACTTCCAACGAACTGTAATTCTTCTCCTCAGTATTGGTTCACAGGGCCCACGCAATGTCCATGGACCAATTGGCCTCATCCTAAACCGTCCTCTTGACCAAAAACTAAAAGACATGGAGACTATGAACCCTGGTCTAAAAACCAACTTTGGGAACCACCAGTTACACTTGGGCGGGCCACTCCGTTCATCAGATGTCAGCATGTTTCTAATTAAGACTGAAGCAGGTATAATTGGAAGTGCACGTGAATTAGGATTCCAACAGGTGGTTCCTGGTGTGCATGTTGGAGATGCAAATCAAGTTGAGGAGGCTGCTGCTCTCGTGAGAAGAGGTGTTTTGTCGCCCTCAGATTTTAAATTTTTTGCTGGTTTTGCTGGTTGGAACTTTGACCAGCTGTTGGATGAGATAGGGTGGGGGTTTTGGGTTGTGGCTGCTTGCAGCTCACACGTGATTGGGCGTGCGGTAACCAGCTCATCGGATCAGATGTGGCAGGAGGTGCTTGAGATGATGGGAGGACAGTATGCCGATTTGAGTAGGAAAGCAAGGTTAGATGAACCGAAGCAAGATTAGGTGGGAATGATCTTTTTAGATCTCTTTTCTTATTGGAAATCTAGTTCTGTGTTTTAGAGGGGTTCAGAAGGAAGGTTCTTCTGTTGGACTGGCTGTACATAGATATAACAATTATTATGGCTGGGTAGAAGGGGGTAGAAAGTTATGTTATAATACGGGGTAATCTCCTTTTGCAATAAAGGCAATTTCTGTTGATGAATTATGTTGATTTAAGAAAGAAATAGAGAATTTTTCTTAAACTTGAGCGGAGTATGAAAAGTATCATATCCCTTGATGCAGGATATGAATAATCTGGCAGGTTGGGAAAGTACATGCTGTGTGTGTTATTTCTATAGAAGTAATGTTAGAATTTTATTCGATGGACACAGTCCTTGCTGGCTACTTCTGAAAAACTTAGAAATGAGGGATGAAAATTGAAAATAGACAATACACGTGAGAAGCGATTCAGAATCTTGATGCATTCCATATACAATTGCAACTACGCGTTTTGTAGCATTGATTGACAACATAATAATGCTTCCCTGAAAGAAGGAAACTTGGGGAAGCCCAAAGACGAGTCAAAGTTCCACTCATGAGTCTTAAACTCTTTAATATTGTTTCGGTCGATTGACAGCTTAGCTGTTCTGCACTGACACGGACTTATTATATCAACACTATTTTTGAAAACGGCCTCAAATATTCAAATTTTGAACTGATCATATTATTGTCTGTTATGCGAACAAATTTGGCTGTTGTGCTAACTCATTCACATGGCTTTAGAAAATCCCAGCTGACGTGGCATGTATTTCTCAAACAGTCCATATCGGAAGCTTCAGACCTGTATGATCAGAATTCGAACAATAATTTTGATCATAACACACCTGATTACATTCAAATTTAGAGAATTAATCATCCATTTCAAAACCTACACCTGTGGGCTATCTTGGCACACCAAACTTGGTGTTGTATAGCTCCCATTCAGATTTGCTACAATCTAAGCATTAAAAACTTGTCAAATATAAGATGACAGCTTAGCTTTAATTTGCCCATTTTTTTTCCTTCCGAAAGATAACTACCTATAGATCTCCATATCATCAACATGTAAATATTGATCCATGCCAAATTCTCCTCTATCAAAATTCGCAAACTGATTACCAAAATTGGCAGTCCCCGACCCGCAACCATCCGACGGTCCCACCTCCGACATGCCTCGACTGCGTTGCTGCCTGTCAACTATCCGAGCATCCAATGACATTCCAGCGTCGGAAGCTACTCTCTGCACAGAATGCGGCGATAGAGGGGCCCACGCGTATGCTGCCTCCACTCTATCAGGGAAATTAAAATTCTCAGCTGGCATTGGGCCGGGTCCCCTGAGGAAGAACACAGCGGTATCGTGCGCCACAGCAGCCGCTTCTGGTGTTGCATAAGAACCCAGCCAAAGGCGCTCTTTGGATCCGGGGACACGTATCTCCGAGACCCATTTCCCCCACTGCCTTCGCCGCACTCCCTTGTACTTCTTCTCGCCACTTGCCGGTGTGATCAACTCGCTTCCCTGGCTCATTTGGTACAACTGTTTTTCTCTTCTCTCCTCCTTTTCTGAGTTCTAAGTTAAATTTCAATTGAGCACGAGAGAGGTTGACATGCGTGGGTATATATATATGTGTATTGGAGGTCAAATGTAGGAGGACTTGACATTTTAACAATTTCAAATGAAAAATTTAGGTTTGCGGGGTCTGACCTTTTTAATTTCTACAATGAAATAATAGATAGGATAGCGCATGGGAGTTTGACTTGGGAAGATGGTCAAAATTTTCAAGGGTCAAAAGATAAGAAGTGCGTTGTGATGTGTAAGCGTGGTGAATTAAAAAGGTTGCCTACTTGCCTTGCCTCCAAACAGAGGGCATTTTGGTCCATTCCTTCAGTCGGCACGTTGGAGGGACAAAAATATAAAAGGAAAATATGAGCTTTTAGATAATTCGACACCATATAAACTACTGATTAAATAAATAAATTTGGGTAGCATAGGCATAGGGTGGATTATGTGAGATAATTGGAGGTTAATGGACTCGTTTTTTTTATCGTATTAATTAATTATTTTTTAGAAAAGTATACTATAAATCCAGTCTTACCTTCATATTTTATTCGCAAAATTCTATTTAGACCTCTATATCTTTTAAGTGACAAAACTTGTTAATTAATAATAACATAAATTCTTAATAAAATATTTGATTCCACTAAAAACATTTCTGTATGTCCCTAAAAAAATAACATAGTTTTTAAGTACGGACTAGAGGAGCAAATTTTTACTGTAACTTCTCTCTCGCTAATGTTATTGCTTCTGATCAGTTTGAAAAAAAAAATTTTCGTATGTAATTATCTTAACCTGGGAATAGTTTATTAATTAACAATATATTTATTTATTTAGAATGGTCAAAATATTAATTGATTCAGAAAGGTTTTTGAAAAGTTTTTGCTATCAAAATATAACGGGTAAATTTTTTTTTTTTGGGAAATATGTCATGGACTTTTTTTTTCAAGACTAACGATCTATATTTCAGTCCGTGTAAAAAATTGATCCACTATAGAATTTACCTGATTCTTTTTTCGTATATTTGAACTTATGAGACGTGGTTTCAGATTTGTCTGGAAGCTGTAATTAATTGAACGGTAGTTCCGTGCGTTTCGATTTTCTTTTAGCTTGTCAGATGTTGTATAGTAAAATTTTGAATCAGTTTTGTTCTGAAATGCAAATATTTCAAGATGATGTCAAGCTCAAGGCAATCCGAATAACTGACCAATTTCAAAATATCACAGGTCAAATATGATAATAAAGAAAAAAAATGCATTTAATATTTCACGGAACTTTTTGTCCAAAATCATACGAAATTTCAATTAAAAATTCTACATATTTTACTCTAACTCTTCGAATTTTGTGCACTAAAAATTAATTTAATTAATTGTTAACTCATAATTTAGAAGATTAAACGCATATAAATTTATAAATGCATCTGTTATGCTAGTTTGAAAAAAGAAGAGAATTTTATACATTATTGTAGCTTGACTCCAACAGTTTTGGGATCAGACTTGTGATCGGTCGTGATAAACCGGGTCAATACTGTGCGTCTGGCCGTCTCCGTCTGCATCCCATCTTGGAAAGGTAAAAGTGAAAAGTCCTTTGAGGATTATTAATTTACTGTTTTTTTTTTTTTTTTTTTTGAAACGAAAAAGTCCGTAGGCTTATTAATTTACTGTGGTCTTCAGACAGATGCGTGATATCTGGGCAGTATATTTCTCCAGGGAAGAACTGTCAGAAAAGTTAATTATGGCGGTAATATTGTTTCGAAGCACCTACCGGTCTACCATATTTATATTTAACTAATTTAAGTGGGTTCAGTGAAGTACTTGACAATTTTGATATAAGTTTTCTAAATCATATTAAAACATTCTAAACATAGAAAAGGAAGTTATAAATATATTATTCGATTAACAGATTGTATGTGTATCAATTTATTGTATTCTAATCAGAAGTTAATTACATTTTGACCGTTGCAGAATTCAAAGAATGTTTAATTGCAAAATATATAGCAGATTCTTTTTTTTTTTGTACATCATATATACTTGTTTGAAATTTGAAATACGGCATTTCAAATTATTGCAATTATATTTTATGATTGTCATTATATTTAAATTAACTTTGATTGTCAAAGGATTCCCACCTTGTCTTAGAACTTGACATTTCTGCAATTTACATTATCATTAATTGTAATAGTTCTGGATCAAATTTTCCAGATAGTTATTGGCTAAACAAGCTTTGATAGCATTTTTTTTTATCTAAACATAAAAGGTTCGTAAAAAGGAAAAAATATAGATACACCATCGGATATATCAATTAAGTGCAATCTTGTCTGCAAATGTATGTTGTATTTTTGTATATATTATCTTGCTAAGATTTGTACCATCATATAAATTTTACAATTGTTTATTATTTATTAATTCGCTCATGTAACAGATTCTAATTACTTTCTTAGAGTAGGTTTATGTTTCGCAATGTAAGTTTATTTAGTAAATTTGTTTATAACATATCTTTGTCCTATATAAGATATTTATAGACAACATAGATTTAGAGTACAGTTAAATCTCGCACAGCGTGGATTTATTATCAGTTGTTGCTAAACGGGAGAGGAATATCGGCACCGTTTTCTTTCCCTCTTTTTTTTTTTTTGGAAAAGGTCTTTCCCTCTTCAGGCACGGGATATATCTTACCGAGATTTACTGTACGACACCATTTTTGACCAACTGGAAGTTTCTCTGCCTTTCCAATACCTGGTTTTTATTAACACCAAGTACACTTTGTCATATCCAAATATTGTGTTGTGGTCCACGTTTCAGCGGTTTTAATCAGGCATTTGTAGTTCCCGGATCCACGCGCCATTAGCTTGCTCCTTATGATTTTATGTGCTCATTACTTACGAAGTTGCAAACTTGCAATATTATTCTTTATTAATTGTTAAGCATTCTTACAGAACAACAATTGACTTGTTTTACACTTTCGTATAAAAAGGAATAAATTAATCTCAGTTACATGTAGAGCAGCTCTATCATATTATTATGAAAAAAAATTCCGTTTTCTTGTCACATTTACAACTTTAATAAATGTTATGTGATCAATTATAACATATCTGCTTAAATGTAAATTATTCTAATTTAATTTGTGAGAAAAATGATTAATTTATAAATATAGAAATATTTTTGTATTGTTTCTTTTTACATCTTTGCGACAAGAACACTCCTATAATAATTGATCTGTTATCGTCATATCAGTAAATTATAATGAATTTTGCATTTAAGATGTGATACTCTTATTATAGCTAGTGGTGGGGCCGTTTAATTATTATATTAGATTAGCAGAACGTTAAGGATGGATAATGAAATATTTGGATCGGATATAAAATAATTTGACTCGTTGACTCGGTTTTTCATTCTATGTTTATTGTACATCTTCGGCTCTCCGCGTTTATAATACTTGTGAATATTTTAATTTGTAATTTTCACTCTTATAATATTGCACCGTCTCCACTTTTATAATCACATTTCTGACATCAAAATTTTATATTTTCACCCTTATTAAATCATAATATATATACTTACAATAGAGATCTTGTAAGTCCCGGGCCTTATAATCCATTTTAACATTAAGATTTTCGAAGCTCACCCTTATAATGTACTTACAAAATGGTGTGCTAATTAATACAAATTAAAAGAAGTACAGATATATATATAGTATAGTTGCAAAATTAGCTTAAAACTTCTCAGATATCATTTCATTCAGAAAATTAATAGCCTTCCTTCAAGGCTTCAACTACATGTAAATCTCCATATCATCTACGTTCAACTCATACATACCAAAACCCTGATAACTAAATTCACTGCTCTCTCTTTGTCCCTCAAAAAATACACTCTGATCTGACAACCGGCTGACCTCTTCCCTTTCACTCACTGACACTGGGCCCAATTCTGGCCTCTCTAATCGCCACAGCTCTTCGGTGAGTTGCGCATCAGTTGTCATCCCGGCATCAGAGGCGACTCTTTGCACAGAAGCCGGCGACAATGGGGCCCAGTTATAAGCCTCTATGATCCGCCAAGGAAAGTTCATTGAGGTTGTCGGAAGTGGGTCCAGTCCCTTGAGGAAGAACACGGCAGTATCGTGTGCAATGGCAGCAGCCTCAGGTGCGGCATATGACCCGAGCCACAATCGAGTGGTAGTACCGGGAACGCGAATTTCAGAGACCCATTTGCCCCAAGGTCTCCGCCTCACCCCTTTGTATTTGATCTCATGCTTGGTTTTGAGGTTGGAGTTGACAATTGGTGTTTTTGATTTTCTAGACATTTTTGTAATTTTGTACTTGGGTTGTTTGAAGTTTGAACTATGTGTGCCCACACACATATATATAGAGCAATGAAGGTCAACTCACCGCCAATTGACCTGTTTTAAATGTCAAAACTCAAAACTCAAATGTTGGTTTATTAGTAGATATGTTGAAAAATATGAATTAATGGAATATCCTAATTAAATGGTGCACATGTGGTTACATTAGCCTGTTTGACGGGGGGTTGCAAGTCAAGATTTTCAAAGGGTCAAAGAGAGAAACGTGGGGATTTTTAAGCCTTTTTAAAGGATATGGTAAAAAGTTGCACTTTGGCACTGTTTAGGCGGCCTGGGGTTTTAGTGGCCTAAACAGCGTTATACTCGTGCATATTTTTTCTAACAAAAAGAAGACAAGAATAAAATGCATGAAGACAATAATCACAAAAGGGCTAAAAAAAAGGCCACCCTGGGAAGATAAAAACATAAATTTTCTGATGTGAAGCTCAAATTCAATAATGGTTCCAACATGTAAAAATGTCATGTTGATTTTCTTTTATTTAACCTGAGGATAATTTTAACATATATGCATAGTTTCAATATCATATAATATTTTGAAACCAAATTTCAGAAGTAGGATATTTTGAACATATTGTTCAAATTGAAACTAAGAACATAAAAAAAATTGGAGAATTGCTTAAAGCAATCAAGAGGACGCGCAATCAAGCAATCAGAGGGAGCGCGCCTCTCCCTTTTCTTGCACGCGACTTAATTCTCCCTTCCCCTCTCTCACCCCTGTACGCAACACAAGTACGTGCCTCTCCTCTCCACACAGATTCCTCTTCTCTCTCCTCTCACGTGCCTCCCCTCACGCCTCCCTCTCCTCCACCTCTACTTTCCTCACCCTCTACAACCCCACCTCCTCCCCGCACCTCCTCTCTACTCTCCCTCACAAGTCGCATCGTCACTCTTCGCCTCGCGTTTCTTCGTGCTCGGCTAGAGAGGAAGAAAGAAGACGATCAGATCTCCGTCATCCTTGAGATATCTCCCTATCTCCCCATCTCTTCTCTGTTCGTCTTAATCTTTCCCTATCTCCACATCACTTCTCTTGACTGAGAAGAGAAAAGACATTTAGATCTGATTCTCCTACTATAAGGGAGTAAATAACTATATATTGGAAGTAACTAAAATAGTACGAGGGAGTAAATAATAACTCTTTGTATAACTTTATTAGAGAGTAATTAAACACTATGAGGGAGTAAATAACTTGTACAGAGGAGTAACTAAAACAGCATGAGGGAGTAACTCATAAGTTCAAATATATAGTTCATTTGAAAGAGTAACTAAATACTGACCATACAGGGAGTAAATAATTAAGTATCAGGGAGTAACTAAATACTAAATACTGTGAAAAGGAGTAATTAATAAGTTCAAATATGTTGTTTATTTGCGAGAGTAACTACTGACCATACATGGAGTAAATTATTAAGTACAAGGAAGTAACTAAATAATGTAAAGGGAGTAACTAATACGAACAATTATCTAGTTTTGTTATGGAGTATATAATTAGTATTAAGGGAGTAACTAATAGGTTCAAGGGAGTATTTTAATTTAACTCAGGGAGTAACTAAATGACTATAAGGGAGTAACACACATTTTAGATCTGGTTATGCTAAGTTTTGGGAGTAAGTAAATGACTATAAGGAGTAAATAATGACTGTAAGGGTGAGAACAGAGCATGTAAGAGAGGAGGTGATGTAACGAGAATGAGGGATGATGCGACGGGACGTGACAGGAAGGAGGGGCGACACGAGGGGAGGTGACGGGAAGGAGGGGCGACGGGAAGGAGGGGCGACGGGACGGGAGGTGACGGGAAGGAGGGGCGACACGACGGGAGGTGACGGGAAGGAGGGAAGACGCGAGGAGGTGATGCGATGGGAGAGAGATGCGTGGGGAGAAGGGGCGGAGCCAGGAAGGCACGCAGATGAGAGGGGTGAAGTGCACAGGGGTAAAAGAAGGTGAGGGGACGGGTGAGAGAGGGTTTTCCATTTTCGGAAAGAGAAAGTTGAGCGCACTTACCCAAAATGAGATTTAATTGCTTGATTGCTTGATCCGCTGATTGTAGTTATCAGCGCTGATTTCCCTTACAAATAGGAATTATATAAGCAGTCCTAAGAATCAAGGACGACGAGTGGTTAGAAGTCTAACACAATCACTTGACAAAGACATCGTACTGGTTCAGCTGAACCTCAGAATCAGATGGTGGAAACAGAAAAAGCCCAAGTTTTTTTTTTTTTTTTTTTTTTTTTGAAGAAACCCATGGGAGAGAAAAAACCCAAGTCGGTGCCACTGTGTCCGGGAACCGTATCCTCTACCCATCTCATTAAGATGGATAGAGTGCCCATCGCTTCGCGTCAGCCGTCTGATTTAATCTCAACAGCTCAAAGAGCCCCGTGAATTCCACCACTTCCGAAAAAAATTATTGGCCCGAAAAAAATGAACCGTCCAGATTAGATCGGACGGTCGTGATGAGATGGGCACTCTACCCATCTCTATTGAGATGGGTAGAGGATACTGGTCCACTGTGTCCGACCTTGGGAGTTGACAAACACCAACCAAGTTAAGTTGTTGGAGAGAGCAGAACTTCGTCTGTACTGAAACTCTGAAAGGGATTTTCAATTCACAGGGAGGTACTATAATAACCCAACATGAAGATTTAGAAACAACAATCTGAGCATTAATGCTTTCTGGTCTAGAAAGAAAGATGCAGAAGCTTTTTTTCCCCAATAACAATTCTTAGACTTATTTAAAATAACAAAATAAAAAGAAAAACAATTCTTAGACAGGTACGTATCTCATCTCTCACTGAAGAGACATCACCTAGCACCTCCTTACCTCATTTTTTTTATTTATTTTTACTTCATTAGTTTATGTTCATTATTGTTTTCCTTCTTTCATATAATGGTTATCTTATATTTTTTTGTAAATTATTGAAACACAATTTGTGTGACGCATCTATCAATAAAATTTAAAGACTTAATCTCCATTTTTCAATCACAAAAAAAAAATCAAATGTATTTCATATTTCGTTTTAATAATTTAAACCATTTTAGTTTGAACAATATTTTTGAAAATATATATTATGTATTTCAAAGTTTATGTACATACTATATTTTTTTATTTTAATATTTGACTTTTGACTTAGTGTGTTTAAATTAGGCCACATGCGCAAATATCTGTATTGGTGTCACTA
Source organism: Rhynchospora tenuis (assembly GCA_027725995.1). Taxonomy (NCBI): domain Eukaryota; kingdom Viridiplantae; phylum Streptophyta; class Magnoliopsida; order Poales; family Cyperaceae; genus Rhynchospora; species Rhynchospora tenuis. The sequence goes on from CM050888.1 coordinate 195,130,683, forward strand.
AAACAATTTTTATACACGCTTTGCGCGTCTAATGGCAATTATGGGTATTATCCTAATCATTAAAATGTTATAGGGAAATATTTACAGTTGGCTTCTTGATAATGCGATTTTTTTCTTTTTTTATATTAATTAAACAGTAAATAAAGATTGGCGTGTCTTACGTTCATATTTATGTCCGAAAGAATTTAAAATCATATCTCTTATTAAGCATCCTTGTATGTAGTACCAAACCAGTAGGAACTGACTGGGGGATCTAGTTATCTAGATCTTCTTAATTCCCAGAAAATAATTTCCTTATTATAATTTCTACAAGTCAGAAGTCGATCAATCGTATCGTACATAGAGCCACTGTCATATATAATTATGCACAGTAGATTTGTCTTGCATAATTGTCAAAAATCGGAATTAAAGTCAAATTTCAAAATGAAATAGTCTCTTTTGGATTGGAACAGTTTGCTACACAATCAAAGACGCTTCCCTCCAAAACCAAAATTAGAAATCAATCGAACTATTGAGTTGGATTTCTTCAAGCAGAGCTTAATTATTAGCTGTTCTATATATATTTCATGTAATCTTATAGACACTACAAAAATTACGTATATTTTAAAATAAATTTATTTAATCATAAATATTGTTTCGATATTATAACATTTTTTAATTTCATAGACATTTTGAAAATTAAATATTTCTATCAATAGCTAGATAATTCAAATGATTTTGATTTTAAATTTCAATTTTGCATTTCAAAAAAAAATGGAAGTCAAATCTCCAACTTATTATTTTTAAATTAAATATTGATAAAGAACCTCTCAACCGGATTTTGTACTTGTAACCTTGTACTCAAGATGAGTTGCTTTAAACTTGCACTTAAGCTGGTAAAATATCTAATCGAACAGATTAGACTTGAATTATATTTTAATCCAATATAAACGAGTCATGAACTACAAATTGAGCTTGCAGCTTAAGTCTCCGTCTTAACTTTCTGGCAGATACTGTTCGGAAACTAAACTTTTAAGACCGGTGTTTACTGGAATTACAATGGAATGAACGAATGAATGCTTTATCAGAACTGTCAATTAGCTCAGCTTTTTTATCAGAACTGTCAAAATATGCAGAACTAAATTTTCATCCATGTCGGAAATAAATATTCATTTAATCTTATTTTTTTAACGGGAAGAAAAATGTTTTGTAATGAAAACCATTCTAACTCAAGTTGGCAACTGGGCACAGAAAAATTACAGTTTGCACTTTGCATGTCCACCCAACCAACTTATTTCAAATCAAATAAAAAGTTCTAGATAGAGAGATTCCAAATGGAATCATCATAAGAAAAGGAAAAGGACAAAACTGGTTGCATGGACAAGAATTCAAATAGAAAATAAAATTCTACATAGAGTAAGTTCCAAATGAAATCTCTATAGAAACTAAAATTGACAGAAAAGGAGACAATTGTGACACAAGTTACTGTCAATTCATGTTGGCATGGTCAAGCGTTCAATTAGAAAGTCAGAAACAGACAATAAAGGCTTTCATACCTCATCTCTGTCAAAGAATTTAATGCCACCCATATAGTATTTAATGATCAACCTCAGAATATTATATGTTTTTTAGTCAGCACAATCAAATTGAGATTTACCTAATTGCACTAGCTTAATAAAAAATGACCTAGTAATGTTGAGAGTTTACAAATCTGTCCAACTGGGTGCATAACAAAGGTAACCAAATAGTAGTATAGTACTGACTTTTCTCAAAAAAAGCAAAAAAAAAAATAATACTAATAATAAAGTCAGCAAGACTGCACAAATTCTCTCTTCTTTATATTTCGTTTCTCCTTTCATTTTTTAAAAATCCAAATACGAAAACAAATCATTGATGCCCATAGAGTACCTGCCGAATCCGTAATTTTTCTTTTTTTTTTTCTACCTTACTGTTTCTTCATGAACCTATATCTCGGAGTGCTAACAAATTAACAATAGCCAATGTCCTGCTTAAACATCAAAGTTTGACGAAAACTCAGGTCTCCAGTTTTGATTTTTTTTTTTTTTTTTTTTTTTTTTTTTTTTGTTGTTGTACTTATATAGACCGAGGGCTTTCGCCTTGGTTGAAAACTGAGCAAATTGCAAGCAGAAGATGCTGTTTTGACATAGTATGTCTAGAAATCAAAAGCTGACATAATTCATAACAAGTCGCACACAGTATCACGATGTATTTATCCAAAATTCTATGTTGAAATTTCGTTGCGGACCTTAATTTAATTGAGCCACTAATGTAATTGCTCACGTTTGAACAATTCCAGGCACATTTGTGGCAAAGGAAATAAGCAACAAAACTAGAAACAATAGTATCTTAGACAATAAGCTAAGTTTCCCAAACAAAACAAAGTAAATTATGAAGAAATATAAGAACAAAGACATTCCTTCACATGAATTTTGAAACTGTCATTGTTAGTTAGCTATTATAACTTTTATACAAGCTTGCTCCAATAATTAATAATAATAACAAAAGAAGGTAAATAAGACAATCAATAAACGAGCTATACCTTTCAATGTTATAATATTACCCCCTTCACATGTTTTCTAACTCTTTAGTAATTTCTCAAAATTGTTGCACCGAGTAGTTTTGCTCGCTTAATTCAACCTCCACGAATACCTCTTAAGGTTGTCTCTATTCGGAAAGTAGATGAAAGAATTCTAAATAATCCATCTGGGTTGTCAGCATGAACCTGAAAGGGGAGAAAAGAGAACCAATAATTAAATCGAACACCATTATTTGAAGGTCTGGCTACCTACATAATTAGAAAATCACAAGGTCCCATATAAATTCAATCAAGCAAAATGTACGAAATCATTACAGGCCCCATATCAACCATTAATCACCAAAAAGCCAAGGTAAAAGCATGTATTTGAAGTTCAAAGAAAAATGTCGGTCTCATTACTGATGGAGTGATGGTTAAGGGGTTCAAACAGTGAGGTAACAGTATCCATGAAAACATAAACCATCGTTGACCAGTAAGGTACATACCCAGTGGCCGGCATCTTCTAAAACATGCATCTGCACACCAGCTCCCTCATCAGAAGCCAATTCCTCTGCTGCATGGATTCTTTGTAGATCTTCTAAAGCCCATCTATGCAAACTCCTCTCAGCTTTCAAGAAATTAATATGAACACCCCTTGGTACATTCTCTACTATTTTCCTGAGTTAACAGAATAATTTTAATTTTAATTAGTTCACTTGTCTTTGTCAGTAAGAAGAGTAGATGTAAGAGAAGCATTGAGCAGTTTTTAAAATTGGTACAAGAAAGAACGGAATTAGCCTTAACTCTGGCCTAGCTCTTTTGTTTGTCAAGTTCTCACAGTTTTGCTTTATTGTGTGTGTATGTGTGCTTGTTGGGGGAGGAGGGGGCCTGATAATTCAAGGACCCACCAAACAACTTTCATAATCTCAGAGTTATTGCCATTCTTATAATCCGCAAAACATCACAAAATGAAAAAAGAAATGTAAATTGAAAATTTGAAAGCTATACCATAAATTTGTTTTTTCATATGAATCGTACATGTCAGCAATGCCATTAAGGTCAAAAATCCAGGAGAAGCTTTGCTGAGCATTTCTTCTCATATTTGTTACCACCCACTGAAGCCAAAATGAAATTGATTTTGAGTCTAGGTTGATAAATCCAAGCAAATAATATTCACAATTAAGAAAGCTAAAACAAAATTGCCATATACCCGTGCAACTTCCAAAGAAAAACCTTGATGAACAAGTGAGTCAACCACTTCTTGCTTAGAAGGAACCTGCCACATATTGAAAGAGAAGATCAATTAGTTATGACTTGATCAGGCAGGTTAACCAGATTTTTCTTCAAGTCTACTCACTATGTATCACAGATAAGGAAATCTATACCTGATCAGGCATATTTCTAAGAAAGGAAATGAGTTCACCAGGATGGTCTTCTCCATCCCCACCAGCTCGAACTTTACCAGGGGTTGCATCAAGTACCCATACCTTAATTCAAATTTAAAAGCAACAGAGGGTTAAAGTTCCTTCAATCTTACAAAACTTTGATATTCTGAATGATTGCAATTCTTCAGGAACAAATTTTGATCTTGTTAATTAAGCTTAGTGAGAGGATTACACTTACCCGAACAGGTCTGGCAAGGGGTTTGGCAGCCTGTTCAACCATGCTTAATGCCACTAATCAACAAATAATAATCCAAGTTAGTCCAAGGAAATTAAGTCACTTGTAGCCGTTCAAATTCAACTTGAATTGAAATGTGGAGGTACCTTTCCCACCAAAGCTGTGGCCAACTAAGACTCTGGGTGTTAGTCTCAACTGGCCAACCTGTTTACATTGAAATGGAGCAATCAGATGAAAAGTAATACACAAAATAAACTATTTTATAATGGAAATTAATTATCAAGTAATGCAAAATGCATCTCTGTTTTACCAAGTGTTGACCAGTGTAATCCCTTTTTGTAGTTTCATTACGTTTTTTTTTTTCATATTTTTATTTTCATTCTTCTTCATAAGGGTAATAGAGATTGGTTGGGAGGGAAGAATTTTCTAATAATAAAAATAAAAAATCTTTAAATTCACATAATTTTAAATCGCTATAATTATTTCACTAAGCCTACCCCAACTTGTTTGGGACAAAAGGCTTAGTTGTTGTTGCTGTTATTGTTGTTGTATAATTATTTCAATAGAAAGCCTGTGTGCGTGCGTGCACGTGAGAGAGAGAGAGAGAGGAGGGATGGTGGGGAGAGAGGTACAAGTTTTAACACATCAAGTGCAGCTGAAGAAACAGTGTGAGGCCCACTCTTTTTTATTGAAGCTGAGTCCCCATGGCACCTTAAATCAACTAAAAGAAACTGTGACAAAAGCAAAACAATGTAAAAGATGCCTGGAACATAACTGGATGGGTGCTTACAATATAACTAGAGGAAAACTACCTGCCACAAGGGAAATTCCTCAGCTAACCTCTTAGCAAATGATCCTGTGAATATATGTGGAAAAAGAGAAATGTCAGTACACATTATGCCGTAAATAGAAAATTCCATTCATGCCGAGAGTAGCTGAAATACATAAAAGTATCACAATTCCTCATGCAGAAGACTTCTTTTGCAGTGGTTTTCAAAGAAGAATTTCTAAAATATAAGCTGCTAGAAGTATGATAAATCTGTGGTAAAACTTCAGCAATTTATAAGGGTAAACTGTATTAAATTGATGGTTACATGAGGTTTAATTAAAATAAATTATGACTTAATCAGAGGCATAAACTCTGAAATGAAACCAGAATAAATTAAACTTACCCCAGTTCTTCCGACTACCGAGAATACCATGCAAGAGAACACAAGTTGGCGGATCTGGTACTGACTTGTCCATAAATGAGTTCCACTGTACCTGTATTGCCAAGCTATCACTGACTGACCATATAGTAGACATATATCATACAACAACAGTTCTGTACCATTTTTTTTTAAATATATTTCCTGGAAGTATAAAACATGCAAAACAAAAGATATTCAAAACATAAATGAGAAATTGAGGAACTTGAACTCCCCGCTTGTTTTGATAGCAGCAAAGATCCCAGAAATCAATCTAGGGCTACCCATCTGGACTGCTATCAAAGAAAAGCAGGATTTAAGTTTCACAGTTCTTTTCAAATCTATTTGGACTATTCAGAAAGGCAGTCCTATAAATGGAAGAACGAGCTTTTTACAACTTAAAAAGCTTATACATTTATCAATCACCATTCTAGTTAGCTGAAGTCAAACATTCCTTTTTAGTGCCAAATTAATTAATTCTGGACTTGTTAGTGTTAGGCATTAGTGAGATAAAATGAAATTTTCTCGCCAATATGCATACTTTTTCTTTTTATACAACAAGCAGGAGTAACTCTCGCTACTTTCTATTAAAGGAAGCAAACCGTATGCATAAATTGCTACAGTATGTATCAGATCATGCATAAAATCTGCACCATTCAGATCATGCACCCTTTTGTACCAATCCAAATATTAACCCTTGCTAGGTATAAGAAGAGGGGTATAGTAGTACGACTTACCAGGTTTCCTTGAACTAGCTCATAACCCTGTACAAAATTATAAAAGAAAAAGATAATCAAACAAGAGAAAGCACTATTTACAGAACTTTCAGAAAGTAATGTCTTGCCTAATTTATGAAGAAAACAATTAGTATACTTACCAGTAGTCCAGTTGGTTTGGATAAAGCATGCTCTTGCTTAACTCTTTGATTAATCAAGGCCATATCAGTACATAGACATCTCATATTTTTAGAAAGCTTCCTTTTAGAATTATTTATGCAAAGTTGATCAAATTGCCCTTTTCCCTGGAAACCAAAATATAGAAACTTGAATGCAATGAAACAACAATGCACACAACTCTAATAAGAGAATTTTGTACATGCATTTAACAAATGTATTATCACACAAATGAATTATCTTTAGAAATCAGTAACTACCAATATTACTATTAACCAAACAACACGCACCACATTTACAAAACAAACAAACTCATTCCAATTTGAGATCAGCCTCACCTCGCGACGAGATAAAACTCTAATTCTGCGTTTTGGGTTGAGAGAATCGACGCTAGATGAACACGAATCTCTAACCTTTATTGAAGCCCCAATTCGCATCTGACATCCGCATAATGCAACGAAATTGGAAGCAGCCGCCATTAGATCGGTTGAGAGAGAAGGAAGAAGTGGGTTCAATTAGAAAAAATTGAGGCATTTAGTGGAAATTGGTGGAGCATTTTGCAAATATTTTTTTAATTGTTACCGGTGAATTTTGAGGCGGGAGAGGAAGAAACTCGGCGGAGCAGCCGAGGTGCATTTATTGGATGAACTTGGCGTTTTATTTTTAACGCTTTTTTTTTTTTTTTTTTTGACGCACAACTTGGCGTTGTAAAAGGAAATGGCGTTCCCAAGTCACAACTTCTGTACACTTGTACGCGGTAGGTAGGTAAGGAAAGTGACGAAGCAAAATGTGTGTTTACAAGAAAGAATTTTGCGATTAAACTCAGAAAGTGGAAATTAAGAGTTAAGTGACTTGACTTTTGAAAAAAAATTAATTATACTGATTTATTTTTTAACTTTTGAAAAATGTTAATTTATTATATATATTTAAACTTTAAAATATAAATATGTAATAAAGTGGGACTTTTAACTACTCTTTTACATCAAATTGGTCGTCCAAACTTCAAACAGAAATTAAGTTGGAAACATTAATTTAATTTAATTTAATTTATTAGAAGTTAAGAGGACCAACATAGTATTTTTAAAAGTGCAAAGATTGATTGATGCAATCGAAGTCTGAGGAGTAACTTGGCATTTTTACTTTGTTTGGTCCACAACTAATTTGATGTAATTAAAAATTTAGGGACCGACTTAATTACTTAAGAAAATTAGAGTAACATCTGAATTTTTTTTTTCCTGACTCAAATTTACTCAAGATAAAGAACTATCAGAGGTATGAGTAAAGTCATTATTAGATTATAAGCTCATCAAATTATTGCATGAGCTTAACACAAAAGTTCATCGGATCGGCTTCAGATGACGATTCCGGATTATTTGGACGGATCTATTTGATGAGTTATGCTTCTATATGTCAAATTTATAAACTTATTAAATTGTTTAGTAAATACGTGAACGGGCAAAATATAACAAAAAAAAATAAACTTATTAAAATCGATTTTCAAAACTTCGTTCGTTTTTAGCACTTGACTTTATATAACTTAATATGAAAATTCCTTGACAGCTGCTGTCAAGTTTTCGAAAAAAAAAAAAAAAACTCAATATGAAACTTCACAAATTTAGAATGTCACACAACTCATTAAGTAGACCAGCCTGAACTTTTGGATTCATCATTTGAAACCAATTGGATAGATTTTGGATTTTCGGTGTAAAATTTTCAAACTTCTTTGGCGAACTTATGCTCATTTAAGTTTTTTTTTTATCTTTTATTAGATAGAAATTTAAAAAATTACTGTTTCATGTTGTTTATGATGACTTAATTAAAGTATTTCATGAGCTACAAGAATTAAAAAAAAACTTAAGGCTATTTTTCAAATTCTATTAAAAAATTTATTTTATTTATTTTTTTCGAAAACTTGGTAGTGGCTACATTTTAAGAAATTCTGTAAGTTTGAATTAAAACGACCAAATTTAAGAATTACCATGATACAATATCTCTTCAAATACCATCATCTTCGATAACTTAGAAATTTTTAATCTTTGTATTATCTTTAATACTATCGTGATATTAATTAATTTTAAATAAAATTTATTAGTAGTGAAAATATTACAAGTTAAGTAGTTTTTTATTACAATTTTTAATTTAAACTAGACGATGATATTTTGTCTTTTTTTTCATTTACAATCATGTATTTCGGAATCTTTTACTTAACGGCGAGGCCCGTCAAATTTGCTTGCAGGTAATTATAAGTTTTAATTCGTTGCAACTAGCCTGACAATACACTTGCTTCCGGTCCATAGAACAGTTCTATTGGATTTTTGTGGTTGGAATAGTGGGCTCCACGCCACGCGTCGATGACAAAAAATGAGCGGCCAGAAAGCAACCTTTGTCGGAGTCTTAGTCCAAATAGACCGACGCCGTCATGCCTTGCTCGATGGTTTTGTGACTTTTGTTTGATTCCAACTGTAAAGAGTTACGGGGGGGTCTGGAGACCAGACTCGGCCAATGAACTCACAGGCAGTTCGGATATCCTCCCTTGGATGCAAATCCGACGCACAAAATATAGAAGGCGGGATCCACACATTTTCTCTTTTCTTATTTATATTTTTATTTTGACTGTTTTAATAATATTATTAATAATATTATTGAAACGGATCGAATATCAGACTGTTCATTTTATATGATAAAATATTCAGTGAATATACTGAATATATATGTATATATCAAGTATATTTAAATATTCATATAGGATCAGAAATAAAAAATTTAAATAGATACTGCAACGTGCCAAATCTTCAACTGTCCGTAACTTAAATTACGAGTAATTAAATCTTCATTTTTTTTTTCTATATCGACCAACTGTTTCCTTTTCAACATCTGATCTTTTGGCATTTTATTTTTATTTTTTTCGTTAAAATATATTCAAATCATACGGGATATACATTATTGGACGGATGAAGAAAAAGCTCACACAGAGAAATTAGGGCAATTTATAAAATAATAATAATGATGATTTAGGATGAGTTTTGACTTAAATTACGGGACATTGAATATGTTTTTTTTTTTTTTTCATTCCATTGTGGGTCTATATATTACATATATGGTCATACCATCATCAATATTATAAATAAATTTGTGTGGGTGTCAGAATTATTTTGCCAAATGCTAACGCGACACGTGAAGCTATTTTTGTATTTTTAGATTTGTGCGTTTAATATTTTGTCCAATTTTGCGATGAGAACTCTGTAAATGCTTCGGTGCCGACTCCTATAGCCACGAATTTGACCCGGTTCACAAATTGATACATATTTTGCTACGCAAAATTTATCCTCTTCTATTCCTTATGTAATTTCATCCATTTCTCTTGGGATCAGAGAAAGGGTACTGGATTTTTCTAAACTAAAACCTCAGTCGACGACAAATAGAGATGAAAATTCGAAGGGCGACCTCTTTTTCTCAGCCGATGCCATTTCTATTTGTATCAGAAAAGAAAACCTCCACAAGTTTCTTCGCTACCACATCTCCGCCAATTTCTCCTCCCCCGACGCTGCCACGTTGGAGCGGGAGCTTAGTCTCGTCCGTCAGATGCCATCTGATTTAGAGAAGCAACACAATTTCCTCTACCTCCGCCGATTCCCCCCTCGACCTCCTCCATCGCTATTACCATGCTATTTCCGTATTCGAGCGCCGACTCGGCTCCATCAATTCCATCTCCTTCACCTGGTATGACACCTTCCGATCGAGCAAGAAATCTAACTTGAGAACGCTTGCTTTTGAGAAGGTGGTCGTGCTGTTCAACACTGGGGCTGTTGATTCGCAAATTGGAAACACGGCTAAGAGAGACACCGCGGATGAGAGAAAGGTTGTGGATGCAGAGTTTCAGAAGGCGGCTGCTGTGTTTGGGTTGATGGAGGAGAATGTCGTGGCAGGGGCCACAGTGGATCTGACTGCCGAGTGTGTCGGGTTTGAGAGACTGATGCTGCCTCAAGCATAGCAATGAATGTTTGACAAGCAGATGCCAAGGGTGCCATACTCTGCTCAAAAGTTTTTTTTTTTTGAGGGTTATACTCTGCTCAAAAGTTGCAAAATAAGTAGTATTTCTTCTCCTTTATGGATTAAATTTGATAGAAAATTTGATATTTTTTACTTTCTTTACTTGGACAGGCGACCTACAAGTTGTTCATGTTCTTTACTTGCCCCCATAACAGCTTTATTTTATTACTGATTGTATTGTGAAATTCAATTCTATATGTAATCTTTGCTAGATAATGTTAGTTTTTTGTTCATTTGAAAGTTACACTTAGATCATATGGATCATTTGATGATGATGTTGATGTGAACGGCGGGCATTGTACAATGGCCTTAATTGAATGTGCAGATACACATTTTTGTGATAAAGAATGCAGCCTACCTAAAAATTCAACTAAGCTTTTTGAAAGACATTATGGAAAGATAAGGAGAAAATTGTTAGGTAGTATGAAAATGTTTTAACTTCGTTTAGACAAATGCAACTTAAATTCATTTCTAGGTGTGTCGGTATCATCTCATTGGGTTGCATATGTTTGTTCTAATGTTGTATTCAGATCAGTTATGTGTCTGTACTATGTAAGTGGTACTGTTGTTGATAGGAGGTACCAGTCTGTTCTATTGAAGTATAAAATATTTTGTCCACCGATTATTTGACCAAAAAATAGTTTTTCCTAGGCAGTTTGAATAGCACTATAAATCATCATAAAGGCTCTCTTATACCAGCGGCATGAAATAAATACGAATTTATGTGGCCACATAAAAAAATATTTTTATTTCTTGATCATTTTATTTAGTAATTATCTTATTCCACGATATATGTCTTTTTAGGGGTTGTTAAACCAAAGTTAGCTAAATGTTTATAGAGAAACTCCTATTACCAGTTCATGAGGTACACTTATAATTGATCTCTATATCGTTTTCTCTTGGTATGGAAGTGTCAGTAAGACAAACGTATCTAAGCCACTTGAGGGATTGAAAGGTCATATGTGTTTGCAATGGTACTAAAATTGTTTACAGTAATACTTATGATTAGTATAATTGCTTAAAGTCATGATTCACTTTTTTTAATTGTTTCCATTACGCTTGCTACCTAGATTCACCGATTTACCATCTGAATCAATTCTCCATTGTATTCCTTTTCTCATAGGACCTGAGTCATGTTTTTATGTTTCTTTTTAGAAACAAAAAAAAAAAAAAAAAATCATAACCATTCAGTAATATAAATTGCTACATTTTCATTGACACAATTTATTGGATATTAATATTGTTAGATTTTCTCCTAATTTGAACATCTAACTCAATTAACGTTTTTTTTTTTTAATGATCAAAAGTTATATGTACCAGTATACTAAGTTTTGACAAATTATATTATCTTATTTGCAGATATATGTTTATTAGCCTCTATATGTATCTGTTATACTTGAAACAATCATCGCGTCAAACCCTGAAATCAAGACACGAAATTTATTTAATTCTCAAAACGCATGGCACGAATTGAGAAAATCATTGGTAGAAATCATTCTATCAATTTATAAAAACAAAATAAAAACTCATATATCGAGCGAAGCTCGATAAACCCCTCTAGTATGGATAAAATTGGGGGCTCCGGGGGGAGAAGAAAAAGTTCATTAACTACGTATTTATATTTTGCAGTATGAACTGATATCCATCTCCATGAATAGTAAAAAATTTTGGCTAAACGCTAAGATGTAGTTTGTGTGATTTAGTTAGGTAGATTCATGCTTATAGTTTGACGACTCATGAGCGAATTAAAACCAAAAAAAAACTGTAGCCATGTCCTTCCTCCTATTTATAAATGAACATGAACGTTGGTTTCATCATCGAGTTAACCATCATTTCAGTCTATCTTTCATAAAGAATTTTAAATATATATGTACATTGTGAAGTGGGATTTTTTTTTTTACACATACTAGTCTGAGGCTGACTAGGAAGTCAAGTGGGACGTTGGAGGCAACTAAATACATTTTTAAGATAAATTACATGCATTTTATTGAAACACTGTACAATTTTATGGATTTTATGCGCAACGTTTTAGGTTGTTGGGCCTAACGGACTATTTTATGGGAGGTATTGTTTTGAACAACATTTTGTTCTTGTGAATGCCTCTTTGAATTTCGTCAAGTGTCCAGGCAATTCTGATTAGTGACATTTTGACTGGATTGTAAAACGTAACTGCACCACTGATGTTGTCTGGATCAAAATTAGAGGTACACTGTTTCTTAACAATCAAATAATACTTCAATCCTGGGAGCATTTTCTACAGTAACCTTCGTGACGTCATCAACTTTGCGATCTCCGCCTCTGTCTTTCTTCGATCTCTCCGATCTCTCCGCGCAGATAGAAACATACCCTAGATGCATTCCAAGCGCCATCCCTTTCTCCCATTCTTCCTCCTCCTCTCACTCATCTCCTTCGCTGCTATCCTCCTCTACCCCTGTCATTTCAGGAAATCTGAGCCGTCTATTGTTTTCCGCGATGGACGATAAATTGGATCATCTATTTCTTCCCCTCTTCTTTTAACCTGCCATCTGTTGGGATTTCGTGTGTATGCTAAGGAAGTGTTATTTTTAAAAATTTTCTTCACGAATAAGCTCAATACACAAAGGATCTACGTTTCTATGACAATAGCAAGTAAGATTTCAGCAAAACAAATTATCAAGCACCTCATGTGCACACATGCAACAGCAAGCAACTTCATTTGAGGAGGGGAGAAGGTTATACCTCAAGAGATTGTCAAATCTCTTTGTAGAGAGAAGCCGATTTCTCTCTAGATCTCTTAGAAACCTTCGGTTTTCGTTTCAGCCGCTGCACCGCCGTTGCAACGCCCTTTTCTTCCTCTCGGTTCACCTTGAACCTAAACAACAAACTCAACCAGCGCTTAGATAGATGGATGGTGAGTTTAGAGCTTAGATCCAACCACCTAGACCTCAAAGAACAAGCTTTCTTTAGGTGGCTAAACTATGCAAGAGAGAGGAGAGTGTTGTGAGTGGGTTTCTTCTTCTCTACACAAGAGAAAAGTTGTGACCAGCCACCAAAACGTGGGAGAGAGAAAAACTTGCTGCCATCCACTCTTTCAAGTCACCTTTTATAAGAGGGCATTAGGGCAACTCATGTGTTAATTGAGAAATTACACTTTTGCCCCCAAATACTCTCTTCTAATCAATTTGCAATCTGTTTAGTAAATTAATTTATGAACTAATAATATGAAACATATTATTGCATTATGTGATGTCTATATTATTCCTTATAATGTTTTTCAAACATTATACCAATAATATTCACATTACTTTCATAAATTATTTACGGACTAAGCATGCCATTTATCATGACATTTATTTTACCATTTTATCACATGTATTTTCATACATCCTATAAAATGTAAAATCTTGTTGTTTCACGTTCAGTTGGTGTGACCTTTTAGAGGATCTACGTCATCTTGGTAGTAATATAAATATTTATATTACAAGCTATAAGAGGTTCTATCACTACATTATAGCCGTCCAAACGACATAGTCGATACGTACCCGATCCACTAGTTTTGTGTCTATCCTTGTCTCATGATATTATGAATAATATGCAAAATAGGATCGTGTCATTCTTGCATATATTCGTTTCTTGGTCTCTCAAGCGAATTATAATTATAACTACCTCAGTTATATTGCATGCTATATAATTCCGCTTTACCAAGGGGCCCAGTAATATCATAGCTCAGATAACTGAGGGACAACGATAATCAATATATAAATTTCTCCCGCACAAGTCACATACAACGAACTACTAATACCCTCCATCAACAGATAACTAAGATCAGTAATGAGATGGTCTTTATCAGTAATCACATTACATGCTTCTCATGTGAGAAATCCATACATCTCATATCTTGGATTCAAAGACACGATGGAATTATTAATGACACAAAACACAATCCATATAATATTCCATCCCGTTAGGTCATGTTCAACATATATAAAGCATACTCATTTTATACATACTCATGTCATTGAATGATAATCTTTTATCTACATTTATAGAACTACAATGTACTTCAATCGACATGACAATCTTTCTCGGTAATTATTGTTCCTTTTAATTACCACGATTGTGAACATATTTAGAATCATATGTTTTCATCTTAAGAGTTATATGGTTCAAGACCAAGAGCATCTTCTTGAACACTTCTAAAGACATAACATAATAATTCATGGAACAAGAATGTATAACAATAACATTCAAAATCATGAACAATACATAAATTATCATTAACTAAGATAACTTTCAAAACACCCATCCTTCACCATCGCCTCTCTCTCTCGCGTAATCAAATTCTCTCCGCCTCTTCCTCTTCCGGCGACAATGCCGTATCTTCAGAAGACTCCAGCCCCTCCTTCGCAGCAGCCCTCTTGCCGTCTCTCCCCCTCCTTTGTTCCCGTACTTAAAACCCTCCAACAATCCTCCGCCTCCTCCTTCGACCTTCGCCGACCTCGCACACGTCCATCATGCTGCCTCTCCGCCGCCGCCTCCTCCTTATCCGTCGATCCGGCCCCACCTCCTCTTCTCCACTACTGGTAACCAAAACTTCTTCCTTGGAGGGATCGAACCACCACTTCTCCCGCCCGCCGGAGCTCCCCTGGCCTCCGTCCGCGCCGCCACACACATATAACTAATATACATAGTTTCAAGCTCCTCCTCCTGTGCTGCTCCTCTGCCAAGTCTGCCCCTACTTCGGAAATATCTACCAAATCTGCTCCTGTGCTGCTCCTGTGCTTCTCCGTTCTTCTCCATTCACAGGGAATTTTACACAGGTAGGTGTACAAATCTAAACCACATTTGTCTCAGGGAATTCCGTTCTTCTCTGAATCCTTTCTTCTTTTTTTTCCATTTTTAATTCACATGAGGCCTCATATAATAGGCAAATTCTTAGGATTTAAGAAAATGATTGTGTGATAATTTATATTTGATACTCTCTTTTTAACACATGGTTTGGAAGTCGTTCAGGTTATGTAATTTCTATGTTGCTATTTTTGTGAAATAGTAGTAGTCTGCTGCTTGGATTCATCATATTAAATTATTAATTACAAATATTTCAGATTTCAGGTGAAGACATGGAGCAGAAGTTCGGTTGTTCTGTCAAAGCCCATCCTATTCAATTTCAGTATCTTATTTCTGGTAATTTATCTTTATAAAATTTGAAACTACAACTAATTTATTGTTCACATTTGCATTGCATGATTTTTGAAAGCTGAATCCACTCATTACCATGGAACTTTTGACAAGCCCCCTTATTTTGAATTTTTTTTAAAGAAAGGCTCCCATATTTTGGAGTAACTTACAGTCCTTATTGAAAACTACTCATTAGAGTATGATTTTATTTAAAATATCAGAAATGACCTTGATGAAGTTAATTTTTATTTTCTGAAATAAGGCTTTAAAAGAAAAGTTTCATTAAATGAAATTAGCTTTCATGGGTATTTAATTACATGGTCGATTTGAAAGAGTTTCTACTCTAAATTTAGAATAGTGCCTTTTAATTTCTGATGAAGTAGATAGTATTGTTAAATTGATGAATTGTGGATGGATTTTGTACTATTTTTTATAATAGTGTAGGAATATCTGACAAATTTTAACATGTTTTATTTCATCTGTGAGATATTGACTGCTATTTCTAATGACCACAGGGACTTGAAATAAGAGAATATACTCCTAGGGGATGACTTGTCAGTAAAGGTGGCAAATTTTGGTATTTCATCAATTGTATAGATCAATATCTTCCTTTGATGAAATAATATGCTATTATGTGGCTGTAGCAGGTAAAATCTGTGACGAAATAGTATATTTTCTTTCCTATATCTTTGTGTTTTGGAAATTTGAAAAGCTTAGCTGGGATTTTATGATAAAAAAGCTTAGCTCGGATTTCCTATATCTTCATAAATGTTTTTTTTTTATCATTGTTTTACAGATCTTAGTCCTCAGACAACATAAAATGTTTAGCTTGCTTGGACAAGAAAGCACAAATTGGTCTTAAAATAAGATAAAAACAATGTGAGGATTGGTTGTCTCTTATTTAGTCATTAGCCAAAACACTGTAATGTCAATTAGTTTTCATTTTCTTTCAAGTTCCAGATTTGTTTTGTTGTCACCAACACTTAGAATTTCTATTTAGGAAATTGTTAGATTGGGACTTCAACTTAGTAGGTTCTACTACTGGCTTCAAAAAGAGGCAATTGATATGAAGGAAGTCAGGGAATACATATTTTAATGGTTTTATTGCCCGACACATCTACACTCACCACAAGATGGTATATATATGCAATAATGCAAGAGTAAATGTATAACAAGATGAGATATGAATAACACAAGAGCAAAGGTTTTTCTGCAACAAAAGCTGATAATTTGTTGTTTTGATGCATGCCTCTTTTATGTCCATGACAGTCTATATCAATTAGTGTTCATATTTTTTTTTAAAAAAAAAAACTTTAGGCTTTTTGATGTGTTATTGTTTTTAATAATCAGGAGGAAGCTAGGAAGGCACTGGAAATGCACCATCTCAAAACAATGATGAATTTGAAAACTGGAACAAGCAAATACAGAAGGAGCAAGTGACATGAGTGGTACTGGTCAAGGCGGCTAAACTGGATGGTTTCGTTGTTTGATGGGGACCAATCCTGGGAGCAAGCTAAACAAGCCATAATTGTCATAATTGGCATCGTTTTAGCGGTACTTAAATTTTTTGTTAGTAGTTGTTTTCGTGGCATGACTAAATAGCTATGACTTTCTTGGTAAAACAAAGCTATGGAAGTAGTTCGTATATCAAAGGCACTAATATTGTATACAATTAGAACAAGAAATAAAAGAAGAACATAACATTGAAGCACTTTCAGATGTCTGAGTGGGCAGATAGGGTCACTTTGTCATAAAGAATCAGCATAAGATTATGGATTAAAAATGATACATGCTAATTTTTTTGAAGTTTTAAACGAAAGATATATTTGAGGTAGGTGCAAAAAATTCCTATTTTCTTTTATTTTCTGTTTTTCTATATTTTTCTTATGTTGAAGCAATAGCCACAATAAACTCTAATTTTCAGAGCACTCAGCAAAAGGGTATTTTTGTCAGTTTAACTAATAATTTTTATTTCGTTAATGGTTAAACAAAATTTAATAAAATATTAACTGTAGATACTTTATGGTCAAACACATGTTCTGTAAAATTTTCAGAATTTTTGGACTTACAGATTAATTACAACAAATCTTTAAAATCAGAGAGCATTTCAATTTCAGAAAATTTGTTTCTAATTACTTTTTGAGTAATTAGAAAATTCATTAGCATGTCAATGGGAAAATATTAGATCTGATATAGTAGCGAGTGTATCTGCCCTTCCTTTTTTTTTCTAGAATTACTGATTTGATATCAGAATTGCCAGCTTGCTAATTATTTAACAAATTATTTTATTAGCTTTGTCTTCTCTTTACTGGTAACATGAGCATATTCACCAATTAGCATCTCTATTTGAAATCTTCAGTATAACCTGCAAAAGAAGCATTCTGATATAGATACTTTACTGTGTTTGTTGTGGATACTTTACTTTTAAAGAAATGTTCATAATATTTCATCGAATGTACCTTTCACCTAACTTCTCTCAATTTTAGAAAAATAATTGATTTGCTAAAGGAACTTTACAAGTTAAATCATGAACACACCACTTTTTATTAAATCCAATATATATAGAATCTCTTTTTTGCTGTTTATTTCATTGGTTCCCCTGAAATGTACCAAACTTGCATTCTAAACCAAATTAAGTCATAAAGCTTGAAAGCTTTTCAGTAAAGGCTCTATACCAGAACCCACTGATCTCCTCACATTTTTCCATCACCGTCTCTTCTCTGATAGAAAAGTGACCTCTCTACCTTCTTTGTACCTCATAAAAACAAACCCCATACATCAATTAGGCTTCTTTCTTTATCTTTGAAGTTCCTCATTTCCTTTTATTTCTGACGCTGGACAGCTGGCTGCGTGGGTGAAGGGTGCAGTGATCCATCGAAGCTACTAGAGCATAGAGGTAACCCTGACTTTTGCTTGATTGTCCTAACTATACTTTTATATAGTGACAGAGTCACCTCATGTTTAGCTAGGTTCCACGAATGCCAAAAACAATGTTTCTGAAGCATCCAATATATTTCCAAGTATTGGAAGAAGCAAACCAGGTTTTGAGTAAAGCAAAGAAAAATACTTATGATGCTTTGCTTAAAATGGCATGCGTAGTTAAAAACATTTTTTTTCCTATTTGTAATTTTTTGAACTAGCAAATCAAACTTTTGTATGATTGGTATGATTTGGCAATTAGGACCATTGAGAAGGAGCTGCTAACTGATGTACAGTCTATGTAATCAAATATTCTTTCTAACTCTTTTTGCTTTAGCAGGTTTCATATTTTTACTGATTCAAATGATTTGGTACTTATAGTTGACACACATGATTTGCAGGAAATTCCTCTTGGCAAGCTCGGCCTATTGTCACAAACTGCCCGGTGATACTTAAGAGGAAGAGTAATATACATCTCAGGAACCATGGCCTCCCTTCTCCTTGCCCGATTTGCCCGATTATGTGCCAGCATGAGATGCTCCCTTCTTGAAGCTTAAGTTCTTAGGAATATGAAATTGTTATGAGTATAGTACTATTACTAAAGTTATAGTTTAGTTTGTGACTAAGGCATTTGGCTTTCAAACCGGGAAGAACAATGCTTTACGCGCGAAGCGCGTATGAAAAGCTAGTTTTTATTAAAGTTTAGTTCGATATTATACTTTTGTGCTGCGGTTTAAGACCAAGTGCCAAATCTGAACACAGTTGCTTTCATTCTATGCAGTAAATTTTGAGTTACTAATTATAAATTTATTTTTTTTGAAGGTCAAAATTCTAAATTCTCCTATAATCCAGGAGATGATATATTTTTAATGATGTAAATTTTATTTTCCATTCTAAATTTTCCTAAAATCCTGGAGATGATATATTTTTAATGATTTAATTTTGTTTTGCACTATCAGTCTATTTAGTGATATGCCAAATATCCTTGGCCCTTGGCCCATCCTTCGGAAGACCGTGTGACAACCCGGACCGGACCGGCCCTTTGAAGGACTTAAAACGGGCTAGGACTTAGAAGGGCCGGTCTTTGGAAGGGCCGGATTTAATTTTCAATGAAGACGGATTTCGATGGGACGGGTACCAAAGGACTCGGTCCGGCCCGGTCCGGTCCGTTTTATTTAGAAGGGCCGATTAAAAAAAGTTGCAAAATAAAATTAGTTTTGATTATGTTCTTTAATCATATTATATTTCTAGACTTGATTGTCAACGGTCCTGATGTTGCTTGAGTCAAATTAAAAAATGAAAAGGTATTTCCTACTTTTTATGTTAAATAATTTTTAACGTTATTATTTTTTATTTATTTTATTTTTTGAATTTTTCATTAATATACTAACCAAAAAATAATTTTTTAACTCCGCCTATGTCATTATAACATAGCCGGTCCCAAGCCCGGAGTTTAAGGAGGAGGAAAAAATTGAAAGTATAAATTAATTGCAATAATAATCTTTAAAAATTATGCTTAAATATAATTATCATATAAAATCCTTTGAGTCCTTTGGGTCCTTTAAGACCGGCCTTTTGAAATCCTAAGGACTTAGAAGGGACGGGTTTTCAAAGGGCCGGGCTACCGATCTAGGAAAAAAACCCGTTTGATCCGGTCCTTCTTAGGTCCTTCTTCGAACCCGGTCCGGTCCGGCCCTTACATGAAACCCGTTAAGTCCGGTCCTTCGAAATCCGGCCCGGCCCTTTTGGCTTTCACTAAGTCTATTAGTTTCTAATTAATGCATAATTGTGAAACATGATCTTGTACTTCTCCGTAATTGTTTGAGTTATTATCCTTTTTCATCCAATTTATTTATAAAGAAAGGATTTGAAGGAATAATTAATTAACAGTTGCTAAATTTTTTTGTCCTAAATGCTTTCTTTTCGAACAATCACACTTTGCTTCGAAATCAGCAAAAAAAGAAAAAATAAAAAAAGGAAGGGGATGAGAAAAAAAAATGTGAGTAAAAAAACTTACCACTCAAATTTATATAATCAGGCCTTCTTCCTCCAGTTCCCTTCAAAGTTTGAATTATAGAGAAATTTTATAACGTTATACAGATTTAATCAGGCCTTTCTCCGGAGCAAGGCCTTAGTATCGAGGCATGCAAAATCCGGAGAGCTAGGTAGTGCACAATTTGTAGCTAATGGGCCAACATGTAATAAAGAAAAAAAGTGAACAATGCAACAGGATAACCATAAAGATGGCACGTGTAAAACTTGCTCAACTAAGTTAGTTCACTTGACGTGTTCCTCTAAATTTTGAACAATGCTAGAATCAAACGTGTTTGACGTCAAACACAATTCTAAATTCACCTATTGAAATTTGAAATTACCTATCCGAACAATTCAATATGATCTTCATATTAAAGTATTATTAAAGATCAAATTTTATATTTTTTTTTGAAATTTTTAACTATTTTTTTCAGATTTTTTTTTTAAAAAAATTAGAGGGTCCATAATTAATTATATTAAAGATTTTCTAAAATAAAAAATAGTAAAAAATTTAAAAAAAATAAAATAAAATTTGATCTCCAAGGAGAACAAATTGAGTGGTTCGGATCGACCATTGTAATCTCGAAAATTACGATCCAATCGCGTTTGACGGGCTCAAGTGTCCAACATGTTTGACTCTAGCATTACTCCTAATTTTAGCATTAGATAGTACCGATTTTTTAAAATGATGTCATTTCGATGTTCAATGAAAATTAGTAAAATAGTTAATTCATTAAATGTGATTATACTAGCCTTGCTAAATGTATAACAAAATTATATTAGAATTTATTTGCTTAGAAAGAGTGTAGAATCGTTTATAATGCTCAAATATTGACAAGAATGAGATTTATTTCCTAATTCTATGCATAATTTCTATGCATATTGAATATTTTATAATAAGTAAGCTCTGAATTATATTTTAGACAATATAAAGTGTTTAAATATAGACTATTGTGATAAGATGACTTAGAATGAGTGTAGAATCGCTTAAAATGGTCAAATATGGCTCAAAATGAGATTTATTTTGTAATTTTATGCATATTTTCTAAGTATAATTATATATTTTATTGTAAGTGAGCTCTGAATTATATTCTACACAATATATATAGTTAAAAAATGCAGATTAATGTGATCAAATGACTTGATAGGAGTGCAGACAAGCTTGAAATGCTCAAATATTGCATAGAATAAGCTTTATTTGCTCATTATATGCATATTTTTCTGTGTAAATAAGTAGTTTAGAATAAATATGCTCTGAATTATGTTCTATACAATATATAGAGTTTAAAACTAGATTACTGTGATGAAATAACTTAGAATGAGAGCATAATTGCTTGAAATTCTCAAATATTGCACAGCAAAAGCATTATTTGCACAAGAGATGACAATTTTCTACGTATATATATATTTTATTTTATTAAGTAAGATATTAATAATATTCTAGACAACATAAAGAGCTTAAATAAATATTATTGTTATCAAATGACTTAGAATGAGTGCAGAATCGCTCAAAATGCTCAAATAATATTCAGAATATGCTTTATTTGCTCGTTTCAAGCATATTTTATATGTATAATTAATTATTTTATAATAAATATGCTCTGAATTATATTCTCGACAATATAAATAGTTTAAATATAAATTATTGTGACCAGACTTAGAATGTGTGTAGAATCGTTTAAAATGGACAAATATTGCTCAGAATATTCTTTACTTGCAAATTTTGTGCTTATTTTCTGTGAGTAATTAAATATTTTATAATAAATAAGCTCTGATTTACGTTCTAGACAACATAGTGAGTTTACATATAGATTAATGTCATCAAATGACTTAGAAGGAGAGCAGAATCGCTTGAAATTCTCAAATATTTCACAGAATAAGTAATATTTGCACAATATATGACAATTTTCTATGTATATTCATTTTTAGCTTAACAAGTAGGATCAGAATGATATTTCAGACAATATATTTAAATATAGGTTGTTGTGATCAGATGACTTAGAATGAGTGTTGAATTGCTTAAATTGCTCAAATTTATCTTAAAATATGCGTTATTTGAACTTTTATGCATATTTTCTCTGTATGATTAAATATTTTAGAATAAATACGCTCTGAGCTATAATGTAGACAATATTTAGAGTTTAAATATAGATTAAGGTCATCGAATGACATGGAATGAGAGCAGAATCGCTAGAACTGCTCAAATGTTGCACATGATAAGCATCATTTGCACTATATATGACAATTTTTCTATGCATATTCATTTTTATTTTAATAATAAGGATCAGAATCTTATTCTAGATAATATAAAGAATATAAATATAGATTACTGTGGTAAAATGACTTAGAATAAATGCAGAATCGCTTAAAATGCTCAAATATTTCACAGACTAAGCTTTATTGCATATTTGATGTGTATTTTCTATGTATAACTAAATTTTTTTATAATAAATAAGCTAGTAATTATATTCTAGATAATATAAACAGTTTATATATAGACTAATGTGATGAAATAACTTAGATTGAGTGCATAATAGCTTGAAATGCTCAATTACTGAACATAATTTCTATGTATAATCATTATATTACAATGAGTAAGATCTGAATTAGTTTTTCGACAATATAAATAGCTTAAATATAGATTATTGTGATCAAATTATTGTGATCAAATGACTTAGAATGAGTGCAGAATTGCTTAAAATGCTCAAATATTTCTCAGTATATTTTCTATGTATAAATAAATAATTTATAATAAATAAGATCTGAATTACATTCTAGATAATATAAATAGTTTATATATAGACTAATGTGATGGAAAGACTTAGAATGAGTTCAGAATCGCTTGAAATGCTCAACAACTGAACAGAATAAGCGTTACTTGCACAATATATGCATAATTTGCATGTATAATGAAATATATTACAATAAGTAATATCTGAATTAGTTTTTAGACAATATAAAGAGCTTAAATATAGATTATTGTGATCAAATGACTTAGAATGAGAGCAGAATCGCTTTAAATGCTCCAATATTGCACAGAATATGCTCTATTTGCTCTTTGTATGTATATTTTCTATGAATAATTATATATTTTATAATAAATTAGCTCTGAATAATATTGTAGACAATATAAAGTGTTTGAATATAGATTATTGTGTTCAGATGACATAGAAAGAGTGTAGAATCGTTTATAATGCTCAAATATTGACCAGAATGAGATTTATTTGCTAATTTTATGCATATTTTCTATGCATAATTAAATATTTTATAATAAGTAAGCTCTGAATTATATTTTAGACAATATAAAGTGTTTAAATATAGACTATTGTGATAAGATGACTTAGAATGAGTGTAGAATCGCTTAAAATGGTCAAATATGGCTCAAAATGAGATTTATTTTGTAATTTTATGCATATTTTCTAAGTATAATTATATATTTTATTGTAAGTGAGCTCTGAATTATATTCTACACAATATATAGAGTTAAAAAATGCAGATTAATGTGATCAAATGACTTGATAGGAGTGCAGACAAGCTTGAAATGCTCAAATATTGCATAGAATAAGCTTTATTTGCTCATTATATGCATATTTTTCTGTGTAAATAAGTAGTTTAGAATAAATATGCTCTGAATTATGTTCTATACAATATATAGAGTTTAAAACTAGATTACTGTGATGAAATAACTTAGAATGAGAGCATAATTGCTTGAAATTCTCAAATATTGCACAGAAAAAGCATTATTTGCACAAGAGATGACAATTTTCTACGTATATATATATTTTATTTTATTAAGTAAGATATTAATAATATTATAGACAACATAAAGAGCTTAAATAAATATTATTGTTATCAAATGACTTAGAATGAGTGCAGAATCGCTCAAAATGCTCAAATAATATTCAGAATATGCTTTATTTGCTCGTTTCAAGCATATTTTATATGTATAATTAATTATTTTATAATAAATATGCTCTGAATTATATTCTCGACAATATAAATAGTTTAAATATAAATTATTGTGACCAGACTTAGAATGTGTGTAGAATCGTTTAAAATGGACAAATATTGCTCAGAATATTCTTTACTTGCAAATTTTGTGCTTATTTTCTGTGAGTAATTAAATATTTTATAATAAATAAGCTCTGATTTACGTTCTAGACAACATAGTGAGTTTACATATAGATTAATGTCATCAAATGACTTAGAAGGAGAGCAGAATCGCTTGAAATTCTCAAATATTTCACAGAATAAGTAATATTTGCACAATATATGACAATTTTCTATGTATATTCATTTTTAGCTTAACAAGTAGGATCAGAATGATATTTCAGACAATATATTTAAATATAGGTTGTTGTGATCAGATGACTTAGAATGAGTGTTGAATTGCTTAAATTGCTCAAATTTATCTTAAAATATGCGTTATTTGAACTTTTATGCATATTTTCTCTGTATGATTAAATATTTTAGAATAAATACGCTCTGAGCTATAATGTAGACAATATTTAGAGTTTAAATATAGATTAAGGTCATCGAATGACATGGAATGAGAGCAGAATCGCTAGAACTGCTCAAATGTTGCACATGATAAGCATCATTTGCACTATATATGACAATTTTTCTATGCATATTCATTTTTATTTTAATAATAAGGATCAGAATCTTATTCTAGATAATATAAAGAATATAAATATAGATTACTGTGGTAAAATGACTTAGAATAAATGCAGAATCGCTTAAAATGCTCAAATATTTCACAGACTAAGCTTTATTGCATATTTGATGTGTATTTTCTATGTATAACTAAATTTTTTTATAATAAATAAGCTAGTAATTATATTCTAGATAATATAAACAGTTTATATATAGACTAATGTGATGAAATAACTTAGATTGAGTGCATAATAGCTTGAAATGCTCAATTACTGAACATAATTTCTATGTATAATCATTATATTACAATGAGTAAGATCTGAATTAGTTTTTCGACAATATAAATAGCTTAAATATAGATTATTGTGATCAAATTATTGTGATCAAATGACTTAGAATGAGTGCAGAATTGCTTAAAATGCTCAAATATTTCTCAGTATATTTTCTATGTATAAATAAATAATTTATAATAAATAAGATCTGAATTACATTCTAGATAATA
This sequence comes from Rhynchospora tenuis, assembly GCA_027725995.1. Lineage (NCBI taxonomy): Eukaryota > Viridiplantae > Streptophyta > Magnoliopsida > Poales > Cyperaceae > Rhynchospora > Rhynchospora tenuis. Next base: position 195,156,216 of record CM050888.1, read on the forward strand.
TAAATAGTTTATATATAGACTAATGTGATGGAAAGACTTAGAATGAGTTCAGAATCGCTTGAAATGCTCAACAACTGAACAGAATAAGCGTTACTTGCACAATATATGCATAATTTGCATGTATAATGAAATATATTACAATAAGTAATATCTGAATTAGTTTTTAGACAATATAAAGAGCTTAAATATAGATTATTGTGATCAAATGACTTAGAATGAGAGCAGAATCGCTTTAAATGCTCCAATATTGCACAGAATATGCTCTATTTGCTCTTTGTATGTATATTTTCTATGAATAATTATATATTTTATAATAAATTAGCTCTGAATAATATTGTAGACAATATAAAGTGTTTGAATATAGATTATTGTGTTCAGATGACATAGAAAGAGTGTAGAATCGTTTATAATGCTCAAATATTGACCAGAATGAGATTTATTTGCTAATTTTATGCATATTTTCTATGCATAATTAAATATTTTATAATAAGTAAGCTCTGAATTATATTTTAGACAATATAAAGTGTTTAAATATAGACTATTGTGATAAGATGACTTAGAATGAGTGTAGAATCGCTTAAAATGGTCAAATATGGCTCAAAATGAGATTTATTTTGTAATTTTATGCATATTTTCTAAGTATAATTATATATTTTATTGTAAGTGAGCTCTGAATTATATTCTACACAATATATAGAGTTAAAAAATGCAGATTAATGTGATCAAATGACTTGATAGGAGTGCAGACAAGCTTGAAATGCTCAAATATTGCATAGAATAAGCTTTATTTGCTCATTATATGCATATTTTTCTGTGTAAATAAGTAGTTTAGAATAAATATGCTCTGAATTATGTTCTATACAATATATAGAGTTTAAAACTAGATTACTGTGATGAAATAACTTAGAATGAGAGCATAATTGCTTGAAATTCTCAAATATTGCACAGCAAAAGCATTATTTGCACAAGAGATGACAATTTTCTACGTATATATATATTTTATTTTATTAAGTAAGATATTAATAATATTCTAGACAACATAAAGAGCTTAAATAAATATTATTGTTATCAAATGACTTAGAATGAGTGCAGAATCGCTCAAAATGCTCAAATAATATTCAGAATATGCTTTATTTGCTCGTTTCAAGCATATTTTATATGTATAATTAATTATTTTATAATAAATATGCTCTGAATTATATTCTCGACAATATAAATAGTTTAAATATAAATTATTGTGACCAGACTTAGAATGTGTGTAGAATCGTTTAAAATGGACAAATATTGCTCAGAATATTCTTTACTTGCAAATTTTGTGCTTATTTTCTGTGAGTAATTAAATATTTTATAATAAATAAGCTCTGATTTACGTTCTAGACAACATAGTGAGTTTACATATAGATTAATGTCATCAAATGACTTAGAAGGAGAGCAGAATCGCTTGAAATTCTCAAATATTTCACAGAATAAGTAATATTTGCACAATATATGACAATTTTCTATGTATATTCATTTTTAGCTTAACAAGTAGGATCAGAATGATATTTCAGACAATATATTTAAATATAGGTTGTTGTGATCAGATGACTTAGAATGAGTGTTGAATTGCTTAAATTGCTCAAATTTATCTTAAAATATGCGTTATTTGAACTTTTATGCATATTTTCTCTGTATGATTAAATATTTTAGAATAAATACGCTCTGAGCTATAATGTAGACAATATTTAGAGTTTAAATATAGATTAAGGTCATCGAATGACATGGAATGAGAGCAGAATCGCTAGAACTGCTCAAATGTTGCACATGATAAGCATCATTTGCACTATATATGACAATTTTTCTATGCATATTCATTTTTATTTTAATAATAAGGATCAGAATCTTATTCTAGATAATATAAAGAATATAAATATAGATTACTGTGGTAAAATGACTTAGAATAAATGCAGAATCGCTTAAAATGCTCAAATATTTCACAGACTAAGCTTTATTGCATATTTGATGTGTATTTTCTATGTATAACTAAATTTTTTTATAATAAATAAGCTAGTAATTATATTCTAGATAATATAAACAGTTTATATATAGACTAATGTGATGAAATAACTTAGATTGAGTGCATAATAGCTTGAAATGCTCAATTACTGAACATAATTTCTATGTATAATCATTATATTACAATGAGTAAGATCTGAATTAGTTTTTCGACAATATAAATAGCTTAAATATAGATTATTGTGATCAAATTATTGTGATCAAATGACTTAGAATGAGTGCAGAATTGCTTAAAATGCTCAAATATTTCTCAGTATATTTTCTATGTATAAATAAATAATTTATAATAAATAAGATCTGAATTACATTCTAGATAATATAAATAGTTTATATATAGACTAATGTGATGGAAAGACTTAGAATGAGTTCAGAATCGCTTGAAATGCTCAACAACTGAACAGAATAAGCGTTACTTGCACAATATATGCATAATTTGCATGTATAATGAAATATATTACAATAAGTAATATCTGAATTAGTTTTTAGACAATATAAAGAGCTTAAATATAGATTATTGTGATCAAATGACTTAGAATGAGAGCAGAATCGCTTTAAATGCTCCAATATTGCACAGAATATGCTCTATTTGCTCTTTGTATGTATATTTTCTATGAATAATTATATATTTTATAATAAATTAGCTCTGAATAATATTGTAGACAATATAAAGTGTTTGAATATAGATTATTGTGTTCAGATGACATAGAAAGAGTGTAGAATCGTTTATAATGCTCAAATATTGACCAGAATGAGATTTATTTGCTAATTTTATGCATATTTTCTATGCATAATTAAATATTTTATAATAAGTAAGCTCTGAATTATATTTTAGACAATATAAAGTGTTTAAATATAGACTATTGTGATAAGATGACTTAGAATGAGTGTAGAATCGCTTAAAATGGTCAAATATGGCTCAAAATGAGATTTATTTTGTAATTTTATGCATATTTTCTAAGTATAATTATATATTTTATTGTAAGTGAGCTCTGAATTATATTCTACACAATATATAGAGTTAAAAAATGCAGATTAATGTGATCAAATGACTTGATAGGAGTGCAGACAAGCTTGAAATGCTCAAATATTGCATAGAATAAGCTTTATTTGCTCATTATATGCATATTTTTCTGTGTAAATAAGTAGTTTAGAATAAATATGCTCTGAATTATGTTCTATACAATATATAGAGTTTAAAACTAGATTACTGTGATGAAATAACTTAGAATGAGAGCATAATTGCTTGAAATTCTCAAATATTGCACAGCAAAAGCATTATTTGCACAAGAGATGACAATTTTCTACGTATATATATATTTTATTTTATTAAGTAAGATATTAATAATATTCTAGACAACATAAAGAGCTTAAATAAATATTATTGTTATCAAATGACTTAGAATGAGTGCAGAATCGCTCAAAATGCTCAAATAATATTCAGAATATGCTTTATTTGCTCGTTTCAAGCATATTTTATATGTATAATTAATTATTTTATAATAAATATGCTCTGAATTATATTCTCGACAATATAAATAGTTTAAATATAAATTATTGTGACCAGACTTAGAATGTGTGTAGAATCGTTTAAAATGGACAAATATTGCTCAGAATATTCTTTACTTGCAAATTTTGTGCTTATTTTCTGTGAGTAATTAAATATTTTATAATAAATAAGCTCTGATTTACGTTCTAGACAACATAGTGAGTTTACATATAGATTAATGTCATCAAATGACTTAGAAGGAGAGCAGAATCGCTTGAAATTCTCAAATATTTCACAGAATAAGTAATATTTGCACAATATATGACAATTTTCTATGTATATTCATTTTTAGCTTAACAAGTAGGATCAGAATGATATTTCAGACAATATATTTAAATATAGGTTGTTGTGATCAGATGACTTAGAATGAGTGTTGAATTGCTTAAATTGCTCAAATTTATCTTAAAATATGCGTTATTTGAACTTTTATGCATATTTTCTCTGTATGATTAAATATTTTAGAATAAATACGCTCTGAGCTATAATGTAGACAATATTTAGAGTTTAAATATAGATTAAGGTCATCGAATGACATGGAATGAGAGCAGAATCGCTAGAACTGCTCAAATGTTGCACATGATAAGCATCATTTGCACTATATATGACAATTTTTCTATGCATATTCATTTTTATTTTAATAATAAGGATCAGAATCTTATTATAGATAATATAAAGAATATAAATATAGATTACTGTGGTAAAATGACTTAGAATAAATGCAGAATCGCTTAAAATGATCAAATATTTCACAGACTAAGCTTTATTGCATATTTGATGTGTATTTTCTATGTATAACTAAATTTTTTTATAATAAATAAGCTAGTAATTATATTCTAGATAATATAAACAGTTTATATATAGACTAATGTGATGAAATAACTTAGATTGAGTGCATAATAGCTTGAAATGCTCAATTACTGAACATAATTTCTATGTATAATCATTATATTACAATGAGTAAGATCTGAATTAGTTTTTCGACAATATAAATAGCTTAAATATAGATTATTGTGATCAAATTATTGTGATCAAATGACTTAGAATGAGTGCAGAATTGCTTAAAATGCTCAAATATTTCTCAGTATATTTTCTATGTATAAATAAATAATTTATAATAAATAAGATCTGAATTACATTCTAGATAATATAAATAGTTTATATATAGACTAATGTGATGGAAAGACTTAGAATGAGTTCAGAATCGCTTGAAATGCTCAACAACTGAACAGAATAAGCGTTACTTGCACAATATATGCATAATTTGCATGTATAATGAAATATATTACAATAAGTAATATCTGAATTAGTTTTTAGACAATATAAAGAGCTTAAATATAGATTATTGTGATCAAATGACTTAGAATGAGAGCAGAATCGCTTTAAATGCTCCAATATTGCACAGAATATGCTCTATTTGCTCTTTGTATGTATATTTTCTATGAATAATTATATATTTTATAATAAATTAGCTCTGAATAATATTGTAGACAATATAAAGTGTTTGAATATAGATTATTGTGTTCAGATGACATAGAAAGAGTGTAGAATCGTTTATAATGCTCAAATATTGACCAGAATGAGATTTATTTGCTAATTTTATGCATATTTTCTATGCATAATTAAATATTTTATAATAAGTAAGCTCTGAATTATATTTTAGACAATATAAAGTGTTTAAATATAGACTATTGTGATAAGATGACTTAGAATGAGTGTAGAATCGCTTAAAATGGTCAAATATGGCTCAAAATGAGATTTATTTTGTAATTTTATGCATATTTTCTAAGTATAATTATATATTTTATTGTAAGTGAGCTCTGAATTATATTCTACACAATATATAGAGTTAAAAAATGCAGATTAATGTGATCAAATGACTTGATAGGAGTGCAGACAAGCTTGAAATGCTCAAATATTGCATAGAATAAGCTTTATTTGCTCATTATATGCATATTTTTCTGTGTAAATAAGTAGTTTAGAATAAATATGCTCTGAATTATGTTCTATACAATATATAGAGTTTAAAACTAGATTACTGTGATGAAATAACTTAGAATGAGAGCATAATTGCTTGAAATTCTCAAATATTGCACAGCAAAAGCATTATTTGCACAAGAGATGACAATTTTCTACGTATATATATATTTTATTTTATTAAGTAAGATATTAATAATATTCTAGACAACATAAAGAGCTTAAATAAATATTATTGTTATCAAATGACTTAGAATGAGTGCAGAATCGCTCAAAATGCTCAAATAATATTCAGAATATGCTTTATTTGCTCGTTTCAAGCATATTTTATATGTATAATTAATTATTTTATAATAAATATGCTCTGAATTATATTCTCGACAATATAAATAGTTTAAATATAAATTATTGTGACCAGACTTAGAATGTGTGTAGAATCGTTTAAAATGGACAAATATTGCTCAGAATATTCTTTACTTGCAAATTTTGTGCTTATTTTCTGTGAGTAATTAAATATTTTATAATAAATAAGCTCTGATTTACGTTCTAGACAACATAGTGAGTTTACATATAGATTAATGTCATCAAATGACTTAGAAGGAGAGCAGAATCGCTTGAAATTCTCAAATATTTCACAGAATAAGTAATATTTGCACAATATATGACAATTTTCTATGTATATTCATTTTTAGCTTAACAAGTAGGATCAGAATGATATTTCAGACAATATATTTAAATATAGGTTGTTGTGATCAGATGACTTAGAATGAGTGTTGAATTGCTTAAATTGCTCAAATTTATCTTAAAATATGCGTTATTTGAACTTTTATGCATATTTTCTCTGTATGATTAAATATTTTAGAATAAATACGCTCTGAGCTATAATGTAGACAATATTTAGAGTTTAAATATAGATTAAGGTCATCGAATGACATGGAATGAGAGCAGAATCGCTAGAACTGCTCAAATGTTGCACATGATAAGCATCATTTGCACTATATATGACAATTTTTCTATGCATATTCATTTTTATTTTAATAATAAGGATCAGAATCTTATTATAGATAATATAAAGAATATAAATATAGATTACTGTGGTAAAATGACTTAGAATAAATGCAGAATCGCTTAAAATGATCAAATATTTCACAGACTAAGCTTTATTGCATATTTGATGTGTATTTTCTATGTATAACTAAATTTTTTTATAATAAATAAGCTAGTAATTATATTCTAGATAATATAAACAGTTTATATATAGACTAATGTGATGAAATAACTTAGATTGAGTGCATAATAGCTTGAAATGCTCAATTACTGAACATAATTTCTATGTATAATCATTATATTACAATGAGTAAGATCTGAATTAGTTTTTCGACAATATAAATAGCTTAAATATAGATTATTGTGATCAAATTATTGTGATCAAATGACTTAGAATGAGTGCAGAATTGCTTAAAATGCTCAAATATTTCTCAGTATATTTTCTATGTATAAATAAATAATTTATAATAAATAAGATCTGAATTACATTCTAGATAATATAAATAGTTTATATATAGACTAATGTGATGGAAAGACTTAGAATGAGTTCAGAATCGCTTGAAATGCTCAACAACTGAACAGAATAAGCGTTACTTGCACAATATATGCATAATTTGCATGTATAATGAAATATATTACAATAAGTAATATCTGAATTAGTTTTTAGACAATATAAAGAGCTTAAATATAGATTATTGTGATCAAATGACTTAGAATGAGAGCAGAATCGCTTTAAATGCTCCAATATTGCACAGAATATGCTCTATTTGCTCTTTGTATGTATATTTTCTATGAATAATTATATATTTTATAATAAATTAGCTCTGAATAATATTGTAGACAATATAAAGTGTTTGAATATAGATTATTGTGTTCAGATGACATAGAAAGAGTGTAGAATCGTTTATAATGCTCAAATATTGACCAGAATGAGATTTATTTGCTAATTTTATGCATATTTTCTATGCATAATTAAATATTTTATAATAAGTAAGCTCTGAATTATATTTTAGACAATATAAAGTGTTTAAATATAGACTATTGTGATAAGATGACTTAGAATGAGTGTAGAATCGCTTAAAATGGTCAAATATGGCTCAAAATGAGATTTATTTTGTAATTTTATGCATATTTTCTAAGTATAATTATATATTTTATTGTAAGTGAGCTCTGAATTATATTCTACACAATATATAGAGTTAAAAAATGCAGATTAATGTGATCAAATGACTTGATAGGAGTGCAGACAAGCTTGAAATGCTCAAATATTGCATAGAATAAGCTTTATTTGCTCATTATATGCATATTTTTCTGTGTAAATAAGTAGTTTAGAATAAATATGTTCTGAATTATGTTCTATACAATATATAGAGTTTAAAACTAGATTACTGTGATGAAATAACTTAGAATGAGAGCATAATTGCTTGAAATTCTCAAATATTGCACAGCAAAAGCATTATTTGCACAAGAGATGACAATTTTCTACGTATATATATATTTTATTTTATTAAGTAAGATATTAATAATATTCTAGACAACATAAGGAGCTTAAATAAATATTATTGTTATCAAATGACTTAGAATGAGTGCAGAATCGCTCAAAATGCTCAAATAATATTCAGAATATGCTTTATTTGATCGTTTCAAGCATATTTTATATGTATAATTAATTATTTTATAATAAATATGCTCTGAATTATATTCTCGACAATATAAATAGTTTAAATATAAATTATTGTGACCAGACTTAGAATGTGTGTAGAATCGTTTAAAATGGACAAATATTGCTCAGAATATTCTTTACTTGCAAATTTTGTGCTTATTTTCTGTGAGTAATTAAATATTTTATAATAAATAAGCTCTGATTTACGTTCTAGACAACATAGTGAGTTTACATATAGATTAATGTCATCAAATGACTTAGAAGGAGAGCAGAATCGCTTGAAATTCTCAAATATTTCACAGAATAAGTAATATTTGCACAATATATGACAATTTTCTATGTATATTCATTTTTAGCTTAACAAGTAGGATCAGAATGATATTTCAGACAATATATTTAAATATAGGTTGTTGTGATCAGATGACTTAGAATGAGTGTTGAATTGCTTAAATTGCTCAAATTTATCTTAAAATATGCGTTATTTGAACTTTTATGCATATTTTCTCTGTATGATTAAATATTTTAGAATAAATACGCTCTGAGCTATAATGTAGACAATATTTAGAGTTTAAATATAGATTAAGGTCATCGAATGACATGGAATGAGAGCAGAATCGCTAGAACTGCTCAAATGTTGCACATGATAAGCATCATTTGCACTATATATGACAATTTTTCTATGCATATTCATTTTTATTTTAATAATAAGGATCAGAATCTTATTATAGATAATATAAAGAATATAAATATAGATTACTGTGGTAAAATGACTTAGAATAAATGCAGAATCGCTTAAAATGATCAAATATTTCACAGACTAAGCTTTATTGCATATTTGATGTGTATTTTCTATGTATAACTAAATTTTTTTATAATAAATAAGCTAGTAATTATATTCTAGATAATATAAACAGTTTATATATAGACTAATGTGATGAAATAACTTAGATTGAGTGCATAATAGCTTGAAATGCTCAATTACTGAACATAATTTCTATGTATAATCATTATATTACAATGAGTAAGATCTGAATTAGTTTTTCGACAATATAAATAGCTTAAATATAGATTATTGTGATCAAATTATTGTGATCAAATGACTTAGAATGAGTGCAGAATTGCTTAAAATGCTCAAATATTTCTCAGTATATTTTCTATGTATAAATAAATAATTTATAATAAATAAGATCTGAATTACATTCTAGATAATATAAATAGTTTATATATAGACTAATGTGATGGAAAGACTTAGAATGAGTTCAGAATCGCTTGAAATGCTCAACAACTGAACAGAATAAGCGTTACTTGCACAATATATGCATAATTTGCATGTATAATGAAATATATTACAATAAGTAATATCTGAATTAGTTTTTAGACAATATAAAGAGCTTAAATATAGATTATTGTGATCAAATGACTTAGAATGAGAGCAGAATCGCTTTAAATGCTCCAATATTGCACAGAATATGCTCTATTTGCTCTTTGTATGTATATTTTCTATGAATAATTATATATTTTATAATAAATTAGCTCTGAATAATATTGTAGACAATATAAAGTGTTTGAATATAGATTATTGTGTTCAGATGACATAGAAAGAGTGTAGAATCGTTTATAATGCTCAAATATTGACCAGAATGAGATTTATTTGCTAATTTTATGCATATTTTCTATGCATAATTAAATATTTTATAATAAGTAAGCTCTGAATTATATTTTAGACAATATAAAGTGTTTAAATATAGACTATTGTGATAAGATGACTTAGAATGAGTGTAGAATCGCATAAAATACTGAAATATTGCTCAGAATATGCTCTATTGCTTATTTCATGTATATTTTCAATGTCTAACTAAATATTTTATAATAAATAAGCTCTGAATTATATTCTAGATAATATAAATAGTTTAAATATAGACTAATGTGATGAAATGACTTAGATTGAGTGTAGAATCGCTTGAAATGCTCAAAAACTGAACAGAATAAGCATTATTTGCAGAATATATTCATAATTTCTATGTATAATAAAATATATTACAATAAGTAAGATATGAATTAGTTTTTAGACAATCTAAATATATTTAATATAGATTATTGTGATCAAATGACTTAGAATCAGTTCAGAATCGCTTCAAATGCTCGAATATTGCTCAGAATTTGATCTATTTGATCATTGTATGCATATTTTCTATGAATAATTAAATATTTTATAATAAATAAGCTCAGAATTATATTGTAGACCATATAAAGTGTTTAAATATAGATTATTTGTTCAGATGACTTAGAATGAGTGTAGAATGACTTATAATGCTCAAATATTGCTCAGAATGAGATTTATTTGCTAATTTTATGCCAATTTTCTATGCATAATTAAATATTTTATAATAAGTAAGCTCTGAATTATATTATAGACAATAAAAAGTTTTTAAATATCGGTTATTTGATCAGATGACTTAGAATGATTGTAGAATCGCGTAAAATGCTCAAATATTGCTCAAAATGAGATTTATTTGCTAATTTTATGCATATTTTCTAAGTATAATTATATATTTCATAATAAGTGAATCTGAATTATATTATACATAAAATATAGAGTTTGAATACAGATTAATGTGATCAAATGACTTGAAATTAGTGCAGACACGCTTGAAATGCTCAAATACTGCTTAGAATATGCTTTATTTGCTCATTTTATGCATATTTTCTATGTATAATTAAATATTTTATAATAAATATGCTTTGAATTATATTGTAGACAATATAAAGAGTTTAAATATAATTTATTGTCATCAGATGACTTAGAATGAGTGTAGAATCGCTTAAAATGCACAAATATTGCTTAGAATATGCTTTATTTGAAAATTTTATGCATATTTTCTCTGTATAATTAAATATTTTATAATGAATAATCTATGATTTATATTCTAGACAATATAAATATAGATTATTGTGAGCAAATGACTTAGAATGAGTGCAGAACCGCTTAAAATGCTCAAATATTGCTCAGAATATGCTCTATTTGCTCATTGTATGCATATTTTCTATGAATAATTAAATATTTTAAAATAAATAAGCTCTGAATTATATTGTAGACTATATAAAGTGTTTAAATATAGATTATTGTGTTCAGATGACTTAGAATTCTTGTAGAATCGCTTAAAATGCTCAAAAATTGCTCAGAGTGATATTTATTTGCTAATTTTATGCATATTTTCTCAGTATAATTATATCTATTATAGTAAGTGAGCTCTGAATTATATTCCACACAATATTTCTCAGTTTAAATACAGATTAATGTGATCAAATGTCTTGAAATGAGTGCAGACATGCTTGAAATGCTCAAATATTGCTTAGAAAAAGCTTTATTTGCACATTATATGCATATTTTCGCTGTGTAATAAATAGTTTATAATAAATAAGCTCTGAATTATATTCTATACAATATATAGAGTTGAAAATAGATTAATGTGATCAAATTACTTAGAATGAGAGCAGAATCGCTTGAAATTCTCTAATATTGCACAGGATAAGCATTATTTGTGCAATATATGACAATTTTCTATGTATATTCATTTTTATTTTTAATAAGTAAGACATGAATCATATTCTAGACAACATAAAGAGCTTCAATATAGATTATTGTTATCAAATGACTTAGAATGAGTACAGAATTGCTTAAAATGCTCAAATATTGCTCAGAATTTGCTTTATTTGCTCATTTTATGCATATTTTCTATGTATAATTAAATAGTTTATAATAAATATGCTCTGAATTATATTGTAGACAATATAAAGAGTTTAAATATAAATTACTGTGATCAGATGACTTAGAATGAGTATAGAATCGCTTAAAATGCACAAATATTACTTAGAATATGCTTTATTTGAAAATTTTATCCATATTTTTCTCTGTATAATTAAATATTTTGTAATAAAAGAATATCTGATTTATATCCTAGACAATGTATAGAGTTTAAATATAGATTAATGTTATCACATGACTTAGAGTTTAAATATTGGTTATTGTGATCAAATGACTTATAATGAGTGTTGAATTGTTTAAAATGCTCAAATATTGCTCTGAATATGCGTTATTTGCAAAGTTTATGCATATTTTCTCTGTATAATTAAATATTTTATAATAAATAAGCTCTAATTTATATTCTAGCCAATATATAGAGTTCAAATATAGATTAATGTCATCAAAGACTTAGAATAAGAGCATAATCGCTTGAAATGCTCAGATATTGCACAGGATAAGCATCATTTGCACAATATATGATAATTTTCTATTTATATTTATTTTAATTTTAATAAGTACAATCAGAATTATATTGTAGATAACATAAAGAGTTCAAATATAGATTCCTGTGGTGAAATGACTTAGAATAATTGCAGAATCACATAAAATGCTCAAAAATTGCTCAGAATTAGCTCTATTTGCTCACTGTATGTATATTTTCTATCAATAATTAAATATTTTATAATAAGTATGCTCTGAATTATATTTTTGACAATATAAAGTGTGTAAATATAGATTATTATGTTCAGATGACTTAGAATTAGTGTAGGATCGCTTATAATGCTCAAATATCCAAATGAGATTTATTTGCTAATTTTATGCATATTTTCTATGCATAATTAAATATTTTATAATAAGTAAGCTCTGAATTATATTGTAGACAATATAAAGTTTTTAAATATAGATTATTGTGATCAGACGACTTAGAATGAGTGTAGAATCGCTTGAAATGCTCAAATTTTGCACAGAATATGCATCATTTGTACAATATATGCATAATTTCTATGTATAATCAAATATATTACAATAAGTAAGATCTGAATTAGATTATAGACAATATAAGGAGTTTAAATAGATTCAAATCTTATTATGACCTTTGTTTCTACCATGCAATGTTGATACTAAAGAAAAAAACTTCTGCATAGACCACTAACAGATCGTAACTAAAAAGCATGGCTAAATTCTCTATCTTTTTTCAATGTATGTTGTCAGAATTTGACGATTAACATTTTCGGGTATTATTGTTCATAAAACTGACCCAATTCACGGGTAGACAATATTTTGGCAGTGTATTATTTTGTTTCTAATTTTTGTGACCCCTTCTTATTTTCATTTTCATCATATCTTCATCTCTAATTTGTGTTGCTCAGAATCACTCTCCACCTTTTTTTTAATGTATATATTAAGGAGGAGTTAAGGGACCTCTCCAAATAAATTTAAAACGAAATCTGACAATTACGTGCTCCCTCAGATAAACTGTATCATTCTTTTCTCTTTCCCAATTTTGCTTGGCACATACACGATTTGGTTATATTGACTACCATTGACGATTTGACATTCTTTCCAGAAAATTGATCTAGTATGTTTGGTATTTGAGTTGGTATTTTTTTACCATTGACGATTTGCTTGGCACATACACATAAGACTCCATTGATCAAGTATGTAAAATTATAAATAATTTTAATAAACAATAACCAAAATTTAAAAATAAATATTCAACAATGTATGTCTCGGCAGAGCCGCGACTTTAAAATCTAGTGTAAAGATATTATTCTTCACTGCTACACATAAGACTCACACACTATTTATGCCAATATATCGTAGAATAAAGTTTTATTTATCATATCAGTTTCCATGTTAAATTGCTTCAACCTAAACCATAATAAATAGGATATTAATTTTTCAATGTAGGCACTGAAGAAAATACAGTTGCGGGACTATGTTGATATAGTGGTGATCAATTGCAAGAAGGATGATGAATTAGCCATCAAGTTAGTGAAGAGTGTAGAAGCAAATTATAAAATTAACCGTACTGGAGGCTAATAACTATTTTATAGGTGTTATTTGCGAAATGATCCATGTTTTGTGATTGTGTAGTGACTATATTTGTACTCTTTTCAATTTTAATAATATTATTTTTTTATAATGATTTAGTTAAGTATTGTTCTCCTTAGATTGCTTTTTAAGGCTCTAATTTAATTACTTTACATTGTGCTGTTTCAATTATTTTCTTGTGCACTGTGAAAAAGTAAACAGAGAAATAGCTAAATTGCATTTCAACTTTGTACTGCGAGACCCCTAAAATTTTTCCAAACTCGAGCATTGATAACCTTCCCAAATTTAGTTTGTGACTTTTCTCTTACGGCGATAATGAAAGCCTTGCTAATTTACAAGCCTCTGTAATCAAGGCCCGTTTGGATGGATGAGAATAAACCCAGTTCTCAAAATAGCTTCTTCCCGGAATAAAAATTCATCCCAACAATATTTCTTATTTTCGGAATAGCTTCTTCTCACTCTTTCCAATAACCTTATTCTCAACTTACCATCCAAATAACATTTCTTATTACCGGAATAACTTCTTTCCACTCTTCCCGAAATAATATTCTTCCTTAAAAATTCACGCAATTCTTAACCTATTTCTAACACATCCAACGACACCAAAATTTTTAGTTACTATTAATGGGAATTGCTTCTTACCATATGCTTATAAGCCACTACGCCATCCCATCCAGGAGTCTTTCCTCTTTTGATTTGAGTGTCATCTAGATCTAGCGCTCTCAAATCTCTCTCACTCTACTCTACTCCAACATCCGTGATTTCTCCCTTTCCTCTCGTTGTACGTCCAGCATCCAACATTCCAATGTTGCCTCTCCTCTCTCCCATCCTCCTCTCTTCTCTCTCCTTCTCTCGTCGTCACTTGCTTCGCTATCCCTTCCTCAATCAACGACTCCCTTTTACCCTTCCTTTGATTCCTTCCCTTTTCTGACCCGCTAAATGTATAAAAAGTTCATATTAAAAATTTAGAATTATCAGTCCTTGTTTCAAAATCCTAGCTTCGCTTCGGATTAAGCGGTGAATATCAGTTTTCATTTTTGCAATGACAATTGTATACAGATAGCTACGATCGATGACGACACGGCGCCCCGAGATATAGGCCCCGTGTTCTACGGAACAAATATTCGGTTTAGTGATGTAACAAGAAACGATCAAATAACACAAACAATAACTTAAAATTCAGAATTTTCATATATCAAATAGTCTAAGGAAGAAGATGACAACTTCTCCTTTAAATACAAATTGTTTCTTGCCTTGGAAATCAAAATATTAATGGCTAAACTTAATAATCTAGGAAATAGTAAACTTAAATAATTTTGACTCATTGGAAACCAAGCTCATTATAACTCTTGGAGACCAAACCATTCTTAATGACTATCATCTTGAAGACTGCACTAGTTAATACGTGCATCAACCTTCGTATCGCCTTGTTGACTTGGATCTGATGTGGCAGCCACTTCTAGTTCTGAGTCTGTACCCGAGTTTGAACCCGAGTCGAAGTCGGATAGCTCAGCTTGCAATGCGTCATGCTCCCCGGGTTCCTTGAAGCTTGACCTCAAGCTTGGATTTTCTCCATGATATTTATGTAGATGGCGCACATTAAATACATTAGAAATATGCAAATCTTCAGGAAGTTTGACACGATATGCATTTTCTCCAAATTTTTCCAGCACTTCAAAAGGGCCAAATTTTCGCCTAGTAAGTTTATTATATTCTCCTCGAGGATAGCGATCTCGAGACAAGTAAACCCACACCATTTCGCCAACTTCAAAACTCACCGGACGTCTTCTTTTATCAGCTCGCGCCTTGTATTTTGTATATGATCTTTCCAAATTTTCTCGTACTTGCTCATGAATCTTCTTTAAACTTTTGATGTGCTCATCTAGCGTCTTGATTTTGGTCTGCGGGCCTTCAATAGGAATGATATCAAGGGGTCCCCTGGGAAGATAACCATACACCACACGGAACGGCGGAATTCCTGTCGAACGATTAACTGATCGATTGTACTCAAATTCTATCTTTGGCAAGATCACATCCCATGTGCCGAACGAGGTAACTTGAGTTCGCAGCATGTTCCCCAGACTTCGGTTGATCGCTTCGGTTTGTCCATCAGTTTGCGGATGACACGTGGTGCTATATTTCAATTCGGTCCCAAATCGACTCCACAGATTCTTCCAAAATGAACTCATAAACTTGACATCTCGATCCGATACCATCGAGGTTGGTATACCATGATATCGAACAACTCCGGCAAAATAAAGCTCAGCAATCTTACTCGCATCCATTGTGGTTTGACAAGCCATGAAAATTGCCATCTTGCTGAAACGATCAACTACCACCATGATACTATCATTCTTCTTGCGAGTAGTTGGTAGACCAAGAACGAAATCCATCGAGACATCTTGCCATGGTTCGTTTGGGATGGGCAATGGCGTGGAGAGCCCTTGGTTAGTGTCAGTTCCCTTGGCGGCTTGGCAAATTTGACACCTTCTCACATAAAATTTCACATCTTCATACATACTTGGCCAATAAAATTTTTCGCGAAACAATTTTAGTGTCTTTTCAATCCCAAAGTGTCCTTGCTTGTGAATCTCTTGCACAACCAAAAGGCATAGTGAGGTTTTAGGAATGCAAAGCAAGTTTCCATAGAACAAATACCCGTTGTGAAGCGAGTAGTCATCTCGTGTGCTCGATTCCACTGCTTCAATAATTGGACCAAATTCTGGATCTTCGCGCAAGATACCCGGTATTTCCTCAAATCCGAGCATTGCAAACGACATAGCCGAAAGTAGAGCATATCGTCGGCTCAACGCATCGGCCACTTTATTGCTCACTCCTGATTTATGCACTATCGAAAATGTGAACTCTTGAAGTATTGCCACCCATTTTGCATGCCGAGTGTTCAACTTATTTTGATCTTGCACAAATTTCAAGGCTTGATGGTCAGTGAAGAGAACAAATTCTCGAGACAAGAGATAATGTCGCCAATGTTGTAACGCCTTCACAATTGCATAGAACTCGAGATCATATATCGAGTACTTCACTTTTGGCCCCCCAAGCTTCTCGCTAAAGAATGCAATTGGTTTCTTCTCTTGAGACAGGACGGCTCCAATGCCAACCGTTGAAGCATCACACTCAACCTCGAACACTTTTTCGAAGTCTGGCAAAACGAGAACCGGTGCTTTTGTAAGGTGATTCTTGAGCTTATCAAATGCATCTTGCGCTTCTTTATTCCATTCAAAATTCTTCCTTTTGAGCAAATCAGTCAATGGTGCGGCAATTGAGCTAAATCCTTTTATAAATCGCCGATAAAATCCGGCTAATCCCAAAAAAGATCGTACCTCAGTGATGGAGGTGGGACTCGGCCAACTTTGGATATCTTGAATTTTGTCTTCGCCTGGACAAATACCATCTGCTGAAACAACATACCCCAAGAATACCAATGTTGATGTCATCCAAGTGCACTTTGTCGGATTTGCAAACAGCTTATTGTCTCGCAAAACACCAAGGACTTTTCGCACATGTTGCACATGCTCATTTCGGCTCTTGCTATAGATAAGAATGTCATCGAAATAAACAACGACAAACTTGTTGAGAAAAGGTCGAAGTACCTGGTTCATGACTCGCATAAATGTACTCGGTGCATTAGAGAGTCCAAAAGGCATAACTAACCATTCGAACAAACCCTCCTTGGTTTTGAAAGCAGTCTTCCATTCATCGCCAGGTTTAATGCGGATTTGATGATACCCGCTTTTGAGATCAATCTTTGAAAACACCTTGGCACCATTAAGTTGATCTAGCATATCTTCAAGTCGTGGAATTAGAAATCGGTATTTTGTAGTAATCCGATTAATTGCTCGGCTATCGACACACATGCGAAAAGATCCGTCCTTCTTTGGTACTAGCAGTGCTGGGACAGCATAAGGACTTATGCTTTCTTGTACAAAGCCTTTATCGAGAAGTTCTTGTACTTGTCGTTTTAATTCCTCATGTTGTTGCGGAGTCATTCGGTAGTGAGCCTTATTCGGAAGATTAGCACCTGGAACAAAATCAATTTGGTGTTGTATGTCGCGAAGCGGTGGTAAGCCATCGGGTAGTTCCTTGGGTAGCACATCTTGAAAATGCGCCAATACAGGTCGGATTAATCCGTTCGAGTTATTGTCAACCTCAGCATTGGTAAAAGTGGTTGAAGCAAGAATATAACACATGCCTGATTCTTCTAACTCCTTTTCGAATTCTTCCTTTAAAACACAAAATCCCGCTTTCTTTTCAGACATAATTTCTTTCTGAATCGGATTCAAGTTCAATTTCTTTTCTCCCGCTTGAATCGTATACACGTCTCCTTCCATCATATATAGCACCATTATCATATTGCCATGGTCGGCCTAGGATCAAGTGAGAAGCATCCATTGGCACGACATCAGCTCGTATGGTCGTCGAATAGTTTGGACCAATAGAAAATTGTACCTGATATCTCTTGTCAACTTGGATCTCCGAGCCTCGATTCACCCACCCGAGCTTGTATGGATGCGGGTGTGGTATAGTAGCAAGATTCAACTTCGCTACAGCCTCTTCAGAAATTATATTCTCCCAACTTCCGGAGTCAATCAACAACTTACACTTCTTTCCTCCAATTGTACAATTTGTTTTAAAAATAGCATGTCGCTTCCAATCCTCCTTGGTGGGTGGGGCTAGACACAATCGTCGAGAAATCAGACTCTCTCCTTCAACATCTTCGGGATTTATCTCTTCGTCTTCTCCAGTAAAAGGATATTCAACATACCCTTCTTCATTTTCGAACACATCTTCAGCAAGGAGTTGTCGAGCTTTTGGACATTCGCTCATGTAGTGACCCAATTCATGACATCGGTGACAACGAACATTAAGTTTTCGAGGATTCGGTTCGAGATTATTTGGTAGTGTTGGTTTTGGAAAGGAAGCATTTCGATTTTGAATTTGTGGAGTTAGATTGCGAGTTTGTATGGGAAGGTTATTGGTGGAGCTCGAACCAATAGTATTTTGAGATTTTGTCGGGTTGAGAGATGAGTTACCTCGAGAAACATATTGCTTACTCCTTGCGTGTTGGTCTTCAATAGCCTTGGCTTTTGATTGGGCTTCCGACACGCTCGAGATTGTTTGAGCCACCAATGAGTCTCGAATTGTGGATCGCAACCCATGCAAATAACGAGCGATGCGGTGATCTTCATTTTCATTCAAGCGGTTCCGAGCAGTTAACCGATAAAAATCAAGAGTATACTCCTCAACACTTCTTTGTCCTTGTATTAAAGATTGTAACTGCTCGAACATGGCTTGGCGGTAGTTCGATGGAAGAAACTCTCGATTCATTTCTTTTCAGTTCATCCCATGTCTCAATTCGAGGTAGATTGTCGTTGTAGCGTCGCCATTTAACATCTTGCCACCAAGCAGCAGCTCGACCTCTCAACCGAATAGTCACCAATGCTACTTGCTTGTCGGGTGGAACATTCTTCACTTCAAATATTTCTTCAACGGCATTTACCCAGTCTAGATAATCTTCTACTTTCATACTATCTTCAAAGTCGGGTATTTCTACTTTAATTCCGCCATCCCAACGGTTGTCACGAACTTGGTTCGGGTTTGGAATTTCTGGTCCATTATGAGGTGGCGGATTAGGTGGAGGTTGCGGTATGGCAAGGCGTGCTACAAGTTCAGCAAGCACCTGTATGCTTTGTTGAGTTTGTTGTGCTTGATTTCGGGCTTCTTCACGGGCTAATTTCATTTCTTCGATAAATGCTGCAATATTTGGGTCCATGGTGGATGTTGGAATTGTGGAGATAAGTGGAGATGGTTATCGGTGTTGGTGATATGTGAAGGTGGTTGATTGTCGGAGATAAGCGGAGGTGGTTGTCGAACTTCGCTCTGATACCACTTGACGACACGGCGCCCCGAGATATAGGCCCCGTGTTCTACGGAACAAATATTCGATTTAGTGATGTAACAAGAAACGATCAAATAACACAAACAATAACTTAAAATTCAGAATTTTCATATATCAAATAGTCTAAGGAAGAAGATGACAACTTCTCCTTTAAATACAAATTGTTTCTTGCCTTGGAAATCAAAATATTAATGGCTAAACTTAATAATCTAGGAAATAGTAAACTTAAATAATTTTGACTCATTGGAAACCAAGCTCATTATAACTCTTGGAGACCAAACCATTCTTAATGACTATCATCTTGAAGACTGCACTAGTTAATACGTGCATCAACCTTCGTGTCGCCTTGTTGACTTGGATCTGATGTGGCAGCCACTTCTAGTTCTGAGTCTGTACCCGAGTTTGAACCCGAGTCGAAGTCGGATAGCTCAGCTTGCAATGCGTCAATCGAGCTCTTTGTTTATCAAAATTTTTAATATAGAATTTTGTATTACATCTAGGCCATGAAAAGGAAACGGAGACGCCTCAACAGTTTTATCAACGATGTTGTTTGCTCTCTGCCTCCTTGGAACAGTGGGCTCTCCATGCCAGCCACGTGTAGGTGACAAAAATGCCAAAGCATCCTGGAACAAATAAGCCAATTCCGTCATGCCGTACGTGCTTGATAATTTTGTTTGATTCCAAGTTTCCAACTGTAAGGAGACCTCCCCTGATGCAAATTAGACGCACAAAATTAAGGAGGCAGGATCCACATTATTTCTCTCTTTTCTCATTTTGTTTGTTTGTTTTTATTTGACTTTTCTAATAAAATTATAAAAAGGATCGAATATCAGACCGATCTTGTCTCGGGTCAGTAATTTAATAGCTGGGTCAATCGGTGAAACTGTTCATTTTTTATGATAAAGTATAATATTTGGTGAATATACATGGATATTTATATGTATGTATCAAGTATATCTAAATTTTCATTTAGAGATTTGGACAAAAAATTAAAATAGATATTACCACGTGCCATATCTTGAACTATCCATAGTTGATATATAGATATGTATACAAATTATAAACTATGAAGCGACTTAATTACGTACAATTAAATCTTCATTATTTTGTTGACATAACAAACTGCTATTTCCTTTCAAATATCTGATCTGTTGGCATTTTATTTTTATATTTGCGTTAAAATATATCGAAACCACACAAATATCCACTACTGGACGAATAGAGAAAAAGCTCACAAAAAGATAAATTATGGTGATTTGCAAAAAAAAAAAAAAAAAAGGGAATGGTTTTTAGGATGAGAGTCATGAGTAAATTACATGACATTGAAATTTTATTTTAAAATTGTGGGTCCATCAATTACATTATTATATATACGGATGAAATCAGAAAAAAAAAACATAATACTAGATGCTCATTGTTCTGCATGACAGGGAAAATATGTGGCTAATCAAGATATATTTTGTGTGATTTGTAATTCATGCTTATAGTTTGATGACTCACAAGTTAATTAAGACCATAAATACTGTAGCGATGATCCACCCTCCAATATAAGTAAATATGGACATTTGGTTTCATCACATAGTTAACCATACTTTTTCACTTTATTAATTATACGCATCTGCATCATGAACGGCAAAACACAATTGAAATTTTGTAACACGATTTTTCTTACAGAATTTTAAATTATATATACAAGTGAGATTTTGGAGTCAACTAAATACACTTTCGAGATGAACCACATGCAATTTTTGGAATCACTGTATAACTTGTTGACCTTCATGCGCCCCATGTTTTCGGTTGTTGGACCTGGGCCGTAATTTCGTGGGAGCTATTCTGTCCTCCTTGCTGTCTTTAGATCACCAAGCAGGATGTCATATGTAGGGTTGAAAACGGATCGGATAAACTCCGAACCGATCTGAATCCGTATCCGAAAAATAGCGGATTCGGATTTTAATATCCGGATCCGAATGCGGATCCGGATCTTTTTAAGCAGATACGAATGCGAATATGAGAACGAATATTGGTGTGGATAGATCCGGATCCGGATAATATCCGGATCCAAATATATTTTCAAAGCAGATATTCGAATATATTTCTCGGTCCAGCTAGTCACTACCATAATTTTATTACTTCTTTTTGTGCTCAAGTCCAAACCCATCAACGCATCAACCCATTAATGCATTAACTTGGTAAATGGTAAACTTGGCATAGACTCATACTATTTCTATTAATTGCTTAACTTGGTTGTTGGTTGTTATCATGTTCCTAGGCAATAAACTTTTGTATAAGACTTGCTACTTGAGGTAAGTTATTTGTACGAAGATAAATGATTAGCCATTATCTTTTTATAGGATACAGGAATCAAGCAGGCTTGATGATTAAGTACAAGAAAATTAAAAAAGATAGTATATCAGATTAGAATATTTTGACTAATTATTTCTATGATAGACAAAATTATTTCACTTAAATGAATTTTTAATTAAAGTTTATAGATAAAATGCTTAAATTTAATTAATTTGTTGGGATTAAAAATTTTAAGTGACTTCTTTAAAAAAAAGATTGAGCGAAAAATTCTAGTTTGTTTTAATATCCGAAATATATCCGTATTCGTATTCGTATTCGTATTCGACAATATCTGACTCGTATTCGTATCCGAACATATCCGTATTCGTATTCGTATCCGAAAAAAATGAGGATACAGATATGATTTGACCACTATCCGAACCGTATCCGGTCCGTTTTCATCCCTACTCATATGTGAGTTTTGACACATGGAGTGGCTTTTTAAGTGTGACTGAATAAGAGAGAGTTACTTTTTTTGTTATCAATTTAATTTTAAGTTTAGTTCTGATAGCTTTTGTAAATCTTGTCAGAGGTAACAAGAGAGAAGATGACTAAAGATAATGAAAAAATGTAATTGTATTAATGAATAATTGTTATTTACAGAAGAGTGTTGTCTGATATATATAGACAGTTCAGAGACTAGCGAAAATACTAATTCTATTCTAAGCAGCTACATCTAATTATGGTTTAAATATTACAAGTCACCCATAATTGTACCCATGCATAACATTAACTATGACTAATAAGTTCTATATATATCATACATTTGTGTTGTGATTCGTATGACATAAATGGTTGTCGTCGAAGATGGTTTTAATATTTTTTTTTCTTTATTCATTGTGGGTCTCTTCATTACATAAATGGTCATATGGATGAAATGAAGGGAAAAAAAGACAAATAAAGTTCATGAACTATGTATCTATATTTTGGTGTGTGCATTGATGTCTGCATGATAGCGGAAAATTTTGGGTAATCACTAAGTAGTTTTGTGTGATTTAGTTAGGTAGATTCATGCTTATAGTTTGATGAGTCATGGGCGAATTAAAACCAAAAATATCATTAGACGCCATGGTCCTTCCTCCTATTTAAATGAGCATGGACGTTGGTTTCATGACCATAGTTAACCATAATTTCAGTCTATATAAATGTACATTGTGAAATGAGATGTTGGAGGCAACTAAATACATTTTTAAGATAAATCACAGTCATTTTATTGAAACACTTTGCAAAACTAAAGGCTCATTCTTTGTGGTCATAGTATAATTAAGGATCAACCTATCTAGTTTTTAATTGTGTAGTATTTTCTGTTTTAAATTTTTGCTAATAAACAAAGAACCACAAATATATAAGTAATCCTCTATTACTCTCTTGTAATCCTCTAACAAAAATAAAAAACTCACTCAAGAACCACACACAATCATGCAAGAATTAATTTTCAATGTAATTAAAGATTGTGGGAACAAGAAGACAAAACAGAAATTGTACCAGGAACCACGTTCGCTACTAGGGGGGCCATTGGAATTGGTGGTGGAAGGTTCAAGTAATTATGATACCGCAGGTTGAAGGCTATGTTAGACCTTGGTGCAACTGCTGCAGCAGCGAAACCATTTAACATTACCCACAGTACTCGTCTAACCCGTAGCCTGTCCTCGATTGTGAACAAGTCGAAGGCCTGATGCCGTATGTCGGCCAAGATTCGGTATGGGTTAGTGGACCGACTAACAACTCTTTCAAAGGCTTCTTCGAGCTCATTATTAGCCATGGTGTCTTCCTGAATCCTGATCTCTAGCTCTCTCTAATACGGGCTTTGAAGTTGTTTTCTCGGTCGCAAAGATCAGTCTTTCTTGTCTTTTTGAGGATCGAAGCCTTGAAGGTGGGACATATATTACCGAAGAATGTAATAGCTTTCTGATTTTAATTAAAAAAATGAGCGGGGGATAGAGCACTCGTCTCACGCACCGTTTAAATACAACTAAATCTTACGATTTGTGGCAAAGGTTTCAGAATTTTGTGTAGCTAGATCATAATGCTCCACCATATATAAGTAATCCTCTATTACTCTCTTGTAAATTTAGCTTGATAATTGTGCACACCAGCCAAACAATTAATAGAGAACACTAGCCAAACCAAAAACCATTCAGCATTACCCACACTAGCAGACCCAAAAACATTTACGTATAAGAAAAATCAATACTTAATTTTCTTTTGCATTTTGCAAATCATTCTACTGTTTGTTTGCATCTCACAAGAAATACACAAGTAAAATTCTGATCAAGCGTTATTTCATGTTTACTGCTCCAAAATTTGAATAGTCCATTTTCTTTCCTTGTGGTTGTACTTTGTCTGCATTTTAAGTTACTATGTATCGTGAAAATCCCATAAAAATTTAATTTGAAATTGTGAGTAATTTTAAAGCAGCAGAATTTGTAAATCTGGTTACATTTTGAACCTTAAAAGAAAATTCGATCTCAGAAATTAAACTAAATCAAATTGACTAATGTTTAGTAAAACAAAATGCTTGAACACCTGAAATCCGAAAAAAATACTTAAAAATTTCAAAAAAATAAAAAAATTGGTCTGCATGGAGATTTCAATAGGAAGATCATATTAAACGCTTTGGATCGATCATTTTGAATCTGATTTAACGGTTTAAAGGTCCGAAGCACGGCCATTCTATGCTTTGGAAATTAGCATTTAGCCAATCTTCATGACATCTTGAATTAATTGAAATTTTGAAACCGTATTACCTAGCATCCGAAATACATGTGGTACAAGTTTATTTCATCTAGTGAACCGAACAAAATTATTAAAAAAAAAAAATTAAACTGGTTAGTTAGGTTCATCAAGTAAAGAAAACTGGACCGACAGGTTTTTATTGGGTTGATAACATGCGAATTTAAGGGTCATTTGGACCCGACTAGTGAACGTCTCGCGATTGAACCAGCATTGTTGGGTACAAAATTTTTATAATTTTTATGTTACGTATTCTTTAACATTTTGTATCTTATTATTAAGTTTTATAAATGTATATTAAAATAAATAATTCGAATTAGTTGGATCTTGAAATGTTGAAAGACATGTAGGACAGGCCTCTTCGATCCTACACTTAATTAAGACTCTAACATCTCTCTTAATTAAGTTATGAAAAATTATTAAATTAAAACTAAATTTTGCTCTAGTAGAAGGTTTACTTTGACCCTGCGTTTTCAGATGTTTTCTATTAGCTAGAGCTTATTTCAACTCATAAGATCAGAAAAGTTAAATAAGAGCTTATTTCAACTTGGCAGCTACGTACTTTCAAGAGTTTCTAATGGTTTTGTGTACAGTAAATGAATGAGATTGAAAACGAAATAAATTAAAAGTTACAAAATCTCTAATTTATTGTAGTACATCTGTACATTGACTGCAAGCTTTCTGGCGACCGGCTAAAGCATTTTTGTATTCATCTAAAATATTTGCATAAACACACAACTCATCTATCAATAGAGCACGCATGTCTTCCATTGCTACTCTATCAAAACTTTGTTTCTTCCACAAAGATGTTCTCAGTCTGAGCATCTTGACTGCAGAGATGAAAGTGATGATGATGGGATAGTGCTTATGAAACTAAATCTCCTCGATATCTTGGCTGGCAACTGAATATCATTTTGACGTCTCGGGTGGCAACCAAAACGAAGGTCAATGCTTCGAGTGAAAATCGGGTTATATTTGGTTGGATACTAGGTATCACCTTAAATGGCTCGAATAATAATCGAATTGTCTCACTCGATATGTTGCTGATAACCAGGTATCACTTGAACGCTTCAGGCCATGGCTGAATCGTCTCATGGACATCTAATTGACAGATGTCTCCTCAACGTTTCAAGTAACAATTGGATCATTTACCTGATGTCTTGGCTGGAAACCAGATATCAATGGGATGTTCTGAATGGTAATTGTACCGTCTCATCGTCGTATGGCTAATAACCAAATGACACTTTCAACAGTTTGAGTGGCAGTCAAACTGTCTTCACTCAGATGTTTCGGGTAGCCACCGGAATGCGCTTCAACGTTTTGAATGGAGTTCGAACCATTTACCCGATATCCTGGCTGGATACCAGGTATCACTCTAAATGTTTCGAACAACAATCAAACCGTCTCTTCGGGATTCTGGTCAAGAATCAGGAACCACTTCAACACTCCGGAAGGAAACCAGATTGTCTTACTAAAATTGCCAGATGTCACTCTTGACAACGCTTCGGCTGATAGCCAAACCGTTGAAGATATCACATTAACGGGCGCCAGACCGTCTTTTAATGCTCTACGCCCACGTGACGAGCATCTACCCGCAGTCAGGTTAGACCAAGGGGCAGTCTGCCTAGTTAACATCCGCGCACACATTTGACGCCTACAAGCACAAAGTCCGACGAAGTTTTGACGCCTACAAGCACGAAGCCCGGCGGAGTTTTGACGTCTACAAGCCCATAGGGACGATAAAGTTATCAACATCTATAAACCCATAGGTCCGATGTTAAGCGTTAATGTCTACAAGATCTGTGACTTAGGGGCCTGACATTATCGAAGAAAAAGTCTATAAAAATCCTCAGCACCAAATAAAAAAAAAACTTGGCAAAAAGCTAGAAGTCACCATAACCCGACCTTTTGGGAATTTCAGAAACCCGCTTCGGGAAATCCATGCCTCCAAGCCGTAAAATCTAAATTAAATAGCGTAAACCATGATGATCCACCCCGATCATATCTAAAGAGCCATTATCTAAGAGCCAACCATTCCTCACATCACAAGGAGAAATCACCGAACTCCAAACTGCAAAGATCAACCAAAACCTCTCCAAATCATAAGCTTCGAAGACCGCTGTCCCTGCAATACCGAGTCCATTTAATAAATAAATATAACACTTACATTGCATAATAATCATGGTAGTAGTAATAGTAATAAAAAAACAACACAAAATTGCATAATTACAATTCCCTAATAGCTTATAATATATAATTCTTTGATTTTTTCGATCTAGAGGTTCTCCAGACCATGTCGGAGGTAATTGACAGTAGGGGCTTGCGCCTACTGGAAAGAAAGGACCCGTCTCAAATAATAACCCTCATGAGAGCTCAAGACCGTACCGTTATTTCTCCTCTGGGAAGTAGCAGTATCTGCCTCTTGAGGCTCGTGAGGTGTATCTGATCCGCATTCTTTTCCCCCTCAATCCGAGACCGGATTTTCTTCTGTTTGAATCGAGGGCCACGACAAAGTGCGAGACAATATGCATTACCAAGTTATATATCATTGTAAAAAGTCTTACCGATATTTTAAAAAAAAAATGAAAGTCGCAGTTTAGTTAAAATATAAACATTTCTAATATAAATTATAAAAAAATTGTCATAAAAAGCTTATCAAAATTTATGGAGAAAAGTTTATAAGTTCAAAAACTAATAATTTCATACATAAAAAGTCGCTATATAAACTTGATATAAATTTTCTACCAAAAAAAATCTTACTAATATTAATGATTGGTACGACTATTGCTAATTGGTATGACTATTTTAAATTTATTTTTAAAAATATATAAAAAACAAAAAAACAAAAAAATTTTGACCACTTTCACAGCGGCACGACTTTTGATTAATACTTCAGATTACCAACGTTCAGCGGAATAATAATAAAAAAAGGAATAATTAGATTTATGCCATTACATAAAACTATTAATTTGAGAAATGTCATTGCTAAATTACTAATTAGATATATGCCACTACAAAATTGCTTAAATTAGTTTTATGCCATTATTTTTTCTAAAAGCATAATAAATTTCATAAATACCATCATCAAATCTGTCATTATTTTAGGAAATTTCCAAATTACCCTAATTAAATTATTTTTCCTCTTCCCGCCTTATTTTTTGTCTCTAATGGTGAAAGGATAAAAATAAGACGATAATTCAAAATCTTTGAACTACAAAAAGCAATCAAAAATTCAAAATCATATGCATCATGTTAGGCCAATATAATATATTAAAAGCTGCCTATTGATTACATCTATCTTCGTTCTTAATTTATAATTAAATAATTTAATAGGGTACAATATATAAAATAAAAACTTTTCGCGTCACTTGTTGGTAAAAAGAACTGTACAATTGATGTGCTATTCATCCTTTAAACTTTTCACATCTTTTCGTGCTTACTAGATGCTATTCATCCTTTTCCTTCATTTTAATATTTAGTGAGATGTGAAATTTCAATGAAATCGAGAGGTCCAAACCCAGGACAAAGACGGTGAAAGAGAAAGAAAATTTGTAGTGGAATATTTAAAAGGATAAAATTGACAAATAAATTTATCGGTGGTATAAAACTAATATTTACTATTTTACAATGGTATAAAACTAATTTGTCATTTAGTAATGGCATTTTGCCAATTTTAAATTTTCGCAGTGGCACAAATCTAACAGTGCTGATAACTGCAATTAAGCAGTCAAGCAATCAAGCAATCACATACTAAAAACGAAAAAAAGTGCCGTCCAAAAAAGGAAAACATCTTTCTCTCACCTCGCGTAGTCCTCACCCCCTCACGCGCATCCCTCCGTATGTACCTTCTCTCTCGCGCATCACGTCGCCGTCAGTTCTTCCGCCATCGAGCCTTTCCGTCGCCGTCTCCGTCAGCCGTCACGCCCTTCCATTATCTTCTGCCGTCGCGCCCTCCCGTCGCCGTCAGCTGTCACGCCCTCCCGTTGCCATTCCACACTCCGTCAGCACCTTCTCTCTCGCCTGTCGCCGTCAGCCCTCGCATCAAGCCCTCCCATCGTCGTCAGCCCTCTTGTCGTCTTTAGCCCTCTCTCGCCGTCAGACCTCCATTCTTTATAACAAAAAAATTATCAGAATCAGAGATAAATATTATTTACTCACTTACTTATATTAAATACTCCTTTATTACTAATTATTTACTCCCTTATAGGTATTCAGTTAGTCCCAAATAACAGTAGAATCAGTTTTAAATGTTATTCCCTTATGTATATTAGATACTCCCTTATAGTTATTTAGTTACTCTCAAACAATAACATAATAAGATAGAAATGTTATGTACTCCCTTATACATATTAGATACTCCCTTATATTGATTAAGTTCCTCACATAGGAATTTAGTTACTCCCAAAAAACAACATAAACAAATATGAATGTTGTTTACTCCCTTATACATATTAGATACTCCCTTATACTGATTAATTTCATTAATTTAGTTACTCCCAAATTGTAACAGAACTAGATCTAAACCTCTTTTCTCTTCTTACCCTTCTTGGTCTATAATTTTTTCTTTCTCAACCAGATCTGATTGGCATATGAGAGGGAGCAGTGTGGGAAGACGGAGGTGGAGGAGAGGCTGAGGTGAGACGGAGGAGAGAAGATGTGAGGCAGAAGAGAGGCTGAGGTGGAGGTGAGGCGGAGGAGAGACTCAGGTAGAGATAAGGCAGAGGGGAGACTAAAGTGAGGCGGAGGGGAGGTGAGACGAAGGAGAGGACATGTAGAGGAGAGACTGAGGTGAGTCGGAGGCGGAGGATGTGAGGCGTGAGGAGGGGAGCTGAGGGGAGACAGAATTAAATCGCGCTTGAGGGATGAGAGTGAGGATGAGGATAGCGATCTTGATTGTGTGATTGTAAGGATAAATTCCCCAAATCTAATTAACCTAAAAAAAAAAAAAGAAAGTTAAGCTATTCACAGTACCAGCCGAGAGCCCGAGAGAGAGAGAAAAAAAAAAAAAAAAACCGGCCCAAAACGAAAAGCAAAGCCTAGAAAAAAGATCAAATCTTGCCCAGACGCATTCTTGGATCATTCTCCAATCTCCACCCATCTCCTCTTATCACCTCCTTGCCTCTTCCGCCCCGTTCAAAACCCTCCCAAACCCTTCCTCCGTCGATTCTCCAACCCCTTTAAATACCTCACTCCTCTCACTCCTCTCGCCTCTTCATTTCATTAGCTTTAGGGTTAGCCTTTTCAAACCACAAATGTTCCTCTACAGCTTGACCCTGCACCGCGCGACGGGCGTCGTGTGCGCCTCCATCGGCAGCTTCATCGGCGGCAAATCCCAGGAGATCGTCGTGGCACGGGGCAAATCCCTCGATCTCCTCCGCCCCGACGAGTCTGGCAAGGTCGTCACTCTCCACTCCGTCGAGGTCTTCGGCGCCATCCGCTCCCTCGTTCCCTTCCGCCTCACCGGGTCCCAGAAGGACTATATAGCTGTCGGGTCCGACTCTGGCCGCCTCGTCATTCTTGAGTACAGCAAGGAACGCAACTGCTTCGACAAGGTCCACCAGGAGACGTTTGGGAAGTCCGGATGCCGCCGTATTGTTCCTGGCCAGTTCCTTGCTGTTGATCCTAAGGGCCGCGCTCTCATGATTGCGGCTTGCGAGAAGCAGAAGTTGGTTTATGTTCTTAATCGGGACGCCACTGCCAGGCTCACCATTTCGTCTCCTCTTGAGGCGCATAAGTCTTATACTATCACTTATTCTATTACTGGGGTTGATTGTGGGTTTGATAACCCGATTTTTGCTGCTATTGAGCTGGATTACTCTGAGGCTGATAGAGATCCAACGGGTCAGGCTGCTGCTGAGGCCCAGAAACACCTCACTTTTTACGAACTTGACCTTGGCTTGAACCATGTTTCACGCAAGTGGTCAGAGCCGATTGATAACGGTGCGAATCTGCTTGTCTCTGTCCCAGGTGGTGGAGATGGCCCAAGTGGGGTTCTTGTATGTGCAGAGAACTTCATTATATACCGTAATCAGGACCATCCCGAGGTACGTGCTGTCATACCGCGTCGTACTGACCTACCTGAGGAACGGGGTGTGCTCATAGTTTCTGCTGCAACTCATAGGCAGAAGTCCATGTTCTTCTTCCTCCTTCAGACTGAGTATGGTGATGTCTTCAAGGTTACGCTTGAGCATGAAGGAGACCGTGTTTCTGAGCTCAAGATCAAATATTTTGACACCTTCCCAGTCACCTCTGCCATGTGTGTTCTCAAGGCAGGGTACCTGTTTGCTGCCTCAGAGTTCGGCAACCATGCTTTGTACCAGTTTCGTGCTATTGGTGATGGAGACGATGTCGAGTCGTCTTCTGCTAATTTGATGGAGACTGAGGAGGGCTTTCAGCCAGTGTTCTTTCAGCCGCGGGGGTTGAGAAATTTGGCTCAAATTGACCAGATAGAGAGCTTGATGCCAGTCATGGACATGCGGGTCATGAATCTGTTTGATGAGGAGACCCCGCAGATATTCACACTCTGTGGAAGGGGTCCCCGCTCGTCAGTCAGGATCCTGAGACCTGGGTTGGCAATCAATGAAATGGCTGTTTCACAGCTCCCTGGTGCCGCCAGTGCAGTCTGGACTGTGAAGAAGAATGTGAATGATGAGTTTGATGCATATATGGTCGTGTCCTTCCAGAATGCTACACTAGTGCTCTCCATTGGAGAGACTGTAGAGGAAGTTAGCGACAGCAAGTTCCTTGACACCACCCCTTCCTTGGCTGTTGCCTTGCTTGGGGAGGACTCCCTTATGCAGGTGCATCCTAATGGCATCCGTCACATTAGGGAAGATGGTCGTGTGAACGAGTGGAGGACACCTGGCAAGAAGACCATCGTCAAGGTTGGATCAAACCAATTCCAGGTTGTAATTGCTCTCAGCGGTGGTGAGCTTATTTAC
Source organism: Rhynchospora tenuis (assembly GCA_027725995.1). Classification (NCBI taxonomy): domain Eukaryota; kingdom Viridiplantae; phylum Streptophyta; class Magnoliopsida; order Poales; family Cyperaceae; genus Rhynchospora; species Rhynchospora tenuis. Next base: position 195,188,295 of record CM050888.1, read on the forward strand.
TTTGACATGGACATGATGGGTCAGTTAATGGAGGCTGACAAGAATGAAATGCCAGGTGATGTTGCTTGCTTAGCTTTTGCTCCCATTCCTGAGGGCAGAAGACGGTCCCGTTTCCTCGCTGTCGGTTCCTATGACAACACCATTCGCATCCTTTCTCTGGATCCAGACGATGGCATGCAAGTATTGAGCGTGCAGAGCGTGTCGTCCCCTCCTGAGTCCCTTCTGTTTCTCGAGGTAAAGGCCTCAACTGGAGGGGAGGATGGTGCTGATCACCCTGCAAGCCTCTTTCTCAATGCTGGTTTGCAGAATGGTGTGCTTTTCCGAACTGTCGTTGATATGGTCACAGGCCAGCTGTCTGATACCAGATCGCGGTTCTTGGGTCTCAGGGCTCCAAAGCTCTTTTCCTGTATGGTTAGGGGCCGGCAAGCAATGCTTTGCCTGTCCAGTCGACCCTGGCTCGGCTACATACACCAGGGGCATTTTTTGCTCACCCCTCTCTCTTATGAGACTCTTGAGTATGCTGCCTCGTTCTCCTCTGACCAGTGCGCGGAGGGCATTGTTGCCGTGGCAAAAGACCAGCTGAGGGTTTTCACAATCGAGCGGTTAGGAGAGACATTTAATGAGACTGCCATCCCTCTGAGGTACACTCCTAGGAGGTTTGTAGTTGTGCCAAAACGCAAGCATCTTGCCATAATAGAAAGCGACAAGGGGGCATTTACAGCTGAAGAGAGGGAAGCTCTGAGAAAGGAGTGTATGGAAGCTAATGGTGTGGGTGAAAATGGGAACACAGGTGCAATGGAGAATGGTGGAGAAGATGGGGAGGAAAGGGATGAGCCAATGACTGATGAGCAGTTGGGATATCCAAATGCCGAGTCAGACAAATGGGTTTCTTGTATCAGGATCCTTGACCCCAAGTCAAGAGAGACTACATGCCTGTTAGAGTTGCAAGACAACGAAGCCGCATTCAGCGTTTGTACTGTTAACTTCCATGACAAGGACAATCATGGTATGCTCCTGGCTGTGGGGACTGGGAAGGGGTTGAAGTTCTTTCCAAAGAGGACTGTTGAGGCCGGGTTCATTCACATCTATAAATTTGTTGACGAAGGGAGGTCACTTGAGCTGCTGCATAAGACACAAGTTGATGATGTACCCCTTGCTTTGTGCCAGTTTCAGGGGAGATTGTTAGCAGGAATTGGTCCGGTGCTGAGGTTGTACGATCTGGGGAAGAAGAAGCTTCTGAGGAAATGTGAGAATAAGCTTTTCCCTAGGACAATTGTGTCTATTCACACTTACAGGGATCGAATATATGTCGGTGATATCCAAGAGGTACGTTGTCTTTTTTAGTATTTCTTTCCTGAAAGCTTGATTTTTTTACTCTTTTGGAAGTACTTTATTTCTAACAACAGATAGGTATAATAGATGGATTAGTTTCTTTGTTTCTAATTGTTATTGGGATCTTAAGAGTGCCATTGTTCTCAACTCCAAGTGGTTGGTTCTGTGCCATTATTATTAAAGTAATACTTTGAAGTTTCTTTCCTTTTGTTGTTGTGTTACAAAATTAAGTTCCTGGAATAATATTTGCCTTGTTGGGGCTATGGTTGCATTTTTCCTCAATTTGCTTGATTCAGAATGCATTCTTCTTATAAGCAAAATGATTTGTAGTCTGTTGACTCTGTTCTGCCATGATGCTTTACTTTAGTCAGCTGATTGTGGCTCAACTTTCGATAGATTGTAGGTGAAGTTCAATTGTTTTGTTCTTTCCAGAACTTTTTTTTTGTCACTCCATTATTCTTGTTGTAAACTATTACCAACTTTTTCTGTATTTCTGTGATAACAGCCCCAGAACCTCTTTACTGGCCAATTAAGCCCTTTAAGTTTTCTATGGTTTCAATTAAGCTTATTTTTCTTCAATAAAGCACTTCTGTCAATTTTTGACTAATCGTCTTCATCCAACTTCTATTTGTGCTTTTTGTTTGTTAGCTTTTTTTTATTTGTTCGGTAGCTTTAGGAAACTCTTCTCTCTATTTCTTTGGTGTTACTTTATGGCATCCAAAGTTTCTCTGGACAAGGGTCTTTTTGATGAAACTCATCATGACCATCTTAGTAAAAATCTGAAACTTAAAGAGTGGTTTTTATTTCTCTGACTTTTGGCTGTCTAAGGATTAGTAGAAATAAATAAAGGCTGAGTTGCCCTTGATGGCTAGTTGTACTACTACACCTGTTGCAGTTAGATCTGAAGTTATTCCAAATAATCATCAACTAGCAGTTAGTCCAAATAACCATTTAAAAAACCAGTTAATGATCATTCTAGCTATTGTGCAAGCAATGGTCATACTATTTTCTCATGTTATGAGCTTTCCCTTATTAGGTTATATTAGCCTACGTTACAAAGCTTTTAATCTTGATATAGTCAAAAGCATTGCATCTCACACTCCAATTACATTATTTCTTGTAAACAGTCGTTCCACTACTGCAAGTACAGGAGGGATGAGAACCAGCTTTATATATTTGCGGATGATACAGTACCTCGCTGGTTGACAGCGGCCCACCACATTGACTTTGACACAATGGCTGGTGCTGACAAGTTTGGCAACATCTACTTCGCAAGGCTTCCCCAGGACACGTCAGATGAGATAGAGGAGGACCCCACTGGTGGGAGGATAAAGTGGGAGCAGGGGAAGCTGAATGGTGCCCCCAATAAGGTATGTGAATATGTATTGAAGCTATAACATTAGCATCACCTTTGTTTGATGTAGTTTTAGACTTATAGGCTATAGCATTTTGATCTGCTGGTATAGCTTAGATTCTACCAATGGATTTAGCTTCTGTTGACTCAAGTAGCTTCAGGATCTTTCCATAAAATAGTTGAATCTTACCAGAACTAGCAAAGAAGACCCTACCTTTCTAGTGATGACCCTTGTAAATGACTCCTAGGCCGTTAATGATTATTCAATACTACAAGTTCAAAGAGCGGATGGTGTAGATATATTATACTACACAGTCTAAACAATGCATGAGAAAAATATAAATAAATTTGATAATTACACAATGCATTCATAGACATTCTGACAAAAAAAACTGTTTTTTTTAATTTATGCTACAATTTTAAAGTTAAATCTCAATTTTAATAATATTGCAGTAAGTGTGTTACTTGTTTTCCCTTCTTATTGTTCTGCTGAATAGGTGGAGGAAATTGTACAGTTTCATGTTGGAGATGTGGTGAGTTGCCTACAGAAGGCATCCTTGATACCTGGAGGCGGTGATAGTATTATTTTTGGGACAGTAATGGGGAGTTTGGGTGCATTGTTGGCATTCACTTCGAGGGAGGATGTCGACTTTTTCTCTCATTTGGAAATGCACATGCGGCAAGAACACCCACCTCTATGTGGTAGAGATCACATGGCGTTCCGCTCAGCCTTCTTCCCTGTCAAGGTAACAAGCTTCATTTTAGTTTATTTTTTTAAGAAATTTTCCTTTGGTGAATTTTTAGCAGCTGATTTGTTCAGGTTGTTGGGAATACCAAACATCGCTGTGTTGTTTGCAAATTATTTCTAATCTTGAAAATTAAGGCCTATCCTAGTAAAATGATGACTAATTTGTCTTTGAAATGAGAAGTAAATTGTCCTTAGCCTCTTTTATATCAATTCAGTTAAATTTTCAATAGTTACAGAAACCTTGGAGCTGGCTTGCCTTGATCTATTTTGGGCTTTAGGAAACCCAGGAGCGTATTGAATTGAGTGCATATTTTTTAAAATTATGGGAAATTATACTTAAAGAGTATTCTTACTGGTCATACTAATCTAACTTTTCTAAAGATGCTATATCTTGGCAAAAATAATTGTGGCATGTTGCTTGCGATCTTATATTGTACTTCATTGTTTTGTATGCAATGAGCCACGGTTTATATACTCTTTTAGTAAATGTTATATTAATTGAAATATTGGAGTACCTAACATGATATTACCATTAGCCTTATTCTATTTTTACCGACCTTAATTTTAATTGTTCAGTCCTAATTCCATTTTCAAAGAATCTCATAAAAATGGTTTTTTCCTTGTGGTTTTCTCCATATTGGAGTATTTGCAATAAATCAATATGTGAGGGTTTTTTTATAAATATTTTTCAGTTCTGTAATAGGATGATAAACTGATATACTATATGTGAGTGTGCAGGATGTGATAGATGGTGATTTATGCGAGCAGTTCCCAACACTTCCACTTGATATGCAGAGAAAGATAGCAGATGAACTAGATAGAACTCCTAGTGAAATCTTGAAGAAGCTTGAGGACATCAGAAATAAGATCATCTAAGACATTTGTGGTTGATCCGTTTGTGTAGTCTCGTGCTGTTTAAATATAAAGACCACTTGGGGCTTGCTATGGTTGAAATAACCTAGTTCTGTTTAGGCGTTGTAGCTATTTTTCGTAGTGCTAAATTGGTAGTTTTTTTTCCCCTCTTTTATTTAATTATTTTTTTACATCTTGTAACATGAAATAGCTAATTTGCACTTGGGCTTTGCTCGCAACGTACCATCGTTTTTGTTTGGCGAGAAGGCATATGTTAATTTTAAATGGACCCATCCGTCAACTCAAAGAGTCAAGCTTAAAAAAAAACAAGCTAAATTGATTTTTTAAGTACAGTTGAGTTGACTATAAACAATTAGGGTTTGCAATATGATTTTCAGCAATACCTATAATAAAAACAAATCTAATAAACAAGTAGGTTTGCAGGTACCGCGAAACAATATCGTGATTGATCCAACCTTATTGATATATTTCAAACTGATATAATCTTGATTTGGGTTCGTACTCGTATAACTGACTTAACCTAAATTTTTTTTATTAAAATATATCAAAACCACACGGGTAAATTTATACTGGACGAATTGGAGAAGCTCGCGCATAGAAATTAGGGTGATTCGTTAAAAAGAGGAAAAAAAAAAAAAAAAAAAAAGGATACTTTCAATTAACGATGAGAATCTCGACTAAATTACATGAAATTGAATATTTTTTTTAATTATTCTATTGTGGGTCTATTCTGTACATATATGGGTGAATGAGCGGGAGGGGGGGGGGGGGGGGGGGGCGAAATACGAGGCACTAGAAAAAATTTGGCTAATCACTGATAACTATTTTGTGTGATTTAGTTAGGTAGATTCAACTGATAATACGGTTTTCTCATATAAAAGTTTGTGAAAATATATAACAAATAGAAGTGAGGTGTTGGAGGCAACTAAATGCACTTTCAGAATAGATCACATGCATTCTTTTGAAACACTAGATAAGTTTATGGATTTTCCGTGCCGTGTTTTCGGTTGTTGGACTTGAGCGGTAATTTTATGGGAGGTAAGGCTTTGTTGTTCGGTTGTTCCTTGGTGTCTTGTGAAGGCAATTGCACTGCTTGTTCAACATTACGGTTGCAAAGTATTGTTCACTTCTTTTTCTTTTTGTGGATTTAGCTGCCTAGACAACCAACTGAATTTTAACTTATGCAAAATTTTAATCTTTCCATACGGTAATAAGACTAAATCTATGTTGTGTTGTTTGTTTCAATTGGTTTACCATATGAATTGCGTGTTCTAGTACCTAATCCATGGATGACTATTGACTTATGGTTTTCATGTAATTCGCCATGTATGGATGAACTGGTTATTAATCGGCCTAGTTAAACGCTAGTCTCCGATCATGTTTTTTGCTAAAAACTCGTAGAATTCTAATAGAACAAACAAGGTGCATAAGCAGTGGGAAGATATGGAACGTGAACAGATACAGGATGTATAATCCAAAGTTCCAAACAGACCCAACCTATGCAGTTTACGCCGTGGAATCTCTATCTAGTGCAACCAACATTAAAAGCAGTTTAAACCATAAAGCACACTGTTATGACAAACAAGATGCATAAAGCATCGCAAATAAGAGATGCCAAAAAATTGAAAATAACAAAATCCATATACATACATTAAAAATGTAGTCTACAGCGAATAAAATCAAATTTCTTAAAAAAAAATAAACATGTTGCTATTTAACCCAAGGAAATATACAAAACGGCTCATCCATCCAAACTGTCGCTACTCCTTTTCCAATAAAAAAAATTAAAAAAATTAAAAAAAATAAAAAGATAACTGTCGCTACTCAATTATCAAAAAAAAAAAGCAACTGCTCTTCATTTGTCTTTAATTTGCAAGGTCTCTTGCTTCTACAATAAGAGTAATTTATTGCAGAAAAGAATAAAGTTCAATTCTCTCTTCACATCTTGGCTAATTTATTCCAATTGAACCGAAAGAACTAAACATCTAGGAAAATAGGCATTGTCACACAAAAAGAGTAGCCTATTGCAAAAAAGAATAAAATCTAATTTTCTTTTGAAATTAAGCTAATTTTTGAAAGGCAAACAGTAAGAAGCTTGCAATATTCACATCACTGGTGAAATTAGTACATATGTCATTAATTAAATTAAAACCTAGTTGTGTATAATTGTGCTCTTTCTACCAGTTAAGTCTTAATTACAGCTTTTGCATATTAATTGTTTCTGTTTTAATTATTTTTGTCTTTTTGCCTCAGAAATATTGAAACTAAAAAAAATGATTTTATTTCAACCATACATTTTGGCCCTGTAACATCAGTGATAGTAGTAGCATTCTTTCCATCTTGTTGCAGCAAACCCCAATTTAAGCAATTTGAGGCTGTGCATTGCAATGAATTTCAGCATCTCTCTCTCACTCACACACAACATCAGTGCCTTAGAGTTTCCTTCACCGTATTCAACTTCAACCTGCGGTATTTATCAAAGAAGAACATCTATGTTTATTTCTCAAAATAAAAATAAGAAAGGGAACAAAACAAATATGTATGATTTTGATGAGAAAGGGAACATCAAGCATGATTGAGATAATTTATATACCTCAAGGGCCTTTTTGGCGGTGGGTTGACACCATGAGAGATGGGAGCAAGCTCCGATACCTATAAAAACAACATTCCCATAGATTCTAATATGATCAATGAAATGAAAAGAAATGTACAAACAGTACGGAAAAGAAATCAAACTGGAACTGAATGGCACAGGTCAGCTACCGCGAGACCCATTTACATTTCAGATTTTCAGTGAAGAAGTAAAGAGTTACTCTAATAAAAACAAAAACAGTTGTATATTTACAAACCACAAAGGTAGGAACAAGAACAAGCAAAGTAGAAAATTTGTAATTTAAATAACAAGTGAATGAAGAAATAAAAGAATTAGATGATTACCTCAAGCTCTTCTGGCACTTTCCGTTTCAGAGGGCATGAAACATTTGTCATTCCACTAGAGCCCACAACTTGTTCGGTACTATAAATTTTCTCATTGTCAACTCCATCCAAACGATGGAGTTGACAATGCTATCCTGCAGTCCTTTTCACACTAGAAGCCACAACTTTACTGCCATCCTGCAGTCCTTTACTCAGTTCCTTCCAAGAGCTTCTTCCAATTTTCAATGCTACTGTTTCTATCCAGACTTCTTCAGGTGATACTATCTTTTTCTGGCACCAAAACTGGGGTTTAGGAGTGTTAAGCTTTCGTTTTAGAGATCTCTTCACTTACTGTTTACAACCAAATATTACAGTGGCTAATTTCCTTGCTAATCGGCTTCAGCCTCTTGTTCTTTTTAAGCCCTCTATTTCCTCTTCCACTTCAGCAATTCAGCAGCACTCATTGCTACAGATTTTACAGGTTTCAATACCAGTTCCTGATGCATCAGTTTCAAATGCATCTGATACAATTCTCTGGTCTCTCCCCAATGGAACCTTCACTGTTGCTTCCCTTTACAACTTCCTAACTCATTTTCCAAAAGTTCCATCTGACCTTAAGACTTGTTTGGAAGCTGAAGGTGCCGTCGAGAGTCATTACCTTTACTTGGTTAATGCTGCAAGATAAGCTACCAACGATTGACAATCTTCAAAAAAGAGGGATGATACTGGTAAATCGTTGTTCGCTGTGCCAGGTTGCATGTGATTCATCTTCTCACCTCTTTACCACTTGCAGTTTCTTCACCTCGGCTCTATTACTAGTTCTCAACCAGTCATCCTTGATTGGATTACTGACTGGCAAGAGCTTTCCAAACAAGGTTGCTAATTTATTTGCCTTAATTTGCTTCTGGGCTTGGAAGGAACGTTGCTCGAGGAACTTTAAAAATCTTGCTACTCCCCCTTGCTCGGTTGCTTCTCTGGTATGGGATGATTGGAGGTTTTTTCACATTTCAAGGCGATAAGTAGCTGAACCTCCTAGCTTTGTTTTTTGTTATTGCTTCTCTTTTTATCTCTTTTCACCTCTGTCACCTGCACTCTCTTTTGTCTTTTTTAGATAGTTTAATTGAGCTTTTTTATTAATATTTTTTATGTCCGTTTTTTTAAGCTTCATAGCCTCTCGCTATGCTTTGTAACTTTTATTTATCAATGAAAAAGTTTGGGGCCTGACCCCTTCTTTTATTCAAAAAAAAAAACTCCATCCAAACGAAGACCGGTCACTCGAGCTTGTTGTCCCTCCGAAGACACGTTGGCCGATACACCAGGCCACATCAGCAGCTGCAGCATTAGAGGGCTTGCTCTTAGCAGGTCTAACAGGTTTGGCAAGACTGTTAGGAACTCAAGTCCTTGTGCAATTTTAATTTTTTTATGAACATTTAACAAGAAATTAATAAGCACGATTAACGGATTTAGTTATTCAAGCAGTTAATATATAAAAAAGAACGTGTAGGAGATTATACCTCTTTCGAAATCGTATTCGAAAGGCTTGAACTTTACGTAGGAGTTGGTGGCGTGATCGTCACCTTCAGCATTTCCTTTGATGACCTCAAGTATAGTCCACCTAGAAGATCAACCAATATCTCGAGACGAGTGCTAGTTTGTCCGAGATTATCGCTAATCCACCCTTTCTTTTTCTTCTCATGATTAACTAGTTTAATTAGAAGAAAATTCTCAACACATGAGCAGCAGGGAGAGAGAGATAGGAGGCGAAAATTAGATGGAGAAAAACAATTTTTCTTCCCCTTTTTATATTCAGCTAAAGAGAGAGAAAGTATGAAAGCAAAAATAGAGCACGTCTAATTATAGCATTCCATACTTCATGATTATAACTTCCACATATAGATGGTTATAACTTGCTTCTCTTTTCATGGACTAAATTTCCCCTATATTGTCGAAAATTTCAAAAGTTAATTATGGCAATATAATCACATTATATTGGTCCATTAATCCATACAATTAATTGGCCTTTAATCGGATTTTTAGTTAACTAATTTAATAAAAGTGCGATTACCTCTATCTCAGTAATTCATGTTGAACAAATTTAATTATTAACATATTAATAATTAATTTAGAATTAGCATATACATTATATTATTTCTATATGATCTATTTGAATTAATTGATTATAACGGTTCATAACGATATATAATTAATTAATCAACTTATCATATATTCGCAGTACTTGCTATTGCAAATAAATAAATAATGCACGTTTGGTTGAAGTCTTATTTGTGTGACCCTTTCAGGATTTATACTATGTTGGACATGAAAAATAAATCGTCATTTATTTTCAATAATCATGAGCGGTATCTAGCAACACGTTATGATTCCCAATTCGTATAAATAAATACTGTACCAATACAGTACTTCAATCCTGCATAAGAAAATGATATCTTATTGTTTTTAATTCCTATGTCACATGACATCCTTGTATAATCCAAGATAGGTATGTGTCATTCTTGTAGATTATATATTTCTTGATCTAGAGATGATCGCATAAGTTGCTAGCAAGCAATCCATCTCCATCAAGGGGCCTAGTGGATATCATCACTCATCAGGTGAACTAATGAGGGACATACGGTTATCTTGATGAACAGTTTTTCCCCGCACAATTCAAGAGAACATAAATAAAGTCCGTATAGCAGCCCTTATCAGGAATCAGCGATAGACGATATTTATAGAACCTATCCTCATGTGGAAAAACTGAAACATCTCAAATTTGGAATCAAACACTGATAAAATAAATAATGACACATAACGCAATTCATATATTTATTTCATCGGGGTCATATCCTGTACTATGTTATAGTAACATATATATATGCAATTAAGTTAGTAACTCCTTACTTATGATTTGTAGAACTTAATCATCGCTTAACTTGCATACTAGTCTTATATGATAATTAATGTTCCTTGTTAATTATTAAGACTATGGACAGTTTCGATTTATTATTGTCATTTACTATTAAATGAAATACAGTGATCTACAATTCAGATCCTCAACCTGAATGAACTGTCAATAATAAAATCTAGGAACAAATGATCAAATATCATCAATAATATAAACTAAATAATTAAGTCATTAAATATTAACTTCTAAGACATAACTCCAACAAAGACATCTCGGCCGCTCCCAACCTGAAAAGACAAAGCCTGGTATATCCTTGCGCTTCCCATGGGAGATGTGAATCTCCATCCCAGCTTTCCACATGGTGTATGTGTGGACCAACTGCTTGAACTCCTCGACAGGTCCACGCATATCAAAGAGCTGCTCACCTTTATTTGGTTCCGAGCCTTCTTTTTTCTTTAGACCAAGAAAAAAAATGCAGCTGTGAGGTCTTGTATTGTCACAGAAGTAACCAGGGTATGGGTGTACTTGGAGCATGTCATATATGCACTTCGCTATCTGTTTCAAAAACAGCAAGGAGAAATAAGAAGGCAAATTTGAGAAGATAGTAACAGCAGCAAGAGACTATTATTTTTTTAAAAAAAATTCAACAAAATTCCACATCACAGAGAAATTGGCTCACAGACATACATCTTATTGCAAGTATCAAAGCTCATACAAACAAAAACTTAACACTGCCATCGAAGACCCAAAACCAACAAAGAACAAACAAAACCACCCATAGAAATTATCCAATCTTTCGTGGACAAATTTTCTCATTGTTCTATATTTGTTTTGGGGTTTGGCCAGAACCTAGAGATGCAATGTTCAAATGAAAATTAAAAAATTACAAAGAAATATTTTTCACTCCAGGCTAATAACCAGTTAATATTTAGAAATCACAAAAAAGCTTAACATTATTCACTCCATCCATTTATGCAAAATTGCAAACTCAGAAGAAAGTTTGAGAAACAAATATAGAAAACAAACCTTCAAAGTGAAAATACGGAGTCGAGACTCAACCCAACCATGCCACAGGCGAAAATCACCTTCATTTTGTGCCACCGCATCAATTTGCAGATAATGCTTGTAAGAATTAAAAAAGCGGTATTGCTCGAACAATGTCATCTACTCTGCCCTGTTCTCCCCCATTTCCTATCTCACATTAAAATAACAAAAAAAAAAAAGAAGTTCAGTACTTCAAAACAATTCAGACAATGGCATTTCTACTAGCCAAATTGCCCTTTTGGTTTGTCCTATGATAGAAACATGAGTGATGCATTGCCCATTCACAACAATCAAGTAAAAATATAGCTTTGCCAAAAGCTGTTAGTAATTTCACAAAACCCTTAAGATATATCAAATTATTCTGTCATATTCCCCATCAAAACATATGTATATCAGGTGCCCCTGCAAAGCATAAAGTAATATCCCACCTCTGAGTTTCTTCAGTGCTGCCCAAAGTCTTCTCATTTTGTCACATACATGAGGAAATTGAAAAGCATGGAATAGAGGGTAATTTTGGATCATATTTGAACTTTTCATGGTTTGTAACAATAGAAGAAAATCTACCTATTTAATTACCTTACGTATTTCATGGCCTCATCGGAATTCTTCAGTCATAACTTGTAAAGTGTTGGCTGAGACGTTAAAGCTTGAGTTCATAGCTGGATAGACAGGGGTTATTATGGGCATTAGTTGCACGCTATCCCTGTAATGCCTCTTCGAGTCCCACACAGCATGACCCAGAGAGGGCACGTCCTCTAGTTCACACAACATGACAGGTTCAGGCCACCTCCAGCTTGCAACTATCTCAAAAAAGCGAGAGACCAACATGCTCAGCAATGCATTAGGGAATTGCTGGCAGATGCGAGCAACCAATAGGGTCCAGCTTATTCCACCCAGAAAGCCATATACCTGAAAATCATTATCATTACTTAATTAAAAAGGAGCATAGCATATTACATTACATTTCAATTTGAACATAAACAGTGATGATTGTATCAAACACATGTGAATATATCTATATACACACAATAAGTTCCTCTAGCATTGATGTAGTAGTAGTGTCAATCAAGGGTTTAAATTTCGGTTTTTTCGGTATGACGGTCCGGGGTTGATTTGTTATTTCGGTGTTATTTCGGTGATATAACGGTGATATAACGGTGACTGTATACAGATACTAAAATTGTTATTGTATTATATACTTGCTTAAATGTGGGTCATGTTTGTTATTTGGGTGTTATTTCGGTGTTATTTGGGTCATGTTTTCTTATGATATCAATATATCATTAATTCATTAATGTTGACCATTCTTTTTTTTCGCTCTGGGTCCATTTTATATGTGCCTTTTTTTTCAATGTTACCATTTCCCGTTAAAACGTACGTTATTTCGGTGAAAAACGGTGAAAAAACGGCGAAAAAACGGAAATGACGCGTTACGTTATTTCAGTGTTTTTTTCTATGACGTTCGTGCGGTTGGATACAAAATACCGTTATTTCAGTTATTTCGGCGTTATTTCGGCGTTATTTAAAAGCTTGGTGTCAATACATAATTGCATATTTATTAGTGTCAAAATATGGAATATGTTAAAATAAGCATCTTCAACAAACCTAAATAATTAAAAACTAATATCTAAAAAAAGATTTGATCAATCTAATCAAGCAGTCATATTGTATCAAATATATATCCAACTTAGTGTATGTTTGCAATACAAAATGTCAATAGTTGATCCAATCTTAATTATCCGATAGTTTAGTAAGTCAGGTATCTATTTCAACCCGATATCATCCCGGTAATGATTCACACTCATATAACTAGACTTAATCTATTTTTTTCTTCGTTAAAAATTAAAATATGAACCACATGAATATCTATTGCTTGAAAAAATGGAGAAAAAGTACATAATTTGCCCCCCTCCCAAAAAAAAAAGAAAAAGAAAAAGGAAAAAGAGAAGAATAGTTTTTATGACGAGAATCTTCCTAAATTACAAACATTTAAAAAAAATATTCCATTATAGGTCAATTTGTTGCATATGTGATATATAAATAAAATGAGAGAAAAAAGTAGTGATACGACATAAGAGACGTGGATTGGTTTTCATCAAACTATGTATCTATATCTTGTTGTATGGACATGATGTCCATCCGCATGATGATAGATAAAAAATGGTTGATCACTCAGATGTTTTTTGTGTGATTTCGTTAGGTACATACATGCTTAAAGTTTGACGACTCACAAGTGAATCGTGATTAAAAAAAAAAATTAATGTAGCAATAGTTCTCCCTCCTATTTAAATAAATATAGATGTTTGGTTTCATGCTAAACCAAGCATAGGCACTTCCTACTTCTAAGCTTTAAACTAAAGAAAATTAATGTTTTGAGTTTTGATTTCAGAAAAACAAGGGTAGGCAAGACTGGCAAGTGCCTCCCCTTGCCCTTGAATAGAATCGCCCCTGACTGCTTCTAGGTAATTACTAATTAGTGACTTGCATAGATTACAAGCAATAATTTAGTATTCTTTGGTTCAACATAATGAAAACAATTATTCCATAAATAAACAAATACTTGTATAATAACGAACAACCATGCCACAATGACACACAAGGAGCAATAACGAACTTTGAAATATACCATCAGCATTGAATTGCAAGACTTTACAAAATATAATTTCTGCTTTCGTCCACAAAATTACCATGCCACAATGTCACACATGGAGCAACAACAACCTTCAAATTTACCATCAGCATTGAAACAAGATTTATGAAATATAATTTCTGCTTTCGTTGACAGCTTATGGATCTCATTCAACTTGGAAACTTCACAATCTTTCATGTCGCCTCTTATAGTTAGCCTTTCTAGTAGGGGTGCACAACTAAGTATGAATTCTGCAAATTCGAACACTACTGAATTTTGGTATGGGATGATTGTTGCTTCCTTTAAACATGGCAATGTTTTACCCTGAATCTTGTAACCACTAGAAATATGTGAAGGCTCGAGCTGCAAATTTTATTTTGAGACAAAATTGAGAAGTGAATGACATGTTTAGGTATTGTATATATAAAATTATTGCAGCAAAAGGAAAAGTACAAAAAATGGTCTTATTTTGCTACTAACATATGCTACGAGTTTTTGTAGCATTGGGACTCGTCGAATCGATTCATATGCAAAATAAATTTGATGCTCCGATGGCTCTAAAATCATTATCATCGTAGTTAGATAGTTGAGGGTTGAAGGATACTGCAAAATACACCATGCATTTATAAATTTAATTCACGTATTGCATACTTTTAATATAAAAGTCAAAAGTGTAAAAAAATAATGTTTGAGCTGATGCTATCTTACCTTAAGAAAGAAACAGAATGCACCACAAGGTTCAATATCATAAATATGGATAGGTAGCTTGATAATATTGCCTCTTAATCCAACCGTCCTAGAAGTGGTAACAAAATTAGCTGCGCATAGGCCAGGAGTTAGCAGGGAGACTTGAACATTTTTACCATAAATAGTCAATTCACGGAGGTTTGTTGAGTGGATTTGAATGACTTCATCCTCATAACATATAGGTTTAAATTTTAGTTTTTCCAAAAGAGGGCAAAGGGAGATCAGTCGTTCAATGCTCTTCTGCAAACTACTACAATCCCTCAAATCAATAGTATGTATCAGCTTAAAACCATCAAATTCTAGAGGCAAATGAATAAAACATCTACTCAAAACCAGCACTTTCAACTTGAGACAAAAATCGATACCAAAAGAAACTACGAACTTATTAGTATACGCCTCTAGAATTAGTTCACTTATCTGCTTTTGAGACAAGATCTGCATCCACGGTTTGATATCCACCATGCTTAGCTCTAAACCAGAAAGTTTGAATTTGTTCAGGTTTCCTCTATGACAACTAAGCAGTCGATCAACAAACTTTTCATTACTTGATTCCTCCTCCCTACCATGGTTTTGATGAGGATTTGAGTTTATACTACAGTCTACAATTAAATCTGGAATTGTGGACCAAGTGTGCCGCCAATTTTTTGATAGGATGCTTGTCCTTACTGCATTTTTTATTGGCAAGTGGACAAGAATTTTATGTTTGATGCACTCTGGAAGGTTGCATATAAGAGTAGCACTCGAAATATCTTGTTTATTGCACTCTTGAATGCTGCATATTACATCCGCACTAGACATATCTTATTTTATGCACTTCTGGGAAGTTGCACAGAAATTTAGCACCAGAAATATCATCTTCGCTATATAATGAACTTGCAGTCGAAATAAAACTGTGGTGAAAATGCCACCGGCATTTGCATTTACTATAAGAAACTCACAGCAGTAACGATGGCTTTTACCCTGTCAGGAATGTATCAGGCAACATAAATTGTTAAAATTCACAATTGAAGATGAAATCAACATAACTAGTAGTCTAGTAGTAATCTTGTGCATATGTAGAACTATTTTATGGAAAGTAAAATAAGTATTTTTTTCCATGAAAAAGAACTATTTTATTGTTGTAATAATTAAAGGTCCCTATTGTTAACATAACTACAAAAACCTTTATAATTTATATGACAATTAAAGACAAATGTAACCACAAATTAGCAATAATCACAATGATATTATCCATAGTTAAAGTGACATTTCATAGAAACTAGAATAAAGAAATCAACATTAGACTAATTTATTCATGAATAAGGCGGCAAAGTTTGTGAATTCCCCAATGATCGATACTCATCCAACCGCTAATTACTAACGATGGAGGTTTTGTACAACAATTCGGAGGCAATAATTTATAAAAAAATGCATATTTTTGTTAGACACGCTTTGCAGTGGCTGTTAAGGTATATATATATATATATTTAAAGTAGCCATTTGATATTCTAACAACTGAGTCTAGAAAGACATTGGGATTTAAAAAATTAATCTCTTTAGAGTTTAGATATAAAACAGAACTACCGAATGAAAAAAGAGCAAATTACCTTGCGAAAATTTAAAACTTCAGACGAATACACAATGATCTTCTTCAAAGAAACCAAAAATTGCTTAGTTCCCACGGCCGGCCGGGGATTGACGAGGCAGTCAATTGGTTTTTTATATGATCTGAAAAGAAAAGAGAGAGAGAGTGTGGCAAAAGCCTAAATAGAGTCAAGATTTGACAAGACTGATAATTTTAGTGACTTGAGCCACACTGTGACATATTTAGGTAAACAAAAGCTTAGAGAAAATTAAAAATAGAAAAATAAAAAATAACAGTTAGGCTATTAATATTTATAGGACGCCGCTCGGTCGTTATTTTTTAAATGACATCCCTACGAAAATTGATCAAAAATAGGTTTGCAACTTTGAAGGTACTTGGTATTTACCATCCTTTTATTTACATCCAACCATTCAACAGACTAAGCTTTTTCTGTGTTGCTGAAGCTGAATACTCGTTATATGGTTACTATGTAGTTGGTCATATGAATTATACTTGTCAATTAATTGCTTATTTGTATTGTATCTCATGGATTGTGGGGCATCTAACTGAACACATAATTCAAGTTAACTCATTCTTTATAGACAATATCAAAACTAAAACATCAAACAATAACAACATCTAACGGAACACAAAATTCATGTTAATTCATCTCTTGAGGTGTTTAATTGAACATAATAAAACTAAAACTTCAAATTATGACTGCATCTAACTGGACACATAATAATTCATATTAATTCATCCTTTGAGGTATTTAACTGAACACAAAAAATTAAAACTTCACATAATAATTGCATCTAACTGAACACATATTTCATGTTAATTCATCCCTTGATGTGTTTAACTGAACACAAAAAACTAAAACTTCAAATAATGACTGTATCTAACTGAACACATAATTCATGTTAATTCATCCCTTCATGCATTTAAAGGAACGCAAAAATCCGTCCATTTGATGACGTCAGCGCGCAACAATTTTTTTTTTGACGTTAGCAGCACGCGAAAAATGGTGAAGGAGGGCCCAGACCGTCCAGAACGGCCCAATTTCAGCTTCAGGGCCGGCTTTGATGGTTTGGATGGTTAATTAATGGATAGTGCATATCAGTTGTATATCCGTTCCGATTTCGAAAATGGAATAATCAAATGCTGAAATAGCACACGTTTTGGCTGGATTTTTAATTTGCACCGCTATCCATTACCAAATCTGGGATTCGGGTGTGCATATCAGTTGTTAATAGGAAGCATGTTTCATAGCCTATTTTATTGGCAAACAAATACGAACTCTCTAGAATGGTGCTAACAAAATTAGTATCGTAGGCAAGTTCTTGGTTTGTGAACGAGGCATTCACAGCTTCTCGTTTTAGATTGAAAAAATTGGCAAAATGATACTCTGCTTTTTTGCTAAACTTTTTTATTATTATTTTTATTTATTTACCTGTCGACAAATTCAAACAACAACTTTACAGAAAAAGTACTTGATCGCTATATTTTTAACCATGAATGAATTTATGGACATGTGTAAACCTGGCACAAAAATATAAATTCGAGACATCAAATATATATCAGTGGAAAATAATTTAGGATTGGAACCTACGAGTCTACGACTAGCACAACCTTTACATTATCAATTAATGTATTACATTGTGACGGTTTACAATTTTGATTTGGACTTGAATTCACCAAC
The DNA here is from genome assembly GCA_027725995.1 of Rhynchospora tenuis. Classification (NCBI taxonomy): domain Eukaryota; kingdom Viridiplantae; phylum Streptophyta; class Magnoliopsida; order Poales; family Cyperaceae; genus Rhynchospora; species Rhynchospora tenuis. The sequence continues at coordinate 195,206,109 of CM050888.1, forward strand.
TTTTTTTTTTTTTTACCTCCGTTCATACACTTCTTCCCTCCGAGAGGTAAACCCTAGTACTCGACAAACTACACAATCCATGGAGCGCCAGCAAAAGAAGATTCCTCGTTCGTTAACAGTCCCTTCAAGGAGAAAATCACCCCTCGAGGCACATAAAGATGCACACGAGATACTCCAAGAACTCTATGCCTTCGAAGATCAGGTCATGCAAGACCTCATCAAGGCAGATCCGCTCAAGGAAAAGTCTCAAACCTCGTTAAGGGCACAAAGATCTCTCGTTCAATCTGCCATGCTAATTTTAGAAAATAAAATAATTGTAAGTTCAAATTTTAAGATCCATTATACAAATAGTGTTATTAGGTACCTATAATTAATTTCCATTTAAAATTGTAGGACCATGAACACAGAAACAAAGAATTGATGTCAGCAATAGAATCTCTGAAGACAATAGTTGTGGAAGAGACTTTCAAGTCCGAGTTGTTGCAACAGGAGAAAGCACTAATGGAAAAGGTACCTATTGCAAGTAAAGAATATAATTTATTACACAATAAATCATTCTTATGGAGACTCTTTAAAGTAAATCAAATCTGCAGAGCATTAATTTTATCTTATGCAAGCTTGAACAATAACAATTGTCCAACAAAAAACCCGGATAGTACAGATCGCCATAAATATATTGCAACTTTGCTGGAGTTTATCCCGATTTAATCCATAGTTAATAGTAGGATTTTTAAAATCTACTGCAGTTCACAAAGGTAAAATAGTTTAATATGTAAACCAACCAAATGTTAATGTGTTTCATACTTTCATTCAGAACTCAACTATTATGCACTGAGTTATACGGATCTACTGCAACCACTATTTCAGAAATGTAGCACATGGCCAAAACTTTAATTGTAATCATTTAATATATTAACGCGCGCAATTGAATCCGGATCCGAAACAACTGTAACTAAACAGTTGTTCGGACAGTAACAAATCCCGTCCATTTATTTCTCTCTATGCACATCTGTTCGTCCGATTAATCCCCTCCTTCAGAGTCTTCGGACCACGTGCTCTCCTCCTTTACGCACGTTCCATCCCCTTCTTCCGTGGCGTCACTTTGGAATTGTTTTATATCCTTTCTTCTATTTATTGATAATAAATTGGAACGCCTATTTATTGGCTAGGCTGCTGACACACAATAAGATGGTTTCATAACAAGCTAACGCCCTTTTCTTGAAGTTTCGCTAAAGTTTCATTAGCCAACTTTACAATTTTCATCTTCATAACATATCCTTAATCCAAACCGTTTTTTTCCCGTTCATTTGATACAATACTATATTTGGAATTATCGTTATATTTAAAAATATGTGCAACGTTGATTCAATATGTTTGTATGCTAATATTTATGGTATATTGTATAATGATGGTCACACATCGATTTTTTTAAAATTGTTGTTATGGTATGATGTGATGTTAAACTTTTGAATCATGTTTAGAAATAAATATTGCATAATATTAAATATTCAAATTAATGGTTAATACTTATGGAACAACGGCAAAAAATATAGTTTCTAAAATATTAGATGAATGTTAAATTATACGTTTCGAAAATCATAATGATAAAATGGCAGCAAAATAAATATTTTAGATAGTCTTTTCTGTTTGCTGTTAAAAATATCAAGTGTGTTAGTACTTTAGTTAAGACATGCTAATGATTTAAAAAAAATTCAATAATTGATATAAAATTTTAAAAAATAGTTCGCGCAACGCGCGAAAAGACCACTAGTTTATAATTGTAGGACGCTGAAGAAAGAAGCACGCAGCTGGAAGAACTCATTAAGGCAGAGGTTACAAAGTCTAAGCTGATGCAAAGGGACCACCAGGTACTGTCTTGAGACCAAACGACAAAATTAATAGAAAATTGGTGTCAAAAGATTAGGAAAAAAAAAAAAAAACCAAATCAGAAGTTCATTAAAAGATAACTGAAGTTTTTAGAGTATACTGAGAAGTGGCATGATATCTGGTGCTGCTAATTGTACCTCAATAGACAACTTTTGGTGGAGCAGTAGTCAAATTTTGTTGCGGTATAGAAATCTATTCTGTTTCTGGATGTAAATCCTGACTTTACTATTAATACTGGCCAAACTAACCCTGATCCCAAACTATTAATCTATGAGCAGTGGCCTGGATATCTGGTGCAACTTATTGTACCTTAACAACAGATCTTACAAATGTATCATATAACCTAAATTTACATTTGCAGTCGCACATTGAATCACTGACTTTACTATCTTAGCCACATGTTAATACTGGCCAAACTACCCCTCCTCATCCCAACCAAACTATTATTCTATGATGTACATTTAACAACAGATCTTACAAATGTATCGTATAACCTAAATTTACATTTGCAGTTACACATTGAATCACTGAACTCGAAGATTCGAGTGCAGGCTGCCAACTCCAGGCTGATGGAAAGGGAAAAAGAGGTGAAAACACAATAGTAAAACTTGTTTGGCCAGATAGAGGTTCTTTGTTTGCTGGACTTGTATTCAGATTTTATGTAAACCTACTCAATGTAAATGTGTTTCAGACCCAAAAGTCATCTATTATGTTTTGTCGAATATGAATCTAGTGCAACTAATGTCACTACAAATATATATCTTATACTATTCATGAGTTTGATTTTCTTTGCCTCCTAGAAGTAAATCCAGATTTTGAATATAGTTGGACCCAATACTAGCTTACGCCTTATGTTCAAACAAACCAGACTACCCTGGTCCAAAACTATTAATATATGCACTATGGCATACATGCCATATACAGACCACCTTACAAGTGCAATATCATATAACCTTGATTTACAACAGTTGCGAATTGAAGACTTCAAATCGAAGATTAGGATGGAGGTTGCCAACTCCGGGCTGATGCAAAGAGAAAAGGAGGTACAATCTTGCAACCAAACTATCCCTGATCACAAACTATTAATCTATGGACAGTGAGATGAAAATCAGGTGCAACTTAATTTACCTTAAAACCTGAATTACATTTGCAGACGGAAATTGAAGTCCTGAAAACGAAGATCCAAGTGCATGCTGCCAACTCCAAGCTGATGGAAAGGGAAAAAGAGGTACTATTTTGTAACCAAACACCTGAAAATAATACAAAATTTGTGTCAAAAGTCAGGAAAAACAAATCAGAAGTTAATAATACAATTTATTGCACAATGAGTGAAGTTCTCTAGAGTAGAAATTGAAGACCTGAAAACGAAGATCCAAGTGCATGCTGCCAATTCCGAGCTGATGGAAAGGGAAAAGGAGGTACTATTTTGTAACCAAACACCTGGAAAAAAAAATACAAAATTTGTGTCCAAAGACGGAAAAAACAAATCAGAAGTTAATAATACAATTTATTGCACAATCAGTGAAGTTCTCTAGAGTTCGGTTGTCTAAAGTAAACAAAAAATGGTTTACAGTTGACCGTATTTCATTCCATAATATACTAGCATATACAAAAAGAATTCCCAAACAAATTACGTAAAATACTTTTATTTTTCCATATAAGTGTTCTTTGATTGCTGGGCATCTATTCAGATTTTAATTATAATTGGTGCTGGATTTATCACAAACTTTGGGACTGTATGAGGGTAAAATAGATCAGTACACAAACCTACTCAATGTAAATCTGTTTCAACATCAAAAGTCACCTATTACGTTTTGTGGTATAGAATTTCAGTGCAAAATGTCATTGCAACAACAAACCTTTAACTATTATGCACTGATGTACTCTGCTTTCAGGGAGTAAATCCTGAATTTACATATAGCTGGTACCAGAACTATCCTAGCCTTATGTTCACACAGGGCCAAAATAACTAACCCTATGCACCACGGCACCAAAAACTCGTGCAACTTACCATAACTACAAATCTTGCAAATGCAATATCAAATGACCAGAAATTGCAATTGTAGGCAGAAATTGAAAATTTAAAATCGAAGATTAAGGTGGAGATTGCTGACTCTAAGCTGAAGCAAAGGGAGAAAGAGGTACACTATTGTGATCAAAGACCTGAAATAAAATAAAATAAAATGTTGTCAAAAGTTGAGGAAAACAAATCAGAAGTTAATAATACAATTTATTGCACAATAAATGAAGTTTATATAGAGTCCGGTTGTTTAAAGTAAGAAAAAATGGTTCTTTGTTTACCAGATTCATTTCACAATATGCTGGCTTCCAAATTATCAGGATAGTCCAAACTCATAGTTAATCTCGTTTATATTTGCAATATAGATAATCTATGCTTGCTGGACTCTATTCAGGTTTTACTTATAGTTGGTACTAAAATTATCATAATATATTGCACTGTACAAGGGTAAAAGAGATCAATACGTAAACATACTCAATATAAATCTAGTGTAACAAAGTTCACTGAAATACATCTTTATGCAATGATCTTTATTTTACCTTAACAATAGATCTTACGAATACAATTACAATTGCAGGCAGAAATTGAGAATCTGAAATCGAAGATTCGAGCACAGGCTGCAAACTATAAGCTGTTGCAAAGGGAGAAGGAGGTATCGTTTGTGTTCAAATACCTGAAATAAATAAAAAAATTTGTTTCAAAAGTTAGAAAAAATAACTCAGAAGTCAGTAATATAATTTATAGCACAATGACTGAAGATAATAGAAGCTGATTGTTTAAAGTAAAAAAAATAGTTGTTACTTGACCATTGTTCATTCAATAATGTCAGCTTTAACAAGAAGGATTTCCAAAGTAATAAACTGGATAGTACAAACGCATGAGTTTTACTCTGGAATATAGATGTTCTAAGTAAATCCAGATTTTGAATAGAGCTGGTACCAGTATCACCACCTTAGCCTTATGTTCAAACTGGCCAAAACTACCCCCAATCCAAAAACAACTAATTTGTGCAGTGTGGCATAAAAACTGGCGCAACTAATAAAACTACATATGTTAGAAATTCAATGTCAAATGACTAGAATTTCACAATTACAGACGGAGATAGAAGATCTAAAATCTATGATTCAGGCGGAGGTTGCCAACTCCAAGCTTAGGCAATGGGTAAAAGAGGTACTTACTTTGACCAAACATCTGACATTAACTAAAAAAAAACTGTGTCAAAGGTCTGAAAAACAAAACAACAGTTACATTTTATTGTACAATAACTGAGTTTATAGAATCTGGTTGTTTAAGTAAAAATAATTGGATGTTATTTATCACATTTCATTTCAAAATATGCTAAGCTTAAACAAAATGAGTTCCCAGCAAATAGCCTGGATAGTAAAACTCAATAGTTAAATTCTTTATTTTGCCATATAGCTCTCTTCGTTTGCTGCTCTTCTAACCAGATTTTAATTATAGTGGGCACTTAAATTGTCACTGACTATTGCACTGAACAAGGTTAAATAAAATTAATACAAGAACCTATCCAATGTTAATGTGTTTCCCTTCCAAAGTCGTTTATTATGCATTAGGGAAAAATAGAAATCTAGTGCAACTAATGTGATTGCAACTACAAATCCTAAGCTACTATGGTTAATACTGGCCAAACTAGCCCCTTTCACAAATTAATAGTGTATATACTGTGGCAGAAAAATCTGGTGCAACTTATTTTATCATAACTACAGATCTGACAAATGCAATAAAATATGACCTCAAATTACCACTGCAGTCGCATATCGAAGACCTTAAATTAAAGATCCAGGTGCAGGTTGCCGACGCCAAGCTGATGCAACAGGAAAAACAGGTACTATCTTGTAACCAAAATACCTGAAAACATAAAAGAAAAATTGTGACAAAAGTTTAGAAAAAAAAACAAATCAGAAGTTAAGATTACAATTTACTGCGTAATAACTGAAGTTTATAGAGTCTCACTGCTTAAAATAAAAATAATCAATTGTCATTTTACTGCATTCATTTTATAAAATACCAGCTTAAACAAAAAGAGTTGTCCAATAAACAACTGGATAGTACAAACTCATGGTAGAATGACTTTATTTTTCCATACAAATCTTCTTTATTTGCTGGTTATCAGTCCAGATTTTAATTATAGTTGCTACTAGAATTACGTCAAACTGTGGCATACAAGGTTGCAAGAGATTAATACATAAACCTACCCAATGTTAACGTATTTCCATCCCAAAGTAATATATTAATATGCATTATCGCAAAGAAATCTTGTGCAACTACACATCTATATCCAGATTTTAAATATAGTTGGTAACAGTATTATCTTAGCCTTATGTTAATACTGGCCAAACTACCCCCTGATACCAAACTAATAATCTTTTCACAGTGCAATGTAAATATTGTGCATTTTATTTTTATCTTAACAATAGATCTTACAAATACAATGTAATAAGACCTTCAATTGCAATTGCAGTCGGAAATCGAGGATTTGAAATTGAAGATCCAAGTGGAGGCAGCCAACTCTGAGCTGATGCAAAAGGAAAAGGAGGTAAATTTTTGTCGCAAAACACAAATTAAAATAAAAAAAATTGTGTCATAAGTTAGGGATAACAAATCAGAAGTTGATGACACAATTTATTGAACAATAACTAAAGTTTATAAAGCCTGGTTTTAGAAAGTAAAAGAATGGTTTTTATTTTAAGTCACTGCAAATACACATCTTAAACTATTATACGGTCGATGTTCTTTGATTTCTAGAAGTAAATCCTGATTTTAAATATAGCTGGTACCAATATTATCTTAGCCACATGTTAAAGCAATAGGGTCCAGCTTATTCCACCCAGAAAGCCGTATACCTGAAAATCATTATCATTACTTAATTAAAAAGGAGCATAGCATATTACATTACATTTCAATTTGAACATAAACAGTGATGATTGTATCAAACACGTCAGAATATATCTATATACACACAATAAGTTCCTCTGGCATTGATGTAGTAGTAGTGTCAAAAGAAAACAGGAAAGCTCATCAGTATATATTCCTGGTTACAAATGCACCCACGGAAACTTTCTAACAATACGTATAAATAATCCTTTCCTAAAAAATTTATAAAATGAAAACAACAACTGGTACAATGGGCACTGGATGGATAACACAGCCAGACGAGATAATGGATTTCTGGGAAAGAAATAGCTACTTATCAAAAAAACGAATCGACTTTATGGCTGGCTTCTATGTGGAGAATTTGGAAGGATACAAATGAGTGTATTTTTGAGGGATCCAGGCCAAATATACATACCTCTATACGGAGGATTATACAGGATTCTATACTCTGGAAAACTACGATTAGAGATAACAGAAATAGCTAGAGGTGGATTAGCTAGGGATAAGGAGTTTTAGGACCAGGCTGATGGCCTTTGTATATACTTTTTTGGTTCCTTTCTGTACAATTTTACTTTTATTAATGAAAATGTTGTAGGGGCAACCCTACCCTCAGAAACAAAGAAAACAGCAACTGGTACAGAGGTTTCATTGCAGTGCACTAGTGCTACCAACATATAGGTGCTGGAACAAACTATCCCATCTGGTTCTGATATAGGTAGGGGCTGGAGATTTTATAATCATTTGTGTCACTCCAATTATTTGGTTTCAATGACCTTGCAGTATTGGTACCAATGCCAGTTGTTTGAGGCATAGAAGTGACCCTTGGAGTAGGTTGTACTGTATTGGTTTTGGTACCCTTATAGTATCAGTGTCATTGTTTTGTGTATAATACTTCAACTAAGGCAAGGACCATCAAGCAAGTGACCTCAGTCAGAATTTTCTCAATTACATAGGAAAACATACATTGGAATACACACAGCGGCGCTTAGCCCAATACCTCACGCATCTCAAGGTTGTTCGAAAGTTCTGTAATAGAGAACGAAACAGAAATTCTTTTAATAACTGATGCTTAGTTGCTGATAGTGGCTATAATCTACAAAATAGTGCTAACAATATTACCTCAATGTTAGGAACCAGATGCAGAATTCGATCTGTATAAAGAAGGTATTGAAAGGTATTGAAATTCAAATAAAACGTACTTCTGGAATAACTAACAAGGCAAGTTTTGCATAAAGAAGGTCAACTGAGACTCCCATAAGTTTGAACTTCATAACCGGCACATGCGCATGTGGCACAGGATGTAATTCTGCAACTTCAGGGATCTCTTTTAACATGTTTGTCAGCTGAATAAAAAAATCTTCCTGAAAATTACAACAAAAGAGTTAAAAACAAAAATTAGCAATCTGTTTTATGAAAGGGGTCTGCAGGTCACACCCTAAACCCAACACCCATGTTATTTTGTATGGTCGTCCAAAACCAATCACTTTTAACTTCTGAAACTGAAACACAAGTAAATAAACTGGTGTTTAGATGATAAGCTAAATTCTGTTAAATTTTTACGAATCTGTCAAAGTTTTCTTACTCTTGTAGCATGTCTCGGGCCCACACATAGTACGTCAATATCAGCACCAGGACCATGTACCTGACCAAAGTTTGAACAAACAATATAAACTAGTGATACACAAAAAAAAAATAAAAATAAAAAAATAATAACATACTTATCAAAAGTTGAAAGTGATTACCCCAAGCCGGTAAGAGCCATAAGTAAATATCTTTGCATTTGCTTCTTGAACAAATTGCTTATTGTATCCCTTAGCAAGGGTAACCCTTCTTATCCATGTTTTCACGACCTGTTAAATCCAATCATTTCTAAGCTAATGCAATCAAACTTAGCTGATGGTTATTTATTCTTTTTAGAAAATAAATGATACCTGATCTAATCGACCCAAGACCTCTTCTCGGAGAACAGCATCCTCATTGCTTGGATACAGGCCAGCATCGGTAAGAAACTACACACAGAGAATTTATTACAATATTTAAACAAATTATAGAAAAGTTGCTTTTCTCGTGTCTCATACACACTGTAAATATCCAACCTTTTCCAGCTCTTGAGTCCTTATGACATCAGTATAAGTGGGCCCACAGAGAGATTTTGATTCCGTTATTGCCATTTTCTTTGTTTTTCAATTATGATCCTTTTCTCGTTGGGAAACCGGAAGTTAATATATATCTGACACAGAAGAATAAGATTAAAGATATGCAAGATACATGGCACAATAATGTAAGCTAATTCTTGCAGGAGCAATTAAAAGACGAGTGGAAATGAGAAGACAGCAATTCTGTTGAATCATGTATCATCAAATTTTGTATCATATCATGAGTTGTAAATCCCAAAAAAAAAAATATCATCAAATTTTGTTGCATTTCATGAATCATGAATCCAAAAAAAAAATAAAATAAAATAAAAATCAGTAAGGTATATGAACTAAAAGTCTAAACTACTTATGACTTATTTTATATGAAGTTTTAAACTAAGGCTGCAGTACTACTGTGCATGGTGCAGCCTCGAGTGCATCACTATACAAGTACCATCCAATATGCATGCCATCAGAGGCACTGGACCTGGAATTAATGAGCTCCTTAAATAAACTAAAACACCCCGTCAGCAACAGGATGTATTCTCTCTCTCTCTCTCTCTCTCTCTCTCTCTCTCTCTCTCTCTCTCTCTCTCTCTCTCTCTCTCTCTCTCTCGTTCTCTCCTAAACAAAACCCTAGAGTGATTGATTGAATTAGCCATCCTCCCTCCCTCCCCTTCCTCTCCCCTCGCACACTGTTGAGTGGTGTATCGTGAAACCTTTAGACAGAAAAGGTGCATATACTGTCTTCATGTGAATTACAATTAATAGCTGTACCAGTAGATTGCACAAGACCATACTTGACTGGTATACTGATTGATACTGTATTTGATCTGACTGGTACACCCTATTTAACCATATTGGAAGGATTGTACATGCTGACCAGGTTTGTCTATGAATAGACAAAATAAGTTATAGAAGGTTATAATATAATCATGGTGCCGATTTGCACAACCATCATACTGGCATAATAGACATAGCTCATCCATTCATGAAATTCAGCAAATTACATGAGCTAGAACAGGTAGACAACACCAAAGCCTCTAATTGGCGACCCCCACCTCAGAATCAGTCCAATTAGAGAAACACAAACAAAGATTTCGAAAATCAGAACCAGATTAAAATTTTCGAAAATTAAAAAAATCACCCAAGGATCAGCCGAAATATTAGTCCAACTCAAACATCGGGTGCTCAGCTAGATAGAGAGAGAGAGAGAGAGAGAGAGAGAGAGAGAGAGAGAGAGGTACCAATGGCGATCAATGAAGGGGAGCAGAGTGCGTTTCTTCTTATAAGAATGGTGCTAGGGTTTTACTTCTTTATCGGTAGGGTTTAGTTGCGCGCGCGCGAGAGAGAGAGAGAGACGGAGAGAGTGAGAATGGCAGTGGATGAATGTCGAGCATTTGAACTTTGAAGCGACACTCACTTGACTTGGTCCACTCTTCGCTCCACTCCACTCCACTCGACACTCAAAAAAAAATCAAGTGACGGAGCTCTAACGAGCGAGTTCAACTTTCACAGTTTCACTTGCTGACGTGCGGACCCCACGGGAATATTACGTCAGTCCCTCGACTAACGGGGTTAAGGACGGGATAGATGAGTTAAAACTTTAAAAGAGATCTAAACGCTTCGATGAAAATGAGATCGACGCGATCAAACGGTTCATGATTAAAAAGCGAAATTCTATAACACTAACATCTTTCATGGTGACGTTTTCGGAGCGGCCATCATTTTTCTATGAACAACTTTTTAATCTGTAATAAATAACGAAATTATTCCAGATATTATTATATGGATCTATTTAAATGATCTTTAAATCCTTCGCACACTCTTCACAAATAATAAAGTTTTATAGATTAATAGTAACATACTTTTTCCATCAAGCAAAATAATGATTTTACCATTTTTAATCGGAAAAGAAACTTAAATAAGAACTTAATTGGAGAGCATTAAATAGACGGATTAATAACGTTTGTAGTAATTTCATCGTGTGGAAATTAATATTTTTTTAAAAAAATAATAATAATTTAAAAAGTTTAAAAAGAAAGCATTTGGAGAGCACCTAGTATTGTCAATCATGCAAAATATTTTTTTGCATCTTTATGCCATACTTATATCTAAAGTTCATCGTATAAAAAGAAATAAGAAATGTGAAGTTATAGAATTTTTAATTCTTAAACTTTTTTAAAATAAACTGAGTTTCTAATTTTATTAAATCAAGTTGATATTGAAACTTTTGTATAAAAAATATATAATGTATTTAGAATTGGTTTTCAACTTTGCGGTAAAAGTTGGTTACTATTTGTTTTTGTCTCAAAATAATCAAAGTAGTCATTATATTTATTATTGTCAAAAGGACCAATTTAGTTTTTTCATTGTAATTTCAACGATTAGTTGATATAAATGGAAGTCGAAGCACTTATATACATTGTACTTTTTTTTTTGAAAAATTTAAAGATGAACTATTTTATTTTACGAAAGTACAAAAAGTAGTTTTACATAAATAAAAGTTTAATAACTAAATTGACGTGTTAAACAATTTAAAGATGAAAATGAGTATATAAATGTGTGAATTACCAAAAAAGGAAAAACCGGTTGGATGCAAATGAGTATATAAAATCAAATACATAGCGATGGTACCGTAGAGCGGTACAAAGCTAGGCTAGTTGCCAAAGGATATACCCAAACTTACGGACTTACGGTATTGATTACCATGAAAATTTTTGCACCGGTAGCCAAAATAAATACCATTAGGATACTTTTTTCCATAGCGGTAAATAATAATTGGACTCTCCACCAAATGGATGTCAAAAATGTCTTTCTTCAAGGAACACTTGATGAAGAGGTATACATGACTTTGCCACCTAGTCACAAAAAAGAAATTATTTCTAACCTTGTGTGTAGGTTAAAAAAATTCATTTATGGATTAAAGCAATCTCCAAGGGCATGGTATGGAAAACTTTCTCAATTGTTATTGTCTTGTAATTTTAAAAAAAGTGGAGCCGATTCATCATTGTTTGTTAGGCATAATACCAATGGTACCACCGCGGTCTTAGTTTATGTCGATGACATAATCATAACGGTAACAACCAAATTGAAATTGATAATATCAAAAAAGACTTGAAGCACAAATTTGACATTAAAGATCTAGGTATATTAAAATATTTTCTTGGAATAGAAATTGCTCACTATTCAAAATGACTATTTATATGCCAAAGAAAATATATTTTGGATTTGCTTAAAGAGACCGGTAAATTAGGATGTAAGTCGGCCAAAATTCCAATAGATATAAATGAAAAAGGTGAACCATTAAAAGACATAAGCCATTTTCAAAGACTTGTTGGTAAATTAATTTACCTAACCGTTACAAGACCGGACCTATCTTTTGCGGTAAGCAAAATTAGTTAATTTATACATGCACCTAGAACACCTCATTTAGATGTCATTAATCATAGAATATTAACGTATCTAAAAGGTACTCCCGGAAAGGGTATTTGGATGAGAAAAAATGGTACTAACACTATATGTGGCTATTCCGATGCAGATTGGGCCGGAAGTTTCGGTCGAAAATCGACTACCGGCTATTGCACATTTGTAGGTGGAAATTTAGTCACATGGAAAAGCAAGAAACAAAATGTAGTGGCACGATCAAGTGCGGAGGCGGAGTATCGAGCCATGACATCCACCGCAAGCGAATTGGCTTGGATCAAACAATTGCTAGCCGACTTGAATATCAAACATGAAGCACCAATGAAGATGTTTTGTGATAATCAAGCGGCAAGATATATTGCGGCAAATTTCGTTTTTCACGAGCGGACCAAGCACATAGAAGTGGATTGCCACTACATTCGGGAGAAAGTTCAAGCCAAAGAAATTGAAACTTCGTTTGTCGAGAGTAAAAATCAATTGACGGATATTTTTACAAAAGGATTGAACATCAAGACCTTTGAAGATATTAATTGCAAGTTAGGATTACACGACATCTACAATTCTAACTTGAGGGCGAGTATTGATAAGCAAGGAGTTAGGGACTAGAATAGTCTCTAATTAATCATCACATGTTATTTTGTATAAAAGCCCTCCAACCTTTTTTATTATAAAAAAGGGATTGCTTGTTTTTTTACCGTTAGAGACTCATAACGGTTAAATATTTTTACCGTTACTTCTAGCCTATAAATAAGCGTGTGAAAACTCTATGTAAAAATATATGAGATCCAATAATAAAATATTCATTCAGCTTCTCAAAATTTAACAGTTCAACCTCAAAATGCATGAGAAATGAATGGATGTGAGAAGTATTAAGTAAAATATCTAATAGCATTTATACTACGAATGGATGTGAGCCAGTAATTCGTGAGAGATGTGAGATCTACAGAACTCCGTTGGACATGATAACTTGATAAGGTTATTTGATTTCATAAGGTTATTTAATTATGAAATCTATATTTCTATTTGACTTACGGGAAATAATTATTTGCTGGGCTTCTTACAACAACATAAACTTAATTATCTATATACAACAAGTCACAACAAATAATTTTTTTTAAGAGCAATGCACCTTGAGTAAAAGATCGCATGTTCGAAACCCGACTGGAGATCTTTATAGACATTTAATTTAAAAATAAGTTAGGAGGCTTGACGTGCCAAGTTGAATATGGATAGAACTCACACTAATAAAAATATTATAATAAATGCACAAAATTATTTTCTTTAGAAATTAAATGTACAAAATTCGTCCTTACCGAAACTATGAACTCTATAAAAATTTAAGTTTATAAAGAATAGAGAAAATTGTTTGTATAAGAAATTGTATAAATGAAAGTGTTAATTTTACATAGACTCAAATTTATTTAAATGTGGGGCTCATCGACCTTCGCTCGATATATGAGTTTTCATTATAATTTATATAATTTTTTATTTTTTTCTTAAAATTAAGTTATGTATAATTCATTAATTTATGTATATCTTTAAATTGTATTATTCAATATTATTTAGTTGAAACAGACTACAAAATTTTTATTAAATTTGTGGATGGCTGTAGAACGGGATAGGAAGAAAAAGCAAAGAGGGGTGGCGGGGGAAGCCGTCAGCGTCCTCGATCCGGTTCCCACCTAGGGTTTCAGTTTTTTAATTTGGGACTTGTGAATCACACTTTTTGGAGATCTGGCTGGGCCGACCGGCCTGTTGTTAAAACTTTAATTTGTTTAATTGTTTATATTATTAAAAATTTGCGAACTATTGGTGTGCCGCAGAACTCATATTGGACGAAGTAGATAAATTTTACATATGCATCGAATAGTGATTAAATAGTAGTGTCATATCAGTTTTTTTATTTTTATTTTTCATACGAAATACATACAGATCAAATATCTTAACGACAAATTAGGCAAGTAAAATGGAATTTTGTGTCTTCTACAGCTTGTATAACAATCAATGATGTGTCACGCACAATAAAGAGAAAGGAATTTATGGATACGGACATTAATTTATAATTCGGACAGCTATATATGAAGTTCAACAATACAACAATTAATATAAAGACCATACTCCATACATTCGTACCTATTTGAAGACTTCCCGTGTATTATATAGAGATTCTAACCAATGCTATAATTGATGCAAGGATAATTAACTTGTAGATCTTCGCTTGGAAGTCAGAAATGACCTGATCCTTTCCTTCCATTACTGATCAGAGACGTCGAGCGGGTGGAACAGGAATATCATGGTGTGGATCCATGCAGGTTTTACTGCTCCCGCTGACGGTGCAACCTTTTGGTGCCACAATTGGTTGTGAACTAAGAAGCAAAAGGATTGCAATGAAAACAAACATCACGCTTAGCCTCTTCATTGAAATTTCCATGGCCTTACCAGGGGTTTGGGCACCTGCAAGCTAGCTGGTTAACTAATTAATTAGCTAGTTATGCAAATTGTCTGTTACTTTAATTATATATAGATAAATAGAGATGACTTAAAAGGTATACCAGTCCAACTTGGATCCTTGACCAGTTGGACCACTCGAGTTAGTTGTATAGCTAAATTAACAATTGATTCTCTAATTCTTTTTTTCTTAATGGAGGTCTTGAACAGGCACGGAAGAAGAGACCGCTTCGTCACACAAGCAAAATATCGGTTTGAATTTTATAACCCCATGCTAACTGCTGATCATGCATATTGAGTTGTTGACGCCAATGTGCAGCTTGAACACAATCTAAATACTAGCACGATTTTTCTCACCTCAATTTGGTTGGAACAATTCCGATAGATCATAAGTGTGCTTTTGAAGAAGACACTACTTGAGGTTGATCGACTTGGCATATCCGGGAGAAATAGCTTATTAGTACGTAATTTATACCGTGATTTTTTTAAACGAAAATAAGTCAAAAAGTTTTTTTAAGAAGAAACGTTTGACTTCCGAATTTAGGAGAACAAACATGTCAGGGCGCAGGTGGTCTGGCGCCGGCTCTGGCTGTTCAGTGGCGAAGCCAGTGGCAGTGGAGCGGGCATGGAGAAGCCAGTGCCAGTGGAGCGGGCATGAAGAAGCCAGTGGCAGTGGAGCGGGCATGGAGAAGCCGGTGCGAGTGGAGCGGGCATGGGGAAGCCAGTGCCAGTGGCGCGGCAACTTCAATTATTTTGGCACATCTGTTTGAAAAGTGTTGCTGATTTGGCGCATTATTTTGGTTTAAAAAAATATTTGTCTAATTATGTTCAGCCCTATTGCATTGGAACAGCGATGATTTGATTTGTCTAACATGAAAATTTGTGTGTGCAAAATTATAAAATTGCAAAATTACACTAAGTTCAGTTGTATGTGCAAAATTATAAAATTGAGACACTGGCACTGGCTTCCCCATGCCCGCTCCACTCGTACTGGCTTCTCCATGCCCGCTCCACTGCCATTGGCTTCTCCATGCCCGCTCCACTGCCACTGGCTTCTCCATGCCCGCTCCACTGCCACTGGCTTCGCCACTGAACAGCCAGAGCCGGCGCCAGACCACCTGCGCCCTGACATGTTTGTTCTCCTAAATTCGGAAGTCAAACGTTTCTTCTTAAAAAAACTTTTTGACTTATTTTCGTTTAAAAAAATCACGGTAATTTATATCATGGCTGCATGTATATATATAGGCAACTCGATCGAGTTGCGTACCTAACTGATATACTCAAGGTCTCAAATGGATGTCAATGATAGTACATGCGTAATGATGGATTATGGTCAGAGAAAAACTGAAAGTTCTTGTAATGATACTGTTGCTAAATACCCTTTTTGGTGTAGTGTCATTTAATTAGCAATAGATATGTTAACTTGTATAGCTCAGAGAAACTAACCATAGTACACATTATTTTATTTTACTATTTATTTGAAGTCAAGGTCAAAGTCTTCCTTTTTGTAGTTATGTTGTGAGAAATAAAAACATGTGGAATAGAATAATACATTGACCAAAAAAAAGGAAGCTGTGGAATAAATAATACATTGACCCAAAAAAGAAAGATGTGGAATAATTGAGGATGATATACGTACCGAATTCCTACTAGGGACTTTCATGACCACTCATGGATTTGAATTGTAGTAGTTAGATATTAGATCTCTCAAATGGATACGACACTTCGAATATTTGGAAATTACTGTGTACCATCTCTCATCTGATCTCCACGCGTCATTCCGTATCATCACATTTGTATTTGTTCATTTTATTCATTTATATCTTCAGTTTGTTTATCTATGTGTTCACTTTATTCATAATTGAATAAAGTGAACACATAGATAAACAAACTGTTGATAAAGTGAACATTGAATATCAACATCGACCCACAAAAGCCCAAAACAAAAATCTGGAAATATCTTGAAGCCGTAACCGACCTTTGTTTGGTCAAGTAAATTCTAGAAATAAGTATTTTAGTCTAAGTAGAATTCTAATGTAATTTCTAGATCAATCATAACTGACATTTGAGTAGTATAAATAGGGGTGCTAGGTCACTTGCATGTATCATCCAAGATCAAGTCCAAGAAAAGCAAATCAAATCCACTTGTAAGAGTGCTAGTAGTAGTTAGGAGGTGTAGAAATATTTGAGTAGTAGAGTTATAATCTTAGAGGTACAATATTAGAGAAGTAGAGGTTGTAACGATAGTTTTAGTGATAATAAAGAAGAAGTTTTGAGCATAGCGTCTCGTCTCTACTCAACAGTGAACAAATACAAACACAATAGCACGGGATAGTGCCTGAAAAAATAGTAGATAGTAATTTCCAAAATCTCATACTCTACATGTTAATTAAAACAAAAATGTCAGTGAACCATCCCGGAAATTAAGCAGAAGTACATATTGCACTAATAGCCGTGGATGTAGTTAACTTGGTCAATTAATAAAAAAAGGAAAGAAGGTGTTTGAAGGGACACTGAATTGTTGGGTCCAGAGAAGAGATAAAAGTAGAGGAGGAGCCGTCAAAAGAAGTTAATTTAATTATTCTTCTAATGCTGCTGGGCCTAACAGTTAAACTAGTGGGGGTCCGCAGGTTACGCGATCTATTTTTTTATGTATCGATTGTTGATATATTTATACAACAATAGTTTTAGTAATATATAAGAATTGTACATTGTGAATATTATATGGAAATAAGACATGCTTCATCAAATATTAAAAAAAATACTATAATGATAACATGAATTGAAAATTTGAAAAACAAAGAAATAAACTGCAGACTTGCTATACAATAAGCATCCAGTTTTTTAATGTCCTTAAGCAGTTGTTCGAAAAAAACGTATGTGATTTGCTATAATGTCATATTAAATCAATGTTTTCAATTTCCTACCGGCACCCTTACCGGCCGATGGCCAAAATCAGAAATTTTCTAGTATTTTTTGAAAATTTCCGGTATTTTGTCTTACAATACCGGATATCGCCGTTTCGATCATTGTTTCGACAACCGATATTACCAGAATGTTCCGGTAAGTGGTAGGGGTATTGAAAACTTTGTATTAAATATATCTGTAATAAGTATTCTGATGCTTCCTTTAAGGCTTGGTGTTGTGCAACTTGCCGATTTAGAATAGCATAGTCAACCTATATTGAGTTTGCGACTTTGTATACATGTCAATAGAGTAACATCATTTGTAAAATAAAGTCTAAATACTGATTTTTTTTTAACTCCACCTTTTCTCTCCCGATCAAATGGAAGCAGAAAATGAGATGGGAGCACCGGACCGATATATGTATTTCGGAAAGAATCCTTGATGGCTCATAGAACCAAGATCAGTAAGCATCGTGTTGTACTCACATGGGACACGTAGAGACCAATGGGAGCAGAGCAGCAGAACCACCCAGAAGAAAATGATCCTACGGACTGGATGCTACGAATCAAACGGAGAGGATTGAATAAAATGCAAGGAACGATTACGATTGAGTTACTGTCGGGGAGAACTGTGAATCAACAGTATTGGATGCGGATCTGATAACTCCAGATTAATATATTGTCTTTTGATTTCTATAGGAACCTTTTTTTTTTTACACATATCATCTTTCTTTTACTTCAAAAAAGCTCAAGAATTTTTTTGATCAATTCTAAAATGAGAATACGACAGCAACATGCACGTAAATCAATTATACAAATTTTTGCTCGACCATTATGTTAAATTAACACCATAATATTAAATGTAAATGAAACTTCATAATATTTGAAGTCGATAAAATATCAGATAGAAAAATAGACAACAAAGATTTCTATATCTCTGGACCCTTACCATATATCTCGTATATCATCATTTCTAATCCGGTCCCTCCTTACATGCCCACACATCCACCTCAACGTGTGCATCTTTACTACACTCATCTTTTGGACGTGTCCTTTTAGTAGCCCAACATTCAGCGCCATATAACATCGCAGGTCTAATTGTCGTCCTATAGAACTTTTCTTTTAGCTTCTGTGAGACTTTCTTGTCACATAACACTCCTGATGCTTGTCTCCATTTCACCCACCTTGCACTTATCCTATGTCTAACATCTTCATCTATATCGCCATCACTCTGCAACATCGACCCCAGATATCGAAAAATATTTTTCATAGGCACTACCTGTCCATCTAAACAAACATCTCCATCTTTTGGTTCTGCCCCACTAAATTCACACCTCATATACTTCGTCTTAATTCTATTAAGTCTAAACCCTTTCGACTCTAAAGTTTGTCTCCACAACTCTAATTTCCTATCGACACCTAGCCTACTCTCATCAATTAGCACCACATCATCCGCAAAGAGCATACACCAAGAAATCTCTTCTTGTATGTCCCTCGTAATCTCATCTATCACCAAGACAAAAATGTAAGGGCTCAATGCCGATTACCTGATGTAATTCTATTTTAATAAGAAAGTCACTAGTCATACTATCACATGTCCTAATACAAGTGGCAACTCCATCATACATTAAATTCTATATATTTAAAATTACTTTTTGAACTTTCGGGGAAAAAAGCTTTAGTTGAACCTTAAATTTCCAAAAAAATACAATATTAGTGCTTCATCTGCCATAAGTGCCATTTACATCAACTGATAGTTGAAATGACAATAAAATACTAAATTGGTCCCTTTGACATGATAATATAAAGACTACTTTGATTATTCCGAGACAAGTTCAAATAGTAACCAAGTTTTAGCTCTGAAAGTTGAAAACCAATTCGACGCAAAAAGAAGTCTAAATACATTTTTGTTTACAAAAGTTCAATAATCAATTCGATTCTAATAAAAACGGAGACTTAGTTGATTTGAAAAAGGATTAAGAATATAAAGTACTTTTACTTCAATTTCTAAGTTCAGTTTTATACAATGAACTTTAGATATAAGTAGCACATAATGATGCAAACAGACATCTGGCATGGTTGACGATACTAGGTGCTCTTCAAATGTTTTTTTTTTTCTTTTAAACTTTTTAACCATTATTTTTTTACAAACATTTATTAATTTCCACAAGACGAAATTAACACTAACATTATTACATCCATCTATATATAATGCTCTCCAAATAAGTTATTATTTAAGTTTTTTCTATTAAAAATGGTAAAATCTTTATTTTGCTTGATGGAAAAAGTATGTTACTATTAATCTATAGAAATTTATTATTTGTGAAGAGTGTACGAAGAATTTAAAGACATTTAAATAGATACATATAATAATATCAGGAATAATTTCGTTATTCACAGATTAAAAAGTTGTTGATAGAAAAATACTCTCCAAATAGTCAAATACCTTCCAACCCCGCGAAAGCTATTAGTTTTTCACTTTATAATCATGAACCCGACAGTAACCCCGTTAGTCGAGGGAACCGCATCATCAGCGGCCGTATAAAACGGGTTTGGAACATCTGTCTCTTTTTTTTAAAATATTTAAAAATTTTAAAATTCAAATATTAAATCCAAATCATTGATCTTGTTCAATTTTACGGACGATACGTTTTCATATAAGTTTTATGAAATTTAGAGTTGATTTAATACTAGATCAAGTGGTCAACAAATAAATGAATCTGGTTAACTATCACTTATTAATTCTAATACGTTCATAATTTGATCTACCGAGTTCGGGTGGTTTCCTTTTAAGTGTGACCCTACGAGGGATCAGGTCTACTGGGGAAGTGCTTTGGACACGCTAAAATTCACTGGGAGCATTCCATTATCTTTGCAGTGACAAATTTACCCTCTTGTTCTCCCGACATCGTTTGAGATGGTTTGGGCATGTCCAACATAGACCTCCGGAGGCACCCGTGCGTAGCGGAATCCTCAACCGCTTTGAAAACATAAGAAGAGCCAGAGGTAAACCAAGATTGACATGGGAAGAAGCAGTAAAAATAGACTTTAAAGAATGGAACGTCTCCAAGGAGTTGGCGTTGGATAGAACCGCATGGAAGCTAGCAATTCACGTGCCGGAGCCATGAGATGCGATTTTTAGGGGTCAAGTGTTGTCTTAGATTTGTAGGTTAGAGTATTAACTCACGGCTTAGGTGTAGGCCTCACTAGTACTACTAGTATTTATTATTATTATTATTATTATTATTATTATTATTATTATTATTATTAATACTATTATTAATACTTTATTTTGTTTTTTGCTATATTATTTTTTTTAGTATTATTAGCCCTATTTTTTGACATATACTTCTTATTTTTCGATGACTTTGTAACTTTTGTTGGTTTTCTTTTCTAGCCTATCCAACTTGTTTGGGACAAAAGACTTAGTTGTTATTGTTGTTGTTGTGTTGATGTTTTTAACCACAGCCAAAAATTATGTGCAAGCATATGTTTGTCTTCGAACTCGGAAGTTTAGTTAGTAAACACAAGCCAAAACCAATGGAAGCTATTGGGTTCCATTTCCTAGTCTCGTGTGCTGATATAAAAATAACTATTGAATGAAAATGATGAAATGCAATTAAGTGAAATAATTATTTTTTTTTTTTAAGAAAGGAGTACTTACCATCCCATTTTTTTTCTGAAATTAAAAATACATGCGGACTTGAACATTTAACATTTTTGAAATCAATCTAGTGCTCTTACCACTGAATCACTAGACCACATGCAAGCGAAATACACTGTAGTATTTTTACTCTAATATGGAAAAGTCAAATTCTTAAAAAAAAAAAAGAAAAAAAAAAAGAGTTTTGGACAGTGTAATTTAATTTGAACTTCCATTATCCTGCAATAGGCAAATTATTAAAAGCATTTCTTTTACACTATTCTAGAGCAACCGCTGCTCTAGCGAGCTCTAATACAATCATCAAACATTAAACATACTATCTTAAAGTAATCCCTTCTCCTGGAAGCTCTTGATGCAATCGTCAAACATTTTCTCAATCGAGGTGAAGGAAGGCAGTCCTAGCTCTCTGATCTTGCTCGTATCCATGCTATGTGGATTGTCATCTCCTTTTTGATCTCCGCACCTTCAAAATACACATAGATGTATAAAACATTCAAGGAAAATAAAATTTTTCTTGAATCGTAAGGTATGCCGATACTCTGCAAACCCCTATTCCTCTATTTCTTTTTTTTTTCAGTTTTTCTCTTGCTGTAAATATTAGAGTAAAATAAATATGCAACGATGGCTCTGCAATTCAGCATTCCAAGTGTACACAAAATAAATATACTGCAGAATTTTGTAGATATATGCTAGAAAATGCAAATTAAATGTTGAATTTGCAAATATAGATGCAAAGGTGTTCACATGCATCAACTATGCCGTCGAACTTGTAATATATATAATTTACAACTTGTATCTAGCCTGAGGTCAGCAAGCAACAAGTTCTTCAATTCTAAGAATTATAAACCACTTTAAATTAAATTTAAAAAAACGACCTAGATGAGATAGATGAGGGCCAACCTGTCAGTGATTGGATAACTGGGGTACTTTGATTTGAGCATATTCACTATCTCTGACCAGTGCTTGACTGAACCTGAACAAATCAAGCGGCCTGATGCTCTTTTGTCTTCCATGGCGATAATGTGGCACTGAACCACATTATCTACGTGCACAAACCCAATAGTCAGGTTTGGATAGCTTGGTAGTTTTCCTACATAAAGTTTGTTAAATTTAACACCAAATTCTGCATTTGTTTTATCCTAAACAAATTCTAAAATGGGTAAATTGAAATAGTATATTCTTATTTGACACAAATGTTCTTGAATAACATAAACTGTTACTAAAAACCTGAACCCTTTACGTTGAACTTTGTATCTGCTAATGTACCAGTATAGTTCCAGAACTTTTAATATTATTTATAGTTCCCAAATTTCTTAAATATAAGGTAAGAAAACTTGGTATGCAAAAAATATAAAAATAGATTGAATATATGTTTGATGTAGTCCTCAATTTTTCTTCTACTTCTGAAATTATTCTCTAATTTTTGCATTAGTAAATATGAGTCTAAACTTCTTCCATTCTATCACATTGCACTGTTATTTGGTCCTCATTAATCAAGTACTAACCTTTCAACACTGCAAGAGTTATAGCAAGGGTACTAGTTGGATTTGGTGCGAGCAATGGTCCAATAACAAAGGAAGGGTTTACAACCACTAGCTCTATTTCTAGCTCTTTAGCCAGCCTCCATGCCTCCTCCTCAGCTATTGTTTTTGCATAAGCATACCATAGCTGGTTTAGCAAGGTAAATTATCACTTCGTTATTTAATTATTTTTAAAAGAGATAAGGGTCTTGCGATGATTCAAAAGGGGAAAAAAAAATCATTGCTTTATATCCTAAAACATTACATGGTAGATGTTGAGCTTCTTAATTGGAACTATGAATAGTCAGTGTGATATAATTCTGCAATTATAATTAAGGCAAGACAAAATAACACTCCATAGAACACTTAATTTTGAATACATTGAACCCAATTTTTTTTACTACTAACATTAATTGCAAAACCAAACAAATGAAACAACTATGGTATAAATATTAATGCTCCAGAATCTTACATTGTATCGTTTGCAGTATTCAGGGTCGCTCCAATGGGACTCCCCAAGAGGAGATGCGAGGGTTGCATCATCTCGGTACCTCACTGCTGAGCAGGATGATGTCAAAACAACACGCCGTACTGAACTTGCTCTTGAGCACGACCTCAGCACATTTGATGTTCCTTTGATTGCCGGATCAATCAATGTTTCCTATGTAAATAAGCACATAATCCTGAAAATTCAAATTTATAATCCAGATTCTAGGATTTTGTATAAGTGTACCTTAATGGCCACTTCGTTTTGATGTTATTTTGGCTTTTCGAGCCCTTTATTGAAAAATAGATGCTCTTTTAGTATAAATATGGTAAAAAAAAAAAAAAGAGCTTAATTGCAAAAATAAAGTTTATGCGAGATTTAAATTGATTAATCAAGCACATGATATAACATGTGCTAAATTAAGACGACACCAACGTATTGCTTTTGCTGCCTATTAAAACTGTACTGAACCAAAGAGGTTGTCTTTGGTTAATATGTAAAATGCATATGTTGTATATACTGGCATTAAAGTTTGGCCTGCTAAATTGATCTGACTTTGATTTCTAGTAGATAGTTTAATTGCTAAATGCAGTAAAAAAGGTAAGATATTCCCACCTGAATATTTTGTTGGCTGGACGGGAAGATTGGAGATGCTGTGTGGAAGACTCCATCAACACCGTCCACAGCATCATCAAAACTTCCTTCGACCGTTAGATCTGCTTTGATTAGCTCCAATCTTTCCTTTGCTCCTTCCATATTCCATAGAAACTGCACCTTATTTCCATCCTCTTCAGAACGCAAAAAAAGAAAATCAGGTAAAAAGGACCTAGAAGGTGATTTAATTTGGGGTCTCAATTCATGTGCCAAATTATAATTTTGACCTTGATTTGGAAACTAATTGACCAGCCGTTAAGATATATGCTCTGATTGAAATACTTTAGTAATCGAAACTCGAAAGTAACAACATGCCTTCACCAGAGAATATATATGTTAATTTTCAGTGATCCTTTATGGGGATACTATTGCAGAATATTCGGGCGTTGCTTTTCACATGCCATTGATTACCAATTCACGCTAAAATATTTAGTCTAGACTAAAATATCCTTCTGTGATTTAACGATTTTGCATGAAAACCACCTCGAAAAAAAAAATTCACACAATGAAAGATTTACTTTGACGAGTTATCCAAAACATATCAACAAAAATTTTATAAGTTTTAAACAATATAAAGTTAAATGGAATCCAATTAGTTTGTTTGTTAATAATAATAATCACACAAATATGATCTGTTTTATATGACGCTAATTTTAAAAATAAATGTTACATTGTTTTTTTCTTATTATAACTAGTATGGACAGAAAAGTTCAAAATTACTCTTTCTAATAGATAAATAGTAAGAACAAAATTTTCATTCTAGTGCAAATTTTCACTACTAATATATACAGATATATTTCTTCTCAATTGTTTCTTAGACGGGCTTAGAATTTTTTTCTTTTTTTCAATGGTAAATTTGATTTTTGTTTCTGTATTGAAACAAAAAAGGCGCTATCTTAGAATCTTTAGTGTGATAAAAGATACTTGATAATAAATCTTTCTTTTGTGCCAAAAAAAATCTTTTAATTTTTTTCTGACCACGCAAAATATCACGTAGCACAAAATCAGATGAGAGTACTTGAGTTGAGGGTATCTTAGTCCTAATTAAATATTTAAGCGTGAATTGCTAATTGGAGCGTGCAAAAAGCAACGACCTGAATATTGGTCTAGACTTAATTCATCACAAAAAAATAATTCATTGTTGTTTCTATTATTAAATGTCTAAATTCAATACTTGTTACTGTTGGTTTTGTTGAAATAAGTGCATACAAACCTGTAAAAGCATCAGCTCTCAATTAAATATAAAAATAAAAAAAAATTAAAATACGAAAAAAAAAACTTCTGGATTACAAGTTTAAAACGCAAACAACAAAAACAACCTGGAGGGTTAAATTGTAATAAGAAGAAATCAAGCATTGGATGGTTACCAGGATCTCTGACAGTGGCCCTGACAGTGTGGCCTCTGGTGAGAAGGGATTTAATGATGTGAGATGCAATAAAACCACTACCTCCTGTCACACAATACTTCATCCCTCTGATCTCTGTGTGTGTGATTGTGTCTCCCTTTCTACTGGGAAGGATCGTCTCTCAGTCAACTCTCTTGTACTTTATAATGGAATCATACGGGTTTTGGTTCTCATTAGCAACTCGACATATCAGGATCCGGCCCGGATCCGTTAGAAATATCATTAAAATTGGAGCGCTATGCTAACGGAACGAGATCCTCTGGACGTCCATCCTCTGGACGTTTGGTGGACGTCTAGGGATCTGGACCGTCTGATTTAATCTCAATGGCTGTAAGGGAGCCCCGTGAATTCCACCACACCCGAAAAAAATATTGGCTCGAAAAAAATCAACCGTCTGATCTAAATCGAACGGCTCCGATCAAGACGTCCACTGGACGTTTCAAAAAAAACATCCAGAGGATCCTGGTCCCTATGCTAACGGCCGCTGCCATTTAATCCCCCAATTTTTCACTTCACAATTCACATTCTAATTAAGTACTCATCTAAGCACCAAATGATTTATGATCCAATATACCATGACGCTTCTAAAATCCACTACACATTGAACTTTGACGTTTCAGTACTATCTCTAAGAAAGAGACTGCTTAAAAATTTATGTAATTCGTCAAATCTGTTTTTATATATTTTAGATTAATTTTGTGTTTATGTTAACTGTCAAGCGTGTTTAAATAGTATTAAGTAATGAATCATTAGTACTTATATAATATTTTTTATGAAGAAATGGAAAATGCACAACGTGCTAACGAAGCCTACGCACAATGCAGAAATGTCACTAGTATTTTTGTTAACATTAATTTTAATTTAGTATGTTTTAAACGGTCGAGCCCTTTCAGGTATGGAGTATTTTGTATGCCTCTTTGTGGTTAGCAGTTAGCGCACAACAGCTAAAAAATTGTGAAAAAGGATAATGTAACACTATAACAGGGGTGCTGGTAGGTTTGTCACGTGGCGAGGGTGGCTGGTCGGTGCTAACTCTAACAACATCTGGTCATACTTTATCAATGACAATTCCGGAGATTTTAAAAAATAATAATAAAATAATAATAATTAAATATATTATTGGATGTTTTTTTTAATATTATCACAATATTAAACTTTGAACGTCGAATGTAAGCTACTTAATATGATCTAATCAATATTTTATTTTGAAGGCAACTTTATATTTTTTGTAATTTTTTTATTTTAGATTTGAGAAAAGTCACTAATTTTGAAAACTATATACGGCCAATATAACTGTTCTCTTCTATATGTAAGAGCTATATAAAAATCTTACTAAAAGATTTGATTGGAGCAAAACTTTGAAATGTAGATCTTATCAAGTGGTTCAATGGAACTTCAAAAATGAGATTTCGAGATGCAATATTGACCAATCAGTATCACCGCAAGCCGTAACCTTATTTATAGACCATTACTTGAAATAACTAAACCGATAACATACTTTGATGCGATAAAGGTTAAGGGCTTGATCCTTGTTTGTTTGGTAAAAAAAATAAATCTCTACTACTTATAAAAGCACCTAACAAACCTTGTAAGAAAAACCAGATAAAGGTTGTATTCAATCCATAATATCAAATATGGATCATTGATTTTGTTGATATGATGTGATCTGTGGTCCAGATGCAGCTATCAGATTAAACGCTAGCAATTTATCTGATATTGTCATGTCGCTGGACTTGTTCTTAAGCGAAATTTTTCGATGCTGGTGGCGAGTTCGATTCTCCGCTAAACCCACCCTTTTTTTGGGTTATTTATTGTTCTCCAATGCTACCCCTTTTAATTTTGCAGCGTGTTTCATCCTGCCTTCCGCTTACCCTGACGCTAGGGTTTTCTCCCCTTATTAATTGAGAATTTGAGATAGACACCTTCACGTTAATTTTATTTTGGAAGTTCATTGAATTATATCAAGACACATAATATGCAAATCAAATAATTGATCACACATAGATTTATTCGTATATTCATTTTTTTAAAAAAAAAAACATGATAAAATTATTTAAATAAAAATTTGCCCACACTGAGTGGGCGTATTTATTAATAATATTTATTTATATTACATTATTTAGTTTTTTTTCATATGATGCATTCTAAAATTAGAGAGTTATACATAAAAATATATTATTCTGTTATGTTAATGATCAGTATCCGTACTTAACAAAAAAAACTTAAATTCGTCTATTTCAGTGGGATATATTCGTAAACAGAAATGTTTTTTTATTCTATTATTTGAGACTTTTTGGTAGGTATAAATATTTCAATTGTATAACATAATGTTATAATATAACGATTCTACCTTGCAAAAATTAGAAATTTGGTAGAATGTCAGCTCTTGTTGTATTCATTTTATATTTCCTTTTTGTTTACCTATCATGGTTTCCTCTGCTAATTTATCATTTTTTTTATCTTTATTTTTTGATATGTTTTAATCCACGCATTACAAAACTTGTATCGACAAATGAAAAATTTATAGTTTAACTCTTGTGACTCTCTCATCGATCTTGCAATAAGCCTTGGTACCGGTGAAGTTGTAAGTTAAATTCTTCTCCTTGATGTGACTTTTAGCGCAGATTAAACCGAGTTGATCTTAAATATTGAAAATAGATAAAATATCTATATAAAATTTATTTTCACAATATTTAAGTCAGCCCACACATTGGGTGGGCATTGCTGCTAGTAAATAAAAATAAAAAGAACATACTTTCATGTAGTTTAATTTGTTATCTATGATGCGGTGGTTCGTTACTCGCGACACGAGAACTTTTGCGCTATGTAGTGTTTGTTCGCTGCAAAACATGCATAATGTACTTAATTGTTGCGTTCAAAATAAATGTTTATTCGTTTTTTCATTCCTGTTGGGGCTACGAAACCTTAATAGGATTACACCATATTATATCTTACAATACAAAGGCGTATCACTATTTCATCTTAGGCTTAAAAATGTTAGTTGTCATCTTCATGTGTAAAATTTTTTAAAACATCAAAATTTATGAATCAATTATGACATGCTTTTAGTAAGCCTATTTAGTATTAATTTAATTTCGTTACCAACCCATCAGATGTCTTAATCAGACATGTTTTTTAATTTTAGGCCCAAATATATTGGATTTGGTCCGTGGCCCAACAGCTGGCAGATTAAAAAGTGTACCGAATCAAGGAGAAGAGTTTGGGCTTGTTAGTGTATGTACCAAACCATATATAAAAATTCATTTCGGCCTAAAGATCCCAAACGCATCCCGGCCTTAATTGAGCTGATCCTAATAGTGTTTGCTATGATTATGTAGCGGTTGTTAATACTATTTTTATTTTAAACAAATCCTTTGTTCTTATTTTTCATCCTTTGACTTCTGCCAAAAGAAGATCTCTAAATTATACAATTCGTATAACAAGAAGATAATTGCTTTTTATAATAAGATCAACAACTTTCAGATTTCCTGTTAAAAATTCACTTTAGTTATCATTATAAAACGGATGATCAGTCGGCATAATTAAGGATTTCCATGATTTTGATCAAGCATCAGGATCTATGATCAATTTAAGTGTACTTATATTTAGTTGATCATTCCCGGCATTCTTTTTTATTTCCCAAATACCCCTCTTCTTTTCTACCTGCTTGGATTTTTTATTTCTTTCCTACCTTGGAGGGCCTTGAGCTCTTCTGCTTAGCGACTCACTTCTGGGATTTGATCAACTAGGCCCTGATCACAATGATTTTTATTCGGGATTTTATTTCATTTCATTTCATTTGAATTGATTTCGTAAGATTTCATAGGATTTCGTTAGATCTAATTACTTAGAAATTCCAACCAAATGACACCAAATCCGCTCATTGTGATCAAGAATTTTCCAATAAAATAAAATGAATTGAAATCCTACGTTAAAAAAAGATTGTGATCGGGGCCATAATGTTTCATGCAAGTCAACGAAAAGATCTTCCTCAAAATCAAAAGACAATATATGAATCCGGAGAATTGCATCCGCATCCGATACAACTGTATATCCACAGTTCTCCCGACAGTAATTAAATCCCAGTCGTCCATTTTCCGCACTAAATTTTGGTCGTCCGATTGATTCTTCTTCAAGAGCCTTCCGCCTCTGAGCTCTCCATTTCCTTTTTTCCGTTGCTTTCTGTCTCCGCGCAAAAGACTTCTATTAGATCTCAGCGTAGTTTTCATAGGCAAGAGAGAGACTATCGCTGCCTCTTTTCACCTTCAGATTAGAGAATTTCCGATCTGAGCTCGCGATTCAAATCATATAGATGAGCTTATCGGTTGCTCTTCTTTCAAATGAGTACTATTTCAGTTGCCTCTCCTCTCTCTGTCTCTCTTTCAGGAGCGATCCGTTTATTTTTTTGTGAGCTCTTCCATTCTCTCTGTGGAGATCTGTTTAATTTTGTGTGTACTCTTCCATTCCCCTCTGTTTTTGTTTTCAGATGGGTTCGATTTGGCTTTAGATTTTTTATGATTATTTTGTTTTTTTCTATCGATTGTAGGTTCCTTGCTCAAGAAATGAGGGATTGCTATCAATTGGTGTTGTTTATTGAATGGATGAGTATGTCGGTTCTTTCATCTTTTATTATACTTAATTTGGTTCTTTATTTTCAGTCGATGATTTACTTCCCTTCAATTCTATCCTTTTTATTTTTTGCAGGAAACACGCCATTAGTGTCTTCTTGAGACCTCCACTCTCAAGGAAAAGTAAACTCTTTCTCAGTAGTGCTAAAAGTAAACTTTTTGTCCTATGGCTTTATAGACACAAGATACATCAAATTTACTAATAGGAAAAGTAAACTCTTTCTCCTACAGCTTTTGAAGTATGTCATTCTTGCGCCAGTGTGAGCTGTTCCAAATTCTAATCAGCCCATATTCCATCAGTCGGTGAGTTCATTTGTCAGTACTTTCTCTCATGATTTTTGTGATATGAAAAACCACACAAGTAGACTACAGACATATGGTTTGTTTAGAAATATAATTTGTTTTATATGAGGAATTCACTGACAGAAGTTATAATTCTGATTAAATTTTAGGAAACAAAGCTGCTCATGATTTCCTGTCTCTTTACACCAAGCAATCTTCTTTCCAGCACTAGGATCCAAGGCCTCCTTCTCAAGGTACTTTCCTTCGGCTCTTCTTCAAACCAGCTTCTTATGTAATTAGATATTTCATTAAATTGACAAATTTTGATCTACAAAGAACAAGTGCAATTGATATATCTGTTTAAGTTTGAAATATTTTTTTTCTCTTTCTCTCACAGTAAAATATCTACCCCTTCGAAAATAATTCCCATTTCGCAAGGTGCTGTTAAGGAGTTTTGATTAGATGTTTCTTCAAAGTAGTAGTTGAAGAATGAAAATATTTTTCCTCCAAATTGAAGTGATATTAGGTTGTTGCTTCAATGAGATTGATGCATATGATTTTAAGGTCAAACTACCTTCGAATTAGATAAACTGATGCACACTCAAATTATAAGTAAGAATTCGCATCTACAAATGTGGGCTGTCGTTTTATAGATGGATTGGTTGTGTTTAATTTGAGAGTTATATGCTTATGTAATTTTGAGCGATTCTTGGCACTTGGCACCATGAACTATCTGTTCCATTATTATGCATCTTATACAGCAAGATCTTTTTATGTACTCTTTTATATTTTTTCTCTCTTAGTTCAACTTGATGGCAAAAAAAAAAGTTTTAAAAAATATTACCCGATTTAGTTTTTTCTTTCCTCATTATACTTGGATTGTTGGTGGTGCAGGTTGTTTTGTGTCTCAGGATCAGCTGCTATTAAGGGGGCTTCTAAAAAATGGTAATCTCATTTCTATTTTGAGTGATGCTTTACCTCTCATTATGTCGTTAAGAGGATTAATTCTAAAATTAATATTGTTATACTTACCATATGTGTGAAACAAAGAAAGTGAAGCAACAACTTAATACTCTTATAAATTTTTTTATTGTGATACAGTTGGTGTTTATCAATTTTTCCACATGGTATAGCTTTACTCTATCAGCATATAGGTTTCTAATTTGTGTTCTTTTTTATTGTGTTGATTGAGAATACTTTCGTTTGTAAACATTTTAGCTTATTAGTTCAATTATTGCAAGACTGGGTAATAAATTTATGCTTTAGTAAGGCACCTAAAAAAAGGTTAGATCCTTATTCACTATTTCTCTATGGAAGACCTGTGCAGTTCTTACTTTCTGGCATGGAATATATGAGGAGCAATTTCTTATAAATGAGAAAGAAAAACTATAGTTTGTTTTGATGATTTTTTTGTTTTCATTAGTTGTACTGGTAATCTGGTATTAGTTAATGCTGTAAGAGGACATTTTGTCAACATTATGTCATGCGTTTAACATATCAATCCATTTTTTATTCCAGCAATTTGTTTAATTTTCGTTGATGTGGATTTTGAAATCTTAAATTTCTTCTTTGGTAAAGATTCCAAAGGTTGCCATTACTCTTCGAGAAATTCAGATTGTGGAAATGGTTCCATATACAAAAAATGGGCAGCTTTGCTTTACAGGGTGTCATTATCCAAATATTCAACCAAATATTACAGAGATTGAATAAAGCAACAAAGTGTATAATATTTGGTTGAATAAAGCCTTTTTGGGGATTTGGTGATAAAAAGTCATATGCAACGGAGAGAGTTCATAAATATTTAAAATATTAAATGAGACAATTCAAACAAGCATCTTAATTCACAAAGAATTATCATAAACACATTCAAATTACAACAACAATTACCATCCAAAATCTATAAACTGTTTAGTAAACTGGAACCAACAAACCATATTGCTACATAATCATAGCTTTTTATGAACTCTCTCTCTCTTGCTTGATTTGAAATAGATGCATTATTCTTTCCAAGTAGCTGCTCATTAAGTATTAGTACTATTTTGTTGATTGTTTATTTATTCATTACTGCTTATAATAGCTTCCATTGTTTTTTTTTCTTTTCATATTTTTACAACTCTATTATTAGTTTATCTAATTCTAATATTTCAAATATTTTATGTAAACTTGCAAGATAACTTTCAAAGAATAGAGAATGTGAAAATAACACTATAACTGAAATTAGATCGCGCAATGCGCGAACGCCCACTAGTTACATCAAAAGAGTAGTTAAAGTAAAATTTGGTAATCTATTTTAACAGGGGTTTGCAGTTCTACTCGAAACCCAACATTCCATGATATTTTAATGTATAAATAGTTGCTTTGAAATTACACCCAAAACCAAACATTTGGTGCGGATATATGTAAAAAAAAAAAATCATATTTATATCTGATAACTTTGGATATTCTTTATGTATTTTTGTTTTCAAAGATAATAATTGCTATAACCCTAATTTAAAATGCAACTTAATGCTATGAAAAATCTATTAAATTAGTTATATAAAGAACATATATAGTGTATTGTGAGATTTTCTTAATATGCCATATTACCGATTTCATGTTTTTCCAAATACAATATTCTTATCCGTATTAATGGAACAAGCCAAAGGGCAGTGGGTTGAGCTTGATAGAATCTAACTTCAAATTGTCTTGAGCTTAAAAGCATCATGGAGCTTGGTCGGGTTAGGAATATTCGAATCCAAACAAATATTTTGAACTTAATTAATGCTTTTTATGATTCGAAATTGAATAGTTTTTTTCGAATTCAAACAATATTATGATAGATGAAAAATCTTAGCTATAGCCTTAAGAAATTTCCCATCTTAACTTTTTTATAGTATTTTTTTTATGATTTTTTTCAGCTTTAATAAAAAAAATTCACATGGAATATCATTTGATATATGGTTGATTTCTTAGAATTTCGTTTGGCCTAATAGCATAAAAATTATGAAGAAATGACATCAAATCCATTTATTTTAATAAAAATTTTCTTATAAAATGAAATGAAATCCCACATGAAAGAAAGTGATTCTAATCAGGGCCTTTGTCAATACATAATTGCTTATTTATTTTTGGAAACAATATGTTAAAATAAGCATCTTCAACAAACCTAAATAATTAAAAACTAATATCTAAAAAAAAGTTTAGATAAATCTAATCAAGCAGTCATATTGTATCAAATATATATCCAACTTAGTGTCTGGTCGCAATACAAATGTCAATAGTTGATCCAACTTTATCCGATAGTTTAGTAAGTCAGGTATCTATTTCAACCCGATATCATCCCGGTAATTAATGATTCCCACTAATATAACCTGACTTAATCTATTTATTTATTTTTTTGTTTTCTTCATTAAAAATTAAAATATGAACCACATGAATATCCATTACTTGAATAAATGGAGAAAAAGCTCAAACAAAAAAGTACATAATTCCCCCCTCCCCCAAGAAAAAAGAAGAATAGTTTTTAGGATGAGAATCTTGCTAAATTACAAAACATTTTAAAAAAATTTATTCCATTGTAGGTCAATTTGTTGCATACATGATATATAAATAAAATGAGATAAAAAAAAAAGTAGTGATACGACATAAGAGACGTGGATTGTTTTTCATCAAACTATGTGTCTGTATCTTGTTGTATGGACATGATGTCCATCTGCATGATGATAGATAAAAAATGGTTGATCACTAAGATGTATTTTGCGTGATTTCGTTAGGTACATACATGATTAAAGTTTGACGACTCACGAGTGAATCATGCTTAAAAAAAATAATGTAGCAATAGTTCTCCCTCATATTTAAATAAATATAGATGTTTGGTTTCATCACCATATATAGTAACCATAATTTTCGATCTTTCTTTTACATACACAAAAAAAAAATAAACTTATAATATGATCTCACATTAAATTTTTTGAAAATACATATACCAATGATATATTGGAGTCAACTAAAAAAACATATATTAAAAAAATAGATATAATTGAGTATGCCAACCTGAACAGACAAGGGTATTAACCTTAACCTTTGTCACCAATTTGTCAAACAAAAGTCACAAATTCATTCTCCTCATATTTGTCATCATCTCATCAAATTTCAAATTTATAAGTTTGGATGTTTACAATTTGCATAAAGAACAAAAAAAAAATTGCACTTTTTATGCAATTTGTTTAAATATTTTAAAATTTCTCTCTTATTGATGCAGGTATATATTCAAAGTATGAAGATGATGTTTGTCATAGACTCACATCTCTCGAGAGATGTATGTCAATGTTATTCTTTTATCTAGTACATTATTTTCATAGGCACTTTTCTTTTGATTTCACATATTCCAAATTTTTTTCCCTAAATACTACTCCTTCTTCGTAATTTTTATATATTCTTTAATTTTTTTTAAAGATACTGCCTTTTTTTTCAAAACCTTTCTAGGTTACTTCATAATTTCTTGATATATATTATACAAAATGTGATATGTGATATTGGATAATTTTAAAAGGGATGAACTTTTTTATTACATTGGTAACTGACTACAAATTACTAAATTAGGTATTCGTACAAACAATTAGGCAGAATTAGTTAAATATCCCTCAAATCTTACTTATTTGTATATTTAATGCTCACTTCTTTGAAATCAAATATTTACCCCTTATGTCTATTTAAATAGTGATATATACCTTTTCAATAATTTTAAATAAGCTTTTAATGTAAAAAACGTGAATTTTAGATTTTATGACACAATTGCCACTGTCCTTTTTAAAAAGGCCTTTTTCTTATGGGGCCAGTTTATGGCGTGTCTCACTGGTTTGATAGGTGAGCCGAATGCTGATATAGTGGTACCGTAGCGGTATCAATGGGGATTTTGGGGGTGAACTCATTCCAGAAAAGGGTTCCTTGACATCACGGGGAAGAGGAGAAGATGTTAGAAGAATTAGTTTGTCTTGTGTCTGTCCAGTTAGGTGGGAGAGCCAAGTAGTGGTACATGGATGTCATGGGTTAGTACTAATTGGGTCTAAGGTTAATTGGTAATATTGTGTTCAATAGGTTGCCTTCACCCTTCACTAATTATAATCCTCATGAACATCCCATATGTTAGTATCTTAACTCGAGGACTCATAATGTACTTCTTTTTGCAGAATTAATAATGGATGTCAAAGAGCAAGAGAGGCCTATTAAGCAGTATGCTAGATTGTATTTTGCTGCACATTATGTCATTTATGACAACAAAGGACGCAGTTCGAATGTGTCTCTTATCAAGACGTTGGAATGAACTATGGTCATTCATCGCCCATTTGGATTTTGATTCTAATCATATTCCGAATATTGAATCTTTTGAACGTTTTGTTATTTTATTTTTTCTTATGAGAAGATAAAAACTATAAGCTTTAAATTGGACAATGAACCAAGGTCATCTGAGTTTAGGGTGGGCACAACATGGTTAAATCGAGCTCTACAATGAAAACCTAAGGCCATAGAAATCCATTGCCCGGTGTTAGGTTTCGTGGACTGCCGTTGTCCTTTTTTCGGTTTTTCCGGTGCTCCTCTTTGTCTGTTATTAAACTGGAGTTGGTTGAAAGTCGAAGCTTTTGCCCAAGGCATATCAATCCATCCGCCTCGCCTTAGAAAGTTAATTAGAAGCATTGTTAACTTAGATTTGTAGGTGTCAGGAACCAAATGTCAAATAGTCACTGGAATCTGGTACCGCTGGAATTGAGTATTGGTACATGCTCATGATTTATAAACATCTTAGAAATACTTTTGACTCTTTGATAGTTAAGACAGCTTGATGTCCACGAATACTATGGTACCTATGTACACAGAATTAAACTAAACATCTTAGAAATAAAGCAACATCTTAGAAATATGTACACGCATGATTCTTTGATTTGCACTATTCTACTTATTTCCAAGTTATATTTACCATAAAGCAACATAGATAGCTGGAAGTACAAATAAACTAAACAACTTAAAAATAAACTAAACATTAATCCGAATCACAACCATCATCATCCATAATTAATATTTAATAACAACAATTTCTAACCATTGTAATTAATATTGCATAACAAGATTACAACAACACATAGACTATTGCAAATACAGCAATTATAGCCTTCAAATTATAATTAAAGCCTTCAAGAAGCAATTAAACATATGGGAAATAGCCGAGATGATAATTTTATTTTGAAGGCTATAATCAATGTATTTGCATAAGTACTTTTTGGAAGATGCATAATACCTAGAATTCACACAGACGCGCTATTATTCTTTTTTCTTATTGGTTTGCTTTCAATGTTTTTCTGCAATATTATATTTAACTTACAAAACAATATATCTCAAAATGCTCGTTTGCATTCGAGATGATATTTCTCTCAATTGTCTCACGAAATTAAGTGATCCGTAGTACTCTTTCTTATTATCAGTTATTTTATTTCTCAGCATGAATGTTAATGCACCACAAAATTTTTCGACGCAACAATGCATATTTTTAATGTGCTCAATAAACAGTATAAGTTATATTCAAATTTAGATCTGTATAAAGTCGCATTACATTGAACTAATTACATGAGGACTTATGTAAAATTATTAAGTGTAAACTTTTAAATCTATTTGGATTGACATGCCGAAATACAACTGAATATAGTTGTTGTTCATTACCAATGCGTGTTATTTTTTTTTAATAAAGCAACACTGTACAAAATATTTTCTTTATAAATTAACACATTTTATCATTTCAGACATCAAAGTTCGTACAAATAAAAATTAAACGATAAAGATAAAAATGCCGACAATTGACCGTTTTCTTTTTGCATCATATAGTAGAACGTTCTGAGTGTCGTCGATGAGGGGTGCATGCCATGAATTGTGTATCGTCGTATCACTTTTGAAGGATGGGTGTTTTGAAAGTTATCTTAGTTAATATTAATTTATGTATTGTTCATGATTTTGAATGTTATTATTATACATTCTTGTTCCATGTGATCATTATGTGATGTCTATATTATTCCTTATAATGTTTTTCAAACATTATACCAATAATATTCACATTGCTTTCATAAATTATTTACAGACTAAGCATGCCATTTATCATAACATTTATTTTACCATTTTATCACATGTATTTTCATACAACCTATAAAATGTAAAATCTTGTTGTTTCACGTTCAGTTGGTGTGACCTTTTAGAGGATCTACGTCATCGTGGTAGTAATATAAACATTTATATTACAAGCTATAAGAGGTTCTATCACTACATTATAGCCGTCCAAACGACATAGTCGATACGTATCTGATCCACTAGTTTTGTGTCTATCCTTGTCTCATGATATTATGAATAATATGCAAAATAGGATCGTGTCATTCTTGCATATATTTGTTTCTTGGTCTCTCAAACGAATTATAATTATAACTACCTCAGTTATATTGCATGCTATATAATTCCGCTTTACCAAGGGGCCCAGTAATATCATAACTCAGATAACTGAGGGACAACGATAATCAATATATAAATCTCTCCCGCACAAGTCACATGCAACGAACTACTAATTCCCTCCATCAACAGATAACTAAGATCAGTAAAGAGATGGTCTTAATCAGTAATCACATTGCATGCTTCTCATGTGAGAAACTCATACATCTCATATCTTGGATTCAAAAACACGATGGAAATATTAATGACACAAAACACAATCCATATAATATTCCATCCCGTTAGGTCATGTTCAATATATATAAAGCATACTCATTTTATACATACTCGTATCATTGAATGACAATCCTTTATCAACATTTATAGAACTACAATGTACTTCAATCGACATGACAATCTTTCTCGGTAATTATTGTTCCTCTTAATTACCACGATTGTGAACATATTTAGAATCATATGTTTTCATCTTAAGAGTTCTATGGTTCAAGACCAAGAGCATCTTCTTGAACACTTCTAAAGACATAACATAATGATCACATGGAACAAGAATGTATAATAATAACATTCAAAATCATGAACAATACATAAATTATCATTAACTAAGATAACTTTCAAAACACCCATCCTTCAGTCTCCCACTTGTTTTAAAGTTTCTTACACATGCAGATCTCATGCATAAACTCTAAAACTAGAAACATACAACAATATCAATCCTCAAGCCACTCTCCATGGTCTCGCAGACCCATGGTCTCAAAATGAATTTGACTCTTGGCTTGCGATAATGCTTTAGTGAAGGGATCAGCTGTGTTGCTGTTTGTGTCCACCCATAATAGTGAAATTTTTCCATCGTCGATAAAGTCCTTGGTCACGAAGTACTTCCTGTCCATGAACTTCGTCTTGTGATGTGACCTTGGCTCTTTAATTTGCGAGATAGATGCACTATTGTCGCAAAATAACTCCAAAGGTGCTTCACTTGACGGAACGACGCCTAGTTCCTCAAGGAACTTCTTTATCCAAACTCCCTCTTTGCTTGCTTCTGCGGCCGCCATGACTTCTGCTGCGGTGGTTGAGTCAGTCGTAGTTGATTGCTTAAAACTACGCCAACTCACAGCTCCACCATTCAGAAGAAAGACGAATCCGGATTGGGATCTTCTGTCATCCGGATCGGTCATAAAACTAGCACCAGTGTAACCTTATGCAATGAGCTCTTTTTGGCCACCATAGACAAGAAACTTATTTTTGGTCCTTTTCAGGTACCTAAAAATATTCTTGACTGCAGCCCAATGTGCTGGGCCAGGTGAAGCCTGATGACGACTTGTCATGCTTAGAGCATACGCGACATCGGGTCTTGTGCAAGTCATAGCATACATGATTGAACCTATAGCTGATGCATAAGGAACATCCTCCATGTATTTAATCTGTTCGCGTGTTTTGGCACACTGCGACTTGCTAAGTTGCACAGACGTACTCATTGGTACATTTTCTTTCTTGGAACAATCCATTTCGAACTTTTCCAAGAGCTTGTCAATGTATACCTTTTGACTAAGACCAATGAGTCTTCGAGGCCTATCTCTATATATCTTAATCCCCAAGATATATTGAGCCTCGCCCATGTCCTTCATTGAAAATGTTGTTTTCAATGAGTTCTTTGTTTGCTCCATCAAAGATAGCTCATTCCCCATTAACAATATGTCATCGACATATAGGATCAAGAACAAAATGTGACTCCCACTGACCTTCTTGTATACACAAGGTTCTTCTTTACATTGAATGAATCCGAGGGTTTTAACCTCTTCATCAAAACGTTTGTTCCAACTCCTTGATGCTTGCTTCAAGCCATAAATGGCTCTTTGAAGCTTGCATACTTTGCTGCTATTTTTGGGATCTTCAAAACCTTGAGGTTGTACCATGTACACATCCTCATCCAACTTTCCGTTTAGAAAGGCTGTTTTGACATCTAATTGCCATATTTCATAGTCATAAAATGCGACAATAGCAAGCATAAACCGAACTGATTTAAACATAGCAACTGGTGAAAAAGTTTCATCATAGTCAATTCCTTTGATCTGACTAAAACCTTTTGCTACAAGCCTTGCCTTGTAGGTTGCTAAGTTACCATCCATGTTCATCTTCCTTTAAAAACCCATTTATTTCGAATGGCTTTCTTTCCTTCAGGAAGCTCAACCAAATCCCAAACTTGGTTGTCATACATGGATTGCATTTCGGATTCCATGGCTTCACGCCATGCCTTGGAGTCTTTGCTTTTCATTGCGTCTTCATAGGTCAAGGGATCTTCAGTATCCATTACTAAGATCTCATGAAGGTCCATGTAAAAGTCGGGTTTCCTTCTCAACCTTGTTGACCTTCTAAGCTCTCTTTGTTCTTGTGACTCCTCTTGAGCTCCTTGAACTTCTTCCACAATTTCTTGTAGAATAGGTTCGTGCTCAACTTGAGTCATTCGAACACTTTGTGGAGAGTCCTGAGTCTCTTCAACAATTCTCTGTGAAGCTTGACTACTCATACTCCCACTGACCAAAGGAGCTTCATGTGGCATTTCATGATCATCTTGAATATCATTATTCACTTCATGATCACTTAATTGTAGATCATCTTGAGTTTCCTCAAGTGTCATTCTACTGCCACCGCTTTTGATTCTTTCGAGAAACTCCTTCTCTAAGAATACTGCACCTTTCTTAACGAATATGGTATTTGTTTCCTTGTGCCAAAAGCTATACCCTCTTGTCTCTCTAGGGTATCCAATGAAAAAGCACTTATCTGATTTGGGTTCAAGTTTTGTTGACATCATACGCTTGACGTATGCCTCACAACCCCAAACTTTGAGAAAAGAGATGTTGGGCGGTTTGCCCGTCCACAACTCGTATGGAGTTTTCTCAACGGATTTTGATGGAACCATGTTCAGTGTATGAGGCGCTGTTTGGAGTGCATAACTCCAAAAATATAAAGGTATCTCAGTTTGGCACATCATTGACCGAACCATATCCAGCAAGGTTCGATTTCTCCTTTCAGAAACACCATTCCACTGCGGTGTACCAGGTGGAGTGAGTTGTGGCACAATACCACACTCCTTCAAATATGCGCTAAACTCATTACTCAAGTATTCACCTCCACGATCAGTTCGTAAGGCTTTAATTCTCTTGTCTAGTTGATTCTTTACTTCATTCTTGTATTCCTTGAATTTCTCAAAGGATTCACTCTTATTCTTCATAAGATACACATAGCCGAAACGGCTATAATCATCTATGAAGGTAATGAAGTACCTATAACCATCTCTTGCACTCTTGCTCATTGGACCACATACATCGGAATGTATAAATTCCAATAAACCATTTGCCCTTACACCTTTCTTCTTGAATGGTGTCTTGGTCATCTTTCCAGTTAAACAAGATTCACATGTCCCAATTGCATCACCATCAAGCGAATCCAAAAGATTTGCTTGCTGCAATTTCTTTATGCGTTTCTCGTTTATATGACCAAGGCGATAGTGCCACAAGAGTGTCTCATTTGAATGAGACGTCTTGAGTCTCTTGTTATTGATATTCAACACATGTTTATCACTATTTATATCAAGCAAATACAAGCCATTGGAAATGAAAGCATTTGCATAAACTATTCCATTCTTCGAGATAATCATACAAGAGTTATCTATTACAAAACAAAAACCTTCTGCATCCAAGCATGATACAGAGATAATGTTTCGAAATACAGAAGGAACATGATAAACATTCTTTAAACTTAAACATAATCTACTAGATAAATGAAGGTCCAAGGTGCCAACTGCAACCGCAGAGATACTTGCACCGTTTCCAACCTTCAGCACAACATCTCCTTTTGAAAGAGATCTCATACCCCTTAGTGCCTGCACATTAGAGACTAAGTGAGTACATGATCCGGTATCAATTACCCAATCTTGGATAGTTGTGGCTAAGTTTAAATTTAACTCAATAACAAGTATATCTTTGGGACGCTTGCGCTCAATCTTGCCTCCATCCAAGTTACTCTTGTACTTGGGGCAATTCATCTTGAAGTGTCCCTTTTCATGGCAATAGAAGCACTCCGTGTCGGAGTTAGGAGATTTCTTCCTCTTACTTCCCTTTGAGGTGCTCGCTTGTGCACCTCCACTCTTGCCATTACTTGTTTTGTTCTTTCCTTTGCCATTCTTTTTGGCAATCTTCTTGCTACTAGACGCAATGGATAAGACGGCATTCTCCTTTGTCTTTCCCATGTCAACCTCAGCAGTTTTAAGGGCATTATGCAGCTCATTCATTGTCATCTTCTTCTCACGCATATGATAATGCATGACGAAGTCCTTATAAGAATAAGGGAGTGACCCGAGAATGATATCCTCTGCAAAATCCTGAGGCATTGGAGAATTCAACTTCTCCAATTTCTCCAGGTAACCCTGCATCTTGAGAAAGTGCACAGAGACAGATTCACTCTCCAACATCTTGCACCTTGTGAGTGCGATGGTGGTCTTATAGCGCTCTTTACTAGCACTATCAGTGAACATCTTCTCCAATTGTGCCATAATTTCCTTGGCTGGAGTCTCAAGGAACTTTCTCTGCAACTGATCGCCAAGAGTGGCCAAGATCAGTCCACGCACAGTGCGTTCCTGCTCATTCCATTTCTTTTGGGCCTCTTTCTCATCGTCTGTTGGTGCGCCTGGTTTTGCCTCTTCTGGGTACTTGTCACTCATAATATGCAAAAGATCCTCCAGGAGCAAGACAATGTTCAATTTGATGTTCCAATCGGAATAGTTTGACCCGTCATTAGCAAGGGGGTGTTTTTCGACCATAGAACGCAGAAAATTAGGAAGAGTAGACATAGCTGGAAAATTCAATTTAGGGTATATGTTAATGTTCATGACTTATCACAAAATGTACAACAAAAATTTAAGTTTGTCCGTTTTGTTAGTCACTCAAGATCCTTTTCAAGTAAATGGCCTCACCAATCACTTGTCCAGGTAGGTACTTGTCACCAATCATAACCTTTAAGTAAAACGTGACTTTTGCTTAACCTTATGACTCTTGTCGTTCTCATTAAGAAAGATTAATCCAATTTCTTAATAGAACTCTCTTTTCCAAAACCCAAGCCTAGATCTTGGTGATTTGTATAAGAAAACTCATTTTATTGGACAACAAGTATGACGGAATTGTTCCCACATAATGAGCAAGAGAAGTGCCTCACACAACTCCCACTCACTTTTGGCCTAACAACCCGTTCATGCAAGTTCCACGATTTCCAGCAACCAGGTCACACTCATGCTTATCCCGAATTGCTAGCTTAAGGTGGATAAAATGAGAAGGAAAGATACTCTTAGATTTTTCATGGACATAGCAAATATATGACAACTTTGATAATTTTGGTAGGTCATGTATTCAAGCACCAATACCTATCCAAACCATTCAAATTATCACACAACATCATATATTCACAAGCTGCGTGGGTTGTATGGCTCTCGCTTGCATTCTTGTAGCTCTATCAATCATCTTCGTGAAAGATAAGTTTCTAAGCTATAAGAACCCCCAATTCTTATTCTATGTTTAGAAATACTCTAAAATAAAATAAAAATTACATTTAGAATTTCACAATCCCAAATATCCCATGTGGCATGCAAGCCATGAATGAATTAATACATCAATATTAATCAAATGAATTAAATGGCACTTTAGGCCGATTACAAGCATTCGTTCACATCATTCATTACAACACACAAGGCATTGGAATCTTGAGCCATACTAACCCACAATCCTCCTGCAAAATAAAGTTAGTGCACATATGCAATCTTACTGCACTATTTAACATCACTTTAGTTAAGTCCGTATCTCTCAAGTTCTTCAATTCATCTAAATCATTTCAAATTCCAATAATGATTTCTATAGAATAAACAATTTACTAATCAAATGTCATTCCAACTAATCTGCTCAAGAGTCCTTAACCAAATTAAAATTTTAATTTTATATTACTTCTGATCTGACTTGTATGAGCTCTTACACTATAGACCTCACTAAGTGGTCCCTTGTGCAAGTTAAGTTAATACAAAACAGATTTCAAGAAACAGTTTTCAGTTTCAGACAGCTGCGCACCAGTCAAAGATTTAGATGTTAAAACTCGTATGTTTCGAATAAAAATATAAAATATATATTTCTGGAAACTAGATTTAAGCACCTTTCTAAATATATAAAAATATTTGAAATTGGTTCAGCCATTTAAGAGAAAACTGCGTTTTAAACCAGTGTTCCAGATCTGAAAAACACATCTAAGTCACCTCTATAAATACTCAAATTCTTTAAAATCCGTAAAACTTTTGTATACACAATATAGTTTTCTCGAAACTAGACTTCAACATCTTTCCAACGATGTAAAGAAGTCAATAATCCATTCATCCAAGTTCAAGTTAAGCTCATTTGAATCTCAGCCAAAATAGAAAACAGTTTACTGGTAAACAGCACTCTCTCCAGTTTTCTCATTTTCGTTTTTCTTAAT
The DNA here is from genome assembly GCA_027725995.1 of Rhynchospora tenuis. NCBI lineage: Eukaryota > Viridiplantae > Streptophyta > Magnoliopsida > Poales > Cyperaceae > Rhynchospora > Rhynchospora tenuis. The sequence goes on from CM050888.1 coordinate 195,250,432, forward strand.
AAAACAGCTTAAACTTGTTGTTTTATTCCAGATCTACCTTCCACACATCACAAACAAGTGTGGAAATTTACAGATCTAAACAAAAACGTGATTCAAAAAGTAACAAAGTGATTTAAAGCAAAAAGAACTCAAAAACAGCAGATCTATGAACCGAAACTTGAGAGATAGTTAACTAAACACTTGTGCAATCAATTTTACACAAAAATAAATAGTCTTATTGTCATAAAACAGACCCACTCTCTGATACTACTGTTGGAATTTCGTGTGTATGCTAAGGAAGTGTAATTTTTAAAATTTTCTTCACGAATAAGCTCAATACACAAAGGATCTACGTTTCTATGACAATAGCAAGTAAGATTTCAGCAAAACATTTCATCGAGCACCTCATGTGCACACTTACAACAGCAAGCAACTTCATTTGAGGAGGGGAGAAGGTTATACCTCAAGAGATTGTCAAATCTCTTTGTAGAGAGAAGCCGATTTCTCTCTAGATCTCTTGGAAACCTTCTATTTTCGTTTCAGCCGCTGCACCGCCGTTGCAACGTCTTTTCTTCCTCTCGGTTCACCTTGAACCTAAACAACAAACTCAACCAGCGCTTAGATAGATGGATGGTGAGTTTAGAGCTTAGATCCAACCACCTAACAAGAGAAAAAGAAACTCACTCATAACACTCTCTTCTCTCTTGCATAGTTTAGCCACCTAAAGAAAGCTTGTTCTTTGAAGAAAAAAAAAAAGCAGAAATCCCATGTGCTCTCTATGGGTATTTTTGTCATTGTTCCATTTTTATTCTCTTCGCTACCTGATACGTACTAAACCTTCTTTCTTATGCCTGCAATGTAGTTCCTCCCCATCAGGGAAAAGAAAAAAAAGAAAAAAACTATTTCTAAAGTTGACCTCATATTGTTCTACTACATATATCCCATTAGATAATTTTAGGAGGTACGTACTAATGGAAATTTCAAGAAAAAAAAATTAGCCCTTGAAGGAAAAAAATCCTAGGAGCGGAGACAGAGGGGAAGAATTAGATGGACAATTGTCCTTCCGCAAAAAATTTTCTGTTCAACTTAATGGAAAAAAAAAAGGGGAGGGAAAAACTAGATGTTCGAAGTTTAGAAGATCGTTCTGACCATTCCATTGATATGAAAGGTTCAAAAGTTTAGAATTTGCAAAAGAAAAAAAAAAATTGTGGCGTCAATTTCCATCCGGAATCAACCCAACCCGGTAGACCTGATCCCTTGTAGGGTCACACTTAAAAGGAAACTTGACCCGAACCGTTTGCATGCCGTACTGCTGTACAAGTTGGTTACAGCGTAGCTATCCTCATGTCTCGGGTCAAAGGCCCCATTTGACTGTTTGATGGATCAGGCCCAACAACCCATTAATCCTCACCGTTGGATCATACACTGATTCCTTGATGAGGAGTTAAGATGTACTAATGCACAGCTGACATCAATTAAATTGGTTGTCAATGATTGATCTCTTTCTTGCAAGTTCCTTCGAAGAATAATGCGTTTTGATTTTGGCTTTTCGTACAAGTTGATAAAGGAGAAATAATAAAATAGGTACAGAAAATCAATGGAAGGAGTAAAGGACTCCTCTTTAAAACGATTTGTTTATTTAATCATGCACTCTCGTGCGATGTGGCTTTTTAGCCGGTTTAATTTTTGAGAACTTATAAAGCAGATTCTCTCAATTTAGTTATAGAAAGTCAGATTCGCTTTATCACAATCAGCTATATCTTTTTAGTCGAGTTTAAACTAAAAAAATAAAAAGTTTGCAACATTGAATTGGGCTACTTATCTTTGCAGTCGTAGGTTTAAGTTCCATCTTATCCAAGACCTCGCTGTTTAATTTAAAATTTTATTTTGTAGGGTTGCAAATGGTCACTCATTGAAAAAGAGGTTGGTTTAAATATGTTCATAAAGCAATGGTTGGTTTTAATATAACCATTTTACATGATTTTTGTCCTTATATATTTTTTTTTAAATCGTAAACTCAAAGATCAGAAAACCATTAAACATGCCTATAAAAATATTTTTTTAGAAAAGCCCAGAAAACTACGTTTAAGCCTGAAAAAAAATATCCAAAAAATTTCTAACGCGCCATTATACTAACAATTACATCTTGCTTTTATTATTATTTTTTTTTAATTTTTGTCATCCATACAATGACGGGTGTAACATTTGCATTACACAATTAATTGAGTTGTTGAATGTAATAACTATGATTTAAAATATCTAAAAAAAATATTTGTCCAACTATAAAAACAAGCCATTGATTGATTGAAAGGCGCAATACTCAAAAGAAAAGGTATAAACCTAGAAAAAGTGTAGGCCTATCGCTTACACATTTATAGCTACTTTGCAAGATGTTACTCTAATAATTTTAGTCGTACCCTTACCTGACACGACGCCACTAATAAGGAAACGAATTATTATGTCTTAATTAAGCGCTAACATTACAACTTATTCATTCTTTTGCGGCGTTCGTCGTGTGGCCCCTGGTGTCGAGGAAGTGACAAACGCATTGTAAAGAGTTTTTTTTTTTTAAGATAACGCTCATATTGTCCGATTCAAAGTTCTCAACTCTCTTGTCAAATCAAGCAGTGTTTTTCATCTCTCTTTAATTGGAAATTGGAAATGACAAACGATCGTCTTCTCTCCATTTTCCACAACTATTTGGTGAAAAACTTTGTTCTTAATTTCAAGGCAATTTATTCGCTCACGAAGAATATCTTTTCCGTAGGTCACTTTTAAATTCTCTCTATAAATATTCTTTGTTATAAAGAAAACCATGTGCAAGGGACACTTTTATAGAAGTATTGTACATGAATACTACATAATTATGAGAGAAGCATTGCAATTTTAAAATTAAAATCAATAATAATATTCTACATTTGTCCACACTTTATCTCTATCTCTATCTCTACTACTTATAAATGCACGCATACAAAGAGTGTAAACAATTCATATAAAAGGAATAAACATGTCATATAAAAAGGTGTTAAACAATTTTTATATTAATTATGGACCATTGATTTGTGTGATTTGATTTGATTAGTGGTCTAGATTAAAGTCAGACTTTTTATTAGAAAAATTTAAGTTACTACCAAATTAGCTATTTATTTAAAAGGAAAGACTAAATTATTGATTTTACCGTACCTTTATTGTCTAACATGTAAAGTTTTATATGAAATAAAAATAATATTAAAATTTTATTTTCTTATTTGTCCGCATATTGAGGGCATCTTTTGCTAGTGTTAGCAAACGAGTAAATGTTTTAATTGCTTTGACTGAATTTTGTGCTATGAGATTGCCTGATGTTAAGGAAAGAAATTTTTATCTTTCTTATTGTAGTTTTTTTTTTTCGAATTAAAAGTTCGAGAGGAAAGAAAAATTAACTGCGAGATGTTCTGGAAAGGAAATATCTTATTTTCCGTAGATTTTGTCTCTTTTTCTTTATCAAAATTAAACAGTGTAAAGGAATGTAAAATTCAAAATTTCGTACTTTTATAGTAAATTAAAATCGATGCTTTCATACTTTATAAACTCGTGTTTGTCAGCGGGGAAAAAGAAACTTTTTTATATACATTAGAATATTGTTCTCAAAACAGTTTATGGTGTCAATAGGTCAATGCAGATGGACCAGTATCCTCTGCAGTCAATATTGGAGATACCATAAAATCCATTAAGCACGTTCTTTTAAGATCCATGAGCATACTTCTAGTCACAATATCTGATGAAATGAATATTTGTTAAGATCTAGCAGCTAAGGAGCGTGTAATTAATATTTTTTACACAATCCAGTTGAATAAATAGCAAACAAGTCTAGACGTCTTTTAAACTATAGACTACTAAAGAAAACTAAATGAAAAAAAAAAAACAAATGTCATTTTCGTCTAATTGAATACAGAACAGATTGAAAAAAGAAAAGAAAAGATCGATTTCTTTAAAATTCCTAGTGTCGTCAATGTCTTCATGTGGTGTTTTATAAAAGTTGCGTTTAAAATACTAAACCAGTGGTAGATGGAAAAGTGATAATTAACAGAACGATCGTAAGATAATATTTAAAATACTGTTAATGTATTTGGAGTCGAGAAATTAAGTAGTATTAAAACAAATAATGAAAATATCTCTTTGATCTTTTTCCTTCTATCTTTCGTTATTTCAATTTTTTTTATATTAAATATAAGAAAGAGTGCCATTTAACTGCCATCTCACCAACACGATTGTAATTGGTAATAAATTTTACGTGAAACAATAGTACAATTTAAAATTGTACTAGAATAGTTAATTTTCAAACAGAATACAAACTACGAGTTTTTTTTTAGAATACATTGACAGCGGCTGTCAATCAACAAACTACGAGTTTTAAGATTAAAATTTTTTTTTCTACTTTTCGAATTTGACGACCTTTCGATTCCAAACATAAAATTGTTTCATAAGAAAATAGCACTCCTGCAACCCATCGTACTGTCAAATTTTCTTGTTTTGCTAAGTCCAAGCTATATGAATTAATATAAGGATCAAGTGGCTGTAACTTTTTTCCTAGATCTGGGTTACATTCTGGAGTCAGCGTAAGCAATTGCTTCTCTTGATCCGAGGTTCATTCTCTTTTCTTTATTTACTTCTGAACTCATTCCAAACAGAGATATACCTTTCAATTTGTTAAATTTAAATATATACATAAGTAATTTTTGGAAAGTTGTATAATAAGCAGAATTCACACAGAGATAATATTATTCTTCTGTCCTTATTGATTTTCTTTGGATGTATTTCTACAATATTATATTTTACTTCTAAAACAATTTAATTTCAAAATATGTCTCTCGAAATTAAGCAGAATTATATTTTCTCTCAATTATCTCTCGAAATTAAGTGATACATAGTACTGTTTTTTTTTTTTTTCTAATTATCAGTTACTTATTTGTCAGCATGAATGTTAGTGCGCCACAAAAATTTCGACGTAACAATGCATTTTTTTTTTAGAATAATTGTCAGCAGATACAATGCATATTTTTAATGTGATCAATAAACAATATAAGTTATATTCAAATTTAAATCTGTAGATTTCACATTTCATTGAACTGATTACGTGAGGATTTATATATTAAATTGTTAAGTGTGAACTTTTAATTCTGTTTGGATTGACATGCCGAAATACAACTGAATATAATTGTAGTTCATTACCTATGCGTGTTATTTTTTTTTAATAAAGCAACACTGCACAAAAATATTTTCTTTATAACACATTTAATAATTTCAGGCATCAAAGTTCTTACAAATAAAAATTAAAGGATAAAGATAAAAATGCTGACAATTTCTTTTAGACCGTTTTCTTTTTGCATCATATAGTAGGCCGTTTCGAGTGTCGTGGATGAAGGGTGCATGCCATGAATTGTGTATCGTCGTGTCACTTGTCCCAAATCGAATTATATATTTTCTTTTTCTTATTGAAAATCCGAAGTATATAATTTAAGCAAAACCCCATGTGCTCTTCATGTGGGTATTTTTGTTGTCGTTGTTTCATTTTTATTCTCTTCGCTACCTGACACGTACTAAACCTTCTTTCTTCTTTCTTATCCCTACAATTTAGTTCCTCTTCATTAGGAGTTGAAACAGAGACATCACAAGATTCACAACCATCTCCAGAGCTTCACTAGACAGCCACTGTCTAGTTTATCCAAAAAAAAAAAAAACCATCTCCAGAGCTTGTTGACTTTGGAAGAGACTTCTTAATGATGTAGAATTTCCGGATAGGAATATGATTTTATACAAAATTAAGAATTTGTTTGGAGAGTAACTTATAATTATTTGAACTGGTCATGCCCAACTTTTAAACAAAAAGGAACTAAATTCTTATAATATTTAACATTCAACAAGCTAATCCTTGTAGCTTTACAATGATAAACTTTAATAATGTATCAAATTAAGAGTAAGTGGGCATCCATTTTTTGTAGAGAATGGAGATTCAGCACACTAACATGAGTGGAGATGCAGATGAGAACCCTAAAGTACCAGCACGTTGTGAGTCCATCAATTGGACAATTGGTTACAGTCCCACGTGATCACTCTCAATAATTCCAAATTTTCAGACAACCCTCGTTCATGTGTAAATTACAAATATACGTCCTCAAATTTATAATAATATCATTACTCCGTTACATCGGATTAATGCCAATAGTAGTAGTCAGTAAAAAGATGTAAAGAACACGGACGATGCAATAAATAAATTTACTAGCGAAGTGATAAATGCATGTTTAGTTATAATAAAATATATTCAGAAGTTTATATCAATTTTGTCAAATATTGCTATACGAAAAGGCATTGTTACAACACTTTATAACCGAGTATAATAAAAAGTGAAATTTAATCATCTTAGTTAGTGTTATGAAATAAAGACATCGCTAACGGGAAGGGCCTTATTTTAAAATACTTCAAAAGCGTACAATATATTATCCAGCTTGCAAATGTCAGATATTTAAGGGACTAACTTGAAATTTAGTATAGCATGATTGCATTTGCAAGAATTGAAAAACGAGCGCTCCCATTGTTCACTGAGGTACTTGTTTTAGAATCTTTACAATGAGGTACTTGTTTTAGAATCCATTGAATCTTACAATGAGGTACCTGTTTACTTTTAGTCCTCTTTTTTTTGGGTACAACTTCTCTCAGTTCCTCTCCCCGTTTTTGTTTTCTTATATTTTTTTTTATACTGGTAGTCTGGTATCTCCCGTTGGTGGTGGTTAAATTAGTATTTACCGCCTTTGTGCGACAAACATTCACGCAGCTCTAGAGTTCTAGTATCCTGACATTTCATTATTCCAAAAAAAAAGTATTACGACGGTCTGTCGTGTAATGTGAAACGAAACTAAAAAGTCAAACAAGGGTATACTGTCCAAAATTTATCTAGCTTTGAAATCTCCAGGTGTCCAGTTTTTGTTCAAATTTTACATTTTATTTCTGACCTCCTAGATACTTGGGCTTTCTTATATATTTTAACATTTAAGTAAAAAATAGTAAAACTTTTAGAATTAAATAATATAAAAATCAGATTTTGTACCTCTTTCCCAAGTGGAAATGGAGCTCTCCATTGTTTGTGGAATTGAGGGTGCATGATTTGATTTCCTAGTCCAAGGAGTGATGAAGGCAAATCAAGGACTAAGACCAATTGACCGTTAAATAGTTTTCCGACAATCAAACGTTACACAATTACTAATCCTGCCGACAATTAACAACAACAACCAAGCTTAGAGGCGCTTAAAGAACAATCATTCCAATAATTAATTTATAACATTATTAACACACACACACACACACATGAACCCCACATGCTAGGCACCAATCAGATCATGCAACATGGTTACATGGTCTACTATACTGATACCGGACTAGATATCAGGCGCAATACATTGTTAGTGGGACCAAGTCTAACTCAAAATCTTATCATTTAGGCTAAGTTGCCAGAGTGCTTCCAAAAGTGTCATTAATTTAATGGTCCTCTGCAAAAAGAAAGAGAAGGGACCAATCTAGGTTCCTCAACTGTGCTAAGCTTAATAACTTTTATTTATATTCAAATTATTAAACCAAAACCAAAAATTGTCCTGCTTGATTTAAGTTGATAGTGAGAACTCTGATTTGTTGTTCATTACTTTTTTGTTTGAATGGGTATTATTATAAAACGTCACTAAAATATTTATATATTGGATCAATCAGGTTATTTTATTATCACATCATGTTGCTTGGATCAGATTTAATTTAAAAAAGGACACACAATTGACACCAAAAGGAAAAAGAAAAACAAGCAGAGGATCCAGATCCGGGACCAAAGTGCCTTCGTACTGTGCCATTTCCATTTTCCCGCAAGAAAAGGACAAGGGAACTCAAGCTCCAGCAATAGAATCCTTATCCCGTGCCGCGGGGCAAGCGTGCCGCTCAGGATCCGAGCCGTATGATTTGATCTCAACGGTTAATTTTTTTCGGGCCTATCAATCTGGTATTATTCACGGGGCACCCATCATCCATCGGACGGTTAGGATGCTGCGCGGCACGTTTGCCGCGCGCCAGCAGATTTGGTTTCCCAGCAATACACCTCCACTGTAGATTTTTTGTGGCTAGTTTAGAAGCATCATAACTGTCTCTTCTATAACTACACCACTACAATATTAAATCTTCCACAGAGAATCCTACAGTGTTTTCGTTTCTTATTTTCTTCTTTATGGACTAGATTTAGGTCGCTAGAAATGGGCATAAAGTAAGCGAAAACTAGTTCTTGTCCTTATCCCTCAATAATTGAAGAGGAAACAACTCTTTATAATTTATATTCGAAGGCTATGGAATAAATGGGAAATGGAAAGTGATCGAAAATTAATCTATAAAAAAAAATTGGCAGAAAGATGATCTCTCGAAAACAAAATGGTGGAAAGAGGATATAATAAGTACACAAGAAAACTTATTTTGGCTTGAAAATTTAAATTGCTTTGCTTTTGACGTCTCTAAGTGTCTTTTCTTGTTAATTATTCAATACTACAAATTTTGAAACAAAAATAACAAAACAAGATGGTTTAGATGTGATAATATGACCTTGATCTATGTTTATTATAATTGAGAAATTGCGACAATTCATGTTGTTTTAATCCTCATCAAGAGACTTGTACAATTCGCTGACAGAAGTACCTTTTAATACCTTTTATTTATGTTATTGATTGTCACCAACGCAATTCAAATGCTTTAATGTTTTCGTCTACATAGTCAAACTGATATTTTTTTTTCATTTAAATTTTAAATTATTCAATATATTTTAACAAATTACGCAATATAAAATTACAAAAAAAATGAGGTTTTAGTCTCTGCTTTTCAAATTATAATATGTTGTTGTTATATTTCTGTAATTCGAATAATTTATTATTTGGCTTTCAACAACATGATAGTTCGATAATTCTTTCTCAACAATAGAGTAAATCAATACCTTATCGTATTTTTATTGTTTTGATCTATAAAAGTAAGTTCACATGAAATGAGCATGCAAATGGATAAAGCTACTCTCGAAAGGAAAACTCAAATACTAGATAGAGATTAAAAAACAACTACCCATAAATATTCAATGTCATGCCTTTTGTTTTCTTATATTTATTGTTAACGTAATTCTTCTTATCAACTGACATCTCCAATAAATGCCAGTTCGCTCCGAAGGGTGTAAATAATTGTGTAATACATTATTTTTTGTATTTTTTTTTTTCAATTTGGTGCTTGAAGTTGCCTGAGAAACAACTTAACAAGTCAGAAAGACTCCCAACTGTTGGTCAACAAACTTTGTTTATTCCCATTTCCCAGTAACTTTTTTCTGGGGACACATTTGGGTGCTCGAGAGATAACTGATGCCATGATGAACTTTAGGCGCGGCGACCCCATGTTACCCCCACGTTAATGTCTCACTCAGTTTCGGCACGTCAAGTGTTCCCAGAATTTTTGTTGGGTGAAAAATAATTACAACATAACCCTTTTTTAAAAAATAAAATAAAAGAAAACTCATATTTGTATATTTGCTTCTTTACCCATTAAAGAACCTTTTAACTTACTCTTGCAGATTGCAGTACACCAAACAGGGCCCTCTACCCTCTTACTTCTTAATTAAGTACTGATATTATTAAATAATATACTGACAATAGTAATAATTACAGTTAAAGTAAAAAATAACTACACTCATTAAGACACTTCGAGGGTATATTTACTATAAAAATATTTAATTAGGGTTATATAAGTAAAAAGGGCACAAGAAATACAAATACCGTAGTATTTTCCCACCTACCGACGGTTCGAAGTGCGTGCGTCACTTTTATCTCCTTACTTCACATGACAGTGCGTGACCTGACCTCTCTTCTCAATTCGAATCGCTATTATTCGCTGCGCTTGTTAATAGAGAAAGTATTTCTCTGTTTTCTCCTTTTTTTCTCAGGTACATTGATTTCGAATTCATTCTATGCTTCCCACTTTCTCCTTTTCGCTTCTTTCCTTTCGCTCAGAGCCTTCGTTGCTTCTCTGGTTCCTTTCTTTCGGTTATTTTTTTCTTTATTTGTTAAAAATTTGTAATTTTGGGATCTGGGTCTGTATTTGTTTCTTGAAATTGTTTTCTGGGTGGTTTGAAAAGCTTGAATAGGTAATTTATTTTGTAATGTTGTCGAATTTTGGGTATTTATGAGTATTTTGGGAACTTCTTTAAGTCCTTTTGAGAGAGAATTTACTCTTGTTAATGGATAAATTTGGTACTTTCTGTACTTCTCAAATGAGGCTTGTGGGGACGATTCTCCTAGAACTCAAAATGTGTGAATCATCATTGTTTCGTGTAATGTTGTTGAAAAATCGATGTATAATTTCTCTACTGTTTATGGTTATGTTCCTTTCTTTACTCAGCAGTTGGTTATAATTTAAGAATTCCCTTTTTTGTATTTTGTAAATTTGAATATTATTGGAGGGGTAGGTGTCATGTGATATAACTTTGTCTAATTCTTTTTTATAGTTGTCATAATTGCTACTTTTGTTATTCTTAAAATAAAAGTTGAAGAATTATTTAGCGTTACTTTGACTATAACTGTTGTTGCCCACTTTTGCTATTACTACCTGTTTGCAATAGAGCCCTCTTTAATTTTAGTTATTCTTACTGTTTTGCTATTTCCAAATTGTAAATTGTTGAATATGTAATTTACATTAGTTTGTTTTCTTTGTTTCATAGTTTAGCAGAATTGTAAACTTAGTGGTATGAGATTGCAATTTAAGTAGAAAAGATGACAACAGATGTGGATCAAGGCTATTTTGCATGGTCACAAGAGGAATTAACCCAAAGAGATGCATCCACGGTAAGCTTAATGTACTTGTTTATGCATAGTCAGATGTGGATCAAGGATATTTTTCATGGAGAGTTGTTTTTTTATATATTACTATTTTCAGAGGGAAATTTCTTACCAGGCAGGATGGCCTACATGTACTTTTTCGTTTAATTTAGACCTGTTTATTATAAGTTTATAACTATCAAGAATTTCAAACCCAGAAAATGCTAACTTTGTGGAATTATACCTGTTTCATAGTCTGATTTTTTTACAGCTCACTAATATCCATCCTCAACTCATAATATTAAATTTATGTTATTTTTCTGTATTTTAGGGGGTTACAACCGCAAATGCTACCTTTGTGGAACTATACCTGTTGTATATTTTTACAGCTTCACTAATATCAATCCCCAAACTCAAATATTTAATTACATTATTTTTTTTAACATTTAGGGGGTTACGATCTCGCAAATGTTAGACCACGGCTCTGTCTCCTTTGGCAAATTTGAATTCGAGTCATTATCATGGGAAAAATGGTCAGTCTTCAGGCATGACAGGCGTCAGGAGGAACTTGAGAAATTTAACGGCCTAGTGGCAGAGAAGAAGGCCTATTTCGAGGAATATTACAAGAGGATGCGGGCCCTCAAAGCCTTGCAACAGCAACAGCAGCAGCAAGAGGAGCAAGCACGGCAGCAGACCCAGCAGACCGAACTCACCTTAGACTATAGTGTAGACGGGAGCCTCTCTGAGGAGGAACATGAAACAGATATGGGAAGAAAAATGGAAGCAGAAATGGTTGTTGAAGATAGAAGGAAAGATGCTGAAGGGAGTAATGTGGTCGAAAATGCTGGTGTTGGGGATACTGTGTCGGCGATGCCAATTGTTGGAGATGCAAAAGAAAGTGATGACAGAGGTAGCAAAGTGGCTACTCAGAAGCTTATAGGCCGCAGACCTGTTTCTAAGGTAAATTTTGTAGTTTCAAAAGAATCAAGGTTATGTTGCAAATGTGTCTTTCCCTCACACAATTACAGTGAATTCTACATACTCCTGTTGGAAATTTCTTATATGCCCCAGTGTGGAGATTGCAGTGATCGCCCATGGCGAAGGCCATTTTTGGTATTCGTGAGGTTTTTCAGGATTCATAATCCGCACCAATTTCTGGATCCAAGGCCTGTACCAACACCAAAGTGGCTCTTAACAGCAATTCTTTAATTGTGTATGGCTCAAACTTGTTTTAAATAATGTTTTTATTTTTCTTTTTTCTAGGAACCTTCTTGTTCTACACAAACCCGTCTTGGTCAGAAGCAAAACCCAAAACCTCAAACACGACCTACTGTGCATAAACCACAGCCACCTCCACCGCCACCACCACGAAAAACCATAAGAAAGACTGACAAAAGCAACCTAGTAAGAACAAAGGCTACTCGAACAATTCCGATTTCTAGTACAGCAACTACAAGTACAATTCCAGCCACCAAGAGGCCTAGTTCAAGCGCATCTATGCGGAGACCTGTCAGTTCTTGTGGGAACCGTCCCAGCTCAACACCACGGCGCCCACTTTTTTCAGCTGATAGTGGGAACCGTTCCAGCTCGACGCCACGACGGCCACTTTCTTCTGCTGGAGATGGTGGGAACCGTCCCAGCTCAATTCCACGACGGCCACCTTCTTCAGCTGGAGATGGTGGGAACCGTCCGAGCTCAACACCACGACGCCCGCTTTCTTCAGCTGGAGATAGGGGAAGAGGGCTGAGAGAGAAAGTGCAGAGATCAGATTTGAGTAATAATAGAATGGGAGCAGTTACTCCTGGAAAGATGAGCTCCTCTATGCATGTAAGTTCAGTTTGATTTCTTCTACCAGTAAGTACACAACAATGCACTTTCTAATTGTTGGCATTACTTGTTGCCGACATAAATTTTTGGTACCACTGCTTGGGCATTAAGTAACTTCCCTTCAACTATTTGCACTATTGTAAATCGAAGCATAATCCAATTTTTTTGTGGATGCACCTGTAAAATAGTATGCTGTTGGTGTCAATAGTGGTACACAACTGTTGACTTGGCCATTTTGGGTGGTAACAGTTCATTGCTGTTATTTTTTTCTTGCATCTATGTCCAAATCTGTTAGTTCTTGCTCTTGAGACGAGTTTATTATACCAGTTGGTACTTGGTAGTTCAATTATCTTTTGTGCTTGATCTTACAGGGTACTCCAAGAATGAGCATCATACCAAGTACTGTTAAATCCACCACAACAGAGTCTAAGAGGTTAATTCCTAATCCTAATATTTTGTGGAAAATTTGTTTATATCAATTTATGCTGGAAGCCCCATAGAAAGAATGCTAAATTTTCCTTTCTACTATTAAGGGGAAAACTATGATGAATCATTTGTGAAAACGGGAACAATAACAATAATCATTTGTTATTATTCTCCATAGGCAAGTTTTTAAGGATCCATCAGTCTTGATCAACAGTTCTACAAGTGTGACGAGAGTTGAAAGATATAACCCTGATGCTCAGAAATCAAGGTAATATTATTTTCTTTTGTCCAATTTTATCAGAGGATTGCCTTGAGATCATTATACATTATCCATTGATGTCAGCTTTTTTTTAAGGCTTTATATTATGCTACTGGCTTCTTAATTTTTAACATTTCATTCTCTGTAAGCAGGTCGATCAACCTGCCACCTAAGAAGAACCTGAGTTCTTCTAGTGCTAGCGATACCTTCTCAAGAAACAAAAGCAAAGAGGTAAAATGTCTAATCCAACAAATATGGTCCATCTTGTACCGAGCTTAAAATGGCTTTGGATGGAACCAGTACCTTTCACTGCTATAGCAGCTGTGTTTGGATGTGTCAAATTATAGCTATTCTTGGAATAGCATCAAGGAATAGCTATATTGCACATCCAAACAGTGTTAAAATAGTTTAGGAATAGCTATATTGAATGGGTTTTGTGTGGGTATAGCTATTCTCACAAAAACTTGGTATAGCTATTCTTAGTACAGCTATATTTTGGACTACTCTCTAAAATCCAAACACTAGGTAATAACATATCTTTGTACCAGCAGGCTTAGGATTACATGGCTCGAATTTTACTGAAGTTCATGCTAAGTTTCTATTTCTTCCAGTTATTTAAAGAGTATTCTTATAGCATTGGTTATATTTCTTGAAATTAGGTCCCAAACAAGAATACAGCAGGTCCAGGTTGTGGTACACCGCGAAATAATGTAACACCAGCTCGAAGCAGTGCTTCTGTGAGAAATGCAACCCCTTCGCGCATCACTGAAAGCAATAAGACATCAACTCACAAGGTATTGCCTTTTTTTAAGAGATTTTGTGTGCTTTTTGTCGGTAAACTTTTATTCTTTTTTCCTTTGCTGATGACATCGAACACTTATCACCATAAACTATTAAAATTTGACAATACAGCCCTGACCCTAACAAGATCTGTTTCATTCTAGCCTTAAAATGTAAAATAAAATCAGGTATGGCATGCTTTGCATGAAACTGCGATGCTAATATCTGAGCAGATAGTCATGTTTTGTTTGATTGGACATGGTTGTAACTTGTAAGTTTAGTTTTTTGCAAAGTCTCTGGAATTGTTGGATCTTAGATGCAGGTTTTGAAAAATGTCAATGTAATTTGCAAATACTTATGTAAAGCAATATCTAGTGAAGGTAAAAAAATCTTGACCCTTGTCATTTCAATTTGTGTCAATTATTTCATAAATGCATTAAATGAACAGAACAGTATGAATTCCGAGCCTTATAAGAATGCCTTTTGCTAATATCATGGCACTGTAATTCTTGGAAGTGACATTCAATTTTGGATTTATATATTAACTATTTTAACGCTCATCTGCTATACATTGTCTCAGCCTGTTCCTCCCCGTACCAGTGAAACATCGCGTGTCGGGAGTAGACCTAGTACAAGTAGCTCTTCTGTCAGCGCAAGGAAGCCAAAGTACATACTTTGCTAACTTTCCTCGTTTATCTAGTATTTAATATTAAATCAAGTTGCGTTTTGTTAAAGAAAAAATATGTGTAAACAACCTCCAAGTGACTGGTGAAAATAATCCTTAAAAATGAGAATAATCAAATGAAGGTGTACCATTGCAAGTAATAATATCAGGGGTGTTTTTGTTCTCACTTCAGTTTACCATGCTGTGTTTCAGGGTGGAGGGCAAAAAATGGAGGTGATTTGAATTTGACAATTTTGAACTCAAATGCACAAATCTGCAGCGCCTAGGCTTGAGCAATGCATGCTTCAGCTGGACAAAAATTTGTAACCATCACTGGTTAGATATTGTCTTAGATGTCTGTGGTCTGTACCTATTAAATCTCTCTTGTTTACCCTTGTTCGCAGCATATAGCAGTCAAGTGGCATTCTGTAATTGGTGTCATTCTTCTTGTTCCTCTCAATCCTGTGAAGTATTTTGACTCCTTATCAAAGAAATCTGAATCTATGTACATATTCAAAATTAATAACTGTTATTATGTAGAGACTTGTTACATTTTTAGAGCAATTGTTTTTTTTTTTATATATATTTAGTAGATGTATTCCCAAGGAATGGTTTGAGATTCTTTCTAAAAGAAAGGGAACGTTGGGGAGATGTGGGGAATTGTGTAGATATTGAGTGGTCATGGAAATGTTTTGTTCTGTTGTTGTTAGGAGATAGAATAGAGGACTTTTTTCTCTCATTAATCGGTTTAATTAAACATATTCTATTCCTTCATGGAAGTTATGCATGTTCCTCAATCAAGGTATAATACCACACCACCTTCCCTCCCGCTTTCCAATTGGATTTGTTTATTCCACCGTGGGAGAATAAGCAAAGTGCTCAAGTGTAAAATGTGTAATAAAGGAAGTAATTCGATAGTAAAATTAAAACTTTGCGTTCAATTCTACAAAATTTATCCGTTGGATTATTTGCATTGTTTCTAGCACAAAAGAAAGGACATTCATAAATCATAAGCTTTGGTTATGTAGCAAATGCCGAGGTTGTAGCTTTACGGATCACAAACTAAAAATAAAAAAAAAATCTTTCCTTCGTTCCTCTTGAGAGGGACTGTTGTGCAGTTGTACTTACTATTAGGCCTGTCAAACGTGGAGAAAAGACGGAATGGCCTTTTTCGTTTGCTGTGCCGTGTAGTTAAACGATATCAGCTTCCGTTTCGCAAACCGTTTCGTTTTGAAAACGAAATAGAAATTCATACCATTAATCGTTCCACTTTATAAATAACACATGAAACGATTTGAAACTAGGTCGAAACGGTAAGATTTCAGATTTCGTTTGCCGTTTCGTTATTGGAACGGAAGGAAATAGGGTGTTGTTATTCGTTTCGTTTGGTTTTAACGAAACGGCATCACGTGGGTTACTATCGAGTGTATGAAACTCGGTACTATGATCTTGATTTTTCATAGAAGTAGAATACAGGGGTGATATACACCATCCAATATTTTCCCATCCAGCGCCATCCAACAGGCCTGGACAGGTCAAAATAGAATTTTTTCCGCATGCTGACGTCAGCAAAAATTTTTGACCAATTTTTGAAAATTTTTTTGTGCTGGCGTAATCAAATATGCTGATTTAAGGGTTCAGTTAAATGTTTTAAGGGTTGAATTAAAGTGTATAAGTGTTCAGTTAGATGCACCAATAATTTAAAATTTTAGTGTTTTGTGTTCAGTTAAATACGTTAAGGGATGAACTTAAAGTATCTATGTGTTCAGTTAGTTGCAGCAGAAATTTGATTTCGTAGTTTTTGTGTTCAATTAAACTAGTTAAATAAAAAAACAAAATGAACAGATACAGCAAACATATTGAACATTTACAATAACAATATGAACATTTACGCAATAAACTGAACAATATACAAATTTCCTGAGTAAGAAATAAATGATCATATTCAACATACAAAGTGAAATAAATTATTGTTGCATCTAACTGAACACTTACACACTTTAATTCAACCCTTAAAACATTTAACTGAATCATTAAATCAGCATATTTGATGACGTCAGCACAAAAAAAGTTTCGAAAATTGGTCAAAAATTTTTTTGCTGACGTCAGCATGCGGAAAATGGATGGCGCTGGATGGGAAATCATGGATGGTCATTACCAATTCTGAGTAGAATAGTGGCTCCCAGCCTGCCTTCCCCAAAGTGTTGTTTAGGCCCATCAACCCAATTTGGGCCTATGATAAAGACCCACAAAAGAAGTAAACCCGAATTAGTGTTGAGCCGGTCCCCCGAGTAAGTGAGGAAAATTTTTGCACATTTAATTATTGGAAATTGCCTTCTTTATATTAGAATAGTGAAAAATAAAACCATCCTGCAAGTACTTCGTCTTTGTCAAATTTAAAAAAAAAAACATTTTATTTAAGTGTACATTTTGTAATTCTTAAATTGACACAAATTTCAACCGAATACAAAATCACAGATTAAACTGCACTTCTAATTTTAACCTGTGCACAACGTGTCTATACAAATCGTTGATGGAGAACACTTTAACCATTGTTACTGTGAAAAGCAACCGGATTCGGACCACCAATTCATACCATGAGCCGTCATCAAGTAACCTCCTTTTGACTTTGCAATTCCAAATTTTAAAATTTGAAAGTTTGGGAACAAAATAAGGTGGAGAAAGACTGAAGACGAAGAAGCGTGCTTTTCACTTTCTGAAAGGACCAGCACAAATAGTACGAGGATATGATTGGAGGAGATTTTGGGGCAGCAGACATGTAGACAAAATAATATCTCACTAAAGAAAAAAGTTACCATTATGCTTGCTCTCCAATTTATCCCAAGGATGATTCCATTTTTTGTTCCTATGCTTTGCATGACGAACCCACAGCTAAAAAAAAAACTACTGCTAATCTTGTACGATGCGCGATTCATTTCTATACGAATATGTTATTAAATGATTTCTTAATGAAATGAACGACCGTGTGGTCAAGATTCATAACTATAGAATGAACATCGCGCATATAATTTTTTTACGAGATTCAAAATGCTATATAAAAAATGCCAAAAAAAATTGAGAATACTATTGAAATATTATACGGAAGCTATCACAGAAAATAGTAAATATTATTTTTTCCACAAAGAATCATGGACCACAGAAAATCCAGACCACAAAAAATCATGCCCCGCATCCAAGGGGCCACAGAAAATCCACGCAAGTTACTGTGCTAACCAGAGTAACTCACACGTTTCCCACGACGGTCCAAGTTTATATAATTATAATAATATAAGAATAGAGAATATCTATTGTGAACCATGATGCATAGAGAGCCCTGTGCACCATGACCGTTTGATCGGTGGTTTTACAAATTGATAAATCTAAATTAACTAATCCAATCTATATATTGAAATCTCATAGAAAATAAAATTTTACAAATTTTAAATTTTTTTTACTATTTTTTCCAAATTTTTTACGGGAGCCTCTATGCATCATAGTTCACAGTAGATATTCTCAACTTCCAAATATATGTTTCTCAATTTTTGCTAAAAATCAGTGCGAGTCAACAAGTCTTATCTGTTCATTTTCCTTTTTTTTTTTGAATATCCGTCTTTAAACCGGCTTTAGTTTGCTTTTTGTTTATACTTTCCCATTGTGTTTTTTGGGTGTATTTTAATTTGATTAATCTAAATTGTTTATTGTTGCGACTATTTTAGCTGACATCATTTTTCGTATTTTCTGGATTGAGTCCATGTTGCCTGCTTGATTGACTACTGTTCAGTGGCAGGGGCCAGGGGAGATGAATGTGAGAATTGGCCCCGCTAAATTATAGAATTTATGATGTTTGTTATTAAATTTGTTTTGTGATATATAGGCTGAATTGAACAGTTTAAATCGATTATTCAAATACCAAAACTCGAACTTTGAAGCCGTTGTATAGGTTAATCGGTGACATGCATAGTGTTGTAGTTGATTCTAAAATTTGAATGTGTCATATTTGTTGAGATAACGAAAAATAAATAAATAAAGATTTAGGTGAATTTTTATATTTTCTTACGTCATTGCACACGTAATATGGTACATGAATCATTCTCGTATTTTAATGGAATAAAATATCATCGGGTTGATTTTATGCATAGTTTTTTTTTTCCCATATTATTGATGTATCTCGGAATTGATATTTCGTGGCGTTGCTTCTTGGTAAGTTTTTTTTTCCAGAAGAAATATATTCATGGCATTTGAAAATCGTGTCAATTTTTCCATTTTTATTAAAATCATGGGTAGCTTAGCTATATGTCCCCTCAAAACGACAACAATCCATATGTAGTTGTCCAAAAAACCGACAAAGCTCACACAACGATCTTTTAGTTTTGGTGTTATTATTTGCTGGATGTATGTACTTGAAAAAATAATTATAAGACTTTATTGATAGATCCGAGTATCCGACTCCTTTCTATATTAAATTTACTGAAAGTTCCTCGACACATTCACATGTTTCGTTTCATATTAAACAGCGTCACCCACATTGTCCACTCTTCCTAGAATACTCGTATTATTTGGATCCAAAGTTCCAAACACAACTCTTTAGTATATAGTATAGACATCTATGGCATATTATTATGAAATAAATTTCTAATAATTCAATCCCCATCAATTCATTTTATTTTCTAAGTTAAAAGATTAATTTCTAAAATGAATTTTATATAACATGCGTTTCCCTTTTTTAACATCTTGTCCAAATTATGCTATTGTATGCAATATATGCGGCTATGTCTAATCAATCCAAATTTAAGTTCAATGTGAAAGATAAGATGAAAATGGTGTCAATACCTCTAATCTTTTTCATGTATGAAAATTCTGTCTACAGCTCCTCTTTGTAATGTCAAAGACATCAATTTCTCCCATCGTCCATGACTCAAAACTAGTGTTATATACAATGCTGAGGTGGCAATAATCTCCAGACCGAACAAAAACATAAACATCGGGACAAATCAATCAAGCCTAATATTTTTATAAAACAAATTATTAGAAGTCCAATAAGCACAATACTAAAAATCTGATTATACTTAACAAAAGGCCAATCAATTTGAATTTGCTTAAATCTGAACTCGTTCAAATCCAAACTAACTGAAAATTTGACCAGATATGAATTCAAATTTTACCTATTTGACACCGTGTTTTTATTTGTTCATCCTGACGTAAAACAAAAACTTACTCAGATAGTCAGATTCAAATTGTTTGGTTTGACTCGTCTAATCATCGCCTGTATTGTTAAAAAAATTGTTAAAGGCATTACAAAACTGCCTCATTCGATCTCGTCATTTCCAAACCTTAACTGGAGGTAGTGACTAAACACTACACAATGTGTGAAAACTATCATGCTTCTTTCTTTGGCAACGTTTAACCTTGAGGTAAAAGGAGGGAATTTATTCAACAATTTCACTGTGGTCACTTACTCTGGCCCCAACCAACCCCTCCACTCCACTCCACTCCACTCCACTCTTCCCCAGCCTGTGGGACAACAAAGCCCAGCTTAGCGTTGCCTAGATTTTGGTCTACCATAATCCAGCATGGTTTTTACAAAATGAACTGGCCTTGTGTTTTGTTTCCTCTAGATTACTGAATTTCAAGTTGTTGTCCAAGTGTCAGGTTTAGAAAATCTAGAAACACTAGTGATCTATGTTGTTTTAAATTTCATTACTTTTTATGGTATTACTATAAGTAGGGAGTATATACCATTTAGAAAATCTAGATTAGTGCTTTTTTATATTGAACTTACGGAGTATATACCGCGTAAAGGGGAAAAAAAGTAGTTACTTAAACATCATAAGTAACTACAACGAATACTTGATAATATTGAAATTCAATTGTTTGAAAATGTATGATTTGAGTATGTTGTATTTGTAAAAATATTGTTGGATTTTGATACTCGTTTGATCTCAAAAGACTAAAAAATTGTGATGATCTTATATTTGCAGGTCTTTATTAAATATTAAGTGGCACTCAAATTATACAAATTTTTATGTACAATCCAGCTATAAAAATTAACAACAGTAATATAATATTTTTATTTTTAAAATTTTGCTTGATTTAATGAAAATATATCGAAATTTTCAAACTAACTTATCGATAAATTCCAACCCTTAAGCGTATTATGTTATCTAATCACTTAATTTAAAGTAAGAGAATTTAAATGAAAGTATCACAAACAGTAAATTTAAGACACACGTATCTATATCTTTCTAATTAAACATTGAGATATGTATGATGACAAATAACTTTATAAATCGTGTAAAGCTTTATGAAGGTTTTATTACTTTAAATATTTTATTTTTTTTACACTTTATTAGGATTTGCTCCGAAGGGAAGACAGGAAGGATTGGAGGGGGCGCCAAAAAAAAAAAAAAAAAAAAAAAGGTATGAAAAAAAAAAGAAGTTCATTCACCTTGCACCTGAGTAAATGAATTCTGATTTAAAAAAGGCGAGGAGGAAAATCAAATAATATTGTTCATTTTTTTCTAAAATTGTTCCCTCCTAGTTTAGCGATACAATATTTGAACTTGGGAGCAGATCCTTAGACCTTAGACGTACGAAATATATTTTTACTTTTTAAATCGAAGATAAGTATAAAAAGATAGGAAATACATGATTTTGGTATGTTATTTATCACGCAAAATTAAACTTTTAAGTATACATAAAGATTATTTTGTAAACAACATTGTTTGCATGCATCTGAGTCTTCCATGAATTGAATCACAAAGAAATGTCAAACATTACATAAAACAAAATAGATTATACATATAAGACGTTTTGTGCATTAATTCATGTTTCAATTAATTGGAGTAACACCTCAATCAACATGGACAAAATTCTCTAGATAACATATTTTCTTACTAAGGTTAAATGACCAGAGTCAACCAACAAAATTTTATTAAAATTTTTAAAAAAATTACCGATTAGTTAGTTACGATAAAAGGAACAGGAAAAAAATACAAAGAAAATATCTAAAAGATTCCTTTAATAAACACTCTAAATAACATATCCACATGCTAACATTTACGTCTACAATTGAAGAAAAAAACATTAGTAATCATGCAAATTATTTTTTTTTAAAGGGGTAGAGTTGATTATTATAGCCATCGTGTTTTTTTTTTTCAATATCTAAAAAGAAAGACATATAGACAAATTTGCACGATTTCCCTGTGAGAGTTTATTACTCTTTTGGATGAAAATAAACCGCCGACTAAATTGGGACAATATCTTAAATTAGGGAAAAAAAAACGAATAAAAACAAATCATAAACCGAATTATTGACTGTTGCAAAATTTCCATCTCCAAATAAACTGATATGTTATGTAGCAATGTACATCTGTCGTAACATTAAAAATAAATCAATTTAATATTCATCATTCAATAAGAAATCTCGTATTTGTCAAAAAAAAAAAAAGAAATCTCGTTTAAAAAAAGTATCATAACCATTTGGTAACTTCTTAGATAAAAACAAACCATAATTTAATACACCGGGTCCACAGAAAATCGGAGCGAGAGACAGGCCATGATCCAATGACTGGTGCCACGTAGGCTCGGACAATCCAGGCTCGAAAAACCCGAACCTAGAGCCAGCTGGTGACAGACTGTCATCAACTCGCTCTCTCTCTTCTTTGTTTCTCTCTTTCCTCTATTCTCTCTCTTCCGCTCTGTCTCTCTCTCTCTATCTATCTCTAGCCTCCCGTCTCTCCTTCTCTCTCTCTCTCTCTCTCTCTCTCTCTCGTGAGAAGAATCTAGGGTTTCGGCTCTCTCTCAGAGAGCGACCATCAATCGAGCGAGCGCCCTTTCATCGATTGGTGGATCCCAGATTGTTTGTTTCCTTGGGGCTCTCAAAGGCTCTCCTTTGAGCCCTGGATTCATTCATTCTTTCTACCTCTGCTAGGTTTTCCATGCTGCTTCGCTTGACACGGCTTCTTCCTCTCTAGGTATCTTTTTTGTTGGTTTTTTCAGCGAAATAGAATAATAGATATTTGTTTCTCTTTTCCTGGATCTGTTTGGTTGTTTAGGAATCGTAGCTTGAATGTAGGTTGTTGGTTTTGCTTTTCTTTGTAAGTTTGTTGTGTAGATAATTGTTGGTGGATAGATAGACTATTTGTTTGAAAAACTTGTTAAATTTGGTGTATGGTATTGATTAAGATTTGCATGTTATTGCAAAACCTTTTTATAACTTGTGAATAAACTGTGGCGTTTCAATCCTTTCATGGGTCTTCATGTATTAATTAGTCGACCCACAAAAGTGATTGATTTACATGCAATTTAATCTCCAATGGGGACCCCATTAGAGCATCCCTTGATCTCAAAGCTATGGTATGCCGGGGCTAACAGAATTATTAATAGGAGTTTCTTATTGTGGGTATCTCTGGTATTAAAGGATTGGTCCTGTTTCTTTCCAAATGGAGACAATTTGATTGTTTGAGTTTTTTGGCTTATTGTCGCCGCGTGGCTGAATGTTTGAGGGATGTTGTTCGTTTGGTCTCAGAATGCCATCCGATTGGTCTTATGATCGAGGAATGGTGGCGCATCATTGATCATTTATTGTTTTCTGTCGACTTGTCAGGGTAGGGTTTTAGAGGGAGAAGTACCAAAAATACTTCATTGACGTTAGCAATTAAATTTGTATTCCAGTTTTTTATCATAGTGGTTCCTATAATGCATCATAGACCTATTTTACTTGAGCGAAACATTTAGCAATTTTATGTCTCAAAAGGTCATTTTACCGACTCACTACCTATGTTTTACTGCAATTGAATACTGAACAGTATTTTTACACCTACATTTCTGCGAGCTTTTACCATTCTGAACTATAAATCTCCTTTGTATTGTAGCCAATTAAGGAAACTGTAGACAATATTATTATCTGAGAACTAACAAATTATTCTTTGTGTTTTTTCCTTGCATATAGCAGTGACATTTTAACCTCAAAAAACAAAATTCGAGGAGTGGCTCTCAGCCTTGTGGCGGGAGAACTGTGCGGGCCACTGTGTGGTATCGATGCTAGAGGGGAGCATGCGTGGGACCCGCTTATCGGCTGATGCCCGACCTCACAACCAACACCTCTGCTGCCGATGCGTTCAGTTGGGCATCTCTTTCTTTCTTCGTTCTCTTCTTCCTTCTCTGTATAGTCGCCCTCTTCAAATGCCTTCACCTCCATTTCAAGATAAAACAGCTCAGATCCTCCCACCTCTCCTATTTTAACGGGCCCTGGATCACCCGCATTTTACTAACCATAATTTCAGTTCTTCTATCTATTGGGGAGGTGCTCAGAACAAGCCTGGTGAAAAGAAAACTCTTCACTGACCTAGCTGCACAGGAAAATGTTTGCAAAGGGTATCTAGTATTTAATCTGGGTTTTGCTGAGCCATGCATTCTATTTGGATTTGTATTTCTTCTCCGCGCCTCATTACAACATCGCGACTCAGGGACCCTTAGTCGAAGATGGAATTTAAAGACCATACATTACATGTTACTTCTCTGTATACCTGCTTTGATTGCTCAATCAGCGCTGGTTTTTTGGGTGCCGAAGTTAACTGAGCAAAGTGGCAAGGAAAAACTACCAAAGTCATTTACAAGGAGCTCTCTATCAGTTGGTGAAGCAGGAACCAAAGAATACCTATGCATGTACCCGTTGCTTGTTACTATTTCACTAGCAGTGATTGAATTGATATTGATATGCTACTTGGGTTGGAAAGGGTGCGTTGTGTTTAAGGAAGCAGTAAACAAGCGGTTGAAAAACCGAGTGGCATGTATCGGCTTCTGGGTTCCATGCCTCTCACTGGTACGGCTTCTTCTTCTGGGACTTTCAGTTATGCCCCACCCAGGAAGCTTCTGGGTTCAGTTAATGACCTTCTCTGCCTTTTTAACAAGCCTGTTTGGCATCTCGATTGGCATTTTAATCTTGGTCTTTTACCCGGTAAATGATGCTCTAGTTCTAGAACGGGAATTGGTTCAAAATGCTAGAACAATCACTGTCGAGCTGCCTTATGACGACTATTACTCTGATGGAGCGTCTCTTATTGGGAATCGAAGCTATCTGGATTTGGAGAGAAACTCTGAGACTAGTACAAAGCAGGGCTCGATATCATTTCGCACCATGGTCGGGTCAGAGGGGATGTCGGAGGACCCGCCTGGTTACTTCCGAGGTGGCCTGCTTCACGGCGGGTCGCCATCCAGTTCGTCACCCTCATCAGTTTCACGGCCAATGCTACCGCTCAGAGAAGTACCAAGGTATTGAAGTTCAGAGATGGTCATGATGAAGAAAATTTCAAAATGGAAATCTAGAAGTATTTTATTTATGTTTTTTTTTTGTTTTAATTTTTACTTTTTTTGGGAGCAAATTAAGTAATGTTAACAGTTTTGTGGTAACGAGAAAGGTTTTGCTGTAAAGTTTTTTCTTTTAACAATCAGTAGCTCTAGCAATGAATCATGAGTAGAATACATTTGTTAGTTTATTCATCTTGCAGTTTTTTGTTTAATGATATCGGGGCGCATGGTAGGCTTTTCTAGATAGCTTTGCTTAATGACAAAGGAGAATAATGCTGTCTTTTAATTTGCAAGAGGTAATTTGTTTTTATTCTGGGCAGTGGGTAGTAACAATACAGGGTATTTCACTATGTACAATGTCAAATAAGAACAGACATGATGTTAGCTGTATGCACTATCTGAGATGGTAGGCGTGATTCACTGATTCTCAGCTAAAAGGAAATAGCTTTTTAGGAGTGTGTCAATAGCTAATGATCGGATGGATAAACCTTTTTTTTTTTTGCCTTTCCGTATCGTTATTATCTGTAATTTATTTTTCCGTAAGTTGTATCTTTATGCGTGCTTTATTCAACATGCTAAAATCGTAGATAGTTATCTAATAAAATAACAACATATAATCTAATTTTAATAAAGAAATATACTACATAGATCCTGACCTGTACATAAATTATAATAGGCAACAAAGTTATATGTATGGATTATTAATCAATAAAATTATAAATATTTATTTATGTAATTAAATGAATAATTAAAAAATCATTTTGATTTTATATTTGTTTATCATCCTATAATTTATCCAAAATTTCTCTTACTACATTATCCTATCTAATACGGTACAAATTAAACAATTGAATAATAGAATAAATAAATGATTTTTAATCAATGGCGCTAATGCTTCTTATCTGTCTAAATTTCTAGCAAGAATAAACATAAAATATTTGTCAGATCGCCATCCCTTTCGCCTGGGTAGTGTAGTAGTTTATAATGGGAACGAATAGGAAGTCTAAACTAACTATGATAAGAATAGATTTGTGGTGGATGACATAATGAACAAAGGATATGGTATTACAAAATTTGGGATTAGGAGAATGAACAGCAATTAACTTATTTCAACGTTTTTCGCCAAAATAAAATTTTTAGTTACATGAACAACGCATTCCAAGCTTTACATGTTGATATGTTGGATCCATTAATATAGTAATATTATCTACATACTATAATAAGGATATTTAAGATGAAATGGATATCTCCTGTTTTTAATGAATGGAGAAGATTAGGCAAGTTGAAGAAGGCTATCCAAAGGAATTGGCTGGCTAATGGCTGGAATCTACGGTCTCCATCTGGTGGTATCTTCTTTCAATGACTTGGGTTGGCTGTTAGTATATGACAGCTATACATACATACTCCATTCACCTACAGATATTTTTGTAGGGATTTTCCTTTGCTTTTTCCAATTTTAGAATTTGAATTCGTGAAAGTCTGAAACTACAGACTTTTCATAGAATAGACCTGCCACTTGCCATGCAACATTCCTCGCATTCTCACATTTTTTTATATTTCTTAAATTCAGACATCATATCCTAAACTTAACTTACTCAAAAATCCAAAATATTAGTCTTAATTAAGGAATGAAACAAACAATTAATCTTGACTCATGTGACTTTCAAGTATTCCCTGTCATATTTTATTATTTTTGTATTCTATGAGGTTGACAAATAATTAATTATTTTAATATATCTTTCGTTTCTACGAAACTTATAGACAACAAATTAATTATAAAAAGAATAATATTTGAACTGCAACCACTTAAATTTTAGTGAAATTAAAATCAATTATTTAAATTCATGGTTCGATTCGATTACTATTATTATTATTATTATTTGTTTAAGCCAACTAACTCGAACGCATACAAGCTGCATCATCTGTTATTCCATGAATACGCATGATAACCTCCATACATTGCACCGATTCTCTTCATTAAATCTCCTTCCAACTAATAGAAAAGTCTCATCCTTTGATTTTGATAACCCATAGTTACATGCCCTATCAGATTTGTTTGTCGGTTAATTGTTAGGCGGTGGCTGTATACGCTCCTATCGGCATCAAACAAACAACGTATCCCTCCTTTTTTCCTTTTGTACGTACTTGTGTTACTTTCCCCTTTTTAATTATGTTCGGTCAGAATATATATATTTTTAAGTACAAATCCAGCAAGAGTCCAAAAATTAATTTTTATAGGATTTGTGAAATTGATCACAAGTGTCTATATCTCTTTGCAAAAAAATGTCAGACCATGTTAAGCAGAAGCATAGTATTTTCTTGACGCATACGAAATTACAAAAATTTTCATAAGTCACGACTGTCTACATCTTCAATATGATAATTGAGAAGATCCAAATGTGCTTGATAAAGCAACTGAAATTATAATTCTGTAATTTAAACCCTTCTTCCAAATTTTAAAGAACTTGCGAAAAAAAAGCAGGAAAAGCCGTGAAACAATTTTTTTTTTTAGAAAAAGACGTTTGATATGCAAAAATACCTAACTCGTTGCCGAATTAACGCAGGACGCTTCATAACAGGCTTTGATCAAAATGTTTTTACGTAGACTTGCATTTCATTTTATTTCATTAGAATTGATTTATCAGAATTTCGTCGGGTCTCATAACATGAAAAGATTTCTAATCAAATGAAATGAAGTCCGTTTATTTTGATAAATAAAATTCTAATGAAATGAAATCCGGTATGACAGAAAATTGATTTTAATCAGGATCTAATTCGACAATTTTTTAAATTGAGCAACGAGTAAAATAAAAAAAATAATAAATGTCATGTTTCTAATTCTTCTCGGTCTCAGTAACTTAAATATCCCTTGTGCAGCTATGCTTTGTGGGAACCAGTGCTGAATTCTGACGCAAAATGGCTCATTAAGTAGAGTAGTCATAACCCAGTAAGTCATGCCAGCAATACTTGTCAGAGCACAAATGCTCGACATAAATGTCTTGGTCCCACTGCTATAAATCAGCACAAATGCACAAATCCAAACATGCGAGATGGTGTCGTGGCTTGTGGACCGATAACTATTGTTCTGACAATTGGAAATCAATATAGGCAATTTACAATAGAGTTAGCCTTGTAGAAATGAGAAGTCATATTTTGAATTAAAAGTTTGGACTCTGGACGACCCATGTTGCTATTTTTATCATTCAATGTCAGACTTGCATGTTTGGAGTTGATAAAATTTTATCTCGCAAGTCATAGAATTTGCAGAGAGACTTTTAATGTTCTATTTGGATCCTAACGTGTGATTTTCTTTCTATTAAAATGGCCTGCATTAACTCCTTTTTATCGTGTAAAAAATTAGTGGTTTATTTTATGCTTCTAGTTAATGTCGTGATTTTGCCTTCAGCATATGTTGTGCTGGTCCTAGATAAGTGCATCCAATGATTCTAATCCAATTGAATTGATCCAGTGAGAACTAAAATTCGTAATCAAGCTAGAAAAATTGTTCTCTGTCTGGGCTGGATAATAAGGGCCTATTCTTAGATCTGCATCTAGGCCCCATAAAAGAAAGGCATACGCTCACGGCCCACTCAAAAAGAGAATTGTTAATTGTTTTTACTAGAAAATTTCTCCAGATTTGTTCATCAATTTTGCATCTTTGTTGATAACTATAAACTATCGATAAATTGGAATCTGTATATACTTAATATAAAATTGAGTTCATATTTCACATTTAATTAATTTAATTGGAAAACTATTTGTCTCGCTAGAATTGATGAACCTACACAAAGCAAATCGTTACTCTTGGACTACAGATTTGTCAAACTCAGAACTGAAGTACAAACTTGGCATCACTATTAACTATTTCGATGACTGATGAGTGTGGAATCAGATTCAAAAGCAACTTTTATGACCTAATGAACTAAACAGTGACACAATCACATATCACAACGGAGTCACTGATTTTTTGTACTGGAATTCCGTTCAATATTCTTAGTTTATATATTTTAAAATTTTAAATTATACAAATAAGCTTAAAATTTATACTGGAATCCCGTTCAATATTCTTAGTTTATATATTTAAAAATTTTAAAGTTATAAAAACAAGCTTAAAATTTAAATAACTATAAAACCGCCATATTTTGTGTCGTTTCAATCCTGAAGACAGAGTATTGGAACGAAAATCCAGTCTCCTCCGGAATTTCTTTCAAAAAAAAAAAGAAGAATTAAATTAAAAACTGAGAGTCAAATTTGACTTTTTAATTTGTCAGTGGTCAATCTGGCTTTACAATTCTTCTATACATTACTTTGTTGATGTTAAGGTCGTCGGTTGGAGTGGTTGTTCGTTTTTTATATTGCGCCTTGCTTTTCTCTAATAGTCTCCTCATGAGTCATAACTCACAATACAAGTTGAACTTCTAAATATTAAAAAATACTCGTTGACCGATACTTATTGTACTGCAAAATAGGTTAACTTTCGGTCTATATATGAACGAATATAATTTTATTTGGATTCATAATTCAAAAAGAAAATTTCGAATTCGGGTTCAAACCGTGTTAATTACAAAAGGTAATTTCAAAATCAATTCCCCTGCAAAAAACGTTTGGTTTCAACCAACCAAAAGACGTCCGCCAGCCACGCTCCTTGACACGTGGCACCTCACCAACCATTCTTTACACCAATTTTTTCGCATGTTCTAGAACAATTCTCTCCTTCCAAAACTACCCAAATATCTCGCGCGGATTTCGGACCGAGTTCTAAGCTTTCTCCACCACTTTTAGGGGCACTTTCGTACTTTCTATAATTCAACGGTGCACGGTCGTTCCCGATCCTTCCGATCAAACGCAAAAAGGTCCCTCAAAAATGTCTAGCAAAGTATAAATGAACCAGGTGTATGGACCATAGAACCCAAAACGCTAATCAAAAGATCTGCCATTAGAGGTCCTGTGATCCCGGTCTATTGCGTTATAAAAGCACGATGCTTAATTCGGCCGCCTTGGTGCAAGCCATTAGTGGGACCCAACAAACATAAATTTAAAAAACTTTTAAACCATAGACCGGGTCTTTGCATTAAATTTTGAGACCACCTTCGTAGCTTTTATTGAAGAGAAAGGCAATTAGGCATTCGCCGCTTTCGTTCGAGAGAGAGAGAGAGTACTAGAAGGAAGCGATTAGCGATCCGACCAAAGCTTGACGCCAATCTAACATTAGATCTGAGATCTCGTCAATGGCGTCGTTCTCCGAAGCACCTCCTGGGAACGCCAAGGCCGGGGAGAAGATCTTCAAGACGAAGTGCGCTCAGTGCCACACCGTTGAGAAGGGAGCTGGTCACAAGCAAGGTTTGTCGCCTTCTCTTTTCCTCTTATTCAATGTTTAGATATGAAAGCATGTACAATACGTTCTTGATCTGATTTGTAATGTGTCGTTGATGGATACCTTTAGCTTATTTGGTTATTGGTATTATAATATGAAGAAAATGTTAGAATTTATTAGTGGAGTTCCTCAATTTGTTGGGTTTTGTTTTTGATGGTTGTCTAATGCTGAGCACGAAGGGTCAATATTACATGGGAAGGGAAAGAAGGGGTTGTTCCATAACATTTATAAATGAGAAAGGTTGCTCCATTACTATGTAATTAAATTAAGGGGAACGTTTAGATGTTGAGGTGGAAATTTCTTCCCTCTAAAGATTTATTTTTGTAAATATTAAAATGAGGTGTATATTCAGTGAAAACAATCACATAGTCCCTTCCCTATTCTCCCACCCCTCCTTTCCTTCTCGAATACATTTCGCTTCACCTTATGTAATGGTTAAAAGAGTAATACGAAATATAGTACGATTTTTATGTTATAAAGGCCAACCTGATTTGCCAACTTTGCAGCTGAATGAACTACTATGTTTCATTTGTATGATTCCTCTTTACGGTGTGCTCTGGATTATAGGAAAAATAGGAAGGGAACAGAAAGGATTGAAGAAACAAGGATACGTTAAGTTTGTTACTTTGCAATTTGGGATTTATATATTTCTCGAAAAAAATGCAGAAACTCGTTCCCATATTCCTCCATCCGCTTCCATTCACCTTCTGAATAAACTGTTCTATCTCCCTTGTCTTCTTTTTGCTTCTTACAAAGCAAATTAGCAAACTATCCTGTTTCTACAAATGAAGTTTTACTCGATTCTAATTCTAATGAGGAAATTTAGATCTAGGTTAAGCTCCTGTGTTTTTTTTTTTTTTTTTTTTTTTTTTGTGCTGGCTTGTATGAATTATCTTCGTCATACAGTAAATACTTGGCTCACAAAAATGTTATTGAGAACCTATGACATAGAAGAAAAGAATTGAGCTTTTGGTTGTGCATTGTTTGCAAATGAAATTAGTTCCAAGATTTTGTGCTTGGGTTAAACTTACAGAAAAGGAATGCCATGTTTGGTCACGAGAACAATTTTTTATTTTTTTTAAACAAATGATGTGTTTCTGTTGACAGGGCCAAATCTGAATGGTCTTTTTGGGAGGCAATCTGGTACCACGGCAGGTTACTCATACTCTTCTGCAAACAAAAACATGGCTGTGATTTGGGAGGAGAATACTCTGTATGACTACCTTCTTAACCCCAAAAAGGTACTTGTAACGCTGTTTTTTTTGGCAATTACATTCCTCTCATATTAGTTGTGAAAATTGTTTGATAATTTTACTGCAGCCCAAATTTATGCCTTCAAAAAAATTTAGATTTGGATGGTAATATTCATACAAAGACATGCTGATTTCATGATGTAATGAAAACATTGAAATGCCCATATAATTGATGCTTATCATATGAATCATTTGTGTATTGTACATGAATATTCATATTCTGGTACATCTGACAATATGCATAGCCTAGTGAGTCTGAACTACTATATTCATTTCTAGAAAAGATATTATGCATACATTTTGAGGCCGGGTTCATACATTTTTACTGATTGCCTGTATCTGGGAAAGCTTTTTTCTATAAATTGTTGGATATCTCTTATTCATGAATTCTCTGTTCTACAGTACATTCCTGGAACAAAGATGGTGTTCCCTGGTCTGAAGAAGCCGCAAGAGCGTGCTGACTTGATTGCCTATCTTAAGGAATCCACTGCTTGATTGCAGCCCTCATCAAGTCTTTCTTTTTTTGTTTTAGTTTTTTATTTTGTTACGAAGATGACAAAATTTCTTTTGAGTTGATTACACAAATAAACGGTCGGCACAGCAGGGCTGTTGAACAGTTGAGACATTTAATTCTTTTTTCCTTTAATTTGACAAGATCTGTGGAAAATTCGTTTATAATATGGTATATGAGATTATTTGGACGTTGAATCAGATGTTCCGTTTTAAAATATTCCAGTCCTTGATATTCGCTTCAGGTGCTATAATTTCTATCACATGTGCATAATGGTCTTGTTCAGTGAATCAGATGTTCTATTTGTGTTGGATTTTAGTCCTTCATATCTGGTTCAGCTGCTATATTTTTTATCACATGTGATGATGGTGTTTCGCCCGGTGTTGCATATTGCTAGAATTATAATGCCTGTCATCTTCGCATAATGCTATTGCACTGTAGAACTGAATTGCTACTAGACGTCAACACTATTTGCGTTGTGCGCTTTGCCACGGAAATAGGGGCGCAAAGGAATGTTCTAGAATTGGTAGTTGGAGAAAGGGGTAAATTATATATCAAAGCAACTATCTAGCGTCAATAAAACACAGATTCATTTTTTGAACAGCATATTCTGCTTTACTCCGGCAATTTACATAAAAGCATATAAGAAGCCGCAACGCCCATGTTTAGAAACTAGTAAAAATGATATACTCCAGAGATTGACACTGACCGCAATAGCACAATAAGCCACATAAGCAACACTATCCGAATAGAGAAATTATCAAAACAGAGTAAAAGAAGTACACAAATAAAAAAAAGGTATCAACTAAAATTCAATATAAACTATGACAAGTCTAAGACCACAATCTGGCCTACACATTCATAATGTAACAAAGTGTGCAGCAAACATTTAACCCTGCCACTGACCCCCAGCTGCTGGGGCTGCACTGGCTTGAGCCGTGGCCCCAGCCGCAGCTGGTTGTGCTGTTCCTTGATCATAAACTGCCTGGGTTGCTGGCTGTTCTTGCACATAACCAGCCTGATTTACTGGCATCACCTGTCCATAGCCAGCTTGACTAGCAGCTGCATTGTACCCAGTTGATGGATCAGCGTACCCATAATTCATATTCGCTTGCACACCCATCGATTGATTGTATGCAGGTGCTGCCTGGCTATAACCAGGTGCAACTTGACCAGGTTGCTGGGGATATTGTTGGGGGTACTGTTGAGTGTATCCATCAGCCCCAGTCGGCTGGCTGTAGGCCTGCCCATACTGGCCCATAGCATATGGATTCTGGGGCTGAGCTGTTGCATTTGTGCCATAGGAACCACCTGCCGCTTGCCCCTGAGAGTACATTGCATTGTAAGTTTGCTGCTGGTAACCAGGTTGAGTCGGCTGTTGCCCATAGTACTGCTGAGCTGGTGGTGCCTGGTAGGACTGTTGCGCAGTCTGTGGATACGGGTTGGGAGCCCCATAACCTTGAGGAGGCTGCTGTTGGCCATACTGGTATCCGCCACTGGCGCCATACTGTGCTGGTGGTTGGTTCCCAGGAAAAGGAGCTCTTTGGTCCCACGAGGGGCCCATTGAGCCTCCCCGCCCACTGTTCCGAGAGGGAGGGTACTTGCCATAGCTTTGACGAGAGTTTTGAGGGAATTGCTGAGGATAGTTCTTACCTCTCTGATTGGGGTACTTGCTGAAGCCTGGGGATGATGATTGGTGTTGTTGACGAGGTGGCCCCCACTGTTTCTGTGAACCATGGCCATATGAACCTGGTCCTCGTGAACCATAGGTCTGACGAGGTCCTGGCCCTCCACGATTCTGAGAGTGTGGCCTTCCAGTCTGTTCAAATTAAGAAAAATGTCAGTGGTAAAGTGCAAACCAATCAAAGAAAAGGCGATAAATATATGAAGAAGTCAATATATAGCATATAACCAAAAGAGCAACAATAACCAATGGAACCAACTAGTTTAACATCAAGCTACCAGATTTCAACTAAAAAAAAACACAAGAATATTCTAACAAAACAAAGGTCGATTATTTATATACCTTCCAAGTTCACATTTTCAATTTCTAACAGACATCACAGTTAACAAGAGGAAAGAACCACTGTTAGCACTAAGTAGAATAAGTGGCTTTAAGCCAAAACATTTACTGGTACCAGTGCACCACACAATGATTAAGCAATCGCACAAGTCAGTAATTCTCGCCATAAAACTATTGGAATACGATCCTTAATAACAATAATATATGGTCATCAATGTGCCATTCAACGGAAAAGGAATAAAAAGCAGTGTACAGTTTATCCAAAATTATTCAGACATATTCCAAATAAGCTTCTCAGTATCAATTGAATTTTATTCACCGCACATAACAAAGCAAATTTAGCCAGTGTCAATGTTACAATCCCTAAATACATCAATTTGATCAAATTACTAAGAGAACAAAAAAGAGGGGACAAGCAGGAAGACCTCAACACTGGCACACTGAGCTAAAATTAGAACTATAGAAAGCAATAAAGAAAGAAAGAGGAATTAGGCATAACCGTATATTACTCCCATGTGAGAATAGAACTATGCGGTTAACCTTCAGCTCTTGAAGCAGCCCTACCCCAAACCAATTAAAAGATGGCACAGTACACAGCCTCACTTACACCTTTTTTTTGGTAGATAAAATACGTGATGGAGCTTCATCTGCATTTATGAAATCGAACCAATTCCAAATGCGGAACTTTGAAGCATTGTTAAATCCAAGACATTATATTGATTCCTTTTGGTTCATAGTGCCAAGTCTTTCTCATAATACTCATCAGAACAATCAATAACAAATATTCCAATACTTCACTATTCATATAAGATTACCATCTCATAATGGTCACTCCATATAACGAGTTTTATAATGATGTCATGATTAGATCAACACAATGTCAGCACTAAGATATAACTCTAAAGCAAATGAGCTCAGGCTTAACATTGCAACATTAAATGGTGTAACAAAGAAGGAAACTACCATATTCATCGTTAACAAGTATTAAGAAGACCAGAGATAGCATCTTACAGGAATCTAATATAAATTACATGGCAAATGCCTCAACAATAGGCAAAGAAATTGAAATTCCCCATAACTTAGTTATCTGTTTACGAGTATCTTCAGAATTATCGATTGCTAAGGACCATAACAAACGCATGTCTTGGTAAATTACTATGTTATGTTTGAGAAAAGATAACTTAGATGTCATTTTATATATTTCCCAATTTTCAGAATATCTCAGCAAGAATAAGTGGTGACAGCATAACCAGATGAGATTAGAGCTAAAAAATGGGCAAGTTTCTCTTCCTCAAAATCTTTAATTAAATTGTACAACTAAAATGTTGTCTGATCACCAGCCAAACATAGTTCCATTTGCAGAATCTCTAAGATAAAATTATTAACCAAAACTGTCGTACTGGTGCATACCCCCAGACCTGTATTCAATTTGCAAATACATCTTACTTAAAAAAAACTGGCATCGATAATAACAAGTACCTGATTTATAACATCTTTAATCATATATTTGGCTGCCTCAATTTGTTGCTTGCTTCCACTAAGCCGCACAGTTCTTTCCTTCGCATCTTCCCCCTCTGAATCTTGTGGTTGTACTAGCTTCAAATGTATATAAAAAAAAA
This sequence comes from Rhynchospora tenuis, assembly GCA_027725995.1. Lineage (NCBI taxonomy): Eukaryota > Viridiplantae > Streptophyta > Magnoliopsida > Poales > Cyperaceae > Rhynchospora > Rhynchospora tenuis. Next base: position 195,286,302 of record CM050888.1, read on the forward strand.
AAACTCAGAATGGTATACAAAGCAACCTATTTGCACAGAGATATAAATAATGTATACTGTTAATAAAGTAATTAGAAACAGCAAGTCCCACCAGAATGTGAGCACCAGAGCGCGCTTGAAGGTCCTTGATCATTTGACCTCCTTTTCCAATTATTGATCCAACCTACAATATTTTTCCTTTCCAAATTTGTCATTTCACGATCGATCGGTTAATAGGACCAGAATAAAAATTTGGCTATCAACTGACCTTATCAGTTGGAACTTGAATTTCAACTGGACTAGACTGTGACATATTGTATGCCCTACCAGATAGAGGCGGGGGACGACCAGCATCGGCCTTGATAAAAAGATAAGAAAAAAATTAGCAAGATAAACTATTTAACAGTTTATTGGACAAGGAAAATGTGTGAAAGGAAATTCTTCAACTATTATATGATTTGTATCCCCTATGAATCAAATAGACCAAATTATTACAAATTGAGCACCAAATAAACTAAAAAATTCTATCTATTGCATGCACAAACAATCAACAGTTCAATTAGTGGAAAGTAAACTATGCAATTAAACTCTAGAAGACTGAGAAAAAAAATATATATTCTAGTCAATCAGAGATACACAAGTCTACAAATCCAATAATAATAAAAAAAAGATATCTTTGAACAAATCTGCTCTATAAGGGAAACTGTTTTGAGATTCTAAAAACTCATGAAGGTGAGATGTATAATAGGAAAATCAACCTCAGCTAAGACATCTTTAATTAGTTCTTCGGCCTTGTCGATGCTTTCAATTGAGCCCAAAATTTCAACAGCACGAGTGGTGGCATCAGGTGCAGTCTCAGAATCTTTGACAATTTGTATTCTAGCACCCGACAATTTTTGCATGTTCCTTATAGTGTCCCCAGCTTTCCCGATTAGCACACCAACCTAAAATTTGTGAATAGGAAAATGTTATGAAAATCATTGCTACAGGATCTCATAGAATTCAGTGCCACAGAGCCAGGTCATATAAAAAATAAAGTAAATTTCTGATACCTTAAGAAAACAGTCATGCAACAAATTACCTCCTTTTCTTTTCCTTTTTTATCATGCATGGTATTTCTATAGGTATGTCAGATAGGAAAATGAGCATGAAAAACATACCTAAATTAATACAGGAGGTGGAAACACCTCCAAAATAAATGGAAGGTACAATAATACTACGGTAAGCTATTAATACCAAACAATACACATGGAACCAATACCTAGCATCAGGTAACTAACTAATAATGCTGTTTCATTTAGTATTATCCAAATCAGGTACATTCTCAAATTTTTTCTCACTTAAACATACAAACTAGTATCACAGCTATACTGTATACTTCAATCAGCAATTGAGAAAACCAGTACCCTATGGTTAGGAACTTCAATTGTACGGCTGGTCTCTGACGAATCATCAATTCTTTCTGTTCCATCACCATCCAAATCATCTTTGTTCACATCCCCATCAGCTGATTGCCCTAAACCATCATTATTATCATTCTCTCCATTCTCTGGCAATGGAGGTTCCTCTTCAAGTGCTTCACCTTTACAAAGTATAGAAATAGAAATTGTGAATAAAACTGCAAATTCATATTTATGAAGATTGCAATTGCAATATAGCAAAAAACAATCCAGCAATCTGATTTTGCTACTGATTTCGTTCATATAGATCCGAAAAGCCAGAATATACCTGATTTTGGAGCCTCCTCAGTCGTCTCAGTTTTCTGTCGCTTAGCCTCACTTCCCTCTCTCTCTTCTTCCCCTTCGTTTCCATCCTCTCCATTACCACCTCCCTCGAGCTCTCTCTCAACATCCTCATGCACCTCGAGCTTCCTCTTCAAATCTGGATTCTCCCGTCCGATCTCCTCACCAGCTGTTACTCCATCGCTTACGTCCTTCGCTTCCTCTTCCCCTTCCCCTTTCGCTTCCTCCACTTCTTTCTCCTCCAACTCCACCACTGGAGCTGTCTCCGACGGCGCTGTGGTTTCTAGCGTTTCGTTATCCACTGGAGGAGAGATCTCCGTTGGCGCAATCGCTACTACGTCCGATTCGGCCATGGCGAATGGACTACTGAAGGTTAGGGTTTGTTGAATTTTTCTCTCTCCTTTTCGCACTTTTTTTTTCTTTTTTGGAAAGAGGAAGGAAGAGGCTAGGGTTTCGATCGGGAAGATATTTGTGAGATTAGCGAGGTTTAAGGAGAAAAGACACAGAGTCACAGACGGGATAACAGAGTTTATTTATAGAAAGGGTTTTCGATCGATTCTCATCTCAAGGTGTCCTCGCGGCGTCTTACTTCTGGGAGGAGAAAAAAAATAAATAAATAAATAAACTTGATCTTCAGCCTTTTATTTAAATTTTGGATTTTTTTAAATTTACATTATGTACGCAATCATTGTGATATGATGATGATATGCGTATTACAACAAGTTCGACTTCGTTATTTATTGTTTTGATGACTTTGAATTTGAAATTATGGGCTTTCGGGAATAATTGGATTATTTTCTGTGCATGAATGACTTGATTGACGTTTATTGAGAAATACAAAATTGCATAATAGTGCATTGTTTCGGCTGAAAACAACTGTCAACACTTTCAATTTTTTTATGTTAGTGATAAATGTTCTTCAAACTGCTAATTTGGACAACACTTTTCAGTTTTGTAATTATTTAACCCTATTCAAATATACTGTTTTGATTCATTAGTGCCTTTAATACTATATTTTGTATCTTATATCAAAATAAAAATAAAAATGTTTCATTAATTTTTGTACCATTTTATTTATTGTTAATTAAAAAAATAAAATGGTACATTACACAATGAGCAAGATAGAACTGTTCTTCACTACTGCTGTATATCATTAATTCCTTTCTGGAAGGTAACAAATTATCGCACAAATAGCTTCAACAGTGTGATTGTACCCGACTTTCCTTACGAGCATCCACTGAACCTGATATTCCTGTTCTCTTTTCTCTCATCACTACTCGATTTAATAAGGCCACAACAGGACTGTCAATTGTACTAAACAATACACTACAATGAAAACAAATATATGAAATAAATAGTGCTGCTCATTTTTGTAGTCTGTCAAAAAGCAAAAAAAATATATATATATAATAATAATAATAATAAGCACTGATACCTGAATCGAACAGTTGACTGATAGGAAATGGACTGAGCTATGATTATGACTACATTGCACTAAGTAAAATTGATGTACATGGCAAGGGTATCCGTGTATCTCCTCATTATGATCTAGCATTACAACATCTAATACAAAGCAATGGTGTCGCCAGACACCAGCATGCTTCATAAAGTAACTCGATCAATTCTAGGGATTTGTTCATTGTTAGATAACTTGCTTTTGTGTTTCAGAAATTGTGTAACTTGTCTTCAACCCCTCTATTTTGATACTAGCAATGAAAAGTTCTACATGTCTTTGTAATCAAGGTGCAAGCTTCAAAATGTCATAAAGCTATTCATCAATATCTTTCACCGCATCCTACACAATAAAAGAACAATGTTGTTTTACGATTTAAACATACTGACATTGTTTGCAGCTAGAAAATATTCAGTGGAGGGAAAATACTTATAACATCTTTCTCTTTCTTTCGGTTTATTTACATGAATGATTAAGTTACACAAGGCTTCAATCCTGTTCTGCACAGAACTTATTAAGCAGATTTTACAAATTTGCATGCAGGTAGATATCAAAGTAGAAAAGTACAGCCAGAATGTACCAGCACCAAAAACACACATGTTTGTTGAATATGCAGCTTGAGTAATCTAATATTTATACTCTAACAGACTTCTAAATCATGTTCAATATGTGCGAAAAAGGAGAACATCAACTTCACAAGGCAATAAAAAAGAACTTGAAAAGTACAATATAAATACAAAAGTAGACCATTACCTTTGCAAGACGAGTAACATAAGCTGCAGCTATAGCTGTAAATAGCAGACCAATGCCTAATGTGATTAATTGCCCATCACCACCTGGCAATCCTACCTCTGACTCTTCTTGCTACAAAGAAAAAAAAGGCATAAGATCATCAAATCAGAACTAACCCTACAAGGTCAAAATTAAATGGTCCAGCTTATCATGATGGATGTAAACAAAAGGATTATTAAATCATTTTAGTTTTACTGGTGACACAATCATAAGTTGGGGTTCAGAGCCCACAAAAGAAAATTAAAAAAAAAAAGAATAAGAAACCTTATCATCTAACAATTTTGTAAATAAAGAATAAAATGTAAACAAAGGGAAAAGGAAATTCAAGCATACAATAATGGCTCGACCGAATGCACCAGCGCTAACATAAGCCCATGAACCAGGAAGCATCCCCAACCAACTGCAAACCAAATTCAAAGAAATATGTTACAGAAAAAATAGCTTAGCTGGTCAAAGAAAATAAAATAAACACTCTCCTTCATATCCATCAAAACTCCCTTCCCCAGGTCTTCAAAAGAAGCTTCCTTCCTTCCTCCTAGTAATGGATTTATATTTTGGTACCTTCTCTTGTGCATATTTCTTTATTTGATTTTTGAAGGAATCCAGTAGGATCCTCTTATGCTTTTCTTGTATGTTATCACCATTATAGGTTCTAGGTTTCTAGCTACCAGTGGAAGTATGATACTGTAGCTGTATAGCTCAATAGAAAATAGCACAAAAGGGAAGCTAATTAAAAATTTCAACCTCACCTGCCCAATACATAAGGCAAAAATTTCACAGAGGTAAGGCCATAAAGGTAGTTTCCAAGAGAGAATGGTAACAAAGGGCTTAATCGCAAGAGTGTCACCACCTTAAAGCCATTCTCCCCAATCGCTTTATCAATTGCTGCAAACTTCTTATTTCCTTCGACCAATTTAAGAATGCGTTCTCTTGCAAAATACCTTGCAATAAGAAAAGCCACAGCAGCTGCCAACTAAAAGTGTCAAAAGAAAAAGGATGGAGGTAAGTTATGATGTTTTCAATTTTACCAATTTACCAGCACAGGTACAGTCCAGTACAAACATTGTTTTTATTTTACTTTATTGAAATTTGTCCTGGTGCTGACCAATGAAATGATAAAACAGCAAACAAAGTAAAAGATTAATAAATTAAATATATAGTATGCATTTTTATTAATTAGGACCCAGCAAATCCACTGGGCACTGCCAGAGATATTAGTGTTAATAAGGACAAACACAAAAAGAAAATTTTCTAAAGAAACTTGTACATACAATATATAAAGACAAAAAGGAAATTATAAATAGAAACCTTTCTATATATAATATTATCGTAACTTGTATAAGTTTATCAAGTACATACCGTTCCGCTTATAGAAACAATGATGGTGCCAGTGACACTTCCAAATAGAAGCCCCGCTGACATGGTCAATGGAATAGCTGGAATCGCAAGAACCTGATACCAGTATGAAGAAAATTTCTAGTAAGTTTTGTAATAAGTACCTATCAATTAGGTGACCATTAACATACATAGAAGCATGGATTTAAGCAGCAGTTTATATGATTTAATCCATATTTCTGATATAAAGCTATTTCTATTCCGTACCTCTAATCCGGCATAAACAAGTACAAATAAAGCATATCCAGCTGGTCCATATCCTGTTATCATACAAAGTTCACTCATGAAATTTTACACAGTCATACAGTGAAAAGAAGCTAGAAGGAACAAAACTGCTACTAAATTAAGAACTCTCACCATCAATAACTTCCGAAAATTGTGTAAGAAACGAATTGATCTGATCTTTGTACACATACCCAACACCCCCAACTCCACCAATCACACCAACTAACAACAATCCAGCAAGAACAGTCCCTTTGACTGCGGCGCCACCATCAATCCCTTCGTCCGAATTCGATTCATCTTTCCCGGGACCCTTTTGTCGATCAAACTTGAAATTGTTGGGTACGTTAGGCGAGGCTTTGCGCAAAGTCGCCTTCTTTGATTCTCTGAGCGAAGAAAGGAGCTTGAGCGAGTGGTGGTAATGGCGGTGATGGTGGCGCCGAAGGGAGAGAGAGGACGAGCAAGGGAGAGGTGGGGAGAGGAGAGAGAAGTGGGAGGTGAAGGAAATGGAGGGCATTATGCGCAGAGGAGGGATAGTGCCATGGAGCATGGAGAGAGAGAGGTGATAAGAAAAGGAGAGAAATTGAAAAACAGTGGAGAGATGGAAGAGAGATGCAGAGGAGTTTGGGAGAGAGGCGTTCACCCACGTGGCACCATCGTGATCAAATGGCATTAGTCGTGTAATGGATATATCCGGTTGTTGAAACTGGAGAAGTGTCAGATTCCCTCGGCGTGGTTTGATGCTTTGATTTGTGGGAATTCGGATGGATATTCTTTTTTTTTTTTTGGTTGGCAGTATGGGAGTGGATAGTTCGTTTCGTTTCTGCTGTTAATTTTAACAGAACTTATGCATTTGCTGTTAATACATTTTTTTCCTTGTTCCGACACTAAATTGATGTTGAGAGTACGGATCGTACTACTTAGTGCGTATTTGTATAGTCCAAATTAATAAAGATGATTGTAAAATCTGTTTTTTGTAATTTAAATCGTATAAATATATATCAAATTTTGGTCAATTTAGAGCTAATTTGACTATTCAACAGATCATTTGAATGTTCACGTGTTTGGCCTTTGGAGTATGTAAATATATTAATAATTTTTTTTTGAAAATAGACTCCCAAGAAGGGAGGCCTGCATTCATTATCAAAATGCGCAAACTACAGTATCCAAGTCACATATAGTGACTACAACATAATCCAACAAAACTAAAGATGCTCCAGTAAGGGAGACTTCTACTCAAAAACAAGCTTAATATCACAGCAACCAAACAGAGACATCAAAAGAAACTAGCTACTGAGAAGCTGTTCCAGCACCTTGTGCAGCTTGCAACACCTCCATCTCCATCCCTGTAGAAGTGCCTGTCCAAAAACGATATAAACTAAATATAGAAGCACAAAGATTTGCTGCACAAACCCCAGCATTATCAGTAAAGACCCTATTGTTTCGTTCCTTCCAAATGACCCACATAAAAGCTGCAATATAAGTTAGCACCGAGTTCCTATTGGCTGCAGGTAGCCTAAAACAATAATCCCAAATTTCCCCTAAAGAATTACAGTTTATAAAGCAACCCCATTTATTAAAACGATTAAAAATAAGCCAGAAGATGTTAATAAAAGAACAATTTACAAATAAATGATCAATTGTTTCCTCGGCATCACAGAAAACACAAATGGGGTCTACCTGACAACCTCTAACACCTAGAATGTCCTTAGTTAAAATCTTGTACTTAAAAGCTAACCAACAAAACAATTTAACTTTTAAAGGAAATTTTAATTTCCAGAAACTATGAGCCCACTTATCTAAAACACCCCCATGTTTTAAAAACTCATAACAAGATTTCACACTATATTGAGCATTTCTACTCCAATGCCAAAGTGGCCTATCAGGAACATTACTAAACTGATAGTTATTCAATAAATGAAATAACTCCTCTTTTTCCCTACGCATCTCATTGGACACCCCCCTCTTAAGAAATAATCTAATATTTCCATTGTTCCAAACCTGCTGAACTGTAACTCTAGTTTTCTTAACTTTCTTAAAAATTGAAGGAAACTTCTGCTCTAAGGAGCCATGTTCAGTCCACTTGTCCACCCAAAACAAAGTGTTTTGCCCATTCCCGACCTCCTTAGAAGTACCTAATCTAACAATCTGGTCTAAGTCAAAGACTGCTTTCCAGAAAGGGGAATAACTAGAAGGAACTCTATGGGAATACTTAATTCTAATTATTTCTTTCCAAATCCCCTTGCAATCGGCACAATCCAAGTTCCATCGTCATTTCCTTAATAAAGCCTTGTTCATGTCTCCTAAGTCCAAAATGCCTTGTTCATGTCTCCTAAGTCCAAAATGCCCCACCCCCCCATAGCTTTAGGTCGACAAATAATATTCCACCTAACCAAAGCCATTTTCCTATTATTTCCTTTCATTCCCCATAAGAATTGTCTTCTTATTCTGTCTATTATTTTAAGTACCCAACCAGGCATCTTAAAGAAAGACAAGTAATAAAGAGGAATAGCAGTTAACACTGAGTTTAACAAAACTAATCTACCCCCAAGGATAAAAGGTTGCCTTTCCAAGTGGTTAACTTACTCCGAATTCTATCTATAACCTCAAGCCAATCTGCACGAGAAGGATTCTTCCAGTGCAAAGGTAACCCCAAATATTTCATGGGTAGAGACCCTATCTTGCAATTCATAATTGAAGCTAAATTGTTAGCCTCCCCATCACTTAAGTTTAAAGGGACTAAATATATTAATAATTAGATACCTTTCACATTAAATATATATTTTTTACCATGACTTATAATTAAAAAAATAAAACATATTTAAAAACTTCTTATAACAGTTGTAAAAAAAAAATATTGAATGAATTTTAACATAATAAACCGACTAGCATTTTCTTTCACTTCACCTTGTTTTTGGATCATTGAAGCTAAAAGTAAATTAGTAACAAAATGGTACAATAAGTTGAGGAATGTAATGTATGAAACACAAGTCAATTACTTTTCCAATATAAGCATGGAAAATAACCTCATTATCAAGAAGTCGTAACTCCATTGTGTTTTTTTCCCCTATTTTCCCAAACGGCACTACTAGCAGTGTGCATGATGTCCTTAGGCGCTTCATGTGCCTGTCCGAGTTTTCTGCCACAAGTATGGCTGAAAATTGTTCATTTGTTTCCTCCCCGATCAAAATTGTGGTCAAATGTATTTTGGTGATGCTAAACATCACCACCTCAAGGCACATCCCCGTCATACCAAGTGTCTTTTTACCACATTTTTGTGGTTATTCGAACTGGGAGTTTTCCCTTGCACTAGCAAATTTGATGTGGACGTTCTTTTGCAATTTGCACCATAAAAAAGGCATGGCACTTTTTGAGGTTAATATGGGCAGCTGGGTAGAAAAGTATTGTAAATTTCTTGTAAAACCAAATTGTAAAACTTGTACTATCTAATACAAGTTTTTTGTTATTTAGTAACTCAAATAACATAGTATTCTGAAACATATTGCAACATATTGTTTTGAAACTGAGTCTCATTTTACAAGTTTTTTTTTTTCTTGTATCAAACACCGCGCAGAGCCAGAGAAGCAACAGTTTTTTTCAAGCTTTTTATTCGTTCTGACAAACGCTTTTTTTCAAGCTTATATGAGAGAACTATTTATTGATTTTGAACTAAAGAACAATACAACGTTTTTTAAAACACATTTTCATCTGATTACAACACATTCAGAAGTGCATGATGACTAAATGCAAACCGGGAGTTAAATATTACCCAAATTTTATGTGGCTAATAAATATGAATAGGGGAATTCTGCCGTGCGGTCTGAATCGGGTCCATCTCACCATCTAATTAGACCCGCATAATTAATAAAAAAAGGCAATTTTGACCGCATGGCAGAATTTGCCATATGAATATCTGAAATAAAGCAAAATTAAAATTAAAATAGTTAGAATTATGTGAAAGACCTTTATCTATTAGTATTTAGTAATTAGTAATAACGTCTCCCGAACACTTAGTAGAAGCTAGCTTGATTTACAAACATCTCTCAGAAGTCGGCAAATCGAAACAATTTGAGCATGAACTAAAACGGTACAAACTACTAAGGCCCTGATCACAATGATTTTTACTCGGGATTTCATTTCATTTGAATTGATTTCGTAAGATTTTATAGGATTTTGTTAGACCTAATTACATAGGAATCCCAACCAAATGACACAAAATCCGCTCATTGTGATCAAGAATTTTCCAATGAAATGAAATGAATTGAAATCCTACATTAAAAAAAAGGGATTGTGATCAGGGCCTAAGTGTGAAGTGTCCCCTGCTGCAGCCCAAAAGCAGTTGTGGATATCCCTTCCTGGACTTTAATGGGCCTGTAATTAACCCTATAATGATTAATCCATCAGGTATATATTTTCTATCCTTAAATAAGGTCCATATGCGGCCGCTAAACTAGGAAGGATCTGGCGGTCTGGCCTCAATCATGTCCGTGCATGAACTTCTTTTCGAAGAAAAGTAAAAAAAAAAAATCCCCAAAAAAAAATTATCTGGTCGTGTCAGCAGGCACTATGAGCACCACAAAACAAAATAACAATTTTAGAAGTCACAAGTCACAATTATCTAATGACAAATTCAGAAAGTAGAGACGAGGAATAGCCGGTCCACGTCGATAACTGCTCCCGTAGAACAGTGACTCTTTCAATTTTAATCCGATTACTGCCGAATCATAGTATACATTAGAAGAATATAAAGCTCGGAGAGCGTGAGATGCACGTGTGAGGTTCTGTTACTGTAGTTAGAACAGTTCTCTCATCGTGGCCGTTGGTTTTTGGTCTGTCGATCTCAGCCACTCGCTCTCTCTCGCTAAAATCTGGGATGAAATCGACCTCATTCTTTCTCCTCTCGCTTTCTCCCTCGCCATCTCCGTACACCCTCCCATGCTTCACTGTTACGGCCAACAAACATGTCCTAGAGTTTGGTGCGTTGTCGATCATTCTTTCTCCTCTTGCTTAGCTGTCGATCCCTCTATGGTTCCGTGCAGTCAACACCATGCGTGCACATCGGTGGGATGGGCGCTGTAAGTCTCTCCCTCTCTCTCTGAGTTTCTCCTTTTTTTTCTCATCTCCATCTCTTTCTCTATTTCTTTTGCGCTGGGCTTCTCTCTTTCTCTTTCACATCACTGCTGTCTCTAATTCTTTCGCCTATAATTGTTGCAAAAAAAATTCGTGCTTTTTTTTCCTTGCCAGATAGAGATCCATATCACCATTGTTTTTCCTCTTTGCTCTTAAAGGGAGAGGAGCCAGGTTGGAGTAGGCAGTGCGACTGCAGCAGTAGATGTGGAGGAAGTAGATGGCTTAAGACAGGAATTTTAGGAGTCGAGCGAGGTCAGCTTGGTCTCCGGTAAGAGTTTGAGTGGCTATTACCTTGGTGGGGACTAGGGAGGTAAGTAATGCAAGAGGAAGTTGTTTGTGATCTCTCATTTGGCTGAAAATCCATCTAAGATGCCCACAAAATCTGGGTACTTCTACTGACGATTTCACATAATCTAAAATTAATTGCTCTTATCTTCTCCTTTTTTTCCCCTTTTAATTTACTTGCTTTTGTTGAGGCTTTTGAAGCGACTAAGATGGATTCAACAAGCAATTGAAAATTAACAAGAAAGAGACTAGGAGAGGTGAAGTGGGAAGGAATGAAGAGTACAGCAGAAAGGGTGATTGCAGGGTGACTATAGATAGGGAGTTCAAATAGACAGAGAACATTGCAAGGGTGGTACTGTTTCTGTGGACGACTAGGCCAGTGGTGGAGACGAGCAATTACTGGTGATCGCTTTCTTCCTGGTTGCGTTGTAAGTGGGTTGCACTCATTTTCCCATTTTCTTTCTTAGGGATTCCATGTCTTCTCTGATATGGGCTTTAATCTTTATAATCACTTATTCTGTCAAGCCTATTTCACATTATTATATGTTCTTATCGCCATGATGTTGTTGATATAAGGTTGTATCCTTACTTTCCATACATATTATTCATATGAAATTAATTTTCTTTTGTTTTTTCTGTTTATGTTTGCATAGAGAACTAAGCACATGAAGAGAGTAGTGAAATCATGGTCCAGGACGAGAGCATTGTTCATTTATCATAACTTTCTTAGTCAATTCCTTCTATTTATTTTTTGTTAAATGGATTTTTGTCAACAAAAGATCAATTGAAGTAAGCTGCTGAACAGAAACATGAGGTGCCTCCCTTTTTCATTATTAAACGAATATTATTTTTGTTGGCTATGTTTTATGGATTCAAAAGCCATTATCAAATTAGATTTCATGCTGCAAAACTGGTATGGTATTTATGAAAGTAAAAATATTTCAGTTTTTTACTTAATTACATGACTGTACATTTTGTTTTGTGTATTATGCAAAATTTATTCAATTTTATCAATAATAGTAGTGTTTAAGCCACCAGAATACAAAAATAAATTATTTATATGATTCATTTATTACAAACAGTAATGGAGACGGGCAAACATAAATAAAGAATGTCGTCAAGAAAATTTTGTTGGATAAGCAAATGTCCCCATTCATCAATAGTTGAAGTGTTTAAACTGTAATGTAGTTACAGTTTATAAAATTGATTTCAAATGATTTGGAACAATTCTACATTCTCTTTCGCTCTTAAGATTGTGAAGACTGTTGCCCGTGCAAAAAGAAATAAGTAAAAGACCTTATTCAATGTTGCGTAAAGGTACCAATATTTCTTCAGTATTTAACAAATTTCCAGACAATTATATTTCTCGACTAACATTTTATATTTTTCAATCTGTGGCAGTCAATGGAGGAAAAAACAAGAAATTAACCACTGATCCAAACAAACCGACGTTAGGTTCCTTTTTTCATTTTGTTTGTATCTTTATTACAGACTTACACATATATTGAGAGAAGTAAAGAGATAAGTCTATAAATTGGTTTAGCATTAGCACGTAGATCTTTTGATGATAATTCTGAAAGATGAATTTCTGAATTTTAGGACCAAACTGCCCTCATACACTCCTTCGAGTCTCTAACCATTATCTTGCTGCCCGATTTCTAGCATAAGGTGATAGTTATAGATACTAGAAGTACAGTACGACATGTAAAGAAGTTAAGAACAAAGGTTGCTATGATCCTTGCTACGCCAATCTCCAAACTTGCTCTGACGAATGTTGATGGCACTGGTTAGAAAAAAAAGATATGGGGATAAAACTAGGGTCTTTATTCAAAAAAGGGAGCGGGGATTCGAAGGCACGAGTACCTCTTCCTGTTGCTCTTCTCAGTTTTTTATTTAATGCATATTTACCTACATTTAATTCTTTTTGATAGAAAATAGTTTTAGTTTCTGTGCTTTGTCTCCCTTCTTGGTCAATAATATTCTTTGATCTCATTTCCTTTTTTCATTTTACCTGTAATTCATTTTCACGTTCCTTTTTTATCTTATTTTTCTTTTGTTCATGACTCCTTTGTAACTTGCAGGTTGGCGGTTTGAAACTGAAAAAAGAATGGAATTTGAAAGCCACCACCAGAAGGCACAAAGAATGCGGTATGAAACTGTTTTGACTGTAAGCGATTCTGAAACTGTGAAAAAGAGTCAAACTTACCTTTAATTTGTTTTGCAAATAATTGCATCAAAAGTTATTCCATATATCTCTTAGCTAACATAATCCAATTTTATTTGACCCAAAACCAAGGAGCCATAATTAATTGTAGGTGACATCCTGGGATCCTCTAATACAGCAGCACCTTTGAGTTTCAACAGCTTTAAAGTTTAAATTTGTTTGCATCAACTGACTAATAAATTTAACTTACACAGTACAATAGATTATTTATTTGGATTTACTTAGAAATTGTGCGGTGGATTACAAAATTGATGAAGTGGGGTTGCTGGCACTTAACCTATTTTTTCACAATGTTATGAGGTTAAAATTGTGTGATAAATAAGGGATGTTGCCTGGTTTGATCGGCTACTTAATTCCTTTATTTTCTTATAAAAGGTTTTAGAGGTTCATTTGGACAAAGTACTGTCATATTTTGAATAAGCTCTATGGCTATGATGCCTCCTCTCCTGGTATTTATTTACTGTCACCAGAATTTCTTTTTGTTCTCTTTCATTACTCGGTTCCAAGTGCAGAGATGAAATTCTTTTTGAGTTGGGGAAGATGTTAGTTTAATATTTCAATAAATGCAGGAATGGTAATGATTTTACCATTTGCAACGCGAACAAATGAAATGAGAGCACTGGCTAAGCACTGCTCTACCAGCATTGAATTGAGGATTTCTAATGAACTCCTGATTCTTCTCGATACCCAGGTTAATGATATTTTATTTTTACTGCATTACCTTTCTACAAGTGGTATAATTCATAATGTATCCAAAATGGGGGCTAATGTGTCAGATATATATACTATGGTAATTCCTAATTTATGCATGGCTGAGAGTTTAAGCTCTTTTGTGAACTAAATTATACATCAGCCATTCTCAAAGTACTGTCATATTCCAATAAAAAAATATTTCCATTTTTACCCCCAAGTGTGTCTATGCTTATCTATTTTGCCTTGACTTATCTCAGAATTAAGCTTTCAAATCTGGCAATTAAAAAATCGTACATTGGATGTAAGCTATATTAATTGGTTCCTTCTGTATTTTGTTTACCTTTCTAGAAAGATAGAAAAGTGTGTTTCATTTCATGTGGCATTTATTATTTCAACTTCGTAAGTTTCATTTTGATGTTCATTAAAATTTTAGACTAAATTTTATATACTAATAATAAGGACCATATCTGCAAGTGACTGATATATTATATGCATTCGACCTGATATGTGTTTGCTGAATGAAAAACTATATGAGCGATTGTTTACTATCAATTTCCAATCGCAGTGGATACTGATATTCAAAATTGAAGTTAGTGTCATTTATTCTATGAGGTGCAGTTGTGCAGGTTAAATTGGAGCTTAGGTGTCCAATTTCTTTCAAATTAGAAATGCAAAAGAGAGTAACAGCGATGAAGGAGATGGAAATTATAGGTTAGATCATAGTGATCTTTACTTTTGTTAATTGTTATAATACTTCTTACCGTGCCACAGTATAGACGAGGTTTTTTAAAAAAGATTATAATTAGATTTGGAATTTTTTTTTTTTTTTTTTTTGTAATAAAAGGAACGATTTGTACACTTCATTACCTCATGGTAAAATTATATGTTTTGTGCTTATCAAAGCATGGTTGATTGATTGTACGAATGCAAGATTTTATTGTGTCATGGTAATGTTCTGAATGCCATGGCTTTCTCTCTACAACCATCAAAACACTCTTATTATGAACCAGCTATGGATCCTGTACTCTGCGTAAACAGGTCATTCATCTTTAGTTATAGGATGATTAAACAAGAAAATTATCATTGCATGAATCGCGCAACGCGCGAAAATAGCACTAGTAAAAATATATTTGATGTATCTAACTTTTAGTCAAGAACTCTATCAAACTCTATACAGTTTACATATAACGAGCTCATTAATTTTAAATTGGATTTAATTGTAGATGGTAATCTCCAAATAAAAAATTACGTAACCATTGGCTCTTCATCTAAATGGGAAAACGCGCCGCTCTTTAGTCGAGCAAGTTTCGAAATTTAGAAATAGAACATTATAACCAATTGTAAAATAGCACGATTAAAAATAAGCGCCGCACTAAAGAGAATTTTGTTCATTAACAAACATTCATTTTCGACAATATTTTTTTTTCCTTATTGATAGATTTATTTTTATTTTTTTGAAATATAAAAATATTTTTTTCGAGTACTTATTTGGCCTGAACGTCTTCTAGTTCCAAACAATAGACGTCGATTTTTCATTAGAAAGCAAGGTTCGTAGCACCGTCAAAATCATCACAAACTTTCTTTTGTTTGCATTAAAGTCAGTACCCAATTTTTGTCACAATCGGTAATCCTTCATTATCAGTGAATTTTCCAACATTTTAAATATCTTTTTTTTCGAAAAAGACATTTTAAATATCCGTTGAAGAAATATCAAACTATTGCTATAATATTTTTCTAGAGAGATTCTCTTGTAATTAACACACATATACTAATTCCTAACATGTTAACGAGGAGAATCTATGATTCTTCGCAATGGACGAGTCTCGTTCGTTCCTAATGGAGGCTAGGAAACCGTGTTAATTAGTACACCAATTAACAATCTTATCAAGCGAAGCGAAACACCGAACCTCTTCCTTTTCTTTTTCCTGTTTCCTGTTTCTCTCTCCGACCGTGACTTCTCCTCTCCTTCCTCCTCCCTTTCCCCATTCCGATCGCATCCGTTGGCGATCGCATCACCTCCTCCTCCCACTAAGATCCGCCAGATCCGCCGATCCTGCCTGGACCCGTTTCACCATGGACGACATGTCGGGCATTCTCGCCCGAGACTTCGGCATTCGGCCCCAAGGCAAGGCTGCCCCTATGGCGGCCTCCAAGACCGCGTCCACCTATAGATCTACTCCTGCTTCCTCCACTTGGACCAACAACGCGTCCCCTTCCTACGACGATTTCTTCAACTCCGCTGCTTCTTCAACCACCCCAGCCAACTCCAGGTCCACCGTGAACCAACCCCACGACCCGATCCTAGACACCTTCAACAAAGGCCCGGTGTTTGATACGCCAGTTTACGACGACGATATATTTGACGGTGTTCCGGGCGTCAGGAGCTCCTCCACTAATATGAGATTCGACGATGTGTTTGGATCCGGACCGTCAGATCGGAGCCACGTGGAGCCACCCCCGGCCTATGATGATTTGTTGGGAGGTCTCGGGAGCAAGTCGGGCCGGGCTGATCGGAGCCATACCGCATCGCCGCCGCCGCCGTACGATGATTTCTTGGGTGGGTTGGGGGCTGCAGAGAGAAAGGATGACAAAGATCAGGGATCAGTGAAGACGAAGACCTCTGGTCTTTCGGGATTCGATGACTTGCTTCCTGGGTTTGGATCAAAAAGGTTCGGATCTAGTTGTTAATGATTTTGTTAAGCCACATGCCTGCACAGTATACACTGACAACTGGGCCTTTTAGCTTTTGCAGTTTAGTTCATATTTGGCAGAGATACATCTTGTATTATTATGTGGATATGGAAGTAGGCGTTTTGAGGATTGTCAGAGGTTGAAACTTACAAGTTTTTACCTTTAACTTAATCTCCGTGGAATTTTAACCAGACCCATAATTGGACTTTCCTGGAATTATGTTTCACAATATGAGCTAAAAAATGAACCATTCCGTATGGTTGGAAAATTAAAGTAGAGCTCAGTATTTAGCAAGAGCTATAAGTAGAATAAGTTCAATCTGATATTGTTCTATGCTTTCTGCTCGTCATCTGTAGAAATTATTCCCATTCATGAATTTTTATTTGAGATCTATTTTAATCTGCAATCCATTTTGGTTAAAAAAAGCACCACATCTTGTTATGATAATCAAATAACTTGATATTCATCTATCTTTTCTGCTCTGAGATTGTCCTTACGCATTTTTTTTTCAGTATCGTCCTTTTAATTTGTTTGATGCTTTTAAGTTCTAGTTATACCAAGAAATAAGTATCAAATTGGTCTGCTTGATTGAGGTAAAAGTCTTCTTGCCAATCTGATTGGTACTGATCAGAACCCATTGGTATAGTACTGGGACAAACAAAGGCATATGCACTTTACTTTTCAGCATGGTTCTTCATGCCATTAAATTATATTTTATGACCAGTATATAATGGTATGACGTTGCCATTTTCTTAGAGTTTGATGCCAACGGATAAAATCCATTTATGAAAAAAAAAAAATCTGTTAACGGGTATACTCCTGAGATCTAATGCTACACTCAGCGATACTTTTCCCCAAAATCTTAATGCTAGAGCTTATAATACTGTAGACATACACAGGCAATAGGAGAAGAGAAAGGTCAAAATTAATGTTCCTTGCTCTTTTACAGGGAGACTCCTGAAACCGACCTCCCGAAGCCACCAAAACCGGCCTCAAGTGTTCAGGATGACCCTTTTTCTGTTTTTGAAACAGTCACTTCACCCCCTTTGGTCCCTTCCTCTGGCCTATTCCCTGACCCACTTGACGAGTTTACCCGGCCTGCTTCATCTGGACCCATAAAAGTTGATTCTTCACCAATTTCTGACAATTTGTTTTCTGAGAACAGCAATTCATTTGAATCTGGTCCAAGCCATAATGGAAGGGAGAAGAGCCCTGATTTGAATGGCTCTTTCAGGGAGAAGGTTAATCCAAAAATAAGTGCTCGGGACACTAGCCCAATGGGTAGTTTTAACAAGAAAGGTACAGACGAGAGCTCTCCTTTGGACAATTATGAAATACCAATGGGGCAGGCAGGTCACAGGTCCATGGGGTCAGACTCCTTCTCTAGAAACCAAAAGCTGGTGGAGGACCCATCACCCGAGTCGAGTGAGAATTCAGAGACTGGAGAGGATATATGGCTGACAGTTTCTGAGATTCCTCTCTTCACTCGGCCAACTAGTGCTCCACCTCCTTCCAGGCCACCACCTCCTCTCACTGGAAAACCAAAAACTAGACAAAATTACAGCTTCAACAGGGATTCATCTCCCGTGGATGATCTAGAAAACTTTGCAATGGGGAAACCGCCATCGCAGAAATTTGAGTATGATGAAGGAGAGATGGAGAGAAGCTCTGCAGCAATGAAGGATGCCATGGACAAGGCCCAGGCGAAATTCAGGCATGCTAAGGAGGTTAGGGAAAAGATGAGGAGCAAGGAGGCTGAGCAGCTGGAGAGAGATGATTCCGAGAGAGAGATGGCTGAGAAGGACCGTGAAGAGAGAGAAAGAGAGGAGAGGGAGAGGGAGAGAGAGAGGGAAAGGAGAAGAATAGAAAGAGAGGAGGAAGAAAGGAGGAGGAAGGAGAAAGAGGAGAGAGATAAGGCCAGGCTGGCAGTTGAACGGGCCACAAGAGAGGCAAGAGAGAGAGCAGCCAATGATGCCAGGCTGAGGGCAGAAAGAGCAGCAGTCCTGAGGGCCCAACAGGAGGCCCGTGAGCGAGCTGCGGTAGATGCTCGTGATCGGGCTGCGGCGGAGGCCAAAGAGAAGGCTGAAAGGGAGGCGAGAGAGAAGGCAGCTGCTGCAGCAGCAATGGAGAGAGAGAGGGCTGAGAGGGAAGCTAGAGAGAAGGCAGCAGCTGAGAGACTGGAGAGGGAAAAGGCTGAGAAGGACAGGCAAGCTAGGAACCAGAGGGCTGCCGTGGAGAGGGCTGCAGCAGAAGCTAGAGAGAGACTGGCCCAGGCCGCAAGGGAGAGGCACCAGCAGCAAAGCCAGGCTCAACAGAGAAAGCCAGACCCAGTTCAGCAGAGGCGGCCCGACCCACCACAGCAGCAGAGGGCACCAGAAGATGACCTTGAGTCATTCTTTGGTTCTCGTGCAAATAGTGCTCCCAGGCCTGCTAGACCTGCTGCTTCTACAGTAAGTGAACTTAAATTTTTTTTTTTTTTTTGCCATTTAGAAAGCCAGTGGTTCTGCATCTTAAGTCTATGCATTTATAGTCTTTGGTGCATGATAGCATAATAGATGAACTTATCTTGATGACCCCTTGTAAACCACACATACCTGCGTCTGAATGGCAAAACTGAAGATTTATGAATCCTAATTTTCTCTGCATTGGAAGGGTTCCAGCACAAATTTGAACCGTTCTAGAACTTTAACATTCGTGTCAACAAAAACTCAAAACCGTGGGAATTCAGATCTGTGCCGGAACAATGCCTGCATGTTTGTGGATTTCAATTGAGACTTGCGGCCTACACTATTATTTTGTTGGGCTGTGTGCAGCTAGGGAAGTTTGTAGGCTATTGTGTGGCAGTTTTGGTCTATAATACTTTTTGGTGTTACTTTAGTTTCAGTTGAAGCCTTAGGGAAGCCATGAAATTGTTAACTTAGTGTAATTGGACTTGGACAAATTACTTAGAAATTAATAACTGTAGGAAAATATTTCCAAACTTTTTTATTAAGAGGCTGTCAGAAGAACAGTAAATATAACAGGAAACAAGGCATGGAAGTGCTCCTTTTTTAGAAATCCTGGAATGAACATGTATAATGTAAAAAGCAAAAGGATTTATGGAAAATTAAGCTAGTTCCACTTGGTGCTCATTGTTACATATTGGTGCTTACCTAAATATACTATTAGAAACCTTGCTTTTTATGGTATACTTCTTTCTTTTTTCAAGTGCTAAATAATGAAAAAAATTGCTGATTTAATGGTCGCATTTGTCATCATGTTTTAGCAATGGCTGTTGCAGTATCTACTTGACTGCTATATTTTAATCATTGGTTGTTTTTATACTGTTTTAGTTGTATTCTTGAAACGAGGTGAACTTTTGTGTACTGATGTGGCTCCTGATTTTCAGGAATCATTATTTGAGACCCAGACTCAAACCAAGGGACCCGATGCATCACGTAGAACAGCTTCTGTTTCCGGGGCCAGCATTCCCAAGGCCTCTTCAGTTAACATGATGGATGATCTGAGTGCTATTTTTGGAGGTGCAGGTGCATTTTTTTTTTAATGTTTATTTCCCTATCAACTTGAGAAAATAAGTATGCTTACCATTTCAACTCAACCTCTTGCATATGTGAAGTCGTTTATATTGATGGATCATGTGTATAGTGATGTTTATAGCTGTCCGTCTGTTGAAACAATTCTCTGCATTTGAGTATAAAGACATGCTCCGATAAAATGTCATTTGAATACTTTTACGAGGTAGTCATTAGAAGTATTATGGCAATACTTGAGTTATGTTAGTTGTGTAGGATATTTTCTATACTCTATATTGGTTTTAGGCAACTAAAATTCCATTCACTCCACGTTGTGTATTAGCCCCTTCATCATCTGGAGGAGACTTTCAAGAAATTGAGGGTGAGTCTGAAGAAAGAAGGCAAGCCAGGTTTGAACGCCATAAAAGGACTGAAGAACGTGCGGTAATGCTTTTTTTTTTCCCCCCTATAAATTGTTTCTGGTATATTTGAATGTACTTGCTCTGTAAGAGATAAGAGTACCAAAGTCTCCTGATGCTAGGTTAGTCCACTCCTGTGTAGCTACGCAAAAATGGATTTTAGGACTGCACATTACTGGTTCGTAATGATGTCTGTTATGTTTATCTGCTGCATGCCAACAGCAAGATAGTTCTTTACATACCGGTCATGTCGTCCAATACAGTACCGAGGTTACTTGTTTGGTGTATTAAGCTCAGTGCCGTAAATACAAATGTGGGATGAAGACTAGATAGAAGTGACAGAAAGTTACTACATCCTCTTTTTTTATTTATATTAGTAAATTTTTTTTAAATATGTTATAATGATGCAAAATGCAGAGAAAGGCTTTGCAAGAGAAAAATGAACGTGACATGCAAGCCCAAAGGGAACAGGCTGAGAGACATGTAAGTTCTCTATAAACGTTTTAAAAAATTTTTGGACCTATATTATATAGGAATCTTATATCATACAAAAGCCCTTCAGAACCTTTGTATCATGTCTTCTGTTCCAAAATCAGAAAATTATTTTATTTAATAAGTTAATAACCAAATTAATACAGAAGACGTAGTACAGATAACTGTAATTTTCATCACCCAAGTTGAAAATGAAAAGAGGAACCTCCCTTCTTCTTGCTTGTCAGTTTAAGAGAAAAAAAAAAAAGGCAAGAAGTTGACTTGGGCATGGTTTTAGAAAGCTATAAATACAGAGGGCTTTTCTAATATTTTATGGGGTTATACATTATTAGCCCCTATGTTTTGTTTAGAACTGTGATAATTTCTCATACCTGTCTGTGAAAATTCAAATCTTGTAAACGTTGACAATTAATAGTAGCCCATGTTTATACTTTTGAACTATTATTGCATAGAAGCACACTTTTGTCTTCAAGTCTGAATTATTCTTTTTCCTAAATTTATTCAATTTTGAATTTTTCTTGGCAACTTCAGAGGATCGCCGAATCCATGGATTTCGAGATCAAGCGGTGGGCTGCTGGCAAGGAAGGCAACTTGCGTGCATTGCTAGGAAGCTTGCATTATGTGAGAGTCTAGTATATAATATTTTTTTTAATAGGTAGAATCTCAGGATTGCCGGTAGTATCAATTGATTAGTTTTGGATCAGACCATAAACTTTGATTTATTTGGCCAACATTACAATAATAATTCAGGATCTGAAAAAGATTATGTCAGTTGGACCAAACATCTAATCCAATGAAATCTGGTTGGGGTTTCTTGAGCTGAGTGCACTTGAGCAATGTCAAGTGGGTCCATTTATACTTGCAAACCAATCATCTAACATCTTCTGATTTTTCTCTTTTTCTGTGGTTCCTTTTTCTTTTATTGTCAAATGGAAACAGATATTGTGGCAAGAATGTGGGTGGCAGCCTGTGTCCATGGCTGACCTGATCACTGGTGCAGCTGTGAAAAAGGTATACAGGAAGGCAACTCTTTGCATTCATCCAGATAAGGTGCAACAGAAAGGGGCCACTCTCCAGCAGAAGTACATAGCTGAGAAAGTTTTTGATATCCTCAAGGTTAGTCTGCCTCTACTTAAATTGAGCTGTGAGAAACAATAGAATGAAGCACGTGTACTCGCCTCTTTGGCATGCTATTCTTTTAGGCGGGATGATATTTCAGACAGCATATGCCACTTGGCAAACTAGTAATATTATTTTTATTCTATGTTATGCAACTGATAACATATTTCTTCTGTAAATTAAAAATATCAAAACTTAAAGATTGCAGAAGGAGCTGGTAGGATGGTTCCCAACTAATGCACTTATACTCTTTGTAATTTCTCTTATGTGAAACAGGAAGCATGGAACAAATTCAACTCGGAGGAGCTATTCTAGACTTATTCTGCTCTTTGAGAACTACTTGTCCTGCCCGCACGAGGCGTTATAAAGGATCACAATCTTGTAGCATTGATGTTTGGTCTATTCTTTTGTTTTTTCTTCCAAATTTCTTTTTTATTCTCCCCCTTTTAATATTTTATAGTATATGTTCGGTGTATATTTTAATGCAGACTCTTGGTTATTTGATTGATGTCAGTGAAACAGAAAGTGGGGCACATCATGTTAATTTTGGGGTATTTTATGAGGTTTTCCAAGTCTTACTTTTCCTCATTTATTTTTCTGTTTTGAAACTCTGGATTCGCTTGGTTGTTTATATCGGTATAGAAGTACGTATTATTGTGCACAGCAATAGTGTAATTTGCAAAGTGGCAATTCAGCTTTTTTTCCCCTTTGTAATTTTTTTTTATTTTTTTTAACACTAGTGGCATCAACTTCATTTTTGCCATTGATTTATTGCAAAAGCATAAAATAGTGATTACTGGCCTTGAAGGCTTGAAGCACCTAATGAATGAATAATTGTTCGTAGATGAAAATAGCATATAAAGCACCGATCAGTTTTTGCGATCTATTGAAGCAAATTGTCAATTATTATTATTTTTTTTTACAAAAAAACATTCTCTGTTTGTTTTAGTATGAAGTTGGACCAGCACTAAACAAGAATAGTGACGATGTTAATTAACTATTTCCCCCGCAGTTAGGACTTAGGAGCAACTAAAATAATGGGCTCATAGTATTAGATAGGTATTATCACAAAAGGTTTATCGAGTAGAGTGCGGTGAAAAAAACATGTAGGCCCTTTATTACTAGAATCACTTTTTTTTAACACGGAATTTCATTTCATTCATATTTTTTTATTAAAACAAATGAATTTTTGATGTTATTTGATCGGGATTTCATAGTATTAGACTCAACGAAATCCTGCTAAATCAAATCAAATTATGTGTGAAGATCATTTTGGTCAAAACGATAGTAAAACTGAAATGAAAAATCATCCAAGCAAGGTTTCAATAAAACAGAGTTAAATAAAATTGGTTTTCCAATTAAAATTTGTCAATTGAAAGCAAAATTCAATGAAGATAAGTTCGTTGAAAAGAATCTGAATAATACAGCTTACTCTCTTTATCAGTAATGCCGTTGAATATCTAATTAGGATCAAATAAAGAGTTTTTATCAATGAGAAATAATTAAAAAATAAAATTGTTTAGTATTGATGGTACCTGTCAGAGGAGTAGAGATGAACTAATTTTTTTTTCTCTTTGTTTCGTTTTTACAATGAAACATGGTAGCTATTTGGCTACTTTTTTAAAAAAATAATAATTAATAATTAATAATAATAATAATTATTAGAGAAAAATAAGTGAAAGATACACAACAAGGCAAGACGGAGAAGAAAATATCTTAATTGGTGTTCAAAGTAATCTCTCCACCATTAGTTTTTGTGGTCTTTTCTTAGTGCTGGAACGAATGAGATTAAAGATTAAAAGTTTAGAAAGTAGCCGCGCCAAATCAATTTCTGTTAAAATATATTTATAAATTACAACGGACCTATTAAAATATTCAAACTCTACGTACATTTATTGGATTTGGACGGTTCTATTATCGTCCGCTGGATTGGTCTAAAGGAATGCTGATTCTGTAAAACTCGGACCGCGAAATATTGTTCGACGAAGAATACTAAATTTTCATTAGGAGGCAATAAAACAACGAATAAAATTGTTAACTTGATATCGACTCTTTTCATCATATAAACAACTTCCGTCTCTCTCTCTCCTTTTCAAAGCCTACACATTTTATCATTTTTTTGTCCTGTAAATTATGCAAGCGTCTTCAAGAATCAAGACTACATTATGAGAAGATTCAGACCTTTAATTGAGGAACCGAAACAAACAAAACAAGAAATGAATGGCTCGTAGATTCTCTCGTATCGCTCACGATACATCTCGCCGAGATAACACGTAAGCTTCTTTTCCCCACTACCACCTCACATATAATTCCGTACACTCGGTTCATTAGGCCCCACTTAAGCTATTGCAGGATTATACTTTAGTTAATTAGGTAGGCTTGAAATTTACTTCAATATCAATCTTAACATCGTCATAAATTGCTATCTCATTCTAAAGTACTAGTCCTAGGACCCAGGACCACGACTCTTAATCTCAGGATACATGAACTATCTAATCCAAATTATATAAACAAATTTACACTTTCACTTTTTTAATTGTGATAATTATTTTATATGTTGTCTTGTGTCATTTTATATAAACAAAGTTATTATATAATTTTTTTTAAATCATACGATCATAATGCCAAAAAATAATATGATATTTTGTTGTTTTTTGTTTTCAATAAAAAATAATTTTGATATTATTTAATGAAGTATGTATTTTTTGTTTGTATCATTTACATTAAATATTTATATATATGTTCTTATGTACATCGATATTGTCGATGGAACTTGCCAATTATAATTGGTACGTTAAGGATTCAACACGTTATAATCTAAAATCGAACCGTTTATCTCATCCAAACTTCATGAAGTATAACAGCAGTGCATGATCTTGTACGGTCATGCACCTGTTCCACGTACTTTCTATTTCCTTTCTTGAACGAAACAGTAGACTGTAGACATCTGTTACCCTTTCTCTTTCCAAAAAAATAGCAAAACAAAACGAAACGAAAGATCCTCTCTCTCCTCTCTCTCTCTCTCCATGGATGAACTCAACGACCTCCATGACTGGGAGCTTCTCCACTCTTCCGATTCACCTCATAAAGAGCTCGAATCTTCCCAACTCAATTACGAATCCGATGCTGGTATGATAAAGGACGACTATTTCTCTCTCGATTCAGGCACCAAGTATCCTAAAAGAGCACCTAGTGAAGAAGAAGATACGATTTACCCTTCAGACAACCCAAGTTGGGTCGACCCAGAATCTTTCCCTACGAATCAACCCCGTGAGTTCTGGTCTGACGAGTCGAATTACACTGAGAAGAGAGAAATTGGGCAGTTAAGTGGTGAAAGGCATGATTCCTCTTATCTGGGAAGTGAAACTAGCGATTCAAGTGCAGAGAATGGAGAGAAAGAGCTTGAAAAGAGATGGGATGTTTGGTGGAAAGTTCCTTTTGAGATGATTAAACTGTTTGTTTTGCGAATTAGACCTGTTTGGTCTCTTTCGGCTTTGGCCACAATTTTGGGGGTTGTGGTATTGGGGAGAAAGTTGCTTAAATCGAAGGTGCAGTATAAGAGTAGGTCTCTAATTCCATTGAAGATAGTTCATGATGAAAAGGTGACTCTTTCTTTATTACATCTTAAATTAGAGTTTTTTAATTGTATCTTACACTGTTTTGTTTTTATAGCTGAATTATATTTTTTCTTTGGTCATTCAGTACTATGTGACTTCAAAAATTGTGCGCTTAGTTATGGTTTGTCGGATCAGATTTGAATATGTTAATAATTACCTACTGTGTTAGGCTAAATCGTAGTTGGATGAACTGGTCAATCTGATATTGTTATTTTACTCTGGTTATCATTGGAGCAATTTAGATAAGTAGGTAGGAAAATCTGCAAAATAACTAGTATTTTAGTACTTTTATTTGTGCTATTATAGGTCAACAACAGTTTGTTGGTCAACTAAAAAAATTAAATGTAGATCTTGGTCCTGGTCTCCTGGATGGGTTTGCAGAACTAGATAGGGAGCATTTATTATTATTAATTAATAGTTTAGTACTGATATATCTTCACTATATGTTATAAAATTGTGAGGCATGAGGTTGGGAATAATTGAAGGTTCAAACTATGTTTAAATCCTGGTCAATTAGAATTAGTACTATAGTATTAATATATCTTCATTATGAGTTATGATAATGGGAATTATTGAAAGTTGAAACTATGGTTAAGTTCTGGTCAATTAGAATTAGTACTTTAGTATTGATATATCTCACTATGAAGTATGCAATTATGATGCCTGATATTGGGAAATATAAAAAATTGAAACTTTCAGTTAAGTTCTGGTCAATTAGAATTAGGTATATGAGATCAACAGGAAAAAGTAAAATGAGGACGTATTGTGTTATTTTCGTGCTACATATTAAAAGAAAGAAAGACTTTTTAAAACCGTTGTAAGCCCAATCTAGATCTGGTCCTCCAAATGAAATCACACACCTGGAATCCAATTGCAGCGACCACAAGCCTGTGCGACAACATACGCCTTTCTCAGTTGCGACATAGACCGTACGTGCAAGATCAGACAGCTTGTGGCCGCATAGAATTCCAGGCTTTATTAATTTTTTTGGTACCAGCATTATCGAGGCAGTTTTATAAAATAGGAAGGGACTGTTTAAAATTTCTTACAAAGAAGTGGGGATGCAGTGAAAAACACAGTAAGAAGTTATAATTGTATTCTATAGTATTTTATGCTATAATTGCTGTAGTTGTTCCTTTGTTTTTTTTTTGATATAGTGTGATCACTTTTAACCTTCTTAGAGTCGAGATTTATCATCCTGCCTTGCTGATACATAAGAACTGTTCATAAAAGGTTTTTAGATTTATTTTTCATGTCTAGAATTAACTTGAGGTATAGTAAAACATCAAACAAAATCAAAATAACAGAGGAGGTATGGAAAAATTGATCTCTAATACACAGAGATATGGTCTTAACTCTACATATGTCAAGATTTCGAAAAAAAAAAAACCCTAATGATATCTAATCTCAGTCACCAATGATGATTGCTGGAGTACCAAAGTAAAGTCTCTATTCATTCATCCTATTTATGTTTGTTCGTTTTATTTTATTTGTTCTTCTCTATATTTTACAGAGGGCCACACAGCTGAAGGCCCGTGCAGGCCGTCTGAATGAAGCCTTCTCGGTGGTGAAACGTGTTTCTTTGATTCGGGCCACTTTCCCAGCTGGGGCTGTGACCCCTTCACCAGTTCTAGGCCTGTACTGAATAACCTTATGTTAACACATGCTTTTCAAGAGAAGAAATCGGCATAAACTGTGTAGTGTGATCCCCATATAATAAATTTATTGTCTTTTATGGAGGGATCATTATGCTTTAGGATATTTACCTGTTCTCCTTGTTTAAGTAGAACCAACTTGGATGTAAAGCATAATGAAATGGTGTGTAATTATTAGGATACCATGCTATGCTGCAAGATGTCGAGAGTGCTATTTTATCTGATACCCGGCCCCAATCTGGTCCCAAGTTGGACTGAACTGTATCCGATCTGGACTAAATTAAAGAAATAGATAGGGCATGGTTCAAATATATATCCAATGACATTACGGTTATGTTACTATATTAGTTCGATTCAAAACTATTTCGACCATTATGGATATCCAATGACATTACGGTTATGTTACGATTTCTCTCTCGTTACCTGATCTGACATTACAGAATGCTGGGTAATATATACTGTATTTACTTATCAGTGAATATATGTCTTGGACTATTGGTATTGACATATAAACCCGCAATGTTATTATTAGATGTGTAATGTATACACAGGGGATTACAAAATTTTCTATCAAACAATGGTGTTTTTATTTTGGGGGTGGGGTTGGGGGTAAAGCTGGATGGATATAAAAGTTGAGAACCTTTGTAATAAGCTTATGATTTCGACGCTCCTAGAGTTAAAGATTCCGGTGCTTCACGACTAAGGCACTTAGCCTATTTTGACTTTGTAGTCTTTTTGATGCTTTCATGTTTGTTTAAGAACGAAGAACAAGTAGAAGAGGAGATAATCCTTCATAAAAAGTAGAGGATGTTCAAGAAAAATTAAAATGAATCTTCTTATTTTATGGACAAAAGGTTTTTATCAAACAAAAGGAATTCCAACATTTTTATCTTTTATCTCACACATATCATTCATCTATTTTGTTTTACTTTTTTTTTAATTATTTTAGATCTAATTGTTTTCGACCTTCAATAAGTAGTGAGTTCAATACTAATGGGGTTTCATGTCAAATGTTGCCAGGAAACATAAATCCGAAATAATTATTTTTTAACTTTTAGATAACAAAACATTATGCGGTGAATGATTTGTACACGTACAAAAGAAATTGTATTATTCGATTATTTTGATATGCACCAATAGTTCACAAAATCAATGATGAGAAAATTTCAAAGTCGCTATAAAATTTCGTTATATAAGGTGCAGATGCCGACTTTTAACACGATGGCTCGTAGCTTGTAAGTCTCCGTGTCTTGTGAGTATGGCACATTCTACATTGTACATGACAAAAAAGAGAGAAAAATCGTAGGAGGTTTTGCAAAATTCATTAGTCTGCCTCGCCGCACGCGCATTAGAATAAAACAGCTGTCGATAACCAAATAATCTGTCTCTATAGTTTATAATAAGAAACTCCACCAAGAAGTGGTCGTGCCGGAGTGGTTATCGGGCATGACTAGAAATCATGTGGGCTCTGCCCGCGCAGGTTCGAATCCTGCCGACCACGTATCATTTTTATTCTGCTGTCTTGGATGAACATAGAACTTCAACAGTTAAACGCTCACTCAAAGCTATAGTTGTAGACTTGTAGCCATTAGTCGTCCTCTCCTCTCCTATAAGAACCCGTGACTCGCAGGGGCGGAGCTGGGATTTCAAAATAAGGGGGCAAAGAATAGTCAAGTTGAAATGTTTAGAATTTAGGGGGACAAATTGAATAAATCTAACTCAATTACATGTAATTTTTATACTTTTAAGGGATTATTTTGAAAGTATGGGGGGACTATTGTCCACTTTTGGATGCGCTTGGATCCGCCCCTGCCCGTGAGACCGTAGCTAGATAATTTATGTTAATTTTACTATTGATGAGCTAATTACTTTGATTTCATTATCGATGATAATATAGCTATTTTTTTCGAAAAAATATAGCTATATAAACGGTTCATTTTACTCACTAATTATAATTATGATTGAATTGATTTGCACTAATTAAAGGCCAAAGGATTTTACTTACAGTTTATAACTTTATATGTACTAATTATGATTGAATTGAATTGTTTTTCTTTCGTCATTGTGAGCATTTTCTACTTGGCAGCCACTGTCATGTTTTTTAAATATAGATCCCAAACGCTGAAATATAAATAACCAAATAGTTTTATTGAGTTTTTTTTTGTCATGTATCGTAACTTCCTATTTCCTATATTAAAAAAAGGGATCGCTAAACGTCATATTAGAATTAAATTAAAAAGTTATGCCTCAGCCTTGCAATATCTTATCAATTAAATTAAAAATAATCCCAATACTTATTGTAATCTCTTATGAAGTAAATTAAAATAATGCTCCAGCATTGCAATTGTAAACTTGAATTGCTAAACGTCACATATTTGAACCTATTAATGCTGGATACCCCCATCGTTTTGCTTATGAACAGTAGCATTTTTTTTTTTCAGTTTCAATTTTCGGTTTAATTCTGGTGGAAAGTCAGCGCTTCTTCCACAATGTCTTATACGCACAACCTCCCTCCCTTATTCGGTTTGGGTAACAGGTAACATGGATTTATTTGCAATAGTCAACGGATGGGTCAGTTTTATATTTTTTTATTTTTTTTTACAGTGTCATTTTTCATTTTATAAAGATTATCTGGGACGTTGATTTGGAATGGACGGATGGATCTTCACGTAGAAATTGTTCGGTGGTGTGTACATGGGGAGTTCGGTGGGGACAGGTGTAACAAATACACCTCTTCCGAATCCCATCTCACCTCTTTTGTAAAAAAGTCAACAAATTCATTTGTAGTGGCGGTGTAGAGGCAGGGGCAGAGATGAGGTAAGAGGTGAGATAAAGGGGTGGAGGGCACAGAAGCAAGAGAGATCGGGCGGAGGTGAAGATGGAGTGAGGGGCGGAGGCAGAGGGGGACGAGGAGGCAGCAACATGAGTATGGAGGAGGAGGCAGGGGCCGAAGGGAAGATGTCGCTAGGGTGGAGGTGCGGACGGAGGGGAGGCGGAGGTAGCGGGGGCGGCGCCGGAGCGGAGGTAAGGGCGGAGGGGAGGCAGGTGGAGACGAGATGGAGTTGGAGATGGCAATTTCTACGTGAAGATCTTAGTTGGAGGCGGTGGTGTGTCGCTGGGTTTTTTTTTTTTTTTTTCTTTCTTTTGCTTTTGTACGTCGCTTCTTTCTGTCGAGAGTGGCTAGGAGGAGTTAAGATCTCTGTTTTGTTCACAGTGCTTTGCTCCTCAGCCGAACACCTCCGTATCCGCCTCTTTCATAGTTCTAGGAGGCAAAGGCGCTGCCTACACTGACACGTGTTCGAGCCGCATCAGTCGAAATTGGC
Organism: Rhynchospora tenuis; assembly: GCA_027725995.1. NCBI lineage: Eukaryota > Viridiplantae > Streptophyta > Magnoliopsida > Poales > Cyperaceae > Rhynchospora > Rhynchospora tenuis. The sequence goes on from CM050888.1 coordinate 195,317,045, forward strand.
CCACATCCGCCTCTTTCATAGTTAAATCGAATAAGTTTTTTGCTTTTCTTTCATACACCTTTTACACTGCCTTGAGCCAATTTTGTGCAAAGACTGAGCATCCAAACTGTCATGTATCAGGCCTAAGACATTGATGTGGGCCCAGTTGGAGAATGTTTGGTCGTAGGAGCAATTGGAGGCATGCCGACAGAGAGGGCAAACCACCAATGGCACATCTCAGCTGTAAGGCTGACAGCATCGGCGACTGGTGGAGGTAGTTCCCTCTTATTATTATTTTTTGAAGAAATCGATAGGATACCACTGTGTAAAACTAGAAAAATGGTATGGTACATGTACGTAATTCTGAGATTGTTAAAACTTAAAGGTAGTTCCAATTAAATGTTTTTATCAGAGCTGAAATTTAGATTCCAACAAGAACAAGAACTACTAATAAATCAACTAGGTATTATGCCATTTTGCCCCAAATACAGACATGTACATTATGATAAAAACTCAGGATTTTCGGTCTCTTCAACTGGGTCGTTTCTAATTAAGTTTATTTCCTGTGAAATTTTATGCCTTCAAAGGTGTTGCTCATATTTATGACCAAATACACTAGGTAAATTAAATTTTTTTTTTATTATTAAACTGGCTATTAGGTTTATGTATTCCATATAGTTATTTTCATAAATGATTTTCCACTTAAGAGTGTCTGAAATCTCAATTATAAATTTTGTTTCTAATTGTTGTTTCAGGTTAACCCCAAAGAATCTCCCCTAGCTGCTCATGTAACTGTCTCTATTTTTTTTTCACTCCCTTCTTTAGTTTTTGTATTATGAATAATTATTTAGAATGGAGATAATGTCAATGAGACCTCTATTGAGTGTCCCATTGTATAGCTTCTACTGTCTATACACAGTACTTCTATCAAAGTGTTAGTGTTCAGGTTTCCAGTTGAGCTCCAGTTAACCAAAATTAAGCAAAAATAGAATTTAAACATAAGGAGGTTTAAAGCTAACATACGGTGATCTTATCCTTCTTTCATTGCTATGTTTACCACTTTACCGAGAGAGAACAGTGAGGTATAGCTAAGGGTCCCAAGAAAAAGGAGAAAAATTATGCTAGGCCGACCTAAACGCTGTGTGCACATTGTGCAAAATGACTTGACCTACACGGCTGCACAAGTAATGTCCAGCTCGATGAACAGAAGTAAAAGTATTGATATTGACATAATTTAATCAAAAGACTATTGTAATCAGACCTATCAATTTTGCTTTCAAAAGCATGCTTGAAATTACTTGATCATGCATGTCATTTTGTTACCAAATGTTTTATCCATTTAGAATTTATGTTCTTATCTCTGAAGTAATATTTCTTCCAAATTAATCTCAGACCTTCTATCTACTAATGACAAGATTAAAGTTCCAATTGAGTCTGACAAGGCAATGCATGCTATCTCAGATATCAGGAAATGAAATTCTAGATTTAGTAGAGAGCACGGTGGCAATAGACCTACTCTGACAAGACCTGTTGTTATGACTTCAATTAGATAATATGGACATAATGGTACAAATTAACTTCTTAATGGTTGTTTTATTGTAAGCACCCTCAAATCATGAATTTGTCTCTATCAGGTGAAAACATGAAATTATTTGTAGAGCTGCTGTGTAGTTGTAAAGAACATGTGAAGATGTGTATGCTGTTCCATCAAGTACAATTTTCCTATATGAAGCCATAGAAGATTTATAAAGAAGCAAGCTGGGTCTTACCGATGATTCATCTACCTTTAATCTGTTATATATGTAAGTATCTTATTTATTTAATCTTTTCATGCCATAATTTGTTGGGAAGGAACTTTTTTTTTAAAAAAAATTAATCTACTTGAGGTAGCAATTTTAAATCACATATGAAACGACTAAGAGTCTGGGATTTTTACACTAATTTTTTTTCCCTTAGTGGCATCATAAAAAGGAAACGGGTACACACTTGTACCGATAGAGTTCAGACCTTTTTTGTTCAACATGAAACCCTTCAAAGAAGTTCTAAAGAGAGATAAAAAATAATAGAATTTGTATCGTGATCTAGCACACCTAAAAAGAGTATGATGAAGGAACAAGGTTGTTGGCCTTCACTCCCGAAGCTTCTAGAATATCATGTTATTCAAAGGGCAGTGAGGGTGTCAAGGGCACTATTTACTTCACTCAATAGGGATATTATATAGTTTACATCACTTAATTCTGGGGATTAATTCTGTCACTTTTTGAAAGATAAAATTACATTTCTTGTAATTTGTAAATCTTTTAGGCCCAGCAATTGTAACTAGAAGCATCTCTGGATCAAAGGTGTTGTTAAAGGATAAAATTTCATTTCTTGTAATTCTGTCACTTTTTTTTTGCTTCGAAACTCAGCAGAAATCATTTGATGCAAACCTAATTTCCTGACAAAGGATGTTGACCTGGATATAGAAAGATAGTAGAAAGATACAAAGAAAGAAGAAAGAATTGCTTGTATTGATTTCAATCTATGTTTACAATCATTCTTATAGTATATGTATAACTCCTTTCTACTAATACAAGAGAGATAAAGAGAACCACTGAACTATCGTAAATGAAATTTGTTAACGGATGTTTACAATCAGAACAATTACACAGTTGAACGTGTGGTTCATCAGCCCCTTTATCAGTATTACCAGTATTTACTGGTGCGTCATTCTTATTAGCCAGCATTGGTCCACCCTCGCTGTTGTTGTGCGCTATATGATCCTTATGATGCTAAGAATGAATGAGCAGCTACAATAGCAGTATTTGTTTATAAAAATTATTGTTATTTACTGATGCTAAGAACTGAGCTGGTTAGTTTCAATTTATTGTTATTATTGTCAAACGATTTCCATGGTTGGAGTGTCAATTTCAATTTAACATAAGTTAATGGATAGTTGAATTTCAGATTCAATTTGGGCTGGTTAGTTTCTCTTTCAACAAGTTAATAAGCCTTTGAATCCTATTTAAAATTTCATTTTAATTCATTTCCTTAACTTATTTTTTTTTTATGCAGGATTGATGGGCTCTGGTAAAACGACTATTGGCAAGATCATAGGAGAGGTTCTAGGTTTTGCTGTCTTTGACAGGTTTGTTGATAAAATAGCCTTTTACACATATCTTTTATCTTTTATGGTCTAGGCAGCATAAAATACCTTAAACATATTGAGACAAGCAAAGGCTTAGTTTGTTTCCCTTTCTTATTTTTCAGTGACAAATTGGCCGAACAAACTGTAGGCATATCATCTGTTGCTGAAATTTTTCATGTGCACGGTGAATCATTCTTTCATTGAAGGACTTGTCGACAATGAAGCGCTTAGTTGTTGCAACTGGAAGGGGTGCGGTTGTCCCCCTCTCAACTGGTATTTACTTTGTAAATTTGCAATTGTGCATTTTTAATGTATTTCTTAGAGTATTTCTTAGATTCCATTAATTCTCAGGAGATACATGAAAGAGGGCATTTCGATCTGGTTAGATGTCCCATTGGAAGCTCTTGCCAGTAGAATTGCAGAAGTTGTTACTGCATCGAGGCCGCTTTTGGATCAAGAATCAGGCGACCGTTAAACCAAGGTATGTATTTTAATAATAGTTACACCACGGGTGCAGTTGCTGTGTCACCTTGGATCCAGGCTAACATGTGTTGTGTCGATACCAGTACTCATGAATGTCTAATTATAAAACACTACTGTACCACTTCAAGAATTAGAAACAGAATTACTGGTATCTGAGTTGGCTTAGTACTGTATCATTTTGGCTCAGAATGGTAGTTGTTGATCAGTAACTTACAATAAATTATTTCAAGCCTTTGTGAAACTCTCTGCACTTATTGAACATAGATATGGTGCCTATGCAAATACATGCTTAAGATTTATCCCTACAATTTATTTATTGTAGATCTGATTATGTTTCCATAATTGTAGGGATGGCGGCTAAAAAAGGCCATGAGTATGTTACCATTTTAACATCTAAAGATATTGCTATAGCTATTTTGACATAAATAGCTCAGCTTCTATTTTGTCGCACAATGCATTTCTAATGTTTTTCTCCCCTATGTATTTTCAGGCACTTGATAAGATCCTGAGATTGGTTGCTTAAGAGGCGATTCTGACATTTTGTTTTGAATAATTTTTTCATTATTTAAATTCAGTGTCTGGCCAAAGCCTTTTGTAAATCACATCAAAAAAATGCAAAAGGAAAGGTAAACGAGAAGCATTTCATATATTAATTATTTAGAGCGATGTTATCTAAAGTTACTTGATGGATATAAGTCTTCAAGGTGAAAATACTTTTTTGGGCCAAGTAGTTGAACAGGGTATGTCTTGAATCAGAAGCTTGGCGAACTGCTCTGTGCAAAAGCCTTTTGTAAAACTTAAAGAGGAGAATGATCTAAAGATTTCATGTATTTCATTTCATTATTTTATGGAATGTTTAAATTATTCTAATTGACGTACCAAATTATTATTCTAATTCAAGGCTGCATAAATTAACAATAACATAAACTTATAATTTTAATTAACATTAACATAAATTATGAGTTTTGTAAAATGTACAAATCATGAGGGTGGTCGCGGCGAAGCCGCGACTACAAGATATGCTAGTTGCAATAAAAAAAAAATCATATTTATACAACAGCTAAAAGCATAAAATCATGATTATTTAATAATCACAATTATCTTAAACCGGAGGGACATCTGTCAAATATTTCCAGAGGTGCATTTCTGGGAAATCAGATCCTCTGGACGTTTTTATCGTGGACGTTTGGTGGACGGCTCGAGATCTGGACCGTCTGATTTAATCTCAACGGCTAAAGGGAGCCCGTGCATTCCACCACACCCGAAAAAAATATTGGCTCGAAAAAAATGAACCGTCTGATTTAGTTTCAACGGCTCCGATCGAAACATCCATTGGACGTTTTTAAAGAAACGTCCAGAGGATCCGACTCCGCATTTCTGGACCGAGAGCCAGTGAATCCCTATCTACTGCTATATTTCAAAATAACAGGTCACTGCTATTAAAATATTTCCGTCCGATCCAAAATCGACGGTTATAACTTGATAACAAAGCCCTGTTATCTTGTATGAATATTGCAGCTGTAATGAAATTCTCACGGTGCTTGCGCTTCACGAGAAATTTGCTTTAGTTCTCCACATTGCATTTTACCTCACTTTTCTCTACTAAGCTCTCTCGTTTTCTCCGATTGGAGAAGTCGGCGACGAAACAGGTGAGAAATCGCACCTCTTAAGCTCTCTCTTCTCTTCGATTGGAGAGGTTTTGTTCTCTGTTTTTAATTTTTAGTATCTGATGGGGAAGGGTTTTGTAAATGTGGGTACTGTCGGTGTCTTAAACCTTAGTTGGCGAGCTCCTAAGTTTACCCTTGTTTTCAATCAATATCTTATTGCGAGGTAGGGTTTTAGACGAACATGTTATTATTGTTATTATTATTTTTTGGGTTTCATGTCAATTAGACAATTAAGCTTGTGTATTTCTGGATTTTAAGGATGCTCTAGCTTTTATGGTCCATCTAGAAAACAAATTGTGAGATAAAATAGAAGGGGACGTGGTTATCAATCTAGAAAACAAATGTGTTATATATTCTAATTAGCTAATTTAGTGGGGAATTTGTAGGTTTGCAATGGGAGGAAAGCAAATAGATGATGATCTGGCAGACGAGTGGTGTTTTTTCTGCAAAGATGGGGGAAGCCTCCGCGTCTGCGACTTCAAGTATTTTTTTCTCTCCTTTTTTTTCTTTATTTTTTTATACTTCTGTCTTCTGTTTAGTCTCATTTACCATTTTAACTGGTTTACACACTGAATCGAATTATGGGCTAACCTACACTGCAAATTTTCATGTTCTTAGTTATGTGCTGCGTCTTGTTAAAGCAAGGTTTATTTTACCAAGAAGTTTTACCCTAAAAAGTTGATGATTAATGTTTATATTTTAAAACTAATTTCAGGAACTGTAGAAAGGCATACCATCATTACTGTGTAGAAAGGGATGAATCTTTCCTGGAGGATGACGATGACTGGGAGTGCCGTAAGTAATTGTGTTCATGTCTTGTTTTTCAAGGGCATGAGAATTTTTTTTATTTTTATTTTTGAATTCGGTTAGGAATTGCCTTTAAGGAGGTTGATGGATATCAGGAATAGTTCTCAGGTCCAGGAGAATATCTCTAGTAACTTGCCGGCCTGTTTTTTAAAATGACAAAGTACCCCTCCTTTCTTGATCATTCATAAAATGAAGAGAGAAAGGGAGGGCAGGGTTAGTTTGGCCATATTCAGAGCAGGTTGTGATGGAGGGGCTTATGGGAAATTTGGATACTCGATATCTCTCATTTTGGGTGTATTTTGAAAAATAAGTTTTTATTTGGAACTTAACAATGATTAACTTTCCACTTTTCTAACAGCCTGGCATGTATGTTATAAATGCAAGAAGAAGGCAGTTTTCCAATGCTATGGTTGTCCTAATAGGTCTGTTTGCCGATCCTGTATCAAAGAGGATGAATTCGCACGAGTCAGAAACAGTGACAAAGGTTTTTGCATAGAGTGCCTCAGACTTTCCATGCTTATAGAAGAAAATGCAGACTATGACTCTGATGGGGTAACCTTTCTTTATCTTTTGTATAATTGTTAACTGAAGGGTCGTACAATATACCTTAAGCATTACTTACAAGTAATGGTATGTGTTGGCTGCTGGTGTTTTTGTTGATTTTTTTCTTCTGAAGTGAAAACGAATGCATGATCAATATACTACTAAATCAACGAAATGTACCATGGGACTTCAGTCCGTAGTTTTTTTTCCTCCTAGTTTTCTGTTAATTTTTATTTACCAATTAGTAAGCTTCTATTTGAAGCTGCTGTGAATGCTAAATGTTGTACTAGATATTTGGAGGTACTGTAATTTTTGTACCTAAGAAAAAGAAATGCTATCCTTATCACCGTTACTTGCTTAACAACTTTACTGCTAAAGTCTTGGCTGCTTACTTTCAGGAAAAAGTTGATTTTGACGACCCAAGCACCGAAGAGTACCTTTTTAGGGATTACTGGTACACCATCAAAGACAGCGAGTCAATTTCTCTCTCTGACCTAAAGTCAGCCAGAAGAAGATTAAAACAGACGGGCGGTGAAAACGAAAACATGTCTGAGGTGGATTATGAGCCTGATCTGGAGCCTGAGCCTGCTTCCAGTACCTCTTTCTTGCCAGAAGAGGAATCCCGGAAGCGAAAATCTAAATCCAAATTTAAAGTGGATTCATTGTCAAACAAGAAAAGTGGTTCTAAGATGAGGAATTTTAGTAAGTGGGGCTCAGAGGAGCTCATTGATTTTGTGGTCTCTACTGGTAGGGAAGGTGATGTACCCTTGTCCCCTGGAGATGTTGAGAGGGTGGTGAAGGAGTATATTGAGAAAAAAAACCTGTACCAACCAGGGAAGAAGAAGAAGTTCGTGCTCTGTGATGAGAGCCTCAAAGCACTCTTTGGGAAAGGGAAAACGAAAGTCAAGTTCAGTAGGATTTGCAAACTGCTGGAAGAACATTTCCCTGGCAGTCAAGGGGATCTAATTTTACTTCCTGATAGCAATGAAGAGCAGGAAGAGGAGTCTGTGGCAGTGAAGAAGAGGAAGGTCAATGTGGGAGGACCTTCTCTTGTGCGGGATATCAGGTGCATTGCTATTCCAGTCTGGTATTTTGCATATATTGTATTGTCTTGTTATATAGGGATCTTATGGTTTAGTGCTGCATCTGTAGTTCAGATTGGTACTCAGGTAGGATATCCTTAATGGTATGGTAGATAGCTGCAATTTATAGCTGGTACTATACTGGTCTGGTAGGATATCTGTACTAACCAGCTTGTATTGCACTCTACTGTTCATTATGATCCCTGAATAAGCTGTCTGTGACCTTGCCATGCCAGTTAGTGAGGATATGGACCAAACATGGTTTGTGCACATGGAGAAGAGCTAGCTGAAACAGTAACAAAATGGGATGGAGCCTATCCCTGGTTTGGTTTTTTGGTCCATACTGCTGCCAGATTTGTTGTATCTGTTATGCCCCTATTTATGAGACCACCATTTATTGGCGTTGTGAAACTCAAGTTCTGACTAGAAAACATTTATGGCAATTACAGGGAAGGAGTTTCAGAGGGGAAGAAGGGGTGTAGAGCAACTGTTGTCAGAGAAAACATCAAGTTAATATACTTGCGACGGGCTTAGTTCTACGATTTTTGAAAGAAAATCCTGACACTTTTGAACAAAAAATTATGGGTTGCTTTGTGAGAGTCAAACGTAATCTGAAGGACTTTTATGGAATTCCATCTAATCTGTATCAGATTGGCCAAGTGACTGGTAAAAATACTGCTTCACGATGGCTTATTTTGGCATATATTAACAATTCAACCCAAATAAACTTGAAAATTTAAAAGAAAAAAATTGTAGATATATTGTATAAATATGTAGTGATGCAATTTGTAGATATGGTAACTTCAAATTTCATGCAATTTGATTAATGTTTAGTGATGCATTAAGATTTGTTAATTTCAAACAATTGAAAAATTTAAATAACTTTATGAGTGGTAAAGTATGTGCTAAATATCATCATTTTTATATCATATTTACACTAGTGTAGATCCCGTTGGATTTTAATACTTCAAACTTATCTTCAATGATTATCAACATTTCCAAGTTAAATAATTGTCAAGTGATCCCTTCCCATAATTAATACTATAGATATCTATATTTGATTCTTATAATTATGTTTAGGTGTAAAGAAGGTCACAGAGACGTACCAGGTTGGAGAAATGAGCACTGACATTGTAATAAGCATGTCCGACCTTCATAAGGATATCAAATTATTTACGTTGGCTGATGATGATTTTAGTGATGTACTTCTCTCTATCCATTTTAGTTTAAATATTATTTATTTGAAATCAAAGAAAAGTTCTTGTCCAGTGTGTTTACCTGATGGAGCTTTAGACATCTTCTGGCTAGAGAGATAGTATAAAGTATCTTGTTCTGCAATTTACCACTTGGCACCATATTGGTTAGGTTCCATATGTTACAGATCTTTGAAGATCATTTGTAATCCTTGGCTTTGTTGACGGCAAACAATAAGTTATTGAGTATTTTTGGTCCATCTTGTTGTACCTTTGATCATACTTTTATTATCTTCATTTGTATAAATTGCATGTGCAGAGAAGATTTAGTTTAATGATTATTTGTTTTTTTTCACACCACTATGCTGACATTGCAAAAAATACAATTGCACTCTTTGTTTACAGGAAGATGTAGAAGATTTTCGGAAATTGGTTCAAAAGGGTGGCTGCAAGATGCCTACTGTGGTAAGCTTATGGATTTGATTTGACACATTTTATTTATCTATCCGTCTATCTAAGCTTATATTCATTTTTGGAGCTCATATACTGCCTAAACCTTAAAGAAGCCTATAATTTTGCTTGGCATCTTTTCATTCTAGAATTTAAATTCATTTTTGGAGCTTTTATACTGTCTAAATCTTAGGGAACCTAAACTTTTTGCTTGATACCTTGATAACCTTCAAAAATTAATAATCTGCTATTTTCGGTATACAACGCTAGAAAATTGTGGTATATTTTCACCTCAGCCTATATCATCTGGCCTTCAAAATTGAAAATACGAGTTGTTTTGAAAACTTGTTGTCTGCATAGGTTGTACAATCTCTTACTGGGTGATCTTCTGGCATGGTAATATTGATTATTACAATGTTTTGTTTTCTTTGGCAGGGTGAAGTGGCTGAGAAGCTTAAATATGTTCATGAAGACATCACAGGCCATGTAAGAAAAAGTTAAATTAAATATTTCTTTTCTCTGGTTGTTTTAAAATTATAATTTTGGCCTTTGTGATCTTATTATAGTATCAAGTGTTACTATATATGATCACAGTATGTGATGTGATTAGAAGGTTATTGCTAGCACATATTTTGTATTAAACCAAGCATTGGTTAGCTACTGATCTCTCTCCCCGTCTCCTCGCCTTCTCCTCTCTAATTTTTTTTCAGTGGATAGAAAAGGAGCTATTGAGGCTAACAAATTTGAAAAAACAGGCTAATGAAAAGGGCTGGCGGAGAGAATATCCTTTACTTCCTGATTTGTAATTAGCATGGTTATTACCTGTTGTTGTTTAATGATAACTATTTATAAATTATAAGAAGAAATCTGCAAGTAATCCTTGGGTACTCATTTTTTTTCAAATTAGCCTTGAGTAGATGATTCTTGAGCTACAATTCTGCAGTAGTCCTAACTGATCTCATTAGCTCAATTAATTTTAAGTTATACATTGACTGAGACCAAGTTTGCATCTATGTATGATTATGTAATTAGTGGACCTGGAAGGCATATAGCCAATGAAAAATAATATCCTTGACTCTTTAGTTGTGTGCTACAATGTTTGACTATATCAATAGAATAGAAATGTTGCGCAAGCCAGAAGAGCAGGAACGACTCAAGAAAGAAATGCCGCCTATACTTGCTGATTCTGAAGAAGAAAAAGAAGATAAGAAAGAAGAGACAACTCCATCATCTGATTCTCTTCCCCAAATTAAAGGTTAGTTCCTTGGTCTTTAATTTTTAGTTTATTTTTATTTTCCACTATGATATAGGTATTATGGCTTGTCAATTTTTGTCATTGAACATAATTACATTCTCGGGATAAGGTATACTTGCTGATTCTGAAGAAGAAAAGGAAGAAGAGAACGAAGAGACAAGTCTCCCCTCTTTATCTGATTCTCTTGCCCAAAATAAAGGTTAGTTCTCTGGTCTTCAATTTTTTAGCTTATTTTTATTTTCCACTATGATATAGGTATTATGGCTTGTCAATTTTGTGGTTGAACTTGATTATTTTTGTTCTTGTTGCTTGTTATATTCTTCTTTTTTTTTGGTTTATATTTACAAATGTATTTCTGAGTAAGATTGAGAAATAGTCAACAGAACAAACTGAAGTTAATAAATAAAGTTTTTAAAATTTATTTGATGAATTAAAGGTACAATAGCCCTCTACAATATGTGTCAGTTAGCTGAATTTTTTTTACAGTTATTAGTAATTTGTTTCCTGCCTAGTTTTGTCTATATAACTGATACGTGGATTAAATTCACAAATAAAAAAAATCTGAAGTTATAAAAAATTAAATTCAACTTTTTAATTGGTTAATTTTGCACTATGAAGGCTTTGTGAAAGCGGCTTTGCCAACACCTGTTCTTATGGAATCTCAGAATTTATCCTGGATATTTGTTATCCTGTATCATCTTACAGACCTTTAACGGCATCCCATTTTTCTTTCTTGTTCTGTTGAAACGTTTTCCCCCTTCATTTTTCCCTGAAGTTGGTATAAACCTTGATTTCAGCTGATGCAAAAGTTGAAGCCAGTAATTGAAAGAACGCATTAGAAAGTGATTGTTTGGTCAAATTTGATTTCTTTATATCTTTGTGCTTCCTCTAGGACTATTGAGTAGTGACTATGTTATTATTATACTAATCAAGGATAGTATTTTTTTTCCCTTGTTGCATTAAATGTGGTTTCATGTTCAGTTGCTCTTAATTATTGGCCACAACGTTATTGTGCATGTTTTGTGGGTATGTAACCAAGTCAGTTTTGATATACGTTGTGTCTGTAATTCATAATTACTTTTCTTTCTCATAATTAATTCACACTTAAATTTGCTAATTTACAGTCCTCTTGGCTATTTGTAAAATTAAAAGGAACTGTACCTATATTGTACCATAGCATCCAATGTCTTCTTTTTAGTCTACTTAGAGTCTGTTATTTGCTCTAAAAGTTGTCAAATGTTTCAGGAGATGCAAATGGGAAAAATACAGATAATGTTGCCAGAAAACCTGAAACAAGTGGTACATTTTCTTAGGCAGCTTTATTTTGAACTTTTTATGGATTTTGCAATACTTGATGATTAAGCAATGATAGAAGTGGATTTGCAGGTGAGCGAACTGTTTGCGGATTTGGCAATGTAGAAGAAAATAAAGAAGCTCTCAGAGGTTAATTTAGTGCTAACCTTCCATAAACCTCACTTTATTTATTCTCTTTATGCTTTTCATGTAAGTGGCTAAGTGCTCTAGCATGCACTGCTACTGTTGGTTTTGAAGGTACTAGAACCTAAAAATGTTGCTATTGTGAAAAAATTCCCTTTCTATTTAAATAATTTACTGTAAGTATATAGTATATTATAACTAGCAACATAGGGTGTTGTGTCGAGATTGTTGGCATCAAATAGTCTAATATTGAAGAATAGAAAGAACATAAGAAGCATATTAAGAGGATTTGAAAAAAATTACATGAGAGTTAGTTATATGTTAGTGACATTGCATATATAAAATAAGATTTAAACTTGCAATGACCTTAAATTCATAGAAAATTATACTTTTTGTTTTTAATTGACAAAAATTATTTTAATATTTAATCATTTGACTGTTTGCTTGAGTCAGAATAAGATGTAAGACTAATTTCTGGTCATGACAATATTTGAATTATTTGGTCTTCTACATTAATAATCCCTTCATAACTACAAATAAAAGCATTGTGCACAGTGTCTCAAACAAAGAGGTGTAAATGTTTGAACCAATACAGAATCTTACCTTCATCTTTGAAAATCTTTTCATCATGTCCTGAATTGAACTTCTGATTGAATCATCATGGTTTATATCTTTATCATCTTTTGTCAACTACTTTTTTAGTACAAATATCTAATAGCACAACAAAATTAATTGGAACGGTCATTACTTGTAATAGAAAAACCACGTGGCTTCAATAGCTTCAGAGTTTTGATCAGGTACCTGCAGTCCTGTAATGAAACTGAGTTTCCCAATACCATGCTTTTTGGTCACCTTAATTGCTACTATTTCTATTTTGCATTGATTGTCATTCAAATTCTAATGTTCAAACAAAAAGTGAAAACTGTTTATCTTTTTCTACATCATTTGTGTGACAAGTAGAGGCTAAAAGATGAACACACTAAACTTGTGAATAAGAGAGGTGTTTTTTTTTTTTTCCTTTTTTTTTTTTCGCGCTTCCACCACTTGATTATACTTTAAAACTTAGTTCAACACTGGTCATGATGTAGATCAAAAGTCAAATGGTTGGCTTTTAGATTATGGATTTTAAGATTTGAATATTCTGGTGGTTATTAGCTATAACATCTAGAGGTACCCCTATTTTCAGATGGATTTACTTACCACATCTGGGTTTGCCCGTGTATTTTGGCTAAATATGCTGGAGTTTGTCATTTGTACCTTTGTAAGTCTGGAAGCAGTACCTATACTTCCAATTCATGTTTGCCTTACCCCAGTTTCTGGGAGGTCTTTGTACTCAATTTAAAGAGTATTTACAGCAAATTTTCTTAAGGATTTTCCGCTTTTGTTTTGGTTTGATTCTCTTTTAATTGTGCATATGGTGTATTGTATGGATAAATCTGAATATGATCAGTTCTAGTATAAAAATTTGGTGAACTTTTATAGTTTAGAAACCTTTTCACTACTGAAAAGTTAATTTTATAATCAATAGGCAACAGTGCTGGTGAAGTGCCTGTGGAAGAGCTAAGCCTAAGCCCTAAAAAAACTGGTTTGTTCTGATCTTTGTCTACCTATATATTCTTTGTCTTTTTTCTCTTGGTCATATTTTTTTTACCCTTTTCTTATCCGTTTTTGGAATTATGATGACCTTATCACTTGAGAATCATCATCATGTTAATAATTAATCTAGAATATGGGAAGAGGTGCAGGGTCCAGTGGAACGTTGCTTCAATATACAATCCATTAGTTCTATTTTGTGCTTATTTTATGTGCATTGAGATTCTCCAATTAAATAGGTGAGATATGCACAAAAGTAGCATTTTTTTAAAAAAAATACAATTTTTTTAGGGGGATTGCCTCCTCTCTCTCCATTTTTCCCAATAAGAATGAGTGAACAACAAGCAGATTCTCCTCCCTCTCTTTCCTCTCTCTTTATCTTCTCCTCTCCTGCCCAGTTATTTGGTTGCCAGACATGACATCCAGGCAGGTATCTGTACTCTATGCTCTTTTTTAGCTCTCTTCCCTTCTTTCTTTTATCTTCCCTCTCACCTAGGGATTTCTTCTTCCTCTCCCCCAGGTGCCGCTCATATCTAGGATTTCTCCTCTTTCTCTTTCCACCTTTTTCTCCTTTCTTATTTACCTCCTCTTGTTGTACCTCACCAGACCAGACATAGGGTTTCCCACTCTCTTTATATGTTCCCTATTGTGCCTCTCTGCTGGAGGGGGGGAAGGCCTGCAATAACATTCTTCCTACCCTCCTCTTTTCACCTTTTTACGTTCGCTGGGACCTATTTAATCTGCCCAAAGAGTATTTTGTGTTCACAACTAGCGTGGCCAGTAATTCCTCTGTTAAGAAATATTTCATTGGCTGCCTTTATAGGGCACAAGGAATGTAGATTACAGTGTTCTCATTTCTTTAATTGGTATGATTGTTCCGTTCTCCAGGCGATTTCTTATAAGGCATGTCAGTCAAACATGATTATATTTCATTGGTATGATTGTTCCATTCTCATTTCTTTGTTTCATCAAGTGGGTCATGTTGTTGATAAGTGATAGGTTGAATGCAATTGCTGAGAGATTATGATTGGTTGATTGCTGCTGGTGACACCTTCCAACATTGACTGAACTGTAATTGTCTTTTGATTACTACTATTGGGATTTGTTTGTGTGTTATAAGCCTTCTTCTATTTCTCTTCTTTCCTTTTTGCCTTGTGAACTCTTATTTACTTTATAGTAATTGATAGTAGGCATTTTTCCTGCTAATTAAAATTAAAAAGATATAATATAGGTCAAGAGAACCCCCGTATGTTGTTTGGATTATGGAAAGTTCATGCTTTTATTTTTATCCTGCAGATATCAATATGGCTGAAACCAATGGAAATGGACCGAGGGAAGAACCTGCAGGTTGGTTTAGATTTTCCTTTCCCTCTTTACCTTGAATAGCATGCATGATAGGATGAAAGTAGTCTTATTCTTCACTTTTACATTCATATACGAGCAGTATTTATGCTATAAATTAGTGTCCTCATCATAGGACATGCAGTTCTGTGTCTCTAAGTGTACATTTTTCTGCCTTGTTGGGTGAGAAAGGACCAAGGAAAGCACAAGTACTTGGATTATCTCTCTTACCCTCAGTTTGGTTGGTTTTTGACCAGCGCACTTGTGGCCTGAGGCTATGTACCAGTACTTGTTTTCTTCTAGTGTTTTTCATGGGGCTTTGTATTCCTGATGCTTGGGTATGTACCTATCTGGTACCACTTTGTTTCATCAAGTAGGAGGGATCACTTAGCAACTACTTATATGGCCAATCTTCAAAAATAAAATTTAAATTTGAAATTCAATGTTGTTAGCATGATCTAAATGGTGCAAATATAAATGAGTTATGGATATTTGCAAATTCTGCAAATTCCTTAATAAATGAAACCTTGCATTTGGTTCGAAAAAGGAAAAAATAGAGAACATGTTAGATGCTAATGCCAAGTTAGAAACAAGGTTTGTTATTTGCAACTACAGTAAAACATGATTATATTTTTGCAAAATGAATCTCATAATTAAAATTTTGACATTATACAGACTTGCATATTGTACAAATATATGCGGACAATATTGACGACAACTTCACACATTCACTTTGCAGAGGTTAAGTCGCTCGACTTGTTGAAATCTGACTGCAGCAGCAATACTGACAATGCAAAAGAAACTTGCAATTGCTTTGAAAGACCAACTGAGCAAACTGTCCAGTCAAACAAAGATGTGGAACCCAATAAGTCTACACAACAAGTCATCGAGCTCTCTGACTCTGACTCAGACTCGGAGATGCCAGCTGAAGGTGAAGAAGTGTGGTACTACTTGGACCCGCAGGAGATGGTGCAAGGCCCATTTTCCATGATTTTGCTTCGCGGTTGGAAAAATAAAGGTTTCTTTGATGAAGATTTTAAAGTGTGGCACAAGGGGCAATCGAGAGGAGATGCTATCTTGCTGTCCAGGGCCAGCCGTTACTCATTCTAATTGTTTTTTGGTGTGTGTGTGGAGGTAATGACTACTTTAGTGGGTTCTGTCCCCTCTTGTAAATGTCCTTGGGCCAGATGTGGTTTTGACAGTGCTAGGTATCGGAAATTTCTGTCCTTTTTCAGGCTTAGGTCCATTTATGCTCTTGTGTGGTAGTAATCATGTGCACTGCACGTGATGTTGGCTCCAGTTTACTTTTCTTATTTTCAGGGAACTATATCTGCAAGCTTTGTGACTGGCTAATTTAGCATGTACCAGTTATCTGGTATGACTTTAACTGTGTTTGTATGTTAATTTGTAAGTAGTGGGGTTGGAGTATATTATACGCTGTATGCAAAATTTTACCCTTGGGCGTATTGTGAGTAAACAATCGGACAAATTAATTAGCATGTTTGCTAATAGAAATATTTTGTTGAGTCCTTCACCCTCTGAATAATGGGAGTTCAGTAAGGCTTAGTCTAAAATTGAAACTAATGCATGTTTGTGTTAACTAATATGCTTACCCACTTACTGATCCCTTTCGTTTTACATTTGCATTTTCCAACTTTTCTTTTGCTACTGGTTTCAATTGTGTGCATAGGTTGCGTAGTTGATATTTTACTCTACCAAATTAATTTCATTGTATTAAGATTCGTTTCATGCTGCATTAAGACGGCTATGGCGCTTGCACTAGTTAATTCATATTTTGAACAAGAAAAATATCGAAAGAGATTACTATAATGCGCAGGTAGAAATTATATATTTAAATCTGTTCAGATGCATCTTCTGCGTGTAGTGTACAGTTTGAAATAATCAGATTTTTGCATTATATTCGTAAAATAGTATCAGACGAACTATAATGTGTCGTTTAATATTTCTACATTCTTTATCTTCACGGTCAGAATTAATAAACTCGAAGCAGTTTCCAACTAAATGATATTTTTTTTAAGGCGAAGGCGATGCACTATTTGAAGAATCAAAAAGCTCTCATACTTTGCAGAATGTCCATTTATTTATTAAGTACAATAAAATGTTGTTTACAAATTTGATTACGAAGGATAACTTTATTCTATAACATCTGCTCCACTGTTTGACTGAAGTGAAAGTAAAAGGTCACAAGTTCAACTTCCGAAATCCTCATATTGATATTCACCAAAAAAAAAAAATTATATCGTTACTAACAGGCAATTCTGACTGTTGATTTTGAATTTTGATCATAATCATACCTTTTAATCTTCTACTACTGGGGCAACACATCTGAAGCCTGAACTATATATTTATAATTTGCAGATTTATTTAGTATAAAATTAAAATTAAATACCATGAAGAATTTTATTAGCGGTGCCTCCACCGCACCACACCCTTTTTTTTTTTTTTTTTTTTTTTGCCCAAACCAAGAGAACCAGCGAAAGTACTACCTGACACAACCTCTCGGCTGGTAAAGTGGTAAGCTCTACTCACTTCTCTTCACTAGCTTCTCTTTCCTTCTCTCTTTTATATTCTCTCTTACCTAGTGTTTCCACTTCCTCTTCCTCAGGCGCTAGCTTTATCTAGGGTTTATCTACTCTTCTCTTTCCACCTCTTCCTCCTTTCTCATTTACCTCCTCTTGTTGTACCCCACCTGATCTAGCTAGGGTTTCCTCTTCCTCATTGACCTAATTATTGTGTTGTCAGTAGTTAAGTTTGGAAATTTGGCATGATTACACGCTAAGTCAAGGATCGGTTGTGTAGTATTTTGATCTGATTAATTAGTTTTGTGTTCACATTAACGCGGCCCGTCAATTTTGTCTGACAAAGCTTATTTTGTTAGCCACATTTACTGGGGCACATGAAAGGGAAGGGAGGGTATATTACAAAAGGTAGTAACTAGTCGTGTGATTGATGGTTCCTTTCTCCAGGGACTTCTTATAAGTCACTCCAGTCAATGTAGCAAGTGGGTCTTGTTGTACTCTTTATTTATTTGTTTATAGAATTTGATAGAGGCACCCTATGTTGTTTGACTAATTAAATCTTCTGCGATTTTTGTTGTCAGAAATCACTATGGCTGTAAACAATGGAAATGGACCTATGGAAGAATCTGCAGGTTCGTCTACATTTGTGCTTTCCTGCTTTTTAATATAGTCAGTATGAGTGCATTTTTTGCATTCATACACAAGCAATATTTATGTGATTAATAATATGCCTACACACTTTACACTTGTTAAATTTAAATTTTATTTAAGTTGATTGGAGAGAAACCATTGTCAAGTGATCCATCTCTCGGTAGTTACCTATTTTGATAATAAAATAATTGGTTTTTATTTTTTTAGATTGATTGGAAATATCATTGTTAACATTAATTCTGTTAAAGATAACCCTTGTCAAGTGATTCCTCTCCAAATGCACTTATCTTTCGTAATTAGGTAAGTTAGTTTTGCAAATTCCATGAGCAATACTTGATGATCAAACCTAGCATTGGCAAAGGTGAAGAGTGAAAACCAGAAAAACTATCAGAGGCTATGCACAATTTTAAGGAAAAGAAAAAAGGGTAGCATTTTGGATGCGTGGAGTGCCAATTGCAACTGCACTTAAACATAATTATATTCTGCTAAATGAAATTAATGATTAAAATTTTGACATTATACAGACTTGCATACTGTATAAATCTATGCACAATATTGACCACAACTTCACTTAATTACTTTGCAGAGGTTCAATCCCTCGACTCATTTCCATCCAACTCTAACAACACAAGCAACCTTGCAATAGATAGTAGCAATTGCTTTGAAAGACCAACTGAGCAACATGTACAGACAAACAGAGATGTGAGACCCAATAATGCTACACAACCAGTTATCTTCATCTCTGACTCTGAATCGGAGATGCCCTCTGAAGATGAAATTGTGTGGTGCTACTTGGACTCACAGAGGATGCCAGCTAAAAATGAAGCGGTGTGGTACTACCGGGATCCACAGGAGATGGTACAGGGGCCCTTTTCTATGGCCCTCTTGCGCAGTTGGCGACAAAGAGGTTTCTTCGATGAAAATTTCAGAGTCTGGCGCGAGGGGCAGTCGAGTCGAGATGCCATCTTGCTGTCTGTGGCCATCCGTAACACTGTCTAGGTCTCCCGTGGCAGGTTCCTGAGAAGGTAATAAGTGGCGAGAAGGTAATAACAAGTTTGGTGGGACTGTCCCATTTTGTAAAAGTGCTTGGACGGTATGTGGTTTTGATAGTGCTAGCTATGGATCATTTTGGTGTCTGTTTCCCGGCTTAGGTCCATAGGAATTCATATGGTTGCGTTGTGTTGTATGGGTTGGTAATTATGTGCATTGCATGTGTACATGACGTTTTGGTAAGTGCAAATTGGAGGGCTGTATGTGTGAACTGTGAACATATCTGCAATCTATTCCACTTTCTAATTTAGTGCGTACCAGTTATCTGTTATAATTATCACGGTTATTATATGTTTTATTTGCAAGCAGTGGGATTAAGGGAGTAGCTTATGAGTTATGACTTATGAGTAAACAATTAGACAAGTTCACATTTTTGCAAATAAAAATATGGACGCTTTTCCAGAATTATGACGCCTGCTAATTTTTTTTTTTTTGTTAATTCTTTTGACCAAAAAATAAATATTGAACTCAAAATCAAAGCTGACTAGACGAGGCAATAAAATTCATCGTTTGTAACCAGTCAATATGTTTCGAGGTAAAATTTACGCCTTAATAAGCTGAAACTCTCTTTATTTTATCATAAATAGTTAATAAAAGATGTACGGCTTCAACTACATTTCGAATAAAACAAAGAATCTAGTGTCTTCTTGAATCTGATACAAATCTGCACGCGCTCTATTACTTAAAGCCAGATCTTTCTTTGCAAATTTATGATGAAGATTTGCTATGCTAAGTTGATAAACCTCCGTGTACATATGTTTGATGCTTTCAATAAATAATACCTCCAAATCCACATAAAAAAATAAGGTCTGCCGATTATAGAGCTAATTTTAGACCCGATTTTTTTTTTTTGAATCGATTTTGAGATGCCAAAGAGGGTAAACTTTTGACTATTGACTGATTTCAGGTAAGTGAGTCACAAGCCTTTTCAAAATAAATAATTAAACAAACAAATAAAATAAAATAAAATAAAATAAAATAAAAAATTAAGTCACAAGCATAGCATTAATTGATGCGTAACTTCGATCATGCTTGTTAGTGTACGTAGGAGAAAATTTGTCGGAAACTGAGGCGTGGAAGACTGACACTTCTATGATCTGCTTTTGCTTTTCTTAAAAGCAAAAATAGTTTATTAAATTTATTACCACATATCTCCCAAAATAATTCTTCCAAAACACTGCATGCGTGCTTCTATTACGGGGGATAAAAACTTTTTCTCTATTTTTACTAGGAAAGCTGGGTTAATATTCAATTATTACACTTAAAATTTTGAAGTCCTTAACCATTTACATCTTGAATGATTGAGATAGTCGTCTTTAATTATCGTTGAAACTTCATGTTTAATTCTGAAGATGTAAAGACGACTATCTCAACCATTCAAGATGTGAAGTTTTGAAGAGAAAAACTTCATGTTTACACTTACAAACTTCATTTTTCTCTTTTTTACTTTTTTTTTTTTTGTGTCTAATTAAGCATATTTGACCTTTGTAGTGATCAGTAGCATAATCAATGAGTTTTAATAGGGTCAATTGATCCCACTGATTATACAAAAAGTTCCCTTATACATATATATATTTTATAAAATATGAATATGCTTTTATTATGGAAATAAAGGTTACACAAAATATGGATTAACACCATTGATCTACTACGCTGGCTCCGCCACTAGCAGTGATGTGATGTAATTATATATATTTAACGGCTTTTTTTTTAACGAATATCAAATAATATTTAACTGGCATAAAATTTGATGCATAACAAATCTACAAGTGTAGGAATAGAAACATGCTCACGCACATCTTGTTCTTGTTGTCTCTCTCTCTCTCTTCTTTTGCTACTTTCTGAAAAAAATTTAACTCGATTGTAAAATATTATCAGCATTATTAAGTATTATCACACATTAATATATTGCTCATGAATTCAAGACCAAATGATCCTACGCATTATGTATATGGAATATCAGTAGAGCACAAAATGTACATTTTATATACGGAATCCGAAGAAAACAAATTGCCAAAGCACCTCTCCCACGATGTTTCCATGATCAAATAATGTTCTGAATGTGTCATGTGGTACAATAACTAAACGAATTTCATAATCTATAATGCAAGTCAGCATAAGATCGCTAACTAATGGTTAGTTCCAATTATTCTTGGCCTACTAGATATATCAATTTAATATGAAATTTTTAGAAATTACTTTCTAGCTACCAAAGACACCATAACTATTTTTAACTCATTGTTATTTTGTAGTATTTTTTTTTTTCTCACCGTGCCTGCATTAGCTCTAGCCGCACTTTTTTTCAACGAAAATTTGGGCTGAAAACTTAAGTAATTTTAACATAAATTTCCAGATTTTCTCAATGTGTTTCTTCTGAATTTCACTTTCTTTTTTCGTATTAAAATTTAATTGTAGCTATCCTAATAGCTACACGTCGGAGCTGTATATCTGCCCTATGATGCATAATTAAATACAAGAAAACAAAACATTGCAACTCCAGAAATATTAATCAACTTCTGCATGTGGTGTCGAAATTAAGTTTACTCCATTAAATCATTTGAGTTGTCGTCGTATCACCAAAGCAAAGTAATATTGTTTGCCCACCTCTTCCTATTTTTCATCTCCATTCTCTTTCATATATTTAATATTTATCATACCGCCTCTTTTCTTAATCTAGCAATTACCAATATTCCCTTCTAAACTTGTAAGTACTATTTCTCTTTCACATATTTTCCTTCTTTTAGTTCTCTATAATCCAATTGCAAGAGCTTCTATTTCTTATCACCCAACTAGGAAAACACCTATTTTAGAACTTGTCTCAAACCATCTATAGAATTTTTTTTTTTCATAAACAACTACTCCATTACAATAGTTTTCTTCAGATTATAAAGACCAACTTTCAAAGTTCCCAAATAATCCTCAAGAAATGGTGAAGTTGGCAATGATCCTAGTAGTAGTTTTCCTATGTTTGTCATCCACCATTTCTGCTCGTCCAATTTACAACAAACCAACAGCTTATGAGATGCTAGAGAAATTCAACTTCCCCAAAGGAATCCTCCCGACCGGCGTAGAATCCTACAACTTGAGTCCAAGCGGGGAGTTTGAGGTTTTCCTGAAATCGGATTGTCAATTCAGAGTGGATGGAGGTTATTTGTTGAAGTACAAGAACAGAATATCAGGTAAGGTAGAATTTGGTTCAATAAACAGTCTAGATGGTGTCAGTGTGAAAGTTTTCTTCATGTGGTTTGGAGTTAATGAGGTGATTCGAAACAATGCTGATTTGAATTTCTTTGTGGGTCCGCTGTCTGCCTCATTTTCGGCGTCCAGTTTCGAGGAGAGTCCTCCGTGCGGTTCTGGATTTGATAGCAATTCGCAATCTGCTGGTTGTAATGGCGACGTGGTTGAGGTTATTTAGTGTTTTTGCTTTATTTTTAATATGCTCCATTAATCGTTTTTGATAATTTGTATATGAGGAACGATTCAGCTCCTCTTTGATGTTCTTTAGTTTGTGCAAAAAATGTAATGTACAGTTTCCAGCCTACTTGTTCCAACTTATATTGTACTGCATTGGAATATGGTTTGTGTTGTTCAGATCTTGATGTCGGATAACATCCCTTCAGGTTTCTGTTAGTGGCATATCAAAAGGTTTTTTTTTTTTTTTATTAGGGCATATCAATCAAAAGTTAAAAGCATAAACAGATATGGAACAAAACAGAGCTGTTTTCTTCCGTTTCTCTTGATTCACGAGGTCAACGATCTGATCATAAAAAACAAAGTAAAAGGTTTTAAAGTATCCAGCACTTTTGAAACAATGATTCGAACATACAAACCGCAAGAACGAACTAAAAAATAAAATAAGCATACAACAATACATAAAATCGGTCCAGTATGAAATTAGCGCATGAATAAGAATAAGTACTACAGCACTTAGTATTTTTGTTCTCTTTTTGTAAAGTCAACAAACATTTGGAACATGATCAAGTAATTTAAAAGCGGCTAATGCACACCCACAGCTTTGGGACGTGACCAATTAGGCTTCCATTGTCACAGAAAACAGAAGCCTAGGCAAGTATAAGGAGAGCCTTGAACAAGCTTTAAAAAGAGAACAAATAGATGAATTGACCAATTTCTAGAACAAGCTTTCTTAGGTTAACTTCAAACGTTCACACATCTGATCGTTTATCTCCAGAAAATTGCAGTAATTTACAAAATCTAGCAAAAGAAGAAAAATATCGACTGCTGACATCATAACGCTATACAAGCTCCATTCTTTTTTTGGCCTTTTTACAAGGGAAATAACTCAGGACAAATTGTTTGAATGACCACTAGGTTATATATCTAGAAGCTTCTAGAAGATATTATGAATTAATGTGGAAAGAGACTCATAATTACACGAAACCCTGATTCAAATGGAACAAAATGGAAAAAAAAAAAGAAAAAAGATCACTTCAGTGGGATCAACCCCTCCTTTGTCGTTGGTTTCTGAAGTAGCTCAAAAGAGCTTGTGCCTACAAACCATTTAGAGATTATATTAAAACAAAAGCTTAAATTACAAATAAAAGCGAAATATGGTTTCTTACCACTTAGTAGATGATTACTTTCTTGGGTCCCAATACCACAAACCTTAAAGTCTGGTATCAGTAGGTAGCACTGGCATCCCAGTCAGGTATGGTTCCTCATGTACAGGCTAGATAGAACCACTACAATCAAGTCTGGTACAGTCATGCTATGTACAAGTCCAATAACAACGGCAGGCTGTGCCAGGATGAATCAGTCAGGTATGGATCTTTATGTCCAGGTTAAATACCAGCATAACCACTGAAATAGAGTCCTAGTTCACAAAACACATAGTTGACAAGCCAATCATGACCAGTACACTGGCAACTGGTAAAAACACAACCACACAATTTATCACACTTACCTTCTCTTTTGCCCGTGGTGTGCCAGACTGAGAGAGTGCAACTAGAGGTGGTACAGCTCCTTCCTGCAGCACCTGGCTACAGAACCGGTTACTGTTGGTGCAAAGATGCAAGAGAGCCGCAGCGGCATTCTCCTTTCCTCTTGCTGATCCTAACTCCACCACCTCGACCAGCAAAGGTATGCCATCATTCTGGCCTATAGCATTACGCCCCTCTGGTATGGTAGCCAGGTTGGCAAGCACAGCCACTGCCTTGTCAACCATACCAGCTGCAGGGTCCATCAAATCCACCAAATGCCTCACAGCACCAGCTTGTACTATTCTCGCCTTATTCTCATGAAAAATTGAAAGATTAAACAACGCCGTGGCCGCATCTTTTTTGCCTCGTTGGGTACCATTTCCCAGAAGTTCAACCAAAGGTGCAATTGCACCAGAACGGCCAATCCGTACCTTGTTTTCTTCAATAACAGATAGACTAAATAAGGTTGCAGCTGAATTCTCTTTTGCTTCAGGGTTCCCTGTTTGTAGTACATGAATTAAGGGTTCAATGGCCTCAGCACTGGCGATAGCAATTTTGTTATTATCATTGATAGAGAGGTTAAGAAGTGCAGTGACAGCGTGTTCTTGGGTGCCCAGGTCAGCAGAGTGAAGCAGCCCAACAAGAGGAGCTATCGCACCACAGTTTGCAATTACAATACGGTTCTCCATGTTGTGCTTCGCAAGGAGTCGTAGCTCCATCGCAGCAGCACGCTGAATATCCACTGAGTCAGATTTCAAGTCCTCAATTAGTTTGCGCACCTTGGTCTCAACTTCAGCCAGATCAGGTCGTGACTCAGCTGAAGGGGATGGTACAATGCGTGGTATCAGTCTGTCAGATTGACGGGGCCATATGATGTGGCTTCTAGGAGTTGTTGTAGAACCAGCTGCCATACTGCTACCTTGTTCCGTTTGTGCTGGAGGCGGTGCACTTTGAGTCGCTTTCTCTTGGCTTGCTTCCGATGAGGCATCACTATCAGTTGAAACCCGTGATACTGAATTGACCCCACTACCTGGTTCCAACAGGCCATTATCATTTCTTGAAGCCAGATTGGCTGCATTGTTAGTCATTCCATGACCAATTGAACCATTTTCATCACGGGTTGATATGGATAATCCTGATAAATTAGACTCCATTCCTCTTGCTGGTAACATCTTGCTGTTATTGCTGTTCTCATTCATGGGGGAATTGGGTTTAGGAATCGAATTTGAAGAAGGGGGAATAAGGGTTTGAGGAAAATTCTGGGTCAAAAGTTTATTAGGGTCTGGCAATTTGATATCATTCGATTCACACCAATTTGCAATCAGCTGTTTCACTGTGTAATTAGGAATCAAATTGGTGTGGGCTAGAGTATTGCGGGTCTTTGGACAGACTGTATACCCCAAATCAAGCCATTTTCTAATAAAGACTCGTTCATAGGTCTGACCTGATGAGACTATAACTGGATCTGACATGAGGTTCAATGATAGGGGACAACAGAAGTCAGCTGGTATGGGTACACCCCTTATGCTATGGGGCTGTGTCGACTTGATCAGTGTTTCATGCATTTGCTCAATTAGAGATATTACAGGGGCAATTTGGTCAAAGTCTGATCTTGACTTGAGTTTGTCTAGGGCAACAGCCTCCATGAAGAATTCAAGATTTGTGGAGAGTTTTAGGGAGGTGGAGGTTGCTTCCAGAACTTCAGGATGTGGAATTTCTTTTGATTCCAATTTTTTTGATGCTTCTTTGATGGAGTTTGTAATATGGTTGTACTCCACTTTCTCTAGTTTCTGTGAAAATCAACACAAAAATAGACATTTTCTAAGAGGACAGGTGAAAATAATTTTACGGTCAAGTTAAAGCATGCTTGTTCCACATGTGCTTCTGACAAAAAAGTTTGGCTGGCTCAAAGCATGTTTAATGTAGCCAAAAATAGACTTAATCATGCTACTCACAGGGACAAAATCTATAACCTTAGAAGTTGGCACCTTACAAGTCCGGTTAATATCACTGGTAAGCCACTTTCCAGTATGTCTAAAAAAAAAAAGTCCGGTTAATACCAGTACTCTTGTAAACTTGTCTTTCATGTGGGACTTGGTTATTTAGCATTTTAACAAGTAGCAAAACTCTAAAAGTTTTATCTGTGCAATATCGGCCTGTACTAGAATAATGAAGTGTTTAAGCAATGTACAGGATCACTGATTTCATAGCTGATGAAACAACAGATGTATCTATACCTCAATTGACAATAAAACATTGCTGGTGGCAGCAGGTGGAAGTAATAAGAAAATTGCCTGACACATCTCGAGTGAATATGTATGAATTTTTTCTACTAGTGATTCAATTTGAAAAGCCTGCAAAATAACAATATATACATTAACTTTAGAATGAGAAATAGTTATTGGTTGAAATTTTGATTAAAAAATCAATAAAAGGTGTATGCCAGCAAGAAAACCAAATGTCAACCGAAGTTGCCACTTGCTACACAGTATTTAACTGGTTCTGGAAATATCATTTGTGTGATTAGAGTTTACATTAGTCAAGCTAAATATTCACCATTTCATGAAGAGAAACTCTGATATTTCTTCCAAAACAAGGTTTACAAAAATTCTGTTTTATTAGTCATAATTTCATTCTATCATGCATAGTTTTTCTGGGTAAGTGTGGTTTGTACCTCCAGCGTACTTGGTTTTAAAGTAACTAAAAGTAAGAGATAAGAATGCATGTTATCAGAACTTACAAAATAAATCTTGCTCATCAGAGAATTCCAGCCGTCAATAAGTTCTCTGGCCGCACTGACTGCAGCTTGGAGCATTCCCATGTGTTCATTCAACTTTTCATCAGGAGAAATTTCAGAGTGGATCTCGTCCAAAACGGGTTTCACAATAGCCAAAATCTCACTTATTTCTAAACAATATTTGTCAATAAGCTCAGTCCTAGCATCTTCACTAGAGCAAAATGATTCAAAATTTGAGATGGAGTCTTGCAGTTTGTCGAGTGCAGACATCTCCATTCTGTTTGGTAAAGCCAAATGAAGAATTTTTTTTTTAGAATATATCTCAGATGCAATTTTCTATAATTGTGTCTCGTAACTGGAACACACCAGTACTCTTATGCTAGCATTGAAACAACTAAACAATCAGCGGGCTTATACCCATAATTCAGTTAGGTTGGTGCCATTTGAATTAATAGATGACTTGGCACATATTATCAGCACTAAAATTAAATTTCTTTTCCAACAGCTAATCCAAGATGTTTATTATAGACAGTTCTCATTTAATTTTTTACTGTAACATGCAGTGATAGCAATTGGCAGGGATTGCCCAGTTAAAAAATTGTACAGTTCGAACAAGATAAAAAAACCCAGTTCCTATAAAACTAAGGGCAACAATTCAGACCATCCAATCCAATTTTTAATCAGACGATACACGTTACACAATGGTGCATTTCCCCAATTGTATACTAATTGTAATGATAAAAAAAAAACCTAAAAACAAATGAAGATAACAGCCAAGGTTCCAATTTTCACGAGAAAAATTAGGGAAATTCAAATATATTCAGCCCTAAAAATTGAACAAGAAATCACTA
The DNA here is from genome assembly GCA_027725995.1 of Rhynchospora tenuis. Lineage (NCBI taxonomy): Eukaryota > Viridiplantae > Streptophyta > Magnoliopsida > Poales > Cyperaceae > Rhynchospora > Rhynchospora tenuis. Next base: position 195,344,768 of record CM050888.1, read on the forward strand.
CCTCTAGTTTTGTGCAACTTGGGTTCCTAGTCAGAGACAGAACGAGAGGGAGAATTAGTTCCTTCCTTCAAGCATCAATCCATCGTTGCAACCATGGATTCACAAACCTAATTCTATCAACAACCCACAAAAAATTCCCCGATTATTGCGCGATTCAAAACATTTCCGACCCAAAACACAACCCAACACAACGAAACGATTGAATACGAAAAGAGTTTGGTAATCATACCAGTTACGACCAGCTGGAAAGCTCCTTCCTTCCTTCCTTCTTCTTCTCTCCGACGCACCTTTCGTTCGAGCTACGTCGAATATTTTACGAATTCTTCGAAAATCGAGGGGGTTAATTGACGATTGCGAAGAGAGATCTGGGAGGAGAGAGCGTTTTTTTGTCTATAAAAATGTTTATTTTGGTTTTTTTTTTTTTTGAAGAGGTGTTTATTTTGGTTAATTAGGAGGAGAAATGGAGAAATGTGAGAAATGAGAAATTATTAGTCGAGGCGGCCGATGGTTAAAAGTTGAATGCTAGCCTGTTCAGGAAAAACATTCTTGGGCCGTATGTTTAGTTTTGGTCAGTCAGACCAGATATTATTATTATTTTTTCTTTTTTATGATAATATATGAATGAATAAAGTCAAGATGTAAATTTATTTTTATTGTAAATTGAAAAAATTAATTTGTGCTAGTATTAAATGTAACTACACACGTGCATTAATAATAAATTTATTAGTTTGATATATATAGAATTTTAATGCTTAATATTAAATATTCGTTGTATATGAATATTTTTTTATTTTTCTTTTTCTTCGGTATATAGCTAATTTATGTTTTACTACATCTTTGTACTTACTACTGTATTTTACTAGTATGAAATACTTTTATTTATAATTAAATTTCAGTTATAAATAATTTTTGGTGACTTTTTGTTTAATATTGTTATTTTTTCTAATAATATTGTGTATTATTTATAAGTAAAAAAAATGTTTAGTTCACAAAATGCTCATTTGCCGAATTAAGAAATAGGATTCAAATAATGTTGTTCGAAAGTTAATCGGAACAGTGAGTATAGTTTGTTAAGGCTAGTTGGAAAAGAACAGGCCCAACTAATAATCTGAGAAAAAACACACAACACTGACAACACACAGCAGAGCTAGAGACCCGAGTCGTGTATGTATATATTGATTAATGACTTTATCCATTTGAACTTCTAAATATCTTAATTACTTTTTTAAATATGGGAGTATCATAAATTACAATGTGTACGTTGAACTAGGAGCTCGTACAACACGTCTAAAACTCGAAGTTCATGCTTGAAATGACTGGTATATCTAAGCTAATTAATATAATCACTATATCAAAACCTTGTTGAAATCCAGAGTTTAATATGGAATTCAAGATTTAGACATGTTGTATAAGCCAATCCATGCATCACATTATTTTATTTGGGAAATTTAGATTTATGCCACCTCAAAACTTCAAAATTAGAAAATTACTACTCCAAAACTAACACTTTGAAAATGCCACCCTAAACTCACTTTATTTAGATAATTGTCACACATACTGTTTAAAATCCCTTGCAAATAAAATATATTTTTGTATTGACTGAATCACATTATTCACATAGATGTATTAATCACGTTACGGTAAAGAATTATTTTTTTGGAGCTTCTATTCATAATTCACATAGATGTATTTCTTCTCAACTTTCACAAACTCAAAAATAACATTAAATTCGTTAAAAGTAAAAATCACATAAAAACTCTTGTACTATCAATGGAATCTGGTGCAATTTGGTGTGAGAATTGTTTTGTTATTTCAGTGCTAACAAACAAGTAAATTTTCGAATTTTACATCTTTCGTTATTTATTTTTCTTTATAACTGGTTGATATCAAGTGCCAATAATTATTTGTTTTCAAAATTAATGCGAATATTTAGGGGTTCTTTATTTTATTTGAGAGAAAAGGGAAAATTAAGAGAAATTGACGGCCCAAATTCAAACAATTTCTTCAAGCCAGTATGTCCCTTTTGGATTGACCACCATTTTCGTTATCGCATCAGACATTGCAATTTCTCATGGGACCCAGTATTAATATCTTCTCTTTCTCCTGAATAATTTCTTCCAAGTATTGGACGATGTAGAAGACTAGAAGACTGACAAGATTTGGTGTGCGGGTTCGTCTAATATTTGGAATAGGTATGATGCTTGAGATTTGCTGAGGAATGATTTCGTGAAAGGAGATAGCACTTCGTAAATTATTTGAAATAAAAAGGCATTTCGGTCAATACAAAAATATATTGTAATTTGGAGGATTTTAAATAGTATGTGTGACAATTATCTAAATAAATTGAGTTTAGGATGACATTTTTTAAATTGTTAGTTTTGGAGTGGAAATTTCTAATTTTGAAGTATTGAGGTGGCATAAATCTAACTTTTCCTTTTTAGGTTTTAGTTTTATTTTTAGCAATCTAGCTTTTTTTTTTGTTAATTACAGTGAACTTTCATATAGCTAAACACCATCTGCATACATTGTGATAATTATTTTTTTTGTGATGAGTTTGTCAACAATTAGAAACAAACCAAGGATGAAAATCTCGATTCCCTTTTCTATTTCCTTTTAATTCTCTTATGCTTATGTATTTATTTTGGAAATTCTTAATAGCAACTAACTACCAAGTAGAGTTTATTATATTTATCTTAATTCTTAAGCATCATAAATGAACACCATAGTTGCCGAGATCTATTTGCAATCAAGTATAACAGGAGACAACGTATCGTTTGATATGAGGTCATGTTGATAGAGAATAGAGATTGGAGAGTACAAAAATAAAAGAATATTATATTTGAGCTTGAATTTTAATTTCAAAATTTTAGTTTTTTGTGGATTGAGTTTTTATGTAATATTAAATTTGAAAATAAGTTAGGACGGTTAAACTCTAATTTATCAATAAAAAATGGTTTTCTTTCATTGATCATTGAGCTTTTTCTAAAAAGTACATACATTATTGGAACTTTTTTTTAGAGAAAATCCAAGGTATCTTTAAAATTCTTATTTATATGAAATAGATCTATTGATGAAAAGATAAAATCCAAATCAATTCTGAAAATTCTTTAAAATAATTAAATTAAATTAAATTTTCTTTTCAAAAATTTAAAGATGACTCGAGTGTAAATCCAATATATACAAGTCCGTGTCTCGAGTCCGCTTTGTCACAATGACTAGTGTTTTGTCGATATTATGTACCTGGACAAACGGCTTGCCAAAAGATTTCACATCTATTACACTTGTAAATTTATACAGATGATGAAACAGCTCCACAACCATCCAGACCTCCTGTGCTGTTTCAGTTTTAGGCGGGGTTATATTTCGGTTTAAAAATGTTTATCTTCCTTTTTTATTTCCTTTGATGGTAAATTGGATTTTTTTACTAGTGAGATCGAGCGAATGACCATCTCTCATATTTCTTCAAGCTGTCTGACTACAATCAGTGGACACATCAGTTATGAGAAGCTCACATCAACGAATCGTGATTTTTTTTTTTTTTTTTGGACCCATTTTCAGTTAATTTATTTCCCCAACAAATTCAACATCCTTTTAACTAAATGGAAACACCCAAACGATTAGAATTATATTGATTATAGTGCTTAATTGATATGTCATTGTATGTACATAAGAGGGCAGCGTGATTAATGTGGGAAAATGGAACATATGAAGGTGGGCAATCCGACATGATACGGTCCTACGGAGTCACACACACATAAAAAGATGGATAAAGCCGAAAAATATGGGGAAAATATTTTTTCTTTTTTAAGTTTCTTAGGAATGTTTTAAATAACATTAACCAAACTTATCATTTCTATATTAATTAGATTCTCGTAATTAGTATTTTGTTCACATAGACCCAAATAAGTAAAATTACCAATATCACTAATTCTCAGCTTTCTTTGCGCTTCTTCAATTATCTATAAAATTCCTTGCTAGCTATCATCAACCCCTCGTGAGAACGAAGCAAAATTGTGGCTTCTTTGAAGATCATTATGTCTTCCTTTGAAGTTTTAAATCTTCTTAAGGTAATTTTTCTTTCATTAGTCGATCTATTTTTCATCTTGGAGATCAATGTATTAAACGACAATATGTCTTTCTAGTCTCATTTTGTCTCAAAATCCAAGCACTACATTTGATATGCATGTATTGATTCTTTATCAATTATTGCCTCCAAAATGTTGCAAGAGGGTCCGAGACCTCCATTGTAAGTACGTCTTCAGGTTGTGTCATTTTCGGAATTCACAAACACATTGCTGCCTTATTCATAATAATTAATTGATTGCCACGAGTTCCAACTTCTTTTTGGATGTGTTTGGAAGTGAAGTGAATAAGAATGAATAGTCTATTCGTGAATAAGAATTGTGAATAAGAATTAGGTAGAATGGTCTATTCGTGAATAAGGAGGTGTTGTTTGGATGGTGTGTTGTGAATAAGAATAGAGAAGAAAAAATATAATACTAATGAAAAGAATATAACAATTTATTTGAATTTAGTTTATAATAATAACAATGAATAATTAAAATGATAAAATAATTAAGATAATATTAACAAATAAAATAATACTATTTATAATAATTATTATTATCATAATTATTATAATTATGATCGGTTGAAATGTAGCGGTAGTTGAAATTATTTTAATTATAATTAATTATTACGGTTGAAATTATTAATTATTCACGCTCGAGAATAAATGTGAATTAAAATAATTATAATTATTATTACGGTTATCATTATATTATTAATGTTTATTAATAAAATACTCAAATCAATTATAATAATAATTATAATTAATACAATAATCGAAATAATTTGAATAATATTAATAAAAATTTTGATTTTGTTATTGAACTATTTTCATTATAAGAATGGAGAAGAATAATATAATATTAATTAATGATAATAATAATTATTATTCTTATTATTATATATAATAATGATTAAAAATAATGAAGTATAATATAATAAATATAATATTATAATTATAATAATTTAATTTACAATAATAATTATTATTAGGATATTATTAATAATACTAATAGTAATTAACAGTAATAATTAGATTATTAGTATAATATAATAATAATGATTAGTATAGTAATTATTTTAATTATAATTATTATTAATGTTAACGTTATATTATTAATATTAATTAATAATATAATTAGCTATGTATTAATTAATAAATTAAACAATGTCAGTATGTAAATGACGAAACCTTAGTCTCCATATTATTTTATTCATTCCTTTGTCCCCACCCACGTGACCTTGAGCTAAGAAGATAAAAAAATGATTATTCTATTATTTTTTCTCAATCTCTCTCCTCTTTCACGTGTCTTATTCGGACTAATTCCAGCAAAAAGCTCGAATTAGAATAAGCCAGCGAATTGGCTCTTATTCTTATTCGAGGTTCTGTTTGGTTTGCGCGAATAAGGCCAATTCACGAATTGGCTTATTCAGATGTCATCCCAAACACACCCATAAGAAACTGCAAAAATTGTCCTTATGGAAGTTTCTTGTATTTGTGCTCTGCCTCAATGTTTGACTACGAAATGAAAAGGTTTATAAATGTAAAATAACTAGATAATTCCACTGATCGACCAGTGTATCTAAAAAAAAAAAACACCTAGATAACTCATGTTGAGTAAAAGAGCTAAAGTGTTAAAGTTATAGAAGTTGATTTCTTCAATATTCTAGTTGAATTTTTTATTCAAAAGTTTGGATAATAACATTTGATTATATATTAATGATTTGTGGTTATTATTTATAAAGGTGTTGAGTTATGCTGACAATTGGACCTTCAATTTTTTGCAACAATAATGGATTATTATCTTGCGCTAAATTAAATACTTATTTTTACCACGGTAATTTACATATACACATGATCGAGATAATATATAACATCAGTCAAGTACATATTCTGTAACATTATGCTTTAAATTAAGATTGATGTTATCTTAAGCTATGAATTTTAACCTGCTATGTTGCCTAATAATACTTTTCTGACAGGGTAAAAAGAATTCGATCAGTTGTCTCGTAATTTTAACACTCAGTTCTGCTGTGAGTTTGCTATTGTACAAGCGGAAGCTGGTATCATTTTTGCCACAAGCTAGTAGCATTTTTAATCGAAAAAGAAAACAAGGTGCAAGTTCAGTATCCATAAAAGAACACATTCCTAGTTCTGATCTTACATGCAACATAAAAGAACAAATTTCTAGTTCTGATCTTTTATGCAACCTTCCGGAGTGCATAAAACACGAAATTCTTGTCTACTTGCCAATAAAAGAAGCTGTGAGGACAAGTATCCTATCAAAAAATTGGCGGTACACTTGGACCACAATTCCAGATTTAGTTATAGATTGCAGGATAAACTCAAATTCTCATGAAAACAGTAGCAATGAGGATTCAATGAATATTAAATTTGTTGATAAACTTTTAAGTTGTCACAAAGGCAATCTTCATAAGTTTAAACTTTCTGCTACAAAACTTCGCTCACCCTCGATGGCTCTTACAATGTGGATGAAGACCTTGTTACAAAAGAATATTAGCGAACTTATTCTAGAGGCTCATCCTGATGAGTTTTTCATTATCAACATTAGCGCTTATTCTAGCATCAGCTATTGTCTCAAGTTGAAAGTATTAGTGTTGAGTGGATGTTTTATGTTTTTGCCTCTGCAATATTTTGTTGGATTTAGGTTGCTACATACTATTGATGTAAAGGATTGCACTATTATACCGGATGGTATCGAAGCACTGGTATCCTATTCCCCTCTCTTGGAAAAATTAAAATTTAAACCTAAAACTTTTATTGAGGAAGTCTTTAAAATTCGTTCATCGAGCCTTCGAGAACTGACGATCTATGGAAAATTTGAGCAAGTTTCTCTACTGACTCCTAAATTGTGCACCGCCAATTTTGTTACCCCTAAGAGTTTGAAGGCCACTTCTAGGACAGTTGAATTAAGAGGCAATTTTATCAAGTTACCTGTCTATATCAATAATATTTTGTCTGATAGTCCTTTTTGTTACGTATTTCAGGTAAAATGACATCAACTTAGGAATTTTATAAACATTCTTTTAACTTCCACAATAAAATACAGAGTGAGTGTGTATATTTAGTAATACATGGTCTATTTTGCAGACGTATCATCCAACCCTCAACTATCTAACTACGATGGTCATGATTTTAAAACCATCAGAACAGTGCATTTATTCTACAAATCGATTGTTTCGAGAATTCCTGATGCTGCAAAAACTCATAGTATATGTTAGTAACAGAATTAGATCGTTATTTTAATTCTCCTTCGATTATAATAATTTTTTAATTACTTTTAAACAAATTTGCAGCTCGAGCCGGTTGATTCTTCTTTTTTTTCTGGAGCTTACAAGATTCAAGATAAATTATTTCCATCTTTGAGAGAAGCAACTATCATTCCTTTTTTCAGTTCAGACACAGTGTTTGAATTTGCAAAAATCGTTCTAAGCAATGCACCAGTACTGGATAGACTTATGGTAAGAGGTGAGATAAAAGATTGTGAAGTTTCAAAGTTGAATAAGATCCACAAACTATCATCAAAAGCTGAAATTAAATTTAGTAAATCTTGCTTCTCTGCTGAGGGTAAATTTCAAAGTTGTTGTTGTTCCATGTGTGATATCATGGCATGGTAGCTCACTAATTATAGAAGTAATTACTTATGACATAATTGTGCATGTTCTTTGGAATAAAATGAAAGCTTAATTTCGTATTTATGTATCACTCACAATGTTTGGTTGGATTTTAATTTGGGGGGGGGGGGGGGCGATTAATCTTATTTGGCTGGAAAATTTACGGAGGTGAAAGTTACTGGAGGAAATAAATTACCAGCTATGAAATTTGCTTCGCTCCCAAATCAAGTAAAGGAAACACCTACGAATGAAAATTAATGACCCAAAACCTTTCTTATAAAGACGTTAAAAATTTCACTCTTTTTAAACATCTAATAAGTAGAGATTAATATAATATAATTCATATTTTACAGTTAATTTTTCATCATTTTCTAATATCACTTCCATTTCCCTTCTATCTCCTACGAGCCAAACAGAGGACTATAGGCGAGAACTTTATGCAATAAACATAGCTCAAACTCCTATGCTAGATATTAATTCATGCTATTTTTTTTTAGACAAACTAGATAGCGGCTATCTAGTGTAAAGAGAAAAGAAAGAAAAGAAAAAACCACAAACTAAAAATTAAACATAAATCTACATAAAATCGGTTTATAATAAGACCTATGGCATTTAATTAAATGTCGATATTTGATAATTGCAAAATTTGTCATTAAAATTATTTGAAATCAGAAGAGAGAGAGAGAGAGCTTGAAATTGTTCAAAATAATTATCTCCAGCTCGAATGCAATAATTGCTTATAATAGTAGTTTTAATAAATTAATATGAGCCCAACATTTTTTTTTTCTTTTAGCAAGGATTTGGTCGACGTATAAGTGCAACAAACATTACTATTTTTATATGAATTGATGTGAAGTCTTCGAACTTATATTAAAATTAAATTTCCATAAATAATCCTCCAATCGCTCTTGAACATATGATAGTGGCTTTCAGCAGCAAATATTATAAGCAACAAACTTTATGTGCATGTTCTCAATGTTATCCTTCCAATTGATTCGTACCATTTTACAACGAGCTAAACATCTTGCATTGCATGAGATCTCAATAAGAATCGGAGTTATCTGCTACGCAGATAGGCGTCCCTATTCCGACACGAAATAGACTTTGCGTCCAATTAGAGACGCAAACTAGCGACTCCGATATTATAGCCGCGAATAATAAACATCTGTGTCGCGGGGACGCGAATTACTTATTACGTCCTTGATTAAGTTTTTTTTCGCGTCGGTATACGGACATATCTCTTCTCTTCCGAAGAGTGATTCAGGCGTTAAGCGCGACTCTATCTAGATATCTCAAAGATGATATCTGACATTCTCAAATTAAAGCCCCTGTCTTAAAAAATTGCTTTATCTTCACTTTAATTAGTATTCTAATCTACATTAAGTTTATCATTTTTTCTACTCTTTTTAGTTTTTTCATGGGAGTAATTTTTTTTCTGATTTTACATTTTTTTATTTATAAACTATTTTTCCTATGCATGCGACTCAAATTATTTATGACCAAACTCCGAATCACATTATTTTCATTACTCGCTTGTTGTTAATTGTACTTAGAATCTATCTTATTCCAAAAAAAAAAAAAAAGAAAAGGAAAAAGAAAGTAATAGCATCGGCAAGGCTCAGGCTTGGCCCTACTATCTCCTCCACTTCCGTTTTTCTACGTCTACTCCTAATTCTATATTAGTTTTTTTTTTTTTTTTACTCGCTACATATTCGGACTGTAGAGTATTGGACACACGTGTTTCCATCGGTATGATATCAATATACGAAAACAGTAAGGAGAAAATGAAATGAATTCGTTCCACCCATCGTAACATCATCGATACACAAACTACAAATCAAATCATTAACACTGAAACGAAAAAGAATTTAACTTTAGGTGATAGCTAGAACCTTATCCTATGTTACTAGGAAAATCTCACAAGAAATCATCTTATATGACTATTATTATGAAAAGGCTCGGTACCTTTGAAAGCATATCCTGTATCTGTATGCATGGTCAAAGAATAAGATAAGGCACTTGAACTCTATCCTTTGTCAGCTATTAATCAGTTGAAAATTACAGCACCTCACCATAATGAAAGGAAGAGAAAAATTATGTTGTTGATGTGTTTTCGTATAAATGGAATAATTGATTTAAATATACCCTTTTGTATTTATGAGGCTAAGTGATACATGTCCTAATTTTATTAATGTCAATAAACATTATTGCATTTTTAGAACTAGACTGGGGTCCAAGTGTCCAAATATATAGGTAGGGGCCGGTTGCATTTGTTGTTTAAATTATCCATATTAATTGTTGTGGGGCCCACCTATTGGACCTCTATGATTTGTTCTGGTCCAATAGAATTTTAACAAATCAAACTTAAATGGGATTGATGTGATTATGATATGGCTTATAAATGATCATAACATGTTGAACTGTGAATGATGTTGGGCTATTGTTGTTCGTTGATAAAACCTCTTCCGGTGTAAAATCCTTTTCATCCGAACCATCAATTGAACTATTTGTTTTCATTGATTAAAAATCTCAAGTTCTCAACTAATGCTTGGTACGTACAAATTAGAGAAATGCTAGTGTCCAATATATTGGACGGATGTGTCCGTCCAATACGATCGTTTTCATATTTTTAAATTTTATACGACCAATCCGAGCTGTTCAATATGTTCTTCATATTGGAAACTTGTAAGAAACCAATTTTTACATTTTTTTGAATTTTTTTTACTTATTTTTTGGTATTTTAGAAAATTCATGATATAAAAGTTCTGGACCGTCCAATAACAACGATTTTCTAAAATACCAAAAAAATAGTAAAAAAATTCGAAAAATATAAAAATTGGTTTCTTCTAAGTTTTCAATATGGAGAACATATTGAACGGTTCGGATCGGTCGTTTGAAATTTAAAAATATAAAATCGATCGTATTGGACAGACCTCATCCGTCCAATATATTGGACTAGCATTTCTCTACAAATTACGCTTTATTTATTTATTTAAATATATAAGCAGATATAAGTAACTTGTCATGTATGTAAAACACACAAGTTTATCCAATTTCGTTCATACTCGTTGTCTGCATCTCCATGATTAACAATGACGTACATCAACAAAATTTAATTAAACCACTTAACTTGTAATTAATACTACACTTAACTGCGTTCATAAGATTAAGATAAGTTACTTTCTTGCAATGATTGTTTTGCGATGATAACTCTTAGTGTAAGAAAGCGTTTACCATTTGTTAATACAATCATCCATCTTACACAACTTTATTCAGAAACCTGGTTATGTAAAAGAGTAGGCGGCACATTGACTACAAATCAACTGATTTGGCATTGAACATAGTAATTCCTAAACAACAGAAATAATTCAAATACATGCCAGACCTAATGTCTATCCACTTACTACTTTTCATCTCACGTGTCATAAATACTATTCAACGAATGACTTACACCTTTTCATTGTGTTTCCACACCATTCCAGATCCTATACGTCAAAAAACTATGTAACCCAATATATGATCATTGTTTGAAAATGAAGGTTGTTTCACTTCATTATTAAAAAAATATGACTGAAATTGAACTTGTCTAATTAAATTAAGTTATATTAAATTTCATACTTATTAAGAGTATATATATAAGTTATAAGGAGATCATCATTACGGACAGAAATATTGTAGCATCTTATTATTTGACCCTTATTGATAAATTAAGCATTAATTTTGTTGGTTCACAAAAGTAAACTCAAAATGCTTGTAACGTAATAGATAAAATATATAAAAATACACATAAATTTAGTTCGCTAAAATTATTTCTCAAAAAAAAAAGTTTGCTAGAATTTAAAATTACCTTGTGAGTATTCGAGTTCAATCTCCATATTATGTTTCACTTATTTACCTTTTATTTTTTAAATAATTTCTTTCCTTTTTATTGTACAAAGCATTAGAATTTTCCTATCCTTTTCCTTCTAGTGAATTTTTGTTATTGAATAGCATTAATAAAAAATATTTTTTTTGAGATGTAAATGTACTGAAGTATAGTTAGTAGTTAGTACGTATGCATGGAAAGAATAATTTCATTGAAAGATAGTTGTGCACAAATAATTTTAATGAAACTATTTTGTTGATAACTTGTTGAATTATTATAACATAAAGATTCATCGGAAATCTCAAAATTACAAAATGATTTTTCTACGAACTAACAAAAATAGTACATTACCACTCAACGGACACTAAAGCTATACTCATCGTCAAACATAATTCATTCATTAATACAACATACACTTGAACATTAGCTTATAAACTGTCTTTTATGTTGGATGATTAAAGTTGTATTAAGGCATTATATTATATATAGAGAGAGATTTAAAAAATGAACTCCAGCCTCCAGGTAGGAACTAACAGACGTATAAAACTGCCACAGAGAATCTGGCCGTAAATTCCAAAGTTTATACCTAACCCAACTCATCCTTATCCCCGTCTTTACATTAATTTAACAAAGCAAATAAACCTGCCAGTAATAATTATATTTTTTCGGATTATAGCAACTAGCCTTTATACATGAGCCCTTAGGCCACTACGTGTCGACTTCTCAACGGAGAGATGTCCTGTCTTGTGGGACCAAGAACAGGTCCCAATTTCCCAAAACGGCACAGCTGTCCACGTAAGCCCCCGCTTGGTGGGACCCACAAGAGGGACTTTGCCAGGTGACGGCCGACGTGCAAGTACGTCCAAGAAAAATGACGTAAGCAGTGACAGAATTGGCGCAGCCAGAACGACCCGTTGGATTGGCTCCACGTGTGCTTAGTCAAAGGTCAACATTAGTCGGTTACTGACCCATGTGTGACTCTCGAAGGTGCTCATTAGGGCAGCGCATATTCTAAAACGGACCTGGTGCACATGTCTTAAACCGAGAGTATTTTAAATTAGTAGTCTATGAATTATGCATAATATATCAACTGTACATTTGTATGCAAATATTCAATGCCATATCAACACTATATGCATAAGAAGTGGCAATTAGAATATCACGTATTTGATTCAAATTAATTTATTCCTAACCAAAATTAACTCTAGTTCAATCCAATAATTACAACAGTTCAAGTCAAATTTAATCCTGTTATAATTTGAATATCAATGACATGTGTATTTTATTTTACTATATATTATCATATGAATTTTTAAGTGATATGTTGATAATTTTCATAAGTTATTTTAAAAACATGATGATATAAATCTTTTTCGATTTTTCAATTTTTCTTAATTCAAAATGTATTAGTTTACTAAATGATGAGATACCATTTTATTGAATGGATTCTTAGAAATTATTTTTTCATTTTACATGACTTATTCTCTATATTTTTTGCGTTTTATTAATTCAAAATATATTAATTTGCTAAATGATAATATAACATTTTGTTGAATGGATTCTTAAACGTTCTTGTTCATGCAAAGTGAGTTTATATAATTATCAAAATATATATTATTTTTACTCTCCAGATATAATTATATTGGAAATATATATCCCCAATCAACTTAATTATTTCAAAAGTTTACTGTCAAGGAAGTAATAATTGATTCACCGTTTGGTACCCTACAAATTTAATGACGAACCAAGACCAGGGAGAAACTGAAACTCAACTTCGACCATAACGAGTTGCAATCTAAGAGCTCTATAAAACGGGAGCTCCTCTCCGTTTCCAAGTTTCAAGCCTCTCCTTCCCATATCCTACATAGAGGATAGATACTAAATACCAACAAAATTATTTCCTGCTAGAGCCCAGAGGAAGCTTTCAGAAAATACAGTAAGAGAAGATAAAAGAAAAGTGAGGAAACAAAATCAGAGATACATATCACACGGTTGATGCTAACGATAAGAAAATGAGCGGCACGGATTTGAAGTTACCACCGGGCTTCCGATTCCATCCGACTGATGAAGAGCTGGTGAGGCACTATCTCTGCCGGAAGTGCGCGTCGATGCCGATTTCGGTGCCGATTATTGCTGAGATTGATTTGTACAAGTTTGATCCATGGCAATTACCTGGTATGTACTCTCTAGTGTCATGTTTTCATCCAGTGGCTGATATACAAGTGTATCCTAGGAATAAACGGCTTGCTGGTCTGCCTTTTTTTTTTTTTTTTTAAGCCATGCCTTTTGCTTGTTAATCTGTGTTTTAGTTTGATAATAAACATTAGCCTCCTAAAAAATTATATTAATTGGGACTCATTTTCTACATGTCATTAATTTGGTGCCAAAACTTTCACTTTCTAAAATTAATAGTTTGCAAATTAAATTTATATACCTAAAGATGCATTTGTTTCAATTTTGATTTTTTATGTTTATTACAGCTAATGTTTAATTAATTTGGTAGAAAAAAAAAATAAGGACTAATTTATTTTATATACCTAAATTATATTGATTTGGTACCAGATATGATACTGGTTGAAGGCATTCAAACAAACCAGCTCATAGTATACTGTCCATGATTTAGTCATGGTCTTTAACTTTGTACCGAGCATATAGATATGATAACATAAAAACTTCAAATAACAAACATGGAATTTGGCCATGTGCTTGCAGAGTTGGCATTGTATGGAGAAAAAGAGTGGTACTTCTTCTCACCAAGGGACAGGAAATACCCGAACGGGTCTAGACCAAACCGTGCTGCTGGGTCCGGTTACTGGAAGGCTACTGGGGCAGACAAGCCAGTTGGATCGCCCAAACCAGTTGCCATTAAAAAGGCATTGGTTTTCTACGCTGGCAAGGCACCGAAAGGAGAGAAAACTAATTGGATCATGCATGAGTATAGACTCGCCGACGTGGACAGAACCGCTCGGAAGAAGAACACTCTAAGGGTATGTTCATCTATTTTAGTTGTTACAATTTCTTATGTTTTTCTCTTTTGTGACAGATTTATAGAAAGAATTATTTTATATGAAAACGTTCTTAAGTTTGTTAGCTCTGCAAAAAGAAAAATGAAAAACAAACAATGAAGTACAACTTAGCAGTAATTAGCACTATGGTAAAACCATTGATATATTCGACATTTCACGCATCTATAATTGGTGTGATTTTACCAGTCATGTTTAATATTTTCATATTAAAGATTTTGAGTCTTTTAGGAATAAGCATCAACTATTGCTCATAACTGATAAGACATATAGTATTTTTAGTACATTTCTGGAACTCCATTAATGTGGTAATTTTTTAAGACAAGTATAAATTGTAATTGGAAAGACATATCAGTATACATGTCTGAGCCGTATTCTTCTGCCTAGGTGTCGTTTGGATGGCCAAGAATAGGCCTTATTCCTATAATTGGCAATTTCATTCCTAAATTTTTCATCCAAACGGTTTTGGAATAGGCAATTTCATTCCTAACACAATTTTCAATAACACTCTTCCCAATAACGGTTTTGAATAGGCAATTTCGTACTTTCCAACGCTATTTCTAAACTCACCATCCAAACAACATTTTCTATTCCCGGAATAGCCAATTCCCACAATTCCGGTGAATAGTGTTTTTCCCCTAAATTTATACTATTCCTATCCTATTCCTAACCTATCCAAACGACACCTAGAAGATTTACCATTATATTCTGTTGAAATGTCTTCATTTTTGCGTGCTACAAAAGCCTTTATTTACGACCACTGCTTAACAAAGCTAGTAAAACAACTTTTGAACTTCACTGAAAAATGCTTTAATTCTGGGAAGATTTTAACCGGAAAAATAACAAAACAAAGATCCCCTTTTCCATATATAGATAGTAATTTCTTAATCATTTAGAGACTTGCGTGATAATACAAAAATTGTAATTTTTTGAGGATATTCACGAAGTATCTGCAAGTACCCCCAAAGAGTGGGCTCCACAGGAGCAAATCTGTGGGCCTGGTTAGGCCCAGATAGGGATAAATCAACATGCCCACTTGTTGTTTTCAAATTGGGTCAAGTGGTTCTTGGGACCCACCAATTGAAGTATATCTCGTCTGTATTATTGGATTCACTATTATATTTTATAATGATTTAGTGGGCCTAACTTAGAAAGGTATTGTGGAGCTTTCTTATATGGCATCTCTGTTTGTACTCGTAGTGCAATTGATGTTATGGCTTTACCAACTTGGCTACATCCTATTAATTATGAAGGCTACTTTAAGAACAATAAGTTTAAAAATTAATGGAGCCAACATTATGCTTGTGGGTACCCATAGTGCACTTGATATATACCTACTTCCATTAATTATTGGGCTACAATAAATTAAAATGATGTGTTCTGCTACTTTTCTATATTGTGGGATAAAGCATGTTTATATGCATATCACAACGAAAAATATTGAATAGATAACTATTTACAACTAAATGGAAAAAAAAAATTTGCATGATGAACTGAAATTTCAGTGGAATTAACAAAAACTGAAAATACTGTTTTGGTTACCGGTATGAGACAAAAATTGAGGTGAGTATTCTAATTGGGAGAAGGGAACCTTTGTATTATTAACAAAAAGGTTGCTATCTAAGGTGTGAAAGCATTTGATTCTTGCACCTCCTTCCAAGTACTTATCGTTATGGGGGCTGAAAAGGACCTTTTAGGAAAAAGTTGCATCGTCAAATTGGGCATTTGTTAAAATTTAGTTACTTTCTCTATCTCATCAGCATCAATATAAAGTTGTGAAAACGACGGATATGTAATATCCACTTTATTAGGATATCTCTTTCTATCAATTTCTAATCTAAATCACCGGGACCATAAGATGCTTGCTTATTCTTTTTGTGATGCTTGTTTATATTCCTCTAAACAGAACTTGTTTTATGCAAACAAAATTTTTAAGGTTGTTCTATCCATTTGTGTTTTCATTTTGCATCCATTAGATTGGTAGTAATTTGTGTTACTTATCTAGCTGGTACACCACATAGTACTACTAACTAATGGATTTGAATTTCAAAATTAATTGAAATCTTATCTTTATCAAAGAACATATTAGTTTGGAAAGCTAAACCAATCCTTTATTCTTTTTCTATACAGCTGGATGATTGGGTGCTCTGCCGGATCTACAACAAGAAAGGTGGATTGGACAGACCTGAAACAGCCCTTGACAGAAAACCAGTGGGTCTGAGATCAATGATCAACCAATCATGCCTATCTCCTCCAGAGCAGAAGCCCATTTTGCCCCTAAACATGCAACACACACGACCCAACATGCCAAATATAGCTGATTTCACATGCTTTGAGCCGCAATCTGAGTCGATGCCAAGACTCAACACCGACTCGAGCTGCTCTGAGCATGTGCTGTCGCCTGATTTCACATGCGAGAGAGAGGTGGAGAGTCAGCCCAGTAGAATGAAGGAATGGGAAAGAACGTTTGAAGACCCACTTGCATCAGTTGGATCTGCTTCAATGCTGAACCCACTGGAACCAACAAGTACATTTGGATTGGGATCAAACGTGTTCGGTAGTGACCCGATGTTACAGGACATTTTGATGTATTTGGGGAAGCCCTTTTGAAGGAAGCTGGTGTTTGGAACAACAAATTGGTGGACTTGGGGGGGACCTGATGAGCCACAAATTGGTTGAGAAATTTGAGGGTATGGAATATTTGGAACAAAAGAATATTATTGGATAGATATGAGAAGAAGATATTGGAAAGTACTGATGCGGGTTGATTAATGATATATAGGAAGATAATATCTGCACTTCCTTCTTGATGAAAATATGTGATGTATCAGTACAGTTGGTGACTGATGGTGGTAGCCAAAGGTGGCAATGATATCAGGTTGGGTGAAGTTAATTAGATCAGGTTGAGAAATTGGTGTAGATATGGTTGGTATATATTTAAAAATGTGATGGACGAAAAGAAAAAAAAAATTACATATGGTTTGCTTAGGATGCAAATTAGCAAAGATTGGTATATATATCGGTTGTTGGTTTGGTTTAGTCCGATGTAGAAATACAAAGTTCAATGCAACCAGCATTTATATTACGGAATCATATTTTGTTTATTGTTTGATCTTGTCCTTAATTTTGTTCTAGTTTTTCTAGTTTAATTTGGAAAAATAAAATCATCATGTTTTTGTTTAATGGTCTCTAACAGAGTAAATGAGATTGTTGCTGCGGTTGCTACTCATTAGTTCAAAATGCATTTATGTATTTTATTCTTTTCTCAAATACTGGTAATTGGTAGCACCTGCCTTTAGTGCTACAGAGCACAAAGTATACCCATTCTTCAAATTTGTTATTTTTAGTTTGACCCTTCTAAGTCCCGACTATCTATCCTTCAACATACCCTTCTCTGCTTGGGCATAATCATTTATCGGAAATTCAGAATACATGACAGAAAACATGACCCTTGAAGCAAACACATGCATGTTTTACACATAACACAATTAACAAGTATGATATAGCCAACAAAACTGACATGGAACCTGTACAACAGTAAAACACCTCAGATCTCCATGTACACTTTTCAGAACGCTAGCTCTTCTCCATAAAAACTTTCCTGAGTGCACCAACAAATACTTTCTACCAGCGCAGAATGTTTCTTCCTGTGCTCTCTTGGTAGCATTGTGTTTCTTGCCCTCGACATCAATTCAACCTTATCTGACTGATCCAGTGTCCAGTGATCCTTATTTTGAAAGACACAGAAAAGTTTAAACATTTTTGTAAGTCATAAGAGGCAAGTGCGCACCCTGCCTCCGCCCCTGCTTAGTCTCTCAAGTCCAAATTATATGTTACTGCCAAGAAATGGGATTTCAGATTGTAGCTCTCTTAGTTTGCTTCTAAATCAATCTTTCTTTCAAAAAAAATGAAATACTAGAAAAATTATTGACTGACTATCTACAATCACCTTTTTCCAGCAATCAACACTATGTTTGTGCTAATACTTCTCTAAATGTTGTTATATATCTTCTAAAAAAATGAAATGAAGTGCTATGTTGCTTGGTATAACGTTTATTTTGATGGTTACATGTTGTAAAGTGGAGCAAAATGTCGATCAAAACAACAGTTGTTAGAAGTTTGTGGACCGGCAATCGAAGTTGTTGGCCATTTATGATAAATACTCTCTCTAACTATTGTTTTATCTCTCTTGAATGTTAAAATTAAACAAAATGGAAATATATATATAGAGAGAGAGAGAATATCTATTGTGAATCATGATGCATAGAGGGCCCCATACACCATGACCGTTTAATTGGTGATTTTGCAAATCGACAAATCTAAATTAACCAACCCAATCTATATATTGAAATCTCATAGAAAACAAAATTTTATAATTTTTAAAATTTTTTTACTATTTTTTTCGAATTTTTTAAAACTTGTTATTTTTTGCTACAAATTACTGAATTATCAACCAAAAACGGCAAGCTTTAAAAAATTCGAAAAAAAATAGTAAAAAAATTTCAAAAATCATAAAATTTTATTTTCTATGAGATTTCAATATATAGATTGGGTTGGTTAATTTAGATTTATCGATTTGCAAAACTACCGATCAAACGGTCATGGTGCACGAGACCGTCTATGCATCATGGTTCACAATAGATATTCTCTCTCTATATATATAGAGAGAGAAAGCTTTCAATCAAAGCGCTTTGACCAGAGTCCCGGTTAAACCCTGTCAGATCTCAACTTTGAAAGTTCAAATGACCGATCCAAACCGCTCAATATGATCTCCATATTGAAATCTCCATGCACACCAAATTTTGCATTTTTTTTAAATTTTTAAGTATTTTTTTCAGATTTTAGAAAATCGTTAATCTAATTTGTTCTAAACCCTTCAAAAACTGCAGTTTTTAAAAATCCGAAAAAAAATATTTAAAAATTTCAAAAACTATAAAATTTGGTGTGCAAGGAGATTTCAATATGGAGATCATATTGAACGGTTTGGATCGATCATTTGAACTTTCAAAATCGAGATCTAACGGGATTTAACCGGGATTTTCGGTCAAAGCGCTTTGATTGAATCCTTTCTCTCTCTCTATATATATAAATCCAACTGAACGTTTGACCAACGTAGTAATATCATCTTTTTTAGTATAACATTTAGAGAGATATAGAACAACATTAAGAGATGATATGAAGCACAAATAGAAAAAGCGTAGGGTAGTTGTATAATTAATTAATTACTAATTACTAAAAAAAAATGTGATTGCAGTCATCAATTCCGGAAAAAAATACAAAATGAGTGACCATACTAAAGAGAAATTGGGGCTTTTAGTCCCTCTGGGCCTCCTTAACTCAAGCCGCTAAATTCAAAGATAGGAGTTTTTTACACTATGATTTTTGTTGGGCTGAAAACTTTCGGCCTCGCAACTGACACTTAACCCATCGCAAATAGTTAATAAATTATGGGTAAAATTTATTCAGAAATGATAACTACAGTCTATAATTTTGTCATCATATAAAATAAATAAAGCAAACATTTAAATTATCAAAGTGAATATATACAAATAAATAAGTTTAATAAAAATAAATTAAATATGTATATAAAAATCTGAACAACAATAAAAAAAATAAAATCTAACTTATAATTGAATAAAGTAAACATACTTATAAACAAACCGGACATATAAATGAATAAAGTGAATAAATACAAAAACGATGGCATAGGATGACGTTTAAAGAGATGATAAATATTAATTTCCAAATTTATTGATTGACTGACCATCGAGTCATTATGTTTTGTTAAACCGAATCGGACATCGATCATCGAATCGGTGGAAAGTCTGAGAATATAACTAATTCCGACTTTGTTAAGGTTTTGCAATTTTCTTCCGTACCCTTTATAAACAAATATATTAAACTTATGTTATAAACTTGTAGTCGAGGAATTCACCTTTTTATGTCTACGAACTCAAGTTCAAAACTTCAAATTTCACCACAAAAATATTATATTTTTCGAAGTATGTTTTCCCTCTTGGTAACCCAAAAAAGGGAAAAAAAAATTACACGGTCAATTTGTTCTAGATTTTTTTTTTATTTTTAAACATTGGTGTCGGGACTAGTTTGCTATGGCTCCCTTTCTGTCTTTTATGTTTATTAGTGTTGTACAATAAATTTTCCGTATCAAATATGTCATTTTTATTAATTTTTTTTCTGTTTTTTTACCAGTATTTTAACCTTCAGTCAATACTATGTTAGTTGTATTTTCAAGGCTATTTTTATTTTTTGTATTTCCATAATTGATTTTACTTTGTCTCTATGTTTCTGACCTCCTCTTTATTTAATTATTGCCTTAACTCCTTGTGCTTTACTAGATGTGCCACATTTCTTGTATTGCTTTCTCAAGGCTCAGTGCAAATTTTTTTTCAAGTGCTCTTCTTAATCCTTTCAACAAGGTCAGTTCATTGAGCATCCTTTTCTATAGAAAAATGATCATTGTGATGCTTGTATGTGCCCATCTTTGATCTTGTTTTTGCTTTGAGTTCTACTAATAATATAAGATTTAAAATATGCACTTGATGTGTGACTGGAATCACCATGTTGTAATTTGTTACTTGCAACCAATTTGACCTGCTGGGTTCACTGAACTTGTGATTTGGTAATTGCACCAGCGCATCTTGAGTCATTGAACTATCTCAAATGACTTACCATTCATGACACTTCATGTGCCATGGTGTCAAATCGGCTTTCTCTGTAAATTTATTTTAATTTGCACGTGTAGATAGTTTTTACTCCATCAGTTTTATTAGATTTTCCACCTTTTATTGGTCCATTGACTAGCAATTTTTATTCATCCATGGCCTATGGTAAATAAATAAAAGAGAGAAATGTTCACATTAGGTTTCAATGCATAAAATAACAGTAAGTAAGCTAATTTCACTTTGTAATGTAAACTATAGTTATTACTGTTACAACTCTCACTACTAAATACGTAAGCATAGATTTTAGTAACTTAATTGAGTTGTGCGCAAAAAAAACCTAAATAATGAAATCCTTACTAGCAAATCTTTCTATCTCATCAGCCTAAAATAAATACATATCCATTAGTATTTTTCATTGGAAACTAAGGTTTACAAATTTTTTATAATACTACAATATTTTCAATTTCTCAAACTAAATGATATTCTCCATTTCAAAGAGCATTTAGTAAAAGAAGATATATTAAGTAAATACATGTTGAAGTTAACTTTGGAAAAAAATTACAACCAATATCGCACTAGTTTACCTAGTTACTAGAGAAAGACTTGGTAACATATTATACTAAATATAAAATTCAATTTTAATTCATTGATTTTCTCTGGTGTCTTATTGTGTGATTCATAAAAATATGATTACAACTATAATAGGTGGGCTTTTAATAATTTTTTTTACCGGGAAAGGATATTTTTTTTAACTATCAATAAATTATAGTTAGTCTTATTTATATAATTTAGAAACAAAGTGTAAGTGAAAAATGTGTGACAAATCATACAAAACTCCTATCTCTCCATGCAAAACTTCTTTTGATATTAATTTAAAATGAATATAGTTTGATGAATGCACTAGTAAAAGAATGCCTCTCAAATTTTGAGTGAACTTTTTCAGAAAAAGATGATTATATAAATTTATTATTTTTAATTAGCAAACTTTCATAAATCTAACATAGATGAGAAAACTCTAAGGATTGGTTATCAAAAAGTTGATCGCAAAAGAATCCACAAATAAGTAAGACTCGATGGCACTTGCCAATCAAATTTGACCACACAGAATCATAAGGACTTTAATTAAGTTAAGATCATGAGATTTATCAAGTTAATCCCATAAAAGTTCTATATTTTGATAATTATAGGGAATTTACCCGTACAACTTCTACAAAAATGTTCTCAAATTTTTTATTTTAATAGCAAACATATAAAAATATAATTTTAATAATAAACATGTAACCGTGTAGATTATGTGGCTTGATGGTGGCGACGCCAGTGGCACAATTAGTTAAGGACATCATCCCAGTGCATGGCCAGGCACACATATTGACGTTTCCGTTTTACAGTTTTGAAAAAAAGTAAATTATGTACCAGCATAACTAGACTGACGTTTACTATTTTTGAAAATAGAATTTTTGACGGCGCCAATGAATATGACACCATTAATTCAGAAAACTAATTAATATGTTTTTAACATTAATTGTTTTTAAAGAATAATTTGTCACAATGGACCAACAGTCCGACTTGGTACTATTTTTCCAAAATTAAAATTAATTATTATTGTTAAAAATTATTTTTTTGAAACCTAGCAGCGGCATTTCCAGTGACTTGTCTATAGCCTGTAGCCTGCACGACATTTGCATTCTGACATGTTTATTATTAACATTAAAATTATTATTTTTTATATTTAGTATTAAAATAGAAAATTGAGATTATCCTATTAAAAAAATTAAAGGGAAATTTATCAAACTGAAGAAATTTTCATGCATATTTCAAAAGGTACCCTCCTAAAGACAATTCACATAATTGTTTTTGCTTTCTTACTAGGATCTGTATTTTTCTAGAGTCTCTTCACTCAAATTTTCGTTATAAATTACCCAGAGAGTCGCCGATTTGTCATCTTAATTCATACTATACTGAATATTGCTTTCTTTTAAAGACTTTCGAGAAAATAACTTTCAAAACCAGGGTGTCCATTGTTGAATTTTTTACGAGCATGATTACATTTTCTTTTGGCTCGATCTTTTTCAGCAATCCTAAGTCCCTAACTGCCATGACAAATTTATATTAGTTTTCAAACCGGGTCGAATGTCAAACCGGTGAAGATTTCAGTTCGATGGTTCGATAGGTTGGACTGGAAGCTTAATTGAACCGGTGGCTAAAATTTCATGCCCAATAATAAATATTATAATATATATATGTGAAAAAAAATTTACAACAAATATAATAGCACAAAATCATAGAAAATCCAATATTACTTTTGTACTTCCCAAAAATATATAATAAAAAAGAATGCTTGGCTTTTGTCTTTATATTGCAGGGTTTGCATCCTAAAAAACTGAGATATAAGTACAGGTCCACCACATGTTGTAGGCAGGAAAAAGTTTGTAAGGAAATTTGAACCGTTGTTTGTCGGAAAGATCAACCAAAACAATTAAACCGGTGGTTCCGGATTCAGGCCGGATCGGTCGGTTCGTTATAGTTTTTCGACCGATCCGGTCCAGTTTTCGAAACATTATTAGAGAATGGTCAGACTCATGCTACCTTAATTTCTTTTAGGATAACTAGCAAATTGTACCCACTCAAATAGAAATTTTAATATATATAGATGTTATATTTCCAAAATAAAAATTATTATTATTTTAATAAAATTTTCTATGTGTGTTGTGTTCTCTTTTCAAACACAGTGTATAACTAATTGTGCGATAAATTTCTTTCTATTTTGATGAGTGCATAACCAATCCAACATAGATTTCTTTCTATTAAAAGGGAAGGACTGTTAAACTTATATCAATTGTTAACATCCAGCTATTAATTTACATGATCAAGGCTAATGTTGCATAGAATAAATAATTATTTACATCATTTTCTTAACTATTTTAACCCTTGCATACATGCTTTTATTAGTTAGTAAAGATTATTAATGCTTTTTTTCTTTAATAAGATCCAATAGGTTAAATTTATGGCATATATTTAGGAATATTTAGTTTGTCTAGACTTGAATTTATTAATAAGAAAAAAAACGTGTCTACCCTCAATCTCGTGCTTTTGCTTGTTTGACTCTCTGAAGTCTGGATTCTTCACCGCTGCGCATCTTTTCTATCTTTAGGCTATTTCCGTTTTTCGGGACTAGGTGTCAATCAATTTTGACCGTTCGATTTAGTTTAACAACAGTATTATCGCATTTTTTTTTTCCCTTCTTTGATCATGAGTATCATTAATTGCATCTTAGTTTTTATTTAAAGGTAGCAACTTCTTTAGGCTTTCAGATTCATTTGTTTTTATTTGACGACAGTATCTCTCTCTCTTTTTTTTTTTTCCCCTTCTTTGATCATGAGTATCATTAATTGCATCTTAGTTTTTATTTAAAGGTAGCAACTTCTTTAGGCTTTCAGATTCATTTGTTTTTATTTGACGACAGTATCTCTCTCTCTCTCTTTTTTTTTTTTCCTCTTTTTGTAGCTACTAAGAATTACTAAAAAAATAATCCTTTTTCGGCCTTCGACAACGAATTTGGAACAATTAGTTGCGTTAGTAGTTAGAACTTAAAGAGGCAACATTGAGGAGACAAATTATATAAGAGTCAATAATGAGCGAAGACATGAAACACGAGTCCGGACTCCGGAGGCAACACGTTCGGATTATTAAAAAAATTTGTTTTGTTAAAAAGATATATAAAAGGATTCAGACATTAAATATTTTTAATAATATAATATAATATTACCAAAGATTTGAACTATGTCGAGATCCAAATCCATATGGGACTGTGTGACAATAATTAATACACTACTATTTCTTTTTTATATTGATGATATTCCGTATAAGGTTGTTGCCATCACACATATTTATTACTCGAAAATCATTTTAAAATATTACCATTAAAAATAAATTAACGTACGAGGGCAAAGATACAATATATTATTTATTTTCTTATCAATGAATTTATATATGAAATATTATTATAATAACACTCGTTCATTACTTAAAACTACTATTTTGTTTTCATCATAAAACCTTTTCAGATCCGAGATCGTCCGGACAAATATACATTCATTGTACCTAATATGACCACCCAAATTTTTTTATAACAGAAAAGTGGAAAGTTAAGGAAATCAGGTCGTTCCAAAATCAACCAACGTTCGCATCCCACTTGTGGCAATGCACCTAAGTTAACCACCGACACTCCAACTTTTGCAGATTCACACCTTATTTAGTAAATATGATGAAGGGAACACCTTTTATTGGTTAGCTTCCTTTTCTTTTTTAACAAAAACTAACTTGTCAAAATTTTATTGAATAAATGTACAGTTGTCATCGTTTGCAGTAAATATTGTTCACTGAACTGATTAAAATTTACTTCCATTAATATTAGTCAACGACAAGGGTAAATAATGAATAATTGATTGTATCAAATGCAGAACTATTTAAATACCTTTGTTTATTTACACAAACCTTACTTTTGTATTAATCTGGAGTTTTCTTTTTAATTAGAGAGATAATAACAATATAAACAATTCTTCCAAGGCGTCAAAACTATCACAAGAAAATTATCATGACTTGAATCTAGCTTTAAAATTGAAGTAAAATAGAGGCATGCGAAACCAAGGAATATTACCAGAAAATTCAAGACTGAAAATTACAAATAGGTTGAGGATGAATTTGGAATTTATTGAAACAGACCGCGTTGCATGGTTCAACGTCATTGATCTGATCTGTGCTTTCACGTTTGTCGCCAACTCACTCTGATCTGAATTCAGATGCAATGATCTTTGTGCATTATTACATGAAGCAGGTTAGTATTTATCAGATATCAACCCGCGTCACTTATAGCTCCACGAAAATATGTTCGGTAGCTTTTGGTCCCACATGTGATCCGTTATCCTTTGGTATTATTTTCCTTTTCCTTCCTAGATCTCCTCCCACAATTCCAAGCTGAAATAACAATACTTAGATCTGTACAATTATTATTATTATTTTTTTAAGAATACAACAATAAACAATTAAAAAAAATTGGATGATGATCTTCCTCTTTACTAGAAAAAAATAAAATAATAAATTATACGATGAGCATTGATTACATTCATGTAGTTTTAGAATCTATTACAAATACTTAAATTAAATATTTTATTAATGTAATTGATAACTGGAAGTTCTTTATATATTGAACTATGAATATAATATGACATATATTATCATTTTATCACAGATTAAATTACTATACAAATGCTGTTAAACAGAATTATATTGCAACTTGCAAGGGAAAAAATAGCTTGTTTAACAGTACACAGCTTAGAGAAAACAAAATTTAAAGGTAGAATTAGATGTTGAAATGTAATTTTGTTTTAAAGAAATGGACGGATTTGTAGTTCTACAATTTTTCCGACTTTATCATGTGCTTCCAACGTCATAGGGACACCATTTTTGGACCTTTTGGTAAAGCCAACGATTTGTATTTAAGGCTTTTAGTACCGCACAAGTGGGCTGATTGGCATAAATAGAAAATGGCAAATCGTTGG
Organism: Rhynchospora tenuis; assembly: GCA_027725995.1. Lineage (NCBI taxonomy): Eukaryota > Viridiplantae > Streptophyta > Magnoliopsida > Poales > Cyperaceae > Rhynchospora > Rhynchospora tenuis. The sequence continues at coordinate 195,371,601 of CM050888.1, forward strand.
CTAAATTAAATCGAGTAAGAAATCTGAAAGATACAATGACAAAAGGGAAAAAGGGTATATTAAAGATGCGCAATATTGAAAAATTATATTGAAAACTAGTACATATTTGTAAAACTTAGTTGGGTTATGAACTTATGACAACTTTCAGTTTTATTTCTTTCTTGTTCAAATTAAAACAGAATATATTGAATTTTTATAAAACTTTAATTTTCTTTTTGGCATAGTTTCTTACAATTTTTTCTTATATAAAAATGATTATGGTAACAGAAAACCAAAAGATGCATTTTAGATGCTGTCTTCTTTATATGGATTATTAATTAATTAAATAAATTTTAAATAATTAAGGAAGTCGGCCGGAATGTCTCAATAAATAAATACATTTAAAGGGGGCATTGAGCAAATGTCTTGTAATCAAATCTTTCCATTTTTGCCAATATTATTTTAACTCCTCTTTACTTGAGACATTCATTCCTCAATCGCAGTGTTTCTCTCACTCCCTCTCTCTCACTTTCACACACACCGCCACCCACACAGTGACGCTCACACGCACACACACTCTTCCCACTTACTCGGCCTAGTGCGCTCTCTCCTAATCCCTTCTGTCGGAGCAACGCGGAACTGAAACAATAAGTTCTTGCTTTCTCTTCGCTTCTTGTCAAATCAGAAAAAAGGTACAACTATTTGCTCTCTCTGTACATATCTCTCATAGTCATAGTAATATGTTATTTTCTTGTTTTGTTTTTGCTGTTTAGATCTGTCTTTTCCATTACCTGTTGGCACTAAATGCAAAAACCATATGTTCTTTCTGGAAATCTGCTTTTATTTACTGTTTGCTTGTTTAGTTAACTAATTTTATAAAGCTAAAATTAACCTTAGTTACAGATCTGCGCGTACCCAAGAAAAATAAAGATTTAAAAATTTCTTTTGGAAGAATTTTATTCTTTCTTTTTTCTTGTCTATAGTTAATGCCATTTTAGTACATTTTCTAAGTGTATTTATGGACCAAAATTGACATGCCTCTTGTAATATTTAGAACTTATAGACCAATTTTATTCTAAGTTGTTGATTTCACAAAATAGACCCAATTTAATAATGTAGTTCAAACTTTTGTAACTTGAAAAAGTTTGTATTGAGCATCCTTTTGGATTGTATCAGTCTGGTAAGTTTTATGTTTGACTTCCATATATGGGTCATTACCAAATGAGGCAATAACAATCTGTGCAATGTCGTTGTTCAGGTTACTCCAACTGTGTCACCTTGCATGATTTAAGTCGGTTGAGTCTCCAATGGCGTATAGTAAAGTTACAAGGTTGGATTATAGAAGGCCACAATCAGGCAGTAAATCCTCATTATGCACTAATACGGTAATGGTGGTATTTATTGGCCTATGTTTGGCTGTTGCATGGGCTATGACGTCATCACGCAAATTGCCTGTAATTATTTCATCATCAGATAATAGCTCTGATGAAATTTCAAGCCAATTTGGTGATATTTCAACTGAATCTTCAATGGAAGATTCAGCCCAAGAGGGAGATTTTAATACAGAGCCAAAGGTTGTCTTTGATGACTCGAATTCAGACAGTACTGATTCAGGGGATGGTACATCAGAAAAGATGGTACAAAAGACCCAAGATGGAGAAGAGAATCAAAATGATACTGAAAATGAAGAAAAATCTGATACTGAAACAACTAAGGTAGAACAATCTGTAACAGAAGAAAGTGAAGAGGACCAAGGTTCAAAGTCAAAGTCAAATTCTAACTCAAAAGCTGAGGTGTTTCCTGATGGCGCCCAGTCAGAAATACTGAAGGAAACAGAAACCCAAAATGGAGCATTCTCTACTCAGGCGGCTGAGTCGAAAAATGAGAAGGAAATGGAAACACTAAACTTATCCCAGGATAAAATGAAGAGTTACAAATGGAAGCTTTGCAATGTCACAGCAGGGCCTGATTATATACCTTGTCTAGATAATGAAAAGGCGATCAAGAAGCTTACAAGTACTAAACACTATGAGCATAGAGAGCGGCATTGTCCTGAAGTGGGTCCCACATGCCTTGTTCCACTTCCAGAAGGGTATAAACGTTCCATTGAGTGGCCCCAGAGCCGAGATAAGGTATGGTTTATTTTATATTTCTGTTGTTTGGTAGGGATTTGCTTAGGAAGAAGGCCTAGGATCAGGCTTATGTTAGATCAATGCTGAAGTTGCATCACAACTCAAAACCAACTAGTTTGTTTCACATTTGTAGTAAGCAAGAACTAGTAATGCGGAAGAAGTAGCTTGAAAATTATTTGTGTTTCACGCACATAATTCTTTCCAGAGCGAAGTAACTGAAGGCTTTGTTGTTGTTTGTAGCCTACACCAACTTGTTTTGGACTGAAGGATTTGTAGTTGTATTGTTTTTTTGTTTATTAGGAAACTTGGTTACAACTTATGTTACGACCTATTTTAAATCTTGGACCTTTATGACCAGAGCAAAGTGAGATTGTATTTATTAAATTATCCTACTCTGTTGATAAATTCGAGGTTTATAATTGAAAAAGCAATGTGGTGCAGATATGGTACAACAATGTGCCTAACACAAAGCTGGCAGAGGTAAAGGGGCACCAGAATTGGGTCAAGGTGTCTGGTGAGTACCTTACCTTCCCTGGTGGTGGGACCCAGTTCAAGCATGGTGCCTTATACTACATTGATTTCATCCAGCAGGTAATTTATATTTGGTTTTCATTTTTTTGTTTTTTTTCCCCAAAATGAAAATTTCATGTACAGAAAAACTATATAATTTTGGATATAAAATGTCACAAATGTCAATTTCCTCTCAGAAAGATAGGAAATGCCACAATTGTCACAAAGCCAAGGAAGCACCATATTGAATATAGCTTATGCAGTAACGAGGAGAAACACATTACTGGCAAGTGTACTATTGCGTGGATATCATGTTATAAAATGAAGTTTGACATTTGTATCCTGAGGAACTTATCATATGTTTAAAATCCTGAGATAGGGGAATTAATTGCTCAGCCAACCATGTTTTAGAAAAAATAAACATTCTTTCAATATGTGCTCTTCTTTTAACTATCCTAAAAAATTGTACCTCTACTAAGATAGTGATATGTATTTCTCAGTCCTACCCTGACATAGCTTGGGGCAAGCGAAGCCGAGTAGTGCTAGATGTGGGTTGTGGGGTTGCCAGCTTTGGTGGATACTTGTTTGACAGAGATGTTCTGACAATGTCCTTTGCACCTAAAGATGAGCATGAGGCACAGGTACAGTTTGCACTAGAGAGAGGTATCCCTGCCATTTCAGCTGTTATGGGTACCAAAAGACTCCCTTTTCCTGGTCGAGTGTTCGATGTGATTCATTGTGCCAGATGTCGGGTCCCATGGCATATTGAAGGTCAAATTCTTTTCTTTGTTGTCTCGATTCGCTTAACAACATAAAGTGACATACAAGCATGCTTACAAATTTGCTTCCTTGCACACTCTATCTCTCCTTATCTCACGCACACCCCATACAGGCACATTCTGTTGGTTTCTCTATGATAGCAACAAGGCAAATTTGGAACGCTTGCTGTACTGTTTTGTAACTATACCAGCAAACCAGCTTGTTACATAGTATCATTTGTTAGTTGTTGTCTTCCCTTGTAAAATTCCAATAACAGCACATACTGAGAAAAATGAATAAGAAATTGCCTGAATTTTCCCTCAAAAGTTGCTCATTGTGCACTAATTGTCTAGCAATTGGAATTTTCTGCAATATTTTCACGTGCTGCCATAGAGTTGAGTTTAACAATAAATTTATATGGTTTCATTTTTTGGGCATACCACTGAAAAACCTTTCCTTGTGTCATCTCATGGACATGCTTAATGTTTCGAAATCTGTGATATTTTACAGGCGGTATGCTTTTGTTGGAATTGAACCGGCTTTTACGGCCTGGTGGTTACTTTGTCTGGTCTGCTACTCCAGTTTATCAGAAGCTCCCAGAAGATGTTGAAATATGGAATGGTACCTAATGTTGAATCTTTGCAAAATATCACTAATAGTATTTTTATATTTTATCATATTGGCCAATATGCAAAATTTGTTTGCAAATAACTGGCAAAATTTGAACCTTACAGAAAAGCTGTTAATTCATACCCAAACTTGACAATTGGATTCCTATGTCGAAGCAATATATATACTGATTGACATGAAACATGCAATAGTGATGATATCTGGATGTAAAAGTCCAAATTTGCAACTAGCAAAATTTTGAGGTTGTGGATAAATAATATCCAACTATCGATACTGAAAAGTAAAACTTAGATAATAGAATTATTAGTACCTATTTGGGATTAGCTCACTTATGGAAAACACCTTTTGAACCACAGGATTTTACTGGTAGTTACAATATTTAAAACCTATAAATTCTAACTGCTCTTTCAGCTGAATAGTATTGGTTCCAATTCATAAAACATCTTTACTTATTATGTATGTACCTCATTGTAATAATGCTTTACTAACTTGCATTTTATAATAAATAGCTATGTCAGCTCTTACGAAATCAATGTGCTGGAAGCTGGTGAACAAAACAAGAGATAAGTTAAATGAGGTTGGAATGGCGGTTTACAGGAAGCCCATGGATAACAAATGCTATGAAAAAAGATCAGAAAATAAACCACCTCTTTGCTCAGCAACGGAGAGCTCTGATGCAGCCTGGTAATGCCTTGGTGCAAATTATTTCATACTGATATCTTATAAGCTCCTATGCACATATTTGGAACAAAAGACTAGAAAGATAATGTTAACAAAACTTATTTAATCGAATTACAGGATAGAATTATAGTTGTCATGAATTTAATCCTTTGTTTCTTATTTCAATGATATATGATCTTGTTTTTTTGTAACAATTTTATGCAGGAATATATCCTTGCAAGCTTGCATGCACAAGTTACCAGTGGAGCCAACTGAGCGCGGGGCCCAATGGCCATATCAGTGGCCTTTACGATTGGAGAAGGCACCATACTGGGTAGAATCTCAGGTAGGTGTCTACGGAAAGCAAGCAAAAAAAGACTTTGAGGCAGATTATGAGCTGTGGAAACGGGTTGTCAAAAATTCATACCTGAATGGTATGGGCATTGACTGGTCAAAGGTCAGAAATGTCATGGATATGAGATCTTTGTACGGAGGGTACGTCTGTTAAAATATTTTAATTTCTTGCTTAATTATGATTTCTATTCTCATCTGTTTGATTTACTTCTTGCTATAAATATCCCTATATTTGCAACCAAGCTCAATTTGTTCTTATCAAGTTGAAAAAAATCTAAATTGTAAAATGAAGCTTGCATTGACCATCAATTTGAGGAAGTGTTATGCCAAAAGTTTGTCCTTAACTGCAATTAGGCAGCCAACAAAATCGATAATGTAACAAAAATGAGATTATATCTTGCCAATGATACTGCACCAATCAGCATATACTGTATGTACCTTGTTAATTTGACATCACCTGATATACATCATTTGAAACATAAGCACATCTGTTGTGTATTACAGAATGCAGAAATTATATTTTAACAATTTGATTTTTCCCAATATATAATATATAATAGGTTTGCTGCTGCTTTAAAGGGAATGAAAGTGTGGGTGATGAATGTTGTACCGATTGATTCTCCTGATACACTTCCAATTATTTATGAGAGGGGCCTTTTTGGAATGTACCATGACTGGTGTGAATCTTTCAGTACTTATCCAAGATCTTACGACCTTCTTCATGCCGATCATCTTTTCTCAAAATTAAAAAAGCGGTAAAATTTTACTCATTTCATCACTATCATTAATATCAGTCCTAGTGATTAAAACTACATTAACCTCAGTGTGCAATATGCCTTAATTTAGACTGTCTAATTTCCATTATACATAAGCCAAGTCCTAAAAAAAAAAAAAGCTAGAGGTGGACCACATCCTGCTATACAATACTCAGATGGTTTGAGAACGTAAAGTTGTTTGATCACATCCTGCTATACAAACAATACAGCACATACTGTTCATAAATGTATCAGCCTCAACCAAATGTCACCAGAATAATGTACATACCTAGATTTTCATGCTTCTCATTTGTTTGTCAGATGCAACCTGTTAAGCATAATAGCAGAGGTGGACCGGATATTGAGGCCTGGAGGAAACTTCATTGTTAGAGATAAAGTAGATATGGTAAATGAAATAGAAGAAATTGCAAAATCGCTACACTGGGAGATTAGAATGATCTACTCAAAGGACACAGAGGGGCTACTTTGTGTGCAAAAAACCATGTGGCGTCCCAAATCCAGAGAGTGAAGTGCATAATCTCTAGTTGGTATTTATATAAGGTAGATTAGGCATTTTTTTATACCAGTTCTTAGTGTTTGTTAATTATATATGGTGTTTAAATTTCAAAGGAAATGGCAAAGGCCATCTAGTTGAGAACTGCTTTCATGTGTAATAATGTTTTTTTTTTTCTGAAAATTTAGTCGTATTTTTATGTATTTCTTTTTCTATATGAATTATATAAGATATTATTTCAATATTGTCAATATTAGCGCTTTTGATAATTTTGTGGAATGTGTGCTGTGTTTTTTTTTTTTTTTATAATTATATTGTCATTATGTTTGTCTTATTATTTTTAATTTTCTGCAAGTGATATAGTGTGGGTCCTAGTACTATTGCTTTAAATATAAACTTAACAAAGTTTGGAAAGGTATTCCCAAGTGAGAACAATAAGTCAGATTAGGGTTAAAGACGAATGCTATAATGGAAACACATAAGACGAGCAAAATGTATGTAGTATATGAAGCTAAGTCTTAAACCATTTTAGTACTTCTCTGATAAAATTATGTTTATTGATGCAAATTCCCAGTCACATGAAAAGCGTATGTATTAGGAAGCAAATAAACCCCTTACTAACCACACTAATATCTGACAGCAGTGTAAGCAGTTCAATAAAGTATTATAAATGCGGAAATGTCACAAGCCATAATCCTTCCCTTATGTCTGCCTTGACTGTATTTCCATCCGGATTATTGGCACAAAATTCAACCAAGCATGGAAGTGATTTCACTAAAATAGAACCTCTTTCTTTTTGCCAGCAGAAAAAAATGAGGACAAACGTATAAGCTACTTTCGCTGCCAAGGACCGTGTAAGTGAACTAAATGTCTACATATTTATATGCAAAATAATCCATTCTGAATTTCTGGTGTTTCAAGAATAAGGGAGAAATAAATTACGGACAACTATGTTGGGTGGTGGGTACAGTGCTCACCACACCTTAGTACATTTATTTTAACAAACTCGAAATGGAGTGTCTGCTTTATAGAGAAACAGCAAAAACATACAAAGTTCAGAAAATCTTCCGGTACCAGGACACAAAGCACAGTCGAATATACATTGTTAATTGGACACTATTTCATTTCAATTTGTCGACATGTATTGCTGAGGGAGCAATCTTAAATTAGGAAATAGATATCAGCACACCAAGAATCATAAATTACATGCTAATACTTTTTCAACATATATTTTTTTTTCATACTAAACAGCACAGAAAATGATGACATATATGGTTCTATCTATATACTCGGATATTACAATGTAGATATGCGCACCTCATTGTAACTAATACAGGAAAAATGAGTGCAGATACATACACCATATGTACATATACTCTATTAACTATTAACTATATATAAGGATAGTAACAATATATGTAAATATATACGGAGAAATAAGCTAGTGAAATTGGAACAAAATGATCATACTGATCCTCAATTTCTCATCTATTTCTGAGGCTTTCGAATCACTGAATCAGATTAGAAGCAGATTGGGCACAATTCTAATTTGGGCTGGTATTAGAGGTCAGGCTGCGCCATTGGATGAAAGAATCAAGAGTCTTTGAATCAGCCCGATAGTGGTGTTGTGTAAAGTGCCTCAGCTCTTCCCATGTGAAGTCTGGGTACAACCTGGAGCTTCCAATTATGCCGGCTGGTGGTCTCACCACCTTGTCCTTCTTAGGACAAAGGAAAAAAGCCAGAGAACGCCGCTCCTGGCGCCGATTCACAACTGCACGATGCAAACAACTTTTATATCTCCCGTTTGACAGTGCCTGAAATTGTCGCAAAAAAGAGATGATTGAGGAATGAAGTTCAAATTGTTTGGTATTAAAAGCTGAACATCTCCATTAGTAAAGAAATGGAGATGAGTTTGAAAATAAGGAGGTTACGATTTAGGCAAGCACCAACTTTTAACACGACACGACATATTGCCATGCATAAGGGTCCCACATGGCCACATTCATGATTTATATGCACCCCCCTACCTCTTGGTCATCTCAACTGGTACAATACCCACAACCTGGTGAGCGTGATTTGCTGGTAAGATTGTGACAAACAAAGTCGTACTAAATGAAAAAAAAAAGATTCCGAAAAGATCCAATTATTTTTTTTTTGCAACAGTTAAGATTGTCTTATTGGTCAAAACCATAAGAGCATTTTTTGGTTATTTTTTCTTTTTTCTTTTTGTCTTATTGGTCAAAACCATGAAAGCAACACACATGTTAAAAACAAAGATATTTTGGGGGAATGTTAGGTTGGGAAAACAAAGCATTTTCTAAAAATTAGAATAATAAAAAAGAGACAAAATGAAAATTTGCACAAAGAAATTAAAATAGAACTAAACCTACGTTTTAGAAAACTGGAATTTGAACTTTTTATATTTAATTTCAATACAGAAAAAGTAAATGTACCAATTAAAATGGATTTGAAATTTGGCTTAATTATTGAATGATCATGGGGATGATTCACTACTAACTTTTGATGTCCTATCATGATCATAATTTTTTTCACTAATAAGTCAAAATTTAATGGGCTCAAAATATGAAAAATGATGCACATTACTTAATAGACCCTTAATTTTTCAACATTAAAGTTGTGGTAATTGAATTTCTCCTTAATGAACATTTAGTCCGGGAACGATCCTAGAATTTAAAACAATTAAAAACACAAAATATTCACCTACCGTAAATGTATCTCCTATGTTGATGACTAATGCACCTTGAACCGGCCTGATTGGTCGCCACTTGCCATCGGTGAAGACCTCAAGTCCCCCGACCTTGTCCTGTTGAAGAATTGTCAGAGCAGTGGGATCGCTGTGAGGTCCAGTGCCAAGAGTCAGCTCCGGCTGTTGGCAAGGCGGGTAGTAGTTGCACCGCATAATAGAACTCGCGTCCTCGAAGAAGTCTCTGTAATATTCCCTTTCAACCCCAAGGCTGATGGCAAGCAACTCCATTACAGTAAGAGATAGTTCTGTCATGGCTTCACAGTATTTTTGGTAAACCATTCTGCAAAGAAATAGAGTCGATGGTTAATAGTTTCATATATTAGTTGTATTATAACTGAAAAAAAAATGTTATGAAAATCAAATTTAATATTTGTGAACTGAGGTTTGTTTGTAGCCATATATAAAGTTATAAACCATATTTGAACCAATTCTAGCTGGTATTAACCACTTAGGAAAGTCTCTTGCATGTTGTTTGTCTCAATAATTATCAAATTATTTCGGCATGCTTTGCTCTCCTTTATTCTTTCCCTACTCTATGTCTAACTGTTTTATAGACTTTTAGTTTGCAGTTCACCTGTATTTTTTTTTTTTTTTTTTTTTTTTTTTTCTCCTAATGTTTGTACGTTTCTCAATGACACATATATATATGGACCACGTTATATGGATAACGGTGGGGCCCAGTGTACGTAAATGGTGCATATTTCGGTGGGGGAAAAGGATACCCAAGAAATTCCTTTCCTGGTTGAATTTCTTTTTTCGCTGTATTATAATTCTCTTTTCTTTTATTTTGCAAATTGGAGATACAGATACTATATATCCATATTTTATTTGGCCCCATGCCTTTTATAGGGTGCAAATATGCACCGAACCATACGGAATGGTGCCTCTCCCAAATGAGGCAAAATTAGGACCCATGATCTTAACCGTACTAACATTGCCTAAAACATGTGGGGACCGGATCAATCACAGAAACTTAGGATTCCAATTAGTTGATAGAAATTGATCGGAATTTTCTTATGAAAACAACATCGATCATACATCTATATCCTAGTAAAACAGTACATATATATACTACATCAATCAATGGCACATTAATATAAATTTGATTAGCAATGTAGCTATATGAAAGGTCTACTTGAGATGTATAAGGTGATGCACAAGGAATAGAGCCAAATTGAAGTTGACATATGCTTTGATTCAGTCAAAATGCTATTAAAGACCAATAGTTTAACAATAGTTCTTTCCTCCTTTATCAGTACTTATGCAATTTTGCATGCATGCACATGAGTAGGTGGACATGTGAAACTTATAATGTATGTACTCCTAAATTCCGTAAGTAAACTTATTATTAATTAAGCAAAGGATGCATGTAATTTACATGTATCTTATCTCTGTTCTTCAATGTCTGCAAGGACAAATTGAGAGTACTGAATTAGTTAGACACAGACGAGCTCTACTAGCTACAGAAAGGTTTTGCGTTGAAACATACCCCATTTGTTCCAAATCTTCACCTAAAGTTGCCTTGAAATAATCCTCCAGTACCTCGGGCCTATGTCCGTTTTGATACCCAAATGAAAGTGTTTCTTTCCACGGTAACCTTGAAGTGAACCGGTCGATGTGGGCCCCGGCATAACCCCACATGCTGCCAGGTTTCCTCTTGCAACTCAACTTACGTGCAAGTGGAAGATGAAAGAACTGATCCATGCATTTAAGCGCATCACGTGTTAGCTCTGTACTGACTCCATGATTAGTCACTTGGAAGAAGCCATGCGCCATGCAAGCCTTGTATACTTGCTTAGCTGCATGCCACGTGGCTCCCATGTCATGTTGACGGAGCCCACCAAGATCAATCAATGGTACATCCAGTGCTTCATAATCAGCTGGTAGAACCTCATCTGGGGGCCAGATGAATTGCTCAGGGATTTTATTTTGGGTTTTCAAAGTGGAGGAATCGAAAACGAGAGGTGGCTGATTGTGTGAGAGTGTTGGGAGAAAACGAGAGGCAAGAGTTGCATCCATGATAGAAATGACAATTTGTTTCTGACTAGCTGGTTTGTATGTATATAATAGAACGGAAGTAGCGAGTTTGAAATGCTGGGTAGGGGGACTGTACCTATAGAAAGAGGGACGATGGTTAGATTGGGTTCTAGCGGGGTATTTATAAGCGGAATATGTAGTAATATATAGTATCCAAAAGAAATTTAGAGAGAGAGGGGGAGGTAGGGGGATTTTATGTGGTTCACAAATATATAATTTTTTTCCTCCTTCAGAATCCTCTATTGATTTATTTATTGCAAGTTCTCTATTTAAAAATTTAAAATTGGACACATTCTATTTTGTGCAAGAAAGTCGAACGATTAATTGATTGCTAAATTTTTTTTGGGTTATGAAACCAATGATTTTATTAGTACAAAAAATTTGAAAAAAAATGTTTTCTCTTTGGATTCGAACTAAGTACCACTTAATTGATAGAATATATATATATAGCCAAATTACTAGATCGAACAATCTAACCAATTGATTTCTAATTATCTTTCATGGGCAAAACTTCACGCCTAACATTTTGGTTTCCGATATTTTTCCTATATTTTATGGTATTTAACCATTTTTACTGAAAAACCGTCATACCAACCAACCATCATTCCGCTTTCTGGTATTTTACCCGATGTACCAACAGGGACGCACGGTAACTGGTGATCCAAGTCAACCGAGTTCAACCTCAGATGTGTAAATACAAAATAATTATTAATATTAATTCCTAAGTTGATTCCAATCTTGATCGCGTTTTTTCGTGCTTGAGATCTAAAGAGAGATTTTGAACTGAAAGTATAGAAGTAATTATCATTATTTTCTTTGGGATATTCAGGTCGAACTAATGTTTTATATAGTTAATTTGCACATGCTTCAGTCAGAGAATTAATGAATGTCAATTTCATAAAGTAAACAATACGATAGCCAACTTATACATCACATATATATTTTATGTATAGTATGTTCTATTTCATATATGTAATCTGTTATCTTGGTGACCTATTAAGAAAAAAAAAAATGTAAATATTCTTGGCTCCAAGAAATCCTGAAGACTAATTTTCTCTAATCTGTCTAAATTAACCACAAGGCACAAGCCAGTTGGTGTGATCGTGTTTAGTGTCACATGGGTTTCATGCATGCTTTGCATGGAATATTATTTTTCCTACACTGTCATGCCTTAGATATGACGGATTAAGACATACATGATGCACAAGTTGGTTATGTTTGTTAACCAGCAGGCATAATTTCTTTTGAGGATATATAATCTATATTCATAAATTGTCGTACATCATGGACATTGGTATGCATTCATGAGTTTATGTTACTTATTACGAGTTAATTAGAAACCCCTCCAATGTGGAGCCCTTTCCTTTTTTTTTTTTTAAAAAAAAAATACAAGTTGTTAATTAAGCGAAGAAAAGGATTTGCAAAATAATAATAAAAAAATGAATCAAAATCTCACTTCAATAAACAAATAAATTTTCATATGTCAGGACAAACAACATACAAATGATGTATCGTAATGATATAAACTGTTCTGTGGATACGATTTGTTATCATCATTGCTGCGGAGAAAAGCGGGCCAGCTTGAGCAACCACTCATCACCTCTTGATTGTATCAAATTTTTAATATAGTGTGTTATCTAAATAAATTAAAATGATTATTTTTTTTAAGAAGGATCCTCCTTACTTCAATTAGTAAACAAAATTTTTGACAGAAAAATATTTAAAATCGGCTAATAAACAAATTTATTAATTTACTTACAGCGTTTTAATTAATCCATATGAAAATTTATTAACACCATCACACAAAAGGCCATCGCTTGCCATCACTGAGCAGCGCTCTCTCGCGAGTGGTCCCCTCACCCACCCACTGTGCCTGTTATTTTTTTTTTTCACTCCATTGTTATAAATGTTCCCTTTCTATTATAATTGTTCACTGTGTCCAATATCTTTATTTTATTTTTTTATTTCTTACCCAAATGTTCAATTAGGTAAGTAAAAATGTTTAGTTTAGTAAGTACAAATGTTCAGTTTATTATATATAAATATTCAGTTTATTAAGTATTAATTTTATATTTTTTAATAGGTGCGCATATAAATGTTCAGTTTACTACATATAAATGAGACATGGAAGATGCATCAATTATTATGTTATAAAATTATCAGGTGACACATTTAACTGAACACGTTGGTTATTAAACTGAACATATATAACGGACATCAAGAGTGCGCCCTCTGTTCAGCGATGGCAAATTTGCCGATGTCATTTATAATATCGGAATCTATATTATATTTTAAAAATAATAATTAAAATTTTCCTCCTTTCATTTACTCTTCACTATTTAGCAATTATCCTGAGCTCTACATCATCTACTTTCTATTGTAATTATTTTCTAATTTGATAGTGCAGGATTAAAATTTCAAATTGATATAATCAGTGTCTATTTTTCAAATGTGTACCTTTTTAAATTAAAAATAAAAATTATTTACTGATCATATAAAATTTATATAGTGATATTAACATGGTAGTGTTTTAGATTTTATTATATAAGCAAATTAGATTCATACTCAGTCTTTTAACTAATAATTAATGAAAATTTTTAAGTCTGTCCTGTTATCAAATAATTTGACTAGTCCACTTTATAAGCACGGCTTCTTTTCTAGTCTCGCGCCAGCCGTAATCGGGAGTTCCAAATGCAGCCAACTTGATCATAAACTAAATCTAATTCAATGTAAATTTTCTTTCTCCACAATTCTGAAGTCAGAGAAAATATTAACTGGTTCTCAAGATCATAAGCCGCCGGTATATATAGGTAGCACGCCTTTGTTCCAAAAGGAGACCCATCTACACCGATCATTGGACAATAGTACGTACGTGATACACGAGAATAAGAGGTTATTTCCGAATTAACTTTTAATAAAAATTAAATTAAACAAACTTGGACTACAAATGAATTGAAAACTATTAAGAAATAGTGCTCTTAATTAAAAAAAGTTTATTTTTAACCATTTAAAAATAGCACTCGTAATTCTGAACACTAATCCTAGTCTTACTCTCTGAAATGATCCAAAAAATCCATACACATTAAACTAAATGTTTTTTTTTTTTTTTAACCTGAGAGAAAACATCTTAGACATATACATCAAATATATATTTTCATGTGTCCAGTTAGACTTTTAGACGTACAATTCAACATCGATGCAATATTCCTTTTAAATTTTAATATTGACATGGTTTGAAATAAGCTAAATCCTTTTGACAAAAAAATTGTGCAAAAAATTTAAGTTAAATTATGCACAAATATTTTCAAACACTAATACTCAATCATATTCTCTTTACTTTTGTCTGCTTGCAGGAACTTCCACACGCAAACAAAGTTAATTTGTGTATTGTTCTTTTTATGTCCGTTCGTTTCAAATTGGCCATTAAAGGGAAATATGCAACCCACAAACGGTGTTTGTATTGCTCCTATTTGTTTTTCAAATATTACATATGTGATAATTTTGTATAATACTAATTCTGAATTTTTAATTATAAAATTTGTAGTAACTTATTGAGTTATTAAACTGTAAATCCACAAAAAAAAAAAAAAAATGAAGTTGGGATTGGAGAATAGCATTGACAAGTGCATCTTTAAGATTTTATTTTTGCTATCCTCTAAACCGTTAAGAGCTACTTAGTTATATTGCTAGGAAGCAGTAACCCGGTAGAATGAGTATGGTTTATATAATTGTTCATATTGAGTCAAATCCTGCATTTTGCATAACATTTAAGAAAAACTGATAAGTGAATGTTGATTTTCAAATAGATCGAGGAATTCCATAATTTTATACACGTATAATTTTCGACTTTTATAAGAATCATTGTATCTAAAAAGAAAAAAAAAATGTACGAATCGCATGACAATCTATTTGACATCTCCAACATTGTTGAGATTCATCACTGATTTTTTTTCATCAAAAATATCTTCCACATACGTTTGACCAAAATATCTGAATACTTTCTAGTACACTAACAAGCCAAAAATCTCCTTTAAAATAGTAGGTAAAAGAGTACGGTGATCCTCTTCAACTGTGTGAAGAAATGGTGAGGTAATCCTCTTTGGCATAAGAGACGCAATTTGAGGGGCTTGGTTGTGAAGTGTCACGATTGTTTACGTGCTTGTTGTATTTACTTCAATGTGTCAAAGTCTAGTATAAATATTTTGATACTTTTTAATTTTTTTTTGTGTTCTTTCTAAAGAAAAAAAAATCGAAATTTTTATATTTTTTTAAAATTAAATATCTACTGGAGATCTCCAGTCAAGTTTCAAATTTGCGACCTTCACTCAAAATATACTGTTGCTTATCACTAAATCAAGAAATTATTTCCTTCGTACTTTTTAATTTTCTATTGGCAACCCTCAAATTGTAGGATGCATATTAATACGAGTGAAACCATTCATGGCATTATGCATAACATCGATTGATTTATCCAAATCTCAATTTTGAAAATTTGAATGGTTGATCTAAACTGTTCATTTCATGTACATACTAAACCCTAATAAATAATTTTATATTCATTCGAGATTTTTTTAACTATATTTTGGATAAAATTAAAATTATATATATTAAACGGTCTAGGATTTTTAATTGGTTTTTTCAAACATTTTTTGAGTAATATTAAAAAAATATAAAAGCTAATTCTTGTAAAATTTGAATGATTTACTATATTCACTTGAGGATTTTCAATTGGTCGTTTAAATCCATATTTAAGCTATAACAGCAGCTCATGAATGCTATACATAGTCTTACTCTAACAATATTTTAAATCTTGATTTATCGAATCGTAGTCTTACTAATTAGTTGCAAACTAAAATAGTGAAATACTTCTAATAAGTAATGATATATTTCAAATTATGTAGAATCAAATCAGAGGAACAAATATAGAATTTATAATCCAACAATAAGAAATTAAGATAACAAACCAATGATACTCTTGGACATGTCCCGCAGCGTAGCGTACCCGCCAGAATATGATGTTTTTTCCCACCTGAGAAATTGACAGCTGTCAAATGTGAACAGAAAAAGCAGGAAAAAAAAAAGAAACAAAATGAAGAGAAAAAAATAAATAAATAAATACTAAAACCATCCTAAAAGTGGGGAATCATAGCCTTCTGAAAAGGAGCAACCTGTTGTGCTTGTGCCGGAGTAGATGATGTCGCCACAAGTGGATCTAGCAATGCAGATACAAATGTGACCGATACATTGCCGAAGGGAAAAATGGCCACATGTTCCCGTGTTTTCCCCTGGTTTTTGTCTGCGTAACCCGACACATCACACTGGTAAAAAACTAATTCGAAATTTAATTTTATAAAATTAGAATGTTTACATATATTGGTTGCTAACATTTTTCTTTTAATTTTTTTAATCATAAACAATGTGATGAATACAACTACGTATTATATATAATTTTCCAATCTCTAATTCGCATGTCATCTAGTGACTTAGTAGTAAGAGCATTAAGTTAATTTTAAAAAAATTAAGAGTTTAAATTTTGCGTGAATCGTTAATTAAAAAAAAACATTGGTCTACAAAGACTTCTATCTTTCTTTCTTTTTTTTTTTTTTTTAAAAAAAAAGGAAAATCTCTAATTCCATTCGTTTTATATTATAAAACAACAAGAAAGTGAATAACCCTACGGAGTACAGACCTACAATATCAACCTTTTCTCTTTGTCGTTTGGTATATTCGTTTAAGTATCGAAAAAAATGTACTACTAAAATAAATTCAACGTAATAACCCAGAAGTACTCTGAACAAGTAACCACATCACTCCAATCGCAATTATTGCACAGACAAACAAACAAAACATTATGATTGAGACATGTATTCATCTCTGAGGGGTCCAGATGTTTTCCTCGATAAATTTCCTCTACATGTTTATTTTTCGTTTAATATATTTGTATTAAATGAAATGACTAAAATCCTAGATGTTAGATTTAATAATCATGGAGATTCAGACCATTAATTTTTCAGATTTGTTATAGCACATAACGGTAAAATAATAATAAATTATCATGGGTTAACTTTTAATCCCGATCGAAAAGTGAACAAAATAAAAATTGGATTAATTTATTCCTTGTTGAGAACCATTTAAAAATACACACTCTTATTCTCAAACGATCCAAACAACCTGTTTTGCTAGCGGTCCTGGCTTACTAGGAAGATTCGAGAAGATTTTTTTTCTTCAATGTTGGGTACATTATCTACAGTAACTTTGGATGAAGTCATATCTCCATTTTGAAAAAACAATGGACACCTCCATTTTAGAAATTTCAGATTAAATATAGTTTAGTTTTTAAATTGTTTAGCTACATTTAAAAATTCATTTGACTATAAAAAATTATGTGTGTGCTCATAAAAAATGTAAAGGATTTAAAGATGTATATTTTTTAATTATAGATTTAGAAAATATTTTAAATAATTTTATGAATCTCATAAAATTTAATATGCATAAAAGTTTCTAAAATTGTTTGGAGGCCTTGAATAAATCATTTGGCTATGAAAATTTATGTACTTGCTCAAAAATATATGAACAATTAATTGATATAAAATTTTAAAGTTACAAACCTATAAATATTTTAAATAATTTTTTGAATCTCAAAAAAATTGAATTTTCGTAATTTCATAAATGTCATTAGGTTTTTAATTATTCTAAGATATTTACAACTTTATTAGTGTATGAAATTTTATATAAATGATGTGAAGATTATAACAAATTCAATCGTGCCATTGAGCTATTTTTAATTTAATCATATAATTTTATGAAATATGGAATATGGTTGGTGCTTTTAAAATTATTTGAGGACATTTATTAATTCAATTGACCATAAAATTTTATATCCTTCATAAAAAAAATGAAATACCCTGCAATATAAAATTTCATAGTTAAAGAGTTCTAACATATTTTTATTAAATTTCTAAATCTAATTACTCAATTCTATTGTTTCATAAATATAATTTTATTTTTCATTGTTTCTAAACCTTTCCAAAATTTGTTGATTTATAAAATTTTATATACGTAAGAAAACCAATCTAATTTTTTTACTCCTCCTTAATTAACATAACAAAACATCACGCGCGAAGCGCGTAACAAAATGCTAATTTTTTTCATCTAAATTGTAAATATTTTATTTTTTTTCTATTTCGAGACACAAATTATTTTTAACACAACATTTTTCCTGAAATATTTAAATATGACTATTAGTAATTATAATTATCTTATAATAATATATTCTTATGATATTATATGAATCAACAAAAATTATATGAAATCAAAGTGATATAGGTTTTTCTTTTATACATTTCTTTCCACTTTTGTTTAGTTGTTTATAAGATTTTTCTAGATTTGTTTGTATTAAATTTTGTGGATTGTCTTCAAAAATTACATAAATAAATTAATATTTTTTAGAGTTTTAATATATTAATTTATCTAGTAATATTTACATAATTTAAATGATATTCATTGATAGATGTATTATGTTAATCAAGTTCATCCTTCGTGTATTATTTTCCACTTTCCCACCTCCAAACTTAACTGGCCAGACATCAATAACACCTCACGCGCGAAGCTCGTATACAACGCTAGTTTTCTTCAAAAGTATCATAAAATTTAATTCATATTATGCCATATTATCTTAATATTTTTCTCAACAACCGAACATATCTTAAAGCTCTCAATCATTAGTAGTTCCTTTGCCATTAAATTTATTTCTTGTAATTTGTTGTTTAAACTTTAGTAGTGTATCTTCATAAAAAAAAAAGAAAAAAAGGAAAAAAAAACCTTTAGCAGTGAAAGTTTAGATAACTTTTTGGCTACTTAGTTTGTCTATTTGTCAAGAAGAGAATTTTAATGTGACAAACAGAAAGCAAATTACAGATTTTGTAAATCTTCACAGGTGGTTTGCGCACATTGGAAGCAGATGAAATTTTGGATTGTTTTTCTAAGTACATACATAGAGATATAAAACAATGCAAAAAAGTGTTTATTGTACTATTTAAGTTTCAAGGACTTATTTGTTGGACTTTCAATTTTGTACCAAATGAATTGAAAAATATGTAAATTTATGTCCAACACATTGATTGCGAAGAAGATCAAAATCGACATTTAAAAATTTTGAACTTAATTTAGTTGATTAATTAAAAATTGTAATAACTTATAATAAATAAAATGTGGTGGCACTAGAAATACTTTTATACAAGTACATAAAATAAAATAATTGAACATAGTACAACAAACAAAGCAGATGATGGCTGGCCATTAATCAGAGCCATGCCATTGGATTTCCCCTGGTCCTGAATAATTTTGTCAATAACTTGTCTATAGTTGATGAGATAGTTGAGCTTGTTAAAACTGGACAATGTGAGTTTGCCTGAAATTCGTACATTTGCCAACATGAGTTCGGGCATCTTCTCCCTCCGGCTTGCCCCTCATTGGCTTAGTATCAAAGTTTGATACAAAACATGGACCAGTCCAAACCCCTGCCATAGCAACTTTTCCATGTGTACTCAAAAGCATATTTCTACACCTGATCCTTTTATGCAAGCTACACATCACTGGGCAATATTGCGAGTTGATGCAAACTGAAATACTCAAAATTTCCCTTCCTTTAAAAAGAAAAATAGTTGTACTAGAAGTGTTGTATATGTTGGGTGGCTCATTTTTTTTTTTTTTTCTTTAAGTATTAATACTAAAATGTCATTTGAAGATATAGGTAATAAGAATTTATATTATTTCATTTTACTTACATTTGTTATATGAATGTGGTATAGTAGCTCAAATGATAAGAGCATTGGATTGACTTCTTTGACCTTTGCAGTCTCCGCATGTTTGTGATAGACTTTACAAGCCAACGTAAAAATCTTGTCATATAAAAAATAAAAAGAATGATTAGGGTCGGGATTAGATGTCATTTTTGGTATAACCTCAATTTATTTGGGAATAAGATTTTGAACTGAACTCATATTTTTGTATACCCCCAATTTATTTGGGACGGAGATTTTGAACGGAACTCACAATTTTTATATGTAATGAAGTTCTGTGAAATTTTTCCTCAAGATTTTCGGTTCAGAAGGACCCTTTCTATGTTTTTTTTTTTCATCAAGAGGATAACTTCGTTACATGATTTTGTTCACTATAAATTCTTTAGTACTAATTGTAAAAATAAGAAAAAAAAATAAAAAAAATATTTACCAAATTTATACCTAATTTTTTCTATAAGATTTTATTTGATCAATAGATAAGTTACACATTACTATCGTCGTACTAAATAATCTTAACAATAATAATTGTACTAGTAGTAATTTGTTATTAATTTTTTATGTTAGGAGTTTGCTAGGGTTTTCGTATTGGTTATGCAGCAGTTACAATTTTTCTATTTTATTGAAAATATAACCTTCTTAGCATGACAAATTTATACAGTTAAAACAGTAAAAAACAATACCGCTATCTCGCTGCAGGGGACACCGCAGGAGTCGGCAAAGCATAAGATCCGGGAACAAGGCCAAGAACGGGGGTTGTTCGGCCATCGCATCCAGGTATGGCATTGGACAATCAAGGAGGCACAGAACTGTAGCTGAAAGCTTCAACAAAATAGAACAGCCATGAATAGAGTTAACTGAGAAAGTGCCAATTGGGCCACGGCCCAAGTGTTGATCTTGTCTATTCCCTTGCAAAAGGACACTCCAATTCACGTGGGCTAAGGATGGTGGTGGGCTATACTTCCCTCTTCCTTCTCTTAGGACTCCTTTTGTCCCTTTGCGGTGTTGTCTTCTGTGGCCTTTTGTGTCAATGTTGCTGCAAGAAAGGATAATTCTTTGGATCTGTCTTCAATGTCACTGTCTACTGTCTACTTGTCTTTTATCCTTCCTGGCTCAGTTTTGGTACGAGAACAATTGAGGTGTGGTTCGTGACAGCCATTAGTGTATGTCTAGTAATGTATGTTTGTTACTGTTTGGGTAAGGGTTTTGTATGTATTGCACATAATGCCACATAAAGAAGAGACAGAGAGAAACAAGGAACACACATGACAAGTTTTTTGACTCTTTCTGTGGAGAAGAGATGACATGAATTTGGCATGATTGATGTTCATTTTCTTGGTCGTTTGTTTTGAATGGTTCCGGGGGCTGACAAAGTGTGAGATTCCCCCTAGATTGGTTCCCGTGTCTTCTTCCTATAAAAACAAATAAACTTAATTATATGAAAATACTACTAGTTCTGTGTTCAGCTAAATAACTAGAAATTATACATAAGATCTTTGGTACTCAGATACTCTTTACGTTGTACTATTATTGTCTAACGGAACAAGCAATCTTTCTGCATTTGAATAATGCAATCGTTTCAGTTAAACTAAGCATTTCATTCTATTGGCCTTTAATAAAAGTTCTCAGGTTGGTTTCACCTGTGTCAGATCGAATGATATAAAACGTATGAAAATAAAATTAATCTGATTCGCATGCAATATGATCTATTGGCATTTCTAGATATCACTACCTAGCTACTATTTGTGGCGGTACAGCTAATTGTGATGAGAACGATATACTTCAACATGTAGAAGGTGCTGATGTGACATTCAGGTTGACGGTAATGCAGTGTCATGTCATATTTAAGAATTGGGATGACAAAATTGAACATAATACAATATCTTAGAACGGTCGTTAAATACCGACAAAAATCGAAATATTAATTAAACGTACAATAATGATATGATGTCAAGTGCAGAATTATTAGTTCTAATACTTTTTTTTTCTTGGAAGGATCTCTTTGGACTTCGGTTTCGTTTTCAGATATCAACCAGAATTGTGCTGGAAACAGGGTCTGATTCCTCGTTCTGGTTAGATAACTGGGGAGGCAACCCGATGCTTTTCTTGCTGCCTTCGACTGACATTCCTCTCAGACCCAAAATCAACTTCTCAGCTGCTCTCGACAAACTTCATGAATTGCTTCAGCATTCACAGCGTTTACGAACTCATTCATTGGTAGTTCAAGCAACAAATTCATGCTTATTTTCTGGCCAGGACACAATTTGTGGAATCTGGTCGTCAATTGGAGCGTTCTCGGTCAACTCTACTTAGAACATGCTGGCTCTGGCCAGCAAATCCCTTTCTCCAGTCATCGGTTTTTGGACATTCAAAGTCCCACGCAGCGTCAAGTTCTTCTTATGTCTGCTCAGTCAGAACAAATTGCTCACTCAAGAACAACTTCTAAATTGTAGCATTCAAAATGAGCCAGGTTGTGTTTTGTGTCACCGCAGGGAGTTGGAATTGGCTCTACATCTATTCTATTATTGCTTATTTGCAAAACAGGTTTGGCATTTGCTAGGTTAATGGTTCAATCTACCCATGCCAGAACTATCATTTCTGTAGTAGAAACTTTTCTTCTGCACCTGAACTTTCGTGCAAAAAGCCCAAGTCGTGTGCCTTCATGGCAACTGCCCTTTGGATGATATGGGATGAAGAACCAACATGATCTTCAGACATTCGGCGAGAAGACTTGCAAACTTGGTCAACTGCATTTCCGCGGAAGCGTTGCTTTTCTTCAATCACTGCTGAATTAGTCTACTGTCCTTGTTTATTTTTAAATTTCTTTTGCGTTTTTTCCAGATTGACAGCCGCTAGCCATCTTGTTCTAACACACAGACACACAAACACACACTTTAATTTTTGTTTTATCTCTTACTTGAGACATTACAGGCAGGGTTTGCAAAATTGCACAAAAAAAAAAGAAGTTTATTCGAGTACAATCAGTAAAGGACCAAATTATCAGTAATACAATAATTACAATTACAATCAGATTCTTTTCAGAAGTTATATTGTTGTTAATTAATCGAGACACATGCTCCACTTATAACAATAAAATATATACCAAGCATTGAGTCAGATTCCTGTACTGTCCATGTCATTATAGAGATGAACCATTCGGTTTACCAACAGATCCAAAACACAAGAACACTGTACAAGTATGATCATTTTTTTTTTTTTTTTTTTTACTTACGAGTCGCTAGAAACACTCCTAATTGCTGTCTCATTTCATCTAAACTCAGGATATACAAACAAATCATGTTATAATTTTCTATTATGACAAAGGTTTCTAGTTTAGCCTATATCTTTGTTCCTACATGTATCCATCTCCTCTACTTCTATAGTCGGTTCTTTACTCTTTTTTGTTTCTGTTTTTCTTTCTCTAATTGTTGCTTTACAATAGAAGCACCCGTTGACTGTCTTAGGAAGGCGGTTTTTCTTGGGCACTTATTGTGTCAATCGCACTCATGAGCAAATCCATGGGTTGGTGCTCTTTCTTATATTCATTTTTACCGGCATCATTAACTTGAATATTCGGCATGACCACATTTTTCTTGAACTTCTTCAAGTTGGAAACTTGCATACCATTTTCTCTCTTCCCTCTCTTTCTTCTCCTCTTCATGGTACACTTACCACAGTACCACTTCCCTTGTGGCACCGAGTCACAAGGCGGGTCCATACAATAAATGTGACATGCCTCATCACACCCGTCACATAATACGATTAAAGGATCATCTTGATTTCGCCGGCATACTCTGCATAGACAGGAGGGACAAAACCAACACGTGCTATTCTCTAGCATGTTGATACTGATTCGGCTTTTCTTTAAACATGCCCTGTGGTAGTACTTGTAAGGGCACTCTGGGTGGCTGCAGACTAAAAATTCTCTCTCCCCGTCTGCACGGATCCCACAGATCTTACACAGCCTGTACATTGATGTGATGCATGGCTGTAATATTTCAGAATTGCCCTCTTCAGAGTCAGTATCATCTATTGTTACAGGCAGGTCCGGCTTCTTGCCAATACAAGCTGAGCAATACCATGATTCAATTGAGCCAAGGATGAAGGGGTTGATGCATGATGTGTGGAAAGATGTGTTACACCCTTTGCAACTGACAAGGCCCCAGTTGTTGGTTATCTCGAATTGGCAGTGGCTGCAACATCGAGACCGGTACAGGTCGATCGGTTGGTCCACATCCGATTCATAATTTCCAACCTACAGTATTTACTTATGGTCAGAAAAAGAAAGGAATAATAGTGAAAACATGCCCGCCTACATGAAGTCTTCATGCAGAAAGATTAAGATTGCATAAGGCTGAAATTTTCAAGTGTACCCAAGATAGTTCATGCTATCAGAATATACATTTTCACAGAGAGATAGACACACATACAACACATGCAAAACAAAAAGTGCCACATAAGTCCATGTTAATGAATGAATTCATTAATTACCCAACGTTTTGCATTTATTCAAATATTTTTCCCCAAAATACCCCTCACTGTTTTTCAATTGAAAACTAAAGAAGGAAAGGCGGGGCAATTCCTGTACTATTTTCTTACAAAAAAGGATGAGAGTAGATGATATTTCCTTCTCATATAAATTTGATATAAATAAAATTTTTGTAGGAGAACACATGAAAATCCTATCCATTATCTGTTAATTAAAGAGTTGCAGTTGAGACTGTATACGAGGGGTATCTGAAGCAAAAACTAAATTCCTCTATCATGTTGTTGCAAACTCCCAGGTGGGGATAAGCTTTTGATTTAGTAGAAGAACATGATCACAAGTACGACTATTACTGGTTATGATCAGTTCTATCCACTATCCAGTTGGATGCTATTAGCTATTGAAGTACCTATACCAATGCTAAACTTTATTTCCCCTGCATATCAAAAGAAATACCTCATGGTTAGTACTTTCATGCCTCTCTGCCATGCACCCCAGACTGAAATGTTGCACATTGTCTTCTAGATTCTTCTGCACCATGTCCATAAGATATAAAGGAATTAATTTTAGGTGTTCTGTCTGCATTAGATTTTCTTAACCATGAGGATGTCAGCAAGTATGAATGCTTTGTTAAGCATATAAAATTAACTTAAACAAAGAAAGCAAAGAAAACAGATGATACCATAAGGATTTGTACCAAAATGGATAGGCACAGCATGAAAAGTTGCCAATGTATTAATATGAAACAATTTCTGTTTTTCATGGAATTTTACGTATTTAAATGAGGCCCCAGTCAGTTATTGGGCTTACTTGAAGGATTATGTACTGGTACTGTGCAAGTACCAGTCTGCAAGTTTCTGCCATAAAAAAAAAAAAAAAAAATACCAACCTCAGGTTTATCACTCTCTGGTACTGATGCGTCGGAGTCCACATCATCAACCTCTTCCGTCACTATCTCTTCTCCCTCTTTAACCTGAGGAGAAGGCCCAGCCCTGCTAGTTCCTTTTCTCCGCTTCTTTACATTCCAGTTCAGATTTATAAGAGGCACCTCTTTCTCCTTGAGGTGCCAATTCCTTCTTATTTCCTCCACAACCTGATCTGGTACATATGGGCATTTGCGGACATCCTTGTGACCTACTAGGTGCCGCTTCAATCGAGTGACCCCACCTCCATGGCGTGTCATGCCGCAGTAGTTGCAACGCCAGTGCTGATTTACGCCATTCAGCATTTCTCCATGAAACCAGCCAATGTCCTTCTCTTTAGTCTTCTTTGTTCTCTTTAGACTAGTACCCTGCTTTATTATTGCATAAAAATAAAATCAAACCATATAAAGATAAAAAGGGTTAAACTGGAAATCGTAGCTGTATAGGTACTGGGCGCAATTCATATGACCCTAACCCAAGAAAGAAGTTCTTGATTGTAAACAATTCCAGATCACAGTGCAGTACCAGGATAACTCACTGATCAGTAATCTTCCCACCTTACAGATCAGTAACCTTTCCTGAGGGCTGATTCACAGCACAGTACCAGGTAATATCAGTCCAGACTAATTTTCCTTTACTCTTAGGTTATTTTGATTACTTTGATCTCTGCTGGATTTAATGCTAACAAACTCTTAAGGAAAGGTCTCTAGGTCTAATGGAATCAGAACCAGCACTGGTTAGAACCAACCTGTAATTTCAATCCTTGATATGATTCTATCCAAACTCTTACCAGAAATACATGAAATTGAAGTTCAATAGGTATAAAATCAAATAAAAAAATTTACCACCTCCTGTGGATTATAAACCCCTCTTCTCTTGTATGTGATGATCATCTTCTCATCTGACACATCCCCATCAAAATTCTTTCCTTCAATTGACATTGTCTGCTAAAACCCTAATTTCCCCCCTTTCTATTATATTTTTCTATTAACTTTTTTTTTCCACAAAGCAACTAGCAGCTTTGTCAAATTAAGAGGTTCCTAAACACAGATAATATATATTTTAGGCCCAGGAGAGGAGAAATAGGATGGGAAGAACGAAATTTTGATGATAATTTTGTTAAAACTGAAAATGAAAACTGAAACTTTTTCTGGTACTCTGCCCTCAATTGGTACCAGAAAGGTGCATACAAAACGCAATGAGAGAGAGAAGGAGAAGTAGGAGAGAGAGAGAGAGGAGGATTTATAAATGGTTTAATATAAAACAAATGCAATCTGCAATCGGTTTTGGGTATCAGAGAAGAGAGACAAATAGGAGAAGGGAGCAAGGAAGGGGAGAGACTGACACGGTACCGAAATAAGGACACGCATAGAAACGGTCTCTTGTACCGAGATGAGCTGCTCTTCAATGCGTTCAATGCTTTCCATTTTATTATTTCTTTTTTTTTTTTTTTTTTTTTTTTGGTCTCTGTATTTGGTCAAATTACTGAACATTGAACAATGAATGCATGATGCATCTTTTCGACTTTGGTTTGCAAATTTGCTATTAGCCAAAAAGGAATGCAATTGGAGGGGGTCAGGTCGGATTGAGCATGCATCTCCCAATGCCTACATTACCAGCATTGACATTTATGATAAGATATTTTTCTTGAGGAAAAAAATAGAATCAATTAAAGTCAGGCTACATTTATGCACTACTGGTTTGGGGAGTAGTTAGAAGGAGCATCTAACAGATATACATTACAAGCTATCGTGTAACATTGACTCTATAGTGTTATCTTAAAGTTATGTATATAATTTTCATCTCTAATATCTACAATACCAATCTTAAGTTCTATGTAAGATAGTGGAGGAACGGACCCAATTCATATTCTTTCCATGTCTTGGCATATCTTAGGTGCCTTTAATTGGATTTAATTAATACCTCAAAGTGCCATTCTTAGACCTTTATTATTATTATTATTATTTTAAATTTTTTGCTGGTTTGTACATATGGGATATATTTCAGTCAAAATTTACTCTTGTATATGAATGCATGTAATTTTATTTGAGTGACCTAGGGATGAGATGTACGGATTTTAATTAGTGGGTTTATGATATATCCATTTGTCAATATTTTTCTGTAGTTTGTCTGAATTTTTTGAACCATTTCTGCGACGAACTATATAAAACCTATGGACAATTTGGGTCGAAGACCTAGGGAAGTAAAGGACCCGACCGCCTGAATTTCACCAATTGTAATAATTTTTTTTTGTTTTTTTGTAGGACTTTTAACAATGCTTTATTGTCACTATCTTTGTCTTTATTTCTTCCTTTTCATGTCTTTCGTATTTAAGCTTTCACTGTTGGGTGGGTGGTGACATTTTGGGCCTAGGCCCAACTTCGTTCCATTTTACTGTAGTACTGTTCCTTGCAAACTATTCTGGGAGGGTTTTTCTGCCAGCTAGTTTTATAAAACAAACTAAAGTTTTGATAACGAATTGTTGACAAACTTGTACCCTTGGACCACTGAAACGTAAGAACTCAAATGTTTTGCTAAATGCCATGTATCTTTATTCTTAGATCGAGCCCCAAAAAAACATATCAAAGAACTAAACGTGGAAAATACCAAAACTTAACGCTGATCAGGAAATAAAATTATTTTACCAACTGGCACACCTTGGAACAAATTAAGTGATCGATTGCATAGCTACTTACCTAGAGTTAAGTCACTTTAATTTTCTCAGACTAGAACTTTAATTACCATTTTAGATAATTTAACACAAGTTGATGCCAATATCTTGAGTTCAAAACAAGATTAATTGAAACCAGTAACTTGATTGGGGTACAAAGTGCCTTCTGTGTAACAAACAAAATTAATAAAAAATAAAGTTAAATCGACAAAAACTTAATTTTTTTCTTACCTCATCTGGAGCATTTGACATAATCAGCACAAGCTGTATCCTCAAGTTCATCTTTTTCCTAAGCCGTCCAAGCGAAATTGTAGCCAGTAAAAGGAGCGTTTGACGATTTTCCATTAGGATTTGTAGTAGTATTGTTGGGAATCTATCACTTAGTAATGAGATGAGATAGCCAAATTTTTGTTGATTAAAAAAGTAGAGGTGCGAAAAGGATGTCAAGGGGATGAATAAAAAAAAAAATAGGCGGTGTTGGCATCGCCGGCGGCTCATTCACTTGAGATGTCAAGTGTTGGAATACCACGATTCACATGGCTTATTAGGTTTCGATCGATGTCTGGTTGCGGCGCGGTGAGATTAGGGATAGGTTTTGTGTGTCCAATACGCGACTATAAATAGGGGACGAATATGAGTGTCCTATTATAAATGCAATTAATGCATTGTGAGGTAATTAGATATTCCTCTCATCAGCATGTACTCTGAAATATATTTGCATACGAAAAAATAATCTCGTATTCACATATTGGAAATTTTAGTTTATGTATTCTCAGCTACGATGAAGATCTGATAAAATTGAAGTAACAGTTTACAGGATTCAAATAGGCATTACGAAAAGGGAGAAAAGCGTACCACATAAGAAAATAAATTGACTCAAATATGATATACTTCAGGGGATAGTAACTCTCATGGCCAACTAATTTACCAATGAGTTAATTAAATAAAAACTATTTATGTATCAGATTTATATATTGCACTAGTCATGTTGAAATCAATATGAGCACTATAGCCTTTATTCACTTTTGTCTCATGTGCACATCTGTAGTTGGAATTATGGTGATTATATTTTACTAGAATTTTCGTCATCAGTAAGGTCATACAACAATAGGATTTTGCAGTTTTCCTTGATACAGTCGCCAGTAGATCATTCACATATTTTTACTAAGAGTAAAGTCTTGGAATCTAGCTAATTCTTAATTCTAGTGGTTAACTTCCTATCAGAGCTATATCTCGGTTTTCACTTCAATATAGATAAACAAATCAATTGATCTTCAGATCATCTTTAAAAACTTCTTTATAACTGTGTCACAATACAAAAATTTGCTCAGGAGCTCAGAATTTAAATACAAGCGAGGGGAGGTAACATGAGATGTGTTTTACAAGAGTGACTTGAACATACTTTATGGGCGTGGTTAGGAAAATACTTATCATCTGTTATGTTATAAGTATTAATAAGCTTTCCAAAACCACTCTAGGTTCATCTATGCTGGTGTAAACTTCATCTGTAAAGATACAAAGGGTTTACTTTTAGAATTTTAACTAATGCTAGATTTAATTCAGTATTTCTTGATACAATGTCAAACCCCTTGATTGTTTGTTTATCTCTATTATAATGCTTCTGCATTTCCACCTAGTGATTAGCTAATTCTTTTATTTTGGACAAGACTAATTACACGAGTATTTTTTTTTTTTTTTTTGAATTTTGGTTAAATTTCAAAAGGATATATATCTTGCTAGTGCAATAAACTACCAAAATGTATTTATAAGTATGAAAATAAATATTTATACACAATAAACTAGAAGGAACGACAGAAAAAGAAGAAAAGAAAGCAAACCACTCAACCCCATTACAGTCAATGCTTCAGTTTGTCCCTATGCACATAACACAGTACAATCTATAAGTTGCTGAAATCATACATGGAAGTTATATTTACCACCGATGGAGGAGGATTCCAGCTATATGAATTTGGTGTCTGATTTCTAGAAACGGTTTGAATTTTGAATTTTTGACACATTTACATAGTACTGTTGAGCTGGACCAGCTGGTCATCAATTTGTGTGTCCTGGCACTTCGAAAGTTTTCACCATTCATTTTGGAATTACACTCTTGTAAAACACATTTTGAATTGCTTTTTCGGCACAATGTGAACCTTCCTTTTTCTTACAATTCAATTTACTCTCTGCCCGGCTTCTACATTGTATTTGTAATTTGGATGCTGATCCAGCACAATGGAATTCTCTGTGACACTAACACAGAATGGTAAACAACATGAAAATGGAAGAATGCAAGAATATTTTCAAAATTAGAAAAGAAATGTTTTGATTGTGTTAGAACATGGGGTATCAAATCTTACAAAATGACTATTTGATGATTTACTTATGGTTCGAAGTTTGATGTATTACTATTTTTTATATATATTATTTTATCTGTAGACACATCCACGTAAGATTCTATTTTACATTTTTTTGATGAAATATATGTTGGGTTGAAGTGATCAAACCGACCATAAGAAAAAAAACAAAACAAAAACAAGTCATTGCTATCAATTCAATTTGGCTCCTTTATTAAAATTCAGTATATGATAAGTGGCATTCCAAGGGTCTCGTCTTTTGTGATCTCCACTTCCATTGTTTCTCCAAAGTTTAAACTGACCACTGAATATTAATTCGTTTGTTTTCATCTCCTCTGTTCCAAACTGGTGGTTGAGTAGCTTATTAATGGCGTTCAATCACCACCAAAACTCTCAGTTATCTTGTAGCCACTTCTTCGCCTCTTTTTCCTCCGATGCTGCTCGTCTCCAACTCATATATGGTGGCTAGTGACCAAATTAAACTTTAACAAGTGCTAATCTCGTGCGTTGCGCAATTCATTTCTATATGAATATGTTATTAAATGGTTTCTTAATGGAATGAGCGACTGTGTGGTCAATATCGATAACTATAGAGCGAACATTGCGCATATAATTTTTTTTACGAAATGCAGAACACTATATAAAAAATGACATAAATATTGAAAATACTATTGAAATATTATAGGAAGCTATCACAGAAAATCTAGACCAAAAAAATCATGCCTCACAGAAAATCCAGTCGAGTGGCCACAGAAGATTCGCGCGAGTTACTATGCTAACCACAGTGACTCGCGCGCAACATACCTCTCCAAATTATTATCAATATATTAACTTCCGCCCGCGTGAGATCGTCGTACCACAGTGTTCCGGATATTCTGTGGCGCATGATCTTTTGTGGCAAAAATAGTATTTAGGATTTTCTGTGGTAGTTTTCATATAATATTTGAATAGTATTTTCAATTTATGGTATTTTTTTTATATAGCGTAAAATAAATCGCGCAACCATTTAATAACATATTCGTATAGAAATGAATCGCGCAACGCGCGAGATTGACGCTAGTATTGATAATGTTAAAATCATAATCTCCTCATAAATCAATTGAGGGGTTTGTGTGTGTGGGAGAAATACCCGCTTCTCTGACAACACAAAAGTTGTATTTGTAAGTCCTGGTTTAATCAGTACTAAATTTTATCACAAGCAAATTTCAGCCAGCAGTTATGTGATATCTCAAATCAATAATTCATATTTCATAATAACATACATTTTTTTTCATATTCTTATTGATTCAGATAAGTGAATTTATATTAAAAATATGTTGAACAAAATTACTTTAAATATGGATATCTTTATTGTCCGTTTTTTTTTAAAAAAAATCATTTTATATTTTACCCACTTAAATTACAACCTAATTGCTATAAAATAATAGTCTCATCAAACACCTGTTGGATTGTCCGGTCCAGTGATTTAGCTATATTCCATCAACTAAGTGGTCCTTGATTCAAATCATGGAGAAAGTATTTATTTTCAAATTTCTTATAACAAATTCGTTGGTTTTCAAACAACTTATTTTTTTTTAAAAAAAGATGATCTCATCAAATTCCTGTGAATAGTATTTTTCCCTGAATTTATGCTATTACTACCCTATTCCTAATCCATCCAAACGACACCGAAGTATATTACGGCCCTGATCACAATGTTTTTTACTCGGGATTTCATTTCATTTCATCTCATTTGAATTGATTTTGTAGGATTTCATAGAATTTCGTTAGGCCTAATTACATAGGAATTCCAACTAAATGTCATCAAATTCGCTCACAATAATTTTCCAATGAAATGAAATAAATTGAAATCCCACGTTAAAAAAAATTAAAAAAAAAATTCTGATCAGGGCTACATGAATACATGATTCAGCTCATGCATGAAGCTGTCTTGACCAAAGCAGTAGATAATGATTACGGGTTTTCAATTGCAAAAGCAGTTTGGAACGCGTTGTATTTGGAGAGGTGGCTTATGTGTAAATTTTTTATTTTTTTTTTCAATTGCGAGTTAGTCCCATGTCCCATAATTATGCATGCGGGTTCGTATGTACCCTATATACGTGTGTTTTCCTCTCTCTGTCTCACTGAAAAATGAAAACCTGCACAATTTGAGTGATTCGTGCTGTAATTTTCACGCCATCGATATTAAGGGACAGGGCCGAGCTAGAATTTTGCCTTGAGGGGGGCAAGATTTAAATGTTTGTTACTTTAAAAAAATAGAACTAAAAATAATATAATAAAAAAATAATTAAATTAAAATTTAAACATATAAAAATATTATTAACTAATTAATTAAATAACAAATAACATTTTTGTAAAAAACATTAAAGTACTAACTATGGTTCTGAAAAATTTGCTGGTGGTAATTATTTTGCCTGCATATAGTTCCTTTGGGAGTAAATAGTGACTTTTATCATTTTTGAAAAAAAATATTATGATGCCAAGTAGTAAATATTATAGAAAAGAAGTGCATGGAATTTCAACAAATTGCAAAGCATGGAAAAAATTAACACAATTTTTTTCTTAGAAAAATGAAATCTAGTTCTAAATTATGTGTTATCAGTTATACAATTACAATCAGATTAAGATATTGTAGTATGAGGTAATTTAACTATAGTTATTCTTGTTCATTTACTCGAAAAGCTTTAATTTTTTTTTTCTTTGTTTATTTTACCTGCAGAGGTTAAACTGAGAAAGCCTGACAGTTTGTGTAATGTTTTTGACAACCTTTCGTTTGTGTAATGTTCTTGACAACCTTATATTATTGATAGGAAATTTAATTTTAAATTGTTAAATATTTTCAGTAATTCTTAAGTGGGTAATCGATGCTAATGCTCCACTTATAACAACAAAATATATTCCAAGCATGTTGAGTCGGATTCCAGTACCATCCATCTCATCATAGAGATGAAAACCATTCGATTTACTATAGTCGGTATCATCTATAGTTACAGCCTTACAGGCAATTCAAAAGAGCACTTACTAGTTGTACAAGCACTCCTAATTGATATCTCATTTCATCTAAACTCAGGATATACAAATACAAATCATGTTATAATTTCCTATAACTTGCTTTCATAACAACTGTTTACTAATTTTAGCCCTTATCTTTGTTCCTACGTCTCCATCTCCTCTACTTCTATAATCAGTTCTTTTTACTCCTTTTTTTATTTATTTTTTTATATTTGTCTTAAGCACTTATTGTGTCGATTGCACTCATGAGCAAATCCTGGGATCGGTGCTCTTTCTATATTCATTGTTACCGCGGTCATTAATAACTTGAAGGTTTGACACGACCACGTTTTTCTTGAACTTCCTTGAGCCCGGAACCCGCATATGATGCTTTGTTCCCTCTTCTCCTCCTCTTTGTGGTACACTTACCACAGTACCACTTCCCTTTTGGTACAACATCACAAGTGGGTCCATAAAATAAATGTGACATGCCTCATCACACTCGTCACATAACACAACTAAAGGATCATCTTGGTTACGCCGGCATACTCTGCATAGACAGGAGGGGCAAAACCAACATATGCTATTCTCTTGCATGTTGATATTGATTCGCCTTTTCTTTAAACATGCCGTGTGGTAGTACTTGTAAGGGCACTCTGGGTGGCTGCATACTAAAAATTCTCTTTCCCTGTATGCACGGATCCCACAGATCTTGCACAGCCTGTACATTGATGTGATGCATGGCTGTAATATTTCAGAATTTGTCTCTTCTGAGTCGGTATCATCTATAGTTACAGGCAGGTCTGGATTCTTGCGAATGCAAGCTGAGCAGTACCATGATTCAATTGAACCATAGATTAACGGGTTGATGCAAGATGTGTGGTAAGATCTGTCACACTCTTTGCAACTGACAAGACCCCAGTTGTGGGTTATCTCATACTGGCAGTGGTTGCAGTAACGAGACTGGTTCAGGTCAATTGGTTGGTCCACATCCAATTCATGAATTACGACCTACAAAATTTACTTATAGTCAGAAAAAGAAAGGAATAATAATGAAAAACATGCTCCGCTGCATGATGTCTTCATGCAAAAAAATTAATAATGCATAAGGCTGAAATTTTCAAGTATACCCAAGATACTTCATGCTACCATCTCATCAGAACATATATTTTCGCACAGAGAGAGAGAGACACACAAACAACACATGCAAAGCAAATAGTACCACACAAGTCCATCTTAATGAATGTCCATAAAAAAAATAAAGGACTTAATTTTATGTGTTCTATCTGCGTTAGATTTTCTTAATCTATGAGGATATCAGCAAGTATGAATGCTTTGTTAAGCATGTAAAATTAACTTTGACCAAACAAAGAAAGCAAAGAGAAACAGGTTTCAAGAATAGCAGAGTCCCTCAATAAGAAAGAGCGCGATTGAACAGGCATAGCATGAAAAACTGTCAATGTATTCATAAAAAACAATTTTTGTTTTTCGTGGCATTTTATGTATTAAAATGAAGCCCCAGTCTATTATTGGGCTTACTTTAAGGATTTTTGTATGTAATGGTACTGCAAAAGTACCAGTCTGCAAGTTATGTATATAATTTTCAGCACAGTACCGGTAAACTCAGAATATTTTTTTTGAGGGTCAAATCATTGAAGAATAAACTAATTTTTTTTTTACTCTTGAGTTATTTTACTTAGGGGAACCAGCACTGGTTAAAACCAACCTGTAATTTTAATCCTTGACATGATTCTATCCAAAATCTTACCAGAAATTGTTTGAAATTGAAAATACATGAAATTGAAGTTCAATAGGCATAAAATCAAAGAAAAAACTTTACCGACTCCTGTGGATTAGGGCTTTCATTATAAGCACCTCTGCTCTTGTATGTGGTGATCATCTTCTTATCTGACATATCCCCATCAAAATTATTTCCTTCAACTGACATTATCAGCTAAAACCCTAAATTCCCCCTATCTAATATATTTACCTAGAACTTTTTTTCAACAAAGCAACTAGCAGCTTTGACAGCTTTGTCAAATTAAGAGGGTTGAGGATTGGTAATGAAGTTGTATCTGATGTTTTATCGGATGAGGTTGAGGAATAGGATGAGGAGATTGAAAATTTGATATACTATATATTGTTAAAACTGAATATGAAAAAAAAAAAAAAATGAAATTTGTGCTGCTTCTCTGCCCAAAATTGGTACCGGGAAGGTTCATACAAGGCAATGAGAGAGAAGGAGAAGGAGAGAGAATAGGAGACAGTGGGTAAGAGAGGAGTTTTATATATAGATGCTTTAATATAAAAAAAATGCAATCGGATTTGTGAGGAGAAACAAATAGGAGAAGTGAGCAAGGAAGGGGAGAGACTGCCACGGTACCGAAATAACGGCACCAATAGAAACGGTCTCTTGTACCGAGGTGAGCTGCTCTTCAATGCGTTCAATGCTTTCCATTTTATTATTTCCTTTTTGCTCTGCTGTGTATTTGGTCAGATTATTGAACATCGAAGTATCGAACAATGCATGCAAGATGCACCCTTTGGACTTTGATGTGCAAATTTGCAATTAACCAAAAAGGAACGCAATTGGAGGGGGTCAGGTCGGATTGAGTATGCATCTCCCAAGGCCTGCATTACCAGCATTGACATTTATGATAAGATATTTTTAAAATAGGATTAATTAAAGCAGACTAAATTTGCACTTCTGGTTAGGGGGTTAATTTGAAGGAGCATCTTACAAATATACATCGCAAAGCTATTATGTAATGTTGTTGTTGACTCTATGATTATATTTTGAAGTTATGTATAATTTCCAGCTGCAATATCTACAATTCCAATCTTTTTTTTTTTTTTTTTTTTTTTGAAATCTTACAATTCCAATCTTGAAGTTGCATTCTTTTATAATCTACAGATTGTGGAGGAACGAACGCAATGCATATTAATTTTATGCCTTGGCATATTAGGTCGGGTTTAATTGTCTTTAATTGGATTGCACTAATACCTGAAAGTGCAATTTTTAGGCCTTTTGTTTTAAAAAATATTTTTCAGGTTTTTGTATGTGGGATAGTTTTCATGAATCCAAAATAACCCATGTAATTTGTATGCATACAATTTTGATTAAGATACCTAGGATTAGATGATCATATTTTAGTAGTGGGTTTATGATTTTCTATTTTGGCAATATTTATTTGACTTTGTCTGAATTGATCTATCCATTCAAGCGATGAACTTAATATAAGAATTGTAGACAATTTGGGTTTGAAGACTGCAGTAGTCACTGCCTGAATTTCACCTAATATAATACGTTTCAATTTTATTTTTTGTAGAACTTTTACAATATTTTTACTTGTCCCTATTTTTTACCCTTAATTCCTTTTCCATCTCTTTCACAAGCTTTCACTGTTGGGGTTGCTACTGATATTTTGGGCCTAGGCCCAACCCCGTTCCATTTGATTACACTTAACTTAATTTCATCGGAAGTTTTTCGTGTCAGCTAGTTTTATAAAACAAATTAAAGATCTGACGACGAATTGTTGACATACTTGTACCTTTACACCACTGAAAGGTAAGAACTCGAATGTTTTGCTAAATGCCATGTATATTATATTCTTAAATCGAGCCCCAAATAAACAAATAAAAGAATACGTAGAAAAGACCAAAACTTAAAGTTGATCAAGAAATGATTGGAACTAAGTGATTGATTGCATACCTACTTACCTAGAGTTAAGACTCTTTAATTTTCTCAAACTATTATTTACCACTTTAGATAATTTAACACAAGTTGATGCCGATATTTCGAGTTCAAAACAAGATTAATTGAAAACCAGTACCTTGATTGTGGTGTAAAAAACCTTCTGCATAGCAAACAAAATCAATAAAGATAAATGTTAATTAACAAACACATTGTTTATTACCTTATCTGGAGCATTTGGCGTAATCAGCACGAGTTGTATCCCCATGGTCATCTTTTTCCTAAGCCGTCCAAGCGAAAGTTTTACCAGTAAAAGGAGGATTTTATGATTTTCCATCAAGACTTTAGTGTTGGGAATTCGTCACACAGTAATTAAAAGATGGCCAAATTCTTGTCGATTAAAAACAAGTAGAGATGTCAATAAAGGGATGAGTAAAAAAAAAGTAGGAGGTGGTGGCAGCGGCGGCAGCGGCTCATTTGCATGAGATGTCAAGGGTTTCGAGTACCATGATTCACATGGTTTATTAGGTTTTGGTTGGTGTTGCGGCGCGGCGAGATTAGGGATTGGTTTTGTGTGTCCAATATGTGACTTTAAATAGGGGAGGAATATGACTGTCCCATTATAAATGCAATTAATGTATTATGAGGCAATTAGATATTCCTCTGATTATCATGAACTCCGAAATATATTTCGTATGAAAATTTCATTTTTCATTAACACATTGATTTCAATTTATGCATTCTCAGCTATGACAAAGATCCGATTAAAATTGAAATAACAGTTTACTGGATCCGAACAGGCATTACTATGTCAGACAAAAAGGAAAAATAAAATGTGCCACATAAGAAAATAAATTATGTCAAAATATGATATACTTCTGGAATAGTTTCTCGCATGGCCAAATAATTTTACCAGTGCGTTAATGAAATAAAAATATATATGTATCAGATTTAAATATATATCGCACTGGTTAGAAATTCAATATGAGACAAATCTCACTAGCCTGTATTGACTTTTTTTCTTATGTGTACATCTGTATTTCGATTGCAATTATATATTTCCATGATTACTTGAATTTTCTTCATCAATAATGACATATAACAATTAACTGGTACTTGGTACTATCGCCAGTAGATTATTTAATTATTTTTTGCTAAGAGTAAAGCTTTGGCATCTAATTTATCAGTTCAGTTGTTAACTTCCTATCACAACTGTGTCTCGGTTTTCACTTCAACATTCATAAAAAAAATAACTCATTGCTTAGTTTGTTTCAACTAATCAATTCAACTCAGTAGTTTTTTGTTACAAGGTCAACTCCCTCAATTAATTAATCTTGTTATAATGCTTCTGCATTCAACCTAGTGATTCACGAATTGTTTTCTTTTGGACAAGATTAATTATGTTGGTCTAGCTGTTCTTCTTTATTTTATTTAAATTTCACAAGGGAAAAGAAGTAATATTATCTTGCTAATGCAATAAACGACCAAAATGTATTTGACATAAGTACGAAGATAAATATTTATACACAGTAATAACAAGAAGGAACAACAGAAAAAGAAGAAAGGAAAGCAAACCATTCAACCCCATTACAGTCAATGCTCCAGTTTGTCCCTATGCACGTAAGAAAGTATAATATACATGGAATTTATGTTTATCACCGATGGAAGGAGGCTTCCGGCTACATGAATTTAGTATCTAATTTCTAGAAAGGAATAGACACATGTACATACTGTTGAGCTTGTTATCAATTTGTGCCTATTGGCACTTTGAAAGTTTTCACCATTCATTTTGGAATTACACTTTTGCAAAAACATTTTGAATTGCTCTTTAATTTGGCACAGTAAAGTGAACCTCACTTTTTCTTAAATTTCAATTGACTATGTTTGGCTTCTAAACTGTGTTCTTTGGGTGCTCATGCAACACAATGTAAACTCTATGTGACGAAGAGGAGTGAACCACATGAAAAAAGAAGAATGCAAGATTTTCAAATTAGAATAGAAATGTTTTGATCGTGTTAATTAGAAGATGGGGTTTTAAATGTTACAACTAGCAAAATGATTTATTGTTGATTTTCTTATGGTTGGAAGTTTGTTGTAATACTATTTTTTGTATATTTTATTTTATCTGTAGAATGCATGTAAAATTATATTCTATATTTCATAAAATTATATTCTATATTTCTATATTTCCCAAATGCCACACAAACTATGTATAATTCAATATCTTTTAATAAGTAAGATCAGAATCTTATTCTAGACCGTATAGAAAGATTAAATATAGATTTTTGTAATCAAATAACAAAGATTTAATGCAGAATCGCTGAAATGCTCAAATGATGCTCCAAATATGCGTTATTTGCACAATTACTAGTTATAATCCAATATGTTCTAAAAGTAAGACCTGAATCACATTCTAGACCGTATAAAAAAACTTAAAAAGAGATTATTATAATCAAATGACTTAGAATGAATGCAGAATCATTTGAAATGCTCAAATGATGCTCAGAATATGCTTTTTTTGCTCATTTTTTTTGCACATTTTTTTTGCACAATTTCTACGTATAATTCAATATTTTTTAATAACTCAGGTGTGAATCATATTATAGACTGTATAGAGAGTTTATATACAGATTACTGTTATCAAATGACATAGAATGAATGAACAATTGCTTGAAATGCTCAAATGATGCTCAGAATATGTATTATTTGCACATTATATGCGTAATTATTATGTATGATCCAATATTTTCGATAAGAAAGATCTTAATAATTTTCTTAACCATATAGAGAGCATAAATGTAGATTATTATGATCAAATAACTTAGAATGAATGCATAATCAATTGAAATGATCAAATGATGCTCAGAATATGCATTATTTGCACATTACATATGTTATTACTATGTACAATCCAATAAATCATATTCTAGACCATATAGAGAGCTTAAGTATGTATTATTGGGACCATATAGAGAGCTCAGAATATGCACTATTTACACAATATATGCATAATTACTATACATAATCCAATATTTTTTAAAAAATAAGAGCTTAATCATATTCTAGGCTGTATAAAGAGCATAAATAAAGATTTTTATGATCAAATGACTTAGAATGAATGCAAAATAGCTTGAAATAATCAAATCATGCTCAGAATGTGCAGTATTTGCACATTATATGCGTAATTACTTTGTATAATCCAATATCTTTTTATAAGTTAGACCTAAATCATATTCTAGACCAGATGGAGAGCTTAAATATAGGTTATTGTGATTAATTAACTTAGAATGAATACAGAATCATTTCAAAAGCTCAAATGATGCGCAAAAATGCATTATTTGCACATTGTATGCATAATTATTTTGTATAATTCAATATTTTTTTAATACGTCAGACCTGAATCGTATTCGAGGTCGTATATAGAGCGTAAATATTGATTATTGTGATCAAATAACTTTGGAATGCAGAATTGATTGAAATGCTCAAATGATGCACAGAAAATGCATTATTTGCACATTATGTGTGTAATTACTATGTATAATCCACTATCTTTTTATAACTGAGACCTGATCAAATTCTAGACAGTATAGAAAAATTAAATATAGATTGTTGTGATCACATAACAAAGATTAAATACTGAATCGCTTGAAATGCTCTAATGATGCTTAGGATATGTATTTTTTGCACAATTTTTGCATAATTACTATTTATAAGCCAATATCTTTTAACAAGTGAGACCCGAATCACGTTTTAGACCGTGTAGAAAGCTTAAATTATCGATTATTGTGATCAAATGAGTTAGAATGAATGCAAAATCGCTTAATATGCTGAATAATGCTCAGAATATGCATTATTATCTCATTTTTTGTAATAATTACTATGTATAATCCAATATTTCTTAAAAAGTAAGATCTGAATCGTATTCTAGACCGTATAGAGAGTTTAAATAGATATTATTGTGATCAAATGACTTAGAATGAATGAACAATCACGTCAAATGCTCAGAGTATGCATTACTTGCACATTATATGCGTAATTATTATGTATAATCCTAGATTTTCTGATACATAAGATCTGAATAATTTTCTAAACCGTATCGAGATCTTAAATGAAAGTTAATATGATCAAATGACTTAGAATGAATGAAGAATCGCTTGAAATGCTCAAATAATGCTTCAAATATGCTTTATTTGCACAATTTATGTGTAATTATTATGTATAATTAAATACTTTTTAATAATATAGATCTGAATAATTTTCTAAACCGTATAGTGAGCTTAACTTCAGATTATTATGATCAAATTACTTAGAATAATTGCAGAATCGCTTGAAATGATCAAATGAAGCTCAGAATATGCATTATTTGCACATTATATGCTTAATTACTATGTATAGTCCAATTATTTTTAGTAAGTAAGATCTGGATTTTATTCTAGACCATGCAAAGAGTTTAAATATAGATTATTGTGACTAAATTATAAAAAACAAATGCAGAATCGCTTGAAATTCCTAAATAATGCACTGAATAAGCTTTATTTCAAAGTTATATGCGTATTTCAGTGTATAATGCAACATTTTCAATAAGGAGGATATGAATTATATTCTAAACTATATAAGGAGCTGAAATATAAATTATTGTGATCAAATTACTTAGAATTAATGCAGAATCATTTGAAATGCGCAAATGATGCTTAGAATATACATTATTTGCACATTATATGCGTAATTACTATGTATAATCCAATATTTTTTCATAAGTAAGATCTGGATTTTATTGTAGACCATGCAAGCGTTTAAATATAGATTATTGTGACTAAATTATAAAAAACGAATTCAGAATCGCTTGAAATTCCTAAATAATGCACTGAATAACCTTTATTTCAAAGTTATATGCGTATTTCAGTGTATAATGCAACATTTTCAATAAGGAGGATATTAATTATATTCTAAACTATATAAGGAGCTAAAATATAAATTATTGTGATCAAATAACTTAGAATTAACGCAGAATCATTTGAAATGCGCCAATGATGCTTAGAATATACATTATTTGCACATTATATGCGTAATTACTATGTATAATCCAATATTTTTTCATAAGTAAGATCTGCTGAATCAAATTTGATATTGTATAGAGAGTTTAAGTATATATTATTGTGATCCAAAAATTAGAATGAATGCAATATCAGTTGAAATGCTCAAATAAGCCCAGATTATGCATTATTTACACATTATATGAGTAATGACTATATATAATCCAACAATTTTTAATAAATCAGATCTGAATCGTATTTTAGGTCTTATATAGAACATAAATATAGATTATTGTAATCAAATGACTTAGAATGAATGCAATATCTCATAAATGCTCAGATGATGCTCAGAAAATGCATTATTTGCAAATTATGTGAGTAATTACTATGTATAATAATCCAATATCTTTTAATAAGTGAGATCTGAATCACATTCTAGACCGTATAGAAAGATAAAATGCATTATTTGCACATTGTATGGGTAATAAACCAATATCCTTTAACTAGTAAGACCCGAATCATATTCTAGACCATATAGAGAGCTTAAATATAAATTATTTGGATCAAATCACTAAGAATGAATGAAGAATCAGTTGAAATACTCAAATAAGCTCAGAATATGCTTTATTTGCACATTTTATGTGTATTAACTTTGTATATTTCTTAATAAGTAAGATCTGAATCATATTCTAGAACCATACAAAGAGCTTAAATATAGATTAGTATGATCAAATGACTTAGAATGAATGCAAAATCGCTTGAAATGATCAAATCAGGCTCACAATATGCATTATTATCTCATTTTTTTTTAATAATAATTACTATGCATAATCCAATATTTTTTCAAAAGTATGATCTGAATCATATTCTAGACCGTATAGAGAGTTTCTATACATATTATTGTGATCAAATAACATAGAATGGATAAATAATCGCTTCAAATTCTCAAATGTTTCTCAGAATATGCATTATTTGCACATTGTATACGTAATTATTATTATAATCCAAAATTTTTTTATACAAAAGATCTGATAATTTTCTAAACCGTATAGAGAGCTTAAATATAGATTAATATGTTCAAATGACATAGAATGAATGCAGAATCGCTTGAAATGCTTGAATGATGCTCAGAAAATGCATTATTTGCTCATTTTTTTTTTTGCATAATTACTACGTATAATCCAATATTTTTAATAAGTAAGATCTGAATCATATTCTAGACTATATAAGTTTAAATAAATATTATTGTGATCAAATTAATTAGAATGAATGAAAAATCACTTGAAATGCTCAAATGATGCTCAGAATATGTATTATTTGCACGTTATATGCGTAATTACTATGTATAATCCAATATTTTCGATTTGTAAGATCTAAATAATTTTCTTAACTGTATAAAGAGCTTAAATATGGATGAGTGCAGAATCGATTGAAATGATCAAATGATACTAAGAATATGCATTATTTGCAAATTATATATGTTATTACTATGTATAATCCAATTAGTTTTAATAAGTAAGATCTGGATTATATTCTAGACTATATCAAGAGCATAAATATAAATTTTTGTGATTAAATTATTTTAAACAAATGCAGAATTGTTTGAAAAACCCAAATGAAACACAGAATAAACTTTATTTCGAAGTTATGTACGTACTTTCAGTATATCATGCAACTTTTTGAATAAGCAAGATATTAATTATATCCTAAACTATATAAAGTGTTTAAATATAGATTACTGATGAATGAAAGACTTAGAAATAATGCAGAATCGCTTGAAATGCTCAAATGATGCTCATAATATGCATTATATTCACATTTTATGTGTAATTACTATGTGTAATCCAATATTTTTTAATAGGTTAGATGTAAATCATATTCTAGACCGTATATAGAGCTTAAATATAGATTAGTGAGATCAAATGACTTAGAATGAATGCAAAATCGGTTGAAATGCTAGAAAAAAAGCTCAAAATATGCATTATTTCCACATTATAAGCGGAATTATAGATAATCCAACAATTTTTAATTAGTAAGATCTGCAACATATTCTAGACAGTATAGAGAGCTTAAATATAGATTATTACGATCAAATAAATTAGAATGAATGCTGAATCGCCTGAAATGCTGAAATTATTCTCAGAATATGCATTATTTGCAAATTATATGAGTAATTACTCT
This sequence comes from Rhynchospora tenuis, assembly GCA_027725995.1. Classification (NCBI taxonomy): domain Eukaryota; kingdom Viridiplantae; phylum Streptophyta; class Magnoliopsida; order Poales; family Cyperaceae; genus Rhynchospora; species Rhynchospora tenuis. The sequence continues at coordinate 195,415,829 of CM050888.1, forward strand.
GTATAATCCAATATATTTTAATAATTCAGATGTGATTCGTATTCTAGATAGTATATAGACCATATATAGATTATTGTGATGAAATGACTTAGAATAAATGCAAAATCTCTTGAAGTGATCAAATGAAAATGCATTATTTGCACATTATGTGCGTCATTACAATGTATAATCCAATATCTTTTAATAAGTGAGACCTGAATCATATTCTTGACCATATAGAATGCTTTAAGATGGATTATTGTGATCAAATGACTTAGAATGAATAATAAATCGCTTGAAATGTTCAAATGATGCTCAAAACCATTATAAGAACATTATATGTAAGATCTGAATAAGTAAGATCCATTATAGTTACTATGTATAATTCAATATTTTTTAATAAGTAAGATCTGAATAACATTCTAGATCGTGTTAGAGCTTAAATATAGATTATTGTGATCAAATGACTTATAAATCGCTTGAAATGCTTAAATGAGCTAAGAATATGCATTATTTGCACATTATATGTGTAATTACTATGTAGAATGCAATATTTTTTTAATAAGTAAGATCTAAATCTTATTCAATATCATATAGAGAGCTTAAGTATATATTATTGTGATCAAATGACTTAGAATGAATATAACATTGCTTGAAATGTGAGTAATGCTCAGAAAATGTATTATTTGCACAGTATGTGTGTAATTACTATATATAATCCACAATCTTTTTATAAGTGAGATCTGAATCACATTTTAGACCGTATAGTAAGATTAAATAAAGATTGTTGTGATTAAATAACAAAGATTGAATGCAGAATCGCTTGAAATGCTCAAATGATGCTCAGAATATGCATTATTTGCACATTTTTGCATAATTACTATTTATAATACAATATCTTTTAATAAGTGAGACCTGAATCACGTTTTAGATCGTATAGAAAGCTTAAATTATTGATTATTGTGATCAAATGAGTTAGAATGAATGCAAAATCACTTGACTGCTCAGAATATACATTATTAGCTCATTTTTTTTTAATAATTACTATGCATAATCCAATATTTTTTTTAAAAGTAAGATCTGAATCATATTCTAGACCGTATAGAGAGTTTAATAGAAATTATTGTGATCAAATGACTTAGAATTTATGAACAATCACGTCAAATGCTCAAATGATTCTCAGAGTATGCATTACTTGCACATTATATGCGTAGTCACTATGTATAATCCAATATTTTTTGATACGTAAGATCTGAATAATTTTCTAAATCGTATAGAGAGCTTAAATATAGATTAATATGATCAAATGACTTAGAATGATTGCATAATCGCTTGAAATGCTCAGAATATGTATTATTTGCACATTTTATGTGTAATTATTTATATTTAAATACTTTCAAATAAAATAGATCTGAATAATTTTTTTAAACCGTATAGAGAGCTTAACTGTAGATGATTATGATCAAATGACTTACAATAAATACAAAATCGCTTAAAATGATCAAATAAAGCTCAAAATATGCCTCCTTTACCATGTGCGTAATATATAAGCTGCTGAAATCATACATGGAAGTTATATTTCACCGATGGAGGAGGATTCCAGCTGTATGGATTTGGTGTCTGATTTCTAGAAACGTTTTGAATTTTGACACATGTACATAGTACTGATGAGCTGGACCAGCTGGTCATCAATTTGTGTGTCCTGGCACTTCAAAAGTTTTCACCATTCATTTTGGAATTACACTCTTGTAAAGCACATTTTGAATTGCTTTTTCGGCACAATGCGAGCCTTCACAATGTGAGCCTTCCTTTTTCTTCCAATTCAATTTACTCTTTGCCCGGCTTCTACATTGTATTTCTTTGGATGCTCATCCAGCACAATGAAATTCTCTGTGACGCAAAATGGTGAACAACATGAGAATGGAAGAATGCAACAATATTTTCAAATTAGAAAATAAATTTTTTGATTGTGTTAGAACATGAGGTATTAAATGTTACAAAATGACTAACTGATGATTTACTTATGGTTCGAAGTTTGATGTATTACTATTTTTCTATCTATTATTTTATCTGTAGACACATACACATTAGATTCTATTTTACATTTCTTTTTATGAAATATATGTTCGGTGGAAGTGATCAAACCGATCTCAAGAAAAATACAAAACAAAACACGTCACATTGCTCTCATTTCAATTTGGCTCTTTTATTAAATTTCAGTGAATTCAGTTGACTGGCATTATTGGATGATAAGTGGCATTCCAACGGTCTCGTTTTTTCCGACTCCACTTCCACTGTTTCTTCAAAATATGAATTCGTTTGTATTTCTCCTCTGTAATCCAAACTGGTGGTTGAGTTGCTCATCTATGGCATTCAATCACCAGCAAAACTCTTATTTTATTTTGCACTCACTTCTTCGCCTCTTTTTTCTCCGATGCTGCTCGTCTCCCACTCATATATGGTAGATAGTGACCAAATTAAACTTTAATGTTACAATCATAATCTCCTCAGCAATCAAATTGGGAGGTTTGTGTGTGGCGGGGAAATACCAGCTTCTCTGACCACAGATTTGAATTTGTAAGCTCCCCTGGTTTAGTACTAAATTTTATCGCAAGCAAATTTTATCCAGCTGTTATGTGATATGTCATATCAACAATTCATATTTCTTAAGAACATACATTTTTTCCATAAGAATATTTATTTAGATCAGTAAATTTACAATTAATTATGTTGAACAAAAATACTTTAAATAAAGATATCTTTTATTGTCTGCTGGGTCTTCCTTATCAAATATCATATAATATTTTATTCCACTTAATTAAAAAAAAATTGCTACAAAGTAATAGTCTCATTAAACACTATAACTGAACGAGCTATATATTACACGATTCAGCTTATCAGCTGTCTTGACCATGGAGAGAGGTGGCTTAGGTGTATCATTTTTTTTTCTTTTTTCTTTTTTCTCAATTGCGAGTTAGTCCTCATGTCCCATAATTGTGTGTGCGGGTGTGTATGTACCCTATGTACGCGTGTTTTCCTCTCTCTCTCTCTCTCTATCTCTAAATCAGACAACTGAAAAGTGAAAAACCTTCATGTATAATTTCCTATACCTGCTTAGATAAAAGCTCAGGATATACAAATACAAATCATGGTATAATTTCCTATACCTGCTTAGATAACAAAAGGTTTACTAGTTTAGCCTATATCTTTGTTCCTACATGTATCCATCTGGACCATCTCCTCTACTATAATAATCAGTTCTTTTTACTCTTTTTTGTTTCTGTTTTTTCTTTTTCTTTTTATGTTCTACTTTACAGTAGAAGCTTCCGTTGACTGTCTGGCTGTTCTACTTGAGCACTTATTGTGTCAATTGTATTCGTGAGCAAATCCAGGGATTGGTGCTCTTTCTTATATTCAATGTTACTGTCATCATTAACTTGAAGATTCGATACGATCATGTCTTTCTTCAACTTCCTTGAGCCCAGGAGCCGCATATGATTCTCTCTTCCCTCTTCTTCTCCTCTTTTTGGTACATTTACCACAGTACCACTTCCCTTTTGGTACAACATCAGAAGGTGGGTCCATACAATAAATGTGATATGCCTCATCACACCCGTCACATAACACAACCAAAGGATCATCTTGATTACACCGACATACTCTGCATAGACAAGAGGGGCAAAACCAACATATGCTATTCTCTTGCATGTTGATATTGATTCGCCTTTTCTTTAAACATGTCGTGTGGTAGTACTTGTAAGGGCACTCTGGGTGGCTGCAGACTAAAAATTCTATCTCCCCATCTGCACGGATCCCACAGATCTTGCACAGCCTGTACATTGATGTGATGCATGGATGTAATATTTCAGAATCGCTCTCTGCAGAGTCAGTATCATCTATAGTTACAGGCAGGTCTGGCTTCTTGCCAATGCAAGCTGAGCAGTACCATGATTCAATTGAACCATAGATCAAGGGGTTGATGCATGATGTGTGGTAAGATGTGTCACACCCTTTGCAACTGATAAGGCCCCAATTGTTGGTTATCTCATACCGGCAGTGGTTGCAGTAACGAGACTGGTTCAGGTCAATTGGTTGGTCGGCATCCGATTTATGAATTTTGACCTACAACATTTACTTATCGTCAGAAAAAAGAAAGGATCAATAATGAAAACATGCTCTGCTAAGTCTTCATGCAGAAAGATCAAGAATGCACAATGCTGAAATTTTCTAGTATACCCAAGATACTTCATGCTACAATCCCATCAGAACATACATTTTCAACACAGAGACAAAATACATGCAAAACAAATAGTACCACATATGTCCATGTTAATGAATGTCCATAAAAAATAAAGGAGTTAATTTTTTTATGCGTTCTGTTTGCATTAGATTTACTTAATCCATGAGGATATCAGCAAGTATGAATGCTTTGTTAAGCATGTAAAATTAACTTTGACCAAACAAAGAATGCAAAGAAAAACAGATTATACCATAAGGACTTGAACAAAATGGATAGGCACAACATGAAAAGCTGTCAATGTATTAATAAAAAACAATTTTTGTTTTTCGTGGTGCTTCATATATTAAAATGAGGCTCCGGTCTATTACTGGCCTTTTTTAAGGATTTTGTATGTATTGGTACTGCAAAAGTACCAGCCTGCAAGTTATGTATATAATTTTCAGCAAACTACCGGTAAACTAAGAATAGACTATTTTTTTTGTTTTACTGATTTACTCTTTGAGTTATTTTGGTTCCTTTGATCGCTCCTGGATTTTGTCAACTAACACTTAAGGAAGGGTCTTAGGTCTATTGGAACCAGAACCAGCACTGGTTAGAACCAACCTGTATTTTTCAATCCTTGACATGATTCTATCCAAAATCTTACCAGAAATTGTTAGAAACTGAAAATACATGAAATTGAAGTTCAATAGGCATAAAATCAAAGAAAAAACTATACCGACTCCTGTGGATTAGGGCTTTCATTATAAACACCTCTTCTCTTGTATGTGGTGATCATCTTTTCATCTGACATATCCCCATCAAAAATCTTTCCTTCAACTGACATTGTCAGCTAAAACCCTAAATCCCCTATCTAATATATTTACCTATAACTTTTTTTCAACAAATTAACTAGCAGCTTTGTCAAATTAAAGGGGTTGAGGATTGGTAATGAAGTTCTGATGAGCGTTGAGGAATAAAATGGGGAGATTGAAAATTTGATAATACTGTTGTTAAAACTGAAATTGAAAAATGGAAATTTGTTCTGGTACTCTGCGCTCAATTGGTAGCAGTTGGGTGTATAGAAGACAATGAGAGAGAGTTGGAGAAGCGGGGAGAGAGAGACAGAGTGGGAAAAAGAGGAGGATTTATAGATGCTTTAATGCGTTCAATGCTTTCAGAAAAGAGAGGCAAATAGGAGAAGCAAGAAAGGAAGGGGAGAGCTGCTCTTGTACCGAGGTGAGGTGCTCTTCAATGCGTTCAATGCTGCTTTCCATTTTATAATTTGCTTTTTTGCTCTATGTATTTTGTCAGATTACTGAACATTGAACAATGCATGCAAGATGCACCCCTTCGACTTTGTTTTGCAAATTTGCAATTAACCAAAAAGGAATGCAATTGGAGGGGGTCAGGTCGGATTGAGTATGCATCTCCCAAGGCCTACATTACAAGCATTGACATTTATGATAAGATATTTTTCTTGAGAAAAAATAGGATTTTAATTAAAGTAGACCAAATTTGCACTTCTGGTTCGGGGATAATTTGAAGGATCTTACAGATATACATTGCAAAGCTATTATGTAATGTTGTTGCTGCTAATTATATTTTGGAGTTATGTATAATTTTCATCTGTAATATCTACAATTCCAATCTTGAAGTTGCATTTCTTTATAATCTACAGATTGAGGAATGCACCCAATGCATATTCATTTTATGCCTTGGCATATTGTGTCGGGTTTAATTGTCTTTAATTGGATTGGATTAATACCTCAAAGTGCAATTTTTAGACCCTTTATTTTTAATATTTTTCAGGTTTTTTCATGTGGGATAATTTCCGTAAGTTCTCATGAATGATGAATCCAAAATAACCCATGTAATTTGTATGCATACAATTTTGATTGAGAGACCTAGGATTAGATTATCATATTTTAGTTACTGGGTTTATGATTTTCTATTTTGACAATATTTGTTTGACTTTGTCTAAATGGATCTATCCATTCAAGCGGTGAACTTTATTATAAGAATTGTAGACAATTTGAGTTTGAAGACTGCACTAGTCACTGCCTGAATTTCACCTAATATAATACGTTTTCATTTAGTTTTTGTAGGACTTTTACAATATGTTTACTGTCACTATTTTTTACCCTTAATTCCTTCAGTCCTCCATCTCTTTCACACGCTTTCACTGTTGGGTTGCTACTGACATTTTGGGCCTAGGCCCAACTCCGTTCCATTTGATTACACTCAACTTAATTTCATCGGAAGTTCTTTTTTTTTTTAGGAAAAAATGGAGATCAGGTCCCCATCTTTTTATTCCATCGGAAGTTCTTTTCCGTCAGCTAGTTTTATAAAACAAATTAAAGATCTGACGACGAATTGTTGACATACTTGTACCTTTACACCACTGAAACGTAAGAACTCGAATGTTTTGCTAAATGCCATGTATCTTATATTCTTAAATCGAGCCCCAAATAAACAAATAAAAGAAAACGTTGAAAAGACTAAAACTTAAAGTTGATCAAAGAAATGATTGGAACTAGGTGATCGATTGCATACCTACTTACCTAGAGTACTTAAGACTCTTTAATTTTCTCAAACTATAATTTAACACAAGTTGATGCCCATATTTCGAGTTCAAAACAAGATTAACTGAAAACCAGTAACGAAATTGTGGTGTAAAGAACCTTCTGCATAGCAAACAAAATCAATAAAGATAAAAATTTTAATTAACAAACACATATTTTGTTACCTTATATGCAGCATTTGGCGTAATCAGCACGAGCTGCATCCCCATGGTCATCTTTTTCCTAAGCCGTCCAAGCGAAAATATAACCAGTAAAAGGAGGATTTGATGATTTTCCATCAAGAGTTTTTTTTTTTTAATTTTTTTTAAAGAGACGCTAGCCAGCGACTGACTAGGTGTCAAACAGTATTGTTGGGAATCTGTCAAACAGTAAGAGAAGTGATGGCCAAATTCTTGTCGATTAAAAACAAGTAGAGAGGTCAAAAGGAAATCAAGGGGATGAGTAAAAGATAAATTAAATAGGAGGTGGTGGCAGCGGCGGCGGCTCATTCGCTTGAGATGTCAAGGGTTTCAAGTACCATGATTACATGGCTTATTAGGGTTTGGTTGGTATGAGGTTGCGGCGCGGCGAGATTAGGGATTGGTTTTGTGTGTCCAATATGTGACTTTAAATAGGGGAGGAATATGACTGTCCTATTATAAATGCAATTAATGTATTACGAGGCAATTAGATATTCCTCCGATCAGCATGAACTCCGAAATATATTTCGGATGAAAAATTTGTTTGCCATTCTCAACTATGACGAAGATCCAGTTAAAATTGAACTAACAGTTTACTGGATCCGAACAGGCGTTACTATGTCAGACAAAAAGGAAAAATCAAATGTGCCACATAAAAAAAAAATTGCGTCAAAAATTATATACTTCTGGATAGTTTCTCTCATGGCCGAATAATTTACCAGTGAGTTAATGAAATAAAAGATATATATGTATCAGATTTAAATATATATTGCACAAGTAATGTAGAAATTCAATATGATACTTGATACAAATATCACTAGCTAGCCTAGATTGACTTTTATGCCTGATGTGTACATCTGTATTTCGAATTGTGATTATTGAGATGATTACTTGAATTTTCTTCATCAATAATGACATATAACAATTGACTGGTACTTGGTACTATCGCCAGTAGATTATTTAATTATTTTTTGCTTAGAATAAAGCTTTGGCATCTGCTTTATCAATCTTGTTGTTAACTTCCTCTCACAACTGTGTCTCGGTTTTCACTTCAGCTTTTTTTCTTTCAACTAATTAATCAATTCAACTCAGTTGATTTTTGTTACAAGGTCAACTCCCTCAATTAATTAATCTTTATTATAATGCTTCTGCATTCAACCTAGTGATTCACGAATTGTTTTCTTTTGACTAGACTAGTTATGTGGATCTGTTCTTCTATATTTTGTTTAAATTTCAAAAGGGATAAAAGTAATATTGTCTTGCTAATTAATGCAATAAACAACCAAAATGTATTGACATGAGTATGAAGATAAATATTTATACACAGTAATGACAAGAAGGAGCAACAGAAAAAGAAGAAGGTAGAGCAAAGCACTCGACCACATTACAGTCAATGCTCCAGTTTGTCTCTATGCACATAACACAGTATAATATACGAGTTGCTGAAATCATACATGGAAGTTATATTTATCACCGATGGAGAAGGATTTCAGCTGTATGAATTTAGTATCTGATTTATAGAAAGGGTTTGACACATGAACATACTATTGATCTGGTTATCAATTTGTGCGTATTGGCACTTTGAAAGTTTTGACAATTCATTTTGGAATTACACTTTTACAAAAACATTTTGAATTTCCCTTTTTGGCACACTATGTGAACCTTTCTTTTTCTTAAATTTTTCAATTGACTATGCTCGGCTTCGGAACTGTACTCTTTGGATGCTCATCCAACACAATGGAATTCTATGCAACGCAGAATAGTGAACCACATGAAAAAAGAAGAATGCAATAATATTTTCTAATTAGACTATAAATGTTTTGATCGTGTTAGAAGATGAGGTTTTAAATGTTACAAAATGACTAACCTGTTGATTTTCTTATGAATGAAAGTTTTATGTAATACTATTTTTGTATTTTCCATTTGATCATCTGTAGACAAATGCATGTAAAATTATATTATATATTTCTTTGATGAAATATATGTTGGATGGAAGTGATTAAACCGACCATCAGAAAAAACCAAAACAAAAACGAGTCATTGCTATCAATTCAATTTGGCTTTTTATTTAAATTTCAGTGAACTCTGTTGACTGAAATTATTGTATGATAAGTGGCATCCCAATAGTCTCGTCTTTTCCGATCTCCACTTCCACTATCTCTTCAACCTAACACAAAATATTAATTCGTTTGTTTTTATCTCCTCTGTTCCAAACTGGTGGTTGCCTAGCTCATGTATGGCATTCAATCACCAGGAAAACTCTGATTTATCTTGTACCCACTTCCTCGCCTCTTTTTCCTCTGATACTGCCCGTCTCTCGCTCATATGGGGGAACTACCAGGCAGCTTCTTTGGCAGCACAAATAATTTGTATTTGTTAGCCCCTGTATTTGTAGTTAATTGTCTTGCATTGCCATTTGCAGCAGCTGTTATGAAAAGGTTAGAATGAGTTTCGTCCCGACTTAATCGGTAGTGGTCAATATGAATTAAGAGAAAAGTTATTAAATTTAGATTTTTGTAAATTTTAAGTTTTTTAATGAATATTAAACTGTACATCACTTTATTTGTGATATATACAGAGTATGAAATGGTACACATGTCATATTTTAAATAAAATTTTTATTTTGAAAATGATCAAAATTATCATCCTAATTTTATAGTAAAAAGTAACTCTTCCTAGGACACAAATAGTAAAACATTCTTACAGAATACTAATTAACTTTTGCAGGGCATCATCAGAATTCTAGAATAGGTAGAGCTTCTAAATTCTGGGTCCCCGAACGTCTCCGAATTGTATTGAAAGTAGGGCCCATGTTTGCTGAATTGCTACTGGCCTACTGCACTAATAAAAGGGGCTGAGAAATTCATTTTCATTGGGCCACTAGTACCTGGGAACATATATATATATGGACTTTACATTTGCTTTCCTAATTTGTGTTATAGTTTTGTTTTAATGCGAAAGCTGTACGTCTATACAGAGTTGAAATGTTCTACCTAGATTGCTTCTGAGAAAAAAATATACAATGATAATAAAAGGAAAAGAAATGAACAAAACCACCTCTATTGGTTTATAGTTTCGATATAGAATATCAGTTTAATGAAAATACCATTTGAACAAAACCACCTACAATTGTTTCCATTATACTGTATTTTAGTTAAAAAAAAAAAAGAATAGAACCACCGAGATTTGTTACTATAACTTTTGCTGCAATTAGGACTCTAATTTCTGAAGGGTCATGAGTTACATTTTTTTTTTTATATAGAAATACTAGATAGCGGCTATCTAGAAGCAAAAGCAAAGAAAGGAAAAACAGGAAGAAAAAAAAAAAGGAAACTAATGTAACTAATGTCACATTAGTTACATTAGATTTTGACACTTGAAACTTTAGAGCAATCAAACTCATTTCTTTCCGTAACCCTAACCAAAATGGATCTTTGACTAACAAGCTTCATTACAGCCTTTGCTAGCTAGAAATTAAATTTTCAGATCAACAGTTCATATTTCTTAAGAATATTGATTTAGATAAGTGAATTTACATAAATATATGTCGAACAAAAAAATACTTAATTTTAAATATATATTTTTTTATTGCCAGCTTGATCTTCCTTATAAAATGTCATTATATATTTTACCCCACTTAAATACAAAAAAGTTGCTACAAATTAATTTATAGTCTCATCGAACACTATTCTAAATGAATGACTATATTATATTACACAATCAGTTGACTTGGCTAAAGCAGTAGATAAGGATTACAGGTTTCCAATTGCAAAAGCAGTTAATTTATATATAGTTAAAGGGATGATGGAACGAGTTGTATATGGAGAGGTGGCTTAGTTTTTATTTTACTTTTTGTTTTCAATTGCGAGTAAGTCCGCATATGTCCCTTAATTGTGTTTGTGTGCATGTGTTCTCTCTCTCACTCTCTCTTTTCATCAGACAACTGAAAACACAGTTTGAATGATTAATTCATGCTGTAATTTTCATGCCATCGATATGAAGAGGAGCCGATCATTTTCACGTGGGTTGGCAGATTTGACTAAATAAATGCCTTTCAAAGTAATTAGGTATATAAACACTCATCCAACAAAAATTGCACAAGTATGTCCTTTCTTGGATCCAAAATTAAAAATAACATTTATGATTCCTAATTGCATGCAACTATCAGTAGCACATAGTAGGTGCATATATTGGCCATATACTTCCATAATTCATGACAAATTATTAAGGGTATGTTTGGTTTGCTTCACGAAACAGTTGTTCGTGAACAAAGTTTGTTCGTGCGAATCAAACAATTCGCGAACAGGACGAACAGGCTGTTCGTGGTCTTGTTCCTAGTTCCGTCTTTTTTGAGAACTACGAACAGGAAAAATCACGAACAAGATTTAACCCTTATTCCTTGTTCATACTTGTTCCCACTAACTGCCAAACACACCCTAAATGTTTATCTACATCAAACTTATGCAATATGTTTTACATACGTATGCTATATTTATTTATTAAAAACATTATTATAGTCCACACAATATATATTTTTACAAATCAGGAATAGCACACCAAAATGTTTCCATCAACTGTATTTCTTTGGTCTTGATCCTTGAAATACGACACGTGACACATTGCCTGGATTCACGTGAATTTCAATTGATTAAGATTTTTCTGTTCCGTCTTAGATGAGGAAAATAGTGTACCTCTTTACTCTGCATAATGTTGCTAAGCAGACCACACTATTCCATCCTGTCACACGGATTTTGATTTTTGACTTCAGAAGGTAAACAGAAGACTAAAAAAGAATTTTATAACTATGTCCGACATTTTAATCTTTGCTTGTAATTTAACTACCACCGTGTTACATTTCGAATTTCTTCTTATCTATTTTTTAAAATTTTAACTCGCTACATATTTGATGAAGGCTTTAAAAACCTAAGTCAAATAAATTTATACCTAAGAATTACCTCACTAGTCGTTTGGTAAAGCTAAGGGTCGAACCTACAAGAACGGATTAAATTGAATACCGGACTTTACTTCCTCACGAAAGCTAGACAAGACAATTGTTTTGGAGTTTTATGATTTAAAAGACAAATAAATAAAGCACAAGTAAAATAAATATTTTTCGTTGGTTTTTAAGGTTTTCTGGACTCAAACAGATGCAAATGAATGTCTTAGGATTTCGCGTTCAATCAATTTAGCTCTAAAGAACCTCTGCCTACAATTTTCACTAAAACAGAGGCTCATTTCGGATCGAAATCCATACTGTTCGAGACAGAAACTTGCCTTAGATCTTCTGTTTTGACTTAATATTTTTACAGGACACTATGTAAAGGTTACTTGACGACCAGACCTAAACCTTAACCTCAGCTGTCGCGTTTTAGTTATGATTTGGTATGGAACCGGCTTTTACCACGTAAATAACTAAACCTCAGCCGTCGCGTTTTGGTTCTTAGAAATTTAAGAATATTTAGTTGGATTTCCAGAGGTATTTAAAGTATTTTCAGATCAATAAAAGTTACACCTTTCGGTCGTTAAACTAACATCCTCTTTCGAGCGATTGGCTTACCTCAAATACTTAATCAATTAAAAGTTTGGTCGAGTTTGTGTCTTATTAACGCTGCAGACATTAATAAGTAAACGTTCAAGCAAACAATCAATTAAACTAAGCATAAATAATATTTCACAATTAAATAAACCACATAATATATCAAAAATCTATCAAGTCATCACAAAATACCAAACTAATCTACTAACTACCCCTAAGACATAATAAACTAGCCTAACATGCAAGAAATATAAGATACAAGCTCCATCAAATCAAATATCAAGAGAAAAAGAAGGAATAAACTAAATATCGCTTCTAACTCGAAATACCGAACATCCAGAGCCGTGGTTGGATTGTTTCTACCGCTGTCGCACCTAGAAATAGCTCCAAAGTCGTTGGTGAGGTTGTGCTCTACTGGAAAGGGTGAAAACCCCGCGCCTTTCGGCGCGAGAACGGAGGTGGAAAAGGTGAAATTTGGTGCATGGAAGGTAAGATCCCTTTCTGTACGAAAAAACGTGCATAAATACTCGTGGAAGAGACCAGGGAGCACTACAACAGATTCGATTTTTGGAAACGCCTTATTAGAACCGGTTTTATAAAAACTCGGTTCTAATAATAGCCAGTGGCAATTTCGAAATTTCTGTGTTTATTTTTAGAACCGGATTATTATAAAAACCGGTTCTAAATTTTTGACTAAAAAAAAAAAATCTGTTTATTTTTAGAACCGGTTTTTATAATAATCCGGTTCTAAAAATAAACACAGAAACGAATTTTTAATTAAATACGGTATATTTTTAGAACCGAATTTTTATTAAATATCCGGTTCTAAATATATTTTTTAAAATTGTTCTATTTTTATTTCTGTTTTTTACAAAAACATAATATAATTTAAATAAAAACCGAATATAATTTAATTTTTAATATTAAAACAGTATATAAATTAAATAAAACAGAATATTTTTAAATATTTAAGCACAAAATATTTAATGCAAAACATAATATAATTTTAATATTAAAACAGAATATAATTTAAATAAAACAGAAAAAAAAAACAAAAATCGTATTTATCTTTAGAACCTGATTTTTATTAAATATCCGGTTCTAATAATCTTTTTTTTTAATTTTTCTATTTTTACTTCTGTTTTTTAGAAAAACATAATATAATTTAAATAAAAACCGAATATAATTTAATTTTTAATATTAAAACAGTATATAAGTTAAATAAAACAGAATATTTTTAAATATTTAAGCACAAAATATTTAATGCAAAACATAATATAATTTTAATATTAAAACAGAATATAATTTAAATAAAACAGAAAAAAAACAAAAATCGTATTTATCTTTAGAACCGGATTTTTATTAAATATCCAGTTCTAATAATCTTTTTTTTAATTTTTCTATTTTTACTTCTGTTTTTTAGAAAAACATAATATAATTTAAATAAAAATCGAATATAATTTAATTTTTAATATTAAAACAGAATGTAATTTAAATAAAAATCCGAATTTAAATAATATAATTTTAATATTAAATAATAAAACAGAATATAAATTGAAATAATAAAAGAAAATATAATTTTTAAATTTAATTTATCTTTAGAACCGGATGTTTATTAATAATCCGGTTCTAATAATCTTTTTTTTTTAATTTTTCTATTTTTACTTCTGTTTTTTAGAAAAACATAATATAATTTAAATAAAAACCTAATATAATTTCATTTCTAATATTAAAACTGAATGTAATTTAAATAAAAATCCGAATTTAAATAATATAATTTTAATATTAAATAATAAAACAGAATATAAATTGAAATAATAAAAGAAAATATAATTTTTAAATTTAATTTATCTTTAGAACCGGATTTTTATTAAAAATCCGGTTCTAATAATCTTTTTTTTTAATTTTTCTATTTTTACTTCTGTTTTTTAGAAAAACATAATATAATTTAAATAAAAACCTAATATAATTTAATTTCTAATATTAAAACAGAATGTAATTTAAATAAAAATCCGAATTTAAATAATATAATTTTAATATTAAATAATAAAACAGAATATAAATTGAAAAAATAAAAGAAAATATAATTTTTAAATTTAATTTATATTTAGAACCGGATTTTTATTAATAATCCGGTTCTAATAATCTTTTTTTTTTAATTTTTCTATTTTTACTTCTGTTTTTTAGAAAAACATAATATAATTTAAATAAAAACCGAATATAATTTAATTTCTAATATTAAAACAGTATATAAATTAAATAAAACAGAATATTTTTAAATATTTGGGCACAAAATATTTAATGAAAAACATAATATAATTTAAATAAAACAGAAAAAAAAGCAAAAATCGTATTTATCTTTAGAACCGGATTTTTATAAAAATCCGGTTCTAAAAAAAAACAGATTTTTTTTTTCTCACCTTATTTAAACCGGTTTTTAGTAAAAAACCGGTTCTAAATATGAATGTGTTTTTTTTAAATATTTACTACTACCCTGTCTTTGCACCCACCACCATTATTATTTCATGCGTGATATTTTTCTTCCAAAACCGAACTCATTTACTCTACATCAAAATCACCTATTTAAAATAGCCAAAAATTAAAAAAAAAATCGAGAAAATTGAAAAATAGGAAGAGGAAGCAAAGGAGAGCAAGTAGAAATTTGAAAAAATTACAATTGAGGTATATTATTGTATTATTTTGTGTTTTAATTATTGTTCAAGCAAATTTTGTATTTGCTATTGATTTTTCCATATTGGTTTGATAAATTAGGAAGAGGAAGAGGTGGTTATTCTATTGAAGCGAGAAAATTATCTTTTCGAGAGAATTTTGGTAATTTTCTATTTTAACCCTCGATAATTTAAATTTATAAAATTATCAATTTGTATGCATGGAAATAATTATTTGGCATTTGCATATATTAGTTGTATTGTCATATAGGACCAAATTGCCGGAATTTGAACTATTTTAGGTCGTGCCCGTCCGAGATTAATCCATTAGGGATTAATCTCGGATAGTCCCCATTTTTTGGGACTGCTCTTTGGATATTTTGTCTCATTTAGGATAGCGAGTGGTACGTTGGATGCAATGTGTTGTCTGAGAAAAATTCGACTGCATTTCCTCTTATGTTCCCACGGATACGTACGCACGAGCAATCGTGTGTTGGCGTATTCAGGGAATATAAAGGGAAATGCTGCCGAATTTTTCTCAGACAACACATTGCATCCAACGTGCGCTCGCTAATGAGACAGAGTATCCAAAGAGTGGGTTAGGATGGTAACCGGCCCGAAAACCTCATGTGATATATTGAACCTACAACCCTAAACCCTGACGTTTGGATATATGTTGTGATATTTACAGATGGATCAAAGGGAGAAGTACATGTTCAGTTCACGTATTTCTGATGATTTTGTTGGAGTTGTTGAAGAGTTCATAAATTGTGCGGAAGAACATCGAAAGTCAACAGGAAAGCCCAGAATTCTTTGTCCTTGTAAGCGTTGTGTTAACTTGCAGAGACATGATAGTAAAACCGTTAGAGCTCATTTGATTCAGTGTGGATGGATGAAAACACCAAAATACCTTCGGTGGGTTTATCACGGGGAAAAATTTGAAGATCAAGCTAATGTTGGGACTAGTATTGATGTATCCGATTCGGAAAATAATGTAGGAAATGATTGGGGTGTTGATGTAGGGGATGATGATAATAATAGAGAAAATGTAAGTCAACAACAATGTGATGATGATAATAGAGAAAATGATTTGGATGAAATAATGAATGAAATACCAGATGGTTTTATTGATGATCAGGTTCCTGATATTTTTCAAGGGTTTGATGAAAACTGTAATACACCTTTATATCCTGGTTGTGATAAGGATAAATTCTCAAAAATAAAAACTGTTTTTAAACTGTATAACTTAAAAGGCAAGAATAATTGGAGCAATAAAAGTTTCACAGACTTGCTCGGTCTTTTACGAGAAATGCTTCCAGCAGAAAATACATTGCCTGATACATGCTATAAGGCTAAAAAATTATTATGTCCTCTGAATATGGGAATAAAGAAGATTTCAGCATGTCCAAATGATTGCATACTATTTCGAAATGAGTATGAGAATCTTCATAAATGTCCAATGCGCAATGCATCACGGTACAGGCTAAGGGATGATGATTTGGATGATGATGAAGAGAGTTGTAAAAATAAGCCAGCTGCGAAAACGATATGGTATTTACCAATAATACCGAGGTTTAAGCGTCTTTTCGGACATTCAAGAGATGCTAAACTACTGAGGTGGCATGCGGAAGGCAGAAAGAAAGATAGTATGATCAGACATCCCGCAGACTCGACCCAATGGAAGAACATAGATAGTTATTTCCCGAATTTTGGCAGTGAATCTAGGAATTTGAGATTGGGACTATGCACATATGGAATGAATCCTTACGTTCTGCTGAGTAACAATCGCAGTGTATGGCCAGTTTTATTGGTTGTTTACAATCTTCCTTCCTGGTTATGTATGAAAAGAAGATACATGATGATGTCGTTGCTCATTTCTGGTCCAAAACAACCAGGAAACGATATAGATGTGTACTTGGCTCCGTTAATAGAAGACCTTGATAAGTTGTGGAAGGAAGGGGTGGAGGTATTTGATGCTTATTCCAAAAGTTCTTTCACCTTACATGCGATGATTTTTTGCACGATTAATGATTTTCCCGCGTACGGGAATTTGTCAGGTTATAGGAACAAAGGAGATAAAGCATGTCCTATTTGTGAGGAGGAAACACATACTCAATGGTTATCAAATTGTAGGAAAAATGTCTACTTGGGACATCGTAGGTTCCTTAACCGTTATCACCCCTACCGCCGTACTGATTACAAAAATAAATTTGATGAAAAAATTGAGACCCGAAGGGCACCGATACCAAGAAACGGAAGGCAGGTCTATGAGGAGATTAAGGATCTTAAAATCAAATTGGGGAAACCATTCGCGAAAAAAATCCCGGATGGCAATTGGAAGAAAAAGTCTATATTCTGGGACCTTGAATACTGGGCGTATTTAGATGTTAGGCATTGTTTGGATGCGATGCACATCATTAAGAATATTTGTGAAGCTTTGATTGCTTTGATTTTAAATGTTCAAGGAAAAGTAGACAATACCAATGTGAGGAAAGACATGGTCGAAATGGGAATTCGATTGGAACTAGCTGCACAAGAAGATACTACTAAGAGACGGGATTGGTTACCCGATGCAGTTTACACTTTGACAAAGAAAGAGAAACTTAGTTTGTTGAATTGCTTGAAGAACGTTAGGGTTCCAACGGGTTATTCCTCGAATATCTCAAGAAAGGTATCGATAAAAGATATGAAATTGATTGGAATGAAGTCGCATGATTATCACGTGTTGTTGACCCAATTGCTCCCGGTTGCAATTCGAGGATGTTTTAAGGAAAAAGTTCGGAACTCTATTACTAAGTTGTGTTTTTTTTTCAATGAAATTTGCTCCAAAGTAATTAATCCAGAAAAACTGACAGAGTTGGAAACCGGTGCTTATCAGACCATATGCGAGCTGGAGATGTATTTTCCCCCGTCATTCTTTGTAATAATGGTTCATTTGACCGTTCATTTAGTCAGAGGGATAAGTTGGTGCGGTCCGATATATTTGCGATATATGTACCCTTTTGAAAGAGCAATGGGCCAATTGAAAAGGTTAGTCCGAAGCAGATCTAGACCGGAAGGAAGCATAGTTGAAGGATATGTGGCTGAAGAGGTTATTGACTTCTATACTGATTACATTGATGGACTTAAACCTATTGGCTTACCCAAGAATCGACATGAAGGCAGACTCTTAGGAAAATCGTTAATTGGATTGAAAATAATTACAGTGGACCTTAAAAGGAGAGAAAAAGCACATCTTAAAATTCTGCAACAAGTCGCCGTTGTGGCCCCTTATGTGGATCAGCACATACAAGAGTTGCGAGAGCAGAATCCTCAGAAGAATGAAAATTGGATCACGAAAGAGCACGACAAAAACTTTGTACAATGGTTCAGAAACAAAGTACGATTGTCCCCGTCTGAGAATGAAACTGTTAAATACCTTGCGCATGGTCCTAATGCAAATGTGTACACCTATCAAGGTTACGACCTAAATGGATACACATGGTATACCAAAAAACAAGATGGCAAAAGCACAGTACAAAAAGCGGAGTCACGATAGAAGCCATATCAAGTGATGGCAAGTCATCGGAGCCGTATTACGGATGGATTGAAGAAATCTAGGAACTTGATTATAATGCATTCAGGATACCCGTGTTTGATTGTAAATGGATTCTGCAAAGTGGAGTCAAAATAGAGAAAAACACTAAAATGACAACCGTTGATTTGAAAAAACTAGGGTATGCATATGACCCTTTTATACTTGCAAACAAACAAGCAATGCAAGTTTTTTATGTTGCTGATCCGGCCGACATCTCACGACACGTGGTACTCAAGGGAAAAAGACGCATTGTTGGTGTTGAAAATGTCGTAGACGAAGAAGAATATGATCAATTTGATGAAATAGCGCCATTCTCCACAGGTATATATAATAATTAATAAAAAAATCGGTGAAATTCAATTATTATTTAATTAATATTTATTTTTTACAGGTATAGATGGAACGTCACTACCAGTTAAAGAGTTAGAAACTAATTTGCGTAGCGATGAACGAGACGCAGGCGAGTGGGTAAACCGACCAAAATCACCCAAGAAGAAAGGAAATTGAGTTTATTAGAATTTTTAGTATTTTCTATCTTTTTTTAGAGGTTTCAAGAATATGATCAATTTGATGTAATCTTCTATCTTTTTTTGTTAAAATTTTTCCATTTTTATTTGTAATCTTTTAAAAACATCATATAATTTTAATATTATTTGTAATCATATTTGTCTTTAGAATATTTTTAAATATTTAAGCACAAAATATTTAATTAAAAACAGAATATAATTTAAATAGAAACTTAATATAATTTAATTTTTAATATTAAAACAGAATGTAATTTAAATAAAAATCCGAATTTAAATAATATAATTTTAATATTAAATAATAAAACAGAATCTAATTTAAATAATAAAAGAAAATATAATTTTTTAATTTAATTTATCTTTAGAACCGGATTTTTATTAAAAATCCGGTTCTAATAATCTTTTTTTTAATTTTTCTATTTTTACTTCTGTTTTTTAGAAAAACATAATATAATTTAAATAAAAACCTAATATAATTTAATTTCTAATATTAAAACAGAATGTAATTTAAATAAAAATCCGAATTTAAATAATATAATTTTAATATTAAATAATAAAACAGAATCTAATTTAAATAATAAAAGAAAATATAATTTTTTAATTTAATTTATCTTTAGAACCGGATTTTTATTAAAAATCCGGTTCTAATAATCTTTTTTTTAATTTTTCCATTTTTACTTCTGTTTTTTGAATATATATTATATTATTTAAATAAAAACCTAATATAATTTAATTTCTAATATTAAAACAGAATATAATTTAAATAACGAATATAATTTCAATAAAACAGATTATAATTTAAATAATATAATTTTAATATTAAATAATAAAACAGAAATAAGAAAAAAAAATAAAAATCGTATTTAGTCTTTAGAACCGGTTTTTTAATTAAAATCCGGTTCTAATAATGTGGTTATTTTTTTTTTTTGTATTGTGTTCCCTCTCGATCCCTACCTTCTGCCCCAACCCGCGAGACCCCCCTCATTTTTTTCTAAGTCCCAAACTCTAGCTCTCTCCGAAGCCCCTGGCCTGTACCCCCTCCGAACCCCCCTCTGCGAAGGCGCCCCTCTCTCCGCCTCTCCTCTCCTCTCCGGCCCTTATCTCCTCCGCCTCAAACTCTTCATTTTCCCACTCGTGAGCTAATCTCCGCTAGAGTTCAGAGGTATTGTTCGTTCCTCTATCAAATGCATTCTTTATTTAAGTTTGTACTTCTCCGAAAAAAAAGTGGAATTCAGATCTGTTGAAATTATAAATGTTGATTGCATGTTATTTGAATGCAATTATTTGAATGCAATTATAAATGTTAATTGCATGTTATTTGAATGCAATTATAAATGTTAATTGCATGTTAATTGTAAGTAGGATCAATGTTAAGTAGGATCAATGTTAATTGAATGACTTATTGTGCTAATTATAAATGTTAATTGCATGTTATTTGAAAATGTTAATTGCATGTTATTGTCTCAAATGTTTGATGTCTTACTTAATGGATAATGTGAGTTGAATCCGAAATGAAAATGTTATTGTACTTAGTTATTATAAATGAAATGTGGTTATGAATTATCATGGTTAATTATTGTGCTAATTATAAATGAAATGTGGTTATGGATTATAAATGAAATTTGATTATGAGTTATAGATTATAGATTATAAATGTGAATGTGTTTGTGAATGTTAATGGGTTTGGGTTTGTGAATGCCAACGGGTTTGGATTTGATTGGAATTTTTTGGTAAAAATGTTCATATATAGGGGAGGTTATGCCGATTTTTTTTTAAATTGTTGTGATAATTTTGATTTGAATTTGCAGCCATGTCGGATTCCAATGAGGATCATGTACTAAATGAGGATGAGGAATTGATGCCAAATCCAAATGATAATGCAGCTGAATCATCCGGTGGTAGTAGAAGGGGGAAAAGATCAGCAGCAAAGTGCATCAAGACGGCAAAGAAGATAGCTGCTGGAATACCATTGAAGATCGAATTCGACGTTAAAGGCCAGCCTATCGGTGATAATGCAGCTGAATTCACGAGGTTTCTGGCACAGAGGGCAAGAGATATGATTCCCATCAGGTACAAATATGATTTAAAATATATGAATGTCAATAATGTCTATATGAATTTGATATTGATATTTATTGGTTTTAATGCAGTTACAAGAAGTGGACATTAGTGCCGAAAGAGTTGAAATATGATTTGTACAACTCTATAGCCGAGCAGTGGAATATTGATCCTAAATTTCCACTTAAGGGGAAGCTTCTTACGGCATGTTGCAATAGATGGAGGGCTTTTAAATGCAGATTGGTAAGAGATAATATTTTTAAAATTATTTTTAATTATAATTGCTTGATTAATTATAATTACAATGTTTCTATCTTCTTATTGTAGAATAAGCAATACAGGGTGAATGCAAAAGAAGGTGGACCGAATCCGTCGGATGTACATAACATTAGTCAGGAAGAATGGGTCGAACTCGACCAATATTGTCAAACCCCTGAGTTTCAGGTATGAAAAAAAGTCTTTTGCCCATACTAGTATCTTAACTTTTTTTTGCTTTACTTACAATTCTTCTGAATTTGCTAATAGGAATTGAGTAAGAAAGCACATGAAAATGCCGCCAAGAAGGATATGCACCACACACTCGGATCGGGCGGTTACCTAACTGCAGAAAAGAGTTGGAAAAAAGGAGAGGTGGTCCATGGTGCGACCTCTTTCATTAGCGAGGAAGTAGATAGCAGGACTTATAGATGGAGCAGGGCACACGCCAAGAAGAATCCGGAAACGAATCAAATTGTGTGTACAAATCCTAAGGTTGCAGCCGTCGTGGATAAAGCAGTACGTGTGTTAACTCAAATAAATAAAAAATTGATATATTCAACGAATTCAACATAAACTGACATGAATTTATTTTCTGACAGGTTGCTTTTGCCCAGTCTGGTGAATTGCAAGCTAATCGTCAAAATGACATCTTGACTTCTTCTATTGGGACCGCAGAGCACTCAGGAAGGGTGAGAGGATACCCAGATTATGCCGGTTTCAAAAATACATTTGGTAAGGGTACGAGGAAATCCAAGGGCTACTCCAAAGAGGAAATTGATCAGAGAGTGCAGGAGGAAGTGAGCCGTCGCTTGCAGGAGGAAGTTCAAAAAGAAGTAGCTAGACAGATGGAGCAATTCTCAAGGATGTGGCCGCAAGGGCAACCAGTGACGCAGCAGTACGATCCAATAACGAACCAAGCATTCATTATGCTATCACAGGGTAGCAATAATCAACCACATCCGATTCATTTCCCTAGTTTTCAGGTATACATAATATTACTTGCAAGTACATAGAATTTAATTGTAATTAATTGTGTTTTGTATTTGCTTATAATATTACTTGTAATTAATTGTGTTTTGTATTTGCTTATAATTGTAGGATTCCATGGAAGTCTTGCTTACCCTCCCAGCAGATAATTGTGTCATCACGTACGTTGCTAGAGCTGTGGTGTTTGCACGTAGTTCCATGTCTGAGACGGTCCATGGAGAGCCATTGGGGCCGGACGAGGTTAGGGTACAAGTCCTAGAAGTGTTCGATCATGCGAAAGAAGTGTCGCCACCTTTTCCACCTCCCAACGCAGACGATCGGCTTGGTATGCTCCAGAACTCATTTTTAAGGTGGCCGATTCATCTTGTGGATCTCGATATGCAGAAATTGGTAAATCTTATAAACTTTTCTGAATTGATATTAATTGGTATTGTACTTAGTTTTTGAAATTATAATTGAAAACGTGAAATGTTATTGTGCTAATTATAAATGAAATGTTGATATGGATTATAAATGTGAAATGTGGTTATGAATTATAAATGAAATTTGATTATGAGTTATAGATTATGGATTATAAATGTGACTAATGTATTGATATTGGTATTGACTAATGTATAGATTATAAATTTTCTGAATTGGTATTAATTGAATTGAAAAATGTCATTTGTGACTAATGTATTGATTTTAAAGAGGCACATGAGACAACAACCGCAACGACCTCAATCATTGGCGAAATCTCCGGCGAAAAAGAAAGCAAGGCAACAGGAGGAGGAGCAAGTGGAGGAGGAAGAGGAGGAAGTCGACGAAGATTTCGATCCGGCTGCTTTCTTATTGGACGGAGAATTCAAGATGCGGGACCCACTTTGTACTCCGGAGGAATTGGAACGACTTGGACCTAACGCAGCAGAACTGCACAACTATATGATGATGTTGGATCCCTCCGTGACAAGTTTCGAAATTAAGGCCAAGTTCGAAGGTTCACCACTGGATAGTTTCGTACTCACTTTCTCAGATATCAACGACTTATTCAAAAGGGAAAAACTTGTTCTTCAAGTGATGAAAGTTTGGAGCATGTAAGTATTTTTCCAACTAAACAAAAATCGATTGATTACTATTACAATATTATGGTTGTAAATTGAATCAATATTATCGAATTACATATGTAAATACAATATGCAGGTGGGCTAGGGATTATTGCAAGGAAGTGAAAATTAAGGAATTCAGGTTTTTGGATCCTGAAAGAAATACGGGACGACATGCGTTGAAGGAAATTTCAGGCACAGTAAGCTACTTGATGATGCATTTCTCCAAAAGGAAGGCTGCTTATCATGTTTTGCTACATCAGAACGCGTTAGTTAGAAATTTTCAAATTTTCTAATCTAAATTTTAAATTTTGCAGTTTCATGTGAATTTTACTAACAAGCTTTAATATTTAATTACAGGCATCATTTTGTGGTTATTATTGCACAGCCCTCGACAAAAACAATGTGGATTGTAGATTCTCTAAATGATGACATGTTTGATTCTCCAATGATAAAGGCATACAACATGTAAGTTGTTTTAGTCAACACATGCATTATTTATATATAGTAAGTAAATATCTTCAAATTAATTCTTTCTAACTTTATATTTTAATATTGCAGTGCTTTATCCAGATTGAAAATAGGTCCCAAATTCGATATTCACTTCATTCCGGTACATAACTCGACTAATAGTTTCATTTCATTTCTCATTTATTAGATGTGATATTAATTGTAACAAATTTTGTTTTTGCTTGTAGAGTCCACGTCAACCAAACAGTACTGATTGCGGATTTTATGCAATAAGGAATTTGCATATGATCCTGACTAATTACATGGCATACCGCCAATTGCCAAAGGTATAAATTATAATATACTTAAAATAAACGTTTAAGAATTAATTAGGCCTTAGAGTTTGAAGTTTATAGGTTTAGAATGAGAGTTTACCTATATATAGTGCATGTAGGATTTCTAAATCGATATTAGTAAGTTTATTGAAACTAAATAGTTTTATTTTTACAAATTTAATTTGTTTAATTGAATGTAGGTTTTGCATCCGCCGGGTGAATCCTATAGTGACGGAGACCTTAGCCTTACTTGTGATGAGTTGTACGGTTATTTACGTAAGCATGTATGAGTTTGTTATTGTTAAACTTACTTGTGATGTGTTTAAATTAAATTGTTTTCTTAATTGTTCAATGCGAATTATTAGTATATTTGGTGCGTATGAAACGTTTATTGTTAAATTGTTTGTTTTCATATGTTAATTGTGTTTGTTGTGATGTGTAAATGTCAATTGGTATGGCTAGCAAAAATTGGGCTAGCCCAAACAAAAAAAAAAATTTTAATTGTTTTTATTAAGTAGAACCGGTTTTCTGGTTAAAAACCGGTTCTAAAAATATAATTAAAATCTGAATTTAATTTTAAATTCGAATAAAAAAATGAATTAAAAAATCATAAAATTATTTTCATTTTTAGAACCGGTTTTTTTGTCAAAAATCCGGTTCTAAAAATATAATTAAAATCTGAATTTAATTTAAAATTCGAATAAAAAATGAATTAAAAAATAATTAATTTTTTAGAACCGGATTTTTGTCACAAATCCGGTTCTAAAAATATAACTAAAATCTGAATTTAATTTAAAATTCGAATAAAAAAATGAATTAAACAATCATAAAATTATTTTCATTTTTAGAACCGGTTCTAAAAATATAATTAAAATCTGAATTTAATTTAAAATTCGAATAAATAAATGAATTAAAAAATAATTAAATTAATGTCATTTTTAGAACCGGATTTTTATAAAAATCCGGTTCTAAAAATGAATTATTAAAACCGGATTTTTACTAAAAACCGGTTCTAAAAATGTTCTGAAATTCGTTTCCAAAATAGCTTACTTTTAGAACCGCCATTTTTAGAACCGGTTTTTTATATATCTTTAGAACCGGATTTTTACTAAAAACCGTAAGCTTCTCCAGTATCGGTGCATTTCTAAGTATAATTTCTGTAAATTCAAACACTATTTCTGAACTGCAGAACGGGATGATTGTTGCTTCTCTCAGACGTGGAAATATCTCATCTCCAACCTTGTTATCTTTGGAAACAAAGGAAGGATCAACTGGCTCGAGCTGCAAAATTGTTTAAAATAATTAAATTGAAACGTAAATGACATGCTTGGTAAATAAATATAAATATTAAACTATGATATTGTTTATATCAAGATGCATAGACCCTTTTGTGCGAGATAGTTTATTGTGCATCATGGGCATTTTCGTCAATATCTTTGCAAATTGACAAATTTAATTTAATCAATTTAATCTACCATTTGAAATCTCATACCAATCAAACTTTATATTTTTTAACAAAAATTCTTACTATTTTTTTCGAAATTGTTTTATACTTCTATTTTTGGAATGTTCCTAATATTAACTTATACACAAAAAATGGCTAGGTTTAAAAAAATTCAAAAATAGTAAAAGAATTTTTTTTTAAAAAATAAAATTTTGTTTGGTATGAGACTTCAATATGTAGACTGGATTGATTAGTCAATTTGCAAAATTATGAACGAAAAATGACCATAATGTATAAAACGGTCTATATATTGTGATGCACAATAAATTTTCTCTTAAACTATTGTATAAAAGAAAAACTACATAAACAGTCTCATTATATTACTAACATATAAAATGAGTTTTTGGAGCAATGATAGTTTTCCAAGCAATTTCTGTGCAATATTGTAGACTTGTAGTACTCCGAAGGTGCTAAAATCACAACCATAGTAGTTAGATATTGGAGAGTTGGAGGATAAATCTGCAAAATACAAAATGAGTTATAAAAAGAATACACGTACTAATATTTTCATTATAGAAGTCATGAAATGTGGATTAAATATTTGAGTTGGTGTCGTCTTACCTGAAGAAAGTAGCAAAAAGTACTACAAGACAAAATACCATTTTCTCGTTTGCTAGACTTAATACCGTAAATGTAGACAGGTTGCTTGATAGACTGCCTTTTATTCCAATTGTCCTGGAAGTCGCTTTCATAACACTTTTGAGGGGTCACAAAATTGGCTATGCATAAGTTAGGAGTCAATAGAGAGACTCGATAAAATTTACCATAGATTGTCAATTCTCGAAGGTTCGGCGCATTAATCTTCATGACTTGATCAAAATAAGAAGTTTTAACTGTTAGTTTTTCTAAAAGAGGGCAAAGGGAGACCAATCTGGTGATACCCATCACGAGGGCAATACAATCCCTGATATCAATGGTATGTAGCAGTCTAAAACCATCAAATTCTGAAGGCAAAAAGAAAAGACATCTGCTCAACACTAATACTTTCAACTTGAGGCAACAACTGAAACTATTTTCGCCAAAATATAAACGCTCCTCAATTCCAGGCTCTAGAATAAGTTCACTAATTTGCTTTT
This sequence comes from Rhynchospora tenuis, assembly GCA_027725995.1. NCBI lineage: Eukaryota > Viridiplantae > Streptophyta > Magnoliopsida > Poales > Cyperaceae > Rhynchospora > Rhynchospora tenuis. Next base: position 195,442,847 of record CM050888.1, read on the forward strand.
GTGACAAGGCCTGCATCCACCTTGTAGAAAAGTAGCTGCAAAGTTTCTTACCAGAAAGTTTGAATTTATGAAGATTGCCTTTGTGACAACTGATAAGTTTGTCGACGAATTTTTCATTAATCCTTGATTCCTCTATATTGCCCTTGTTTTGATGAGAATTTGAATTTATACTATTGTCTATAACTAAATCTGGAATTGTGGACCAAGTGTGCCGCCAACTTTTTGATAAGATGCTTGTCCTCACTGCTTCTTTTATTGGTAGGTAGACAAGAATGTTATGTTTTATGCACTCTGGAAGGTTACCTATAATATCATTGTCAAAAGTATCTTGTTTTGACGCACTATTTCTTCTGATACCAAAATATGGCCAAAATGTCACCAGCACCTGCTTGTGCAATAAAAAACTCACAGCAGGAACCATGGCTAAAATTACGAGAACATTGCTAGAATTTCTTTTATCCTGTCAGCAAAAATTGTGCAGCATATTAAAATCCAAATTTTAGGATAGAAAAAAAAAAAAACCAATCTGCTATTAAACTTGTGTAAATTTAAACTGTTTAACGAAGTATTTTTCACATGAAAAAAACTATTATATATATAGTTGCAGAAATTGAAGAAGTTTGCATAAATGCAACGCCTTTATAAATTATATGAGCATTAAGAATAATAACCACCAATTAGCAACATTTAAAATGCTGTTCTCCATATTTTTTTGAAGGACGTTTCATAGAAAACTAGAATTAAGAAATCAATTTATATAATATTTGCATATTTTGAGCTTTAGCTCCTTCTGCACAACAATACTCAACTAATTAAATAATTAATGAGGGGCCAAATTTTTTAATTCCTCTACGATGCTCATCCAGTGATGACTTACAAATAAAAAAAGGAGGTCTTGTACAACAATTCGGATAATTGATTAAAATGCATATGAAGGGTAGTAATTTGTTCTTGAAACAATTGACCATAGAAAGACATTATAGTTTCAAAAATTGATCTCTCTTTAAATGGAAAACAGTGCGACCCTAATGAAAAAGTTACCTTGAGAAAATTTAATACTTCAAATGGAAGCATGATGATATTTTTCAAAGAAACCACAGTAGCTTTTGTAAACATTTAATTAATTAATTAATTAAATGGAGTGATCTCAGCCCTTGATTCTAATTATTGGATTGCACCTTTTAGTGATAATAGCCTGTTATATATGGCATCCTTCTGTGATGGACAGATGTGAGTTGTCATTTCCCCTCTCTATTTTTCACATAACGCACCAGTGAGAAAGAGAAAGAGAGAAGAAAGGGAGACGAGGTCTGGACCGATTTTCCGGAGTTCACCATCAATACAAGGGAAGGCCATCGGTTCCAGTAGTGCCCTTTGGTTACAGCAATCTCAATCAACAATTCCTTGACAAGCAATGGCTGGAGGTAATCTCGATCTTGGTTTTATTTTCGCATTCAAGTTCGATTAATTCTTACAGTTGGTATCAGAGCGGTAACGCCTCTGTCTTGCTTGTGTCTTGATTGTTGATTAGAGTTCTTTTGTGTTTAATTTCGTGATTTAATGGAGGAATTAGGGGAAACCCTAGATTCTGTCAGGAACAGATTTTTCTGATTGTCTGATTTCATTAAGGTGTTTCTTGACTTTTACTTGTTCAATTTGAGTGAGGTTTTTGGTGTTGGAAAGATCTTTAAGTCTACTTTCTATAGAGACAAGATCTCAGTAAACAAGCAAATATACAGTGAGAATTTGGGGTCGAAATCAGATGTTGTCAGTCAGTCTGTTTTCTGGAAATTCTGACCCTTCTGGGGTGCGGGTCAAATTTCTCTCACTCTGTAATTTGGATTGACATGAAATTTTACTGGGTTATAGTTCATTCATAGACCTTTCCAGAAAGTATTTATTTGTTTAAATCCGATCAAGGATGAGTGAGATATGCTATCTATAAAATAGGACAGTCTGACAGTTTGTCAGGATCTGCCAGTGTTAGTCTGACTTACGAGGGCTTTAACTTTCGATCTATGAACTTGTTTTGGTTGAGATCTGTCTTGTTGGAAAGGTCTTTAAGTCTAGTTTCCAGAATATCCAAGAACTTACAAAACGGATCAGTATAGAGAAAGTTTTGGCCATTTTACCAGAGAGTGCTCAGACTGTCAGGATTTCTGGTAGCGCCTTTTCGCACTTGGCTGCGACCCGCGGAACTTGGCCACGACCCGTAGGACCCAGATTTGAGATTTCAAACCTTATGTTGCATTATGCAATAATTAGTTGCGACCCATGGCATTAGGTTGCAACCCGTAGAGTTGTTCTACGACCCACAACATGTTGGTTGTGATCCGCAAGATTTGGGAATGATATTTTCACGAAATTTAAGGGCATAACTCAACTAAGTATGATATTCCAAGCATAACCTAAGGTATAGGGATTGTCTAGATGATAATTATATTAGGTATTTGGAATACATACTGTTTACTTATAAGGTTCTAAGTAAATATAAGGTTAAAGATTATCTTGTGATAGTCATATTGGATACAATCAGAATTTGTCATGGATTTATAAGGATTCTTTCCATTGACAGATAAGAAATTCTGAATTGTAATAAAGGTTTAGGATTAATCTCTAGTTATTAGGAAATTCTATAGAATAGTCAACAATTTGCCAAATATGAATTTGTGTTAGAAAAATAGTTGGCATTTTTTCGTTAGAAATTGAATTATCAATATATAAAGGATAAATGCTATGTTTGTGTAGTACTATAGCAGTAAAGTATTGATGTGGCCCACAGGTCATCATATTGTTAAAGTTACACTATTAGTACTATCACGGTCTTACAAGCATTGTATTGATTATACAATCAAATTTGTTTTGCTATACATATGGTATAGTGGCATTACACAAATTGTATTTATAAAGGACATGGCGGAAATTGTGTATAAAGATTATTCGAGTATAGATTTTAGTAATTAGAATCTATGATCCTGGTCAGGATTGACGTTAATGCCTTTTGGTTTAGTAACAGATAGTTGTAATGGTGCAATACATGTCATAGCGGAAAGTTACATAAGGTTACAATCTGTGTTGGTATTGATGTCTATAACATGTCCTTAGTGGACAATCAAGTTTAGAAACTGACCATTTCATTTCATCTAGATGTAGATGAGTTTCGGTTATGTCTAGTGATTAATATATAAAAATTGAAATTGAGGAGTAGCCACAGCATCTTCAATTGTGTTAAGGTATATATATGTATAGTGTTTCTATAAATCACATTAGGTAGAAAAAACATAAATTGTGATAAATTGTATTGGTGAAGTTAATATCATCCCACAGGACTATTGACTGAAATTACTATAATTTATTAGGATATAATAGTTAATTATAAATCTTAATCTACCCACAGAAATAGTTAACTAGTTATATCATAAAGGAATAAGGAATCAAAACATGGTATTTAGCCCACAGGTAATACTATGTAGGAACTTGATTCATAAAGGTTTAATGTTTAATTACATTTAGAGTCAAAGCACGGTATTTAGCCCACAGGAAATATTGTGTAGGAAATTGATTCATAAGGTTGTGCACTTAGTTTACATCTGGTAAATTAAGTATAAGGTTATGTCTCAATATAAAGTATAGGCATGTATCAGTTTAGTTTCATAAGGAATAGCAGAATCCCCTTTAGAAATGATATATATGTATGTTCTGAGTTGAGGAATATTAGTTATAAGACCTGAAGGATACTGTTCTCCTTCATTTGAATTGTAAAGACATTGATCTTGCTATCCGAAAGGATCAACCGGGATAACCAACTTTGAGGATGAGCGTTTGAACATGGAATATTATGAACAGTGGGCGCGATGTATCCGCTTAAATATATCATGTTCATAAAGGATAAGCTCTCTCTAGTATTTGTGGTTAGGTTGAGGAGCATAACAATGTGGAGGTCTTACTTAAGGTTAGATGAGTAATTTGTCTACTTTGCTAAGACAAGTTAATCTCTCATCATATAGTTAACGTCCTTAAAAGCTTACTACCATTATAGGTGTGTGAAGACACATAATTAAAATGTAGGATGTAATTGCTCAACTAAAGAGTCTAAAATTAAGGTTTCTAAGTCATTTCTTGTGTATTTCATTATGGACACTTATCTAGTTTAATCTCCTAAAACACATATAAGGTAAAATGGTCAATCAATGAATTTATGACCATGTGTATTAAGGAAGAGAATAACTTGATAAGGACTAAACTGAAAGTGTTCATATGGTTGAAATGTGAAATAACAAGAAGGATAATGACTATTAGGGCAAGCAATCTAAGTCAAGCAGAAAGATAAAGGTTGTATTCTTGTTACTGCTGACATAAAAGGAAGTGAGATTGCATCAAGTATAAAAGCCCATTTTCATCTCCTTTATTGATATTACTCACAATATTTGTAACTCTACATGTCTTTAAGGTTATCAAGGCAGGACGTAGAGAAACAATGCGGTAAGCAAATGGAGGTTGTGAGAAATTAGATAGAGATGATAAGTTTTATAGTAGATATACAGAAGATGGACTAATACATAGTCTGTTTTGGTAAGTTCCATGAGGAAATGGGAATGATGCCCAGTTCACAATGCCTGGGGTCTCTGGATCGAAATAGCATAGCGGAATATAGAAACATAACATTGTTGGACATGATGAGCAATAGGATGAGTAGTTCACAACTACTCAAGTCTCTTTAGATAAATACACTTAAGACTGTTGTGTACAATCAGAATCGAATTCCAATAAAGGTGATTCTCAAATTGTCATTTGAGTAATTAAGGTTTGGAAATTGAATTTGAGCAAGTACACATATGGAACTGTCATACGGAAGTAAGTGTGTTTAATCAACAAGAGAAGAAATTCAATTCTAATACCTTGAGTGGTATTTTATTGGATATGCCAGGAAGTCCAAGAATTATGTATTATAATTGTCATCAAATCTAACTAGGATTGTGAAGTCTAGAAATGTTAAGTTCTAGAGAATGGTCAGATTAGTGGGAGTGATCAGTTTGATGATTATAAAAGTTCCCTCTAATGCACAATTGGATTAGTAACTCATTTTTGTTGCGAGTTACATTAAAGATGTAATACTGCAATATTAACGATAATCTAGAGAAGTTCGTTGTATAGAACAACCATAAGGTTTCTTCTAGAGAGGTAGCGAGCATTTAATGTGCAAGTTACAGAAATCCATATGAGGATTAAAACAAGTATTCCACTATTGGTATTTAAAGTTCAATGAAGTTATTTCTTCATACGGTTTTGAAGAAAAATATCATGAACTGATGTGTATATACCAGGAGGTTAGTGGGAGTCAGGTTTATTCTTGTTTTATATGTGGATGATATTCTACTTGCAATTAAGGATAAAGGACGGTTAGGTGAAATAATTTCTTTCTAAAATATTGCTATGAATGATATGGATAAAGGTTCCTATGTTATAGACATAAACATCCATGGAGATGGAAATCAAGATATTCTTGATTTATCTCATCAAGCATATATCAATAAGGTATTAGAAAGATTTCAGATAGAAAAATTTTCATCTAGTTAAGCACCTATTTTAAAGGTGATAGATTTAGTTTGAGTGGTATCCTCGGAATAACTCAGAATAGGAATAAATGGTAAACATTCCATGCGCTTCAGATTGAAGCATAATATATAGTTCAAGTTTGTGCACGTGACTTGACATATTTCTTATCGATGGAATGTTAGATCATTATTAAGGTAATAAGGGGATGAACCACTAGAAATTGCTAAGAAAGTAATGATTACTCTTTAAGGTGTTAAAGATAATATGCTTATGTATCAATGAACTAATAAGTTAGAGATATATGGGTACACAAATTGACTATATCGATTTCAAAATCGAATTCAGGATTTGCTATAGCTGATGAATCTGTGTCATAAAGAAGTGTCATAGACATTTATTATTACCTTAACTATAAGGGAAAGTTCATTGTGTATTTGAGACTTCTTCCCGTGATGGTTGAAGAGTTTTATTTCAAGGCTTAGAATCATGGATTCTATATCTAGGCCATTAAAGATTCTGTGTAAGTAATTCTATTGCAGTCTTTCTAGTCAAGAAGTGAAAGTCGAGTAAAGTTAAGTCGACATTAAGTATATGGCTAAGACAGAACGCATCAAGGAGAATTAAGTGGTCGTTAAGTATACTCACACAGAATAAATGCAGGTTGATTATTTGAATATTGTACAATTAAGGAAATTCAAAGATCATACAGCGGATATAGGAGTTGATCCTATAATGAAGTAAAATAATCGTACGATTGGAAGTATGAAACTCTTCATAAAGAATAGATGTTTTTCTCATGTTGATTGTGCGCACATATATGAAATATATTGATCATAAAGGTTGAGAATTATATTGTAAAGATAGACCTAGAATAAACGTCGGGTTTATTCATAAAGTAAATATTATCACATAAAGGTTGGATAAAGAATTATAGAGTGCATTGTAATGCATGGAAGGTAATACTCATACAAAGGGGACTTACTGCCATGATTCGTGTATTTTATTTTCTTTTCTTCCAACATTCAAGTTTAGGGTACAATAATAAGTGCAGAGATCAAGTGGGAGAATGTAAACATTTAATTAATTAATTAATTAATTAAATGGAGTGATCTCAGCCCTTGATTCTAATTATTGGATTGCACCTTTTAGTGATAATAGCCTGTTATATATGGCATCCTTCTGTGATGGACAGATGTGAGTTGTCATTTTCCCTCTCTATTTTTCACATAAGGCACCAGTGAGAAAGAGAAAGAGAGAAGAAAGGGAGACGAGGTCTGGACCGATTTTCCGGAGTTCACCATCAATGCAAGGGAAGGCCATCGGTTCCAGTAGTGCCCTTTGGTTACGGCAATCTCAATCAACAATTCCTTGACAAGCAATGGCTGGAGGTAATCTCGATCTTGATTTTATTTTCGCATTCAAGTTCGATTAATTCTTACAGCTTTTCCTAAAGGGTTGACGAGGGAAGCATTAATAGAGCCGAGATTTGAGAACAAGGACAAAATTTAGTGACTAAGCTAGACTCCGACAAGTTTATGTGCAAAAATCTATTTATATAAATAGTAAAAATGAAAAGCATTTTGGTTATTATTGTTTTTAGGAGCAGGCTAAAGGGACTTAATGTAGAAAAAATTACCCCTCGATGGCGTGCTGTTTTTAGCCATCTTGAGGATATATTTTGTAAATTTCGGGAAGCCTTCTTCTCTATTAAGCTCCGTTTGATTATATAAGCTTTAACTTTGGGTGTAAACAGCCCACATGTTCTTTGGACAAATTATCAGACTAAGCCAATCCTATAAGCATAATGGATAATGCTATGCCCGTATTACAAAGAAATTATTATTTTTTTTTCTTGTTTAATGAGGGGTGTGTAAGTATATACACGTTATTTTTTTTTTCCCCTTGTTCTAAACAGAATGTACAGCTGTGTCGCGCAAGAGCCTAGGCTATAAAAGAATAATTTCACTATCAAATTATCAATCTCAAATTCTCAATTGGTACAATTAATTAGTAATACTTATGTAATTACATCGTCGACACAATGCTCGATTGGACAATGAAATACAGTTTCCTAACTAATAGTATTTTTTATGCATTTATTGATTTCATTTAGAAGTCTCCTAGCTTGCTCAGTCTGTAGGTTTAGTGAAATTATATCGCATGTGTACAGTGTACCTTTAATTTTATTGGCTATATATCAGTATCGTTTGGTTAATGATACAACGGAAAAGTTGGAACTTGGAAAGTGAAATTGGGAAAGGAAACCAGCGCTATGGTTGGAAGTTACTACGAAACGCGTCTTCCTTTTGAAGGGGGAATTATGTGTATGCTCCTTTGTGCTTATTTGTAAATTGTAGCAAGGGGGCAAATGGGGCCTTGCCAGCTGCAAGGGATATCACCATTATAATTATACCATGCACATACTGATCAATCTGTTAATACAAGCCTCAACCTTACACTCGTATCACCAGCTCCAGCCAACATCTGATTGATCTCTTAATGCCATCCTTAATTGTATGGGAGTCACTACACAGATGGCACCAGTTCTGTTAGGGAGGGCAATTAAAGGCCGTAGACCGCAAAAGGGGACGAGGAGGCATACCAGAGCAAAAATCCTGTTGTTGTGCTTTCATAATATATATATATTGTAGTGTCGAATTATCAAGATAATAATTAATATGTACCAAATATTTCAAGGAGGCACAGCGGCCAATAAATCTGCAATTCATGTAATCGGGTGAATGTGTGTTTTATATTCTTCTGTATCCAATGTAAACAACTGCAAAAGATCTAATTAGTTATTGTATCAAAATTACCAGTGCAAAAAAATTTATTATTATGAAGATTGTTGATGAAAATTGTTGGAAGTTAAGCTAGAATAATTGTTACTTCTTATAATTTAAGTATAATTTATATATGATCTGCAGTTTAAACTCATTAAGTATAATTTCTCTATGTACAACCCGGTTCATTAAAATTGAAACGCACTAGAGTCTAATCTGTTTCTCTGACGACCGTTTGCAACACCCATCAGTTGCTGAAAACACAACTGATATAAGGACTCTACCAATCCTCATACCCTGTACACCAGTAAAGCAGAAAAGACCCAGTTGAGCTTTACAGAGGATCAGGCTCATATCAGACTAGGTTCCCTTCTAGTCCCCATCACCACCTAAACCCTTAATTCGCAGTGGCACTTTGCCTCCAATTTGACCATTTTAAGCAGAGAAGTCCCACGCCTCTAAACTATTTTGAACTAGATCAGCCAGTTAAAAGTTCCCTTATATGTAAATTCGCCTCTAAACTGCATGCGACGTGGTAGAACTTCAACTTAAAAGCCATAGTTACGGTTTCAGGCTGAACGGCATCTGCATGCTGACACATAATTTAGACCAAGCTAGGACACAAGAAAGTGATCTACTTACTGAAAAGCCTCACAAGGGTCGGCGGCTTGCTTTAAGTTTTTTAGTGCATAATGTTTAATTCTCTTAAATATGTATATTGTGTTAGAATTAGTTCTAGTGTTGAAAAGACAAAATGACTACTTAAAATTTAGGGTTTTGGTCATGATTAATTGTGTGAAAGCAATCTCAATCATCCAAAATGCATCCAATATTCTACACAAGGAAACGCATTCAAATATACCAAACAGGAGACGAGTCAAGTTTAGTGTACTCGAGATATCACATGTTCATTACAGCAAAAATTAATTTAACAAATTTTGTTTTTTTTTTTTTTTTTACAATTGAAATTAATAACGAATTGAAGGTAATCTAACTGAAATGACCAGAAGTTGTAATGCTTCTCACCATTGCAGATCTCTCCTTTTTAAAATACCAGCATTGTAATTACAGGAACAGGATGGTACAAACCAATAATCTTCTGGTAGCTAAGGATGGAAGTATATTTTGTCTTGACAAAATCTGTTGGAAGTTTTGAGTTCCACAATAATATTACTATGGGCTTTTCCCATGAGACTTACTGACAAATTAGCTAAATACTATTTTGAACTAGATCAGCCAGTTAAAAGTTCAAACTACGGGACTCTGTGCTTTACTAAAGCAATGCCACTTAACAATAACCCGCTAATTTTGAAATCTCACCTGCAGGCTATAGTTCGTGAGCTATCCCATTGTTTAATACCATAGCTAGAAGATAATTTCGAGTGGTTGGAGAACCATATTTGGTGTACTTTACGAGGTAAATGAAGAAGCTCACAACTATATTTTTTATTTATTTTTTTAAAAAAACTTATTTAGTTTTAGATACCTACTATTTACATATTTGGGCCCCTTCATTCGTCACTTTGAGATACTCTTTGAGGGAAATATACTGTATAAGTATAACGCAGCTTATTTCACCTTTCCCATTTCAACTCACTTTTATATGTTGAGTAATTATTCCTCTCCACTAGTTGACAGTTTTTATCATACCAGTTGACAAAAAAAAAAAATAAACTACGAAATATTCAACTGAGGAAAACCCTTCATGATAATGAAACATGCACATAGTTTGCTCATGATATCTAAACCATTCCATACATCGACTTCAATTCATACCGTTGTCCTACTTAATCCTTCAAAAGAGGAAAAAAAAAACAAAGAAAAGAAAAGACAATATTAAGATACTTCTAGTTAGCCAAGGCTTTCTTGACCTTCCAGTGATTCAAGTGCACATATTAGCATCTTCATGGGCTCATAGATTTCAATATTTTCAGGTCCATTCTCCCTTTTGTACTCTCTCATTCCTTCCCATTCCATTTCCCTTTCCGTTTCCCTTTCCCCATGACAGCTATTACAGTACCACTTCCAATGTGGTACTGAATCCAGAGTTGGATCCATGCAATATGTGTGGTATGCTTTATCACATCCAGCACAAGACACTATCAGGTGGTCATCTTTATTAGCTAGACAGGTATTACACCGGCATGATGGGCAATACCAGCAAAGTTTATCAGCTTGTGTTGAATTGGGTCTCTGGCGTTTCCTCAAACACCTCCTGTGATAATACTTATGTGGGCATGCCTGATGGCTACAAGTCAATAGGACTCCTCGCTCTTTGGCACCCTTGCATATCTTGCACACCTCTGAAGGACCAGTTCTTACAAGCTGTTCTGATGAGTTTCTGGCATCAGAATTGGAAATTGGGTGCTCTACCTCTGTAACAGACTGGATTGGTGTGGCACTAACACAGACAGAACAGTACCAGGTATTATTCAGGTTGCCATCTTCTGTGAAGGGGTTCACACAGGCAAGGTGGTATGTCAAGTTACAACCAGTACAGCTGATATGCTCCCATTCACCAATTGGTAAATTGCAGTAACTGCATGTGCCGCATTTGTAGTCGCACATGTCACTCTGAGAAGGCTCGAGCTCAACCTGATCAAGTTTAGGATTCAAGACAAATGAGGTCAATTTTCTTGGGGTGTTTGAGTCAGCTGACTTTGTTTCTGCCATGGCGAGATCCACCTAAATTTTAAGTAGAGAACCAAATTAGAGCAAGATTTCAAAGGAAAGAAAACAATAAAATAAAGGAAAGAGAGAACAGCGAGAATTGCTTTTCAATGAAATCACATACCTTGGAGTCCTTTCTGGAGTTGTCTACCTCACTAGAACCCATCTACAGGGAACCAAATTTGAAGGTCACTATTTTTTTTTATATTAAAACTGCATCTAGTTAACATATAAAGCACTCAAATATAAATTAACACTGCAACGCATTGATTCTTTCAAAAAATCCCTGTTGCACAGGTGCAAACTTTTGTGGTGTGGATACACATGGCTCGGTTTGATGGGGTTTTTCCTAGGTTCTGTACCTTACCCACAGTAGCCAGTTCACAAGTTCTTCAATTCATGACCTAAGATATGTTTTGAATCTAACTCGTGGCTTATTAAAATGATCATTTTCCAAGGATTTTGCAGGATTCATGCACATCAAACAAACAAAAGATAACAATAAACAAAAAAGTTCCATAGACAGTTAACATAGTACAAACAAAAGAGCACAAAATACTCCAGCAAATAAGGAAAGAAAGTCTAAATGAAAGAAGGGAGAAACAGATTATAAAAGGGCCTATGCATCATGATGTCCCATAAGTTATCTTGTATTCTGTAGTATAGATATATAAAAGTAAAACTAATAGCTTCAATACAACAATGGGTACTTCACAGGAAGACTTCTACTAGGAATTAAAATAATCTTCTAGCATTTCCAACTTTTGATCATTTGTCCAATCATGTATACCTAACCACTCCAAAATAAAACACAAGCTTATGTAACCAGATTGAATTCACCGGGTGCTCCCAAAATTATCTTTTTGACTCGTAGCATTTCAGATATCATCATTTATCAGGGTAATTGAAATTTTACCTGTTTCTCAATGGCAGCTCTTGAAAAACCAGAAAGGCCAGTTGCAAGATCAACCAATTCATGGCCAATTCTTTCGAACTTCTCCCAAACCTGTATAAGGTTAAATAGTTTAATCAATAATACAAAGGCAGACCAAAGTTTCTCTTAGCCCGAGACTCGAATTAAAGTGTCTCAAATGTTTGGATTTTTTTTTTTTTTTTTTTTGGGTGGGGGGGGGGGGGGGGGGGGGGGGGGGGGGGGGGGGTGGGATTTGATAGTGCTTGACAGTAACCACTCAACTCTGAAGTGAGACTGACACCACACTGTATAGGTTATGTAGCATACTAGTAATGTGAAGAAACAATGCTTTGTTAATACAAAATACTACACAAAAAGAAGGAAACCTTTTGGATGTCTTGATGAAATAATTCAGGTGAGCGATCATAATCTCCTTCCTTCATACTAGTATTTATTTGGCTAAAATCAAAGTAGCATCCAGTTTCACTTTTCACATCTCCAAAGGTGGTACACAATAGAGTGCAAAGAAGCCTGAATTTCTCATTACTAAAAATATCCACAAGAGTGTGGCCCCACTTTGTCAAAATACCAGTATCAACCTGGTTATGCTACAGACAAAAAGAATGCGGAGAAAACAAAGGTGAATAAAAAAGATTGGCTAGAAAAAGAGTTAGGAAGAATAATGCTGGCACAATACATGAAATAGATGTCAATTTAGCGACTTGACATAAATAAGCAATCAAAAGAAAGCAATCAATTTATATACTAAGCTGCTACCTGTATTGGCCCATTTAGAGAGAGGGCAGTGCGAATGCTGGTATGGACCCCTCCACTCCTACTACCATCTGGCATTTTTAGCATATTTTCCAAAACACCCCTCCAGCTTTCCCATAATTTCTCTCTGTCACAATCCTCCTTTTTTTCCTCATCATTCTGGTCCACATACAAAGAAGAAATTGTTAATACCGAAGTAAAGAAGAACTAAGGAAAAAGAATTTCAGTACAAGCAATAAAATATTATACCTTAGTACCCTCTGCATCAATGATCTCTTTTCCAATTTTAACCTTATCAGGACATTCCTGACAAGTAGTTCTGATCACGACCTCCTTATTCTTCTTCTTCTTCTTCTTCTTCGGAATAGTATCACAAATGATGAGGTTGCGTCGTACCTCTTTCACAACCTCAGCAGGGGCATTGGGGCACTGGCGCACATCCATGTCACCAGCAATGTGTCTCTTGAGGCGGGTAACCCCACCGCCAAAGCGGGTTAGCCCACACCAGTTGCACTGCCAGTGCTGCCTGTTGCCATTGATCATTTTCCCGTAGGCCCACCCCATGTCTCTCCCTTTCTTCTTGATCTTCCATTTCATTAACGCCTCAGATGACTACAGTTATTTAATTTAAATCCAATAAGTTGTTTTTGAAAACATGAGGTAATTATGTTGATAACTGTACTGAACTCATCAAGGTACTGCATGTACCATTTCATCTATTGGTATGATACATTATTCTGGTGCTTGGTAGGTATTTTACGAATTTCATTGAGCTTTTCACTTCGTGATACATTGGTAAAATCAGTATGCTCTAGGACCTACCTATTGGTCATTTAAAATGACTGGTTCTGATACTGCACAAGTCTTCATAAGAAGTTATCAAATCAAGTCCTTAATCAATATAATCAAACAGAAAATGATACAAATGAAAAGCTAGAAAAAATTGTGGTAATTTTACCTCTTCAGGTTTCGGGGATTTAGTTGTAACCCTTCTTCTCTTATAGGTTATAAGATTCTCTCTTGATGAAACATCAGGCAAATGCAGCCACTCACTAAGCTTAACCTCTTTTTCTGGCATGTCTCCTCCTTATACCTCAATTCCCACCCTTTTCAATTCCAGCCCCTAGGGTTCAAGACAACCCAAGAACAGTTGATACAGGGAACAAAACCCTGATCGAGATAACCCAACAAAAATTGACAAAAGTAAGAGGTGAGAATGAATATGGGAAAGAGAGGTGCGTCAATTTGGAAAGGGTAGAGTTATTCTTGGGAGAAAGATAAAAGTTCTGAACAAACAAGACAGTATATTCAATAAACAAAAATAAAGAAGAGCAAGAGAGAAAGAAAGAGAGAGCTTGGTTGAATCCTTACAGTGAGACCAGCCTGGTGGGGTTGGAGAAGAGTTGTGAGGTAATGGTGGTTGGAGGCAGAGAAGTGAGAAAAAGAGAAAACGAAGAGGTGGGAAAGAGAGGGATTGCTCAAGGAGCAAAGAGGCGGGACGCTGGACTAATCTGACACGAGCCCGATACGCTCAAGAGACAGAATACGTTGGTTTCCTCGGAATATAATTTGTGTATTGTTTATTGATTATTGAAATTATTCTCCTTTTGTGTTTTTTTATTTTTTTTTTCTTTCAATCTTTCTGTGTCATAAGATATGATATGGAAATATAGCTTATAGGGAATGAAAAGTCTCTTCCTCTTCCAAAATTTCTACTGTTTGCTTATATTCAAAGTAGCAAACAGTGTTATTTTTGTAATTTTTTTGAACTGTGAGGCAAATTTCAGACAAGGATGTAATTTAAAAATATTTTAAGCAAAAATGAACTCAAAGTCATTTCAATTAATTTTAATTTTCTTTACGCGTCTGAGTATCAATTTTTTTTTAGACGCATAAAAATTTAATCCTTAATTACATGCAGGGGCGGAACCAGGGTGGGGCGGGCGTAGGCCTGGCATACGCCATGGTTAGAACTTTTCATTAGAGATTTAAAAAAATTTAGTGCAAACTAATTAATTTTAGATGATGAGCCTACTCCATGGTCAAAGCCCAAATAGCTTTAGCCCATCAATCTTTAACATCTTTCTGAATCAGACCGCTTAATATTTATAATTCTTTTGTTTTAGCTTTTTAACTTTATAGACTTTTGCGAAAACCGTAAGTACTCAAAAACGGTGAAGAGGACTAACAGACTTTGAATGCGCCAAATTACCAATAGACTTTGAATCCATGAATATTTTGTATTCTTATAATTTTTGCCTAGGACACTCAGCGTGCAACCGCATTATAATACCATTTTTACAAGTTACCATATATTTTTCAGTTATTGGTGAGAATCTTTAAGAAAATTGCTTTCTAAAGAAAAAATGATTTAGTCAACATAAACATAAATTGTTACTTTGTTTATGGTTTTTGATAAAGAATAGTAGAAGAAAATGCGAGATTATTAAAATGAATTTATTCATAGACCCAATAAATTGGTAATTGACCTAGAATAACCAATGTTAAAATGTAAGCATATTTTTATTTTTATTGCTAGTTGATTTACAATGTAAAAGAAATTGTGATGGATGATGACATCAAAAGCTGATGCTCTTGCACTGCTATGAAACTGCAAATATGTATAGTAGCAATTTATTCAAATTCTGCAAAAATTTACACGGTTAGGATCTATTGCATGATCTTTTAAGTAGTCAATGCTCTCTATGCATTTGTTTTAACATCATACTTTTTTTAAACATTTTGCATGTTTTTCTTTGTCTGAAGATGAAAATGTTTTTTTCTTTTAACATTTTGCATGTTTTTTTCTTTGTTCGAAGATGAAAAGAGTAAAAAGTATGCTGCATTGGATTTTATTGTTAATAAAACAGATTGAATGGACCATTAAAAACATACTAAGATCTGTCCTTCAAACTTTGGCCTACGCCATCTCTAAATTCTGGTTCCGCCCCTGATTACATGAAAGTAAATTCATATATTATTATCTTTATAAAACTTTGAGATTCAAAGAACGAGTTCATTTCATCTACTATTTTAGGTTGTAGTAATTTTGAATATTATTTATATACATATTTCATGAAAACTCTTGAGCGAATCAGTGTTAAGCTAACACGGATTCAAGAGTGAACAAGCTTAGATACTCCTCTTGATTTTTAATTATTTACCAATTATTTTATCCATGTTCTTAAGAATCTAATAAACGGATTTAGCACAATTTTTAGATAGCGGATAATCGCACTTGTTTACCTGCATTTTAGCAATGCTTGACACGTCTGACAATATAAGCTTTCTTGATGAAGACTTCAAACTAGATTCATTTTTAAGTATGTGAAATGTTTTTAGTTTAAAAAAAAAGAGAGAGAAGTGGTTTGTTACGGAACTTCGTAAAGAAGGCTTGGGGTTATTTTTTCGAAATTCAAACATTAAATGTTCGATTGGAATTGTTCAATTTGTTTTTCATATGAAAATTTCATGGCCAATCAAATTTATATTTATTTTCAAAATTTTTAACTATTTTTTTATATTTTTAAAAATTCATTACAATTGAAGGGGTCCAATACTGATTAGAACAATATTTTGAAAAAAAAAAATTAAATAGTTAAAAAGTTCTTAAATATAAAATTTGATTGGCAACGAGATTTTGATATGGAAAATAAATTGAAAGGTTCGATTTAATTTTTTGAGATTCGAATTTTAAAATAATTGAATTTATGCAATCAATAAAAGAAATAACCAATTTTTTATTTTTAATTCAAAATGTTTAATTTTGAAAGTTGATTTTTTAAAATATTATATTTCAAAATTCGAAAGTGCGAAATTTGAAAATTTTTAAATTTTAAATTCTAAAATATAAATTTAGAAATTTCAACTTTAAAATTTTAAAATTCAAAATTCTAAAATTTTAATATCTTTAGAAATTAAAAAATCAAACAATTTGTATTTGAAAATTAAATTTTATAAAATTAAAATTTAGAAATCTAAAGCTTCAATATTTTTAATTTAATAATTAATTTCCTGTCAATTAGTTTTTTGTTTCTTAATGATTTAATCTAATAATGGCAATTCGGAGTGGGCATTTCTCTAATTAAAAAGACATGTCTATATTTTGACAAAAATTAATGACATAAAACTAATTTTAAATCATTTTATGATGAGATAAAACTATTTTACAATTTAAAAATGATATATCTCTAGTTATCGATTTTTATATATAGTGTATTATGTGTGTATATATCTAATTGTTTATAATCAAAATATGTTCTGCATATACTCTGTTTGCATATAAAAGCAATAAATGGGAAATAATAAAAGAATCATGGAGACTAATGCCGTGACTCTCGATTTCATGAGGCAAAAACTGAGTGACTGCATGCAGCCATCTCCAATGTTTGTCGGTGCTGCTGCTGCACTCAAATTGGCTTAGTCGTATGTGTCAACTCCCCATGCATGGTGGCCGCAATCTATCCAGGCGACCGGGCATTGTATTAAAAACGACCAGAAGTTCTTTTGAATCATTCATACCTTCTGATGTACCCGTCAGATGGTCATGTATACTTGGTTATTAGATAGATTCTAAATAACAATAGATTTTAATTCCGTCGAGGACTTGATTATTAGATAGATTCTAAATAACAATAGATTTTAATTCCGTCGAGGACTTGATAGCTTGGATCTCAAAATTTTATCATCAACAAAAAAAGATCGCTAGCATTATTTGTTGTGGTGCAATGTGGTGTGTCTAGAAAGATAGAAATGCAAGATGTTTTAAAAAAAGACTTTTCATTCGTTTAGATATCTAGCCTCACAGATTTTGGCTTTAATAAACTATTGGTCAGGATTATGGTCGGAGGAGATCAATACTCAAGTGACAGAGTGGCTGCCTTCAATTGATAAGATGCCATTGCAAATTACTGGAGGTGAGCTCACGGGCATCGAGACTGAGGAAGAGGCGTGGATCCATGCAGTGGCTTGATCAAACTGCAACCATGGAAGCACAACTCGAGAGGCTATGCTTGTTTTCTCTTGAGCTGAGGAGAGACTTAATTAAGCTATTTTATGGTATTAGTTTATTTTATGAATAAATTTATGAATAAGGTTACTGATGTAATGAATAAAGAGAGATAGCGATGGGGCACTGGTACGTCACTATTTTGGTGCTAGTGCGTCAGGTTTGTTCGGGGTGATTATTAAGAGAGTACTGTTGTAAAAAACTGATTTTTTTCGTCTTAATGAAAAGAGTGGTGAGCTGGCTCACTTGTTTAAAAAATAAATAAATAAATAAAATAATCATTCATACCTTTAATTTTTATATGAGAATTAAGGATCAGAAAGGGAAAAATAAATTGTAACATAACGAAGAGTACAGCTTAATTATTAAATCACACTTAATTAAGGAGAAATTGTAACAAAAATCGTCCCTTTGCTATACAGCAGAAATAGCATCTCTTAATCTCTACTTCTGATTCATTTTTTTTAGGCAATTTCTATGATTTCCCATATTTAAAATAAAAAGAAAAAGTAGTGTAAGATTGGAACTCAGGTTAATAGGATTTGGTGATTAAGATTATACCCTCAGTAGTCAGTACAAGTGTTTGCCATACTGATGAGAGGGAAGATCTAAGGAGAAGACTGAATGTAGTGCCAGGATGTGTGATGTGTGGATCGCCGATAATTGAAACGGCTTTACACCTATTCCACCAGTGTCCCTCTGCAGTTACTTTCTGGAAAGACCTCAATAGAATCTCTGGTATGCCAGTACCACAAATAAAGGAGACGGTTTTGAGACATTCCTTAATTTTTGCAATAGCCATACTGTAGCTTTCAGATCTAGATGGGGCAGACTATTCCTTTGTAGACCTTATGGTGTGACAGAAACCATCGTTTGGTTAGAGCAAAAAGGAGACCGATACATATGCTGCTACAGAAAGTACCACAGGAAGATAGGCGATGCATGAGGCAGGGTGTGTAGTACATACCTTAATAGAATGAGACTCTGTAGATGTAGCTGTAATTTTGTTGTCACTTTTCTTTTCATTGTACCACTTGGTAGCCACTACCAAGACTTTATGTGAAAAAGAAAAAAAAAAAATTGGCACTAGCTATTTACTTTATTCGTAAGCAACATCCAGGTCGCTCTCAATTGCGACCAGCACCCACAAAATTGAAATGTATATAATTAAGATATACTTAATAGAATTTTGAATATTTGTAATTAGCGTCTAGTATGCATTGTAATGGAAAAATGTAGACTTAAATTCACAAATTTACAATTGTAGATAACCGAGATCGACATGGTGATCAAACGCTTGAATCACGATATATGATCAATCGGTATTATACAAGCGTACATAGGTACTCCTACTATATACTCCAACGAAACATAGCATGAGTATTTTTCATTTATTACAAAGAACAGTTACCATTATCCAGCAATAATATATTATCAAGCACTAGAATTAGCAAGCTACCATGCCACGACTTCACATTGGGGACAACAGCAACACTGATGTTTACCATCAACACAAAAGCAAGATTTACTAAAAATAATTTCAGCTTTTGTTGATAGCTTGCGGATCTTATTTAACTTGAATACATCAAAATCTTCCATCACACATTTTATTATAAGTCTCTCCAATAGCGGTGCATTGCTTAGTATCATTTCTGCAAATTCAAACACTGTTTCGGAACTAGAAAAAGGGATGATTGTTGCTTCTATTAGACATGGAAATATTCCATCTTGAACCTTCATAACATTGGAAACAAGTGAAGCATCAATGGGCTCGAGCTGCAAAATTATTTAAAGTAAATGGCATAGTGATAAATATAAATATATAAATTGTAATGGAAGGAAAACTACATTAAATGCAAGGTTTCATTTTGTTACTAACATATAGTATGAGTTTTTGTAGCCTTGAAAGTACTCTAAACGCTTCATGTACACTGCAGTGATCTTCAGGCGCTAAAATCATGACCATGGTTAATGGATAGTTGAGAGATCGAGGATAATTCTGCAAAACACAATGTTGATTATAAAAGGCATACATACACTCGACTTAATATTATAGAAGTCAGAAAGTGCGCATAAAATATTCGTGTTCATATTATCTTACCTGAAGAAGATAACAGAAAGTACTAGAAGACGAAACATCATTTTCTTGCTTGTCAGCGAAAATACCAGAAATGCGGGCTGGTCGTTTGATAAGATCACCTCTTAATCCAACCGTCCTAGGAGTGGCTTTCATAATACTTTGAGGGGTAACAAAATTGACTATGCACAAGTTAGGATTCACCAGAGAGACTTCAGTAAATTCACCATAAATTATTAGTTCTCGAAGTTTCGGTGTATTAATATTAATGGTTTGATCAAAACAAGAAGGTTTAACTGTTAGTTTTTCCAAGTGAGGACAAAGGGAAAGCAATCCTGTGATTCTCATATCATGAATAACACAATCCCTCAAATCAATAGTATGTAACAGCTTAAAACTATCACACAGATTTGAAGGCAAAAAAACAAAGCATCTACTCAATACTAATACTTTCAACTTGAGACAACGACTGAAACCATATCCCATCATATATAAGAATTTATCAGTATTAGGCTCTAAAATAAGTTCGCTAATCTGCTTTTCTGATAATATCTTCATCCATCTTGTAGGAAGACACTTGGTAAGTTTTGTACCAGAAAGCTTGAATTTATAAAGATTGCCTTTGTGGCAACTGAAAAGTTGGTCGACAAGCTTTTCAATCCTTGATTCCTCAACATTGTCGTTGTTTTGAGGAAAATTTGAGCTTATATTGTATTCTACAACTAAATTTGGAATAGTGGACCAAGTGTGCTGCCAACTTTTTGATAGGATGCTTGTCCTCGCAGCATCTTTAATTGGTAAGTAGACAAGAATTTTATGTTTTATGCAATCTGGAAGTTCGCAAATATTATCAACACCAGAAGTATTGAGTTTTATGCATTCTGGAATGTTGTATGTAGTATCATCAGAAATATCTTCGTCTCTTGATAGTGAGCTTGCAGTTGATAAAGTACTTTTTTTTATCTTAAAGTGTGAGGAATATGCCACCAGCAAATGCTTGCCCAATAGAAAACTCACAGCAGGAACGATGGTTAAAATTTTGAGGATAGAATTCATTTTACCCTGCGAGAAAAATATTAGACACTAAAATATGTTAATATACAGTTTAAGGTGAAATCAACCGAACTGATATTAACCACGGGTATAAGTAAATTCTAAATTAACAGGAGTAAAAATAAGTATTGGCCACGTGGAAAAAAAATCATATATAGTTGCAAAAATTGGAAAGTGTCCACATTGTTAGGATAACCTCTACAAATTATTGAGCATAAGAAGAATATAACCGCAATTAGGAATATAAAAATGACATTGTACATTTTTTATAACATTTCAGGAAAACCAGAATTAAGACATTAATTTTAATACTTCCAATTTCCAAATATTGTGTGTTAGACTGTTAGCTCCTTAAACAACATTAGTTAAATATTCAATTGATCAATAAGGCGACGATGTTTTTCGATGATGAACATTCAATATCTGATGAATTTACATGGGATGCTATACTAATTAATTCAAAGTGCATAAACTAAAGTAAAGGTAGTGAATGAATCTTGTAATTAGCAAACTACCTTAGTAAGATGTTGTAGTATCAGAATCTGACCTGTTAATATGGAAAACAATGCGATCCAAATGTAAAGTTACCTTGGAAAAATTTGAAACTTCAAATGGAAACATAATGATATTCTCCAATGAAGTCACAACACTTAGGTTCCAGGGGGGTTGATGAAGCTGGAAAAGGAATTTTTTTATATTAAAATAAAAGAGAACGATGGAAAAATAAATAGATCCGAGATTTAACAAGACTAGTAAGTGATAACTTTACTATAATTGGTGCTTCACTCCGACGCGTATGGAAGTTAATAAAATAAAGGAAATATCACTTTACTTTAATTGGTGCTTCACTCCGACGTGTACGGAAGTTAATAAATAAAGAAAAAAAATCTCCTATTGATAGCGTTGTTGTTTATAGGTTATAGCCATCCGGAGGATTTTGGGATTTTGTAACGATCACTTGGGCTCTATGGAATACAAAGACCCTTAGCTTTGGGTAGTGTGAATATTTCCGTATCACGAAATTTACTTTACTTATATTCTAGCCTTCTAGGAAGTCGGAAATATAAACAATAACATCGACCCTTCAAAGATAAACATTGATCAAATAATTTACTTATATGGTCTGGACCATTTTGTCAACAAATACTTGAGATATTTCACCAACAACAACCAAAAAAAAAAAACGTACTTCAGATGGTGAGTACTTCACAGGATCCGTATCCTCTACCCATCTCTAAGAGATGGTACCCATCTCTAAGAGATGGGTAGAGTGCCCATCTCATCACAACCGTCTGATTTAATCTGGACGGTTCATTTTTTTCGGGCCAAAAATTTTTTTTCGGGAGTGGTGGAATGCACGGGGCTCCTTTAGCCGTTGAGATTAAATCAGACGGCTGACGTTCAGAGATGGGCACTCTACCCATCTCTCTGAGATGGGTAGAGGATGCGGTTCCGTACTTCACAAGACTTCTGCGATTAAATTCAAACACCCCCTCCCCCCCCCCCACCAAAAAAAAAAATAAAATAAAAAAAAATAGGAAACACAATGCACCCTCTGCGCCTTTTTAGCTGTAGTAAGTTCATATATAAATAAAGTTGTGTGGGGTTGATATAATCACCTCTATTCTATGGATCTCAATATTATCAACATCAATTTATATGTAATTATTGCGTTTTGATATAATATTTCACAGGACAGTGGAGTATAGTTGTTTGATAGATCCGTTATAACAACTTGTTAGCTTCGGAGCACCATTTAAGGCCCAAATTTTAACCTAATCCCCATTGAGACTGCGCTGTCCGGTAGCTCTTTAATAGAACAATCTGCATGGTAACACTAGGTACAGTTGGGGCATATGTGTACTACACCTAGTGATGACTTTCGCAATGGTCAACGTGTACCACAACTTTTGTTTCTCTTGCAACCATCATTGGATGTAAATATATTCATTGCCAGTGAGTGGATGCCACTGTACTGCCAGTCATTGTGCTCATACCAGCTCTTGAATAGTTCTGATTCAAGGGAGGAACTGATCTTCCAAACAAAAATACCACTTCCAGCATCTCAAGTTATGTAAAATGACTTGCTTACATGATCAGTTGTCATTTTGCCATGATCCTGTGTTCATGCCCTCTCAAGGTTTGTATAAGAGAGAAATCCTGAATGAGCAATAACTGTTTCGGTTGGGCATGCAAAGAAGTTGTTTGAGACCTGTTTTTGAGGTCTGAAGCATGGTACCAGTCCTTCGTACACTGCCTTCACCTCTGGTACTGTGCTGGTACGGTGCTGTCGTGATTCAGGGTTCGATTTGTGAAGAAAATTAGGTATGAAGACCTCATCGTAAGGAAAAAGGACCTAATAGTAATGAAAAGGACCTAATCAGTATACTCTTGAGCGAAGGAGTGTTAACATAAACATGGATTCAAGAGTGAACGAGCTTAGATCCTCCTCTTGAATTTTAATTCTTTACTAATTATTTTATTCTTATTTTCAGAATCTAATAAAAGGATTTAGCACAATATTTTTTAGACAGCAGATAATTGCACTCGTTTATTTGCAGCATTCCTCAGTCTACCTGAATTTTTAGCAATGCTTGAGTCAAGCTTATATTGTCACACGTGTCAAGCACCTTGACATGTCTGACAATATAAGCTTTCTTGATGAAGACTTCAAACTAAATTCACTTTTGTTAAGGAACTTCGCAAAGAAAGCTTCGGGTTATTTTTTAAAAATTCAAACATTAAATGTTACATTGGAATTGTTCAATTTGTTTTTCATATGGAAATTTCATGGCATATATCAAATTTATATTTATTTTCAAAATTTTTAACTATTTTTTTCATATTTTTAAAAAATCATTACAATTGAAGGGTCCAATACTAATTTGATCAATATTTTCAAAAAAAAAAATTAAATAGTTAAAAAGTTTTTAAAATATAATTTTGGTTGGCAACAATATTTTGATACAGAAAATAAATTGAACGGTTCGATTTAATTGTTTGAGATTCGAATTTTAAAAGAGTTGAATTTATGCAATCAATAAAAGAAATAAAAATTTTGAAATTTTAAAAGTTGATTTTTAATCAAAAATTATATTTCAAAATTCGAAAGTTTGAAATTAGAAAATGTGAAAATTTTTAATTTCAAAATTCTGAAATATAAATTTAGAAATTTCAAATTTTTTAATTTTGAAATTCAAAATTCTAAAATTTTAAAATATTTAAGAATTAAAAATTTTAATTAAAAAATCAAACAATTTTTTATTTGAAGATTAAAATTCAGAAATCTAAACCTTCAATATTTAAAATTTAATAATTAATTTTCTGTCAATTACTTATTATTTCTTAATGATTAATCTAATAATGGCAATTCGGAGTGGCATTTCTCTAATTAAAAAGACATGTCTCTGTTTTGATAAAAAAAAAAAAAAAAAAAAACTAATTTTAATCATTTTATGATGACATAAAACTATTTTACAATTTAAAAATGATATATCTCTAGTTATCAATTTTTATATGTATATATCTAATTATTTCTAATCAAAAAATGTTCTGCACATACTTTGTTTGCGTATAAAAGCAATAAATGGGAAATAATAAAAGTATAAGTATCCTGGAGACTGACACCGTGACTCTTGATTCCATGAGGCACATACTTTTATATGCAGCCATCTCCAATGTTTGTCGGTGCTGCACTCAAATTGGCTTAGTCGTATGTGTCAACTCCCCAATCCCCATTCATTGTCGCCGCAAGCTATTCAGGCCACCGGGTATGGTATTACCAGAAATTCCTTTGACTTAGGCATAGCTTTAATTTTTATATGAGAATTAAGGATCAACAAGGAAAACAAATTGTAACATAACGAAGAGTACCTTAATCTCTTTTTATTAGAGAGACGAACAAAATGCGTCCCGTTGCTATACGGCAGAAATGTAATTATTAAATCACACTTAATTTATGCTGCATGATCTATTTATCTCAACTTCTGATTAATTTTTAGGCAATTTCTATGATTTTTTAAATTTAAAATAAAAAGAAAAAACTAGTGTATAATAGCGTCCTTGCAAATTTGACACTAGCTACTTAGATGGTGGTGGAAGGTTTACACTGAACACGACTCCCTCCAGACCAGGTTTGCGAGGGCATTGCTATCCAATACAAATGTGTGACAACGCCGTTACGTTGGCCTGGGACTGGATCCTTCTTTTGAAGGAGCTTGAGCAATTTGAAATGCTGGTTCCAGGCCTGCACCTTGTGGTCAGTTGGGTCGGGTTATACTCTATCCTTTTGGTTTGATAATTGGAATGAGGGACCGGCTTTTTGGCTGACAAAAGGGAGGGGAGGATTCCTCGATCTTTGTGCACGGTGGCTGTAGCTTTAAGTGGTTTCATACTATTCTATCGGCACTGGTCACACAAGATTTACAAACTTTTGCTGACAGAACTAGGACTGCAGTTGTCACATGGAGAGGATCAGATTTGGTGGAAGTTGGGGGCTAATAAAGGTTTTCTGTCTCAGCAACTGCCAAAATTCTCAGTTCTATGGGGAAGGGAACCGCATCCTCTGGACATCGGTTTGAGATGTCTAGAGTGGACATCGGGACATCTCAGCCATCTGATTTAATCTCAACGGCTAAAAGGAGCCCCGTGCATTCCACCACTCCCGAAAAAAATTATTGGCCCGAAAAAAATGAACCGTCCAGATTAGATCAGACGGTCCAGATGCGATGTCCACTCTAGACATCTAGAGGATACGGATCCATGGGGAAGATTGGAACTCTGGTAAATAGGATTTGGACGGTTAAGTTTACACTTTATACCCCCAGTACAAGTGTTTACCATACTGAGCTAATAAGGAAAATCTCGACACAAGATGTTTTGCTAAGTAGAAGACTGAATTTAGTGCCGGGATGATGTGTGATCTGTGGATCGCCTATAATTGAAACGGCTCTACACCTATTCCACCAGTGTCGCTCTGCAGTTACTTTCTGGAAAGAGCTCAATAGAATCTCTGGTATGCCAATACCACAAATAAATTAAGGAGAGTTTTTGAGGCATTCCTTAATTCTTGCATTAGACATACTGTAGCTTTAGATCTAGAAGGGGCAGACTATTCCTTCTGTTGTTCTGGACCTTATGGTGTGACAGAAACGATCATTTGTTTAGAGCAAAAAGGAGACCGATACATATGCTGGTACAGAGAGTGCTACATGAAGATAGGCGATGAATGAGGCGGGTTCTGTTGTACATACCTTAATCGGCGATGAATGAGGCTGTATAGATGTAGCAATAATTTTATTATCCCTTTTCTTTTCATTGTACCACTTGGTAGCCACTAAGACTTTCTATGAAAAAAAGAGAAAATAAATTAACATTAGCTATTTACTCTATTTGTAAACAACATCCAGGTCTCTCTCAATTGCGACCAGCTAGCACCCCCAAAGTTGAAATGTATATAATTATGATATGTTGGAATAAGCTAGTAGTGTCGGTATATTAATATATATACCGACACAGAAGAGTGCATTTTTGTTAGTAATAATTTTTGGTAATATATTATATTTCCTTATTACTTAGAGATTTAGTTTTTATTTGTAGCTGTATTTTTATTTCTTGTTGATGAGGCAATCGGAAAATTAGAAACCAATTGTTATTTTAGTAAAGATTGTATTAGGATATTATTTATTTACTACTATGTATTAGTTGTAAGAATAGTATAATAATAATGAGAAAAATAAAAAATGGTGTAGCAAGATTTACACACCACAAAAAAACGTCCTCCTCTGTTGCTTCATTTTTCATTTGTGCTTGTTGTTACTCGATTCTGGTTGAGATTTTTCCAACATGATATACTTAATTTATAGAAATTTTGAATATTTGTAATTAGCGTCTAGTATGCATTATAATGGATAATAGCCTTAAATTCACAAAACTACAATTGTATATGACCAAGATCAACATGGTGATCAAACGCATGAATCACGATATATGATCGATCGGTACTATACAAGCGTGCATATATACTCCTACTATATGCTCCAACGAAACATAGCATAAGCATTTTTCTTTATTCAAAAAAAAAAACAAGTACCATTATCCAGCTACCATTTATTATCAAGCACTAGAATTAGCAAGCTACCATGCCACGACTTCACATTCGGGACAACAGCAACACTGATGTTTACCATCAACACAAAAGCAAGATTTACTAAAAATAATTTCAGCTTTTGTTGATAGCTTGCGGATCTTATTTAACTTAAATACATTAAAATCTTCCATCTCGCACTTTATTGTAAGTCTCTCCAGTAGAGGTGCATTGGTTAGTATCATTTCTGCAAATTCAAATACTGTTTTGGAACTAGAAAAAGGGATGATTGTTGCTTCTATTAGACATGGAAATATTCCATCTTCAACCTTGTTAACATTGGAAACAAATGAAGGATCAACGGGCTCGAGCTGAAAAATTATTTAAAGTAAATGGCATGCTTAGTGATAAATATATAAATATATAAATTGAAGTGAAGGAAAACTACAAAAATTGTTTCATTTTTGTTACTAACATATAGTATGAGTTTTTGTAGCGTTGAAGCTGCTCTAAACAGTTCATGTGCAACGTAGTGCTCTTCAGGCGCTAAAATCATGACCATTGTCATAGGATAATTCTGCAAAATATTCTGCAAAACACAATGTTGATTATGAAAAGCATACATGCACTCGATTTAATATTATAGAAGTCGGAAAGTGCAGATAAAATATTCCAGTTGATATCATCTTACCTGAAAAATATAACAGAAAGTACTACAAGACGAAACATCATTTTCTTGGTTGTCAGACGAATTACCAAAAATGTTAACCGGAAGCTTGATAAGATTGCCTCTTAATCCAACTATCCTAGGAGTAGCTTTCATAATGCTTTGAGGGGTAACAAAATTGATTATCCGCAAGTTAGGAGTTGTCAGAGAGACTTGAGTAAATTCACCATAAATTATCAGTTCTCGAAGTTTCGATGTCTTAATATTAAGGATTTGATCAAAACATGAAGGTTTGACCGTTAGTTTTTCCAAGAGAGGACAAAGGGAAACCAATCCTGTGATTCTCATCTCATGAATTACACAATCTCTCAAATCAATAGTATGTAATAGCTTAAAACCATCACACCCATTTGAAGGCAAAAAAACAAAGCATCTACTCAATACTAATACTTTCAAATTGAGACAACGACTGAAACCATCTCCGATATTCATGAATAAGAAACCATCAATATTGGGCTCTAGAATAAGTTCGCTAATCTGCTTTTCTGATAATGTCTCCATCCAATTTGAAGGAAGAAGCTTAATAAGTTTTGTACCAGAAAGCTTGAATTTATAAAGATTGCCTTTGTGACTACTGAAAAGTTGGTCGACAAGCTTTTCAATCCTTGATTGGTCAACACCGTCGTTGTTTTGAGGAGAATTTGAGCTTATATTGCAATCTATAACTAAATTTGGAATAGTGGACCAAGTGTGCTGCCAACTTTTTGATAGGATGCTTGTCCTCGCAGCCTCTTTAATTGGTAAGTAGACAAGAATTTTATGTTTTATGCAATCTGAAAGATCGCAAATATTATCAACTCCGGAAGTTTCAAGTTTTATGCATTCAGGAATGTTGCATGTAGTATCATCACAAATACCTTCGTTTCTTGATAGTGAGCTTGTAGTTGATAAAGCACTTTTTTTTATCTTAAAATATGAGGAATATGCCACCAGCATATGCTTGCACAATAGAAAACTCACAGCAGGAACGATGGTTAAAATTACCAGGCTAGAATTCATTTTACCCTGTGAGAAAAATATTACACACTAAAATATGTTAATATACAGTTTAAGGTGAAATCAACCTAACTGATATTAACCACTGGTATATGTAAATTACTAAATTAACAGCAGTAAAAATAAGTATTGGCCACATGGGGAAAAAAAATCATATATAGTTGCAAAAATTGGAAAGTGTCCACGTTGTTAGGATAACCTATACAAATAATTGAGCATAAGAAGAGTATGACCGCAATTAGGAATATAAAAATGACATTGTACATTTTTTTATGACATTTCATTAAAACTAGAATTAAGACATCAATTTCAATACTTCCAATTTCCAAATATTTTGTGTTAGCTCCTTTAATAACATTAGTTTAATCAATTTATCAATAAGGCGACGAGGTTTTTCAATGATGAACATTTAATCTGATGAACTTACATGGGATGCTATACTAATTAATTCAAAGTGCATAAACTAAAGTAAAGGTAGTGAATGAATCTTGAAATTAGCAATCTACCTTAGTAAGATGTTGTAGTATCAGAAACTGACCTGTTAATATGGAAAACAATGCGATCCAAATGTAAAGTTACCTTGCAAAAATTTGAAACTTGAAATGGAAACATAATGATCTTCTCCAATGAAATCACAATACTTAGGTTCCAGGGGGGTTGATGAAGCTCGAAAAGGAATTTTTTATATCAAAATAGAAGAGGAGGGAAAAATAAATAGATCCGAGATTTTACAAGACTGATTAGTGATAACTTTACTTTAATTGGTGCTTCGCTCCACCGTGTATGGAAGTTAATAAATAAAGGAAATATAACTTTACTTTAATTGGGGCTTTACTCCGACGTGTATGGAAGTTAATAAATAAAGGGAAAAAAATTGCCTTTAGATAGCGTTGTTTGTTTATAGCCATCCGGAGGGTTTTGGGATTTTGTAAACTTTTTTTTTGTCAAGGCTTCTTTCTCTCTTGGGCTCTATGGAATAGGAGTGTCAATAAAGTGTCATTTCGCACATTTCCGTGACAGACATGCAATCGAAATGGAAATCCGTTTTGGCTCGACGGAAGGCAAAACTTAGAAAGTCCAATGAAACATGAACGTGGAATCGAAATGGAACATAACGAAAACAGAATGGTATTTCAGTTTTGTTAACTGAAACGGAACGAAAACGAAACTGAAACTGATATGTTCCGTTCTGTTTGTTTGTACACGTTTGACACTCCTACTATGAATACATATACCCTTAACTTTGGGTGTGAATATATACGTATCACGAAAAATAATTTACTTATATTCTAGGAAGTCGGAAATATAAACAATAACATCGACCCTTCAAAGATAAACATTTATATCAAATAATTTACTTATATGTTCTGGACCATTTTGTCAACAAATACTTGAGATGTTTCACCAAAAAAAGATACGTACGTGAGATGGTAAGTACTGGTTTTGACAAGACTTCTGCTTCTGCGATTAAATTAAAATATTTAGTAGAACCTCGGGGGTGTCTTTTTAGCTATAAGGTCATATATAAATAAAGTTGTGGGGTTGATATAATCACCTCTATGGATCTCAATATTAACAACATTTATATGTAATTATTGCGTTTTGATACAATATTTCACAGGACAACGAAGTATAGTTGCTTGATTGATCCGTTATAACAAGTTGTTAGCTTCGGGGCACCATTTAAGGCCCAATTTTTAACCTAATCCCCATTGAGACTGCGCTGTCCAGTAGCTCTTTAATAGAACAATATGGATGGTAACGCTAGGTACAGCTGGGGCATATGTGTACTACACCTAGTGATGACTTTCGCAATGGTCAACGTGTACCACAACTTTTGTTTCTCTTGTATTTCCTCTCCTTACAACCTAGAAGGCACACTGTCGACCATTGAAGACCCACAAGATTTCGTGGTATGGACAGCCATCATTGCATGTGGAACACCTGGTAAAGGAAAGAGTATGCTGCTTAGAGAGGAAATTATTCATGAGTTGCAACCATCATTGGATGTATATATATTCGTTCTGCAGAGTATGAAGTTAAAAGCAATAAATGGGACATAAAAGAATCCTCAAGACTGATGCCTGGATTCTTCATTCTATAGGGCAAAACTGTGCAACTACATGCAGCCATCGCAAATGTTGGTAAGTCAAATTGGCCCAGTTGCATGTATCCCCAATTCCTTTCATCAGGCATATCATTAAATTTTATACGAGAATCAAGGATCGGTAGGGAAAAGAAAATTTTGGAAAAAGTAAGAAAGAGCACCTTAATCTCTTTATTAGAGAGACCAACAAAAAGCTTCCCTTTGCAATACAGAAGAGATGTAATTATTGCATCACACATAATTGAAGCTACATCTCTTATCTCTACTTCTGATTCATTTTCAGACACTTCCTACAATTTTAGATATATAAAGGAAAAAAAATTAGTGCATAACAACAGAGCATAAAATTTGAAGGTCTTTGCAAATTTCACACCATTTACAATATTTGTATACAACCTCCATCTCTCTCACAATTGCAACCACCACCCACATAAATAGAGCTACTGACAAATGACTATCCAACCTCTAGGTTGTATGATGGAAAAGGTATCTTCCCAACACTATTAGCAAATGTTAAGCATACAAGTAAGCCAATTTTTTTTCATATATTGTTTATTAAGTCAGAATAAAAATTTTCTAATGGTCTGGATCAAGATGAATGTTTATATCAATATACATCATTTGTAGCTTTCTTTAATTCTACATAAACCAATCAGTGGGAAACATAAGTTGGATGCCAAATAGCATGAACGTTACAGGACATAAGTAAAAAGTATACCTGTATATTTACGGCTTTATCCCAACCTCCAGTGAAAATCCAATTCTGCTCCAGGTAGAGAGCATATATGGCACCTGTCTTGACTTTCTCGCATCTCACTAACATCTCATTCCTCCAGATCTAAATAAAATAGATCTTCATACCTAAGATTTCTTAAACATGAGGTATAAAAAAAGGAATGAACATTAAACTACAATAATTATATACCTTTAAATAGCCATTCTCATATGTTGATGCAGCCAAACTAGCACTGCTCGAGAGAGATAAAACAGGTGCTAAATTTGATGGCACTTCATTTGCTCCTAATATGCATATAGCTGTATGGTCACTAAGCCACCACAACCGTACAGTACCATCCCAGCTACCACTGTACAAAATACCATCTTTTATAGATAGACAGGACACTGTCGACTTATGACCCGTCATGGTACATACAAGTGACTGATCCTGTAGCCAGATTTGAAGCAACATGTTAAAATCAGTCTTGTTTCTTGTTATTTCTTATAATCCTCTACTCATAAGAAAGTTCTTGGATGTCCAAATGACAAATTGCAGAGTAGCCTACACTATTACGAAATATTAATCCACACAAAAGTAAAGAAAAAGAAAGTTCGACACTTATTAGCAACTTTAGAGAACATCCTGATGCAACTTGGTCTGTTTCACCCTAGAATTGGCTCAGGAAGAGGAATGCAAACAAGCCAAATTCAAGTACGCTGGATCCACTTTGAGCTCATATTCAAGCCAACCGAGAATGCCGCTAGATAGCGATTTTAACAATGGGCTGAAGATTGAGCTTATGCAGGTCATACTTCTCAAAATCATGACAAGATTGCATTCAGCACATGAATGCACTTATGCAGGTCCTGGCTACATTTTTTTAAGATCGCCCAATTTCAATTCAAGCTCGCCAATTAGGTCATAGTTTTCACTTGAATCGGACAAGCAGTCTGATGTTCGAGCCACAACACCAGTTGACCACAAATCAAATCAAGTTATGAGTTAAAAGATAATTTTCTACAATGAAGAACTGACTTCTGGACTTTTCCGGATTTGCTACTCTCACGAGTTGCCAACTCCACACAAAAAGAATGGTCCAACATGATAACAAAGAGACCTTAAAGTTTGCAATTATACTGGAATTTTGTGCCCAGCCTAAATTAACGATTGACATATTGGAATTTGCAATAATGAATTAAACCGTTAACATAAAGAACAAAATATAAGACCTAGAAAAATAGGACCCACACCAAAGCACAATCTAGCATAACATTGTAAAAGTCAAGATTTGTTTAGCAATATTGTCGGGAGATATTGAGACTTTTGTTCCATATTATTGTGTTCAGAGGCCACATGTAAGACTTCAAGCATAAACCATGTTTAACAAATGCAGAATAAAGAGTAGAAGAAAAACACCTGAAAAGACCATGCTTTTATGGACTTGTCACCACTGCCAGTATAGAGGTAACCAGAATCTGAGAAGGCCAGTGAGTGGATGCCACTGTACCGCCAATCATTGTGCTCATACCAGCTTTTGAACACTTCTGATTCAAGGGGGGAACTGATCTTCCAAATAAAAATACCACTTCCAGCATCTCCAGTTATGCAAAATGGCTCGCTTACATGATCAGTTGTCATTATTGCCATGATCCTGTGTTCATGCCCTCTCAAAGTTTGTATAAGAGAGAAATCCTGAATGAGCAATAAAAGTCAAAAAATTATAAACATACTGTACAAAAAGTCAACATATTCTAATATTCACCAAACATACCAGCAGAGACCATACATTGATGGTCTTATCATATGAAGAGCTAAACAGAAACCCACCTACAATATGCAAAACACAAAATAAAAACTCAGAGAATCTTCACAAAATACTTTCTCAACTTTCTCAAGTTGCGCAATTGCTGCCAGCACTGCATTAAACCAAACAGCTGCAGCAAAAGTCCTTTATGTACTTCAAAAATATTTATTAAAACACCATACCTCCAATAGCTAACCCTGTTACACAGTCTCGGTGACCTATTAGGGTAGCATCATGCATTCCACCATGAGCTGTACCATCATTCTCCCTTTTACCTGCTTCCACATCTAAAATGTCTGCTTCCAACCTACCTCTCTCATCCCTTGTCTCTAAATCAACTGAATGAAAATATGACAGAAGCAAACAATAATTTGAGCTTTCCTTTGAGCTCACCAAATCACACGAGGTGACCTCATCCTCGCTGTATGACCCCAAAAGCACATTTTGAAAAGCTCGATATAAGTTGACAGCATGGGGCCTCTTTTGTGGTTCATAACACAAACATGATTCAATTATCCCCATCAAAGATTCAAATATTGTGCCAATTAATACAGATTCCATCTTATTCAAAACTTTCTTTTTCCAATCTTCATAAAATTGAACAAAATCTTTATCTAAATTTTGCATGAGTTCAGTACCAAATTGCATATTCCTAGTTAGATGAGTAATTACCAAGCATGCCAAGCACCAAACATCAGAACTATAGTTAATAGACACATCAGTCGAGAAGTCTTTAATAGGACCTTTATGCAATTTAGTCAATAACTCAGGGGCCAAAAAAAATTCTACTTCTGACAATCTGGTGTAATCACTTTCAAAAGAAACCTCTCTTAACCTCCTACAAAGAACTATAACCTCATTTAAATTGAGTATAACATGTTGATGCTTATCTAAGTAGAAGCATTCAAATCCAATACATCCACAAGAGATTCCTTCAGAATGCAAATTTGTTATAATTTCACACAATTCCATACAAGCAACTCCCACCTGAAACATTGACTGTTCATCCACCGGCTTTGATATAAACTCCATTCTTCGATCAAATCCCTCACAAACCATGTAAAGATTTGAACCTTGTTCCCCAATTAAATCCAGCCACAGCCCATAAGCTTTAGAAACACCATACGGTACCCTCGAGGAGGCCTCCAAGAGAAAACCTAACTCTTCTCTCGCTTTATCTCCTACAGATTTAGTAAAATTTATTTATACAACAATATATTTAAAAATAAGAGCTTGTTGACCACTAAGGCATGAACTTCTTATCTGAAGTTCCAAAAAATACACAAACTGCCCTAAAGCAAAGTAAGAAAAAATTAAACAAAATAAAAAAGATAATTATAATCTAACAAATAAGTCATAAGTGCTGACCTAATTTCTCGATTACATCCATCATGCGATATATATAACTTGCTTGGTACCATTCTGATTCATCATCCACAAAAGATTCAGCTTTTATTTGAAAAAGACTAATCCGTTGCTTCTCTTTGCAAAACCAAGGGCTCCCAATTGTAGCACCAAACGTTCCAAACTTAATCCCACCATCTCCGTTTTCTCCCAAAATTACCAAATTCTCTGGCAACACGAAGTTCTTCCAAAAGGGCAGTAAATTCTGATGCGACCTAAGTAGAGGCTTTTGTGCTTTAACTTCTGAAACCCTCGAAGCAGAAACTTCGGCTTTAGTTCTTCTACTTATGGGTTTATCTCCATTGGGGGAGACGAAATGGAGAAGATCGAGGTTTTTGGGGAGGGAAGCGGGGCCTACTTGTCGGTCAAAGGGGACGAGCTGGGTGCAAGAGGGACAGCGAAGAGAGTTGGGAAGTGAAGCAAGGGGAGGGGGCAGTAAGGGGAGACATACGTGGCAGATCGAGTGGCCACAAGGGAGGACACGTGGCACGGCGGAGACAGGATCGAACGGCTGCAGACATACTGGGCACTCTGGCAAGTCGTCGTCGTCTTGGTCCTGAGATGAAGATGGAGCGGATTCCATTGTCTTTTTTTCTCCGCCTTCTTTGATGGCACACGACCTTAATTATTTTTTATCGTCCCGAATTTGATCGTCTGCAAGGGTCAATGGCGGGAGTTCCTGCTGATGGCTAGGATTTCCCATTGGAGCGCGTGTAATGGGAACGAAGCGGGTCTCGGAGTCTCGGACTCAACTCAAGAGTTTCACATATCCGAAAAAATTAAAAATAACCTTAAAATAATATTAAATTTGGACAATAAATCTAAAATAATAAAAAAAATTAAATAACCTTGCAATATCGGATATGTGTATTATAAGGTTATTTTTAATTTTATAATCATTATTTATAAATAATCATTATTAAATTTGAACATATAAACATATTAAATTATAAATAATGATTATAAGAAATTAAGTATATTATTTGTATATTGTTTATATATAATCTATATAATATTTAAGTATATTAAATTTTTATATGTTATACATATTTATGTATATAGTATACATATTTTTCTCATCTCATCTTCTCTTCTCTCATCTCATCTCTTCTCATCTTCTATCATCTCATCACCATTTTTCGGTTAGCCTCATTATATATCTCATTATGTTTCTTTATACTAGTCGATCTTTATTTTCCCTTTCATATCCTCAATTTTTTTCAATTATTAACAATCACCTCTACATCTCTACTCTATGCTCTTATCTAATAACTATATTGCGTTGATTAAAAACTGATTATAGTAGTTTTGATATTATTTTTAAATTTAAAACTTTCAAAAGTGAATTTTGGAGATTCAAACAGCGTTTTTTGGCTTCGAAAATGGTCATTATAGTGTAAACCATGTAGATCTCCTCGCAAGCTTTCCAAAAAGTGGTCATTTGTCCAAAACGGACGTTTCTATCAAAAGTTAAGCCTGTTTGAAGTTCTAACGTTCAAAATAACTTTGTTTTATGTAATTTTTCAGTCATTTTCTTTGATTTTTTTTTCAGTGATATATATATGATATGTGATATCTATTTAAAAAATAAATATATATTTTATTTTTTCAAAAATAAATTCATTTAAAAATTAAAAACCATACCGAATTAGAGGAAATACAATCAGGATAGTCCACCATCATAGGGACATTTTAGAGAATTGATATCGAAACCACTGCATAATTAGACAAAATGGATATAAATAGTCCATTTAATTAAAATCGGTGGCCGCTTCAATATGTTAAATATGTTCAAATATTATTTAGGTCGAATCCAAAGTACCCAACCTAACAAATCAATTGCGAGAAACTATTCATTTAAATAAAAAGTAAAAACATAAATAAAAATAATCATTGTCATAATAATATATATTATCTTTGTTATAAATATGTTCAAAACAAATATATAATATCTTTTTCATCAATAAAATATATTAAATTTTATTCAAAATCAATTAAAATAATAAAAATAATCACTATTATAATAAAAAAGGCTAATACAGGTAGTATCGGATTCTAAGAATCCGAAATCTGTATCGGATACAAGGTTATTTAAGTTTTTTTATTATTTTCGATTTATTTTCCAAATTTAATATTATTTTAAGGTTATTTTTAATTTTCTCGGTTCACACATTCGCTCGCTACAAGAAGCCGAATAATTTGTAGGCCCAGGAAGAGGTCTGTTGGGACTTGGATTGGCGGTCTGCTAGGCAGTTCAAGTTCAGCAGTATAGATAATAGAGTCGAGCTTGTTTTCATATATGCAAATTGGAGCATAACTGTACCTAGGAGCCATGCTAGTATGTTTGTAAGCCATCAATTAATCTTATATCAGAACTGGAAACTGTTTAGTGGCATAAACCATCCCTTCTGTATTTACATTTGGAACAATCACTGATGACCGCAAATTAGGAAAATCACAAACAAGAGGAAATAAAAAGAATTTAATGAGTTATACTTTACAGATATTATTGCAGAATTACAAAATAAGACAACTAAAACTTTTGTTAGAACATCTTCCATTGTTTCCCTCCCAAAAATATATTTCAGTTGATTCATGCCAACACCATACAGGGAACAACAACACATCACAAGCATCGACTTTTCTATCTAATTTTCCTGATTAATAAATATAAAAAAAATCAACTCTCATTGCGGAAGTTATCACTAGGCGGTACATAATGTGCCTGGTCAGAAGAACCTGGCAAACCCACACCATCCACTAAAACCAAACTCAATTGACCAATACTTTCGGGATTATCATTAGTACTAGTTTTCTTGTCAGTAACTGCATTTGCCTCATCAGAAATGCCACTATGCCTATTTAACTTGTGCACCTTATCCTTGCTCTTAACTGGTTTCCGGTTATTCTGGGACCCAGCTGGATCTGATTCAGCCTTCCTCTTCAGCTTTTTTGACCCGTGGTACTGGTAGTAGTCGGGGAATAAAGCTGTGGGGTCCACAATTGATTTGCCACCTGAACTGGGGTTAATTGGTAGATTAGGATTATAGGTTGTTATTGGCTTCTCTTGAGGTACAATAGCCAATGAAGAGGTGCTTTGTTGTACTTGAATAGATTTTGACTGGGGGCTCATGGTTTGCTGGGATATTTTTTTCCTCTTAAGCCTTTCTTCATTGCGAACCTGAATAATAATTGTGAGAAGAATCAAGCCTCCAATTGTGTTATTTTCTGATTTTATTTTCATTTTTTCTAAAAGTACATATCTTGAATGTACCTTTTGGTGATTATGAAGTGTCTTTTTGCGCTCTTTAGATCGGGTAATGGCCTCCTTTATCCCTAAATTATCCATGTAGCCATGTGGCCATAACTCCGCGAGCTGTCATAAATAACAAACAAGCAAACAAAAAAAGGCATTATTTTTAACTTCTCTGACCTCATGAGTTTATTTTTGCTGATTGGAATTTCTTACTCAGATTTATGTATCCCACATGATTATTGGCACTATTCTTGAAATTTATATTTTGGGAGTTGTTCAAAGTCCCATAAGTTAGAACATGGTTTAAAAATTTCTCATATCAGCCCAATACTATTTAGACTTAGAAAAGGTAAGTATAAACAAAAGATATACAGGAAATATCTTAGTCACCAGCGAGGGTTAATGACATTAGTACCTCGACATATAGCTTCCTACATTGCGGGCCCCTGTCTTCGTCCATCCCCTATAATTAACCAATACGATATTATTAAAGGAGACAATAAACAAGGTTTCAGGCACAGCAAGAGATGCTTACCTCAAGATACAAATCATAGAGGTCACACATCTTATCTTCAAGAGCATGATCCATAGTAAATTTCCCTTTCAATGCACCACTATATCCTACTTCTTGAAAATCATCACCGGATCCATTTGCTTGTTGTTCTTGCACCTATACAACAAAAAATTTAATGAGTATGATCAATTAAAAAAAATGATCTGATTAGAATCAAAAGAAAAGTTGTTCCTTGGTAGAAAAGAGCTTCTACCTTTCTATTATAACACTTCTAAAACTACTATATAGATATTTTGCAATACATACATTATTAGTGTTTCATAATTCAAACAAACAAAAAGAGTAATGCTAAAGTCAAATGTGTTTGATGGATAAGTACACCCAACGTGATCAGAACTCAATTTTCGAGTTACAAATAATCATTCCAAATTGCCTATTGTCTTCATATTGAAATCTCATTAGAAACCAAATTATAATTTTTAGAATTTATTAACTATATTCTAAGAATTTTAAAAATTCCTTGTTATTGGCCAATTCATTATCTTTTGATGAAGGAATTTTCTAAAAATATGAAAAAAAAAATAGTAAAATAATTCGAAATATACTAAATTTGGCCTCCAAAGATACTTCAATGTGAAAACACAATGAGTACTTCAGATCGACTATTAGAAACTTGAGATTTTTATATTTGATCATGTTTCAAAATGCATTTGATTCTAAGCATTACTCAAACAAAATTGTCATTCCCCGCTATCATTAAGAAATATTCGAGTAATAGAAAAATAAAG
Organism: Rhynchospora tenuis; assembly: GCA_027725995.1. Classification (NCBI taxonomy): domain Eukaryota; kingdom Viridiplantae; phylum Streptophyta; class Magnoliopsida; order Poales; family Cyperaceae; genus Rhynchospora; species Rhynchospora tenuis. Next base: position 195,482,080 of record CM050888.1, read on the forward strand.
AAAACAATTGAATGACACCTTGGATTTGAGCTGTGAAACACGCAGTTTGACCATTTCGTTTATTTCCTTTTTTACATGCTGCAATCTATCTGCCTTCTCTTGCTTTGCAAAGAGCCCCAATTCAACCATTTCTCTCAAGTTTCTCTATTATCAAAAGTACAGTAATATTTTCAATACATCAGATGAGAACCAAACAATAAAAAAGATAGAGATAGTATGCCAGGCTATGAAATTGCACCTTTAGTGTTTTGCGCTGAACCAAGTGACCAAGGATGCCCATGAGGCGCTCTATCAATTGATCTTCTGAAATATTCACTTGGCCAGCCTGAGATTTAACACTTGCATGAGATGCACTCAGTAGTAAACAATAAAAAAAATGCTACGCTTCATAATTGCACTAATGAACTTAGCTTAAGCACTTACTGAAAGTCTTGCAACTTTAGCAAGCTTAACTTTGACATCCTGCGGCAATCTCCTTTTTATTGCCGGATTTGCAGGGTCCACTTCTTGTACCTCTGCACTCTGTGGGCGACCTATAAAGGAAAAAGTTAACCAAAGTAATTTCAGACACAGCACAAGAAATTTTACTTAATTAGATTAAGATGCATCTTTAAAGTAGTTATGTCTGCAAAAGATTTCTAGGTCTAATACATGAAATTTGCAAGCAGCATTTTCTAACTTAGTATTTGGTCTTTTAGCACTATGTTAGTGCTAATTAGTAACCAATAAAACCTTTTATTTCAGGTAGATAAGAGCACAGATATTATACTGCTCTCTACATTGTTGGTAAAATAACAAGGTGCTCTAAGCAAAAGACAGCAGGCTATACAAGAGTTGCAAGAAACTAACTTACATTGAGCAACTATCTTCTCAAGGTCTTTAATTGCTCTTTCAAGTCGTGAGCCTTTAGGCCTGCTAGCTGTTCCATCTCTAAACATTGCAGGCGTCTGGTACTGCCACAAAAAGAGTAGATATTCAATTTGAAACATTAAAAAACTATTAGATATAACTTCAGTGTCTAAGCATTAATGCATCAAGTTCAAGCATTGTCTAACAGCCGTAGAAGATGGTTGTATTGTCCAATTGTTGTACAAGTTATGTAAAAGAACCCTATAAAATACAAAGTCTAAACAAATACACAAGTTAACACAGCCTACATCTGCAGAGCTAATAATAAAAGTATAATAAAGGCAAATATTGAGATGATAAAGAAGAACTTACCATAGGTTGTACAGGATAAACACTGCTAGACGTGCTGGGCTCAACAAATTCACCTTTCTTCTCCTTTCTTATTTTCACCTCCTTTTCACCATTTGAAACCTTTCTTGGGTTCATCTCAATATATCCAGAAACACCCTTCTCTCTTGCAGAGGAATTAGAATAATTATCCAATTCCATAACCGAGCCTTTTGGGCCAATCAAATTTCTTGATTCCAAAGCAAGAACGGTTTCCTTGCCAGAAACCTTGTCAATGCTCTTCTTTTGGGCCCCACTTGGCTGGTTGCTTTTGTTGTTAGGCTTAGGACGATGTTCACCAGGTACTGCAGCTGTGTTTGTCAGTTGTAATTGCTTCCACTCCTGTTCAGTATAAACCCTAGTGGTAATATTTGGATCTTTTCGCCTCCTTTTTTTAGGTGTTGGGCCCTTGGCTGAAGTTGCTTCACTACTGACAGAGATCCAATAAAAAGTTGAAATAAATATTAGTTAAATTAGTGGTCAACAAAAGTTTGAATCTAAGTCTAAGTCTGGTTTAGGTTTAGTCAATTCAGTTTCGACTCAAATTTAGTCTAAATTCATTTGAATTCATTATAGTTAAACCCTAGCCCTAAAACCCTTCCAGAGAACTCCCATTTGCAATACCTTCCTGCAGGGGTAGGTGTGTTTAACCGTAACTTTCAACATATCCATAGAACTTCAATATTATATTTCAGATACCAGGAGGTGAATCTGATATGTATCAGTATTGACCGTATTTCCATATCAGATATCTATATAATTCAGATGCAGCACCTGCCTTTCCCTATCTAATTAGCATTGATTATCAAATTTTATTCATGTCTATTATAACTTGTTACCTTTCGTAATTATGTTACACAACTATTTCTAGTCATAAATTCTAATAGGCAATCTCTGCAATTATTTGAAGACATTGTAGACTTACATCTGTTCTAGCTGTCCTTTATTGACAAAATAACCAGTGTGCTTTGTAACCAAGTTGTCAGCTTGGAAATACTCATCCTGTCAGCAATAAAGAGTGAAGGAAAAGAATGTGAAACATATAATCAATTTCAGACCTCAGCATGCAGCATGTCTGCATCCAATCAAATGCATGTAGCTATGTGCAATTATATTAAATTCATGTTTCAGAATGAAAATCAAGGATGGGTGCTGACAACCTAGAGAGAGCTATAAAAAACGAATCTACTGGATTTAAAAATAAATAAATAAACATCGACAGCCATCAAGAATTCTGCCAATTCACATTTTTGGTGCCATAATTGCCACCACTTTCTTTCAAAAATGATATTTTGAAAAAATCAGTGCCAACCGAAAATCCAAAACCATTGATCATATTCTAGATCATTAACAACGACTGCATGTTTGAATTTTGTGAACCTATAGACCATTTCACAGATGATCAAGAGGTCAGACGAAAACAAAAATCTATTTAATGAGATAAAAATTGATGCATATATCTTTGACCTCTTTTTTGGGTACAACACAGTGTCAGGATTGACAAAACTCAGACAAAATCACAAAAATATTAATAAAGAAGATCAACTGCTCAGATAACTTGTTTGGGCTTCAGATTTTGGATTACTAATGGAGAGTGAAACTGCATGGACTTATGACCCCAAAACTTGTCCAAGCAACAAACCCCTCGGTATTCAAAGCCGTATATAATAAATTATCATTAGTGAGAAATATGCAGTGCATTAACTTCATCAAACTGTCAAAGACTAGATAATTTTAAAACCTTTGACATAGCAAATGAGAGTTACAAAGATAATATGAGCTCTAACTATAAATAGAAGAACATAAAATTATACCAATTCAGTATCGTCAATAAAGGAATCCTCAGTATCATACTGATCATCATCAGGTGCCTCATTGGGCTCTTCTTCTTCATCACTACTATTCTTCCCCTGATTAAAAAAAGCAATAAATAAGTGGCTTTTAGCACAAACCAAATAATACTGGAGCCACCAGATACTAGTTTTTAAGCAGTTACCATGTAGAGTCTTTCAATCTTTTCTATGACTGAACTGAAACGGTTCAATGGCGGGACGGCTTCCATCTGATCATTCTCTCCAGGTTTAACCTGATCAACAAAAGAAACATAATCACCCGCCTTGAAATTCACGCACAAATATCTCACAATGGATCATAAATAAAATAAATGGATGCCAAAAAACTGCTTGAGATCATACCGGAGCAGCTGTACCCGGTTGAGGCGCAAAATCAACAGCCATCTCAGCCCTAGCCTCCACCTTACTCGACTTCTCAACACCCGACTCCTTCACAAGCTTCTTCCACGACACAATGGTGGTCTCTCCCGGTTTCAACTCCACAGTAAACCTCTGCCTCACTCCATTATCCACCGTCTGAGCCTCTACACGAGGGTTTGATGAACTAGAAGCCTGAGAAGGGCCCGGCAGCACCGGAACCGGCTGAATTCTACCTCCAGAAGGATTACCACCACCAGCAGACTGCGCTATGGCCGGAACCCTAGACACGACGGCGGAGGTCGAACTAGACGCCACCGCCGCGGCCGTCACAGAAGGTTGGGGTTGGGGTTGGGGTTTGTGCTCTTCCATTGGAATCGGAACTAACGAAGCTACAAAACCATCAAAGGTTTGAATTAATGGATCGAATCTCTTTTTCTCTTCGTCTCTCTTTCTCTCTCTTTGGAGGAGTAAGCAGAGAGGCGCGCGGCATTGTGAACTAGAGAGAGAGAGAGGAAGGGAGATGAGGTGGGTTGTAAAGAATGGGGTTAGAATTAATTAACCATCGAACGCGAGCATTAAATCGCCTTCGTAGAATTATGGTTTGGTTGTGGGTCCCACATGTCGGTGAGTGATGGTTTTGTGTAACGGGTCCACAGTTTGGAGTTAGCGATGCCTGGGTATAATCCACTAATCCAGTATTCCAGAGGAAGAATCCTCGACTTCTTTCTACGGGCAGATCTTAAATCCGGGAAGCGGTTTTTCAATTTTCCGTTGGGGGAGTTGTAGAAATGGAATATGGGCCGAATGAGGTTTATGGGCTTTGAAATGCCGAAAAAATTATAAATAACTTTAATTAATTACAAAATTATAAAATAATCTGTTTTTAATATATTTTTTAACAATGACTTCGCAGTCAGATTCCGAAACTAATTCTGCTTAGTTTCGGAATCTCAGATTCCGAAACTGGAATTGCGCTTATTATATATAGCGGGGACCTCTTCCCTCTCTCTCTGTCGCTTTCATTCTCCGCCGAAGAAGAGAGATCTCCCTCCTCTCTCAGGTATGTTTTTTTTTTTTAATTCATTTATTTATTTATTTTTTAGTTATATTAGGTTAATAATAGAAAAACTAAAAAAAAATTACAAAAATATCAAAAAAATTTAAAAAAAATCAGAATAAATTCTATTAATTAGGATAAATATAGTTTAGTAAATATTATATTTTTTTATATGTTATAATAATATTAAATTGATTTTAAAATTAGATTAATAATAGAAAAAATAGGAAAATATTCAAAAAAAATATTAAAAATATATAAAAAATTCGGATTAAATTTTATTCATTACGGAAAAAAATATTTTAGCAAATTTATATTTTTTACATCTTATAATAGTTAAAAAATGTTTAAATAATTAGGTTAATAACAAGAAAAATAGGAAAAATATTACAAAAATATTAAAAATTATTAAAAAATCATATTAAATTATATTATTTGTTATGTAAATTAATAATATATATTTTGATATTTGTACATATTATAATAACATAAATTTTTTTAAAAAATTAGGAAAATCAATATAAAAATTAGAAAAATTAATAGGTTGATATATTGTTGATATATTGTTTTGGTTTTCAATGTGCAGAAAATTTCAAACAAGATTCAAGATTCGAATTTCCTATTTCAGCAGCAATTGTCGATCGAGGTTAGTATTTTTTATTCATTAATTTAATTATTTTGCATAATGTACGTAATTTAGAATAGTTTACGATTTTGAATATTGAATGTGATATGATATGATAGTTTATGATTTTATGATAGTTTTAGAATATTGATATGATATGATAGTTTTTGATATGATATGATAGTTTATGATTTTGAATATTGAATATGATTATCGATTGTGATATGATGTGATATGATATGATTGCTTGGTTTGAAATGGGTTTATTTAGGGGGGATTTGGGTAAAGAAATTTTCGAAAACCCTCCCGGTACAGGGGAGATGCTGCCGAAATTTTTTTAGATTTATGACATTTAATTTTTTTAATTAAGTAGTGAAAATGCCTCCGAGAAGAAGAACGTCTCCAGGTTCACGTAGATCTACGAGGCTACGTACCGATCCTCAGGCCTCTACTTCAGCCGTGCCTGAGCCTACGGACGTCGTTTCCTCTGGTGTTGCTGATGCCGGCGCTTCTACCTCAGCGGACCCTTCTTCTTCCCCTCCTCCTTCTCCTCCTCCTCCTGGTGCTGATCGTCTGTTGCATTTGCAACCAGACCAGCTTCGTGGCCCTGATGTATGTTATTTTATTTTTTTCATTACTATTTGAAAATCAACTTCAAATCAATATAGTCTCTAATTTTTTTCTGATAAATAAAGAAATGGCATCCACTGGTGCACAAGCCGATGATGGCTAGGACTCCTAAGGTGGACCAGCATCTGACGACACTTGGGTTGATCCACGTCGTTCAGCTTGGTCATATGCCTGTGGATCATTCGTTTGTGCAGGGTTTGGCCTTGTTCTGGAGGCCGGAGACCCACACGTTTCACTTTCCTCATGTCGGCGAGATGACCGTCAGTCTAGAGGTACGTGACATTTTATAAGTAAATTTCATCTTACTTGTGTTATGATTTATATGTATACTAATAGTATTTCAACTATCATGCAGGACGTGGCTTTCTTATATGGTTTACCCGTCACGAGTGGCCGAGTCGTGACGGGTCGTTGTCATTTCGATTATATCGAGCTTCTTTCGACATATGCGTTGCCGCGGGACACACCGCAGGAGGAAGTGGAAAAGTGCTTCCGAGAAAAAGATAGAACGTAAGAAAATTATAAAACTTATTGTGTACTTTATAATAAACTTAATGTTTTGTTCTGACAATAAAGTCGAAATGCAGGAAAAAACATTGCGTTAGATTTACGAAGCTGCGAAAGATTTGGAAGGATGTTGTCCTCGACGATGAGGATCAGATTGATAGATACACACGGGCATTCGTGCTAGAGCTTATTGATTGCACGTTATTTCCAGATGCCACGGGGGACTCCGTTCCGGCTTTTTATCTGGATCTTTTGCGGGTTCGTAAGATTTTTATAAAATATTTATGAGTTCTGTTAATTATTATAATATGTACATTTGTTTTGCCATAATTGACTGCCTGACATAAATGAAATTTGTAAACATTTGTAGGATCTTCGTACTGCTCCCTCTCAGGGAGTGTACAATTGGGGTGCGGCCACACTTGCTGCTTTATATAGAGGTTTGGACACTGCAGCAATAAATAACAGTACAAACATCGGGGCTCCGTGGTTACTTCTGCAGTTCTGGTCGTATGCGCGATTGAGTTTGTGTCGGCCGACGATCACGTATGATTTCAGCGACTGGGGTCTACCATCTATTGATACCTGTGCACCTTACGGGAGGTATGTTCATTGCATTTGAGATTAAATTTTTAAACACATTTGAATATTTGCAGGAGATGTTCAAATATGTTCAAATATTTGCATTTAAAAATAAGATAACTAAACAAACATGTTCAAATATTTGCAGGAGATGGACTACACGTCACAGATCTAAGAAGTATCAAGGCCCTGGTTACTCATCCGGAATGGATTATGCTCGGGACGTTCTCATGAAGATCAGACCCGAGCACGTCCATTGGAGGCCTTATGACCATATGAGGAGCCTCATGCCTCGTTATGCTCAGGTTTGCAATGAATATATTATTCTTTTACATGTTAGAATAATAGAAAATTTATTAAAAAATTAGGTTAATATTCTTTTGAAATAATAATATAATAATAATATAATAATATAATTTTTTATTTTTTTTAATTTATACATTTTATGCTCAGGTTGATCCGAGCTTGTTTGTTGTCCGTATCCCGTGCATTCATTACTGGATGGTGATGTGGCACTACGCCGATCGTGTCATGCACCAGTTCATGCTGTACCAGACAGTGCCGCCACCTCGACCTGAGGTACAATAAAATATATTTTTCACTACTATATTTACTTATTATTACTTAATATATTTACTTAATATAATTTCAAAATAAAACAGGCTTGGCAGAGGACGTCGCAGCTGATGGGATACATGTTCACCACCTACCGAAACAGAGACTGGCGTGGCGTTTTCCAGACGGAGGTAGACATGTGGGGTGACATGGCACAGGCTAGGGTCAGGGAGGAGCGGCCGTAGAGCGATGCTATCGAGGCCACGTATCTACGCTGGCTGAGGGTACATGGGGGTGCGTATGTCGTACATATTCCGGAGGAGACAGAGACAGCTCCGGTTGCCGATATGTCGTACCTTCGCGACAGTCCTGCACACGTGGCTTTGGTGAGTTCATTTTGATGCAATAACCATTCACAATAACCGATTTCAAATATAATTTGATGGCTAACATTGGTTAAACAGGTTAAGCATACTTTGAGAGACGTGCTTCGAGCATGTGCATGGGCGGTGAAGAAGGGATTCAGACGTGCTGGGAAGACGCTGCTTACTAGTTGCAGCACGACATTGGATCTTGTCGGCGAGCCTCATCGGATACCTCATGTATTGGAGTCGAAGGGTCTTCCGACGGACATCGCATCCATACCTGATACGTCGTCTGACGAGGAGGAGCTTCCGGAGCCCGGTTGGGACGAGCATCGGTTCATGCAGGTATATCACAAACTTAATCTAATATTATTGTGTTATTCTTCTTATGTTCTTCTTTTTCAAAATTATTTTTATAACATTATTACTGCTATTATGTGTAACAGGGTGATTTCAGTTTGCATGATTTCGATTCATTTTTTGATGTTCCGCGCCCTAGCCAGCCGATCACTCAGAGCAGACGCTCTCATTCCCGACCATCTGTGCCTGAGACTGCTGAGCCTGAGACTGCTGAGCCACAGCCTCCACCTCCACCTCCACCTCCACCTTATTCTCAGCCACACCCAGACTACCCCACCCAGCATACTCCTTATCCTCCGTACCAGACTCAGACGCAGTTTGGAGGGGGTCATATGCAGCAAAGTCAGTATGGAGGGGTTTATATGCAGCAGCCTCAGCAGAGTCAGTACCAGACTCAGGCTGATGCTTATTACCAGACATACGGTATTCCCTTAGATGATGATCCGTTGTCGACTTTCTCTCAGTCGCAGCCTCAGTATCAGACTCCATTTCCTGGATACAATCCACAATCAGGTCATCCTGGGGCATCATCTAGTAGACCTCCTCGATTTCCCACTCCAGTTCCCACTCCAGTTCCTGCGCCTCGTCCCACTCCAGGACTTGCTCGCGGGCGACAGCGCCGACAGCCACCAGGCGCATATATTGATTATTCCCCGGCAACGGGGAATTACCGTCGTGATGGACGGAATTAGGATTTTTGTATCTCGTTTTCTATGACATTGTTATGATATTTTCATCTCGTACTTGGTGTTTTTTTATATATCTCGTATTGTGAGTTTTATATTTCATATTTTATATATCTCTTTAGTTTTATGCTTACAAAAAATTTTAAAAAAATAACCTCATGTAAAGATTAAACAACCAACTAAACCACACAAAATGTCAGCCAGATTAAAATTAAACAAACAGTTAACAAAATACATATAAAGATCACATATGTTAACAAGATGCATAATTAAACAACACAATAGTTTGTCCACAAATAAAGATGACGTTAAGGCATTCAATCATCTTCAGGAGTGTTAACACTCGGTTCTTCTTTCGGAGTGTTAACACTCGGTTCTTCTTTCGGACCGTCTTTCATCTTTTTGGCAGGAAGCTTGAAAAGTGCCCTGTAATCTCGTACATGCATTAGTTTTCTTGGTTTTTTTGTAATTACACCATCTTCATCGTCACTCAAAATTGAATTCAACTGCTCCTCGATTTTGAGTGTTGGAGTATTGTCAACTTTTGCATCAACCTTCGCTTTTCCCTTCTCCATATCTCTCAAAGTTCAATTCAACTGCTCTTCTTGTAAGATATTTTCTGTACATTTTAAAAAAATAATATCAACCTAAACGAATTATCAAATTTTAGTATTAATTTTTCCAATTTTTAAAATATTTCTAAATTATTATAATCTGTCAAAATAATTTTACAATATTTTTTTACATATTATTTATAATATCTTTTAACATGTTTCCAATATTTCTACAATATTTTTACAATATTTCTAAATTATATTATTATTATTATTATTATTATACATAACAAATAGAATTTTTTCTAATTTTTGCACTATTTTTTCTATTTTTTCTAATATTGACCTAATTTATTATGTAATTTTCTATTATTATATCATGTAAAAAAATCAAAAATTATATTATTAATATACATAATATATAAAGGAATTTTTTTTGAGTTTTTCAAAATTTTCGAATATTTTAACATTATTTTTTGTATTTTTTCTAATATTAACCTAATTTTTAATGCAATTTTCTATTATTATATCACATTAAAAATTCAAAAATTATATTATTATTATACATAACAAATAATAAAATTTTTTCAGATTTTTTCAAAATTTTCAAATATTTTATCTATTTTTTATAATATTAACATATTTTATCTAAATAAAATAAATAATTAAATTAAAATATAAAACAAAATAAAAACTTACTGATGCTCTTCAGAGACGTGAGAGGCGAGAGAGGAGTGAAATGAAAGGGACGAGGGTGGGGTTATATATAACGGGCAAATGATTGATTAAATAGTGCTTAAATAGTGAAATAATTGATTAACTATTTAAATAATTGATTAAATAATCATTATGAGCGGGAAAGTAGCTACTTTCGGAATCCTAAAATCCGAAACTAGCTAGTTTCGGAATTTGAGATTCCGAAACTAGCTATTTTCCCGCAAAAATATCGGCAGGTTTAGTTTCGGAATCTGAGATTCCGAAACTAAGCAGAATTAGTTTCGGAATCTGAGATTCCGAAACTGCGAAGTCATTGTTAAAAAATATATTAAAAATGGATTATTTTATAATTTCGTAATTAATTAAAGTTATTTATAATTTTTTTGGCTTTGAAATGAGGTTGTCACTTTTGGTGTTATTTTTTAAACTTAAGAAGGCTGGATTGTTGATGCAGAGATATTTTGGGCTTTCTGGTGGAAGGTCTGGGCTGTTGACAAAACCTTCTATCAATTTGCTACAGAATGATTCGTCACGAAAAAATTATAACTAACCTTAATTAATTAAGAAATTTTAAAATAATTCATTTTTAATCAAAAATTTAAAAATAACTTTGCAGTATCGGAATCTGAGATTCCGAAACTAATTCTGCTTAGTTTCGGAATCTCAAATTTCGAAACTAGCTAGTTTAGGAATCTGAGATTCCGAAACTAAGCATAATTAGTTTCGGAATCTCAGATTCCGATACTGCGAAGTCATTTTTTAATTTTTGATTAAAAACGGATTATTTTAAAATTTCTTAATTAAGATTAGTTATAATTTTTTCGGTGATTCGTCTCTAGTTCAGTAGTTCTCTATTATACTGCAAATCTGCAAAGTTTCCTAGCTCTGTGACATTCTCTTCTGTTATTTTGCTAATTTATTTCCGATTTTCTTCGAATTATCTTTTTTTTTTTTTGTTTTGGTTTTCTTTAACATAAGCAATGCATACAATCAAGAAGGGGGTGAAACGGTGCACATTGAGTATACTTTTAAGACCATCTTTTTTTAAAAATCCTTCAATATTTATGAGCAAAAGGAAGCTCAATGTTGAGTACACTTTTGTGACCATTTTTCTAAGAAAATGGGTACGAAATATAATTCATAGTGCAATAGATGTAGTTTTTAAAAATCAAGTCTCCTTTCACCTATTTGCTTGCTCTCGAAACCTTCCACCTTTTTTTCTTAAAAGAAAAAAAAATGCAGATGAATGTAACTTGTTACTAAAAACCAATTAGACTACACTAATCAAAACAAAGGACATGATCGATTGCACTATCACTTCTTAATAAGAATAGACAATAAGATAAAATCAAATTACGCTAACCATACTTTATGATCTGTATAATTATGCTTATAGCAAGATGGCTAGTAGTCTACTTTGGATTTGTTGAGAGAGAATCGATCTGTAATCAATTCTGCTAAGTGGTATCTGTATGTTTTGTTTTGAAGTTTGTAATGTTCAGATTTTAACTGGTACCAGCTTGTTGTACTGATCTGCTTTCTTTTGATAAATAAAACCGGTGAGTCTTCCTGTAGAGATTTAAAATCAGATTTTATTTAAATTTAAAGATGTATAAATGGAAGGTTGTACATGTATGAGCTTGTATTAAAAATATATATAATTATCATCAGCAAAGCAAAGAACTAATCAAGGAAATCAATAAACAACACGAGCGAATAGTTCGTTTGATAGAGAAACTGCTTTTTGTACCAAAGCGTTGCGATCCAAAAGGTTAAAAGCTTGATTCCATATATGGAGCTCGTTAATGAAAGCCAAGAGCTCCATTGCACACTGACCTACCCGGCTACCCCACTTATGCCGAAAGATAAATGTTGCAAACCCCAACGATCCACTTCCTTTGAAATATCTTAATATCATACGGGATTATAATTTATTTATTTTCATAGTGAGAAGCTGTGATCCATCTTTATCTAAAAAAAAGGAACATTTTTCTAAAACAAGAAAGCATGAATATGATATGTTGTCGATGTGTTCTTTTAAAAGCTAAAGGAGGTACTCTACAAAGTCATGTGTTACTATAGTAATAATTTACATCGATTTCTATTGTATTATTTGATCAGAAATAAGATTAAAATATTTTAAACCTTTTTTTTTTAAGAAAAATGCCTATGCTTTCATTCCAAGTGGAAATTTTGGTTGAAAAATTTTGTTTATGTTGGGATTTTTGGCAGAAAATTTTTTATTTACGACACTAAAACTGTGATTCCAAGAAAAGCTTTTATTCTGAATATTTTTGGCTCTGTGACTATGCCACACGCGTAACGGATTCGGAATAGAAAAATATTTTTTACATATATACATCTGTTATCAATAATGATTTTTCCTGATAAAAACCATTATCATCAAAATTTGATTGGGTATAGTAAAATCAAAATTTTATCATCCGTAAATTTGACCTAAGAAAATGTTCTACTTTTTTTTTTTTACTTTGAATTTCAGAATAATAAAAAACGGAGCAGCATATAAATGCATAGTACATGCATTAACAGACGCCAGTCCAATAGATCTTTTCGAGGGGTCTTATTTCCAAGAGACCACTCATGTGACTCTGATTTCGATGTGCAAAACCTTCAAAACCACAAGCATTCTGATCTGACATCTCTTTTTATTTCATTCTCAATCATCGGATAAAATTTCGTTGTGCCTACTGGCACATTTAAAAAAAAATTAAATTAATTCACAGATTACCAAATTCACTAATAAAACAAAAATATTCTCATTCTAGATTAGTTTCTAGCTTACTTAATTGAAAAATAAAAACGGAATTAGTTTTAATTATAGAAATTTCACATGTTGCGTGACATATCCCACAATCTTACTTGCCGACAAAAAATAAGTACAAACCTAAGACATAAAAACCTTAATCCAAAGGAGCTCAACAACACATGTAGCTAGGATCATGATTCAAGCTAGTACGCTATAATTCACCAGTCTCTGTCTGGTACACTGGTGCCATCACCATCATATTCATAGCTGATGGCCAAGTCAGATCCGACTTAATCTAAAGGCATAGATTTATCTGTGCCATCCAAATCTAATCCAACGGTAACACCATGGGGGGACACAGTGACCGTCCAAAATGCACTACCTTTGTGCCCATCCCCTTTTAAGTGATTCACAGGACCCCGATCTGGTGTAGCGCTACACAGCTTGTAGCGCACCCAGAGCCGTTCGATTTTGATCGGGCGGTTCATTTTTTTCGGGCCTATCAATCTGGTATTATTCACGGGGCTCCCTTATCCATTAGATCAAAATCGGACGGCCCGTGCTTTTTCTCTCTCTGCGCTACAACTGGTGTCGCGCGACACCAGATTTGGATTCGTGATTCACACACTACACTGGCTCAATAATAGACCCAGAACCAACAATTTCCTTTTAAATACCTCCTCGTCTGAACCGCCCAAAAGCCTCTCTTCTCTTTCCCTCTAATGGAAACCTCTCTCATTAAACTCCCCTCACCTCCCACTTCTCTCCCTTCATCTTTATCTCATCTCTATCTTCTTCTTTTCTTACTTCTTTTTAGTAGTGAGAAAAGCTGAAAGAGCACAAAATGGGTAGAGGCAAGATAGAGATAAAGCGCATAGAGAACTCGAGCAACCGACAGGTGACCTTCTCCAAGAGGAAGAATGGGATTATCAAGAAGGCACGTGAGATCAGCGTGCTTTGTGACTGTACTGTCTCCATTATCATCTTCTCCAGCTCTGGCAAGCACTTCGAGTTCTGTAGCCCTTCTACCACGTAATTGATTCCTTCCCTTTTTCTTTTCTCTTTTTTTTTTCTTGTTTTGCATATCTGACCTGGTAGTCTTGCATATTTATATTTCATATCTGGGAAAAATATATATGCTGAAAAATTTGTCCTGAATCTCCTTTACAATTTACCAGTGACCAGCCTGAATAAATTTATTACTGCTGGTACATTGCTTGAATTACTGGTTCAACTGTTTTGTGGTTTGGATATTCAATGGGATGTACCAGACCTGACTTGTACATCCCTGAATTTAGATCTTGTTTCCTATTAGTGACTATTCTACTTATATGTCTTCCTGTGCCTATTACTTCAAGCTTATTCGACTGTTTCATTGTAAATTTAGGTTGCCTGCTTTGTTGGAGAAGTACCAAAATAATTCTGGAAAGAAGCTCTGGGATGCCAAGCACGAGGTATTTTATTCCTAATAATTTTAAGAAAAGCACTATTCAAAATTTCTGAGGTATATAATAAGATTAATTTTGTATTGGCCAGCATCAATCATTCAATATCATCCTTTAAAACTATCTTTTTATTTTGGTGCATTTCTTTTGATTCAGAGCTTAAACGCTGAGATTGAAAGGATCAGGAAAGAGAATGACAATATGCAGATTGAACTCAGGTCAGTCAAATCTCTGACATAGTTTTCCTTCTTCTGTAAAGTTTACTTAGTCAGAAACCAACTGATAACCTGATTGATTCAAACAATTTTGTGGGCATGGATCCTAAAATGGAACGATGTCTACTCCTGTTTTCCTTGAATTTATATAGGAGCCTTTGTACTGTTTTATTTGTTTGTGTTTCTGTTAGAATTATTGTAAATCACTATAATTACTATTGCTGATCTTTATTTATTTTTTCTGTCTTATTATCAGCGAAATAACTGAAAAAGAACCCAACCAGTAAAAATAAAATTTGAATTTGCCTCCCCCCCACCCCCCCCCCCCCCCCCCCCCCCCCCCAAATTTTTGTTAGCATGGAAAAGGTTTTGAGCCCTAGTTCCTTCTTGAGGGTGCTGGTCCAGATTTAAACCCTTGTCCTGTATTTATACAGTAAACTGAATCGTGTTGCTTAGTTCTATAATTTAGTTACAATATTTTAGTTTTTTATTTTTGTTAGGCACTTGAGGGGTGAGGACATAAACTCACTTCAACCACAAGAACTAATAGCAATTGAGGCATCCCTAGAAACTGGTGTAGACGCAGTACGTGCAGCGCGGGTAAATATTCTTGAGTTTGTTTTCAATTTCACAATAGTCATTTTACTTTGTTTATGAATGAACAGTGTAGAGATTGTATCCTGGTAGCTGTCTTTTCATAGTCCACAAGGAAGGCCTTTATCTATTATATTTTCTAGAAACTATCTGTAAATTTAGCGCAGAGGAGATATTTTGGCAAATTTACATCATTTAGAGGGGCATGATGAAAAATTTACTTTACATCCCTTTATGTATATATGCTTTTCAGTGAAATGATTGTTTTAGTTTTGTTTAACAGATGAGAATCTGGGAGGAGCTCAAGAAAAGGGTAAGAGTTGACAAAACAAAAGAGATACCTTATTTTTGGTCTAACAATTTCAAATTTTCTGTTTGCGTTAAATTATTATTTTTTTATAGTTACATTTTTTTTTCCTTTTTTTGATCGCAGATATCAAGGTTGGAGAAGGAGCATAATGAACTCTGCTTTAAATGGGTAATTTTGTTATCATATTACCAAAATACTATACTGCTTGCCCTAAGCTTCAATTGTCTGCTATTTTTATTTTTAGTTTCTTTTATTTATTTATTTATACTATTTATATATCTTAATGTGTCCTTTATGTATGTATATATCCTTTCTTGACCTAGCTAGCTGCGAGAAGTTTCAGTTAGGCACTATGGTTAACGCTAAATTAAACCTCAATTATGTAATTTGCAATCCAAAAAGGCAAGAAAAGACAGAAAAAATTAAGAAGCCCAATTATTTTTGGTCTGTATGCACTGTACTAAGGACCTGACATGATCATTATCACTTTTCCTACATAGGGAAGTTATGGTTAAGATATGAATCTTTTAAATTGTGGGATTGTTTTGAAATATCTTGATTTAATTGCATCATTTTTCTCTTCTGAAATGTGGCAGCATAAACAAATGCCGATTGATGCTACTAACTTGAGAGAGATGGATCTCGGTTATTACCAGGTGGACAGAGAGTTCCCTCCGCAAATTCCTATGGCCTTTCGTGTACAACCGAGTCATCCGAATTTGCAAGACAATTAATATATACTATGTAGGATTGTTATTTGAGACCATCTAACGTTGGATTTTACTATTTATCGTGTTTGGCTATTAGGTTCAGTCTGGAGTTTTAGCATAAAAGATGTTGTGATGTTTTTTTGTGGAGTGCTCTCCAGTTGTCAAGGCTATATGATGGGCTTTAAACTAGACTTACCATCATAACCAAAATTATATTTGCTGTATTGTTAATTGTTTCCATCCTTATTACTGTATTAATCTTTATATCAGTCACATATTTATGAACTGATGGAAAATGGCCATAGTTGAACCACTAGAACTAAGTAAAGATTCAACAAATCGCATGTCACAACACAGTATGTGACCAGAATATTTTGGCACCAAATTTCTCCAACATAATTGCTTCCAATTTGTTCAATAGCACACACCAATCTAGAGAAGCTTCCAGATCATTCAAGAAACCAATTGTACAAGCTGTTACATATATTCCAATAACACAAAAATTAATTTATTTTACATCAAGAAAAGAATGAAACCATTCCATATGCACAACAAATATTGCTGCTGTCATCTAAGCACATCTGTATTCGCCATTTTAGGCCCACTATCCCCAGGTGAAGCAGTGAAAGTATTACCAACTTCACCACACCCAACTCCTAATCCTAGTCCTAGTGGGACTGGCCGGTCAGGTATCTCAGGCACATCAATATCTCCTTCCAACATCCTCAGAGCCTCGGCAATAGTTGGTCGCAATGCTACCATAACATGTGCGCACAAAATCCCAACTGACACAAATCTCTCCATTAGTCCCTTGGCAATAGTATTAGGGCTCGAATCAAGGACCAATGACTCATCCAATACTTCACTTGTTCGGCCTGCTTTAAAAAGTGTCCATGCCCAGTCTGTGACCAACACAATACCAGACGGGTCTGACATGTCAAGGGCCCTCCGGCCTGTCATAATTTCCAACACCAAAACCCCAAAACTATACACATCACTCTTCTCTGTTAGCTGTCCATACAATGCATACTCTGGGGCCAGGTATCCATGGGTACCAGCAACTCTGGTAGTTAGATGTGACTGACCCTCTTTGCTCTGCCTGGCCAACCCAAAATCAGCAACCCTTGCCCGAAACTCACTATCAAGTAGTATATTAGTTGCCTTTATGTCCCTGTGGTAAATTGCTGGTTTAACACCATAATGCAGATAAGCGAGCCCTTTGGCAACATCTAGTATAATGCTTTTCCTTTGGTTCCAACTTAGGGTCTTGTTCTTATTGCCAAATATATACTGTTCTAAAGATCCATTTGGCATAAAGTCATATACAAGGAACCACTGCTTCCCCTCGTCAATATCATCATCAGATATGCAACACCCACGTAAAGGCACCAAGTTACGGTGCCGTAAGTTGGAAATAATCTCCACCTCATTACGGAATTCTTCGTCACTTCCTTCCATATAGGGGTCTAGAACTTTCTTCACAGCCACATGGCTACCATCTGGCAATATGCCTTTGTAAACAACCCCAAAACCACCACGACCAATTAAGTTTGATGGAGAGAAATTATTAGTTGCCTTGCTCAGTTCTTTTATGTCAAACATTGTGGCTCCAGTGTTTGGCCTAGGATAAGAAAGCTTTCCCTCAGACCCACCATCCATTTCTCCTTTCAAATACATCTTCTTCCTTCTCTTAGACCTTTTAAAAAGCAACAAACCTATGCCTGATACCAATATGACAAAAAGAGCAGCGGCTGAGACGGATGATGCAATAACAGCAGTGTGATTTTTTTTCGATTTTGAACTGGAAGTTTGGTTTGAAAGTGCAAGACCCAGTATGCAATTGGCGGTCGGGGGGTAACGTGGGCCCTGCAAGTTAACTATACCAGCAGCATACACCACTGTGAGGTAAAAACAAGGTGTGGCATGTGATGTATTGCCATCCATGGCTGTTAAATTGGAAGAAACCTCAATCCCAGCATTTAGACAAGATGAGCATTTGCTCAAATCATTTAGATTTGAATCACAAGCAGAATTAAGTAATGTTGTATTTCCCAATCTCTTAACCCAGTCTTGCTCGGTTTCGACCCCATCACAGTAATTGGGGGTTATGATAAATTGATCAGGGGTAAAACAAATTGAAGTGAGATTTGAAGAGAGAGAAAGGGGAGAAGAGGAGAGCTTTGCCTGGAACACTGAAAGACATGATGCTGACGTGGGAGTGTCAGGTAGCCGAAAGAAGCCAGTGTTGCGAAGGCGCTCAGAAAAGGAGATACCAAAAAGGCTGAGGAGTGTCTGGCAACAGTCTGTCAGGTTCGACGTGGCCGGCTCGCATGAACTGTAGTCCCATGGGAAGGTGGGCACGTAGGATAGGTCGAGAGGACACGTGGAGTTACCTGATTCGCTTGCCCCCGAGGCCAGTGAGAGTACCAGTGTGCATAGAAGGAGCGTGGAGAGAAGAACAGGCGGTTTGGTTCGATCAGGCATTTCGTCGAACAGGTTGTGTGTTGTGAGGACTGAGAAGAGAACAGAAGAAGTGATATTATGCCGATTGCCAGATCGGGTAATGTGGAGTGTCTGAGGGTTAGTTGGTACTTGGGTAGACAAAATTTTGAATGGGCGTGGTTTTGTGGTAGGTGTCTACATGTATTCAGAAGAAATTTAATTCATTAATTATGTAACAAAACCAATATACGTAATTCAAATACAATTAATTTTTTATTTAATTTTATAATAACATACTATTGAAATATAGTAAATTTTATTTTTATTAAATAAATAACATACAATTAACTATTTGTACGACATTATAACTCGTGAAATTCGGAAATTGTTTACATATATCTTAAAAAAATTAAATATAATATTAACATCAATATTTTTCAAAATTTTTACACCAAGACTTCCGAATCATATCTTAGTACATGAGCCCACATAAAAGAGTTTTTTCTTGGATAGCCACTATCAAGGAGCCCACAGAAAGAGTTATGCACCAGGTCTATGCTTGTTATTTGGTCTACGAAATGGGTGTTTCTCAGGCGGCGATAAATTAATAAAATTATGAAGCAAAATTAGGAAAGCAAAAGATACTGATCTAATCTGCTAATCCTGTGAGACTGGAACCGATGAGAACTTTCCTACGAAGGTGTCGGCAGTTGAGTCGACCAACACAACAACGAGTTATGTATTTACGGATACGCAAATGAATGTATTATTGTATTAGAAAAATGCTAAAGAAAAAACAGAAAGATTTTTAGCAAGGGACACGTGATGACTCGATGTTGTTAATTTCATATCCTTTCCTACCCTGACAGGTTCTCGGCTGTAGATTTAATATGTTGTTTATTTTATATTAGCGTTTGTAATATTTAATTTTTTTTTTTCAAAAGAATTACATGGACGGATTCGTGCTGGGAAATTTTCAATGTGGGAAAAGACACTTAATTACTTTTTAGAAATATTATTTTGTTCGGTCAATTGTCCATTAATTTGACATCAATAAAACTTGATCGTCAACCACGTGCACATTTTTAATAATCGACGACTGATAGCAAAAAAAAATCAAATCAGTATTCTTTTTTTTTTCAATTTGGTTAATTCATGACTTCATGTTTCGCAGTTGCGTGGGATAATTTAAATGTGTGAATGTTAGAGATATAATTAGTATAGAATTATGGTTAGATAGGAGATAAACGAGGTTGTATGATGATTGAAGATTGATATCAATAAAGACTATAGAGAGTTGGCAAGAGATGCATAGTTGGAGATGGTTAGTAGTGAACTTAGTCTAGTCTATATATACTCAATGTAATTGTAATCATTTGAATCAATTCAATACAAAATCTATTTCTTATCAGTGAACCATTATTCAGCCAACTTGAATAAGATTGAACGCTATATTTACTATAACAAATAGCGGTGTAGAAATTTTCTTTTCCAATTCATAATGAAAGAATATTTTAATATCAAATGACAAAATCTAGATAAGATACCTATAGTTATTATGAGAAAACATTATTGAACAATAAATAGTCTTTATTCTCTTTTTCGTAACTAGCTAGTAGTCAATTATTGTACTGTTATCTAATAGTTAAGGTTTTCCTATAAAACTACCCTACATAAGCTCAATAGATTTTAAAAAGGTACAAACAGTTTCCAACAGGAACAGGATTTAGTATTATTTATTTAGTTATTTCAAGATTATAAATTTGTATGTCTTTTTGTCCAATATAAGTTCTTTCCACTTTAGTTGGCAATTTGGTTCTTAATTAAGGCGGCAAAGGATTAGCTCTTGCTAATTTATAGTCAAATAAACTTGTTTAGATTTGTTTCAAATTTGGAACAAGAAAAATTCGTTGAAAATGGAATGAGAAAAAAATTAAAAAAATAGATTTAATAGGAAAAGGTATTTAGTTTTGTCGAAGTATTTAGAAATATTATGATTTATGATAGATAAGGTTAAATTTACTTGAAATTTATCCTTAACTAATAGTTATTGCATACTAATTAGAGTTAATTAAGATTTCTTTATTTGCATAATAAAATAATTGATCAATCGATTAATTATGTTGTACATTTCTGGTCGGATCGGATTGGATTAAACAAACAAATTAAGGACATAATCATGAAGTGGTGTTGGAAAGTGTATCTTTCTCCAAAAGATTATCCAGTATTTAAAAATTTTAATCCGCACTCCATCTATCTTAGGCTCTTAACTACAAAAATTTTACATAAAAGGGGCGTGATTAGATTGCTTAAGACCAAAAAAAAAAAAAAAAAAAAAAAAATTGAGGAAGCGTATTATAAATTTATAATTATACGCGCACAACTTCTTAAATCCAAGCGAAATGTTTGTGGTTCTTGCGGAAAGACATGAAATAGATGTTCTAATATTGTCATTATCAACCCATCACTATCATAATTTGTCATCCTTTCTACTGGAACTTTCCCTAAGCTAAAAAAAAACACAGCATTATCGAAGGTCAAACATAAATAAGATATTAATATATTAGGGCACTTACCTTACCTGGCCTAATATTATGGAAAAATTGTCCTTCAAGACCATAAGAAAAATAAAGCTTTTCCAATTTCCATGTAGTTTGTCTTTCTTTAGCTCTTCCCAATTTTTATTTGTATGGAACCATTGCATTGTTTGTTCGAAGGGGAAAAAAAGTACAAAGAAAAAGAAAATTTTGGTATTCTAGATAGATTTAGAATCTTTTTAGGCTGCTCAATTTAAGTTTGACCGATTAACTATTCGATATACATCGCTTGAAATTTCTACTCAAATTATTTGACTCAATGTCTCAACAGGAGCCGGACTCCGTATCTAAAATTCTAAATAGAGCTTTAATCATCGTGGCAGTTTCTTCTCATTTTCTACTTCAGTCTTAACAGTTTTCTACATTTTTGGGTGTTTGGTTGTGACTCAAGTCTTAAAGTTACGCATTCTTAAGTCACCAAACACACTTTACATAAGATGCATAAGGATGTATAACTTATTATATCTAGAGAGATGATTTAAATTATGCATTCAATTTATTTCCCACTATACCTTTCAATTTATTACAATAATAAAATAATAATTAATAATATAAATATTAAGTATTTAATGTTGTTGTTATGTCCTAGAAGTCAATATTTAATGACTTAATTTTTTAGTTTATGTTATTGATGATATTTGATCATTTGTTCCCAAAGTTTATTATTGATAGATCATTCATGTTGAGGATCTGAATTGTAGATCTTTATGGATCATTCATTAGAACGACAATAATAAATATAAATCGTCCATAATCTTGATAATTAACAAGGAACATTAATTGTCATAAAAGATTAGTATGCAAGTTAAGTGATGATTATATTCTACAAATCATAGGTAAAGAGTTACCAACTTAATTGCATATGTATATATTATGGAACATAATACATGACATGACCCAATGAAATAAACATATGGATTGTGTTATGTGTCATTGTTTATTTCATATGAGTTTAATTCTAAGTTTGAGATGTTCAACTTTTCCACATGAGGATATGTTCTATAAATGTCGTCTAACGTTGATTCCTAATAAAGGCTGCTATACGTACTTTATTTATGCTCTCTTGAATTGTGCGGGGAAAAAATGTTCGTCAATAAAACCGTATGTCCCTCATTAGTATACCTAATGAGTGATGATATCTGTTTGAGCCCCTTGATGGAGTTGGATTGTTTGATCAACTTGTACAATCAACTCTAGATCAAGAAATGTATAATCTGCAAGAATGACACATTCCTATCTTGGATTATATAATGATACCATGTGACATAAGAATCAAACAATGAAATACTTTTATTTCTTATGTAGAATTGAGATATTGTAGCAGTACATTATTTATGCGAATTGAGAATCATAACGTGTTGCTAGATACTGCTTATGATTATTGGAAATAAATAGTGATTTATTGTCCATGACTAACATAGCATAAATCCTCAAAGGGTCACACAAATAGGACTTTGACCACACAATGCATTATCTATTTATTCGCAACAGTGAGTATTGCAAAAATATGATAAGTTGATTAATTAATTATATACCGTTATGAACCGTTATAATTAATTAAGTCAAAGAGATCATATAGAAAAAAAAAATTAATGCATTATCTAATCCCAAAATAATTATTAATGAGTTAATAATTAATTTTAGATCAACATATTTTAATATAAAATGGTTATATTAGTTAATTGGGTCGTTATTTAATAGGAAAATATATAGTCCAATTACAGAGCAAACTAATGGGACTTTTAATTAGGTGAATTAAAGACCCAAATGAGTGTGAGAAGTGGCCCAACAAGGCCCATTTCGTGGGCAGCCATAAAGTGGCATGAGGTGTAATTTTTGGAATGTTTTTTTCTAGGGTTTGAGCTCTATAAAAAGACCTCTTTGGAGGCTCCAAGAGTTAGCTCTTCTCTCTCCTCTCTCTCCCTCTTGGTGGAGGCGCCATTCTCTCTTCCTCTTTTGGTCATGTGTTGAGCTCTCTTCTCCAATTAAATAAAAAATTTAATTGTTAGAAGAGAGAAAGCTAAATGAATTAGGCTTGTTCTGTTGGAGTTATGTCCTAGAAGTCAATATTTAATGACTTATTTTTAGTTTATGTTAATGATGATTTTAATCATTTGTTTCTAGAGTTTATTATTGACAGATCATTCAGGTTGATGATCTGAATTGTAGATCTCTGTGGATCATTCATTAGAATGACAATAATAAATCTAAACCGTCCATAATCTTGATAATTAACAAGGAACATTAATTATCATAAAAGATTAGTGTGCAAGTTAAGTGATGATTAAGTTCTACAAATCATAGGTAAGGAGTTACCAACTTAATTGCATATGTGTATGTTATTGGAACATAGTACAGGACTTGACCCAATGAAATAAACATATGGATTGTATTATGTGTCATTGTTTATTTCATATGAATTTGATTCTATGTTTGAGATGTTCACCTTTTCCACATGAGGATATGTTCAATAAATATCGTCTAACGTTGATTCCTGATAAAGGCTGCTATAAGGACTTTATTTATGTTCTCTTGAATTGTGCGGGAAAAAGTTGTTCATCAAGAAAACCGTATGTCCCTCATTAATATACTTAGTGAGTGATGATATCTGTTTGGGCCCATTGATGTAGTTTGGATTGTTTGGCCAACTTGTACAATCAACTCTAGATCAAGAAATGTATAATCTGCAAGAATGACACGTTTCTATCTTGGATTATACAATGATATCATGTGACATAAGAATCAGACAAGGAAATACTTATATTTCTTATGCAGGATAAAGATATTGTAACGGTACATTATTTATGCGAATTAGGAATCATAATGTGTTGCTAGATACCGCTTATGATTATTGAAAATAAATAACAATTTATTTTCATGGCCAACATAGCATAAATCCTCAAATAGGGTCGCACAAATAGGACTCTAACCACACTGTGCATTAATTGTTTATTCGCAACAGTTAGTATTGTGAAATATGATAAGTTGATTAATTAATTATATACCGTTATGAACCGTTATAATTAATTAAGTCAAAAGGATCATATGGAAACAATTTAATGCATTTGCTAATCCTAAATTAATTATTAATGAGTTAATAATTAATTATGTTCAACTTACTTTAATTAGTTTGAGCTAATTGGGCTTCTACTTAATTGGTCAATTAAAGGCCCGATTTAAGGAAAAATGAAAAGACAATTAAAGGGATAGTTTATTGGGCCATTGCACATTTGAAATAGCCCAATAAAGCCCCTTTAATTTCAGCTAGGAGCCCTAGTGGCAAACTTGTAAATAGTTGGAAAGAAGGATGAGAGTTGTTGGCTATATAAAGGAGTTTTCTCTTGGAAAAACCTTAGCCGTCTCCCTTTCTCTCTTTTCCTCCATCCTAACCGCCACCCAAGGGGCTTTCTTCTCCCTTTAGCTCATGTGTTGAGCAATCCACCTCTCTTCCTCTCCATAAATTAGTTAGTAGAAGAAGAAGTAAGGTGATTGGATTAGCTAGAAGCTCAAGAGAACTAGCATTCTCTAGGAGCTTGTGGTTGGATCATTGGTGGGCTAGAGGCAACCGTTGGTGGT
This sequence comes from Rhynchospora tenuis, assembly GCA_027725995.1. Taxonomy (NCBI): domain Eukaryota; kingdom Viridiplantae; phylum Streptophyta; class Magnoliopsida; order Poales; family Cyperaceae; genus Rhynchospora; species Rhynchospora tenuis. The sequence continues at coordinate 195,506,823 of CM050888.1, forward strand.
GGAGCGCGCACCCCATCGACTCCAAGTGAAAGGAATCGAGCCTCTTTGTTGCTACACAAAGAGAGGTATAAATCTCCTACTCTCATCTCATGAAATGCTTGTGAATGACTCTAAAGCCTAGATCTTGTGTGTTTAGTTGTTGTTTCTTGCTATTTGATGACACAAAAATGAAATTAAACACTTTCTAACATGTTCTTGGGTGTACTAGTATATACCTTAAGAACGTGGTTAATCTCCTTGGTGGACTCGAGGGCCAGGGACTTGACGGTGGCGGTGGCGGTGGAGAAGGCACGTCATCAACTTTTAAGCCAAGGATTCGAGTCTCTTTGTTGCAATACAAAAAGGGGTATAAATCTCTTCCTTGTTCTCTCTTATTTGGTGTGTTTGATGGCTTGTAGCACTAGATCCAAGTTGTTTAATTGTTAATTAAGCTAATTAGTAGTTTAAAATTAAAATTGAACACTTTCTAGCATTTAATAATACTTAAAAATAATAATATTTAATAATTAAAAATTAATTACTAATAATATTTACTAAGTAACAATAATTATCAAAATAATAAAGATTAATTATTATAATTAATAATTACTTATTAAAAATAATAACGACTTAATAATAATTATTATTAGTATTAATTAAAATAATTAATTAATAATATTTTTAATATCTAATAATTAATAATATTTATAATTTTTAATTAATAGTAATTATTAATATTTCATAATAATAAAATGATTTATTATTATCATAAATATTTAAGTTTTATAATAATTAATAAATAACAATAATTAAAAATTAATAAAATTTAATTATTATTATAAACTAATAATTCATAAATAATAATAATGATTTGTTATGATATGAGGACATTTTAATCTTTTCACATTAATATATGCATACATAAGTTTTGTTTTCTTATTTAATAACCAAACATCCATTACATAACACTACATAAGTACTTATGCATCCTTAAGTTATGCAATTCCTTACTTCACGACTAAACGCCCTTTCTCTTTAAAAAAAATGTTTTCTACACTTCAATGTGATATTTGCTAGCATCACTCGGCTTTTTCAATGGATCTAATTTGCGAACTAGTTTTTAATTGAAGGTTTGTAGAGAAATATCTTGAGGCCCAAAAGCCCAATTTTCGTTTTATGGCTATATTTGATTTTCTGTACATAGTTGGAAAACTTGAAATGATGAAAATATAATCGGTTAAATGCAAAGAGGCTGACTTGACTTCGCACTGGGAAGCGCCCGAGAAAAATGCGATGAAAGCTGCGAGAGCTTCAAATCGGGTTTAAAATATCAAATTGGAATGGGAACTGGGAAGCGCCCGTTACCGAGTGGACTAGATTCTGGACTTTAGAGGCATCGAAACTGGATGCAGAATTTCAATGGGCCGGGTTGCCGACTTGCGGAAGTGCCCTTCTTCGGGTTATGTTGACCTGATTTATAAATGGCCGAAAGAGTTGTCCTCAAATTTGAAGAATTTTCTCCTTCATATTAATCATATTTTTAGTTAGAGAAAAATCGATTTATGCCATTTCAAAATTTTGAAATAAGAAGCATAGCATCCAAAAGTTATATCTTTAAAAAATATCACTCCAAATTTAATTAATATAGAAATAGGAACTTGTACACCCATCTTTATAGGCAAATTTCTTGTTAACCTAAATTCCCCCTAATATTTTTTTCAAAAAACTTTTAAATTCCAAAATTTTGTAATTTTAAAATTTTAATAAATTTCGAAATTATAAAATTATAAAACTATAAAATTTAGGAACTTCTAAAATTTTTCATTTTAAAAGTTTAAAATTTGTAATTTTTAAAGTTTATTAAATTTATAATGATACATTAAAAGAACCAAAATCTGTAATTTTAAAATTTTAATAAATTTATAATAATAGTAATAATAAAGAACCAAAATATCTAATTTTAAAATTTTAATAAATTTCAAAATTTCAAACTTCAAAAATTGTAAAAATTTGGGTTCTAAAATTTTGTAATTAAAATTTCAGAATTTCAACATTTGAAATTATAATTCCAAATTTTAAATTTCAGAACTTGAAATTTCAGAATTTTCAAATGTAAAATTCGAAAATTTATAATTTTGAAAATCTTAAAAGTTTTGCTTAATTTATTATTTCAGATTTGAAAAGGGAGGGCATTGTGGTAAATATGAAAAATTATGTATAGAAATGGACATATAAGTGCCAAATTTCTAAATAAATTCGATTTGGAGTGTCATTTTTCAAAGATATAACTTTGTAGTGACATTTTTCTAATTTTTAAGTTTTAGAGTGGCATAAATCTAGTTTTTGTTCTTTTTATTAGTATTTTATGCCATGTAAATTTTGATAATTTGGAAAATGCCACTCTTAAATTACTAATTAGATTTATGCCACTATAGAATTATTAAAATTAGTTTTATGCCACTATTTTTACGAAAAACGTACTAAATTCTAAAAGTAGCATCATCAAACCTGCCATTATTTTTAGTAATGACCAAATTACCCCGGATGAAATAAACCCTAAAAAAATTGCGGCACTGAAGGGAAAAATGAAGGCACGAAGGATGGATTAATATGCTATCAATTTCTTCTCCATGGATAGTTTAATTCTATGTTCTTATCAAGATTCTCTATTTTTTCTATTATTTTCCATGGACGAAATTCACTTATGAGTTATGACACGTATAAGAAATTTCATGAACGTACGTACAAAGAAACTTTGATGGAACTTTCTTGAATATTCACTGCATAATGAACAAATAGCTTAGAAATGGAGATATATCTATCGTGTCATTCCATAAACTATAGATTCTTTCAATATTTTATTATTATTATTAAACAAAAATAAAGGAAGATATATCTGATGGCACGTTTTCAAAGCCATGATCCACATTCCATGGAGCTAGTAATGTAAAATTTGTTAGTTAACATGGAAGATTATAAAAATCGTTAAAGCATTCACTATCATTTAGATTTTTAATTTTTTCCACAAAAGAAGCATGAAACTAATTTTCTATGTTTTAAACCACTATTTTAATGCTCTAATGGTATAAAATTAATTTTTATATTTTTTACAGTGACATGAAACTCATCTATAGTCTATAGTATTAATTAAAAGCCGTGGTGCTATGATATGCGGTAATCTGAGCCGTTCGTTCATTTACACTGAAATCTGATAGTTCCTTTTTATATTTTTATAAATTAAAAATAGCCGTATCAATTAAAAATAGTCCTACCAATCATTAATATCAGGAAGATTTTTTTTGGCAGAAAATTTATGTCAAGTTTATATAATGACATTTTATAAAAGAAATTACTAATTTTGGACTTACAAATTTTTGTCTATAAATTTTGACAAGTTTTTTAGGCAGATTTTTTATATTTGACATTGGAAATTTTGACAAGTTTGACGAAATATATTAAATTATTCATTAATCTAAAAAACATAGCGCAGCGAAGCTGCGACTGCCATGTCTAGTTTTTATTAATTTGTAGTGATATAAAACTAATTTATCATTTAGTGATGGCATTTTTCTAATTTCAAATTTTTATAGTGACATATTTAAAATGGTAAAATTGTCATACAAATAAGCCGATGGCATAAAACCAAATTTTACTATTTTATAGTGGCATAAAAATAATTTTACTAATTTCCACAGTGGTATAAAACCAAATTTCTAATTACAAAAAAATTACTACAAATATTGTAAAAATATAAATATTTATATACATATATAAGATTATTCATACATTGTATGTTTATAATTGATATTATTTTAGCTAATGTATAATAAAATTTAAATCTTAATCATTATTTAAATATTTTATAAAAATATATGAAGGGACCAAAATGCAAAAATACAAAAATTAATATAAAACTTAGGCAACAACAGCTGGATTCGGAAGAGTGGAATTGGGGGTAAAAAAAAACTATTAACGCGGTCACGCTAATAGTCAATAGGAATTGACGCGCCGATAATCCGCTTTATACTGCTAAAATTTTAAATATTTTGTATATGGTATTTAACTGTTTATTAAAAAAAAATTCAATTGTTTTAATTATGAAATCTACGTACCCATCAAGTAACTGCGAGCGATGCTTTCCGACTGTGAAACAAGATTTATTGATTCAAAATCCGTCGGAGGACTTTGTAGATTTTTAATGTTGATAAACTTTTAAACATTCACTAACAAGTATTATATACATTGGTTTAAAGAAACATCAAGGAATTGGTAGAAGCTTCATCAATGTAAATATGTAATGCGCTGCCGTTATTATGTTATAAAATGGAAAACTAGCGGAACCAAAGTCAACGACTCACCATTTGTTGAACTGGTATTCTCGTTGACATTTATGATGGATCATAAATTGGGAGGATTCTCTCTCCTTCCCAATAAGCTCATAATAATCCCCAATATAAAGAATATCCAACCAAGGAGGCCTGTTACTAAAGCTGAAAACATTTTATGCATAATTATAAGGTGTGAAGCACCATCTCAGCTCCTGTGAGTTACCTTACCTATTATGATTAAAAAATTTTACTATCATATATATATATATTTTTTGGCGGTGTATGTGTTGGTGTTTTGGTTTTTTTTTTTTTTTTTTTTTTTTTTTTTTGGGGGGGGGGGGGGGGGGGTTGTGGTGATTTATATCCGTCATATTAAAAACTAATTAAGACGACTTAAATTTGATATACTTAGTGTAAAAAATTTAGAAAAAAAGTTAAATTTAATGCTAAGGCCGAGATATTCATTTAGATTAAAGAAGGGAATAATTTTCAAACAGAATTTCAAATTTCTTAAACAAATAAAATAAGTAAACATATATATAAGCAATAATCAATAATAAACTGAACCAAAACTAAATGAGGGTAAGTTGAGTTAGTTATTAACTTAGATAGTGTCTTAGATAGTGTACTTCTATCTATGAACATCAGGTGATCATTCGGTGTTAAGTGAAGACCTGTTGCCGCTAGCCTGAGGTAGTAACTGATACAGCCGGACAAATGTTTCGCTAACGTCCAGACTAGTCCGCTCTCCTGCCTATCATATCAGGTTTTTAATTCTTCCTTATAATTAAAACTATTTATGCATTCATCTTTATCTACACATCATTCTTATTTATGTTGTAAATTGTGGAACTTTACAATCTATATGTTTGAACTTATTACCAGAAAACGTATCCATCCAATGCGTGGACAGATAAAACTTTTAAAAATATTTATACTTCAACAAAAATTATAGATGATAAAAATACTCTTTTTTCAAAATGGAAAAATAACTATTACTGTAATCAATGCCTTCTACATTTGAGATGTAAAATGAAAACTTAACATCATATAGTTTATCAAATCGATTAACGATATATATAGGAGGTGGGTACAATTAGGAATAAGAAGAAAAGAAGCATTCTTCCAAGAACACTTCCGACCCGACCCTAGAATAAGGAATAGAGAAGAAAAAGTTTGAATAAAATAATATTATTTTTCAAGAGTCATGGGATGGGCCTCACGGCAATCAATGCAAATCAGAATTTATTCATATAAGTAATATTATAATATTGTTATGATATGATTATTATTGATTATTTTATTATAATATTATTATTACATTTTTATAATTTTACAATATTAATTATTTTATAGTTTTATTATAAAATTTGTTTTATTATGATAATAGTATTGTTAATATTATTTCATTATGATACTATTATTATAATATTTATATTTTCTAATATTATAATATTCTAATTATTACTTATTTTGTTATTCTGATTAATTTTTTAATAATAATATAATTACTTTTTATAATATAATAATAATATTATTATTCTTAATATTATTATTTAATAATAATAAAGAAATTATTATTTTATTTTACAATATCAAATATTAGAATAACTTAAGAAAGAATAATAAATCAGAAATTGGTTGGAAAAATTAAAGGAATGATTTTTTTTTCTTCCATTTTTATTCTAAATTCACCATCTAAATAATATTCTTCTTTCTGTAATACTCTTCCTACTCTTTTCGGAATAACACTCCTTTTAATTTTTCTTCCAAAAAAAGTTCTTCCTTGCTTATTTTCAAACAATCCAAACACACCCATTATGCAGAAATCGACATCTTTTGAATTTTTGATAAAATATTCCTGGAATACATGATCATTATAATTTTGTCATTTTAGGCTCCATTTAATTAAGATGGCTGGCCCTATCGTTGTGTCTACACTTGTAAAGATTGTAGGGGAAAAGTTAGGCTCAGCACTTCTAAAAGAATTTAGCTCATTATGGGGTGTGCAAAATGAACTCGAGGCACTAGAAAGTGTCGTATCAACCATCAGAGATGTGCTAGATGATGCTGAACAATGCGGTTTAAAGAATAAACAAGTCTACAATTGGTTAATGAAGCTCAAAGAGATTGTATATGATGCTGATGATCTATTAGATAAAATCTATTTGGAAGCTGGAAAAGCCAAATCATATGGTCAAACAAGTAGAGTTGGAAACTTCGTATCTAATGCCAACCCACTCAAACCATTAAAATTGATCAATAAAATTAAATCAGTAAATAAAAGACTCGATGCTATAGCAGCTGAAAAAGAAAAGTACCTTTTGGAAAATTTGGTTGTTGCGTCTAGAAAAATATGTATTGAAAATCGAGAGACATTTTCTATTATAGATAAAGATAGTATTTTTGGAAGAGGGGATGAGAAAGAGGACATTGTAAGTCAATTAAAGCAGGCCGATGGTAATGAAAATGTCTCTGTTATTTCAATTGTTGGTTTAGGTGGAGTGGGAAAGACAACCCTCGCACAATTAGCTTATAACAACGAGGATGAGTTGAAGGGATATTTTAATCCCAAAGTATGGATCTACGTGTCTCAAGATTTTAATGTAGGAAATATTGTGAGAGTAATGATGGATTTAGTTTCCAAAGGTGAATGTAAACTTCAGAATTCTAATAACCTCGCTGAAGAACTCCAAAAACATTTAAAAGGGAAGAGGTTCTTAATTGTCTTGGATGACATTTGGAATGAGAACCAAGAAGAATGGGAAAAGCTTAAAGTTATTTTAAAATGTGGTGCAATTGGAAGTAAAATAATTGCAACAACACGATCTTTGAGAGTTTCACAAATAATGGAATCCACCTCCATCATGTTGAAGTGCTTTTCGGAAGAGATGTCATGGATGTTGTTTGAACAAAAGGCTTTTAGTCAATGTGAGAGGCAACTAAATTCTCGGATCTTACAAATTGCAAAAGAAATAGTGAAGAAATGTGGGGGAATACCATTGGCATTAAAAGCATTAGGGAGCACCATGCGGTCCAAAAAGAGTTTGGAAGAATGGCTTGCCATAAGAGATAGTGAAATATGGGAGATAGATAGTGCAAGTCCAGTTATGGCATCTTTAAGGCTGAGCTACTCCAATTTGCCATCCCAATTAAAGGAGTGCTTCACTTATTGTTCAATCTTGCCGAAAGGCCAGTACATCTACAAAGAAGAGCTAATCAATCAATGGATAGCTCACACCAGAAGTATGGTGTGTATGGAGGCGCACAAGGGAAATGAATATTTTGAGCAACTAGTACAAGTATGTTTCCTCCAAAATGTTGTCGAAGATACTTATTTTGGAAAAGTGAGATGTAATATGCATGACCTGGTACATGATCTAGCTCAGTCTATCGCCAGTCAAAAATTTATTCTCATCAAGGATACAGACAAAGTGGCAAATAAAATTGATGACTGCAAATATCTGTCTTTAATTAATTTTGAAGGGAAAGTAAAACCAACCAATATTAAAAAAGTGCATGCACTTCATATTAAAGGTGGTGCTCCCAATGTGATGAGTATAATTTCTAAAGCACAAAGCATGCGATCGCTTTTCTTGGAAGGAATAGAAATGGATACATTACCTAGCCACATCTCAAAACTTATTCATTTGAGGTACATTTGCATTTCAGGATGTAAGTTTACATCAATTCCAGATGAATTTGGTGGCTTATGGAATTTACAAGCATTATATTTAAGGTGCCAATATATAACATATATACCAGAATCTATTGGTAAACTTATTAGCCTAAGAACCCTCGAACTATACCTTTATAACCTCAAATGTTTACCAGAATCAGTCTATCGATGTCAAAGCCTTCAAAATTTGATTGTATATTCTGAACAAATCAAGAGTATTCCTAAGTCCTTGGGTATTCAGTCATTGAACTTTTCAGGTCGCTCTAAACTTAAGAGAGCACATGATGATGCTTGTCGACATTTTTATTCTATAAGGAACATTAATTTGAGTGGTTGTTCGGAGCTTGAGGAAGTTCCTTTTTCAATTGGAAGCCTTATTTACCTTGAGAACCTCAAGCTATCACATTGCACAAAACTCAAATGGTTACCGGATTCTGTTGGCAATCTAAAAAATCTGCATGTTATGAATTTAAGTAGATGTAGGAACCTTGAGAAAGTTCCTGCTTCAATTGGAAACCTTGTCAGCCTTGAGATTCTTGACCTGTCATTCTGTGAAAAACTCAAATATTTACCTGAATCAATTGGTAATCTAATTAATTTGCATACTATGAATTTAGAATGGTCAAGGATTGAGACAATTCCTTCAAGCATTTTCAAGCTTGGCAACCTTATAACACTAAATTTAGTCAGCGACACCCTAAAAAACAGAGAACTTCCCATCTGTTTGGGAGAATTGAAGAAACTCAGGTACTTATATATAAATACCTACTTTTTTCCTGTTGGTGTTGGTAAATTAACTGATCTGCGATCGTTGAGGTCTTTTCATGTAAGTAGGGAAAATAAATATGCACATATCTCAGAGATAGAACATCTTAACTTTTTGAGTGGGAAATTTAAAATCTCTGGCTTAGAAAATTTAAATGATCCAAGAGATGCTACACAAGCAAACTTGAAAGAAAAGAAAAATCTAGATGACCTAGAAATGAGCTGGGGTCCGGCTGATTTCTTAAATGATAGTTTTGGGCACTGGGTTTCTGTGTTAGAGGCCCTTCAACCACCTTCAAGCATCAAGAGCTTGAAACTATTGGATTATCCAGGAGCAGAGTATCCAAACTGGATGATGCTCTTGAGTGAAAATAACAGGACAACATTTCCGTACCTCACCTCTCTGACCCTTTCCTATTTTAACAAGTGTTCTAGTCTTCCTTCTCTTGCTGAGCTGCCTCACCTGAAGTGTATAAAAATAGAAGGGATGCTATATCTGACAAATTACTGTGGTTATTTTCCTTCATTGGTTGAATTACACCTTTGTGAAATGCCCAATCTAGAGGAGGTGATGACAATAAATTTGGGTGCAAATAACGTTAAGAAGCCAACCTTTCCACGTCTATCTAAATTGGAAATAAGTGGTTGTCCCAAAGTGAAAATACAACCTCTTCTCCCTCCATCTGTTGCGGAGCTAACATTAGAGAAAAGCAACGACGAGCAGCTGGGGGTAGAATTTCTCAACAGAGAGTCCTCCTCTGAGATTTGTTTACCATCTTTAGGTATTAGGGAGTTACATATAAAGAAAATGGAAACACAATTAGCATTCTTGAAACAACTTAGCTCCCTTACGAGATTGATATTTTCAGAATGTGAGGGTAATCACTGCTTACCTGAAAGCATGCGGCACCTCAGCTCCCTCCGAGAACTAGGGGTTTATGATTGCAAAAGTCTCCATGCATTGCCAGAGTGGATGGGGGAACTCAAATCTCTACAATGGTTGGTGATTTGGGGGACCCCCTTGGTAACTTGTCTTCCGCAATCAATGCAACACATCAGCTCTCTGCGTGAATTAACTTTTTGGGGTTGCAAAGGTCTTCGTATGCTGCCTGAATGGTTTGGAGAACTCAAATCTTTAAAATATTTGACAATCGAGCAGACCCCCCTGACCTGTCTTCCCAACTCAATGAAACAGCTCACAACTCTGCAATCTTTATATATATTTAATGGTTGCCATGAACTAAGGAGGAGATGTGAACGTGAAAAAGGAGAGGATTGGCACCTCATCTCCCATATCCCAAGTGTATACATTCGATGAATCTCAAATAGTATTTGCAAGGTAATGGATTGGATGCAATAGCTTGCTCGTTAGTATTTCTAAGTTCTTATTAATATTAACTTTGAAGGTTTAATTGTCTTTCGTGTGATTCTTTCCAGGTCAATTAAAGCTGAAGAAGCATTGTCTACCTCATGATCAAGAGTTATGTATTTACGGTTATGCAATATATGTATTATTGTATTAGGAAAATGCTAAAGGAAAAACAAAAAGACTTTTAGTTAGGGACGCGTGATGATTCGATGTTGATAACTTCATATCGTTTCCTACCCTGACAGGTTCTTGGGCTATAGATTTGATATGTTTATTTTAAATTACCGTTAGTAATAATTAATTTTATTCAAAAGAATGACAGGGGGATTCGGGATTACACTACTAGAATTTCACTTTTCTGAGTCGGAACTCCAATGTATCAGTGTCCCTAAATTAAGCAATGACGTTGAAAGAAAAAAGCGGGCGAGAGAAATTTTAATAAGCGTCGATAGACCGACATATTTTAGCTAGGACGCAGAAATATTCCAAATAGAGACGCGATCAATTTTTGTGAACATGAATCTAATTCGCGTTGGCAGACCGACAGGGGTGCACAAAAAGCCCGTAGCTCGTGACTCGCTCGTGTTCGACTCGATAAAATCTCGTTAATAGCTCGTCCGCTAACAGCTCGAGCCGTTAACGAGACGAGCTACACAGCTCGCGAGCTAAATTGACGAGTCCGAACAGCACCTGGCTCGTTCGTTAGTAGCTCGGTATATTAACGAGCTATCAGCCGTACGATCAAAATGCAAATTAATCCAAGCCGTTGCCACTTTCCTTTAATAATTAAGCACTCAGATGCTCCCTCTCTCCTTTCTCAGCCGTTGCAAATTAATCCCACCCCATCCCCAATTCTCAAATCCAATCCGATGCTCCCTCTCTCCTTTCTCAGTTCATGAAGATTGAAGAACTCTCTTAATCTCCGCCTCCGACACTCCGCCTCCGACACTCCGCACTCCGCCTCTGCACTCTGCACTCCGCCACTCCTCACTCCGACAGTCTCTCCACGTGGATTGAACTCTCCGCCAGTCTGTTCTCTGACTCTCCGCCAGTAGCCACTCCTCACGACTCCGCCAGTCCCTCACGACTCCGCCAGTCCCTCCCGTCTGTACGAGCTAGCTTGAATTGGTACGAGCCAGCTCGTTCATTAACGAGACGAGGTCAAGCCATCCAGTTGAGCTCGTGACCCTAATCGAGACGAGTCAGCTCGGCTCGCTAGTTTGGCGAGACGAGTTCGAACAAGGGTCAGCTCGCCCGTAGCTCGGCTCGTGAACAGCCTCACACATATCAAGAGAGACGTATATTAGTTGGGACGCCTATTCTTTTCCTGACAGAGACGCTAATTTTTTTGTTACAGGCGCGCGTAATATAAAATTAATTACAGTCACTAGTTGACACATATCAACATGAACGCGATAAATAAATTACTGAATTATTTAAATTAAAATGACTTGGTGATCTAATGAGTCTGTATACCGACGCATATAGACATTGTTCTGTATTCTGCTATGTACCAGCTTCAATACCATCCATTCACAGCATATATAAACCCATTCTCGAATTCACAGCATACATAAACACAATATCCGAATTCTCAACATATATAAACCAATACCAAAATCCATTAACAAGTAATCCACAAATACATTTGGAGAGAATTTATTGGTTACACTACATCCATCCATCAAATAAAAATTCAACACAATATGCATCAAGATCCTTCTGCACCATATTTTTCGAAGTGTAATAGTGAGTCATCATTACCTGGTAGAATAAAACAAAATGCAGCAGGTGTTACATATATATATATATATAATTAGGTAATGCATTATTTTGATGTAACATAATATCATAATTGTCTATAAAGTTGGAAGAGTATAAAATGCATGAATTAAAGTAACTAAATGATGCAATGACACCATGCTTTGCGCAAGCATTCTAAAGTATTGCAAATGAAACTACAACAACTAGATAGATGTAATGAAATATACCAGTCATCTTCGATGTCATCTAAATTTGTACCAGGAGTATCATCCTCATATTAGTCATTTGACATGTCACCAACTCCTAGTTGTGATGATTCGTGGTTTGTGTTGGAGAGCTCAGCAGAGTCAACTTGGTCCTCAATACCTAGTTGAGCCAAAAGTTCAGGCACGTCCAACCCTTCGTCGAATGAATTGTCAAACTGATTAGTTGAGTCTTCTTGAAAAAAATCATCTTGTTCAGTTGAATTGCTATCACTAGAAGGAAACTATCGCTTTCTATTGCACTTGTATACAACCCACCAGTCACTTCTCTTCTTCGATGGATACGAAAGATAATACACCTGAAATGCCTGGGCTGCTAATCCAAATGGTTCATCAGGCGAGAGCTTAGATTTGTGTTTGACTTCGACCAACCCATGTTTTTTGTCTATCTTGACACCATTTGTTACATCAAACCAATGACACTTGAAAATGATAACTTTAGGATTGTCAACCCCGTGATATTTGATTTCAACAATATCCTCTAAAATTCCATAATAATCAAGTTCTCCAGCACCATCCGACTCTCCTCTGATGCATACCCCGGTATTATTTTTGGATTTATTTTTCCCATGAGATTTAGTATGGAAATCAAACCCGTTAACTTCATATGCCCCATAAGACTGGTATTCTCGATTTATTGGTTCAAGAGCTAGACTTTTAATGCCAGGATTATGATCAGGCTCGTCCAATAAAGTCCTTCTCAACCATGATGGAAAATCCTTATCTATAATCTGTTGTAGAATCCTATCATTTGCCGGTCGTCTCGTCCTTTTGATTTGCTCTGTATATCTCCTGCGGAAGAATAAAAGAATTAATGTTAGCTGCAAGTACCAAGTACTCGAGAGTAAGATATGAAAATTGAGTTAAAATTCGAATTATACGTACTCTAAATAAGGCTTTATCTCAGGACAATTGTAGAGGACGCAGAGTTTTGCCTTGTGAAAGTCCCCGAGGCTTAAGGTTCTCTTATCACCTCGACTAAAAGCACGCCCTGGATAGCTAAAGACATATAACTGAGGTTCCATAGGGCTATCGATATCCATAGGGCAATCCACATTTTCAGTTTCGTCATTCAGAACTCTTGAGCTGGAATCATAGACAAAATATGACTTGCAATAATCAGATATCTCCTGTGTAAGGTAGGACTCGGCAATTGACCCCTCCATGCGCGCCTTATTGGTGACTCTTTTCCTCGCCTCTTTGATGCGCGCATAGAAGAATGTATTTTACAAGTGTTAATAAAGACGAGAACTAATCGATTAGGTTTAGATTAAACTTGTGCGCCAGTGGTCAGGAGCTTACTATAATTGGTTAGTAAAAAGGTAAATTAACTTAAAAATATGACATAGCATACCTTTCGACCGGATACATCTACCGACAATTCACCGGGCCACCCACTCTAGTCTCGTAGGGAACATGAAGCATGAGATGCTCCATACTGTCAAAAAATGCAGGTGGAAGAAACCTTTCAAGCTTGCACAATATAACAACTGCTTCTTGTTCTAACTGTTTGAGGTACACTGGGTCCAAGTCTCTTGCACAAATCTCCTTACAAAAATTGGATAAATCTGTGAAAGCCTCGACATAGAATCTGGTATGTAGCCGCGAAGTGCAATTGGGAGTATGCGCTCGACCAAGATGTGCATGTCATGACTTTTCAGCCCATTGAAAGTGCAAGTGGTGAGGTTCACACATCTGGACAAATTAGATGCATATCCATCAGGGAACTTTACATCTTCTTTCAGCCACTTGAGAATCTCTAGCTTCTCTTTACGATCCAAAGCAAATTTCACCCTTGGTTTTTTTCTTTCTCCATCAGTGAGATGCAGCTCGGGACGATCACAGAACAATTCCAAGTCTTTACGGGCATTTGCATTATCCTTTGTTTTAGTTGGAACATCCCATACAGTGTATATGACATTTCCACCGACATTATTCTCTCAATGCATCACATCAATATGTGTCTTATCATATTATCGTGCCAATATTCTAGTCGCCAGAAGATAGATTTTTTGGTCCAATTATGATGTTCTCCGTACCCTGGAAATTGATTTAAGGGCGTATCCTTTTCCAATTTGAAATCCGGAAGAGCTTCCACCACCATGCGTACATCCGACCCATCCAGAAGGAGGTCTAGAATTGGATCTCGCACAGCTCTGCCTTTAATGAATTTTTTCTTGTCACCTCTAAATTGATGGTTCTCGGGCAAAAACTTCATATGACTGTCGAACTAGGAATTTTTACCACCCTTCGGTAGTCGGAATCCCTTAGTTTTGTCCATACAACACGGACGTGCTAGTGCACCAGCAGTCATCCACCCAGACAGCACCGAATACGTCGAAAAATCATTGACCGTCCATGTCAGAGCCGCCTTCATTATGAAATTCTCCTTCAAGGAGACATCGTACGTGTCAATTCCGACTGACCACAATTCTTTCAATTCATCAATCAATGGCTCAAGAAATACGTCTATGTCTCGACCCGGGTGATTCGGTCCAAGTACCACGAGGGTTAAGAACATATTCTCTCGCTTCATGATTGTATCAGGCGGGAGATTCAAAGGATAACAAACCACTGGCCAGCAAGTGTAGTGGGGTCCACCAAGGTTGAACGGAGCAAAACCATCGGTTGCTAGTCCCAAACGAACATTACGCGCCTCCGAAGCAAACTCGGGGTGGACCTCATCAAACTTTTTCCAAGCCTCCACATCTGAAGGATGGTACATAATTCCAGGTTTCTCCCTAACACCTTCTTTGTGCCACCGCATCTTCTCTACAGTTGCACGGGTCATGTATAACCTTTGCAGTCTCGGAGTGATAGGCAGATAACGCAAGACCTTCCGCGCAACTAGGACTGGCAATTTGAAATCAATCAACAGAATCTTTCTAATCTCAATTCATTCATAGTTAGATTCAAAAATTGATCATTTCATATAACTTATATATACGATCAAATAATACTATAACGCTGGGTATATTTTCTACAGTGTTTTTTCATGACGTCAGCAATCACGGTTTCCGTCGATCAAATTCATCGTTTTCTCCGCCGTTGATACGCTCTAAGAAATCGTCTCTCCCTTTCAATTCTTTTCTCCATGCTCGCCCCTCTCTCTCGCCTCCTTCAGTCCTTCCTCGAGAGAGAAGGGATAAGTTAACACACATCTCGAGCTGCTGCCTCTCTCTTCACTCTCTCTTCGTTGCAAGCTTTCAAAAGAGAGAGAGAAAAAAAAAATCTCTCTAACCAGATGTAGATTCTGAATTAACAACAGATCCAGAATCCTCTTCATCATTCGTCTCCGCCGACTCCTCTCCCTTCACCGAAGCCACATCACCCGTCTTCGCAATCCTAGATTTGGCGAAGTTCAACAACCTTTCGCTCACCTCCTTAGAGTACAACTGGAGCGCCTTGATCCCTTCCTCGACGGACTCCGTCGACCCATCAGTGGACACAGCGGCGAGCGCCTCCTCCTCGATCGACTGCGCCACCGACTCAGCGTCGGAGGAGGGAACCACGCCGAAGAGATTGGAGCTTGATTTCTCCAGGTTTGGTCTTTCTCGGACTCTTCGGTGCAGCAGCTGCCACCGCGTCGGTAACTCCTTTAACTTGATCGGATTCCCTTTTAATGATTTTTTTTTTCGATTTCTTTCATCACTCGATAAATTGGTTGTCATTCCAATTGACAGAACGGGCAGTGGAAGAGAACTGTTGATTGGTACTCTGCTCAGGTACATCATTAATTTCTCTTTTTTTTTTGGTTATAATTGGAATAGAAAGGAATGATTTGAATGTTATGGTAAGAAAAGCACACCGATTTTACTTGGCAAATTTATTTTGTTTGTAGCTTTGGAAGGCAGGATACTATTTTCGATTCGGAAGTGGGGCCAATGGCTCTGGACGAAATGAGGCAGCATGGGCTAGGTACCGCCGTCGTGTCCGGGAGATGGAAGAAGATGAGAGAGAAAGAGTGGTTAGTTTTCCATTTTTTTTAAATTCAAGTAATTATCTTAGATGTATCTATCTTTTAGCTAATTCTTTCATTACAGTTCGTGTGCTTGTGTGTGATTAAGACTAATACTGATTGTGGCTTTTGTAGGAGAGAATAAGGCGCATGCAGGAAGTGTTCAATAGAGAGAGAAATAAGCGCAGGAGAAGTCCTGAGGCATGGACTAATCATGGTACTGGCTCTGGCTGGCACCAGCAGCAGTTTCAAAGAGACGACTGGTACTACAAAACCGAATATCAAAATTCTAATCAACGGACAAATTACCGATCAGCACCTAACCATAATGTGAATTACGGCAAGTCACATCATTACGCAATCTTGGGCCTTGACAGGTACAGTTGGAACCTGCTTCTGTTTGTTTGTAAAAAGATAATTATTATTTTGTTAGCTTAAACCATCTCTATTAGTATTGTTTCCTGAAAGCTCATTAGTTTGGTGCTTGTACAAAAACCAATTAAGAATAAGAAAAAGGAAACTTTGTGTCAGACCCATACTGACGAAAGATCAGTTGACAATTACAAATTTGATGTCTCCCTCCAATTGTTTATGGCTGATAAAAGAATGGCCAATGTACATTAAACAGAATAATACTGCTCTTTGTATATATATCCTAATTATCTTGGGCTACACATTTTGCCGTCCTTACTCTTAAAAGGACGAGTTTATGATTGAAGAATGTTTTGAAGAGGTGGTTCTTTTTGCCTGCTGTTAAAATTAAATATTTGTCCAAAGGTGAGCAAGGGATGAGGAGTTTACTAGGCACCATTTGATGGCAGGCCTATTGGCTCCGAGAAGCAGCTCCTTCTCTTGCTTTTGGTACTCGGCATGTTTGAAGGAACGACTGGTAATGGACATATTTAACTGATATGCAAATTATTGTCCTCTTTTTAGCCGTTCATGTTGAATGGGTATATCTTAATTTCAATTTCAGTTTTGAGTTATATTTAGTTCAAGGAGAGTTGTTGCAAACAAACACCTAACTTATACCTCTTTGTTTATTATTTATATTTTCAATGTGCAGGTATAGGCATTGTAACTAACTGTTATAAGGGCGATTACATGTATGCATCTTTTAACATATATTTCAATGTTTAGGAATTCGACATTAGTATATGATGATAGCCTTTTACTAGAAATTTTAAAAAAGAATGTCTAATTCTTTTTGCTTTTAATTTGAACGTAGTAGAAAATTTTAGAAGTAATTGATTCCTCTCATCTTTTGAATGAGGTTTTGGGATCTTTTTTTCTTGAGATGATTTACTTTAGCTCATTTTTTTATATAATTAATTTTATTACATTGTTTTTAACATATTATTCTTTTTGGCTACCTGCCCTCTTTTTTTTTCAAATCTTATCAGATTTGGTCTTGTAATCAAGATTTTCAGAATGATTATCTACTTCTGTACCTAAAAAACACATTAGTTTATCTCTAATACTTATATGTGGACAAGAAAAGCCTATACATCATCCATTTTTACTTATATGTGGATTTAATTATCTAAATCTCCTGGTATGGATTTAGTTATCTAAATCTCCTGAACTTGGATGAACAATGCCTCACGCGCGAAGCGCGTATGAAAAGCTAGTTTGATATATATTCATGTGTTATGAACATAAGTTAAATTTATATGTGAAGTATTATGAACATATTTATGTTGTTTAACTGTCTTTACATGATAATTATACAAACTTATTTATTGTAAATTTGAAATCAATCAACAGAATCTTTCTAATCTCATTTCATTCTCTACGTTACACCTCTAGAATACATATTTAATAGTCGTCAGATCTTTAATCGAGGGTGGATGGTGCTTCATTGTATTTTAGCTGCAATAGAAAAATTGCAATCGTCGCAAATCATTTGCTGTCATCATCCCCCAAATAACGCCGGAATTGGAATGTCATCTACGCCAAATTTCTTTCCTCCACAACTTCGGAAATCAATCCTCAGATCTTAATTTCTCTCCGCTAAGATATTTCTCAGCTAAGATTTCTCTTCGCCAAAACATTTGCAGAAATTAGGTTTGCATTTTTCCTCCACAATTTTTCAATTAGGCGCCAAAATTACTTCGAAAATCGTCAGAAATTCTCCCCAAAATTTTCAAATTAGGCGCTAAATCGTCAAGTTTAATGACGAGTTGTTCTATAATTACTCCTTATATAAATCCTTATATAAAGCCACCAAATGTCCTGAGCCTGCTTTCTTCGCAAGTCAACAAAAAAACAAATCGGTAATATATTTTCTCTCCTCTATTTTCTACATTTATTCCATCATTTTTTTTAAATTTCTATTTCTAAATTAATTTATTTTGTCTTCACCTTTTTATGCATTTAGGTTAATCTTCGGATTTTATTGGAGGTACGGTTTATCTTCACCTTTTTATGCATTTAGATTGATTTTCTTTTCTTTTTCGTTCTTATCAAGTTCAAGAACAGTCACTGTGATTAAAACTAGTGCATCAGTTCGGTGATATTGAAAAATTTTGTAGTGTACAAGCACACGTAATTCTTGAGGTTTTGTACATATAGGCAGAAGGAAATTTAATGCCCAGGATCCTATCATTATATTGGTCTAAATTTTCTCATGCATATTGGGAGCTGGTAGCATTCTCAAGTGAATATCATTTTGTAACTAGTCTGGTTTGTAATGAGCTCACATAAATCTATTAGCATTCTCCAGTGAATATCATTTTGTAACTAGTCATATTGGGAGCTGGTAGCATTCTCTAATGAAATTCTTAATGGAAATAGTTCTAATGTTGGGTGTAGGTTGTTTTTATGGTCTTTTCCATTTAGAGTTAGATAATGGTTTGTGTACTGGCACCAAATGGTCTGGTACCAGTGCGTTAGGAGAGTATCTTTTCATTCTTCGTTTTATTTGGGTTGTAAATCTTTTGCTTCCGATAAATGGGAGTGGTAGGGATTTTAAACCCTACTTGTTTCCAAAAAAAAAAGTGCAAAGTGAATTTGTTTTCAAGGAATCGTTGAAACCGGTGAACAAAATAAGTAACAAATTTAGTCTTTTCTTTTCCTCTTTTTTTGCTTTTATTCCTTCATTTTTTTTATTTCTAACTTAATATCTTCATTCAGGTTAATCGTCGACTTTTATTGGAGTACGGTTTCTCTATTTCAATGCTGATTTCTCATTTATATATCCTTGTTGATTTTATCACATCATGGAAACAATATCTGCCTATCATTGTATTGGTCTGTCATTTGGATCTGTCATTGTCGCGAAGAATCGGTGGGAAATTAAAATTTGCATTAATTTCAACTTTTCGAGTATCATTTCTTGCAAGATGAAAAAGAACTATTAATTTCATTCTTTGCTTATGGCTCATTTAGTTCCAACAGTTCTGTGTATGTGCATCCCATTAATGATAGCATCATGATAAATAAGCATTACTGTAAGAACAAACATTTATTGACTTTCCAACTTAAACTAGTTTTTGTTCACAAATGACAGACTGAGACATAATGGTGACCAAACCAGCCTTGAAGACTAATCGGCCCACCAACTATGCAAATCAAAATCAAACTGCAGGGGTCGATGTCTTGGAGGAAGCCAATAGGACAGTCAAACGTCGAGGTAGAGGAAGCAGCACTAGACAGGAGCCAACTAGCGTTGTTACCGATCGACCTCTGGTTTGGCTGGTCGGTAAGAGGGAGTTTGACTCTGATCCTAAATGCAATAAGATTCCGACCACAATTTGCAAGCTTGCACTTGAAAACTTCGATGACCCATGGAATAGCTTTCATGAATTCAGTGCTCGGGCGAAAGCTTTATTTCTGGAACAATTTTTGGTAAACTTTTATGCCACATGTTGAGTTCTTCCTTTCTGCTTCATCTTAAAATTACTATTAGTATCATCACTTGTATATACTGTTTCAAATTGTATTGTGCAGGAATGCTATAGGTGGAGGAACAAAAATGAGAAAGAAAGTCCTGACAAGTGCAGAGAGGTTCTTGAAAGAATTGTTGCAAAAGGGTTCAAAGAAGTGCTCCGTCGATGCCGACTGGAATGCGAGGAAGAATTTTGCTTGGACGTTGAGAAGTGGAAGACGCGGGTTCCTGTGTGGTGCAGAAATGCTGAACACTGGGAACCTTTGTGTGATCTCTGGGGTACAGATGCATGGAAGAAGTTTTCCGACCAGGCAAGACAAAATCGATGCAACTCTGGACAAGTGGCGAAGCATTCTTGAGGAAGTAGGAGTGTTCATAAATATGCGAAACAATGGGTATGCTTTTAAAAATATTATTATAGTTCATTGTTCAATTCTAAATACTAATTGTATTATGTTGACTAAATCTAACATAAAGTGAATTTCACTGCAGAGAAAAGATAATAAAGCAGATGCGGATCCAGAGTATGCAGACTTGTACATTCATCTCCATGTAAGCAAGGAGCAAAAGGAAATTTTGTATGGCAGCAATGAGACCCAAGTGAAGGAAGCGTTGGAAAAGTTGACAATTTTTTATGACAAGCAGCAAGAAATATTTGTAAGAAATATTTTTGGATTCAACTTTTGATTAAGTATAGAATACATGGTAGTTTGATGATTAAAAATCAGGTTTTGTATTTTGATGATTTTGATTGATAACTTGATTCAAAATCAGAAGTATTGTTAAGCTTGGTTTTATAACTCCTTGAACATTTGCATAGGATCGAGTAATGGAGTTGGAGCAGGATCCAGATAATAAAGACAAGCCTAGGGCGACATTATGGATGACTGCATTTCGTGAAGCAAACCGTGGCAGAACTTATGGGTTTGGGAGCTTGTTCGACAATCTTGAGATGCCAAGAACAAACACACGAGCCAGACTCTCTAACTATTCATCCTTTGGTGCAATCTCTACATCGACAGTGTACACCAAAGAAGAGATCGAGAAATTGTTGGAGGCAAGCGAGCAAAGGTATGCTGAAGAGCGTGCAAAAGAGCATGAAGAGCTTGCCAAAGAGCGTGCAGCCCAAGAGAGGAAGGAGGCCGAACGTGATGCAGCAATCCAATTTATGTTTAGTCAAATTGCGCAACTAAGTCAAACCATGTCAACCAACCTTACTGTAAGTACAACTAACTTTACAACAGTAGATTTCGTATGTCTTTTGGTATTGTAGTTCTTTTTAAAAATTGATTCCAACATGACTTTTGATATTGTAATCAATTGGCCCCTAACTGTTGGCAAATCCTAAATGAATGGTGCATGTACAACAATCTGGAAAATATATTACAGTAAAACATAGGGTGAAATTTGATACAAGTATTGTGTATAATTTGTTGTTGCTCAATTTCGAATAGCAACTATCAAGCTTACCTAAAAAATTTGTAACAGTCTTTATCACTAATTGATTTTGTTATTTCAGCAACTTAGAAATTTTGCAATCCACCTATGGGCAACAACACTTCACAAGGGCCCCCAATTAAAGATTGCTTAGGGGCTGCATCGACAAGCACTGCAATGGTGGGAGAAATGACGGAGTTACTTACCAGTCCTTTCGAGCAAGCTCCGCTTGGTTATGAGAATTTTAACTAGAAACACTTTTAATCGTTGGTTTGTGGCTTGTTGGTTCAAGGTGCTAAAGTATTTGATTTAGAATGCTTTAAAACTTTATTTATATGTTATTTTACTTTCAATTCTGGTTTGTACCGAATTATTTCCAAATGTATGACGAATGTTGTTTTTTGAGTTGAATGACAATTTGGGTTTGTGTGATATTTTTTTTCAATTTATATGAATAAAATAGTATGTTTGTCAATTGGTTTGTGCAAAATTGGTGGTACAAAATTGGTACCGGGAAAAATTGGTGGTACAAAATTGGTACTGGGCAAAATTGAATAGCTGTACAAATTAAATTGATATGGATATTAACAATTGCGTCAGTATAACGACACGATAATTCTAATAAATACCTACGCAAACATACGTGAATATACCGTGGGACCCGCTAAAGAATATACTGTGGGACCCGCTAATACATTATTAGGGTCGCTGACAAACAGCGTCCCTAAACCGACAAAAAATTGAATGTGGGCCCCGCTAAATTCTGACTATATTATCTGTGTCTCTAAGAAAACTGCGTCGGTATACGAACATAATAATCTCTAAATAGGGACGCGTTTGACGTCCGGATCAGTCTTCGGAAGAGAAGAGATGCGTCCGTATATCGACGCAGAATTAAGGACACAATAAGTAATTCGCGTCCCCGCGACACATATTTTTATTATTCGCGGCTATAATATCGGAGTCGCTAGTACGCGTCTCTAATTGGATGCAAACTTAATTCCGTGTCGGAATAGGAACGCCTATCTGCGTAGCAGATAACTCGCATTCTAGTAGTGTTAGTGCTGGAAATTTTTCAAAGTGGGAAAAGATAATTATTTCTAGAAATATTCTTTTATTTCGGTCAATTGTACATTAACTTGACATGAATTAGAATTGATCGTCAACCACGTGCACATTTTTAATAATCGTCGAAAAAAAAAACCAAATCAGTATTCTTTTTTTCAATTTGGTTAATTCATGACTTCATGTTTTGCAGTTGCGTGGGATAATTTAAATGTTTGAACCATTATTCAGCCAACTTGAATAAGATTGAAAGGTATATTTACTATAACAAAAGTGGTCTAGAAATTTTCTTTTGCAATTCATTGTGAAAGAATATTTTCATATGAAATAATATAAATCAAGATATGTCACCTTTATTTATTATGAAAAAAATATTGAAGAATAGTCTTAATTGTCCTTTTTTGCAACTAGCTAGTAGTCAGTTATGTCTTATTGAACTGTTATCTAACAGTTAAGGTTTTCCTCTAAAACTACCCTACATATAGGCTTAATACATTTTGAAAAAGTACAAACAGTTTCCAATAGGAACAGGATTTAGTATTTTTTTATTTAGTTATTCCATGATTATAGTTTTGTATGTGTTTTTGTCCAATTTGGTTCTTAAGATGGCAAAGGATTAGCTCTTGCTAATTTATAGTCAAATAAACTTGCTTGGATTTGTTTAAATTTGGAATAAGAAAAATTCATTTGAAAATGGAATGAGAAAAAAATTAAAATAGATTTTATAGGAAAAGGTATTTAGTTTTGTCGAAGTATTTAGAAATATTATGAAAGATAAGGTTAAATTTACTTGAAATTTATCCGTAACTAATAGTTATTGCATACTAATTAGATTTAATTAAGATTTATTTATTTGCATAATAAAATAATTGATCAATCGATTAAATTAATTATGTTGTACATTTCTGGTCGGATCATCAGATCGGATTAAACAAACAAATTAAGGACTGAATCATGAAGTGGTGTTGGAAAGTGTATCTTTCTCCAAAAGATTATCCAGTATTAAAAATTTTAAACCGCACTCCATCTATCTTAGGCTCTTAACTACAAAAATTTTACATAGAATGGGCGTGATTAGATTGTTTAAGAACCCCAAAAAAAAAAATGAGGAAGAGTATTATAATTGTACGTGCACAACTTCTTAAATCCAAGAGAAAAATTTGTGGTACTTGCGGAAAGACATGAAATAGATGTTCTATTGTCATTATCAACCCCATCACTATCATCATTTGTTGTCATCAATATAAAAAATGTGTCCTTTTAGAAAAAAAGAATATAAAATATGTCCTTTCTACTTGAACTTTCCCTAAGCTAAAAACATAGCACTATCGAAGGTCAAACAAAAATAAGATATTAATATGTTAGGGCACTTACCATACCTAGCCAAATATTTATGGAAAAATTTCTCTTCGAGACAATAAGAAAAATTAATCTTTTCCTTGTAGTTTGTCTTTCTTCAACTCTTCTCAAATTCTATTTGTATGGAACCATTGCATTTGTTTGTTCGAATGGAAAAAAAAGTACAAAGAAAAAAGAAAATTCATTCGAATTCTAGACAGATTTAGAATCTTTTTTTTTTCCTTGAAACAAGTGAGAAAGACCCACCACTTTTCCATTAACCAATGAGAAAAGTTACAACCCAAGAGAATGAAACAGAAGTTACCTTACACCAAACATCCTCCCTTCTGCACTGAACCTGCACCGGTATCGATCTAAATACCAGTGCAACCCTTATTATCTAACAACATCAATTACCAGTCTATAGCAGATATAATCTTTTGTCATATACATCCTCCCTTCTGCACTGAACCTGCACCGGTAAGATTTAGAATCTTTTTAGGCTGCTCAATTTAAGTTTGACTGAATAACAATCCGATATACATCGCTTGAATTTCTGCTCAAATTATTTGACTCAATAGAAGCCGGACTCCGTATCGGTATCTAAATAGACCTTTAATTATCGTGGTGGTTTCTTATATTCTCTACTTAAGCTCGTAACAGTTTTCTACACTTTGTCTTTTTAAAAAAAAAACTTTTCTACTTAGAATGTGATATTTGCTAGCATTTTTTTTTTTTTTTGAAACAAGTGGGTAAAAGCCCACCACTTTTCGTGTTTATTTTTAATAAAAAAAATATCCTCAGAAATTTTAAAAAGAAAAAAAGAAAAAAAAATTTTAATAAGGAAAAAGCCCTAACGCGTTTATGGACACAGCAAATGCGCTGTGTCCTAACGCGATCAATAAACGCGTTAGGGCGCCCTAACGCGGTCAACGATCGCGTTAGGAGCCATAACTTTTGCAGGTTACCGTTTTCGACCGTTTCTAGTTTTTCGCGCGCGTTTTCGTTTAAAAGAGAAGGCTGAGGGAGAGTGAGGCACAACCAGATCAGAAGAGAAAGAAAGAAAGAGAGAAAGAAAGAAAGAAAGAAAGAGAAGAAAAAAGAAGAAAAAAGAGAAGGAAAGAAAGAAGAAAAAAAAGGTTTGAAATTTTGTATTAAATTTTTTTTATTGATTTTTATTGATTTGTTAAGACAAAATTAGTAGAAATTTTTAATGATATTGAATTTTAATTATTGACGATAAAATTAAATTAAAATAAATCATACACAATTTTGTTTTAAAAAAATCATGGACATGATTGCATCATTAATAAAATGAAATCATAGAATATATTTATAGTCTTAATTTAGATTATTTAAAAAAATAAATTATTGACTTGCCAAAAATTTTTAATTTGAAAGAAATTTAATATATTGTTCCTAATTGATATTTGTCAATTGTGATTGAATAGAAATGGATTTGAAACCACGCAAGGTTGTTACCGGTGTGCTGCTAGAGGGACATAGTGAAGTATTAGAGCATCACATATTGAGGTCACTGTACGGGATGTATCCGCACGACAAGTTCTATTTGAAAGATTTGGATGATTTATATAATGAAGACGACGAAGTGTGGGAGGTTAGAGGACCGAAGCACTGGACCGACAAGGTCAAGAGGGAAGGGGGATCCGCGTCATGGTGGCCAACAATAGGACAATTTGGCTTAAGTTGAAAAAAACTTGCCACCTGGATTTGAAAATCATCCCGCTGCTGCAGGCGACCCTTATCGTGCTTAGTTTTTCTATGTTTTATTTTTTCTTTTATGTTGTATGTTTCTATGTTATGTTATTTTTTTTTTTGTAGTATGTTATGTATGTTTTTAAGTTTTATGTTCTTATGTATGTTTTATGTTTTATGTTTTATGTTTGTAAGTTTTTTTCTATTTCATGTTTTATGTGTTATGTAATATAATTTTATGTTTTATTTATATATTTAATGTTTGTATGTTATTTTTAAAAAAAAATAGTAAAAAACTTTAGGAAAATTTATAAGAACAATAATAAAACATAAATAAGTTACAACGACTAAATCACAATAATAAAAACGACATTCTAAATCTACTTAGGGATCTTGACTCTTTACATATTGAAGAATTTCATCCCACCATGGTTCATCCTCTTCTTCTTCTTTTTCGGGTTGATTACTGGTACCGGCGTTGTCAGCGCACTGAGCGGCTTCGTTCCAGAAAGCTGCCTCAGCCTCTTGCTTTTCTATCTCTGCCATACACCTTTCTGCATTTGCTCTAGCTCTTGCTCTTTCTTCCTCATAGTTCTTACGCCTTCTCTCCAATTCGTCTAGTTCTTTTTTTCTTCTCCTGGTCGCCTCTTCTTCCTTTAGCTTTTTTTTTACGATACTCTTCTGCATATCTTAGCTCCCACTGACGATACTCTTCTTCTTCTTTTTCTTCCTTAATTCTTTTTTCCTCTTTTTCCCGAGCTTCTTTTTCTTCCCTGTCACGGCGCTGGTGGTCATCGTAGTGGTCGCGCAAGATGGTTTCTTTGAAATTGAAAACTTGTCCACACCTTATACAGTTTACTATGTGATCTCCACGATAATTTATTATTGTTTCAACCGTAGCACATGGTGTTGGTATTGGTGTCCATGTCTGTTGTCCGGTGCTCGGTTTACGTGGCAAATATTCTGACAAGTCGTATCGCTTTGGACGGTTCTGCCTTTCTCTTTCCTTCCGTTTTTTTTTCTCCGCTCCACTTACGTGCCAGTGGTAGTGCATTCTTAACTCCAGGTCATACCACTCTTCAAACACATTGTATTGAAAACTCTGTGAACATTTTTGACAGGTTGCGCACCATTCTCCTCTTTCTTTTTGTTGGTCGTTAAGAGTATAATGGAGGAATGAATTCCAACACTTAGTAATGGAAAAATTTGTCTGAGGAACGGAGTTATTATTGTTGGAGTTGGAGCTATTTCCTTTCTCCATGGTTGTGAACTTGTTGTAGAGAAAATAGATGAGTGCCTGAACCTTGGTGTGGTGGTTTTATATAGATGAGTTCAAAGTAATGAATTCCAACACGCTTGTCCTTGTTGCAGACCACGCTTGTCCTTGTTGCAGACCACGCTTGTCCTTTTTCAGACCACACTTGTCCTTGTTGCAGATCACGCTTGTCCTTTTTCAGAACAATTTTAGAAATTTTAGAAATATTAGAAATATTACAAATGGTACAAATTGTTCATACATAATATCAACCATAATTTCAACCATAGTTCATACTCAAATATTACAAATAATTCACACTCAAATATTACAAATAGTTCACACTCAAATATTACAAATAGTTCACACTTAAATATTATAAATAGTTCACACTCAATATTACAAATAGTTCACAATCAAATATTACAAATACTAAAATAGTTCATACATAAATTCAACCAAGCTTCTGAATGAATTATTTTTTCCTGCTAAAAATATTACGGATTGTCGTTTTTAATCCTTTTCCTTTTGGTTGCCCAGAAGCCCTAGATGTGCTTGTTTGGCCCGTAGGGAATCTAGCTGACTCGGATCGTGTACTACCTGATGTGGCATTCATGCTCCGCGGATCAGTGCTGATTGAAGCACGACGTGGTTGGACTGAATCTGAATCCACTGTCGTGTTCCTGCTTCGTGGGTCAACATGAAGTGACCTTCTGCCAGGTTGATAAGTCTCTTCAATATTTAGTGCAGCGTTCCTTCGTCGACTGTTGCTCCTTGATGGTGGTCTGCTGGTCCGCCGACCAGATTGAAGTGTATCCATTGGATATGGAGGCTGGGGTTGTCATCGTTGACTTGTTGAACCCTGCCCTCCTGTACGGCTGGGTTTGGAACCCCCCGGCTTCTTTCGTTCCATTTTGTCCATCATCATCTCGCCTCGAATTACCTTGCGCCTTCCTCGATTGATCATGTAAAAACCCGTAAAATATAAATTATAAGTTAATTTGGTTAATAAAAATCTTCAAGCAAACAAATAAATTTAAAGGATGAAGAATCAAATCAAAAATATAGTTCCCATTTTCAAAGCTAGAAGACGACATTATTCGAATCCGATCAATTTCAATTTCGGCCATTTACAAAATTTTCAAGAAATTATTTGATTGAACAATTAGATTATACTATAAAATTTCCAAATGAATTATTTGCTTAAATATTTAGTTCATGCCATAAAAATTTCAATTATCTATTTTATGAAATTATTATGAGTATAATTTGTGTTAAAGTCTATAGTTTACTGATAGTTTAATTCATTTTCCAAAATTCCTTTGATCTGGACCTTTAGATCGAGTTTAAATTCTCTGAATTTATCTGAGCCGTCTGATCATCTCGATCCATCCCTCCTTATCTCTCTCTTTCTTCTCTCCTCTGCCGACAGAAACCCCCACCTATTCCCTTCGTTCTTCTTCTTGCTCGCGTGTCACTCGTGGCTCCACCGTGGCGATTCCTCGACCAATCCGCTCACCCCTCTCTCCTCCCCGTTTCCCTTACCTGCGACAGCAGTGTGACCCCACTCCTCTCCTACCCAGTCAGCTCACTCTCCTCTCTCCCCCGTGGCAAAACCCTCGACCCCACCTCTACGCTTCCCCTCTACCCCAATTCCCGCAACCAATCAAAGAGGCCCCTAAACCCCTGGTTTTCTCCTCTGGTTTCTCCAAGCCGAGTGATGGCTTGCCATTTGTCTCTCCCACATACTTGACCTGAACCCCACCACTGCCCCTCTCACCCTCTAGCCATCCGCCACCTCAGCAGCTCGACCTTCCCTCTTCTCCAGTCCAATCTCCCTTAAATGTCACCCCTCTCTCTCTCCTCTCTTTACTCAGACCCATTACAGATCAGATAAGAACAGAAAAAGAGAAAGGAAAAGAGTGAAAGAGAGAGGTGGAGGCTAAGGCATCGGAGTGGAGAAGGTGGTGGTCGACGAGGCAAGGTGGTGGAGCTGACTGAGGCAAGGTGGTGTGCGGGTGCTGGCTAAACTGACCCCTCATCTTCCCCTTTTGTTTCTCTTCTCTTCTCAGTTGGGTAATTTTCTTCTTCCTTTGTTCTGTTGGCTTGTTTGTGCGTTTAATTGAGGCATCGTGCTACATGGAATTGATTTATGATAATGAATGCCTTAATTGAAGCTCATATCTGAGCCTTGTTGTTTTGCTTGTGTGCCTTGCCTCTGTTGGATGTGTTCTGTGTCTGAATACTTGTTGTGGATCTGTTGGGTAGTTTAGAAGTGCTAATAGATGTTCATTCTCCTCAAATCTGTGATACTTGTGCATTGGATAGGTATTGTGTTTGATTAATTAGGTGCTTAAGCCAAATTTTAAAAGATGAATGTGTTCAGATTTGTAGTTTTTGCGTGTAGCCGACAGAATTGATCGTTGGGGGTTGTTGTTTCGCTTATTCTATGATGGGTGATGCTTGTTTGAACTTCTGGTACAAGGTATGGGGCTGGTTCAGGCCCTGTACCAGTCTGGTACACGTTTAAATTCTGTCCCAGGGACTTGTTGTGAAGATTTGTGTTGCCAGGGACCTTTTTATAAACATTTTTGAACTGTTTTAGGATCTGTCTGAAATTATTTCTGTTATTAGGGTCTATAAAGTAAGTTTTAGGTAAATATTTTTAAATCCAGGGTCTATAGCGTAAGTTTCTTGGTTATTGGGTCGGGTTGTGTTTCTGTCTGGATCCGTCCGGCACTCTCATGTGTGGGCTGCGCATTTTCTCTCCTCTGGCCCATTCGGCCTGTTCACTTATTTGGGTTTTGTTATTTTTATACGTGGCCCATGTCTGTTCTTTGTTGGCTTGAAATTTATGAACCGAATAAATTTGTCGGATTTTGAGAAATAAAACTAGAACTTTATGAATTGATGCATGGTTTTTTTTTGAAGTATGACTTTGATGGCATAAAATAAATAGTTGGGGTTTGGAAATAAAAAGCTTTTGGCCGAGAAATTAAACGAGACGGATTCAGAAAATAAAGTTGTTGGCTTTAAAATGGGAAATGATTAGATTGTCCGTAAAATAAATTCAAAACAGATACTACAATATAAACGGACACAGTATGATCCCAAAACAATTTCAAATAAATTATGCTTTCTTATGTTGATTTGCATTTGAGTCTTTTGGTTAAAACCACATTTATTTCATATAGATTATTAAAAGCATATCATACTTGAGCAAAACACTATTTAATCTTTAACTAAACTATTCAAATGTTTTCCTAAATCAAGTCAAATGTGACACGTCTACAATCGTCATAGTTTGGACTTATAGGAAACGTCAAACTCGACTCTCCACACATTGATTTTATAAACCAAACTCTAACAAATATTTCTAAAATTATTAACATAACTTTTCTTCACAACTAGTTTCAAACGGAACTCCGTCAAATTATTTCTAGAAACTAATTAAATATAATAACATATTTTAATACCGAGTTCCTTTTAAATAATATAAGAGTTAAGTCTAGAATAAGATCACATAGTCAGAACTTGAAACCAAATTGAGGGATAATGGGTTCAAACGTTAGAATAGCTTTTAACGTATAGTTTCGTTCACCAGGTGATCAGGCAGACTTTCAGGGAGACGAGTACTACCCAGAGTACGAGGGTGGTGACGCAGGGCAGGATTCTATCGACCCTCCAGCAGAGTAGTCACTTCTACGCCCTACTTTCCAGGTGTGGATGCCTTAGGTTTTGTTTAATCTTTAGAATAAGAATTAGATCATTAATTAAATGTGTGCATATCATGTCATTAACATTAAGTAAACAGTTAAGCACATGTCATTAATTAAATATTAGTTTTGCATGTGTAGGATATGCATCCATATTAATAATGTGACTAATAAACTCAAAAGTGCCCTTAATCAACACTTGCATCTGGTATGGTACAGGATAGTGAGACCGAGTGAGATAAGAGCGTTTTGCTTGGGGTTTCCATTATCGGGAGATTGCACCTAAGCTAAATGCCGGTGGTCTCCTTATGATAGAGATCGTGGGCAACGCGTTTCTGATGATCACTCAGCAGACCGACCGTTAGGCGGTACTGCGGTCACTTGGTAGTTTATTATTATTATTGTTAGGATGTTGTATATGTATTCTCGCTTGCTTCGACTGGACTCTACGGGGTTGTTTGCCATCATTAGACTTACCTCTCGATCTCCCACGTTCAGTTACCGGTACCGCGTCTACTGACCCACTCCTCGACGGGGGTGTGGGCTTGGAGCTGGCCTTCGGGGCTCAGGAAGTTCTAGGCAAGGTCCATGTCATATTGGGATATGTGAGGATTGATTCTGGATTATGATACGCTTATGATTGACTACTGAGTGTGGGTGCTTGACTCTCGTATAATTATAATATTATTTCGTATACTATTCCACAAAACCAGATCTTTTCTATTTTACTTGGGCATGTCATAATAAGTAGAAATGCATCATTAAACCTTGCTATACACTTAGGAACTGCATTAAATTATAGGATCTTAAAAGTGTTTAAGTATGGTTTAGTTCTGACTAGAAATTAACCAGGACTTAGTTGGCTCACTCTATCACCACACTGAGTATTAATGTACTCATCCCACAATACTTTGATTTGTGGAGACAGGTTCAGGTTTGGCTGACATAGCGGAGGAAGATTTAGCAGAAGATCAAGCCGAGCTGGAGTAGTTATCTGATTATCTAGTATTATTAGGGTTTTGTTTGTCTTGGCTGGAAGTTTTGATATGTATTTATTTACCGGCCCTTTTGATGTATGAGCAAACTAATCCTTTATTATGTAATAATTATTTGTGATGCTTATCTGTGACACTGTTTTATAGCCTTACGTGTGCACTAGTATTTGTGTACACGTGGCGGGGCTGTCCTCCCCAGATTACGGCTTGGTTTGGGGTGTGACAGATCAGATCCTTATCGGGGACCAACGTCAGACCATTATAAATTGGTCATTCACTCTCGTCTCCGTAAGAATGAAAGGGCACCTTTGACCAAATTGTGTGTTGGTGCCATACGCTGTACCGATTATCTACAAACTCATTCATATTCCATCTCATCTCCCTGCAAACAGCAATAAAATGTGCGCAAGGTATACCAGTCAGTTGCGGTTTCTGGCACTCACACGTGTAACCCAGTTGAGGTAATTGATACTCGGGTTCTTCCAATTCAATTTCATCCGGTACAGGTGGCATGAGGACCTTGAACGTTTCATACTCGTATCGTGAACCATCCCGGTATGCACCTGGAACCTTTACCTCAAATTCACCAAGATCAAGTCTCACCACGAAACTGTGCATGGAACCTTAAAATGCAACATTGAAAAGTTATTAAAATAATACATTAAAATGAATGAACAATAAAGAAGATATAAAAAATACATACGTGATTTTTCATTGTGCTTGTTTAATTTATTCTGGACAGCTTTGACCCATCTTTCTCCTGAACTCATCCGTTCAAATGCTTCTTGCGTTCTCTTGTTCATCCAGCGGGCGCATTTATACCACGTGCCTTCAACAATTGCTGCCACCGGTAATCTTCTTTCCACTCGGAAAACACTATTCAAACTCTCGGCTCCGTTAGTCGTCATTATACTCCATCGATGCCCTTTGTCCTCGGACTGTGCCCATTTGTACAGCTTTGGTATTTCCTTGGGGTCACTTTCCTTATTTTTCCCACAATTTCTCAGATACCGATAGGCCCTCAAATTTGTTGTCTTCAATTCCTGCCACCTTACTCTGAAACGTCGAGGGTTTTCTTGTTCACTAGCTTACATTTGAAGAAATCTTTCAATTCGCGGTGCTCATTCCCGCCAGCCTTCTTATGTAAATTTTCTGCGACATGTTGCATGCAGTAACGATGAATTGCAAGTGCATTTCGACCTTGTGCCTTCCAACTGTACTCTGTTGATGCAAATACTGCTTTTATGGCAAGATGCCGGTCAGAAATGACACAATACTTTTTATTTTTATCTCCTATAACCTCTGATTTAACCCAAGACATAAACCAGCCCCAAGATAAAATTTCTTCTTTCTCGGCCAATCCGAATGCAACCGGAATTATATGGTTTTTCGAATCATAACCAGCAACCACAAACAACCTGCCTTTGTATCGACCTGAGAGAAAACTAGCATCAATAGAAATGACAGGTCTGGCCCACCTTAGTGCTTCTATGCATGGCCCTAAAGCCCATGCAGCCATCTTGAACATCCGAACATTCGGATCGTTCGTTGGCCACGAAACGATCGTGTACTTCGTCCCGGGAATGGTGGACTTCATTGCCTCCAAGAGCCGTGGAAGTTTATCGTACGACCCTTTCCAAGACCCGAACAATTGCTCGAGCGCTCTCTCTTTCCCACGCCAACTTTTATTATAAGTGGGTTCAATATGTGGATATCTAGCCCTTATGAGGCCTGCTATGTCGTCAACAGTTTTACTTAGATTTTTTTTTAATTCATCACGAACATGTTCTGCAATAAGGCTAATTGTTAGGTTTACGTGACCGAATACGCCGGGCGGTCTGTAGCACGTATGGTCTTTAGGATTTTATGGAAATTTTCCAATTAGTATTCCAACTTTTAACTCTGCCATATAATCGCCATTCACACCTTGGTTTCTGAATACAACTCATTACGACTCTTTGTTTGTTGCTTGTTTCGGTTCTTATCTCAACATTATTCTTGCAACAAAAATCACAGACTGCCAATATTAGTTGTTTCTTAGACCCAAACGTTTTACCAGGCCCCAGTTCCCGTTCTGACCCTAAATTTTATTCCGCCCTACCAACATATTCGAACATCGAAATATCACACAAATCACTTACAGGATGGTGCGTGTCTGTTCTTCTGGAAATGTACGGCTGGTCACATTTTGCATAAAATGACAGTTCTGTGTTTGGTAAGTCCTCTTCATCTGAAAATTCCTCTCCGGTGGGGAGGTCAGAATAACTATCGGGACCTTCTTCATCGCCATTATCCTCGACTTGGACATCATCTTCCGAGGAGTCGTTCTCGACCACAGGCGACAGTCGGCCACCACGACTATGATCCCCAACATTACCGCTATATAAATTATTTAACATTAATTCAATTTGAAACACAATTGGTATACAAAATATTATTCGAAAACATTATAAATATTATACTTACTCGTAAGGATTGGAATCTTGACCACCAAAAAGATTTAGTGTCGTGTTTGGCTCGCTACTACTGGGCTCATCAACCGACGTAAAGTTTAAGTCTGGTCCCGTTCCGTATACGGGCATCAAATCGACGAACAGTTCAAGAATTGGTATTCCCCTCATCTCGAACGTCTGCTGATAATAGTACCGCCATTCAGGTTCAGAATTTAAAAGGGATATGTAAAGATTCAAATCTACCGTTGACTATATCGTTGTAACGACCTTGAATGTGCACTGTATATTGACTTTCATAAATCTGAAGTCTATAGTATAATTCATTTCGGATATCGGCATAAGTTGTGGAAGGACTACAATTTAGGTAGAAACAACAACCGGGGAAATTTGGAGATGGGTTGACAAATACAGAAATCGAAGTCATTTTTTAATATACGAGGTAATGAATTCGATTATGTTTCAGTGAAGCAGATCTTATATCCTATATATAAGTTTATCTAACGCGGTTATAAACTCAGTTATTTCATCGACAGTTATTTGATTGAAATGACAAAAGTTTTGATTTGAGGCGTTGAAATGACAAAAGGAAATGGAGGAACAGGCAACGCTATTAATAAATGCGTAAATGCACAGCTAACCCGTTTCAAAAATACGTTAGAGAGGACCTAACGCGGTTGAAAAACGCATTAACTGTCTGTTTAAAGCGCCGCTACAGTCCACTTTTCCTCACTTTTTCTTTAATAATTCTCCTCCTAACGCGTTCGTTAATCGCGTTAACAAGGCCCTAACGCGTTTATGGACCGCGTTAGGACACAACCCATTTACTGTGTCCATAAACGCGTTAGAGGTTTTTCCTTATTAAAAAACAAATTTTCCTTTTTTCTTTTTAAAATTTCTGAGGATTTTTTTTTTATTAAAAATAACACCCACTTTTCCATTGAACAATGAGAAAAGTTACAAAGCCCAAAATAACAACTACAACACAGAATTAACAGTATCCCCTCATCAACAGAAACCTGCACTAGTATCGATCTAAATACCAGTGCAACCCTCACTATCTCAATACATCAATTATCAGTCTATATCCACAGCAAAACATAAACGTCATCAACCTTAAAAACATTAAAACTCCTTCTGAAACACAAATTGCTAAACTACAACTGAGCAAATATAAAAGAAGTATTACAGCGGTTTTACTCATCACCCATCCTTGAGGTACCCATTGTAAGCTGCAGGGGCAGATGCTCCATATCTGCCATCATACCCATCACTTGTCGCTTCAACACGGGTTCCCACATGTCTGCCCAATATGTCAATAAAGCAACAATTTTAGCACCCATTGATCTTAATGTATATGGTTGAATATCTCGAAAGCAGCAATCATTTCTAACCAACCAAACTGTCCACAAGATAGCACACTAACATATTTTCATTGCTTGGTGCAAAGCATAATCAGTGTGTGAAAGTAAATCAAACAGATCAGCCACACTTTTAGGTGCATCAGCCCCTACAAATTGATGTACAAACCAACACCAAATAGGGTGTATCTGAGGGCAAGTGAAAAAAGCATGGTTTATAGTTTCAAGAGAAAGGCAATAAATGCATGACACATCACCTTCCCAGCCTCTCATAGCCCAATTATCTCGAGTTAGTAATCTATTAGGCACTAGAAAATTTGAATTTTATTAGGCACTTTAATCTTCCATATATATGCACACGACTGATCAACAACACCTCTGTGGTCTAACCACTCATATAAGTCCTTAACAGAAAAAATCCCTTTAGAGTTGTTAGTCCAGATCATACTATCTTAATCATTAGTTGAATCTCAAATTATTCACTATAGCATACAGGTCATTGAGAAAAAAACGCAATGTCTTTTTGTCAACTGTCTAGTAAATCTTAGATGTGCCACGCCCTTCTCTACTATCTGATACACTGTACAATTCTTGTCCACACAGATGTTATATAAAGAGGAGTATTGTACACTAAATGCACACTCCCCAAACCATTTATCTTCCCAGAACAGTACCCTTTTCCATCTCCTATCTTGAACCTACAATGAATGTAAACTATCTGCTCTAATTTTTTCAAATTCCTCTAGAAAGGGGACCAGTTTTGGGGATTATTACTACTATCATATTTAAGTTTTGCTATCTCCTTCCACCATCCATAGTACAAAGGATCTCTCAACTTCCATGCCCATTTGCGCAATAAAGCATCATTCATAATTTGTAAATTTTTAATTCCTAGGTCCTCTCTTTCTTGGGTCTGCACATAGCACTCCACTTAATTGGATGGTATCTCCTTCTTTCTCCAGAATGCCACAAGATATTTGCTAGCACCGAAAAAATTATAAATAACTTTAATTAATTACGAAATTATAAAATAATCCATTTTTAATATATTTTTTAACAATGACTTCGCAGTTTTGGAATCTGAGATTCCGAAACTAGACCTGCCGACATTTTTGCGGGAAAATAGCTAGTTTCGGAATCTCAAATTCCGAAACTAGCTAGTTTCGGATTTTAGGATTCCGAAACTAGCTACTTTCCCGCTCATAATGATTATTTAATCAATTATTTAAATAGTTAATCAATTATTTCACTATTTAAGCACTATTTAATCAATTATTTGCCCGTTATATATAACCCCACCCTCGTCCCTTTCATTTCACTCCTCTCTCGCCTCTCGCGTCTCTGAAGAGCATCAGTAAGTTTTTATTTTGTTTTATATTTTAATTTAATTATTTATTTTATTTAGATAAAATATGTTAATATTATAAAAAATAGATAAAATATTTGAAAATTTTGAAAAAATCTGAAAAAATTTTATTATTTGTTATGTATAATAATAATATAATTTTTGAATTTTTAATGTGATATAATAATAGAAAATTGCATTAAAAATTAGGTTAATATTAGAAAAAATACAAAAAATAATGTTAAAATATTGGAAAATTTTGAAAAACTCAGAAATAAATTTCTTTATATATTATGTATATTAATAATATAATTTTTAATTTTTTACATGATATAATAATAGAAAATTGCATAATAAATTAGGTCAATATTAGAAAAAATAGAAAAAATAGTGCAAAAATTAGAAAAAATTCTATTTGTTATGTATAATAATAATAATAATAATATAATTTAGAAATATTGTAAAAATATTGTAGAAATATTGGAAACATGTTAAAAGATATTATAAATAATATGTAAAAAAATATTGTAAAATTATTTTGACAGATTATAATAATTTAGAAATATTTTAAAAATTGGAAAAATTAATACTAAAATTTGATAATTCGTTTAGGTTGATATTATTTTTTTAAAATGTACAGAAAATATCTTACAAGAAGAGCAATTGAATTGAACTTTGAGAGATATGGAGAAGGGAAAAGCAAAGGTTGATGCAAAAGTTGACAATACTCCAACACTCAAAAACGAGGAGCAGTTGAATTCAATTTTGAGTGACGATGAAGATGGTGTAATTACAAAAAAACCAAGAAAACTAATGCATGTACGAGATTACAGGGCACTTTTCAAGCTTCCTGCCAAAAAGATGAAAGACGGTCGGAAAAAAGAACCGAGTGTTAACACTCCGAAAGAAGAACCGAGTGTTAACACTCCTGAAGATGATTGAATGCCTTAACGTCATCTTTATTTGTGGACAAACTATTGTGTTGTTTAATTATGCATCTTGTTAACATATGTGATCTTTATATGTATTTTGTTAACTGTTTGTTTAATTTTAATCTGGCTGACATTTTGTGTGGTTTAGTTGGTTGTTTAATCTTTACATGAGGTTATTTTTTTAAATTTTTTTGTAAGCATAAAACTAAAGAGATATATAAAATATAAAATATAAAACTCACAATACGAGATATATAAAAAAACACCAAGTACGAGATGAAAATATCATAATAATGTCATAGAAAATGAGATACAAAAATCCTAATTCCGTCCATCACGACGGTAATTCTCCGTTGCCGGGGAATAATCAATATATGCGCCTGGTGGCTGTCGGCGCTGTCGGCCGCGAGCAAGTCCTGGAGTGGGACGAGGCGCAGGAACTGGAGTGGGAAATCGAGGAGGTCTACTAGATGATGCCCCAGGATGACCTGACTGTGGACTGTATCCAGGAAATTGAGTCTGATACTGAGACTGCGACTGAGAGAAAGTCGACAACGGATCATCATCTAAGGGAATACCGTATGTCTGGTAATAAGCATCAGCCTGAGTCTGGTACTGACTCTGCTGAGGCTGCTGCATATAAACCCCTCCATACTGACTTTGCTGCATATGACCCCCTCCAAACTGCGTCTGAGTCTGGTACGGAGGATAAGGAGTATGCTGGGTGGGGTAGTCTGGGTGTGGCTGAGAATAAGGTGGAGGTGGAGGTGGAGGCTGTGGCTCATCAGTCTCAGGCTCAGCAGTCTCAGGATCAGCTGTCTCAGGCTCAGCAGTCTCAGGCACAGATGGTCGGGAATGAGAGCGTCTGCTCTGAGTGATCGGCTGGCTAGGGCGCGGAACATCAAAAAATGAATCGAAATCATGCAAACTGAAATCACCCTGTTACACATAATACCAGTAATAATGTTATAAAAATAATTTCGAAAAAGAAGAACATAAGAAGAATAACACAATAATATTAGATTAAGTTTGTGATATACCTGCATGAACCGATGCTCGTCCCAACCGGGCTCCGGAAGCTCCTCCTCGTCAGACGACGTATCAGGTATGGATGCGATGTCCGTCGGAAGACCCTTCAACTCCAATACATGAGGTATCCGATGAGGCTCGCCGACAAGATCCAATGTCGTGCTGCAACTAGTAAGCAGCGTCTTCCCAGCACGTCTGAATCCCTTCTTCACCGCCCATGCACATGCTCGAAGCACGTCTCTCAAAGTATGCTTAACCTGTTT
The DNA here is from genome assembly GCA_027725995.1 of Rhynchospora tenuis. Classification (NCBI taxonomy): domain Eukaryota; kingdom Viridiplantae; phylum Streptophyta; class Magnoliopsida; order Poales; family Cyperaceae; genus Rhynchospora; species Rhynchospora tenuis. The sequence goes on from CM050888.1 coordinate 195,545,719, forward strand.
AACCAATGTTAGCCATCAAATTATATTTGAAATCGGTTATTGTGAATGGTTATTGCATCAAAATGAACTCACCAAAGCCACGTGTGCAGGACTGTCGCGAAGGTACGACATATCGGCAACCGGAGCTGTCTCTGTCTCCTCCGGAATATGTACGACATACGCACCCCCATGTACCCTCAGCCAGTGTAGATACGTGGCCTCAATAGCATCGCTCCACGGCCGCTCCTCCCTGACTCTAGCCTGTGCCATGTCACCCCACATGTCTACCTCCGTCTGGAAAATGCCACGCCAGTCTCTGTTTCGGTAGGTGGTGAACATGTATCCCATCAGCTGCGACGTCCTCTGCCAAGCCTGTTTTATTTTGAAATTATATTAAGTACATATATTAAGTAATAATAAGTAAATATATTAGTGAAAAATATATTTTATTGTACCTCAGGTCGAGGTGGCGGCACTGTCTGATACAGCATGAACTGGTGCATGACACGATCGGCGTAGTGCCACATCACCATCCAGTAATGAATGCACGGGATACGGACAACAAACAAGCTCGGATCAACCTGAGCATAAAATGTATGAATTTAAAAAAATAAAAAATTATATTATTATATTATTATTATATTATTATTTCAAAAGAATATTAACCTAATTTTTTAATAAATTTTCTATTATTATAACATGTAAAAGAATAATATATTCATTGCAAACCTGAGCATAACGAGGCATGAGGCTCCTCATATGGTCATAAGGCCTCCAATGGACGTGCTCGGGTTTGATCTTCATGAGAACGTCCCGAGCATAATCCATTCCGGATGAGTAACCAGGGCCTTGATACTTCTTAGATCTGTGACGTGTAGTCCATCTCCTGCAAATATTTGAACATGTTTGTTTAGTTATCTTATTTTTAAATACAAATATTTGAACATATTTGAACATCTACTGCAAATATTCAAAAGTGTTTAAAAATTTAATCTCAAATGCAATAAACATACCTCCCGTAAGGTGCACAGGTATCAATAGATGGTAGACCCCAGTCGCTAAAATCATGCGTGATCGTCGGCCGACACAAACTCAATCGCGCATACGACCAGAACTGCAGAAGTAACCACGGAGCCCCGATGTTTGTACTGTTATTTATTGCTGCAGTGTCCAAACCTCTATATAAAGCAGCAAGTGTGGCCGCACCCCAATTGTACACTCCCTGAGAGGGAGCAGTACGGAGATCCTACAAATATTTACAAATTTCATTTATGTCAGGCAGTCAATTATGGCAAAACAAATGTACATATTATAATAATTAACAGAACTCATAAAGATTTTAAAAAAATCTACTAACCCGCAAAAGATCGAGATAAAAAGCCGGAACAGAGTCCCCCGTGGCATCCGGAAATAACGTGCAACCAATAAGCTCTAGCACGAATGCCCGTGTGTATCTATCAATCTGATCCTCATCGTCGAGGACAACATCCTTCCAAATCTTTCGCAGCTTCGTAAATTTAACGCAATGTTTTTTCCTGCATTTCGACTTTATTGTCAGAACAAAACATTAAGTTTATTATAAAGTACACAATAAGTTTTATAATTTTCTTACTTTCTATTTTTTTCTCGGAAGCACTTTTCCACTTCCTCCTGCGGTGTGTCCCGCGGCAACGCATATGTCGAAAGAAGCTCGATATAATCGAAATGACAATGACCCGTCACGACTCGGCCACTCGTGACGGGTAAACCATATAAGAAAGCCACGTCCTGCATGATAGTTGAAATACTATTAGTATACATATAAATCATAACACAAGTAAGATGAAATTTACTTATAAAATGTCACGTACCTCTAGACTGACGGTCATCTCGCCGACATGAGGAAAGTGAAACGTGTGGGTCTCCGGCCTCCAGAACAAGGCCAAACCCTGCACAAGCGTATGATCCACAGGCATATGACCAAGCTGAACGACGTGGATCAACCCAAGTGTCGTCAAATGCTGGTCCACCTGAGGAGTCCTAGCCATCATCGGCTTGTGCACCAGTGGATGCCATTTCTTTATTTATCAGAAAAAAAAATTAGAGACTATATTGATTTGAAGTTGATTTTCAAATAGTAATGAAAAAAACAAAATAACATACATCAGGGCCACGAAGCTGGTCTGGTTGCAAATGCAACAGACGATCAGCACCAGGAGGAGGAGGAGGAGGAGGAGGGGAAGAAGAAGGGTCCGCTGAGGTAGAAGCGCCGGCTGAGGTAGAAGCGCCGGCATCAGCAACACCAGAGGAAACGACGTCCGTAGGCTCAGGCACGGCTGAAGTAGAGGCCTGAGGATCGGTACGTAGCCTCGTAGATCTACGTGAACCTGGAGACGTTCTTCTTCTCGGAGGCATTTTCACTACTTAATTAAAAAAATTAAATGTCATAAATCTAAAAAAATTTCGGCAGCATCTCCCCTGTACCGGGAAGGTTTCCGAAAATTTCTTTACCCAAATCCCCCTAAATAAACCCATTTCAAACCAAGCAATCATATCATATCACATCATATCACAATCGATAATCATATTCAATATTCAAAATCATAAACTATCATATCATATCAAAAACTATCATATCATATCAATATTCTAAAACTATCATAAAATCATAAACTATCATATCATATCACATTCAATATTCAAAATCGTAAACTATTCTAAATTACGTACATTATGCAAAATAAATAAATTAATGAATAAAAAATACTCACCTCGATCGACAAATGCTCCTGAAATAGGAAATTCGAATCTTGAATCTTGTTTGAAATTTTCTGCACATTGAAAACCAAAATATAAGATGATTTTTTAATATATATCAAAATATATATTATTAATATATATCAAAATATCAAAATATATATTATAATTTACATAACAAAAAATATACTTTAATATGATTTTTTAATATTTTTTTATATTTTTGGAATATTTTTCCTATTTTTTCTGTTATTAACCTAATTATTTAAACAATTTTTTATTATTATAAGATGTAAAAAATATAAAATTTGCTAAAATATTTTTTTTCCTAAATAATAGAATTTAATCTGATTTTTAAATTTTTTTTGGATATTTTTTAAATATTTTTTCTATTTTTTCTATTATTAACCTAATTTTTTTAATAATTTTTCTATTATTACAACATGTAAAAAAAAAAATTTTTGCTAAAATATATTTATCCTAAATAATAGAATTTAATCTGATTTTTTTATAATTTTTTTGATATTTTTTGAATAATTTTCCTATTTTTTCTATTATTAAACTAATATAACTAAATAAAATAAATAAATTAATTAATTAAAAAAAAAAACATACCTGAGAGGAGAGAGGCGCTCTCGGAGGATGAAAGGGACAGAGAGAGAAAGGGAGAGGGGTCTCCGTATATATAATAAGCGACATTCTAGTTTCGGAATCTCAGATTCCGAAACTAGCTAGTTTCGGAAACTGAGTTTTCGAAACTAGCTAGTTTCGGAATCTGAGATTCCGAAACTAAGCAGAATTAGTTTCGGAATCTCAGATTCCGAAACTGCGAAGTCATTGTTAAAAAATATATTAAAAATAGATTATTTTATAATTTCGTAATTAATTAAAGTTATTTATAATTTTTTCGGTTGCTAGCATTACTCGGCTTTTTCAATGGATCTATTTGCGATGAGAGTTTGGTGGTCTTTAATTAAAGGGTTGTAAGACAAAAATCTTAAGGCCCAATTATCGTTCAATAGGCCCTATTTGATTTGCCGTCCATAGTTGAAATGATGAAAATATAATCACTGTGCCAAACACACCGAAAAGTTCCAACTTAAAGCACGCTAAACCTATAGCAGTATTTTGTTAAATTCTAGTTTAGTTATTTCTTTTTTTTTTTTTCCTTCTAACATTATAAGTATATTAATTTCAAATCGGGGTGGGGGATTGTAGCCTGCACTGTAGAAATTAGCTTCAATCCCAGCCGTCCGATCTCCTCTTTTGCTGGATGGATCTCATCTCCTTCCTCCGTGTCCACTGAAGGTTCCGTAAGCAGATTTTCTATCCGCCTCTCTTAGTCCCCTTCCGTGATGCCCCCCATCTTATTTTCATTCCATCTTCCCATTCGCGCTGGTAGGGCTGGCAACGAATCGAGTTCGAGCGAGCTGACCTTAGTTCAAGCTTGATTTGAAATTAACTCTGAGTTTTATTGAATCGAATCGAGCTAGCTTCGAGTTTTTTAACGAGCTGTCGAGCTGAATTTCTAATAATTTTTATATATATTTTAAGCAAATAATAGACAAATTAGTTAATATTTATTAGTTTTTATTATATTTATATTTATAAACTAAAGTTTTATTTATTTTATAATAAGAATTTAAAGACAATAAGTATACATATGTAAGAAATAAATGTATTATATATCAAATTAGGTACTAAATATCATAAATTAGTTAATAAAATTGTATATTGAGCTAATTTCGAATTAAATTCGAGCGAGCCGAATTAGCTTCGACCCAACAAATCGAGCCAATTTCGAATAAAAGAGTCACGACCTTTTTTCCAACCCCTACGCGCTGGGCTCCAGTTTCCTCATCGCGCCACACGGATTGAGTTGTCATCGTTGATCCTAAGCTCCGCTAAAGTTGTCGCTCCTCTTTTCTCTCTCTCTCGAAGTTTCGCCCAGACTCCAGCTTTGTTTTCTCTCTCTTCGTTGGTCTAGGATTTTCTCTTGCGACACACCATCGGCTCAACAAGGAGGCTCGAGTGTCCCCTTTGCAGATCGGCCAAGGTATCTATCTCTTCTGTTCCTCTTCTGCGCATGTCCAGAAATTGTCAAAAATAACATATCTTTTCTGTTCCCCTTCTCGGCTAAAAATTGTATAGCTCTCTCTTCATGCTCCATTTTCTAGACTGTTCTCTCTCATGTTCATTCTCTTCGCACACAGCCTGCCGATCCATCTCTGTCTTTCGAGTGAGCGGTGCTTTTTCATCTTTGGTTTGTCCTCTTCTCTTGATCGTTCTCCTCTATTTTATTTGCTTAATTTCTTTTTATGATGAATTTTGATTATATTTCCCATTTCGTATTCTCAGCTGAGTAATTTTGGAGTAGTTTTGGTTTGATTTTTCTTTACGTGTGTTCTGAACTAAGGTAATAGGGGGTCATGTGTTCTGAAATAAGGTAAGGAGGATGCATGCCCAGTTGGAGATTAATAGAAAAGGAGGTAAGTACTAGAAACCATAGCACATAAATTCTCCATAGGATTATTTTTCTATTTATTTTCATACTTCAATTATTTTGCAAATGAAAACTGTATATCCTTCAAAAGGCATCATATTCCTAAAATCTCAGGTTTGTTCTTACAGTATTTCATTTTCTTTTGAAAGCACGTGATCTTCTTCTTTTCAGTTATACACCTATAACTAATTATAGTTTATAATTTTCTGAAATATCTACATATATGTAAGAGATTTTCTTATTTGTGATTTTAATTTAATTTTCTTATTTTTCAAGTTGATGGATCAAGATGCTTAGGAAGAGCTGGTGCGTTTAAAACTCAGAAAAGAGGCCAGAGTTCATTTGAAAAATTGTTGCAAATCTGATGTATAGTTTAAGGTATATGTCTTTTTAATTTAAAGAACTCTATTTTAAAGGAAATATTGTGTCAACACTTTACATAGTTTGGCCTCTTACTTATAATAATTTTCTTTTTGGTGCGCATCAATGCTTAATATTGAATAGAGTAAGTCAACTTAGATAATTGCTGCTAAGTTTCTACGTCTGCTAAACAAGACAAGGTTGGTTCCAGTAATCTTTCTATTGATTAAAGTTCAAATTAAATATGCATTGAGATAGGCTGCATATAAATATTAAATTGTTTCCTTTCTGATCAAGTCTTTTTCTATGTCCTACACGGTCTTCACATTGGTATTCTTTTTGCTAGATTGATGGCAGATTTTGTGATGTTGCTAAGTTATGTATTAAATCCAAATTCAGATGCCTCTTATAAAATTGTAAGTGCATTGAAATTTGAACACTCTAAGTTATTATTGTATTAATTTACCTATCAGCTTTATACAGCCATTGTTAACAGAGTCTCTCTAATCTTTGCTATTTTTCTTCCTTTATTTTTGTTTGATTTTCTTTATTAGTTCCGATTTATTTTCGATTGTGATTTCATTTGACATAACTTCCATTTACTTTCTTTTTAGTATTTAGTTCTGGAATTTGGGTATAATTGGTCGTAAATAGAGAATTTGGGCAAAAGGTGAATGATATCCTCTCTAAATAATTTTCATTTTAAGTGTTTGACTTACTGCTGGCATTAATCTTCAGTATTCGCGTTGTTTTCGTGATTCAGATCTGCTCAACAAGGACTACAACTATGACCACAAGTTGACCATTTATACTTCTAGCGCCTCTGGTCTGGTAAAACCCTTGATCTCCTTTTTCAATTTCTTATGTCGATTCATCAAGTCTGGTCTGATTCATTACCTGTTTATATCTAGGATTAAGCACTGTCATGGCTCTTTTTTCATGAAATATTGGAATTCCCTTTTTGATCTGGTTAGAAAATAGGTTAATTTGTATTGTAATTACACGTCTTGAACTTGATCTCGAAGCTGATCCTGCTCCTTTTGTTTTGCTAGCTTCTCGCTTTATGTCTCATTGGTTTTTAACTGATTCAGAGAGTGTTTTGATTTGTAAACCCAAAATTAAACTATGCAGGTAAGGATTCCTGATCTACTGGCCTTGAGCGATTGGGAGGGGAAGAGCGGACGACTGCTATAGAGAGGTGGAGCTATTGCTGAATGATTTCCTTTGGACTGCCTTAGTACATATTCTGCTGCCTCTCTCTTTCGCCTCTTCCCCTCTGTCTCTCTCTCAGACTCTCACCTCTTTCCTCAGCACAATTGTAGGTGCTGGGGTTTCTACCCTCTGATGGCAATCTGGTCAGTGTCAAGTGCCTCTTCACCTCTCCCCATCTTATATTTTAGGTGTTAGAATTTGTATATAATGGAATGGGTTCTGTTAAGAAAATAAGTAGGTATCGGCTGTTCAAATCGAGCCATACGTGTAAATGAGTTATCGTTGCAAATGTTGATTTGTTAGGTATTAAAAGATTTCAGAGGTGGAAACAACTGTGTATCGAACTCTTAGGGTCAGATAAATCTATCGCCCCTTCATTTGTGTAATCTTTAAATAGAAGTTTACTTGACTTTACTTAGCTTCAAGTGTACCTTTTAGAGTCAGCTTAGCGTCTTGCTTTTTCTTTTTAATTTCAGCTGTAGAATAGTTTTCAACTAGATGTAAAAAAAAAAAAAACAGATAATTCAGCAAGTCAGTGTACTATTTCTTTTGCTATCTCATAAACAGGTCTTCCTTTGGGACCACTTTATATAATCAGTTTATATTTAATAATTTCTTTCCATGGTATGCAGATTAGGATTTGATTTTGCCTAATCAGTATTGGTCAAAAGAAGAGTTGGACACATCAATCCACTTACAAGTTCACAGGGGCATAATACTTTGGTGAGTATCCTTCAATATGTAGCCAAAGAAGTTTTTTTTATGTATTTACTATTTAATAATTTTTTATGTATTTTTTTTTTGTCTTATTGCCATTTACTGCTGAAGTAATATTTGCATAGTTCTGCTATCGGCTACATGCCTGGATAGACCGGGCTGAACAATTAAAAATATTCATTCTGGTAGTGAGCTGTCATCCAAATATCATTAGTGCATTGCCAGTTTAGTTTTTTTTTCAGACATTCTCTATGTCATTCTTTTTGCATATTTTCTGTTCCATGAAATTCTCTGTCAACTGCAAATATTTATTTCTTTCAAAACTTTAAATAGTAGGATAATATACTATGTTTAGTATCTTCTGGTAAAACAAAAATGGCATGCTAATTTATTTCTACATTTCCTTCATGTTTTACTTCTGCTGTAAGTTTATATTTTAGATATACTTTTCACCTCATTCTCAATAATATGGAACATGGAATTGAGTTTATACACACAAACCAGCTTCGTCTCAGAATAGATTCAGTTCTTGCAAGTGTTTATATTATCACATGACTATTTTATTGTGTTTTTAGTATCTATTTCGGTTAACCTAGGTTTTTCTTTTTTTTTTTTTGGGTCAGTGTAATTGAATTAACCTTGGCACCTAAATCAAAAGCTCGAAGGGATTTCCTCTCTTATAATGAGTTATAAATATTTCAATTAGTAATTTATTATTATCATTGGAGTTTAGGTAAATCACTCATCATTGGCACCTCATGCTGATCCTTAGTTTTTGATACTATGCCAACAACAACAACAACAACAACAACAACAACTAAGCCTTTTGTCCCAAACAAGTTGGGGTAGGCTAGAAAAGAAACCCAACAAAAGTCACCAAGTCACCGAAAAAAGTAAATGTCAAAAGTAGGACTAAATATACTAAAAATAATATAGGAAAAAAAGTAGTAGTAGTAATAGTAATAATAATAATAATAATAAAATCAGTTGGACTATTACAAAAATGGTTTTTGACAATATGCCAAGTAAAGAAAATCAGTTGGCCTATTACAAAAAGGCATATATATGCCATCCTGATTTAGAACATATATAACAAAAATGGAACTTCTTCAAAAATTACAACTGTTAATAAAATCTAGATAGTTCACATTTTTCTGTTCAAAATATACAAATGAGTTTATCATGGAAGTGGAGGTAAGACCTATGCATAGTTTGCTTTTTGAGGTCAGTCTACTGTTAAACAAAGAGCACCAAAGGAGACATGCTTTATAGCTAATTGTTATTTGTTTTCGCTGATTTACCTAAGATGAGTACCAGTTACACTAAGCTGTTCAACCGGTTTCAAGATGATGCAATGAGTAAGTCTTATATGTCGATATTGTGTTTATTTGTTACCATTTTTCAAATTTATATAAATAATATTAGCTTATTGTTGTTATATCAGACCTTAACAAGATGAATATTTGGGGTGGAAAATATTAATATGACCACTTCAATTTTTTTTTCCTAATTTCGATCATGTTTAGCTATTCAGTGGCCTTCAATTATTTTTTTCTTTTTTTCAGTTTCCTACTTTCCTTGATGGCCTGTTGCAGATAATAGTACTTACACGGTGGACAAGACACAACATTTGGTATTCAGCTGAAGGTTGTCTTTTGCTGTTCAATTGAGGTTTTGTTCAATAGCACTTGATTTTTTTAACCTATTGCAAATAAAGGTACATAATTTTTTTGTCGTCAAAATTAATAGCTCAGTTTGACATATTTTTTATTTGTTTGAATCTAAATGATCTTATGTTATGAAACAATAACAAATTGAAGCTTTGTGTGCCAATCAAAAAACCACCAGCCATAATTTATATATTATCAATAGAATTTTCCTAATTTCTTATGCATTATAATGACAGCACTCAATATTATTTAATCTTGATTCCTTCTTATTACTTATAACTTGCAAAGATCCTGATTTGACAAAAGCTTAGCATCTATAAATTTCCTCTTCACCTTCCTTTTTTCTCATTTCTTACAAACTAAAAAAATCTTCTGTTATAAAACTATTTCCATCTAAATGGTAAAAATTAAAACTTCTGCGATGTATTAGCTAGTAATATTTTCAAAGTTATACCGATATATAATTTTAATTTTCAGACAACTTTGTTTTATACCTTATTTCTGTTTTATTGTCCAGAACATGTAGGCAATTCCACTGTTTAAACTGTTTAAACCCATAATAAACCTTTAGGATTTGGCAATAGTTTTTACTTCTGAAAAGAAAATAGCAATTTCCTATAAAGCCATTATCTATCCTTATTTGCACTTACTTGTGATAGCTTATATAGAAGATTCAGATTCTTCATGCGTGCACTTGGTGGGGCCTAAAGTAATCGCAACTTTGTATAATCCAATAACTTAGCTCATTTGAAGAAAGTAAGTTTAAATTAAGGATTTCTAGGTTCCGAACTTCAATAAACTTTATTAAAAGGTAGTGGTGGAATTATGTAAAAGTGCCAACTATGAGCGTCTTCTGTTGGTCCATGTGTATTATGTACTTCAATTTTATTAAACAAACATGAAACATATGATTACAATTTGCCACTCACCTTAAACACTTTTTTATTACTAAGTGCTGCCTACACTGCATCTGAGCTAAGCTATACATAGTTATTCTTGGTGACGTGGCAGTCAAACAAAATCATTGTATACAGGCTGTCTCTGATTAATAAATTAAGTATTAATTAGAATCATTCAGCTTTAACATTCATAGGCCAGTCCGCTCATTAAAAATGTGGAACGATATTTGCTGCTTTCTTTATTAAATAAAATACAACTATAAATCATCTGTAATGTTGTGTACTTGTGTATGTATTATACTAGAAGAAATTATATTTGATCTCCATATTTTTGTGAAAATTGCTTCATTAACGACCCCCATATTCATAATATATCCAATTATCTTTTTCTGTTATTGTTATGTTAATATCAACATTGATATTTATGATGTGTGATTTTCATTTATAATTTTCTTTGGCTCGTCCGTAAACGAAGTACGTTAAAGTTATTATCATCATTCGTCGATTGAAAATATACAGCATAAGATTTTATCAAATTTTAAAAACTTGTCTACAAATGTACAACCTTTTCTACTGAAACCAATCAAGTATTTAGAAGTCACCGTTATGCATAAAGACAAATCTTTTAGGCTTTTTGGGCCTTCGTGTCCTAAATTCGATTCATGTTTTTATTTTATATTATTATATCTGCTAAAATAGTTTACATGATAAACGACCGGTTTAGTTTCTTCGTTGAAATTAACACACGCACGCACGCACTACAAGTAATTGTGACCCAACATATTATAATTCAGTACAAGAGATTGTACAATGAATTACCTTTTTTAAGCTTCAAACAAACCGATAACCGAATAGTCATTGATAATTTCAAATGTACCTTTTTGGATTCTACTGCCTGTGTTTCTCTATATATAACAAAAGCTTCTTTTTAGTTACATATTTGCCAATTATGCTTGTTTCCTTCGTTAGACGTCTACTGGAGTTATTTTATTCACTATGCTCATTAGTTTATGTACTAACAAAGTGACAGTCATTATGAGACCCAAACAGTGGATTACCTCCTTTGCCGAACCTAACTAACTTATGTTTCACCTAAATCAAAGTCATTTGTACACCATCAATTTTGCATCCACTAGCACTTATTGATAATGTTATATATTGAAATTGTATGTCTCGATTCAATTAATTAGAGCCGACAAGTTCAGCTGTGAAGAATTCATCATGATCGGTATCAAAAATCCGTTCAAAGTTCCTAAAACAACATTCCACCTTTTATTTTAAATTGAAGAAAAAATAATATTCGTCTTATCATAAGGAACTTTTGAGTATTACCATTGCTTTTCTCAGTTTGAGCCATCGAGGGAATTAAAAAAGCAAAAAGAAAAAAAATATTAACATAACTCTCTCTCTCTGTTTTGTTGAAAATTGTTATCCCCCCCCCCCCCCCCCCCCCCCCCCCCCTTTTCTTATAATATATGATATATATAATCTACAAAAAGAATTGAATATTCTATCACATTATCCGTGCCACATATTGTATAATTTTCTTTATTTGATTTATCTTTTACTTTGCAGAATTGTACAATTCAATGATAATGCTACATGCATCTAATACTTTCATTCATGAATTGGGAAAACTAATACTTTCTTTTTTTCAGAACAAATTCGCGAAAGCAATCATCATTATAGTTCTAATATGGACTTTGCAGCGCATGTTTCACTTATGATGGAGAAGAACAACACTAAATAGTTTAGAACTATTAAATGTGTTAGTGCCTCCGCATCCAAGCATAGATTCACGCGCATCTACGCCTTCAGATCTGTGGCTTTTGTCAGCAATTTATTGTCTATATCGTTAGATATTAATTTTATAATTAATACCTTCGCATCCAACTTTAAATTAATGTATTAGTGCTCATATTGTCTACCCTTATAATATATATAATTCTATATTGTTAGATATTGTATTTACACTAAAGGTGTTTATACATGTTATTATACATAAACACTTGGCAACAAATGTTAAAATTAAATTAAACCTACGTAATCTGGTGTTTACATCAATTAATATCTAAAATATAGATAAAGATGTGTGGGTGTCAAAAGTGATTTTTTTAATTACTAATAGACACGGCAATTTTTTTTCCATTTGTTGGTTTGTGGGGTAACTATTGTTAACTATTTTGAAATTGGGACTGTAGAATAACGTGTTGCCGCATCTTCTTATCATGAATTTGACCCGTTACAACAGATGAAGAATGATTGCCATCGCAATAGTTCTTTACTTTCCGTCCCCTTTTTTTTGTTTGTTTGCTCTCAGAAAAGGCCCGTAGGCTCCCTCCCTCATCTAATTTCTCAGCGACAAGTCAAGTGTTTTGGTCTCATCTGATATTTTACTAAAATGATTTGATTACCTATCCTCCAATCCTAGAAATTATTGCTGGAACATCACTTCTACAGATTGATGGAAGGACAAAATTCTAGAAATTGGTAAGCTGCTATTTCCCTTTACCAAATTTTCATAAAATTATTGCTGAAGGATTAAGAAACTCTTTCAACTTGTCCATAGAAATCCAAATAAACAAATGGCAAACCGCCGGACTTAAATAACTGAATGTCACATCTTAGCCTTTTTTACTCTTCAAGAGATGACCAAAATGTTAATGTAAATCGAGAACAGGTAGCAGCAATCTAGGCATCTTGAACATCTGTTCATTCCATGTTTTTATGCATTGATCCGACACAGTAATAAGAACAGGAGGAAGCCGCTAGAACTTCTCGTCCAACATAGAAGACTATTGCCGCTCCATCCAGGTGGAGAAAATTAGAGTTTTTTTTTTTTTTTCCTTTATGAGTTGTTCTTTTGCCTTTGTTTCATATTCATGGTTCAAATTATACCAAACGTAATTATTAAAAGCCAGTTTCCTCTTTGAAATTTTTTAACAAATTATTATTTATAATTTTGCTATTTCGTACTTAATCTGATTGAGGAATTGTGAAAATTTTCTTTTGTCTTGGTACAAGCTGCCTTGGAATTTCATAGTTGATCTGATTGTACTTTTTTGAAGCATAATTTGCATAATTTTGTAACATTTCTGATTTTTATCGTGGAACTGATTTGAATCCAGGCACTAAACTTCTTTTAAAAATATTTGAGTTTTAATCGAGTACTTGCTCCATGATATTTTTACTTATATAGAAAACCCATTATTTAGAAACAAATTCATCCAAAAGCAATATAGGCAGAAAAATATAAATAAGATATTTTTTTAAAGATCAATTATGTAATAATGTTAATCAGAACAAATTTCATTATCTATGTAACCACCACTGTCATGTTGAGTTTTTAATTGCTTTTATTCTTAATGGACTCTTCCGTTATATCTATAAATCAAGACAAAAAAAATTATACCTGGCCAAATCTCTTGCAATATCAAAGTATAATGCTATCATAACTTCTAATTTTCTTCTAAATATTTTCATTATAATATTTATAAGATTTATAAGATGAGAATTATATAGGGTATATCAATGCGATTTGGACTGTATTTTAAGAATTTGAAATTTCTGAAATTAAAACTATCCATGTTAAGAGGCACAAATCAAGGGTAGCTTTAATGTGGGAATTAAAGCTTGGTCGTCTCTTCTCCTTAGTCAGTGGTACAGGCATGTTAAGCAAAAAAACTGGGCAGGTGTCAGTTCCAATGCCTTTTATATGCAGTCTTAACAATGTCAATATAGCAATTGATTTCAAAATTTTCCCACTTAATAATTTATATTCATATATCTTATTAATCTACTAGAGTATTTGTCCTTTGTATTCCTGTGTTCTTATTTATTCCATTTGTATCCATCCAGGTTGTAATAAACTTTGTGGGGATTTAGATTTATTATATTTAATGGAATTGCTGTTTCATGTAAATTTAATATTCCTGGCGTTTTGTTTTGAATTTAATTTTGTTTCATAGCTGTTGTTACCTGACAATCATCGAGTTATTGCCCTTTAATTGCGATTGACATAATAATAATAAATTTTGTATCCAAATGTCATTAAGATCGCACTGTCCATTTATATATCTATATATATATATATCTCTGTGGCTTCTACTACAAATGTCATTCCTTTCTACGTTTCTGCTAGAGTATTTGTCCTTTTCAGTTTAATTATTTGTGGTGTTATGCATTACATTTTGAAGAAATTATCTTTTTACCCAGGATATTATGCCAGTATCGAAAGTGGTGCTGAGCCAAATCTATGATATGTTGCTAATTTACCTTCTTTTTATTTTCTGGATGGAAAAGACAGTCATGCCTTTTCATAACCTTTTTTGGAGAAGAACATGTTCTTTTTTATTTTTTCGTCCTTTCAATACATGCTTTTCTATAATTGCTAATTAAATTCGTTTTTCAATACATCCTTTTCTAGAATAGTAGCCTGTTGTTTTGTTTCTTGAGTGCTGCACATTTTTAAATTTGGTACTGAAATGTTGGGTGATTTAGATGGTAATAGACATAATAAGATATTTTTTCAGTCAGAGTTACTGTACGTGTATAATATATAAATGTGTTTTATTTTCATTGCATTGTGCATTTTTTGGTATTAGTTATTTGCAGATTCTATCTCTTATAATTTCGATGTGAAAATTTGAAAGTAACTCGACATGGTGGGAATTTGGTTTATGGGATATTGATTGAAAATGGGATTATGTGGATCTATAGTCAAACATTTCCTTATTATATGGTTCGGTGGGGACATCTTTTGATGGTATGATTTTATTTTATTTATCTTAAGATTTTTTTCTTTTTGCCCTGTGTTATTTTTTTATTTCTCATTTAATTATGGTAGTTAATGGTAGGCTAATATATTTTAGTTCATGGTGCCTTGCCTTGGTTTGGTGGGGAACACCTTTTGATGGTATGAAAGGGTATGAGTTTGGTACCGAATGAGGTTTAGTGCTTGATGGATATGATATGAAGTTCCATAGTGTTGGGGGGTAATGAGAACAAGATGAGACGAAGGGTAATTTGTCATGGATTAGATTTATTTCTTGGTATCTCTGGAAATCTGACTTGGTACCGTAAGAGGACAATTGGTACCGATCAAGTTAAAGTTAGATTAGTTGGGTAGGATTCAAGGTTTGGAATGGCTCTGAGTTGCATTCATCCGTTTATGTTTTTTAATATTAATAAAATTCATAAAGTTCTTGGTCTGTTATATGGAATCAGAGGCAAATTGACATAGTGATTGAAGTAATTTTATAAATATCCTTCCTGTGTTATATTCTGCATCAAATTTTTAGCAAACCAAAAATTAAGGTACGGTAAATTAATTCAGCTTTGGAAACGAGAAGAGTATAATAAACAAGATGTGTTTTGCCTAATTAATATCATTGTTCGTATGCATATATCATGTACATCATATCATGTCTCAATATTCATCATTTTTAAACGAAATTAATTGACTCACCGGGCTTATTTGTTATAAAACGCATTTACCAAAGAAACAATTGTGTGTACAATCATTTATTAACCTTGATTTTTAACCGTTACAATTGTGCGTATAATAATTTATTAACCTTAATGGCCATAAAATTCATTTTAAGTATTTTCCAACGGACAGATACAACTCAATTCTTTTCATTTAAGTATGTTCCAACGGCTATAAAATGTGAAAAATTTACATATGAAATTGCAATAAAGACTAAACTAAATGGTTTTGTCTTTCATTTTTTTTTAAAAAAAAATTACATTAGAAATTGTTAGTAACATCTGTAATACTTTTAATTCTTCTCATATAGAGTGTTACTCTAAATTTACAGTAAACATCTACATTAAAATTACACATTAATCTTCACAAATTTTTCATTTATTACATTTTCTTTAAATTATTAATTCAAATATCGAGCGAAGCTCGATTTGTCCCTCTAGTTATAAATAAAGATGTGTGGGTGTCGGGATCCTTTAGTTAAATATCATCCGACACTCTAATCATTGTGAAATAGTTGTGCAATAGCATTTTTCTTATTTCTGTAATGTGATACTTTGTAACTAATTGTGTGTCGAGTGTTATTGCTCATAAAACTGACTCGGTTCAACATCAGATAATAATGTAGCAACACATTGTTTTGTTTCTGAATTTTGTGACCCCTTTCTATTTTCATTTTCATCATGTCACCATCTCTTTTGTGTTGCTTAAAATCCCTCTCCACCTTAATTTTTCTTCTAACCATTCTTAATTTCGATTTATAAAATATAAATTAAATTCGTTCAATTGAAAATAAAAAAATATTAAATCTTTTACGATACGTATATTTTATTTAAGTCATTTATAAATATATTACATTTCATGAATAATATCAACATAATATAAATCATATTAATCATATTATTTCAGATAACTATAACTATATTTACACACATATAATTTTTTTTAAAATTGATCAAACTCTTTAAATTTAATCAATTCAAATTACCTACAATAACTAAACTATATTTCTAAAGATAAATATATCTTAACCATATATTCAAAAATGAACTTAAACTATATAAACATAATAAAAATATTCTTATTATATATATCTACATCGAGCGAAGCTCGATATGGCCTCTAGTTTTAATCAATTGGTGTTTGAAGTTGCATAGATAGCCAGGTTTTTACACTTCTTTAATTGTTTGGTAATTAAAGTGATAATTTCTAGTGTTTAAAGTTGTACAGTCAGATGCTTATACCTACATACTCTGATAGTCTGATTTTAGAACTTTCACTGTTGAAATATAAAGTCGGTGTTAAACTCGCGATTGCAGATTTACAAAAACTTTGAATAATATGCCATAAAAAATTTATTTTCGAATTTAACAAAAGGCCGAAAAGAGGAGAGAAAGAAAAATTACTTGCTAAAATGATAAGGATTGAAGAGTAAGCGGCACAAAAAAATAGGGTTAATTAGATTTATGTCACCGTGAAAATTTAAAATTAGACAAATGCCATCACTAAATGACAAATTAGTTTTATGTCATTATAAAATAGTAATAATTAGGTTTATGCCATCAACAAATTGATATGATAATTTTACCCTTTTAAATATGCCACTACAAAAATTTTAAATTAGAAAAATACCATCACAAAATGATAAATTAGTTTTATACCACTACAAATTAATAAAAATGAGTTTTGTGTCATTGTAAAAAATGCAAAAATTAGATTTATGTCAGTGGTGCATTAAAATAGTGGATTTTGACGTCTATGCATATACATACGGGTTCAGAACATCTATGCACAAAACTTAAATAGTGGATTTTCACGTTATTAAAAAATTTAAAAAATTTATTTGAAATAAATAAAAATTTTGACATCTATGCATACGTCTCTTAATATATAGCATAAAAGCAACATCATATTGTTTCTACATCTCATCCTAATCTGCATTGTTTCACAATTAATACCTCTGTTTCACGCTAAAAAATCAAATTAAAATCACTATTAATGCATAAACACGTGTAATTGAAAAGTGTCTGTTATTTTTCCTTTCTCTGCCTCTGTTTCAAGAGACACTCTGTTTTAAGAGACACTCAAGAATAGTTATAAAATTACATTATAACTTTTATAAGTTAAATTAATTTTTTGTCCGTAGGTTTCTTGACAAAACCAGATCCAATGGTGATATTCTTGGTAAAGCTATAGAACTTCATAATGGAGCCCATGCGTTGACATATGGAACCAAAATACTAGCTAGTGTACTATTATATACAAAACAATATTCTAAGATTATTCCTTCACAATACTGGATTTAGTGTGCTAGCTTGATTTTTATTCATAATTACGACTGCGGAGTCAGTAATGAATCAACCTTTTCATGCCTATCCCAAGCTATCAGGCATAAATCAACTATGCTTTGCTTGATGACCTATCTGTGCTACTTTTACCTATGTCCTTCTCCGGGAAAGCACTGATCCGAAACTGATCTCACCCTTCACTAAAACTCTACCACAGCGCTAGAAAGAAGCACCGGGTGCTTTTGGTTTAGGGTTTATTAACAAGGGCAATTTGGGGAACATTAGAAGTAATGACAGATTTTCAGATGACATTTTTAGAATTTAATCTTTTTTGGAATAAGATATTGGCATATATCTAATTTAAACAATTTGATGTTGGCATAAATCTAATTAGCTATCTATAATGGCATTTTCTGAATTAACTATTTTTCAGGATGGCATAAATCTAATTAATCCTATATTAAATAAATAAAGTCACTAGACCATTGAAGGCAAGAGGGGGAAAAAAGGGTACTAAGTTTAATTGTGTGCATGGGTGATGAATCTGAGAAATAGCGTAGGAAAAAGAGAATTCTTGTTAGTATGACATTCAAAAATAAAATAAAATAATAAGTCCGTATTAATATGACAAAACATTTTCCTACATTTAAGTTTTCAAGTAAAAGTTTTTCTTTGATAAAATTTAATTGTTTTCATAATTAATAAAAATAATAAACAGCACTTTATTGGCCTTGGACTTATCCTTCAATTCTAGGGGAATATGTCATGACTCATGCTCTTAAATTTATTCAGAAGGAAAACAAAAGGAATATCGAATGCCTTCCTTAATTAACTAAAAGACTGACTAGTGACTAAGTAGCGACGTTTGTTTGCCCAGATTTGGACGCAAAATCGTTTTCTTACCACATATATGGAAGCAATGTGCACTAATTGCAAGCCTGCGTGTCTACTCAAAAAATTAATTAGAAACATCACGCATATTAATATTCTGTCATGGTTAGTCGGCACGGCTAATTGGGACGTCATAGTCTAGCCGGTATGGGTTTGATAATTGATAGAGGGAGTGAGATTGGGTTCGGGCTCAAAAGGTACAAGGCAAGTAAGACAAGTCACATATAAAGTTATATGCACTATGTCCATTAATTAGCGGTCTAGCTAGGGAGAACAAGGCGTCGGGAAACCAAAAAGTAGAGATATGTAAGTCATATACTCATATATGGAGTGACTGCGGCTTGTGGAATGACGGCGAAACGGCGTGATGTGTAGGTGAGACTTCACACTTGTGAGTATGAGTGAGATATTTTGAGTCAGTCTCAGCCTCCCGATAAATATTTTTTTTGTTGTAATTAAGGTTAAACTGTGCACTCCTAATAAATTGTCCAAAAATTTTTTTTTTAATAAATTGTCATTTCTTCTCCCAGGTGACCAGGTCACTCGCACAGAAAAAAAAAGAAAAAAAAGGAATGTTTTAGCCTAAGACGCGTTAAATTAGAAATAAGAAACAACTAATTGGAAGTAAAGATCTGCAAGGGACAACAATTATCAAATTATTTTATTAACACTTGATATATAAACAAAGATAGTTGTTGCTAGTCACTTGTTTTGTGGTCTGGAGGGAAAGATGTGCCAGAATCTTCTCCTCTACCTCTAAAGGTTTTGAGGTCATTGCTGAAGAAGCTTAATTTGTTTGAGTGGGGAGCTTTACATACCCCACGGGATGCTATTTCGTGATCTACTATTTTTTCTTTCTTTTTCGGTTTTTCATGTATAGTTTTCTTTTGATTTTATTTCCTTAAAAATGTTCCTTCTCTGAACCTTTCCACCTTTCTGTAACTGTCTTTTTTTTAATATATAAAAGTTTTGGATCTTGACCCCTTGCTTTCTTAAAAAAAAAAAAAACTGATATATAATTTGGGACTTTTGCTAATGTATAATCCGTTAGCATTTCGATCGAAATGCTTACGAAATCAAGTTATATGCACTATGCTTTCTTACAAATCGTAAAAAAAAAAAAAAATAGTTTTTATTAAATATGGATATGAATCAATGTTTTGAATGTCGTACCAGCATCCATATCAGCCAGCAAGCGAAATCAAATTAGGCATTTTCTGGTATTTTCCAGTATTTTATCACATTTTACTGGATGCAACCATACCTGTCAGTATTCCGTTTCAGATATTACCAGTATTTTGCCGAAATGGAATGGTATAGAAAATAATAAAGTACAAATCAAGATGTTTTGTATCAACTTTTTAAACGAAAGATACAAATTTAAGTTAATACATAAATTCTCATTAGTATAAATAGACCACTTATGTAGAAGGATAAATAGCCCACAAATTTATAATTGTAGCAGACATGCTAAGCGCGAGGAGAATACTAAATCCTAGTGGGGGGTGGTGATATTTGGCCTAGTTGGTCAACTTAAACAAAGGTATTTGAAAAATGTTAAAGAGGAACATAAGTCCAATGCTTCAACTGTGTATGATGGACGATGTTATTGAGCAGGTGTACTCCAATTGTGTTGGATTAAATCTTGAATTAACTATCGCTAAAGTGTAGTTTTGTTGGAAAAGGGAGAAATTGAGATTATTTAGAAAAATCCTAAGTAGTGCTAAAATGTAGCTAAACTAACTCATAATCTAAATGTATGCTGAGATATCATAACAAATATACAATTACGATAAAAGTTAAAGAAGGTTTCAAGGGCGATCATTTTGTTTAATCCCCTTTTTACAATAGTTTGCAATAGTTATCAAATTTCACAACCATAAAGACGACTGTAAATCTGTTATTTTTGTCTCGTTTATCTTCACGAGTTAGCATAAAACTTGATAATTCCTTTTACATAACCAAGATCCATCAGCTAAAAGATTATAGTAATTATAATAGGAAAAAAATCAAATTGATAATTTTAATTTGTTGTGAATAATAATACTAATCAATGATTTACATAATCAAGAGGATCCACGAGCTAGAATAATAATGTACAATAATATGTCATATTTATGGCTCGGAATCCTACTTGCATAATTGGGCAACTATTGATCATTCTTTTTCTCGAAATGGCCATACTGAAATGAATTTCATTACCGTCAGTATTCAACTGATACGCCGGACAGAAAGCACTGCCAAGTACTAATTCCTTTCCTTTCCTAGTTTCCTTTGATATTTTTTTTTTCTTTCTTTTTGGCAGTGTCTTGTCCTATTTCCTTCTCTTTAATATTTTTCCTATTTTAATGTCTCATTTAATTTTGCTAGACAATAAAATGTGATAAAATATAAATTATAATTGGGTTGCCATAAGCTTGTTCAGCTGGTGCCAAACAGCGCAAATTCCAGCATAAATTCTTGACTAAAAAATAAGTACTAGATATTGAATGACTGTTTCATGAGTCCATGGCCATTGAATCACTACTTTGCTTGATTCTCTGAAATGAATGGCATAAGGACAACCAATCAAATATCATTTAGGAAAATCATACCAGTGAAGTAAACTATGCTGATCTGGTACGGATAACAGGATCTAATTCCCCCTTCAAACAAGGATGGTTGAAATTGCCTCACATGTGGGCCCTTTGTTATTCTCTCTACATCCTATTTAAACCTTCGCTTAATCACCTTCCTTATACCAAAACGCAGCCACTAATACATTTCACCTATAGTATTTTCAGTCGGCAGTTGGTTCTACTCCAACTGCACTTACAAAGGAGAGGAGAGGATTCATCATTTCATTTGGTAAGGTAGGGTTCAGTTTTTAGATTGAGAAAATTTTCCCAATTTCTCTAATGTTTTGAATAAAATTTACTATTTTTTTTCTAACAAATTGGTATTTTCCCCAAATTTTTCTTATTTTTGTCAATGTCTTCAGTCTTTACCAGTAACGTCTCGGCAACCTCTTTCAATAATACAAGTCAAAATAATTTATGATGTTAGCAGAGGTGCCATACTGCGACTGAAATCTAAATTTTACATATCACTACATCAGAATACCGTGTAGTTTTCCAAAATTTTGAGCAAACCAACATGTAATAAGTGAAGGATACTGTGGTATCTTATCGGATCTTGAGTAGTACATATCTGCACATGGTTTTATTCCCTCCAGACTGTTGTTCTTTAATTTTTTTGAAACACAGACTGTTGTTCTTCCCCTGTGCAGTTTGGGTGGAGTGATCAAGTGGACACAACAGTGGACCCGCGGGTAGGTTCATGGGTTTGTTAAATACACCTGTTTTACTAAATCGCTGTATACCGTTTATGCAATATGTAGTATGAATTAGATATCGAATATATTAAATTCCAAAATAAAATGGTAAAAAACCAAAATAGTTCGAGAATTAATATATAAGTACGTTAGAAGTTGAAACCGTACGTTCCTTTTTATTACTGAGTTCATCACTAAACTAATACATCATTTCAAATTAGTATTTTTAGTATTCATTACTAAACTAGCCATGATTTTTTGGCGGTGTTTTTTAAGGGGGGAAAAACTCAATATTAAGAGCGACAAATTTGTTAGTTTTTTGATGATATTAACTATATATTTATTTAAAAAAAATTCTCAACCTGCTATATAAATGTATAGAATCATATATAATTAATATCGAGTATTTTTTACTTTTAATTATCAATAATGTTTGTTAACTTTTGTTTCAAAAAGGGTCTACAAAAGTATGCATGCACATGGTCCAACCGAGAAAATATATAATTGAATGCATGGTGCTGATTTATTTGACCACTAAGTGATAAGGTCCTAAGTCCTAACGCTGTAGGACAGTAGTTGACTTGCGTCATTGCGTGTGGAGACCATTGTCAACGATTCAACCACGTGTTTTGTTTTCTTCAAATTTAAAAATTCAAATTTAATAGTTTTCTATCCTTTTCCCCACCATTTCCGTGTCTTTGGAGAACCAACAATATTAATTAGCCAAAATAATTAGAGAAAAAAGCAAAAACAATGTTAACGTTCCCCACCACTTCATCATCAAACGCGCGTATAAATATAGAACCCCTGCTTAGCTAGTCTCTCAGTCCATCACCACACTTAATTTATCTATTTCTTTCTCATTCCGAGGCAAGAAATTTGGGCAGTTCCCCTTGTTTTCAAATTCAATCAAGTAAGTTCCAATTTTCTAATATTTACGTGCTTCACCTTCTTTCTCTCCATATTAGGTAGTCTGCTTATTTAAATAGAAACAGAGCAATCCTTGTTTGCTTCTTGTATTTGGTTTCATCGAGAACAAAAGCTAACTAAGTATCTGCTTCTCTCTACTTGGTCTCACTGGGATTGTGAAATTGTGTGTTCAGATATGGGAGAAAACGGTGCATCAAAATACCACCAATACCCAAATTATCCCTCAATGGATGTTGTCTCGGCAGAGCAAGGCGGCTCTAAGTGCTATGATGACGACGGTCGCCTGAAAAGAACAGGTGTGACCATTTTTTCATGCAATTTAATATGACTATGATTTGCAGTTGCAGTGCTCTGAAGAAGGTAATGATATTGACATGGTTAGAATTTGCCTCTAGGTACTGTGTGGACTTCAAGTGCACACATCATAACTGCAGTTATTGGGTCTGGTGTGTTGTCACTAGCATGGGCTATTGGCCAACTAGGCTGGGTGGCAGGCCCGGCTGTCATGCTTCTCTTCTCCTTTGTAACATATTACACCTCGGCACTTCTGTCTGACTGCTACCGCTCCGGTGATCCCTTCACCGGCAAGCGTAACTATACCTACATGGATGCTGTCCAAGCCAACCTAAGTATGCCACATCCTACATACTTATTTCTACTAAGATTTTTCTCTACTTGTTATCTGAATATGTCTAACTCAAGTTTAATGCACAGACGGCATCAAGGTTCAGATTTGCGGCTTTCTCCAATATGCAAACATTATTGGTGTTGCCATTGGATATACAATTGCTGCATCTGTCAGCATGGTGTAAGTGATTACTTGCTCCAAAAAGTTTTACTCAACAGTCAGCATATTTATTAATTAACTCTCATAATTCATGGTTTTTAAATTGGGTAATTTGATTTATTAAACAGGGCAATTAAGAGGTCTAATTGCTTCCATGAGCATGGGAAACAAGATCCTTGCCTAGTGTCCAGCAACATTTACATGATCATGTTCGGCGTAGTCGAGATTCTTTTCTCGCAAATTCCCGACTTCGATCAAATTTCGTGGCTTTCCATTGTTGCTGCCATCATGTCTTTCACCTACTCAACAATTGGCCTTGGTCTTGGCATTGTGCAAGTCGTAGGTAAACACAAATATTTCTTATTAAATACAGGATCTTTAAGATTCATTACCATTCAATTTGAGTATTAATTATGATTTTTTCTTGTTGTGTGTAGCCAATGGAAAAATCAAAGGAAGCTTCACTGGTATAAGCATAGGAGTAGTCACACCGATGGATAAGGTGTGGCGGAGTCTTCAAGCCTTTGGTGATATTGCCTTTGCGTACTCATACTCTTTGATTCTCATTGAAATCCAAGTAAGCATTTCAATCACCTCTTAAATTTTCTTTTTTATTTTTTTTAATAAACACTAAAGTACTAATAATTCTGTTCAAATTTGTAGGATACGATCAAGGCACCACCTCCATCAGAAGCAAAAGTGATGAAACGGGCCACCGTAATAAGCGTTGCGGTGACAACCGTCTTTTATATGCTCTGTGGTTGTATGGGCTATGCAGCTTTTGGCGATGCCGCACCAGGAAACCTACTAACTGGCTTTGGGTTTTATAACCCCTTCTGGCTTCTCGATATCGCCAATGCAGCCATTGTAATTCACCTTGTTGGTGCTTATCAGGTAACCATGTGAATACATTCGAGAGAATCTCTGAACTATTAAGTAATAACAATTGGGAGAACATGAAAATAAAACCAAACTTTTTTGAATTTTTAATTGGAATGCCATGTGAGAGCCAATAATTCAGCATATATCTAATAAATTTGTTCAAAAACAGGTGTACTGCCAGCCTCTCTTTGCATTTGTTGAGAAATGGGCTCTGCAAACCTGGCCAAAGAACCAATTCATCACAAAAGAAATCACCATCCCCTTGGGTTCGACCAAGACGTACAACCTCAACCTCTTTCGGCTGACATGGCGCTCTATATTCGTTGTGATAACCACTGTCATCTCCATGCTCATGCCATTCTTCAACGACGTAGTAGGATTCCTAGGCGCACTCGGTTTCTGGCCACTGACAGTTTATTTCCCAGTAGAGATGTACATAGTTCAAAAGAAAATACCAAAATGGAGTACACGGTGGGTTTGCTTGCAGCTTCTGAGTCTGGCTTGTTTGATCATCTCAGTAGCTGCTGCTGCTGGATCCATTGCTGGAGTTGTATCAGATCTGAAAGTATACAAGCCCTTCAAAACAAGTTATTGATTTGTGAACGACACGAAGTACAGAAATAACTCATGCCTAAGGATGTCGTGTCTCCTGTTCTACTTCCTAATTAACATGCTGGTGTTGTTGTGTGGGTGGTGTATTTTTATTTTAGGTTTAGTTGTTTGTAACTGTTAAGAGAAACTCATAAAAAGGAATCAAAGAAAAGAGGGATGAATTTGCTCTTTCAAGAGTCAGAGAAATGACGATGAAATATTGACCAATTAGAAGAGATGGTCTGTAACACCCCGAGAAGGGTGATACAACCCGCCGCGTACAAACGCAAGGCGTTCACAGCATCACATACAATAACAATAAAAATAATGCCACAAAATTTGTTAAATAAACAATAATATCTTTTACATGACACGTCTAACATGGCGGATTTTATGTGGTATTCCCCATGTTAGATCAAATGTCTTTATCTTTATTGGAAAAATAAAACGAAGCAAATATGTGGCATCATAACTTGACCGATAATTCTCACACGAGTAGCACAGGTTGGATGAGCTCGCCTTCTACCTGGATCTAAAACAAAATAACAAAACGGATGAGAGCCCTGACAACTCTCAGTGCGGCACTACAAAGTTATTTCAAAATATATAACAACTATAAACTTTATAAATAAACAAATAAAATAATTAAGATGAAAAACATAACCGTTTAAATGACGATGTCTCTTTTAATAACTCATTAATCATATTTATCGTAGCACTTTTATAAATATTATTGTCCTGCACAATGAGCCGCATGGCCAGCACCCCTGTTTCATCTCCATCCTGTCATGACCAGGCCGCATGTGGAGGGTAACCAGTATGTACATAACAAGTTCCTGGGTGGGCTTCTCAAGGTACCTGGGACTTAATTCTCTTCTTTATCTCACTATATATTTCATGTTTAGTAATACCGTAATTCAAAGTCTAGTAATGAAAATGCACCGAAACTTATATTTACTAAAGACGTCACGTTTTGGAAATATGGTAACATAATATGTGTATATAACTTAACAAAACCGAAGAAGCTAGGTTGGAAGATGAAAATATTTCTTACGAATAACTCGGCCAGAAAAACATAAATATTTTAAAAAGGCTACCTTGCAAATGATCAAACATTTTATTGAATCTCGTCCAAAATATGCGCATATACATATATATATACTTATATTCTATGTTTATCAATACAAACGAAAATAGAACCATGGTCTCGCTTAACAAGTTTATATTTATAAATATATAATAGACATTGAGAAAGTTTTCTAAAACCATTTCTGCCATTAATCGACTTCTGAGACTTTCAATATTAGTATTTAATAAAATTATTTCCAAACGTTCATATTCTATAATAAGTTACAAAAGCATAGATGTGCATCTAAGTGAAAAGAATAAAGTATGAGCCTTTGACGTCCATGCATGTAACCCTCTAAGTTCTCATGAAATAAGGGTCCAACTATATTATATAAGAAAAATCAGAAATCAGTTTTCTAAATAATTTCGTTTCTCTAACAGATATGATTTGTATAAACATAATGTAAGGTAAAAATCAGTTTTACGAATGAAAATAGGCATAAATTCTTATAGAAAGTATATGACAGGAAGCTACTCGTTTGTTTTATAAGTATACTCAAAAGTCTTATGTGTGTATATATATTCAAAACTATGCGTATGCATGTGGAGTTAATCACCAAGTAACAGTATATATTTAAAAGAATATGAGTCGTTCAAAATAGCCTAAGGCAAAATACCAGTTTCACCTTTATAAACATGACACTTCTGGACTTGGAAAGCAAGACATACACGCATGAAAATTTATCAAAACATAATTGTCAGGTTAATATATATCCGCACCTTATAGAAGGAACATGAAAATAATTGCGAATGGAGCGATAATCCGATTCCTACACGTCTAGCATTTTCGCTTTGCCTAGTCATCAATCACTGATCGTCACGCACCAGAGAAGAGGAGGAGAATGATGTGTTCAAGTACGAGAGGAAGTCGGGTAGGGAGGTTAATGTCGGGTTTGGATCTGTATGGGACATGAGAAGGTCGGGTTTGGTGTGTATGCGAGCAGAGAAGGGGGATGGTGGAGACACAATGCTGATTATGGTTGAGGAGGAGAGAGGTGTTTGTAATTTGGTTCTGAGTGAAAACGATATGAATTTGCAGACTATTTATAGGCTCGAATGAATCTATTTCATTAATGCTACAATATATGATTCCAATCATCATAAATTTTGATTTCCAATTAGCAATTAATGTGATTGATTCAAATAAGGGAGGAGTGATGGCGCATGGGTGCCAAATGGCCAGCCAAGGTTTGTAGCCCGTGCATACATGGACATGAGTCCACATTGCGCCATTTCTTTTCACAAAAGATCCCAGGTCAAAAGTCAAATAAATATTTCATTTAGCCATCAAATTAAAGGCCAAATCATTGATGACGTTTAAATCCTTGGAGGAAATAATAGGCCAATAAGGAATTTGTTATTTGGAAACAACAAATATAGGTTTGCAAACTTGGGAAAAAGAAATAAATAACCTCTATGTGGTCAGGCAGGAGGGATCCGACTCTTGTGTCATGCGCACACTAAGCACAAGCACAGAATATCAAGATAATCAAATATTTACTCTAAGTCGAATATTTGGTTCGCTGATCATCAGAATGAAAATCAAATGGTAGTAACTTTGGGATCAAGAAATTTAATACAAGGAATTATTTGATGGAACCGTTCAACAAAATTGGAAATGAAGGAAGAATTAATTCTGTCTTGGAGGCTAAGGATTTAAATAAATGGTAATTGTATTTGGCAACTTGTATCTTGGTCAGATTTTGAACTTGAGGAGGAAGCAAAATCTAAATAGGAGGCATGCGCCTCTTATGGGCAGTGTCGACATTAAAGTGTGCACCAATATGGGCCCATGCAAACGGGCCAGGTTATCATGGATCGATTATGACTGAAGTCGAGCCTAGACGATCAATATAAATTAAACATTCTACAAAAGAAAATTTCTAATGACTAGTTTTCAAATCAAAATAATAATAATAATAATTATAATAACTAAAATTTTCATAATGTTACACTCTCACCCCCTTAAAAGGAATTTCGTCCTCGAAATTCGAAAAGTAATTAATTCTAATAGGTGATTCAAAACGAGTACTGTTAAAATATAAGTATATGAAATTAACAGAACCTTACATTCTCTCCCCCTTAAAAAGACTTTCGTCTTCAAAAATTAAAAGTACGTAAATTATTTGAATATAATCGAAAATAATATATAGTATGTTCAAATACTAATTTTTTGTAGGTATTTCCGTCAATTCTTAACTACAAGTCACGCTTCCGCTGCGCACTCTGATCTAATTATGCGTCTAAGCAAAACTTGACTTAGTATTTCAAAGATAAGTCGATGAGGAAAAGAAAATTCTAAGGACGACATCTAAACACTCTCAATTAACGAGTCAAGTATTGATATTGTATGTGCCGGGCTCTGATACCAACTTTAGTTGTAACACCCCGAGAAGGGTGATACAACCCGCCGCGTACAAACGCAAGGCGTTCACAGCATCACATACAATAACAATAAAAATAATGCCACAAAATTTGTTAAATAAACAATAATATCTTTTACATGACACGTCTAACATGGCGGATTTTATGTGGTATTCCCCATGTTAGATCAAATGTCTTTATCTTTATTGGAAAAATAAAACGAAGCAAATATGTGGCATCATAACTTGACCGATAATTCTCACACGAGTAGCACAGGTTGGATGAGCTCGCCTTCTACCTGGATCTAAAACAAAATAACAAAACGGATGAGAGTTGTCAAAAACTTGTTACGTGAATATAAACTTTTGACCTGGGATCTTTTGTGAAAAGAAATGGCGCAATGTGGACTCATGTCCATGTATGCACGGGCTACAAACCTTGGCTGGCCATTTGGCACCCATGCGCCATCAAATTAAAGGCCAAATCATTGATGACGTTTAAATCCTTGGAGGAAATAATAGGCCAATAAGGAATTTGTTATTTGGAAACAACAAATATAGGTTTGCAAACTTGGGAAAAAGAAATAAATAACCTCTATGTGGTCAGGCAGGAGGGATCCGACTCTTGTGTCATGCGCACACTAAGCACAAGCACAGAATATCAAGATAATCAAATATTTACTCTAAGTCGAATATTTGGTTCGCTGATCATCAGAATGAAAATCAAATGGTAGTAACTTTGGGATCAAGAAATTTAATACAAGGAATTATTTGATGGAACCGTTCAACAAAATTGGAAATGAAGGAAGAATTAATTCTGTCTTGGAGGCTAAGGATTTAAATAAATGGTAATTGTATTTGGCAACTTGTATCTTGGTCAGATTTTGAACTTGAGGAGGAAGCAAAATCTAAATAGGAGGCATGCGCCTCTTATGGGCAGTGTCGACATTAAAGTGTGCACCAATATGGGCCCATGCAAACGGGCCAGGTTATCATGGATCGATTATGACTGAAGTCGAGCCTAGACGATCAATATAAATTAAACATTCTACAAAAGAAAATTTCTAATGACTAGTTTTCAAATCAAAATAATAATAATAATAATTATAATAACTAAAATTTTCATAATGTTACACTCTCACCCCCTTAAAAGGAATTTCGTCCTCGAAATTCGAAAAGTAATTAATTCTAATAGGTGATTCAAAACGAGTACTGTTAAAATATAAGTATATGAAATTAACAGAACCTTACATTCTCTCCCCCTTAAAAAGACTTTCGTCTTCAAAAATTAAAAGTACGTAAATTATTTGAATATAATCGAAAATAATATATAGTATGTTCAAATACTAATTTTTTGTAGGTATTTCCGTCAATTCTTAACTACAAGTCACGCTTCCGCTGCGCACTCTGATCTAATTATGCGTCTAAGCAAAACTTGACTTAGTATTTCAAAGATAAGTCGATGAGGAAAAGAAAATTCTAAGGACGACATCTAAACACTCTCAATTAACGAGTCAAGTATTGATATTGTATGTGCCGGGCTCTGATACCAACTTTAGTTGTAACACCCCGAGAAGGGTGATACAACCCGCCGCGTACAAACGCAAGGCGTTCACAGCATCACATACAATAACAATAAAAATAATGCCACAAAATTTGTTAAATAAACAATAATATCTTTTACATGACACGTCTAACATGGCGGATTTTATGTGGTATTCCCCATGTTAGATCAAATGTCTTTATCTTTATTGGAAAAATAAAACGAAGCAAATATGTGGCATCATAACTTGACCGATAATTCTCACACGAGTAGCACAGGTTGGATGAGCTCGCCTTCTACCTGGATCTAAAACAAAATAACAAAACGGATGAGAGCCCTGACAACTCTCAGTGCGGCACTACAAAGTTATTTCAAAATATATAACAACTATAAACTTTATAAATAAACAAATAAAATAATTAAGATGAAAAACATAACCGTTTAAATGACGATGTCTCTTTTAATAACTCATTAATCATATTTATCGTAGCACTTTTATAAATATTATTGTCCTGCACAATGAGCCGCATGGCCAGCACCCCTGTTTCATCTCCATCCTGTCATGACCAGGCCGCATGTGGAGGGTAACCAGTATGTACATAACAAGTTCCTGGGTGGGCTTCTCAAGGTACCTGGGACTTAATTCTCTTCTTTATCTCACTATATATTTCATGTTTAGTAATACCGTAATTCAAAGTCTAGTAATGAAAATGCACCGAAACTTATATTTACTAAAGACGTCACGTTTTGGAAATATGGTAACATAATATGTGTATATAACTTAACAAAACCGAAGAAGCTAGGTTGGAAGATGAAAATATTTCTTACGAATAACTCGGCCAGAAAAACATAAATATTTTAAAAAGGCTACCTTGCAAATGATCAAACATTTTATTGAATCTCGTCCAAAATATGCGCATATACATATATATATACTTATATTCTATGTTTATCAATACAAACGAAAATAGAACCATGGTCTCGCTTAACAAGTTTATATTTATAAATATATAATAGACATTGAGAAAGTTTTCTAAAACCATTTCTGCCATTAATCGACTTCTGAGACTTTCAATATTAGTATTTAATAAAATTATTTCCAAACGTTCATATTCTATAATAAGTTACAAAAGCATAGATGTGCATCTAAGTGAAAAGAATAAAGTATGAGCCTTTGACGTCCATGCATGTAACCCTCTAAGTTCTCATGAAATAAGGGTCCAACTATATTATATAAGAAAAATCAGAAATCAGTTTTCTAAATAATTTCGTTTCTCTAACAGATATGATTTGTATAAACATAATGTAAGGTAAAAATCAGTTTTACGAATGAAAATAGGCATAAATTCTTATAGAAAGTATATGACAGGAAGCTACTCGTTTGTTTTATAAGTATACTCAAAAGTCTTATGTGTGTATATATATTCAAAACTATGCGTATGCATGTGGAGTTAATCACCAAGTAACAGTATATATTTAAAAGAATATGAGTCGTTCAAAATAGCCTAAGGCAAAATACCAGTTTCACCTTTATAAACATGACACTTCTGGACTTGGAAAGCAAGACATACACGCATGAAAATTTATCAAAACATAATTGTCAGGTTAATATATATCCGCACCTTATAGAAGGAACATGAAAATAATTGCGAATGGAGCGATAATCCGATTCCTACACGTCTAGCATTTTCGCTTTGCCTAGTCATCAATCACTGATCGTCACGCACCAGAGAAGAGGAGGAGAATGATGTGTTCAAGTACGAGAGGAAGTCGGGTAGGGAGGTTAATGTCGGGTTTGGATCTGTATGGGACATGAGAAGGTCGGGTTTGGTGTGTATGCGAGCAGAGAAGGGGGATGGTGGAGACACAATGCTGATTATGGTTGAGGAGGAGAGAGGTGTTTGTAATTTGGTTCTGAGTGAAAACGATATGAATTTGCAGACTATTTATAGGCTCGAATGAATCTATTTCATTAATGCTACAATATATGATTCCAATCATCATAAATTTTGATTTCCAATTAGCAATTAATGTGATTGATTCAAATAAGGGAGGAGTGATGGCGCATGGGTGCCAAATGGCCAGCCAAGGTTTGTAGCCCGTGCATACATGGACATGAGTCCACATTGCGCCATTTCTTTTCACAAAAGATCCCAGGTCAAAAGTCAAATAAATATTTCATTTAGCCATCAAATTAAAGGCCAAATCATTGATGACGTTTAAATCCTTGGAGGAAATAATAGGCCAATAAGGAATTTGTTATTTGGAAACAACAAATATAGGTTTGCAAACTTGGGAAAAAGAAATAAATAACCTCTATGTGGTCAGGCAGGAGGGATCCGACTCTTGTGTCATGCGCACACTAAGCACAAGCACAGAATATCAAGATAATCAAATATTTACTCTAAGTCGAATATTTGGTTCGCTGATCATCAGAATGAAAATCAAATGGTAGTAACTTTGGGATCAAGAAATTTAATACAAGGAATTATTTGATGGAACCGTTCAACAAAATTGGAAATGAAGGAAGAATTAATTCTGTCTTGGAGGCTAAGGATTTAAATAAATGGTAATTGTATTTGGCAACTTGTATCTTGGTCAGATTTTGAACTTGAGGAGGAAGCAAAATCTAAATAGGAGGCATGCGCCTCTTATGGGCAGTGTCGACATTAAAGTGTGCACCAATATGGGCCCATGCAAACGGGCCAGGTTATCATGGATCGATTATGACTGAAGTCGAGCCTAGACGATCAATATAAATTAAACATTCTACAAAAGAAAATTTCTAATGACTAGTTTTCAAATCAAAATAATAATAATAATAATTATAATAACTAAAATTTTCATAATGTTACACTCTCACCCCCTTAAAAGGAATTTCGTCCTCGAAATTCGAAAAGTAATTAATTCTAATAGGTGATTCAAAACGAGTACTGTTAAAATATAAGTATATGAAATTAACAGAACCTTACATTCTCTCCCCCTTAAAAAGACTTTCGTCTTCAAAAATTAAAAGTACGTAAATTATTTGAATATAATCGAAAATAATATATAGTATGTTCAAATACTAATTTTTTGTAGGTATTTCCGTCAATTCTTAACTACAAGTCACGCTTCCGCTGCGCACTCTGATCTAATTATGCGTCTAAGCAAAACTTGACTTAGTATTTCAAAGATAAGTCGATGAGGAAAAGAAAATTCTAAGGACGACATCTAAACACTCTCAATTAACGAGTCAAGTATTGATATTGTATGTGCCGGGCTCTGATACCAACTTTAGTTGTAACACCCCGAGAAGGGTGATACAACCCGCCGCGTACAAACGCAAGGCGTTCACAGCATCACATACAATAACAATAAAAATAATGCCACAAAATTTGTTAAATAAACAATAATATCTTTTACATGACACGTCTAACATGGCGGATTTTATGTGGTATTCCCCATGTTAGATCAAATGTCTTTATCTTTATTGGAAAAATAAAACGAAGCAAATATGTGGCATCATAACTTGACCGATAATTCTCACACGAGTAGCACAGGTTGGATGAGCTCGCCTTCTACCTGGATCTAAAACAAAATAACAAAACGGATGAGAGTTGTCAAAAACTTGTTACGTGAATATAAACTTTTGACCTGGGATCTTTTGTGAAAAGAAATGGCGCAATGTGGACTCATGTCCATGTATGCACGGGCTACAAACCTTGGCTGGCCATTTGGCACCCATGCGCCATCAAATTAAAGGCCAAATCATTGATGACGTTTAAATCCTTGGAGGAAATAATAGGCCAATAAGGAATTTGTTATTTGGAAACAACAAATATAGGTTTGCAAACTTGGGAAAAAGAAATAAATAACCTCTATGTGGTCAGGCAGGAGGGATCCGACTCTTGTGTCATGCGCACACTAAGCACAAGCACAGAATATCAAGATAATCAAATATTTACTCTAAGTCGAATATTTGGTTCGCTGATCATCAGAATGAAAATCAAATGGTAGTAACTTTGGGATCAAGAAATTTAATACAAGGAATTATTTGATGGAACCGTTCAACAAAATTGGAAATGAAGGAAGAATTAATTCTGTCTTGGAGGCTAAGGATTTAAATAAATGGTAATTGTATTTGGCAACTTGTATCTTGGTCAGATTTTGAACTTGAGGAGGAAGCAAAATCTAAATAGGAGGCATGCGCCTCTTATGGGCAGTGTCGACATTAAAGTGTGCACCAATATGGGCCCATGCAAACGGGCCAGGTTATCATGGATCGATTATGACTGAAGTCGAGCCTAGACGATCAATATAAATTAAACATTCTACAAAAGAAAATTTCTAATGACTAGTTTTCAAATCAAAATAATAATAATAATAATTATAATAACTAAAATTTTCATAATGTTACACTCTCACCCCCTTAAAAGGAATTTCGTCCTCGAAATTCGAAAAGTAATTAATTCTAATAGGTGATTCAAAACGAGTACTGTTAAAATATAAGTATATGAAATTAACAGAACCTTACATTCTCTCCCCCTTAAAAAGACTTTCGTCTTCAAAAATTAAAAGTACGTAAATTATTTGAATATAATCGAAAATAATATATAGTATGTTCAAATACTAATTTTTTGTAGGTATTTCCGTCAATTCTTAACTACAAGTCACGCTTCCGCTGCGCACTCTGATCTAATTATGCGTCTAAGCAAAACTTGACTTAGTATTTCAAAGATAAGTCGATGAGGAAAAGAAAATTCTAAGGACGACATCTAAACACTCTCAATTAACGAGTCAAGTATTGATATTGTATGTGCCGGGCTCTGATACCAACTTTAGTTGTAACACCCCGAGAAGGGTGATACAACCCGCCGCGTACAAACGCAAGGCGTTCACAGCATCACATACAATAACAATAAAAATAATGCCACAAAATTTGTTAAATAAACAATAATATCTTTTACATGACACGTCTAACATGGCGGATTTTATGTGGTATTCCCCATGTTAGATCAAATGTCTTTATCTTTATTGGAAAAATAAAACGAAGCAAATATGTGGCATCATAACTTGACCGATAATTCTCACACGAGTAGCACAGGTTGGATGAGCTCGCCTTCTACCTGGATCTAAAACAAAATAACAAAACGGATGAGAGCCCTGACAACTCTCAGTGCGGCACTACAAAGTTATTTCAAAATATATAACAACTATAAACTTTATAAATAAACAAATAAAATAATTAAGATGAAAAACATAACCGTTTAAATGACGATGTCTCTTTTAATAACTCATTAATCATATTTATCGTAGCACTTTTATAAATATTATTGTCCTGCACAATGAGCCGCATGGCCAGCACCCCTGTTTCATCTCCATCCTGTCATGACCAGGCCGCATGTGGAGGGTAACCAGTATGTACATAACAAGTTCCTGGGTGGGCTTCTCAAGGTACCTGGGACTTAATTCTCTTCTTTATCTCACTATATATTTCATGTTTAGTAATACCGTAATTCAAAGTCTAGTAATGAAAATGCACCGAAACTTATATTTACTAAAGACGTCACGTTTTGGAAATATGGTAACATAATATGTGTATATAACTTAACAAAACCGAAGAAGCTAGGTTGGAAGATGAAAATATTTCTTACGAATAACTCGGCCAGAAAAACATAAATATTTTAAAAAGGCTACCTTGCAAATGATCAAACATTTTATTGAATCTCGTCCAAAATATGCGCATATACATATATATATACTTATATTCTATGTTTATCAATACAAACGAAAATAGAACCATGGTCTCGCTTAACAAGTTTATATTTATAAATATATAATAGACATTGAGAAAGTTTTCTAAAACCATTTCTGCCATTAATCGACTTCTGAGACTTTCAATATTAGTATTTAATAAAATTATTTCCAAACGTTCATATTCTATAATAAGTTACAAAAGCATAGATGTGCATCTAAGTGAAAAGAATAAAGTATGAGCCTTTGACGTCCATGCATGTAACCCTCTAAGTTCTCATGAAATAAGGGTCCAACTATATTATATAAGAAAAATCAGAAATCAGTTTTCTAAATAATTTCGTTTCTCTAACAGATATGATTTGTATAAACATAATGTAAGGTAAAAATCAGTTTTACGAATGAAAATAGGCATAAATTCTTATAGAAAGTATATGACAGGAAGCTACTCGTTTGTTTTATAAGTATACTCAAAAGTCTTATGTGTGTATATATATTCAAAACTATGCGTATGCATGTGGAGTTAATCACCAAGTAACAGTATATATTTAAAAGAATATGAGTCGTTCAAAATAGCCTAAGGCAAAATACCAGTTTCACCTTTATAAACATGACACTTCTGGACTTGGAAAGCAAGACATACACGCATGAAAATTTATCAAAACATAATTGTCAGGTTAATATATATCCGCACCTTATAGAAGGAACATGAAAATAATTGCGAATGGAGCGATAATCCGATTCCTACACGTCTAGCATTTTCGCTTTGCCTAGTCATCAATCACTGATCGTCACGCACCAGAGAAGAGGAGGAGAATGATGTGTTCAAGTACGAGAGGAAGTCGGGTAGGGAGGTTAATGTCGGGTTTGGATCTGTATGGGACATGAGAAGGTCGGGTTTGGTGTGTATGCGAGCAGAGAAGGGGGATGGTGGAGACACAATGCTGATTATGGTTGAGGAGGAGAGAGGTGTTTGTAATTTGGTTCTGAGTGAAAACGATATGAATTTGCAGACTATTTATAGGCTCGAATGAATCTATTTCATTAATGCTACAATATATGATTCCAATCATCATAAATTTTGATTTCCAATTAGCAATTAATGTGATTGATTCAAATAAGGGAGGAGTGATGGCGCATGGGTGCCAAATGGCCAGCCAAGGTTTGTAGCCCGTGCATACATGGACATGAGTCCACATTGCGCCATTTCTTTTCACAAAAGATCCCAGGTCAAAAGTCAAATAAATATTTCATTTAGCCATCAAATTAAAGGCCAAATCATTGATGACGTTTAAATCCTTGGAGGAAATAATAGGCCAATAAGGAATTTGTTATTTGGAAACAACAAATATAGGTTTGCAAACTTGGGAAAAAGAAATAAATAACCTCTATGTGGTCAGGCAGGAGGGATCCGACTCTTGTGTCATGCGCACACTAAGCACAAGCACAGAATATCAAGATAATCAAATATTTACTCTAAGTCGAATATTTGGTTCGCTGATCATCAGAATGAAAATCAAATGGTAGTAACTTTGGGATCAAGAAATTTAATACAAGGAATTATTTGATGGAACCGTTCAACAAAATTGGAAATGAAGGAAGAATTAATTCTGTCTTGGAGGCTAAGGATTTAAATAAATGGTAATTGTATTTGGCAACTTGTATCTTGGTCAGATTTTGAACTTGAGGAGGAAGCAAAATCTAAATAGGAGGCATGCGCCTCTTATGGGCAGTGTCGACATTAAAGTGTGCACCAATATGGGCCCATGCAAACGGGCCAGGTTATCATGGATCGATTATGACTGAAGTCGAGCCTAGACGATCAATATAAATTAAACATTCTACAAAAGAAAATTTCTAATGACTAGTTTTCAAATCAAAATAATAATAATAATAATTATAATAACTAAAATTTTCATAATGTTACACTCTCACCCCCTTAAAAGGAATTTCGTCCTCGAAATTCGAAAAGTAATTAATTCTAATAGGTGATTCAAAACGAGTACTGTTAAAATATAAGTATATGAAATTAACAGAACCTTACATTCTCTCCCCCTTAAAAAGACTTTCGTCTTCAAAAATTAAAAGTACGTAAATTATTTGAATATAATCGAAAATAATATATAGTATGTTCAAATACTAATTTTTTGTAGGTATTTCCGTCAATTCTTAACTACAAGTCACGCTTCCGCTGCGCACTCTGATCTAATTATGCGTCTAAGCAAAACTTGACTTAGTATTTCAAAGATAAGTCGATGAGGAAAAGAAAATTCTAAGGACGACATCTAAACACTCTCAATTAACGAGTCAAGTATTGATATTGTATGTGCCGGGCTCTGATACCAACTTTAGTTGTAACACCCCGAGAAGGGTGATACAACCCGCCGCGTACAAACGCAAGGCGTTCACAGCATCACATACAATAACAATAAAAATAATGCCACAAAATTTGTTAAATAAACAATAATATCTTTTACATGACACGTCTAACATGGCGGATTTTATGTGGTATTCCCCATGTTAGATCAAATGTCTTTATCTTTATTGGAAAAATAAAACGAAGCAAATATGTGGCATCATAACTTGACCGATAATTCTCACACGAGTAGCACAGGTTGGATGAGCTCGCCTTCTACCTGGATCTAAAACAAAATAACAAAACGGATGAGAGTTGTCAAAAACTTGTTACGTGAATATAAACTTTTGACCTGGGATCTTTTGTGAAAAGAAATGGCGCAATGTGGACTCATGTCCATGTATGCACGGGCTACAAACCTTGGCTGGCCATTTGGCACCCATGCGCCATCAAATTAAAGGCCAAATCATTGATGACGTTTAAATCCTTGGAGGAAATAATAGGCCAATAAGGAATTTGTTATTTGGAAACAACAAATATAGGTTTGCAAACTTGGGAAAAAGAAATAAATAACCTCTATGTGGTCAGGCAGGAGGGATCCGACTCTTGTGTCATGCGCACACTAAGCACAAGCACAGAATATCAAGATAATCAAATATTTACTCTAAGTCGAATATTTGGTTCGCTGATCATCAGAATGAAAATCAAATGGTAGTAACTTTGGGATCAAGAAATTTAATACAAGGAATTATTTGATGGAACCGTTCAACAAAATTGGAAATGAAGGAAGAATTAATTCTGTCTTGGAGGCTAAGGATTTAAATAAATGGTAATTGTATTTGGCAACTTGTATCTTGGTCAGATTTTGAACTTGAGGAGGAAGCAAAATCTAAATAGGAGGCATGCGCCTCTTATGGGCAGTGTCGACATTAAAGTGTGCACCAATATGGGCCCATGCAAACGGGCCAGGTTATCATGGATCGATTATGACTGAAGTCGAGCCTAGACGATCAATATAAATTAAACATTCTACAAAAGAAAATTTCTAATGACTAGTTTTCAAATCAAAATAATAATAATAATAATTATAATAACTAAAATTTTCATAATGTTACACTCTCACCCCCTTAAAAGGAATTTCGTCCTCGAAATTCGAAAAGTAATTAATTCTAATAGGTGATTCAAAACGAGTACTGTTAAAATATAAGTATATGAAATTAACAGAACCTTACATTCTCTCCCCCTTAAAAAGACTTTCGTCTTCAAAAATTAAAAGTACGTAAATTATTTGAATATAATCGAAAATAATATATAGTATGTTCAAATACTAATTTTTTGTAGGTATTTCCGTCAATTCTTAACTACAAGTCACGCTTCCGCTGCGCACTCTGATCTAATTATGCGTCTAAGCAAAACTTGACTTAGTATTTCAAAGATAAGTCGATGAGGAAAAGAAAATTCTAAGGACGACATCTAAACACTCTCAATTAACGAGTCAAGTATTGATATTGTATGTGCCGGGCTCTGATACCAACTTTAGTTGTAACACCCCGAGAAGGGTGATACAACCCGCCGCGTACAAACGCAAGGCGTTCACAGCATCACATACAATAACAATAAAAATAATGCCACAAAATTTGTTAAATAAACAATAATATCTTTTACATGACACGTCTAACATGGCGGATTTTATGTGGTATTCCCCATGTTAGATCAAATGTCTTTATCTTTATTGGAAAAATAAAACGAAGCAAATATGTGGCATCATAACTTGACCGATAATTCTCACACGAGTAGCACAGGTTGGATGAGCTCGCCTTCTACCTGGATCTAAAACAAAATAACAAAACGGATGAGAGCCCTGACAACTCTCAGTGCGGCACTACAAAGTTATTTCAAAATATATAACAACTATAAACTTTATAAATAAACAAATAAAATAATTAAGATGAAAAACATAACCGTTTAAATGACGATGTCTCTTTTAATAACTCATTAATCATATTTATCGTAGCACTTTTATAAATATTATTGTCCTGCACAATGAGCCGCATGGCCAGCACCCCTGTTTCATCTCCATCCTGTCATGACCAGGCCGCATGTGGAGGGTAACCAGTATGTACATAACAAGTTCCTGGGTGGGCTTCTCAAGGTACCTGGGACTTAATTCTCTTCTTTATCTCACTATATATTTCATGTTTAGTAATACCGTAATTCAAAGTCTAGTAATGAAAATGCACCGAAACTTATATTTACTAAAGACGTCACGTTTTGGAAATATGGTAACATAATATGTGTATATAACTTAACAAAACCGAAGAAGCTAGGTTGGAAGATGAAAATATTTCTTACGAATAACTCGGCCAGAAAAACATAAATATTTTAAAAAGGCTACCTTGCAAATGATCAAACATTTTATTGAATCTCGTCCAAAATATGCGCATATACATATATATATACTTATATTCTATGTTTATCAATACAAACGAAAATAGAACCATGGTCTCGCTTAACAAGTTTATATTTATAAATATATAATAGACATTGAGAAAGTTTTCTAAAACCATTTCTGCCATTAATCGACTTCTGAGACTTTCAATATTAGTATTTAATAAAATTATTTCCAAACGTTCATATTCTATAATAAGTTACAAAAGCATAGATGTGCATCTAAGTGAAAAGAATAAAGTATGAGCCTTTGACGTCCATGCATGTAACCCTCTAAGTTCTCATGAAATAAGGGTCCAACTATATTATATAAGAAAAATCAGAAATCAGTTTTCTAAATAATTTCGTTTCTCTAACAGATATGATTTGTATAAACATAATGTAAGGTAAAAATCAGTTTTACGAATGAAAATAGGCATAAATTCTTATAGAAAGTATATGACAGGAAGCTACTCGTTTGTTTTATAAGTATACTCAAAAGTCTTATGTGTGTATATATATTCAAAACTATGCGTATGCATGTGGAGTTAATCACCAAGTAACAGTATATATTTAAAAGAATATGAGTCGTTCAAAATAGCCTAAGGCAAAATACCAGTTTCACCTTTATAAACATGACACTTCTGGACTTGGAAAGCAAGACATACACGCATGAAAATTTATCAAAACATAATTGTCAGGTTAATATATATCCGCACCTTATAGAAGGAACATGAAAATAATTGCGAATGGAGCGATAATCCGATTCCTACACGTCTAGCATTTTCGCTTTGCCTAGTCATCAATCACTGATCGTCACGCACCAGAGAAGAGGAGGAGAATGATGTGTTCAAGTACGAGAGGAAGTCGGGTAGGGAGGTTAATGTCGGGTTTGGATCTGTATGGGACATGAGAAGGTCGGGTTTGGTGTGTATGCGAGCAGAGAAGGGGGATGGTGGAGACACAATGCTGATTATGGTTGAGGAGGAGAGAGGTGTTTGTAATTTGGTTCTGAGTGAAAACGATATGAATTTGCAGACTATTTATAGGCTCGAATGAATCTATTTCATTAATGCTACAATATATGATTCCAATCATCATAAATTTTGATTTCCAATTAGCAATTAATGTGATTGATTCAAATAAGGGAGGAGTGATGGCGCATGGGTGCCAAATGGCCAGCCAAGGTTTGTAGCCCGTGCATACATGGACATGAGTCCACATTGCGCCATTTCTTTTCACAAAAGATCCCAGGTCAAAAGTCAAATAAATATTTCATTTAGCCATCAAATTAAAGGCCAAATCATTGATGACGTTTAAATCCTTGGAGGAAATAATAGGCCAATAAGGAATTTGTTATTTGGAAACAACAAATATAGGTTTGCAAACTTGGGAAAAAGAAATAAATAACCTCTATGTGGTCAGGCAGGAGGGATCCGACTCTTGTGTCATGCGCACACTAAGCACAAGCACAGAATATCAAGATAATCAAATATTTACTCTAAGTCGAATATTTGGTTCGCTGATCATCAGAATGAAAATCAAATGGTAGTAACTTTGGGATCAAGAAATTTAATACAAGGAATTATTTGATGGAACCGTTCAACAAAATTGGAAATGAAGGAAGAATTAATTCTGTCTTGGAGGCTAAGGATTTAAATAAATGGTAATTGTATTTGGCAACTTGTATCTTGGTCAGATTTTGAACTTGAGGA
This sequence comes from Rhynchospora tenuis, assembly GCA_027725995.1. Classification (NCBI taxonomy): domain Eukaryota; kingdom Viridiplantae; phylum Streptophyta; class Magnoliopsida; order Poales; family Cyperaceae; genus Rhynchospora; species Rhynchospora tenuis. Next base: position 195,588,230 of record CM050888.1, read on the forward strand.
GGAAGCAAAATCTAAATAGGAGGCATGCGCCTCTTATGGGCAGTGTCGACATTAAAGTGTGCACCAATATGGGCCCATGCAAACGGGCCAGGTTATCATGGATCGATTATGACTGAAGTCGAGCCTAGACGATCAATATAAATTAAACATTCTACAAAAGAAAATTTCTAATGACTAGTTTTCAAATCAAAATAATAATAATAATAATTATAATAACTAAAATTTTCATAATGTTACATGGTCGAACAAATTGATTTTTTGTTGAAAGCTAAAAGTTTATTTCACCGTTCTTAATCACCACTTGTGCTCTGATGTTTCTAACCTGAACTTTTCTATGACATAAATTTTGATATTGTTCTATACTATGAAGTTTGAGGAGGGTTTAAATAGCTCTGTTTTTCAAATTCTTAATAATACAAAATTTTCAATTTAAATCACAAAATAAAATCGCTAGATTACAAATTGTTCATCGAAAAAAAAATGCACATATTAAAATATTTCAACTTTGCTCAGGACACAATAATTTGAAAGACCAACGTTTAGAAACTGTCCGTGTACTTTTATAAATCGAAACAAAATTAAAATAGTACATTTTTTCTTAATTGTATAGGAAAAAAATCTATAAAAACACATGTAGCTGTTTAATTTATTTTAGATTTTGATTTATTAAATTATAAAAAAATTAATTATGGAAGTACCAAAAATTGAGGCATTTAAATTTAAATAGTTTCTTCATAAATATCATATTCCGAAGTTTGTTGAAGTGTATTATATATGCAGAAAACAGCTTTATATATTAGCAGATGATGAATTAATGATGATTGACAAAACAGGCACCTGTTTGGTGTTTTACATGTGATACGGCCGACTATCATAATTATTATGGATCAACAGCAACAGATTTATAGAGAGTTTTTTTTTTTTTTTTAGCGGATGACAGTCGCCTGCCACAATACGCCACGGTTGCAAGTGTGAAATTAGATGCAAAGCAAATGCTATCAATGATAGGAATCTCTATTATTAAGTACAATTTGGTAACAATAAAATTTAATTTTCAAAAAAATATATATATATGTTGGGAGGTCATTATCAGACTTGTCAAAGAGCAGAAACTCAAATATCTACTAAATAACTAAAGTGACATTTATTTTTTCAGGGTCCCTCGTTAGTCGCACATCTTTTAGCCTCCTAAATTTGACTCTAATTTTTCGGCACTTTTTAGTATTTACTTTTGTCTTTTTGTCCACTCAAGCATCGTTTCATCAAAACATCATGATGTTTCGATGCAGCACTTTTCGTTATTATATAATAATTATCTGGGACCCCTTCATTTTGTATTTTGGTTACATTAAACTTTGTCCTTTTCTAATTGGTAGTTAAACTGCTTGCCATGTTTTCTGCATCTTCGAATCAGAACATTCATCTAAGATTGTGAAGAACTTTCAGAATACTATATAATTTTATTTTTTGAAAAGTATATAATTATATCCATATAAAATTTGCCATTATTTTTAAAGTAGTACTGTTGTTGTGCATCCAAACATAACCAAGTTGGGGAAATAATGAAATATTATAGAGCTTCAGGCTGCAGCTCAAAATTTGCGGCCAGCTGCTAGCAGCTCTTTTACTTTTTGTTTCCTATTTTTTTCAGCAATACAAATTATGAAGTCAAATATGTAGCGGGTTGATTCTTTGTATAGTCAGTTAAAACTAACCGCTACAGAATTTGCCCCTATTCAGACCGGAGAAAATTGAGGGCCTTTGGAGCGCAAATTTGCTAATCGGTGCAGATTTCATTTGGAGTTCCTTTTTCAGTTTTTGTTCATGCTATTTTTCCGTGTTGCCAATTATGGGGAATTAGTTTATGGCATAACAAAGGGCTCACTAGCAGAATGCAGCAGCATGTGGACATTGGTATTGCCGTAGAAAAAAAAAATCTAGTATCCAGGAAGAAGGTTGCTTATGGCCTTATGGGCGGGCCTGTGGGCTGTGGCTCGGATGCCGTCGGTCACATGCGTTTTGATGTTTTGATCGTCCGATATGATCCAATGGTTTTCGTCCGATGCTAATTTCCTTCTTTTTTTTTTTTCCTCAAGTTCCGTCTTATGCTGCTGCAAGCCTGCAACGCTGCGATTTCTTATTACTAAACACAATGTACGAGAACTTATTTAGAACACTGCTATCCATGTGCTTTTTTTCTTTTTCTTTTTTTTGAATAAGGCCATTTATTTATAGATATAGCCCGCTTTTTAAATGAAATTTATCCCTCTTCTAAGTCTAGTGAGAATTAAACTCGTTATCTATAATAACGACAAGTGCTGAACTCCCACGTTCATGTGCTAAATTAAATAGGTACGAATTGAGTGCAATTAGCGTGATTGTTCATTTGTTGGTGCGTGAGTGTATGATGAAAATATTTTATATTGTATTTTTTAATTAAAGATTGCTTTTTATTATTATTATTATTTTTACATCTTATAGCTAGGAAGTGGGAACTTTCCTTGCTCCTTCCAAAAAAAAAAAAAAAAAAAAAAAAAAAAAGCTGAGTAGAAGACAGATGATATGTGGCCAAGCGGTCACTTTTAATTTTGTTACAAGTGGAGGTGTGGGGTCAAGTTCGCCTTCTCTCCTCCACAGATGTAACTATCACCTCAGAGAAAAGGTTTAAATTAGTAAATTACTAAATTATAAATATATCTTTGTCTCAAGAGGAGAGGTTGTTGGTTCATCCGGGCCCATGCCTTCTCCTGAGTGCCACTTTTTCTCTTTTCAAGGAGTTTGGTCAGTGACAGCGTCACATGTCACGTTGCCATTGGAAACTACGATACCATTTGGTCAAAAAGTTGCAACCAGGATCGTCGGCAGTCCAAAATAAGGACTGCTGAGCAGTCCTCTCCCTTGTTTTTAATATTTAAAAATTTTAAAATTCAATTGTTGAATTTAAACCGTTAATTTTGTTCAATTTTACGGACGATGCGTTTTCATATAAGTTTTATAAAATTTGGATTTGATTTGATACTTGATTAAGTGCTCAAATTATGAACGTATTAGAATTAATCAAACCAGGTCCGTTCATTTGTTGAGTAGTTAATTAAGTATCAAATCAACTCCAAATTTTATAAAACTTATATGAAAACACATCGTCCATAAAATTGAACAAAATTAACGGTTTGAATTCAACAATTGAATTTTAAAATTTTTAAATATTAAAAATAAGGGGAGTGGACTGCTCAGCAGTCCTTTTTTTTTGGACTGCCGAGGATCCTGGTCCCAAAAAGTTGTATCCCTAATTCACTATGGCGGCGAGAAAATAGGATTTTTTATTTACATTCATCCAAATATGAGACATTTCATGAAAACACCTGAAACAAATTAATGTAAAATAATAATAATAATAATAATATATGAGTTACCTTATTGTCATCACAACTTCACAAGGTATCTCACCGCTTGAGTTGAAAATTCAAAATAAGAGATCTTGTCCATCACTTCACATTAGGGATATGAAACTGAATATGAGAATGAGATAGGCTCCGATCGATTGAGATTGTATTCTTTAATTTTAAAATTAAACTGTATGATTTACGTCAGTGGACTTGGCAGTTGAGCAATCGCGTTGGGCCATGCTATCTAGTCAGCATTCATTAATTTTGATTCGCCGTAATTTTATCTTCTTCATTGTTCATGTGCGAAATTAGGATATAGAATATATTTTTAAATTATTTTTATTCTTAAAATAATCTACAAAATTCATGAGTGATTCGGCTTTTCTAATAATTAGGATTTAGGATACGACCACTATGTTCTCATGTTTCTTTCATAATTTAATTGGGATTTTTATTTGAGCCGTCTTACGTGCAATAGAACTTTTCAAATATGTAATTTTTTTTTTATTAATCTTTATAGTTCTTCTATGTGGATTATCATTATTGATTATTGTATATATTTTTAATACTTAAAAAATCAGGAGTGATAACCGTCATCCAACCAAAAGCCATCCGCGCCATCCAACTCTCCCCTCCCCCGACTTTCGCCCTTTTTTTCCGCGCGTCTGGGTGAGGCGTCCCTCACGCGCAATTCTGCCTTCACACGACCTTCCCCCCTAACACCCCTTCCTTTTTCGCTAGCGACCCTTCCTCCCTCGCGCTACCTTCCGTCCTCCGCTCCTCCCTGACGATATATTTCTCCTTTCTCTCGCTCACAGTTTATTCTCCCTTATAAAATGAACATATACAACAATAAATTGAACAGATACAAAGATAATATGAACATATAATCAGAGTGTATATATACAAGAAAAATAATGAACATACATAACAATAAACTGAACAGATATATCAACTAATTGAACATAAAAAATAAATAAACTGAACAGATATAACAAACAATGTAGACTCATACAAAAAAGTAAAAGTGAGCAAATAAACTGAACAGAAATGACAAATAAATTGCACAGTCATAACAAATAAACTGAACAGATGTAACAAACAATGTAGACTCATACAAAAAAGTAATAGTGAGCAAATAAACTGAACAAAAATGACAAATAAATTGCACAGTTATAACAAATAAACTGAACAGATGTAACAAACAATGTAGACTCATACAAAAAAGTAAAAATGAGCAAATAAACTGAACAGAAATGACAAATAAATTGAACAGTTATAACACATAAATTGAACAAAAGTGAACATATATAACAAATAAAATGAAAAGCTATAACAACTAAATTGAGCATGTGTAACAAATAAATTGAACGGATATCCAACAAAATTGAAAAGAACAAATAAGTAGAGAATAGAAGGGCAGACGAGAGAGAAGGAAGGAAAAGGAGAGAGATGAGAGAGAAGGAAGGAAGGGCATACTTGCCTGGGAGCGGAGGGAGGGAGACGAGCTCGAATCGCTGGGTGAGAGATAGGTGCGTCGAAAGAGATGAGGCGCGGGGTAAAGAAAAGGTACGCTCGGATCAGATCGGAAGGGTGTGCGCTCGGATCGGATCGCTAATTGGGTACGGAGAAATGAAGAGAGCGCTGGGATGGATGACGCCGATGGCGTTCGGATGGATGACGCTGAGTAATTCTCTTAAAAAATTATGCACTCGATTGATACGGGGTAAGGCCCAGAATATCGGGTTAGGCCCAGAATATCATGTAAAATCCCAAAGGTATCCAAATTAAACCGCTTAGTTTGTTAAAATAAACCGGATGGACCCGTTTGTGACCTGAGTCAGAATCAGTCTATGATTAAAACGGATACACAAACATTCGATCGAACCGTTTATCTACAATATTGAACCAGTAACGGCTAGGATAGACTAGGAAACGAGGAAGCAGACAAAAAAGACGATCATTTTAATTGGATGATCCCACTAAAAGGTGAACAGAAAGATTAGGAAAGGAAAATTAAATGTGGTCTAATTGGGTTTTAGATTAGAATACTCTCTTTTGCATGAAGGGGATGGATTCTGTTCTCATCTCAACACAGTGCAGCAGATGCTGTCTTAAAGAACAGTAATGGCATCTGTACTGTGATAGACGATTACAATTGAAATTACTTTTTTGAAAAAGTGGTCATAATAATGGGGAAAGAAGCATCCTTTTTGTTTGATTGTGGTAGCTTGCTTGTGTTTTGGAAAGAAAGGCAGGTGACAACGCCATTATTCTGTAGACTTTGTTGTTGGTTACATCCACAACTACTGTAGCATGCGCTGAACAGATGCTTGAATTATTATAGAGGTTTATTATCTAGAGAATTTATAGTGATGTCTTTCTAGAGAAGCTCTACAGTCTACAGTCAGAGAAATAAATGCATGATGTGCTGTAGCAACCTTCGTTCTTTTTTGTTTTGCTTTTTTTTATTTATTTATTTTTTTTTTCTTTTCTTTTATATACTTTCCAGGTTGATATAGGTTCTTCAATTTCCATGCAAAGTCGTCCAAGACAGGAAAAGTAGGTATTGACTAACTAAAAGGTAATCTGAAAAATGGAAACTGCCTCTTATAGAAAGAATGCAGAAATATATATATGATGATTATTTAAGTACTGTTTACAGGATTCTCTAGTAAAAGTGTAGTAATGCAAACGAACAGACAGCTATCCATGAATTTCTACTCAAATACCTTCAATTAGATGTGTTTGGAAGTGAGAGTGAATAAGAATGAATAGTCTATTCGTGGATAAGAGATGTGAATAAGAATTAGGTAGAATGACTTATGAATAAAAGGTATTGTTTGGATGGTGTGTTGTGAATAAGAATATAGAAGAAAGAATATAATAATGATTCAATTTTGTTTTGTTTTTAAACTATTTTTTATTGGAAAAAGGATAAAGATAATATAATAATAATAATTTATATTCATAATACTAATAATTAATATTTATTTAATAAATCATTAGTTTATAATAAGTAATAGATTATTAAAATAATAATTAACAAAAAAGATTTTTATTTGACCTGAAAGCGTTATCTATATAAAAGGAAACATGGTGGGCCATAGCTTAATTGAATATAGTAAAAGAAACATGGTGGGACCTGCTCACAACACGTCTCCCTTTTTTTAATATTTCCAATTGCGCTAGAAGCTTATTCGCTTGCTAATTCTACCATTTTGCTCGAATAGGAATAAGGGGGCGAATTACCAATTCGGCCTATTCGAAGTCTGTTTGGTTGTGCACGAATAAGGCTAGTTCCTGAATAGCTTATTCGGTGACCCTTCCAAACACACTAATGTAATTGTCCTTGAAACATAGAACGCACCCACATCTACACACGTTTAAAACTTTCACACATCTTGTCTAAAACTACGCTTTTAATTATATAATATAATGCACATTGGGATATTGCGGACCTCTCACTTAGCTATTGCAATACGCATACTTGTTTAGAGGATAAGGACTCGATCGACAATAAGTATAATCATTCACATTTTAAAATATATTTTTGTGGTTACTGATTTAGTATCAGGAGATTAATTGAGCAAAGAAATAAAAAAGTAAATGAAAAAAGAACGATCAAGAAAGAATTAAGTGTGATATAGTCGAATTTTAATAAGATGAGCATTCTTCTTTCAGTGAAGGCGATGGATTCAGTTCTGATATTAACACAGTGTCCAAGTGGTACAGGGATTCTGTTCTAGAGAAAACAGAACTGTTCCCAATAGCGTAAGCACTGTGCTAGCCGATTGTCATCAAAATTCGTTTCAATAAATTAGGTGACAAGTAACCATACAGGAATAAGATGCATTTTTCTTGATCGCGGCAGCTTAATTTGTCCTGTATTGGGATAAAAAGGCATATAATAGAGCCATTATTCGGTGCACTCGTGTATTTAGTGAATGTAGCTAGCACTTAGTGGGCACATGTTATACTGAGAACAAATTTATTTCGACAAACATAGTAGTACTTACATATTAAATTATGCAAATTACTCCGTTTTAGTAATGGGTCACATTGTGCACAGTCATTAGTGAATCTCTCGGTGGCAAAATTACACCGGCAGTAATTAATACGTCACTTTTTTTGAAGATCACAAAATCTAAAGATAAGAGAGATCTATTTAATTAGAAATCGACGATAAGAATGAAGAATTTCGGTATCAAGTTGTCACTTTGCACTTTTTGAAAAGCAACGACGACGTTTACAACATAGTTTAATGAGTAACCGTGTGAACTTGCATGTAGGTTTATTTATTAAGCTAGTTGCATAAATTTCAAAATATCTTTGTCACTACTACGTGTTTGATGTGTTCATGCTTGCGCATATTTTTTATTTCAAAATAGGAGCCTACAAATTAAAGGAGGTAATTAAACACGTTTAATCCTTACGTTGGTAATTTAATTTAATCTAAAATTTCTTAAATTCAAGCAACACACTAAAATATATAACTATGGAAATCACAAAATTTCAAAAATAATGGTTAGTAAATAGCAAATGTGCTCTGTAAACAAGGTTTGACATTGTTTCTAATTGTAAAACTATGATAATTAAGTGTTGGTCAGAAAGAGATTTGAAAACTATGCCTAAAGCAGAACATTTACTGCTTAAAAAGAAGAGGAAAGTGACACTGAGAAGTTTTTCTTTGCTTTTGTTTCTAGTAAATCAACTCATTCAGATTCGAAATCCCCGGTGCCCTTTCTTCGACGACCGGTTGTTATGACAAGACATCAACAGTAATCAGCCTTGGACAATCTAAGGTGCAATAATTTTAGAGAATATTTGTCTATTACTATCTGGGACAAGCAAGAATATGTACAAGGACAAATCGACACAATCAGGAAAGACAAGATACTGCTTCCGTACTAGAACGATCACAAACAAGCAAAAAAAAAGTTATAAAGAGAGGAGGAAAGTAGTTTCTCTCAAGTTGAAACTAAGTAGCCCAAATATGATCCTAATTAGGCCCAAAAATTACCATCACTAACAAGTTAAGCCCAGTTGGTCTTTAAATTTGAAAATGAATTCTTATTCCAAAATTGTTGGTTTCAAACCAACCTTCAAAAAAAAAAAAAAATTGAAAATGAAAAATTTCACAAACGCATGTACTAAAAGGTGGAAAATTTTGGTTTAAGCTTCGACCATGCAGTTCAGTAATAAATATATCTTTCTTAAATATATTTTCAATTTTTAGTATTTTACTGAGCAACTTGCTTGGGTCACGTGATTCTTATCAAGACTTAACTTTTTCGATAGAATTATGTCCCCACTAAAAGGGGAATATTAATTGAGGGGATGGACTGGTATTATGTAATTGGATTACATTGGAATTCTCTTTTGTGTGAAGGGGATGGATACGGTTCTTACCAGAACAGTGCAGGATAAAGAAAAGGAACTGTTAGGATAGCATATGCACGAATTATTACTAAATATACTTTTAAAAGTCAAGTGAATACAATGGGGAATAAGATGCATTTCGTTTGATCATTTCTACTACTAAATATACTTTTATAAGTCAAGTGAATACAATGGGGAATAAGATGCATTTCGTTTGATCACTGCAGTTCTCTTGTGCGTTTGGATAGGATGGTAGATGATAGCAACAAGAGAGAGGTATTTATTCATTTCTTAATTAGTACATTATACCAGATCTATATGAGATATTTTTGTTGCAAGTTGTTTTCCTAGTGTACCTTAAAAACATAAAATAAAGCCTAAGCCCTTTTGCTAGCTAGTATATAAAACAATGAAATGTGGGATTAAGAAAGCAATACAAAATATGAATGCAACATCAATTTGCTTTCTTTTTATTTTGTCTATCTTTTTTTTATTCCAGGGAAAATGTTGACTCTCTTTTGCAACCTAAACAAAAATAAAAGAAACCTGACAATTAAGAAACAAGCTGTGAATAAGGTTTTGATGAAGCTTAATCGGTCTATCCGCACTTTAATATGATCATCACAAACATCAAACTAATAAAAATAACAGATGCTGCAAATGACCAAGTAATTTAAGTACCGGCCTGTATTTTGGTTGTTTTTAAGAGGTCAGTTGAACTATTTCTCTTAGTTCAGAGCAGTCATTCTCTAAAACTTTCATTAACAGCTACAAAATTGGCCTTTCGGTGCTCGGAGAGACAAGATACACTATTTACAAATGTCGACGTCTTGTCTTTGTAGAGTATCACACTTGGTTAAACATTTAGTTAAATAGAAATTAAGCATTGAATAAAGATATAAATAAAAAATTAACCTAATATCCATTATTAACAAAAGAATATTCCATAGCTACGTGCACGTCCTGAAACTACGTATGCTTGAAGTGTTGTCTGCTGGTACTGATCTGGTTCTACATACATGGAAGGGTACTTGTTCCTCTGTTGGTATGCTAAAGGTCTAGAGAGAAATTTATTACAAAAAGACAAGTTTCGATTTATATTTTTAGTTGATAACTTAAATTCAATTCGAATTATAAGGTTTACCATCTTACTGGAGCATGCAGTATCAAAAGTAGTTCGATCTATAAAAATTCAATTTTGTAGTAGTTTAAATAGAAAAATATTCAATTACTCTGTACGAAATTCTAGCAAGCTAGCGACCTGCAAAATGTAAACATATAATTTGCCTCTCCGTTTGATGTTTCTTATCGAATTAATGGAGTATCTAATTAAAAAAAAAAGATCTACCAAGATTAAAATTCTACTTGTTATTAAGTACAAGTTTAGGTCTATCTATTTCAGATGTTTTGATTATCTCTCTATTTCCATGTAAAGTTTCTTAGAATATATGCTTGTAACAAAGTGTGATGCTCCATTAGTCCATTGTATCCAACATGACCAACTGTAATTTAAATTCCATTTGTAGCGAAACAGCTTCAATATGCCGCATTCTGTGTTCTCCATAGACAAAAACAAGGTAGCTCAAGGTTGAGAGGTGAAGTCACCCACAATTGGGGATTTACAGATCCGAATTTATTCTTTCTAATTTTGAGTCTGCCTTTACTTGGGGGAGTCGGGTCATTTCCTCTTACTCAGTCTAATCTGTTGTAGAAGGGAATTAACTCCTCCCGACAGATTCGATCATGTAGAACTCATCTCTTCCCTAATCTCTCCTCTGCCATAGTGCCATTTGAATCGTGGAGCACAACATTTGGTATCAAACTACCACATGACCTAATGAAAAGTAGAATGTTTTCTTTCTAATTATATTTTCCTGTCTTGTCAACATCAAACTAAAAGAAAATACTTTAAGGTGGACTTTTTTGATGTGTCTATATATTCCCCAATTAACAAAAAAAAGTGTAAATTATTTCTTAAATGATTTTTTAACAAGTTGCACTTTCTCAGCACAATTTCAAATTAAAGAATATTTAAAACTCATTTAGAGCACATATTGTCATATTGAGTATTTTAAACGATTCCATCACATTTGAAGTTCTTAGATAGCAAACATTATATTTCAACTCCACGTATTATACCAAAAGATATTCAGAATTTACATATCCAAATTTGCGAACTTTATTTGTATTTAGTTTTTATAAAGTATATTTAAAGCTTATTTTGATCACGTGTTGAGAATTTAATCGATTCAAGCCACATCTAAGCTCAAATAACATTCAAATTTTATATATTCTAATTATTATATAAGTGGAACTAAAGCTTGTAAAGCATGTCCTAATGCTAATGTTGGCATAACTATCATTTTATAAAAATTACAAAGTGTAAGAAATAACATATTCAACAATATTGCAGTGGAAATTGATTTCTCACAATCTTGAGCAATTCTTTCACAGTACGACGCTCAAGCCTTCTTTGTCGTCTGAACCATTGTCTTTTTGTGCGTTAGTGGAGAGCAATCATATATGTTGAGTATTATCTCGTATTATCTGGAGCTATGGGATTAACTGAGAGGATTGATTTCATTCTAACTTTCTTTTATTACTAACTTGAAGGAGTATAAGTTACACTCTTTATTCTCTTTACTTGGTACTCTCTCTTTTTGGTACATTCTATCATTAAGCTATCTCCTATTTATACATATCAAGGTCGGTTATGGTTATGCCTAGATACATACTACAAATTCTAGAATTATCTAACCGACATGTATAAAGTCGGTCTATACAAATCTACATATTCTACTTTGATCAATATACTTCTAGATTCTTCAACATCATTCGGTAAATGTTATGCCGAATTAGGTTTTGGGCTTGCTCTTTGGTGGGCCATTAAATGGGCCAATTCTTTTATTTGCACTTCGATGCTGATATTCAACACTCCCCCTCAGCACCGACTCCATCTTCTCTTGATTTACCAATGTTGCAGATTTCTTGGATATAATCTTCTTGTCGACTAACTGCTCGTCTTTTCTAGTGAACTTCGATGACATTTCTTGTTGCTTCACCATGCCTTTAATTGCTTTCTTGTGCCAATATTATCGTGCATAGTGTCCTCGTCTTCCACAATTATAGCACACTATGCTTCTTTGATGAGATGTCTTGCACGTACTTTGGTGTCCAGCTCCCCTTTATGTATGCTCTTCTCTTTATCACTTATCATCTTCTTGACTTTGACAAGATCGTTGATTACTTGGGCCCTCAAAGCAAATTGTGCTTCTTCTTCTACCGGTGGTTGTGGAGCATATCTAAATTTTAACTGGAAGTATCTAGATCTCTCCATATAAATCTTTGCTATCATCATATTTTTATTTTTCCTATCTATTATTTTGCAACCTCCATTTTCAAAATGGATCGCATATCCATTTTGAACTAATTGCCCCACACTTAACAGATTTTGCTTCAAATCTGGTACATATAACACGTCTCGAATAAGTTTCGGGCCTAACTTAGTTTTGATGGCAATACTACCCATTCCTTTTGCTTTAACTAAAGCACCATTTCCCATGCGTACCTCTGGCTTATATGACGTGTCGATATCTCTGAAGAGTTCACAATTGCCGGTCATGTGGTTTGTGCATCCGCTGTCGAGGTATCACATGTCATCTCTCTCTTCAATTGCAGAGTGGCACGCATAGAAGGTACTCTCTTCGTACTCATCTTCTTCAACGAAGTTTGCTCGATCAACGTTTTTGTTTCTACACTTCCGAGCTATATGGCCGATCTTTTTGCACTTATTGCATCTCATCTTCCGCCAGCATCTCGATGTATCATGATTTGACATCTTGCATACGTTGCACCATAACGTTGAATTGTACGTACCTGAATCTTCATTACTATGAGCTTGGTGGGGTTTGAACCTTGACTAGAGCACAGTTTCGACCGAATTCGGATCCGTCGAGTTCGAGTTCGTCCCACGTTGTAGCCTCTTTTCTTCATGCGACTCCAACGAGCTCATCAGTTGTTGAATTGAAAGAGTTGATAAATCTTTCGACTCTTCAATCGCGGCCACGATATGCTCATATTTCTCTGGCAGACTAATTAAGATCTTTTCAACAACTCTTTGATCTGACATACCTTCGCCATATGCCCGCATCTGATTGACAATCTCGATAACTCTTGTGAAGTACTCCTTTATCTTCTCTGACTCCTTCATTTGCAAATTCTGAAATTATTTTCTCAAGGTCTGCAACTTCATGGCAATTATTTTTGCAGATCCTTGAAGCTCCTCTCGCAAAATCTCCCATGCTTCCTTCGCTTTCTTCGCGCCAATGATACGCGAAAACAGATTCTCGGCAACACCTTGTTGGATTAGAAACAGTGCCTTGGCGTCCTTCATTGTATCTTCCGCCATCTGCTTCTTCTGCCGCGCCGTCGGTTCAGCATGCTCGGTGTAGCCGTTCTCCACGATATCTCATAATCCTTGAGACCGTAGCAACGTCTGCATCTTGATCCTCCATATGTCGTAGTACTCTCCGGTGATATGGGGACCATTGACTGCGCCATGCTTGCGCTGAAACTTGAAGCCATCAACTAAGATGCTCCTTCGATCTTCACTAACGTCGCTACTCCTTCTATGTCTGTGTCTGACCGAACGTGACTCTGATACCAATTGTTGAGTATTATCTCGTATTATCTGGAGCTATGGGATTAACTGGAGCTATGGGATTAACTGGAGCTATGGGATTAACTGAAAGGATTGATTTTACTCTAACTTTCTTTTATTACTAACTTGAAGGAGTATAAGTTACACTCTTTATTCTCTTTACTTGGTACTCTCTCTTTTTGGTACATTCTATCATGAAGCTATCTCCTATTTATACATATCAAGGTCGGTTATGGATATGCTTAGATACATACTACAAATTCTAGAATTATCTAACGGACATGTATAAAGTCGGTCTACACAAATCTACATATTCTACTTTGATCAATATACTTCTAGATTCTTCAACATCATTCGGTAAATGTTATGCCGAATTAGGTTTTGGGCTTGCTCTTTGGTGGGCCATTAAATGGGCCAATTCTTTTATTTGCACTTCGGTGCTGATATTCAACAATATATAGGACTACTACTGATACAAGGTACAAATTAATGTCCCAAACAACCTCCTCACTCAATCTCTTCATATTAGCGGTGTTGCATTTTCTCTCTAAATGCTTGTACTTGTATTTTCAACTAAAAATGAAATGGATTACTGCCTCTGTTCTTTATCTCCTTCTTTCCGAAGATAACTTAGAATTAGGGTTCTCCAACCTTTCAATTAGAGTTAAGCTTCACTAACAAATCATACAAGTTACGAAATACTTCCTTACTTTGACAAATTGGAATTGCGATTATCAATTTTGGTTGTAAGGTGCATGACTACCTAGATATGACCATTTACTTAAGCAGACTAACCGCTATTTCTAACTCAAACCAATAATCAAGTATAAGCAATAAACATGCAAGATAGATAAATCACACCAGCAATTAAACAAATCAAGTAAGAATTTGCATCATCACCCTATACAAGTGAAACTATTGCCCTAGTATTGTTTCGAGATAAAACAAAATTAAAAAAAAAACAAGCAAAAAGCAAAGTACAAAACAAGGTATAGAAACAAATACACCAATAAGAGAACTGTCTGTTCTATTCGTGTCCTTTCTGCGCAGAGTGCCTGAGCTTGTCTTTTGTGATTCTAGTTCCCATTAGTGATTTATTCCTTTGTGTCTGCGCTAAAATTTGGATAGTGCCTTAACTTTGGATTTAAATGTGTTAACTCAGTTTCTATTGAATTTAATTTATAATAATTGTGCTCGGGCTTAAAACTTTTTTGAATTTCCTTTCCTTTCGACTTCACCCTGATCCCTCTATCTCAAATCCATCAAAATTTCCTCTCTAAAATGACACGCTTGGTCTAAAGTCGACCGCTGCTCATATAAGTTTGTAAAAAACATCAAAGAGTGGGAAGAAATTGCTCTATTATTGTCGTGAAAATCGTCAGGAGAAACTGATGAGAAGAAATAACCAAATATCATTCTAGAAAGAAATAGCCAGCGGTTGCTATTGCGACCCCTGTAGGTTGGATCAATCTTCAAGGCCAGGCCTTCTTTCTCTTATGGGCTTCACTTTGCGACCCACAGGCCACAGACGGGTCATGCGGTTTGCAATCCAACTCCAAGTTGGCAGCTTCAAAGCCTTTATCTAACAAAAATACTTAGAAAATTAGATAAAAAAACGAGGTTTTTAAATTAAATTTGGTTCCAAATGAGATCAATATAAATACTAAATGAAATTATTAATTTAACAAAAAATTACAAAGAAAAACATGCTATGATTTAAACGAGATTCATTTTGTGCCATATAGAAATAGATATTTCTATTATTAGATATAAAATTTGTCAAATTTAATTTAATATTCCAAAAATTCAATCAATTTCTGGATAACTCATCATCAAGTTTCAATTTGCGAAAACTTTTCATGTTGCAACCTTATTTTCCCAAATATGTTCGATACTTTATTTTAATTTTTTTATTGTACTGAATTGAATTATTCATTGTTTTAAAGCTTAATGGTTCTTATTATTATGGACACTAATTAATTTATAAACTTCTTCGTATATTCAGACACATTTACAAAAGTCCTACTGGTTCTTTCGATACTTGAATTTTTTTATCTAAATATTTTGTAGATTGCAACTAGCGTAAAATCTCTTGGATAAGTTAAATATGTAACTAAAATTATTATTCCTTAGAAAAACAAAAAATATCTTCAACATTACTAGAATCGCCGAAGCAAGTACACAATCAATTTTTGTTTCACCTTTAGCAGCCGAAACAGAACGTAGAAACTTGAATTTCAGCACGAATTCCACCGCAGAAAATCAACTTAGGAAATTCTTGCTTCCGCTTCATGTACACGGAACACAGACTACACAGTAACCGCTCCGAAATATCATTATTCGGCACCAAAAGCACTTCTCCTCTGATCCTCTTGGATCCTCTCCAAATAACAGTTACTACATGGCCAAATCTAAGAAGATCCGGACTCACAGTTTATGATCGTAAGGTACTAATTTATTTCTATCGTGTTTAGTTCTATATGGACGGACTGGATCTACCATAATCCTTTAAATAAACTTCATCTATTGGAGGAAATCACTGCATTTCTTCTGAGAGGCACCCATTACCACGACCGACAAATCTAAAAGTAGACTGTCACGATCTACCCTGGGTCCCACCTTTTAGCGACTCATAACAGTTGTACCATGACATGACTTTAAATCTCCCGCTTCTGACGCGTCCACGTGTCATCTGAGGACGTACAGGGAATCGTAATTAGTCACTTTTTTCACGTATTCTTTTTCGCTAGCCGCTACGAATTCCCTTCTCTAATCCCAGTTCTTCTCTTCCTTTTGAAATAGTTAAAATTCAGGGGAAGATCTGAAAATTCGGCGTCGGAATTCTGCATTTACTCCCAGTAAGATATCCGTGCTTTCTTTAAATTTAGGAGTTAAGAAGGAACACAATTATTATCTGATTCTGAGGAATTTTGGTGTTATCTTCGTCTTTTGTTGCATATTATGTCAATCTATTGTCGTTTTAAAAGAATTCTTTGATTTCTCTGTTAATGAAGTTGAGAACCTGTAGCAATTTTGTGTGATGTTCAATTGTTAAGTTGGAATCAACAATTCTGTCGACTTAGTTTAATTATGATTAGGAGTAAAAATTCTATTCCATAGGAAGGAATATATACTGCAACCTCTTATTCAAGCATATATAAGTTTTCTGGTATGCTGTAATTTTGTACGGTGCATTTGCTGCTAGTTTTTACCAGTGTGGTATCATATCTCCCAACATGCAATTCCTTAGCTGACAAGTGCACTTATAAGGATCAATTGTCAAACTCCATCCTAAACTAGTTCAGTGATTTTGCAAATTACCATCAATCATGGCTCATTTACCCTCATTTTTTATATAAAGAAAAAGAAATGATGATTCAGTTATCCTCCATGCAACTAAAATCATAATCTCTTCAATATTATGATAATTAAATTTTCAATTTGGTCTTACTATAACAATCTAATCCAAGTATAGTCTAAACAAGCTTTTTCTTACAGGTGTGTTGGTGTAAACATGCCGAGTTTCAGATACTGGGATGATTGTGTCGACCCAGACGACATGAAGGTAATGTGGCTTATTCCTGATGTTAACAAGGAATGGATTGATGCTGGTGAGAGGAAAGGGGAGAAGGTGCATATCTCACGGGACCCAGATGGCGAGCCATACCTTACACAGACAGAAATGCAGGTATGTGGACTTTATATACTGGTACCAATCCTGGCTTGCATGTGCTGGTATCGGTCATGCTGGTAAATTAACTGGTTGTGGCTATACAAAATAACGAGTTACATTTAAACCTTACAAAAGCTAAAATAAGAAACACTTACAACTTTTATAAGTAATTGCAAGTTTGAAACACATAACTTTCAGGCTATTGCTAAAATTACTGTCGACAGGCATTTCAACTCGCAGCTTGACCCGGTATGTCTTCATCTCTGTTTTGGTATTACCAAATTATTTCCTGTATCAACTAATCCAGTACTGTATGGCAATGCAACTGGTTACTTGTGTTTGGTTGTGTTTTACTTTAATTTGTTTCTTGATGGTGCTTTACTTTTCAACTTGATTTCTCAATCGAGGGAAAAATTTGCATTCAAATTATGCATAGATTCTCAATGTAGGGTTAATCCAGTTAATATCATAATATTGAGCTTAGTCACACACTATTGTTTAATTGAGAAAACCAATCCGCTTATCTGGGTTAATTTTATCAAATTCATGGGAACAAAGTAATGTTGACCGTTTGTAAATTTATAATTCCAATTAACTTTATTGATGCAGAATATGATTTGTGCTCTATGTGAGATAGTCAGTGACAGAAAGCTCTTCATAGAGCAGTATGAGAAAAAATTGAAGGAAACCAGGATAGGTATCATGCAAGTGGCACCTGAGACAGCTGACTGGCTTGCGAGGTGCATTTTACTTATGAGACCTTTCAACTTCAAAAAATGAAAAAAAGTTTTATTTAGGCTTCTGGTATGTAAATGAATATTACTTATGCCTCGGAACATGGTAATCATGCACACTGATCTATGTTTTTATAAAATTTCCCAAATCATATCTCATTTTTCATTTAATTATAATAAATGCGAATAGTCATTATTTTTGTCTATTTGACATGGATGTTGATGGAAGTTGTCATGTTTTCACCAGGAACCATATATATATAAATAATAATCCCAAAAAACTTGCTTCTACTATTTTTCTTTATGTTACCAAACTAAGTTCAATATTCCTTCAATAAATGTGTGAGAAATCTAAGAATTACTTTTTTTTTTCCAAAAACAAAAGCCAGAAAATAATTCTTTTAACCCAAAAATAAAAAAATTCTTACTCACTAGCCTTCATCATTTATAGGCAATATCAAAAAGGTTTCATTTCTATATCCAAATTACTTTTTATGTAGTTATTTTACTTTCAGTTTTTGAGTTATACTTTTTCATACTGTAGGGAAATGGGTTATAGAGCTTATGAGATAGATATCAACACCGACATGCTATACAGGCCCTTTGTTAATGTGTACTTTGGTGCAGCTTATATAAAGTGGCTCTCCTCTTGTGATGGCAAGTATGTTTGCGCCTACTATTTTAATTTCTGTTTGCATTTCCTGTTACTAGCTGTTATTTGTTCAGTAGTCAGGCCTAAATTTTGGGGGAATTAATCTCAGTAATCAGTAGTGTAATTGAGCCCCGATTCAACCCAATGGCGCCTCTATTTATTCTTCTTACTGTAGTTGTGTCTTTAGTCCTATTTGAATGTGATTAACACTCGTTGAGCTTCTGGCAGCCAACTAGAAGAAGAAATGGAAAATTAATGTCTTGAACCTACAACTGGACAGAAATGTCCTTTTTTTTTACACCTTATTTTGGCAAAGAAAGATTTGCATTTGTTGTCAGACAAAAATGGAAGTTTGTCTGTAGTAAAGTTGTGTTTGATAACCACTCTCCAAATATGTCTGAAGGTAGAATCTTCCAATGTATTATTGGCTGGAGTAAACAGTTTTTAGTGTTTAGAAAAGAAAAAAAGTTCTAATGGACCATGTTTTGCAGGGAAAGAAACGAAGAATTTGTGATAAGAGCTTATAAAGGGGGCAAAAAGAAAGCCACACATAAATCTACTCAGATTTATTTTCAGAGATATATGTCTGTTAAAGAGAGTCTCACATTCAAAAGGTTTTCCTGCATAATTTCTCTTGACCTTTTCATATTTTTCAGGCTATTGCTTTCCTAAATTTACTATTTTTTTGGGTTTCAGAGAGAACGAGACTAGGCAACAGGCAGGTGCAGTAAGCAACTCTACAACTGCCACTCCTGGAAAATCAGGTATTCCAAATTGATTGCTTGATTGATACCTGTGAGGTAACCATTGGACATTGGGTCTCAGATTCAATTGCATCAAGCATTAATTTGAGGCATGAAACAGTTGCTGGACAAAACCTTTTGGGAAAATTTTGCAATTGTGGGCCAAAATTGATACAATGGTATCATTATGTTAGAAGTTTTGAAGAACATCATACACCAGTTACTTTCTGTATCTATCAATTGTTATAAATTTTCTTCTTAGAAATATGCTTGTAATAATAGTAAGCATAGGTAAAGAAAATTTGTAGGAATGGGCTGAATGATATTTGTCATGTTGCGAGATAAGCCATGAATGACAACTTCTGTCTATATCTATCACTTGGAAAAGATGCCCTTTGATTTGATTATCGTTAAAAAAAAAAAATAAAAAAAATCTGGAGTGTAGGTGAGGAATGGGCTTTTTGGGATGCAAGAGTATCGATTGAAGACATGGAGACCATGTGGAATACTCCTGAAGTAGTAAGGGAGTGGGCAAAATCAGGAGAGAGGCGGGGCCGGGTTCGATTCTCTCTTGATGCCCACAAGAGGCCTTATCTCTCTCGAGTGGAGGTCAAGGTACTTAATAGTTTCTACATTATTTTTGGGGGTATATATGTAAATATTTGAAATAACACAATATATGGGAGCTTGAATTTGCTTCTAACTCTTTCTTTTCCATTTTCTTCCAAGCTAAAATAATACCTACTCATTTTTGTTATCTTTTCATGATTCAAGGATACAGCTGTGCTCCATTTATTATAAATGTAAGTAGGGATAGATTTTGTTGTCTATCCCTGCCAAAGAGACCTTATGAACTAACTTGGCATCCTATTTTCTGGAAACATCAGGCAATTGCAGGAATTATAATTGACCGGCACTTCAGTTCAAGAGGGGTGAAAGCGGTATGTTCCACTCTCTAGAATTATACTATGAAATATAGAAGCAGATGTGGTCTAAGGTTTAGCATGAGCAAATCTGGTATGCACAGGCCAGTTCATGTCAGTATACTCCAGCTCCATTCTCGAGTTAAACTAACAAAATGATAATTAGAAAAAAAAATTGAGAAATAGTTTATCAAACTTAAATTTGGCCGAAAGCTACTTAGTAGTTAATAAATATGGACTCAACAGCTTCATGTTACAGAAGTCCTTTGGGTTACTTTATAACAAGTTAACAATTAACAATAAATATAAGTGTGTAGTGTTTCACCAAGGATGACGGTTAGTGTCAGTTCAATCTCTTTTTTCCTTTTTGTTTACTTAAGAAAGATCGAATTGGCAGTACCTAGAATGCATAGCTGGTACCTGACGTGAACTGTTAGATTACCAACTCAAGTAATACATCTGTGCAGGCAGCACTAGCAGCTCTTGCTGAAATAACTAGTATGAGGTTTGTGAATGGAGTGCGGGCCCGGACAGGTCTTCTCGGCATTGATTATCCTACTGCTCTCTGGCTTTATAAGTATGTCTCTTTAATATACCTTTGGTAGATCCTTTCTATTATGGAGTTTGAATAAGCAATAAACCACTTTCAAAATTTACACCTTTGTTTTCTTCTTTTCTTTCTGTGTGTATAGTGATCTAGGCTATAGGGCATACAAAATAATATCAGTGGATGACCTATACAACCCTTTTGTATCTATGTACTTTGGGGCGGCTTACTTGGCATATCTGGCAGAATATGAAGGGAGGTCAGTTGGTATATCTAAATTTTAATTCAAGAATAAAAAAGAAGTCTATTTTTTTTTTTGGAAAGGATAAGTATTTGGGGTTTTCTGCAAAATAGCCAGTAATTTACTGTAATTCCAGCTTATGCCCTTCATTCTTAGTTCTCTTCAGATGACACAAATTTCGGTTAATCATAATATAAATAGTGCACACCAAATATTGTCAGTTTTGGCACATGCATCATGAATTCACTCATGTTTACTATAAGTTTGTTTTTTCCTTGAATTTCTTGAATTTCCAACTGGGAGATTATGGCTAATACAATTATTGAGATTTTCTTAATATACATCTTGCAGCTAGATTAATGTACTTTATCCTTAATAATCATTTTCTCCTGAGCACA
The DNA here is from genome assembly GCA_027725995.1 of Rhynchospora tenuis. Taxonomy (NCBI): domain Eukaryota; kingdom Viridiplantae; phylum Streptophyta; class Magnoliopsida; order Poales; family Cyperaceae; genus Rhynchospora; species Rhynchospora tenuis. Next base: position 195,609,569 of record CM050888.1, read on the forward strand.
AATCTAATTAATATCAAGTCAAGCATTATATTATGGTAATTAAACTTTTGGCTGACTTATTAAGAAAAGCCTAATGGCAATTCAGTCATTCTTTGATAAATTTAACCTTATTTTGATACTAACAAGAAGATAGTTCAATTAACTTAATTCTGAGAGATTAAATAATTGTTGTTTTTCAATGATTAATATTCAGGCAAAGAAGCTATGAATTCATAGTACAAGCATTTTTGGGTGGGCCAGAAAATGTAAACCTTCAAGAGACAGGTTCACATTGGACCAAATTCCAGGATACTTTGAGATTCTATGAAGATTCTAAAAGGTACTCTTTCTTACTATTTCAGTATAGTAAAAATAAGAAAATTTGATAATTGTCATTTTCATATTTTAAAAAAAAATTACAGGAGGGCAGTCAAAATGTCCTAATTGCCTATGATCAAAGATATGGGTTATTAGAGACCACATAAATAAAAAAATATATATATCTAGAAGTAACAATTTCCATCAAACCTTTTGGATTTTTGTAATATAATGTGAAGATTTGAAACAGTAGCCCTCTTTTTTATTTTTTACTGCTCCAGTTCTAGTGCAAAAAATATTAGTTTATAGCAAAAGAAATCTGCTCCATTGGTAAAAGTCCTGTACGACTTGTACTGGTCTGTCTTATTACTGGTCAGGTTCAGAAATCTGCACATTCCGTAGGGCAGATGATGAAACAATACCACTTGAACAGCAGATGAACCATCTGACTTTCCAATTAAAAAGAATAGAATGAAAGAGTTGGTATTTGGCTTGGTCTGCTGTGCTTGTCTGTGGTAACTTTTCTGTGAAAGTGATTTACATGAACTTAATCCATGCTGATATTTTACTAAATTTGACCAATTTGTTAGGGATCAAGGGAGCTGTTCTATTCTATAAGTTATGCTCTTGCATTTAACAGTTCTTGTAAGGTACATGCATTCCTTGACATCCATGCAATATCTATATATATGTGTCTGTTGTACATCTCCAGCATTTTTGCATCACTTCTTGTAAGGTTGATTTTATTGCAATATTTAATTTGTACATGTCCAGCGTTTCTTCTGGTATGCATTTCTTGTGACTTTGTTTATAGTGGTGCCAAATGTTATTCTAGTAATTCTAGTAGTGGGCAAAATAAGAATGTTCAATTTACTACAGATTGGAAAAAAAAAGAACTAAGTGAAATATTTTGATAGAAGTTCGATTTAACTGTTCAAAATACCAAAATATATGGTGAGTAAGGTCGTGTGTTCAAGTTCTTTTTGCATTTAAAAGGACATGAGTTTCATTACTTTTATGTTATTAATTTTCAGGCTTTTTTATATGAAAGGAGTAAATTGGAGAAGTCTTTCTGTAGAGCCGATACCACACTTAATTACTTTTCTAGCAATTCTTATTTAATTTATTCTAACTTCTGATATAAATTTATAAGCTGTATCTATTATATAGTCGCTTTTGTACCTTTATATTATTGAAGAAGAAACCTGTCCAGAAAATATAAGATGAAAAAAAGCCGAATGTTCAGTTAGGAACAACAAAAATAAAAAAGCCTATTGTTCAAATAGTCTCAAAATCTATTTGGGCCTTTTGTGGATATGTGCATAACAGCTCGAACTTTTTCTTCCCCTATTCAAATAAGGAATGGGATAAAAAGATTCATGTTCTAACAAAACCTTGATATTATAATAAGGAATAAGGAATATATCCATCTCTATTCAAATTTTCTATTCTACTCTCATCCAAAGACACCTAAATATAAGCTGGGAATATAAGAACACATTATTCTTTAATCCTACATTTTCATTTATAAACAGAATATGAAGGTAAAGATGCCAAGACAAGTGTTTGAAACAAGGACAGACAAATGAAGCAAAATGCAATGTCTGGGCTCTGGTACATATCTTGCAATAAAATTTGGTTTGCACATGTAGTTCCTAAAAACTGGAGTATATAAACACTTTTCCCCTTACAAATGAACCCATGTTTGAGCTTATTGGAATGCACCGCGTATCTTTTATGGATCAGCTCCTAAATTTGCTCAAATTTTGCCTCCTTTGTAAGCAACATTCATCTTGACAAATCCTCGTTTGGTGTTGCAATGGATTTAAGCTAAGTGGGCATTCCCAGGCAACTTCATAGGGTTGTCTCCCATGCAAACCGACATTACCTTGGAGAAAACCTAGGTCAAAATGCATGCAACAAGAAGATAATATATTTTTTTTCACCTATCCTCATGTTTCAAAAAAAAAAAAATAATAATAATAACAATGATAATTTCTTAATTCTTAAAATTTTTATAATTTTACATATTTTCTGAACAAAGTACAAATCAATATTTTGTATGCATATAAACTGATATTAAACCTAAATGCACTAAGGAAAATTGAAATAGTTGGTGGATGACAAGGCATGAACTCGTAACTCAAGTATTATTATGAACTCGGATATGAAAGTTGTTAACAAATGTTTAAATACAGGAAATGTTGCCAAAATTTAGAAATCCTGTATTTTTTACAACATTTACGTGCCTACCTACCCTGATAGCTAAACTGTTACCTACAAGAATTTATTCCTTTTGGAACTCTGTTTAATTTCCACCAATTGTTACTTAATACCTTGAATTTTAAAAATGTAAAAAAAGTTTGGTAACTGTGACAAGAGGGGCTTCTTCCAATATCTTTTTCTCGAAAATTGGTTGCAACGGTCATAACTATGCCAAACATTAATCAGGGAAATATACTAGCTCAGTTTTAAAGAAGCAGGAATTGTGCTCTTCTAATGTGGTACTTAATTATATGGTAGAGGGGCAATTGGCATTTGGTAGGTGTTTAATATAGCAAATAGATGGTTGTACAACGAATAAATATACAGATATATTTCAATTAATGCTACCACTGGTTTGTATGTTATTTCAACCTGCTAGAGCGGTTGAAGCAGATAGGATTCAGTAGTTTTTTAAAAAAGATTTAATGTGTTGGGACCGCTAACAAGAGCAAGGTTTTTAATATGTCAGGTGCATGTTATATCCTGTCAATTTGATATATAAAATAATAAGTATTAATATTATCATGGCAATTTGGTCTTGTTTATTTTTTTTTTCTTAAAAAGGGATCTGCATGACTGCTTGTTATTAGACCGAGTCAAACTGTCAGTCAAAGAATTAAAAAAAATATGGGAATATTACTGTTCGTTTTGTTGTTAGTACAATTAGAGCACAAGTCTGAGGTAGGTACTATCAGCGTCAAGTTTTAGCAAAAACAGGGGGAAGGTTTGTTTCGTTTACAAGGAAAAAAAATTGTTCAAATTAATTTTCTTATGTATTCAAAGGGTTGATTGTTGTGATCTGTATATTAAAATCTTATAAAATATCATTTTACTCATTTTCAGATTTTCTTGATGACCCCAAAACAGTAAAAGAAAAATAGTGTTCGCATATAAATGTTAGAAGATAATTTGCCTAAAAAAATAGTATAATTTAGTTTTACATAAAATTCGATATATACTTCACATTGTTGAGCAACTCATGTTGACTGCACTGCACAAATAGAAAAAACAACAATATTTTTACCAATATATACTTGTGATGTGGATCAAATTGTACAAGTTATGAAAATACATAATGTTAATGATACAACAATTATGTATAATCGAGCCTTTTCATTTTCTGGATAAGTCATTTTTCATTTGCTCCGTATAGTTACTGTATTTAACTCTTTTCATTGAATTATGATTAATCTTACATTCGGCGATAATTTGCATATTAGTCTATAAATTCGAATTTTCGATGTAAGGTCTTCTTTGCTAGAGATAATCGCAAAAGAAAATTAGGGAAATTGACATCAATATTGATTTTTGTTAACTTCCCCGACAACATTTAAAGTTAAAAACAGTGATATCTTATTATACCATAATAATGTATCAGTCTATATTACAAAACAACAAGGTGAATTTTGTTCGACCCGAAATAAGTGTTTACAATGATTTCTTGCAACCAAATTCATTTCCCTACATAATTATTTCTCGTCACATGACCAGCTTATGAGAGCCAATACTAGCAAACGTTTACAAGCATCCTATGCATCAAATAGATATATAATAATAAAATAATTGGAAAAATGATCCTTTTTAAAAGAGATGCATCCTTGTGAGGTCCGATATTGACCCATGAGCGCACCAATCATGGTCCATTTTGCCATTTTGTCGGATCCGTTGTCTTTTAGACCATAATGATTCCGTCATAGTTTAGTAATTGGTTCAATAGTCCTTTGTATATATCAAGTAGGTTGCTTAACAAAAAGTTCATTGCGTTGCTCCTGTCATAATCTGGTTTTTGCATTAAAAAATACATAATTTTATCAAGCGCCGTCAAGGACCAGCTGTAGTCTGTAGAGATCAATATGGAATATGATGAATATCCCTAACTCTAAACAAATCTTCATAGAATGCTCCAGCGCTTATCATTTGTTTCTGTCTTTGACGATTAATTGTTCAACTTGGTTATTTGAATTAAGATTTTGAAATGGACGAGAATTTATTCAATAATTAATACGATAAATTTGACAATATCTATTGTAAATAACCCAAAAATATTACGAACTTTGTTTTTTTTTTTTTTTGTACTTTCTAATTGTTTGCTTCTGGTAAATGGAAGTGGTGGGACTTTTTAGTCCTACTTGTTTCAAAAAAAAAATAAAAATAAAATAGAAATACGAACATATTGTTAGCATTATATATTTGCTGTTCATTGAATTTCATACAATTAAAACAACAGTTGGTATTTCGTCAAAGGCCACGAAATATGAACTAATGCAAAATTAAAATCTATTGAAAGATAAAAAGTGCATCAGATTTTATCATTCCTATTTGCATAATATATATATTGAGTATATATTACGTTTAGATGTAGGGTTTCAAAACTAAAAATTATTTTTCATGATCATCAAGGCTATCATAATAATTCCAAGTTGAAAAATTCTTCACCTTGAAAATATAGCTACAAGTTGAAATTTCGAGCATCCTGGAATACGATCATAGATTTTCTCAGTACAAAAAATTGCATAGCATGAACGAATCATGATGAGAAATTGAAGACAATTTTTAAGATAGTATTAGAAAGTTCTTATGAGGCAGATCATTAAAAAATCTCACTCTTAAGTTTTCAATGGAATAAGTTATATTGAAAACAAACTCTTTTGACAACCGAAATATTATATGGTTATTTAGATGAAAGGGAAAACTTAATGAACAAATTTCCATATTTCGGGCAATTTTGGTATTGTGTTGAACAATTTGAATTTTAATTATTCGTTTCTGATGAAATTTGATCGACAACCAATTTCAGGGGTGTTATGCCCAAAGTTAATGACAACTAATTTGGAAAAGTGTATACTAACCTCGGAGCTTATATATGGATTTTATTTTAAGTAATCTATGATTGCTTGCATCATGGCTATGTATCTGTACCTAAAAGAAAATGTAGCAAGTGGCTTTGATTGAAGGTCAAGGAGTCTGTCACCTTTTAATTTTGAAGATAAGATGGGGTCAAGTTCTCTAACTTATTTCAATTAAATATCACAACTCACAGATGATCTCCAGTCGGATTTCAAACCTACGACCTTCAATAAAAATGTGTTGCTCTTTGGTACTAGACCAAGAGCAGGTTCTCGTCTTGACCTTTTAATTGTCCGTGTTCAAAGTTTGAAGGCTACTGTCACCTCTCCATTTATATTTAAAATATTTATGTAAAGGTGGGAATATACAAATATGTCTGAACATTTATTCAGTTTAGTATTTTTATACCAATGTCAAATTCGGAATGTATATTTAAATAAACTTTAAAAAATAAGATGAGGTTCATATTTTTTTCTAATAATCTTTATTCCTTATTTATTGAAATTAAAATAGTTTATTTACTGATATTAACGTCAATTAAATTATATATAATTAGTAAAGTTTGAGGATTGCAAGTTCGATTCAGAAAAGTAAAAAATCTACAAATCCTTGGAACATTCCATACTTTACTTTTACTTTTTCTGTGGAAAAGAATGAAATGAATGCACCAGTTAACAGTATGCTGTATGCATTTTGAAGTTATATTGTATAGAAGATTTTGTTGTTCCACTTCTGTCTCTCTATCTCTGTTCCTGCTTCTGTGCTCACATGTTAGGTCCAAGGGAAGGAAACATGCGCCACTGGACTTTGACCATATACAGTAATTAATGTTGCCACCCTTGTCCCTCGGGACATAACATTTACACAATGAAAAAATAAGATCATGACCATGGGAGTTTATAATTAAATAATTAGGATATAGTTTTGTATAATTGTTATGTAATTGGAAGCGTCCATAATTAGGTCCTGATTTTACTAAGGCCTTTTGCACAAAAGTGGTAATAAAAATAGTTGCAGAAATTTTAATTTTCAGCGAAAAGTAAAATACTAAGAGTCCCTTACCATTTTAGGCATGATTTCTACAAAGGTCATTTCATTAATTTTTAGCCGAAAAATTCAACTTCAACATATGACACAGAAACAGAGCCCACCATAAATTCCTCTTGTACTATGTTCAGACAGCTCACACACAATATCACTGTTAATATCCAAATCTATCCTCCATAATTAATCCCCTGGTTTTCCATCTTTGATTCAGCTAATCACCTTGAGCTTGAGAATAAAAATAACTGGTCCCATACCATACTGGGTTGCACTCTGCACGGTCAGAAACAAGAAAAGTTCAATTTTCTTTGTTGCATATCTGTGTATATTTAAAAATAACTGTAGTGACGAATTACCTGTCTTATTTTGCAAAAAAAAAAAAAAAAAAAAAATCAACTGACCAATTAATAAAATATATAGTGCGAGGTGCATGACTTTTTTAACTGTCGCAATGGATTGCATGTGAGGTTGGCGTCGCGTCCAATGCCATGTGTTTAACCACATGGTAGGCTCAAAAATAGTACTATTGTTGATTTTAAAACTTTCAGCGTTTTATGCAAAATAATTAAGAAAATACAAAAAAATTTCTCGTTAAGAAGCCAAAAATTGTATATATGGGATTTTCTCGTCTCTTATCACGTTTTGAAAACAGAGTTTTATTTGTTCATATTAAATCCGTTCGATTTAGAATTGAAAGGTTTTTTAAAATCATACTCGAATCAATATTAATTGCTTCCGTTCAAATTATTTCATTTTAAACTAATATACAAACTCTCTCTGCTCGTATAACTGTATAAGCCTTCATAATTCATACGAGAAGGTATATTTTTTTGAGTAAAAAAATGGGGGTCTTGCCCTCATATTTTTATATTAAAAGAAAGTTACAAGAGAAGGTATATTCGTCTTTTTCCTTTTCTTTTTTATTTCCCTCGTTTTGGTTCCTTTGGATAATTCTTTGTTTTTTTTTTTCCTTTTTTGTTTGTTTGTTTGTATTTCTTTTCTTTTTTTTTCCAGGAACAGGTTACTTCTGATGATTTAAAACTACGGTTTTGCACATACATATCCAATAGAGTCAATATATTATAGCAACTCCTTTGATAATGATCATCGAACTTTTATGTATATATATCTTCCCTAATGCTTGATAGTTCCTTAAATTGGTAGAAGTCCTTACTCATGTCCCTTATCCAGTTTTCAAAAAATGCTATTAGTGATTAAATACATAGTATTTTAAGCAATTTTGAGGAAGACATTTTTTTTTAAATAGGCAATTTATGTTTTTCACAAAAATACGGAGACATTGAGATTTCATAACATTTAGAGGATGTCTCTGCAAACATGGAAACCTAGATGGTATAATTGAACTAATCTCACTTTTTTTAACCATCGTGAACTTATCATATTTTATGTTCCTTTTTCTTAAATGCTATAAATAAGTATGGCTTGTGTGTCTAAGTCGCAACATTAATTCATCAAATCCTACAAGTCCTCCCTCCCTCTCTCTCTCTCTCGTTCGGCCTCTGTAAAACTTCATTCCAAGAACTTGTATGCCTAGATAAATCTAGAAATTAAGAAAAAGAGACATGGCACAAGTTGCAACTGCTACTCCACCGACCGGACCTGCGGGCAAGTCAAGCAATGGCAGTCAATGCCGGTGCCGGCAAGGTTGTGGTCTTGGCCAATTGATGCGAAAATTGAGGAAACAAAGTAGGCTGCTTTGCATGACCTCTAGACCTTCCACTTTTCATTGCCAATATGATCCATTGAGCTATGCAAGGAACTTCGATCGAAATGGCTTTGGGCTTGATGACGAGCCGACTCAATTCTACCATTCCTTCTCTTCTCGTTTTGTAGCTTCAAACCCAGCCATGTCTAGTGGATTATCAAGCAATCATTAGATGTAGTTAGTGGTATTGTAATTTCTATTTTGTGTTTCTTTTTGGAGCCGTTTTCTTGAGATATCATTTTTTGCAGTAAGAGAGGGATTAAGGAAGAGTTGCAAATTGTTCATATTATCAAAATCTCGAACCTTGTTTTATAAATGATCTTTATAAATTAAAAGCAGTGAAATTGAGATGACGGAATTCAGATATTATTTTTGAATTAATTTTATTATTTAATTACTGATGTTAGAGAATGACCTTGAGCTTGAAACCATCAATAAAATAAGAAAAAGAAAGAATAAAATAACCGAAATGGTTTCCTACAGTTCGCATTGTTGGAAATCTGTTGTTACTCGGAAACTCAAAACCCTTTTTCGATAAACTTGACAGAAACTGTCAAGAAATTGTTCTTCGGCAACTTGTTTCGTACTAATTGATGATTTACCTGTTGTTATAATTTAATTGATTGATGTTCTTTCATTTTTGTTTTTGTTCTGATTTGGTATGTGGTTTGACACCAGTATAGATGTACTTATACTTTGTCTGATAATTCATTTAGGTCACCCTGCTTGGGCTGTTCTTTCAGAAAATAGTTTAATTGATTGATTTTTGTTTAGTTTTTGTAATCTTATTGGCTCCACATGAAGGAATTAATGCACACTTAAGACTTAAGAGTTATTAAGAGACTGCTTGCAAGCTCAAATGATAGTAGCCTCAAGTTGGCATTTTGTACACTCATTATATATCAAGAAAAAGAATGTCATTGGTTATGTTTAAATCACAAAACAAAATTATTATATATCCGTAGGAAACGTCCCCGAATAATGTCTATATATCTCTTATTGTCTTTTTTTCATGTGAGCAAAAAAAAATTATTCTTTGAATTATGTTCATCTTTATTTTTTGTAATCTCTTTGATTTTTTCTACCGAGCATTTAAGCATTTATATCCATATATCTAATCTTCACATTCTCTTAAAATAATTAAAATTATGAGATTTAACAATCAAGACGGTTATAGTGCCACAAGTTTTTGGTGCCACAAATGCCACAACTTCTCTTTTTTCATTAATATTTCAAAATTCAAAAACTCAATTTGCAAATCCAAACCGTTGATCTTGTTCAATTTTACGAGCACGCATTTCTATGTAATTTTTATAAATCTTGAAATTTATTTGATATTCGATTAAGAGGCCAACACATGAATGCATTAAAATTAATATATTATGATTAACAACATTCGTTCTTTTTTTGACCTCTTGATCGAAAATCAAATAAAGTTCAAAATTTATAAAAATTATATAGAAATGCATCGCTCGTAAAATTGTCAAATTGAATAAGATCAATAGTTTGGTTTTGAAAATTAAATTTAAAAATTTAATAAAAAAGAGACGTAGTGGTATTTGTGGCACCAAAAACTTATGGCACCCTGGTCTTTAATAATTACTTTTATTAAAAAAAAATACTTCCTTTGTGCCTTTCAATAAGGAGTTATAAACGTAGCAATTTAAAGTTTAGAATAATTATTTCAAATTTTTAATTAAGATAAAAATTATCTTTATATTTAAATATGCTCAATTTGATATTGTTATTGAAAAAGAATACTTATTTGCACTTAAAAATAAACAATCATTATATCAAAGTTTATATATAATTCCTGAAAAAAAATAATCTTTTAGACTAATCTTTCTTTAATCCAAATTGAATGCAAGGTTCTAAATTCTTAGTTTGAAGTTAAGTAAAATCAAATCAAGTTCTAATTGAAATTTCAACGACAATATGCCAATACCAATTTCTCGTTGGCAACTTGGAAATATATATTGAATTTCAATATAACTATTTCAATCACACAAGCATAATCTATTTAGTAAGGTTCAATGGATTTCTTAGAAAACATTTGTTCAAATTTTCATGCAATAAATAATTTTATAATTGAACTATATCCAAGCAATCCGGAGTTCATATGAACTTGCAAACAGAGCAATTATACGTGACCTTAAATGGTATGTCAGATTTAGTTCATTTCTCCATCTTTCCATTCTAGGGATACCCCAAACATTCATTTCACAGAATTTGTTCGTTATGCTGTAATACAATCCTAAAGAAATGTTTGAGAAATAATCATAATTAGTTTTTTCCAATATCTCATATAAATTATAGACAGCTTTCTATCGAATATATAAATAAAAAGTCGAATACGACTTTTCCTGCCTAGAAAAATCGCAATTAAGTAAGCCAACTGGTTTTTATAAAAGGTTAGAAAGTAATGAACATATATGACTTTTCGTTCATCCTCCACGATATATATAGAAAATGAGTAAACTGGTTTCAGATGAATCGCTTGATAATGAAGTGAGATCGATTGGCATGACTCAGTTCATTTCAAATGAGTATAGCACTCGCAAAACATGAATTAGTGAGTCATAGAAAGTATGCCACTCGTCCAGAGGCCTAATTAAAAAAAAAATTAAAGTCTAGTTTTGTAAAAGAAAAAAAATGGTTAACAACAAATAACTTGCAGAAAACAAGCAATTATTTTGATCCTTGTTACTGGATCTGCAGTTCTAATAACCTGATTCCTCGCATCAATTCGTTCTTTTGTTAATGGGCCTTGTTAATTTCCATGATACAAGTGGGCTATATATCGTCAATATACACCGATTATTAATGAGTTTAATTTATTTGTGCAATCTTAAGCGAAAATGAGATCAACTAATGTCTAATGTCAAACATTATAAGCCAGAAAATATCACCGAATCATTAATAATTTTGGACAAGAATAGTCTGAATCAATTATAAATTTATAAGACATAATAAGAAAATTATTACCTTATTGTAAATAATCGGTTTCATGTTAATGAGGGAATGACATATTTTGATATTTGTCAATTCTTTTCAAGGTAAAATTATTACTTTATTAGTTTATTACATTAATTTTGATGGATAGTAGTAGAATCTTCTAGGCCCAAATTAATTTACAGCAAATAGCCGAGGCCCATCTAAAAATGACAAAGCCTGACTTCAGGCCTATCTCTAGGCCCACAATTTTAGATCCTCATATCAATTCGTACAGAAGTCTGTATGGCAGGTCTGTATTATTATTTGTACTTCGTGCTTATAAGAAATAAAATGTTCTGAATGATATATATTGAGTAATATATTATATATTCGTTTTTTAAATTTTGAATTATCCAATTATATTATTATAATATTATATACATAACACACTTATTTAATATTTAATTTACATAATTTTATGCCTAAAATATTATATTATGCATTATAAAATAACAAATTAAGATAAAATTATAATGTTATCATGATCTAGTTATGAATTTTAGAAATCTCCGAATTAATGTTGAATCAGGCTATCTTTTGCCCAACGTAACAACTTATTTCAACTTTGACCTGCTACAGAGAAGTCCATATTGCGCCATGCACAGAAGATATGGAACACTTCTCCTCAATGAAAATATAGGAGATCTCTCTCTTTCTTTCGTTACGATCTCCAATTCCGTCCTTAGCCATGGCGCCTCTCGTACCCAAGTCCGGCGACGCCGTTTTCGCCAGTGTCGAGCGCGTCGTACGTGGACCCATAAACCCTATTATCTATCTCTCTCTCAGTTTCTTTTTTTATTCAGTTCTGATCTCGATTTGTATGTTCTTTCAATCATTGCTAACTGTGATTCAGTTTTTATTGGGATAGAATGCGGAGCTTTTTACTTTAACTTATGGCGCCATCGTCAGGCAACTTCTTACGGATCTCGAGGAGGTTGAGGAGGTCAACAAACAACTAGATCAGATGTAAATATGCTCTTTAAATACTAGTTCCTCATTATTTTCAAGTTTGTTTCTTTTTCATTCAATTGTTTCACTGCATTACCTGATATTGCCATGGTAAGGATTTATATTTGTTATTGTGATAAGAAATCTGGAGTAGGTGTTTATGTGTTGATCTATTATCAGATCTGAAACGGAAAACCTTTTGGACAGTGTAATGTTTGTTTTGAAACGGAAAACCCCATTTTCTCTCTCTATTTGGCTCCAAGGATTGTATATTGGAGCAAATTTTTGTGGAAATCTGTATATATTAGGTTAATTTTGTATATTACATAATTTAAAGTCATGAGGGGTTGGAGTCAATGTTTATCTTAAATTACATAATTTAATTTTGTATATTACATAATTTAAAGTCATGAGTGCAGAATTGCTTATCTTAAATCTTGGTCCCTATTTAGCCACAGTCAATGTTCTATTGTAACCACAGCCCCAAAAGTTTCTAACTTGCTGTAGCTAGGCTCATTCAAGACTTACTCTCTGCATCAAATACTTACTTTGCCAGTAATTTTGTAGTTATGCTCATGTAATCCTATACTTCCCAAATTAACCATTTGATGCTTAGATTTTGCAATTTGTCCTGAATTTAACCCACTTTTCATCCAATAAAGTCTTAGCTTTCTATTATGCGCATCTCTGGCCAGACTGTAGTTCTTATCCTCTTTAAATTATTGTTCTTTTCTAGGTTTACAAAATCTTCATTTTATGATTTCCTCGAGATATCCTTATTTGAAGTTTTCTTTGTTCTTAAGGGGTTACAATATTGGAGTTCGACTGATTGATGAATTTCTTGCAAAGTCAAATGTATCGAGATGTGTTGACTTCAGAGAGACTGCCGATGTTATTGCCAAGGTGTGGTGTTTTTTTTTTTTTTTTTTTTTTTTTTTTTTTTTTTTTTTTTTTTTTAACCTAAACTGCTTGAATATCTTTTCAACTTGGAAGTCTTAGAGTAAGAGTTCTCTAATGTTAGTGTTGTTGGAACTTGGAAGTCTTATGGTAAGAGTTTCCATACTTATTGATTAAATAGTAGTACTGGCATATCTGTGTTGCTATGTTATAAAGTGACCATGTCTATCTCCTATATTTATTTGGGTTATAAAAGGAGAATTCCTAGCTTCTCTAATAAAGTAAATGGAAACAGGCATTCAGGAAGGTTCTTCCTTGTAGGATTGAAACACCGCTAATTCCTAGACTTAATCAGGTTTAGTCCAGAAACCAGAATGTGTTTTATGACTATGAATTGTAGTTGAATTCATAGACTTTATCAACTTTAATACAGAAACCAGAATGTGTATATGACTATGAATAGTGCAAAATTCTCATGTACACTACCAGCATGTGGATGTTGAGTTGACAGTAATAAACACAAAGGTGGTTAAAAAAAAAATGATGTGCTCACAAATTAAGTCCAGTCTTGTTACCCCACTGAACTAATACTTAGACCAGTACTGTTAAAATTCTATTCTGTCAAAGATACTCAACTCTAATGGAACCTCTATGCAATTGTCAGGTGGGGTTTAAGATGTTTCTGGGTGTGGCAGCAACAGTGACCAACTGGGATGCTGAGGGGACCACATGCAGTCTGGTGCTAGAAGACAACCCACTTGTTGACTTTGTTGAGCTGCCTGACACATGCCAGGGCCTCCGTTATTGCAACATCCTAAGTGGTGTAATCAGAGGCGCACTTGAGATGGTTTGTTTTCTACTTTTTACTTGCTGCGAGTCTTATATTATTCATTGAAACTTATGGTTGCAAAGTGTAGAAGTACCACAGTGTCAATTTGTTGGCTGTTTCCATGCTTTTCTTTTTTTTTTTCTTTTTTGTTTGGAATTTAGTCCCATGCTGGAACATTGATTCAGTGAAGTATTCAGACAGCGATAGAGACCTTACTAAATGGTTTATTTTGGCATAAGTCAGGTTAATAGAGTTGCCAATTTATAGTCTGCTGTTAGTGTAAGCTTTTAAGTAGTGGGTTGGTTTTGAACTTTGCATTCTCCTTTTTTCCGATTAGACTTGGACCAGTATGGATTTTTGTTGGTTTATCAAATATATGAACCAGACAGGTGCCATTCCAGGAATAAAATATATCAGAGATTCAGAGGTGTTGATGTTTCTGAGCACTTGCACCTGATCTTGATTTAGGTTTCAATGAAGACAGAAATAACATGGATACGTGACATGTTGAATGGGGACGATGCATATGAGCTGCGTGTTAAGCTTCTTAAGCAAGTCCCAGAGGAATATCCCTACAAGGATGATGACTAGACAATTATTGAAATAATTTTAGACTATACTATTGTAATGATGATTATTTGCTTCTCATTACTTTTATCCTTTAATTAGTATGTGCTTATCTTTTATGCTACCAAAGACTTCCTTCTTGCGAGAAGTTTTCCAAATTGAGCATGTGCCATTTTTTTCTTCCCTTTGGTGCATAAGCTGTGTTGTGTATTTGCTGGGGCTTTAGCTTATTACGAGTCTTGACTGGAAGGAAATATCAGAAAGCAAATTATATATATATTTTTATGGTGAAGCTATGGCTCTATGTAAATCTGACTAGTCAATCATAACATTTATTTTGTAAGGTTAATATATATTGCTTTTGTTTTGTCCATGAGCTAGATTATCATGTCAAAGCATCTTTCATTCAATTTGGCGGAACATCTAATTTCAGGGCAAGGAATAATCGGCTTCTGTAATATAACCTTACTTTATCAGTGGATGCATAGTGTGCATTGTCACATAATAAATGGAACAACAAATATCTCTGCTTTTCATTAGTAGTAGTTAATTTATGGGATGTTGTGGATGTCAAGTGAAGGTGGTAACTCTTTTCATTAACCCCTCCTGACAATTGCACAGAGTGGGGTTTTGAAGATGTCAAGTGAAGACAGCCCGTTAAATTTCTTTGTACACGGAGAAGTTATTGAGAGGAAGAGCAAGGCTTTAGTAACACCAGGTTTTTGCTCGTAAGGGAGAGTAGCGGCGGGAGAAAACATAAATAAGAGATAGAAATAGAATTGGAGCAGCATGGATGTTTATTCTTTTGTTTAATAGAATAAGGAGATTATTTGAAATTATAATATTCTAATATAACACGTCAATCAAAATAAAGAAAGTCATATGACATGGCAGCAGTTTGAAGAAAGGAATTAGTATTTTGAGCAAGGTTTTAAAATGCGATTTTTACGGTATGACGGTACAGAGTTGATTTAGCGATTCGGTGTTATATCGGTGATATAATGGAGAAAAAAACGGTATGTATAAAAAGACAATTATATAATTAATCTATCTTATAAGTTACTTGAAAATTTAAAATATAAAAAAAAATAACAAGTCAAAAGGCAAAATAGACAAAATCGAAGTATTAAAAACTAAACGAATTAGAGTTTTTGTATGGATTTGTATTCAGCAAAAAGTTTTTTTTAAGTTACGTGACCCGTCCGTTTTTCGCCGCTAAATGCAAAAATTTTAAGTTATATCGCCAATTTTTCAGAAATATAAGGCAACTGTTATTTCGTGCTTGGTTGGGTGTAACGTTGATGCGTTTTGCTCCAAAAATCTGTTATTTCGGTCATAACGGTGTTATTTCGGTGAAATTTAAAAGCTTGATTTTGAGCCAAAGTTAATAGTATCCGAGACTAATTAAATAAAAAAATGAGAAAGAAAATTTTCAGGAACTCGATTGAACCAAATCGAATAATCTCAAGGTCAAAAATATTTTTTATCTGGCATATAAGGACGACTGGTACAAGGTTCACAATTCACATGACAGTAGTAATAGATATATATATATGGTCGACAACGGATAGATTGCCACAGAGGAACCGGGGCTGACGAATATGCGACCGTAGTGGCCTAGTGGGTAACTCGCGAGAAATCCTAATCGCTCCCTGATGATTTCATTTCATCTCGCAGCCGAGAATGGCCGCGACACTTGCCTCTTCCTTGTCTCTCCTCAGGTACTCTCTTCCCTCACTCGCCAGTCGCCACTCAACTCCTCTCTCTCTCTTTCTCTTCTCTCTCTCTCTCACTTGAGTTCCCTTTTGGTTTTGTAGGGTGTCTCGTTTGGCACTGCCTTATGCGACACGAAGCAATGCCTTCTCTCATCTCTCTCTCGGTTCCCTCACTGCATCTTTCACTCCTCTTCGACCTCATAGGTCCCTCTCTCTCTTTCTCTCTACACAGACAAAGACTAACACACTGGGATGTGCTTATCTCTGAATGTTCCTTAATTCTATTGATAGTCAAGTATGTGATAATATACACCAAGCAGATTACCTACAATAGGAAACTATCAAATGAAATTTGCAAAAAAAGATTTGTCAAAACAGAACCAGTTCAAAAATTATTGCAACTATGAAAAGCAAATAATGGGGAACAGGAAAATTTTTTTTTTTTCCTTTATTATGAGAGCTTAATGTGTAGAATTGGTACTGGAACAAAAAGATGTGTGTTTGTGTAAGGTACTTCTGTATAGTATTATGCTTATTAGTTCTTTCAATTGGTTAGTATTTGTCTAAATTTGTTCTAAATTAGCATTATAATACAATTCAGATTTGTACGACACATAACAGCGTCGTCTAATGAAGAGGCTGCTGCAAAAGTTGCTGTGGATACCGGTGGCCCCACAATGTGTGTACCTTTTTTAGTATTTTCTCTTGCTAATTATTTTATTCATCAATTTTTGTTCTGTGACACCTACACAACTATTGGTTTATTGTCGGTGGACTTCTTTTTTTCCTTTTTTAATTGCAAATTGTGGATGCATGTCTCCATACTAAATATGCATTGTGGTTCCATTTAGGAGCGAAATAAATTGGGAAAAAAATTGTTGCCACTGAGAGTGATTGGTATTATCTTGGAGTTCTTCCATTCCCAAAAGTAGACCGAGGGTTCATTGCAACTTGCAAGTATTTATCAGGTTTATTGTGGTGCAATTTCAAACTAAATATTAATTGAGACTCATTATTGAGGTTTTTTTGGCTTAATAGTTTCCATTCCAATGCTATAATAGTCAATTAAGAATAAGTTCCATGCTACTAATTTCACATGTAATCTTGGCTCTACCCTGGTGTCATGTTCAATTTGAAAGCTTATTCTAGCTTCTATGGTTTAAAGACTCTGTATAATTTTCCATGTTGTATGACCATTCTAATTATAATGCTAGATTTGACAAGATAATTGCCAAGGAAATACCATCGGATATAGTATATGAAGATGATAAGGTGCTGGCATTTAGGGATATCAACCCCCAAGCCCCTGTTCATATTTTAATCATACCAAAATTGAGGGATGGCCTAACACAACTTTCGAAGGTAATCCTTTACATTAACTTGCATACCAGACTTTAGAGACTACAACCAGTAGGATAAAGAAGCATTTGCACAGATATGGTGCAGTGGATGTCATTACTGGTATTGGAATTTCATTAGGCAAACACTCAATGATATATGGAAGTTCAATGGAAATCTATGTATAAAATCTCTTTACTAGAGTCAATTTACTGCGGGGAAACCAAATTTGACCATGTTGGAAGTATAATATATTTCTAGCTAATTTTGAGCCTACTAGATTTAAACTTGGCTGTCCAGACCACTCAAAAAATATTATGCAAATTCATTTTTGGCATATTGGTATATTTCCAAAGGAGGACCAAAAGAAACCTTTTTAAGCTGTTTATTTTCTAGGCTGAAGCGAGGCATGGTGAGGTTTTGGGACAGCTACTTTACGCCTCAAAGATAGTGGCAGAGAAGGAAGGTATAGCAGAAGGCTTCCGTGTTGTCATAAATAATGGTCCTGATGCCTGTAAGTTGTTTCTGTCATCTCTCTCTCTCTCTCTCTTTGTCTCTCTCATGTGGAAATCTGCAAATGACCATTCTTTTAAGGGAATTGCAGCAATACCCTTCTTTATTGTTTTTTGCAAAAATGTCTTTGCTTTGGGGTATGTTTGGATTGTCCAGGAACAGCATTAACCCAGGGATAGCAACTATTTTGAACACAGTTCAACTTTGAATGGGTGAGTTGCTATTCGAAATAGTTGCTACCCCAGTTGGTTTGCTATTCCAACAAAAGTTGGATGAGCTACTCTTCCTGACAGATGTATTGGCACGCCAACTGTGCTAACCTGCTCACAATCTAAACATACTCCTAGATAACTCAAGAATCAGTCCTACATTTGTCGTTCCTTGACACCTTGTCTATGTATTGTTGAAATTATCTGGTGTCGCAGAATGACTGACGTTAAATTTAAAACAGGCTGACCAAACTTCAAATAATGTCCAGTTGCTTGTTCTATTGGTATGGGATTGTCAACATTGTGTACTTGTTCTAAGCACCATGCGAAGGTCTGAGTCAGTAAAACAGCTGTACCAGTTCCCTTTTAAACTGCATCGGTGCTGTTTACTACTGGTTTTGGATATTTCTTTTAGAGTCATTTTGGAGAAAAATAAAATTTATTTGCTCTCAGGTCAATCGGTGTATCATTTACATCTGCATGTAATTGGAGGAAGGCAGTTGAAGTGGCCACCTGGTTGATAATTCTTTTTGACCTGTATTTCTCCATCTTCCCAATGATACATGTGATTTGAGTGCCAAGAACAGTACTTCTGTATCTTGTTCAATGATTCCAAAATACCTTTTTCAAGAAGCATTTGTTGGATTATGCAAAATATACAAGGACAGTTTACAAAAATGATTTTATACAATAATGAAACTACCAGTGGAAATGTTAGATTTTGCAGGAAAGCTTTTCAATTGAGGTCTCAACAGGCCTTCCCTATGTATCCATGAGTATTGTTCTGAATCAAATTATATTATCAAGAAAAAATATCACAACATGAGCTGAAATGGTGTAGGTCTTATGCTTCTAACTAGTAATTAATATTGTAAAATCTAAATTCATTCTTGCTTATGTAGAATATTCAAATCTCCATTCCTATATAATTGTAAAATAAATAATAAAACAATAAACTGCTTAATATATATATATAAAAGAAAAAGGACTGGTAAGCTGCTCAACTACTCTAAATCAGGCCGAGTAACAAACTAGCAGTAGTTATTTTTTTTTCGAAGGCATCCTATTTGTTTTGTAAGAGCCAGCTACTTGAACTATGAACAACTTGAGTAACAGTTAATCTCTCGAATCTGTGCTCTTTTATTTCTAGTGAATCTAAGAACATTATCAACTATGGCTGCCTCTAAAACTCAACTCCATAAACACAAAAAAGAATGAAAAGCGAAAGACAAACGGAATAAAAAAATTGAAAAACAAATTCATAGTTCATGGCTGAACAAGCTCCATGGCAATTGGGCGCCCCATCTCCTCTTCAGAAGCAACTGCACCTCTAAAAAGCAAAATGGAGAGAGTTCCAATGGTGAAGTATATGAAGCAGCCGCATTGGTGTGTCACGAAACAACCAAAATCTCTTCCCACAATGCACTGCCATCCTTGTCCATACAGCCGATCAAACTCCTGAATTATAAATTTCGTTCTGTTTAGACTGATTCCAATACTTGGGAACAGAATTTGTTTAGTTCATTTTTTAACTGATAACATACCTTTTTGATGAAACGGGCTATCTCAGTTGAATCAGTGACATCATACTGATCGAGAGCCTTACCAGCTAACCGAAGTGCATCCTGCTGCATCACTTGCAACATGTCAGTTTCGCTGACGACGGCTTTCTTTTCCATCATATTTGAATTTCTAACTCAACTTTCAACTGTCAGAGATGTTACAAGGATATCTTGCAAGTAATTACTGTCTAAATATGGTTTAGTCCTCTCCTCTATATATATGTTACATAGTTTGGGGATATGAAGCTTGTGGAGAATAACAACTTGGAAGTGAAATGAAGGAGATGCAATTGGATGGAAGGAACAAAGGGATCGTCACATGACGACAAGTGGCGTCAAGTTTATGGGTGTTTGAGAGCCACGAGTAGGCTTTTTAATTGTTTCCTTGATTTGGGAGGGAGCTTTCCTTGCTTTTCTCTTTTCTTGTCTTGTAGTTCGTTTGCTAATTTTGTTTTACGTGATGAATTCAAGATAGCTTGATTGGCACTCTAGTTTGCTCTCCGATATTCTTCTTTTTTCTAGAGGGTATGTGTAAATACTTTTAAATTATAATTTTTATTTTAGTGAAATTAAACTCCATGCTACAAAAAGATAAAAAAAAACAATCTCCAAATAAAAAGGATTCAATTAGTATTTTCAGGAAACTTGAATATGGCAATTTGGAATAAGAATCAAGTTTACCAAGGCTTATGAATAAGCTATTTTATAAGGTAGTTTTGTTTCTTTTTTCTTTTGGTTTTACAAATTACAATTACTAGGTCATAAAATTTGCACCTCCATTGGCATTGGCAAGGTGCTAGGTAAGATACTTGCAGGATCAGGGAAAAGTGTGAAATTCTGTGTCATGTGGCTGTGGTTGCGTGAAAAAAGGTCACAACTAACAAGGATGGAATCCACTATCGGATAGCAAGTGATAAGGAATTTGGTTTCACTTCCCAAGCCAAACGGAGCTTTGATCAGATCAAGGTAAACGGCGAAAACAAATTCGTTCCTTCGTACATTTAAAAATAAAATATTTCTAATTTAGTTAGATAAACTAATGAAACTTAATTTTATTTAATCATATAGAACTTTTTTTATGTTTTTCTTTTTTCTAATTGAGATATAACGAAGACACTAGGATCAACTAAATGTATTAATATTTCTTTCTTTTTTTTTTGGCGTGATGTTGTTTTTTAGTCTACAACTATGTCAACGTTACTTTAGGCTTTAAATAAAATCGCCCAAGGGCATTCTTCTTACAAAGAAAAACTAAATGTCTATATATGAGAACTTAAAAAAAATGATGACATTTTTTTCTCGTTCATTTTAATCTTTTCCTCTTTATCTCCTCATTCTCCTGTGATTTTTTAACAAAGCTGTTGCGTTGGGCCCAATAACAACGAGGCCCAGTTACTATTATGGGCTGGAAAGTCAACCCTCTAACACATAATATTGCTCTCTCTTGCTCCCTAAAGATGAGATGATTAGATGAACATACAATAGAATAGATGATGTCAAGCAGGCTTGGCAACAAAGAACACATGAAATTATCTCTGACTAGTGACTACTGACCACCTACCCCGGATCGGTGGGTGAAATAGTGTTTTTCTTTTTTTTTTTCTTTCTTTTTTTATGGGACAGAATGTGGTTTTTGTTCCTTCCTTTTTTTTTTGTAACAGAAGAGATGGAATAACTTGATTGGGGTAAAATACTAAAATTAAACCCTCAAACAACACACGTCTAAACTAATCTAATTCCGAACTTAAAACGATTGCTTTGAGAGGCTATAGCCATTACAATCGCACACAGAAAGTTGTTGCATCCTCTATATAGCCTGCATTTTATACAGGCATCTTCCATATTATAGGGCTCGTTTGGATGGGTTGGGAATAGGCCAATTCCTAGAAATAGTCAATTCTATTCCTAAATTTTTCATCCAAACGGTTTTGGAATAGCCAATTCCATTTCTAACACAATTTTCAATAACACTCTTCCCAACAACACTTTTCTCTCTACTTTTTCACACTTCCCAACGCTATTCCTAAACTCACCATCCAAACAACATTTCTAATTTCCGAAATAGCCAATTCCTCCACTCTTCCCACTCTTCCCACTCTTCCCACTATTCCCAACCCATCCAAACGAGCCCAATATTCATAATATTGTAGGGATACACGTGATCACCGCACGAACTCCCAGAACTAACGCACGGATTCTGTATTGTCTGGGTACCGCACTGTAATCTGTAACAACAATAGTTAAAAAAGAAATAGACAACAAAGAAAAATTTCTGAAGTAAATGATACATCTCTAACCACTTTGCATTATAATTAATCATCATAATAAATAATAATTAATAAAAACAGTTAAAAAGACAATTAGAACATTTAAATAAGAGAAATCAAATGCCGAATTAGAGTATCTAATCCGTCAAATCAACAGGCGCTGCTGAACATCTCCTTGCGCTGAATATGAATGTTGATAACTTGTTATTCTTTCCAAATAAATATACTGTACCGGGTTACAAAACTTCAACGAACAACCCGCTGTAATGGAGTCTACACCGATTGGCTAACAGGAGTGACTGAATAATTCGCTTGCTCCGAACCTGAGTTCTGAGCTCTGACCCCTGTCAGTTTGTCACCAACTTTAGAGGGTTTTCTTTTTTCTTTTTTTATTTGAAAAAAACACCAACTTTGGAGTTGGTGATTGGTGGGGTTCTCAATGCAACAAAAAAATGATAATGTTAGGTGATTTTTGTTTGGTGCGTTTTATTTGTTGAATTACAAAGCAATATATCTATTAAATATAGCTATATGGTTTGTGCGCAGAAGCATTATTGTCGTACGGTTTGTTCGATAGCAAGTAAGCAGCAACTTGTCTAATGCAATTTAGTGACTAATTTGTACTAAAGAAATAGATAAATACTCCAATTACAACTGTACCTTGCATTGTTTCTAATCGAAAATTGTTATAATGTCAATACTCTTTTCCTTTAAAAAAGTTTATACTTGGTATTAATTAATTATGAAGATTTGGTGCAGAGGGAGACATTAATTAATATTAAAAATTAATAAAATTTGATTGAAAATGCATAAAGGACCGTCAAAATATTTTCGTACCTTCAATTCACAAGAAAGAATATTGACTATCGAATTTTAACAAATTTCACTAGATACTCGATTTTTTTTTTTTTTAAAAAAAAAAAACTAGGCATTAACCCAAACAACATGAAGACTAACGTATTTTTTTCGTAATTATGATTGATAAACAATATGGATATTTTTACTATAGATTTTGTAATTAAAACTAATTTTAGTTTCGACTTTTCCCTATATAGATTTTGTAATGAAAACTAAATTTTAGTTTCGACTTTTGAATGATAGTGGAGATAATTTGTGTTTCGGAGGTTTATTAATCCTCTAGTCCTTTAACAAAATACAAATGCTTATATGATTCTAGCACAATTTATTCTGTTTTTGTTTACACCTGAGATCAAAATCATGCACACTCTCCAACTCACCATCCCAACAATAACAATTACTAATTTACTATATTTAATAATCTACTTACATTTGAAAAAAAAAATTGTTTAGTAGAAATTTGTAGATGAACCTCTCAAGTTAGCATTAATGTCATCGTGATCTTGATTTCTAGATCTCCAGTATAAATTGTATAATGCTTGGTAACTATGAAAAATTATTATAATGGATGCATTAGCAAAACAGTCAAGAAGACTTTATTTGAATGAAAATCTTGCAATATTAGTGGTATTTATATTCACTAGTTTTAGTAAATTTATTTTACATGACAGAGTGTTGTGCTTGGTTTGTCTGTCACAACCAATATAAAATTCTTTCCTATTTTTAATCGGCCCCATAGATCTGTGTCAGAGACATCCTACACGGTGTGGTTTGTCTGTTTGCCACAGATTAATAAGTTGTAATAAACCCTTATTTTGTGCGCTTGGTGGTTTTGGTTTTGGTGGGGGCAAAATTGCAAAAAAAGCTTTATACGCTGACAAACATTTGATCAATTTGCGAAAAGGCGCAAAGAGAGAGAGAAAGAGAGAAAGAGAAGAGAGTTCAATCATGGCTTCTAGAGTTTTGTGGGCATCAAGAGCCGCCTCTTACCTTCGCATCTCCACCTTCAACCGAGCTTTTTCTACTGGTAAGAGACGAGACGATCGATTTAGTTCTGTAATCTTGTTTTCAATCGTTTAGTGTTTCTCATTTGTTGTAATTGTTTTGACTTTTGACTGATCAACCTTTCTTCACTGGTAGAACAATAGTCACCTTAGTATTATATATGTTGTCTTCTCAAATTTGTACCTATTCTCTTGTGGTCCTGTTATTAGTAGTACCAACAATAGCCTTTTGTTGGATTTGTGTTCATTTTTTTTGTATTTTAAATTAACCAATTTTCTTCCTGATTGGAAAACCTTGATCTTTTTTCTCTAAAGGTAAGAATATTAATTGTTCCAGCCTCAATTCGTGGGTTTTAGTCCAATCCCAGTTTTGTCTGACCTGAAATGGAATGAATCGTCCGTTTCTCTGATAACGACGGGGATCTCTGAAATAATTTGTTCTCTTTCGGGTTTTTGTGTGATAAAGATGTAATTTTGGTTACCAATTTTTCACCTTTATGCTCCTTTTTGTATTTTCTGAAAAGAACCTTTTGTATACTCTTGTTTTGTCTTAAAGTGTAAAATCGTATTTTTAACTATAATGTGGGGGAATTTATTCTTGAATTAATGGAAACCGGTATCCTGATCGGGATACTTCTTTCAAAATAAAGGAAAAACACAATGTAATGCACAAAATGTGATGAGGTTGAACTAATAACCTGTAAAATCAGTTGTTGGTCTGAGGCAAGAAACATTTTATGTGTAAAAATGTAAAATAGATCCACTAGATAGTCGCTATCTAGTATGTCTAAAAAAAAAAATGTAGAATACACTGTAGTTTTTTTTTTCAACCATACATCCATCTGGTCCAAACGTACTAAGTTGTGTTCTCCATTGGTTGATATGCGTCTCCTGTATCTGGAAAGGCCTTGCACTGTTTACCTTTTTCTTTGCTAGAGTACGAATACTTTTTAAATTGAATCTCTTTGTGTTAGTTGCACCAGAATTGTGACTTATTTTAGGTTGATTGTGCCATCATGAAAGCTACTTCCATAGTTTATTATCATTTAAATGATTAATTTAAATTGTAAAATCAGCATTAGTTCACATAAACTTTGTTGGAGCCTTAACAAGAATGATTGCTTTGGTTGTTGTGCATTGTGATATGGAAGATACTTTTACTCTAAATTGAGGCTTAATTGTTGTATATTCAGATTGCATTTGATATGTAATGCAAATGAAGAGCTAATTTTTTTCATAATTGAAGTTTAATTGAGGCTCAATTGATGATAATTAACATTAACTTCTGGGCCGGTGGTTTGTAAAGACAGTTTGAAATTTAGATTATGGATTGAAAACTTGAACACTTAGTCCACATTTATTTCTTAATTTACAGTGTTGAAGGATTTGAAGTATGCTGACACTCATGAGTGGGTTAAAGTGGATGGTGATTCTGCTACTGTTGGCATAACTGATCATGCTCAGGTCCCAGTCTCTCTCTATCTCTCTCTCTCTCTCACACACACACACAGAGGGTAAAATTAAAACATAATTTAGGTGAAGTTGGACAATGTGTCCATTGTAGTACTTTCAAAATCATCCATCACATTTAACTTTTATCATAGCCAGTTAGCCACCATTGAGGTAAAATCCTATCTGACTGGGTAGCAGTAGCACATGCTTGAGCTGGTCCCCCCCACCACCAGAAAAAAGAAAGCTGTACTTGTCAGGGTTAATATTATTTAGCCGTATTTCCACATTTTATTATATATTTTGTGTGTGTGTGTTTGGGCTGGGGGTAATGAGGGTAGGATTGAGGGTGATACAAGTGCCAAATCTGGTACAGTTCTCACTTAAGCAATTAGCTACCAGAAAATTTGTATGCATAGGTGCATATCTCAAACTCTCTTTTTCTTTGCTACATTGAATTTCTTCATCTTTGATCGTGATATATGAATGTTTGGTTGGGTTATATGAATTATAGGATCACTTGGGAGATGTGGTGTATGTGGAATTACCAGAAGTGGGCTCTACTGTAGCTCAGGGTGCAAATTTTGGTGCAGTAGAAAGTGTAAAAGCAACAAGTGATATCATTTCTCCTGTTTCTGGTGAGATTGTCGAGGTCAATGAGGAGCTCAGCAACTCTCCTGGCCTGGTACTAATCTTTTCTTTTCTTAGTAATAACAGTAAGGAGAATTGCAATAGTCATAACAATCATTATTTTCGTTGTTTCTACTTTGGTCTTAATAATTATCAGTGGCTGCTATTGAATTTTATTGGACAATATAAAAGGGTATACTGGCTGTAATTCAGCCATTTTTTTCCCTATTATTTATTTGTCATTGCAGTTTATGTTGTGAAAATGATAGTTATCTCTATCTTGTGCTAGATTTATAAGTATCATTTTGTGAAATCCTTCTTTTTCTAAGAAAATGTGGTAGTTTTCTTTTATATTGTACCAGTGTACCCTAAGTTTGGCATTAACCCTGATTAATTAGTGATTGCTATTACAACCTAAATTTTATACCAATTTTGCCCAAAGAAAGCCTTGGTATTAGGCCCCAGTTTACTGGAATTTACTCTTTAGAATGAAGATCAGTTAATTTATCAAACTAAAAGAGTTTTCTTTTTCTTTTCTTTTTGAAAACTACAGGTGAATGCGAGCCCATATGAAAATGGCTGGATAATAAAGGTGAAATTGAATGATGCAGCAGAATTGAACTCTTTGATGGACTCTGACAAATACACCAAATTTTGTGAAGAAGAGGATAATCATTGATACAAGAATTGCTATGAACAAACCTCTTTTAGGAAAAAGCACAAACTAAGTTGCCAGTTTTAGTTTCGCTGGTATTTCTTCGTGCCGTGGTTGTGCAACAATGTTTTCGTTTCTTTTTCTTTTTTGATTTTTTTTTTCCCTTGTCCACTGTTATTTCCCCAAATGTTTCTTGAACCGTGGAATAAATTCAAATGTTCTCTGTAATGCTTTCTCCTCTTAGTGAAAGCTTTTGTTACATTACCATATTTCAGGGAAGTTTTCTGTCATCATAATTTGTCCAGCCTTGTTTGATCTGTGTTGTTGCTTTGAAGGAATGATGAATTGGCATTAGCTTACGAAGAAAAATAAGACCTATAATACTGAAGGACATTATTCCAAAATTTTGGGATAAAAGATTTGATTTCCTTAGCTTCTAATGGTAAACGATTTATATAGATTTCAGTAGCGCCACAATATAAAAACAAGAACATTTACCAAGTGACCGAACCAAACAGAGACGCACTAAACAGATGCTGTGATCTGACCGAATATTAAAATTCTCCACTTGATGAAAAGATGCTCATATAGGCAACATTAGTCCATAACAAGTTCAACATGTGAGCAATAACACTATAGCAGGCACCAAATACAC
This sequence comes from Rhynchospora tenuis, assembly GCA_027725995.1. Lineage (NCBI taxonomy): Eukaryota > Viridiplantae > Streptophyta > Magnoliopsida > Poales > Cyperaceae > Rhynchospora > Rhynchospora tenuis. The sequence goes on from CM050888.1 coordinate 195,636,838, forward strand.
CTTTTTCGAGAATATTGATTGACTATCCAGCAGAAAAGAAAATAAAAATAAAAATGCAATTTGTTCTGTAATAATTGAACCTGATGAAAGTGGCTTCTTAATTATTTGCAACAACATTTGGGAGGAATATTCAAAACTTTTTTTAATCAAAACCCCGTAAAAATATTTGAACCTGATGCAGTAAATAAGCTACTGCATTGAGCCTAATTTGGGGAAATCAATAGGTAGAAAACGCAAAATTTAGCACACACCCTTTTCTTTTTCAAGCAAGTAGACACCAACAACAGATCATGAAAAGGATAGACATGACAAAACAGTTAGACAAACTATGTAACTATTTCTTGGTCAATTAAGTACCTAACAAGAAAATGATACAGGATTCTAAGTCCATTTTAACTCAAAAACAAGCCTAGAAAGAGCAGATATAAGATCAGGCTTTAATCTTCCATTTATGTGCTGACCGAGGTCCGCTGCTTATGCCCTCATAATATTGTTGCGCCAACTTCCCACTATTCCACCTTTTAACAAAACTTGAAAATAAATCGCGTGCAGATTCTGATGAAAGATCAGAGAAGTAGATGCTCTTCTCTTCCTTCAACCAAGTGGCAAACTCGTTGTTCTTAGAAAAATAGTCTGCTTCCGACAGCTCCTTAAAATCCTATTTCAGAATCGGGTTATTAACTTCAATATACCAGAGTTTTTTTTTTTTTTTTTTTTTTCATATGTATATTTTCTACTGATACATGACTTGCGTATGACACCATACAAATAAGAACAACTTACGCTAAGTCACAAGATTTCCATTCAATAGTAGGATAACATGTCATGATTCAAACTGGTACGGCTCCTCTGACAAAGTATGACAGTCCAATGTCAAACTCAATTTCTTTGCTATTTTCATTTTGAGCTATTGTCAAATGATTCATGCATAAATCAAGTTATATGCAAATGCAAGTACAATTGAGCAATTTTACCATTTGGATAATGAACCATTCAAGTCTAGTACCAGTACAAATGTCGTGTAAAATGAACTTTTGGTTGCTTATATTCAAACAAGCGAGAAAAGGTTCCGAAGTCTTTATCTAATTTCAAGTGCTAAGGTAAACAGTATAGCATGATGTAGGAATGCTTACAGAAGCAGCGTCTTTCTTTCGGTGCCTGTGCTTATCCTTAGGCTTTTTCTCTAGAATCACATGCAAAATAATTTTAGTTAGTCAAGTGCTAGACATTGTAACTATATAAAATAATTGTATTAGTCAAAAGCTAAACATTGCAACTAAGATATAACAAAAGTAAAATTTCCTTTCTAGAAATCCCAAAAAAAAAAAAAAAAAAGAATAATCCCAGAGAACAAGGATCAAGCCTTGCAATCGAGAACAGCTTCGAAAAATCATAACATGCATGAAATGTTCTAGCTATGAATTCGAGAGTGCATTATTTACCTATAATGACCTGACTTATGGTATGGGATTTTTTAAGATAAGGTTTTTGGGTTTATTCAGACCATCTAATATCACATACCTGCATCTCACAATTGATTTCACATCACAGGTCTTTCTCATATAGTCATATACCCCCACATACATGCCTCAGGGCTTCATCACAGTACTTCTAGCATAAATCCCATTAATTTGCTATGTTAACATAATTAAGGATGTATGATGCTTCAGCCCATTATTATATATCCTAAAAAAATTAAAAAATTATGGCAAAAGTTTGCTTACTAATAGTTCCTTCTAAATATAACTGACAAAATATGCAAACTTCAAACCAGCTGCTTAGTGAATTTAAGCATATTACAGTAGGATATCATAGTGGTTAACATCGTCCAACATCACTTTATGAAATGACTCCATTTTAACGTCACTGATATACAAACAATCTTGGTGGTGGATATAAGTCTAGATACAAGTGACCAACAAACTAAGGTAATGGGAGGCCCACTTCACAAAATAATGCTATGGACAGACAAGCTCATGAGGCAAAAGCCATAAACTAACGAGTTTCTTCAAACTAAGTTGCAAATCTTAATCATAATTTTGAATATATGTTATAGTTATAAAACTAATTCCACTATTTTTGACAAATGAAGAGTAAATTACAAAATTGATATACTGAGGCCCCAAAATTAAAAGAATCGATATAATTTCAGTTACATATGTGAAATAATTGCTTAAATGAAAAATGTAAAAAGATAAAGATAATAGAAAAAGGGAATAACCTTTCTCATCTTCTGAGGTTTTACCATGCTTGCCTGATTTCTCTCTTTTCCTTTCCTTTTCCCTTTTCCTCTTCTTTCTCTCCTCCTTTTCCTCTTCATCTTCTCTTTCATGCCTCTTCTTCCTGTGCTTTCTCTTCTCCTCTTCCTCTAAACAAACAAATACACGTCCCCATAGAAATATGTAAATTGATAAACAACTACACTTAAATCAAAAAAATTATCTTTGTTTTAGAAAAATAAAGAATTACCAGGCGAGGGAGAGTGATGAGATCGCCTCTTTCTGGATTTCTCGTCCCTTCCCATCTCCACTAATTCAGACTGCTCTAATCCGAGGTTTTTCTGAAAAGGAACAAACAGAGATGAACAAGGACATAGTGGGCCGCAATTGGATCGAAATAGAATTAAAAGTGGATCTATAAACACACAAGCCCAAAAATATTATCAGCCCAGTAGCCCACTAACAGCGATGATAGTTGGAGCTCTCTCCGGTTTTATATCGCGTGCTTAGTCCCACTAGGAAAGAAACAAGCGCGAGCGCAAAGTAAGGGAGGCTATATAAGAGGTCTGGAGACGACGGAGAAAAGCACTTACCTGGACGGGGTCAATGTGCGATCAAGAAGGCGCATGGCCTAGATCAGTGGCCCACATTGCACTTTAGTGGGAGCGCTGGTTTACCATCTGCCCAAGTGGCAGAGTGGACGTCGTAATTTGTGGTCGAGGGGGTACGCGTTCGCGCGGCCCCTGCCATTCCTTAATTCAATATTTTTGCTTAGATGCTTGCTATATTTTTCCTGTTTTACAAAATCGCTATAGATTAAATTTTTCATTTACTAAATTGACAGCCACTGTTAATTCTTCAATTCTTTAAAAAAAAAACACATTTCATTTACATTGATTTTGTAAAATATGAAATGACAAAGTCGTCATAGATTAAACATTCCATTTATATAAAATATGAAATGACAAAGTCATCATAGATTAAACATTCCATTTATATAAAATATGAAATGACAAAGTCATCATAGATTAAACATTCCATTTATAGTGATTTTGTAAAATATGAAAAAAATAACAAAACAAATTTCAAAAAATGTAAAAATTTGTTTTTAAGGATATTACAACATGAAGAATATATTGTACGGTCTAGATCGGACATTTGAATTTTGGTTCTTGAAAAATGACTCTATATTGTACGGTCTGGATCGGACATTTGAATTTTGGTTCTTGAAAAATGACTCTAAAGCATGATTAGTGTTTTAGGATGTACTGTAGTCATTCTCATAATATTATAATATACATATACTTTAAAAAAATTTAAAACTGGAAAATTTAATGTATCGAAATTTTTTTTGAGTTCATTGTTTTCCTAAATTTACAAATAGATTAAAATTATGGAAATTGTAATTGAAAAGTGGGAAAAAAATCTTTTTTTTTTTTTTTTGGAAAAACTGAAAGAACAAAAGACTTTGTTTAGACTAACTGCACTCCTCCTTAGCGCAGAAATCACCATATTCGTAAGACTAACACGATGAGATGTGCTAATGTTCATACAACTATCAGATCGAAAATAGAAAGTTAGAAACAAAACAATAACTGTATGTATTTGAAAATAGTCAAACTGTTCATTGTTTTCCTATCCCTAGCGTAAAAAAATCCAAAATAAAAAAATAATTGTTAACTTTTCTCTTACTCTCACTCTCTATCTTTCTATCTATCCCTAGTGACACCTAGAAAAAGGCTAGCATAGTCGCCATTGGATCAAATTTAACTATTTAAGAACCGGGGTAATACAGAATTTAAGAGTTAAGAAGAGGTAAAGTTACAAAGAGTAACTGGATTCTTTTAAAAATCAATTTTTCATTCTTAATAAGTCTGAATTCTAATAAAAATAAAATAAATATCCATATAGACCATAATTTAATATTATAATTCTGCAATTTATTATTAGGTTATGATCGGAAATTAATTTATAAGTAGGAATAAAAAATGGATCTTTCATTTTATCAAAATTTCTTGATAAAAAACTGTTCACAAATGAGAAATAATTTCAATCAATGAGATTTGGTGGGATAATTTTCCGCTGAAGAATTTTCGTGAGAAACCAAAAAAAAGTTTGGTGTGAGTTAATCGGGTGGAGCGACCCGCTTTTTCATTGGATAAATATGCCCCTCTCATGTGACAAAATTCCTTCTCTAACGATCTGACCATCTTTCTTCTCTATTCTCCCAATGGCGATCTACTAATTTTGGCCATGACAATCTACTAGAGAGTGCGATCCGGCGATGTACTCGTGTACTTTCTCTAAGGAAGAAGAGGTAGTACTTTCCTTTTTTCTCTTTCTTTTTCCCCTCTTGTATTTCCTTCTCTTTTAGCGATTGATTGATTTAATTACCTACAATCGTTAATTTTTTATGGCATGTGCCTTTAGCTCTTTGGATGTCCAACGTACTGATTAAGCATGTTTGTGTAGTCACAAAACCTAACTGTATGAAGTGGTTGTCACTACATGGAATGTTCACGTTTTATATCATACTAGAGAGGCATATCGAGCTTCGCTCGATGTAGATATCTATAAAAAAAATATTTTTATTATGTTTCTATGGTTTAATTATGCTCATTTTTAGATGTATGGTTAAGATATATTTATTTTTAGAAATATAGTTTAGTTATTGTAGGTAATTTGATTTGATTAAATTTAAAGAGTTTGATCAATTTAAAGAAAAAAATATATGTGTGTAAATATAGTTATAGTTATCTAAAATAATATGATTTATATTATGTTGATATTATTCATGAAATGTAATATGTTTATACATGACTTAAATAAAAAAATATATATAATAAAAGATCTCATGTTTTTTTTTTCAATTGAATGAATTTAATTTATATTTTGTAAATCAAAATTAAGAATGGCGATGAAGAGAAATTAAGGTGGAGAGAGACTCTAAGCAACACAAAAGAGATGAAGACATGATGAAAATGAAAATAAGAAGGGGTCACAAAAATAAGAAATAAAACAATGTGTTGCCAAATTATTATCTGATGTTGAACCGAGTTAGTTTTATGAGCAATAACATCCGACACACAATTAGTTACAAAGTATGACATTACAGAAATAAAAAAATGCTATTGCACAACTATTTCACAATGCTTGGAGTGTCGGATGAAATTTAACTAAAGTATCTCGACACCCACACATCTTTATTTATATTATTGATGCCTTCCTAAATACTTGAAATAATAATTATGAGAAGTATAATCATTAGGTATGATGAATATAAAAGATGAGAGATTGTTGTAGATTGAGCTACTTCCGTCAAAATAAAAAGTATTCTATACATCATTGCTTCTAGGTATAAATTCCTTATCATCATCCTCTCCTCAATGTCATTTCATCATCCTTTCAACGCATTTATTTTTTTCATTTTCATAAAGAACTTGTCTAGAGATTTTCGCATCCTCATTCCATCTAGCATCTTCATTAATGACTTCTCCCTTCCATTTTCAAAATGCAATTGATCCAGCATACTTCTCTCCTCCCTTCCATGTGTTTCCCTTACCCCACGAAACTTTTCTTTTTTCCAGGTGAAATAGTTTTCTGGAACAATTAGGTTTTAACACTAGAACAATTAGATTCTTTTTGAGAACAATATTGTTTTGCAATTAGAACAATTAGTTTTTTTCGAGCACAATTAGATATATTAACTAGAATAATTATTTATATTAAATAGAACAACTAATATTCAGAACTAGAACAATTAGAAAAATAATATGTGGGGGGAGAGAGGAGGTGGGGTAGGGGGTAAGCATGATATTGGGGGAGGGAGGAGGGAAATAGAGGAGGGGGAGTAAGTAGTGCTGGTGGGGATTGAGGAATATTAGGGATGAGTAATTAGTGCTGAGGTCACATATTTTCTGTCATTAATGATACGTTATTCTCATTAATAACTCCCATGAAATGATGGAGTTGAGAGAATACCAAAAATGATCCTTATCAGTCATGATTTTTTAATATAAAAGTTGTACATTAACAGTGAGTACCATATTTGAGTTTTTTGTTTCCCAATAATTGTATAACATCATGCATTCATTCTTTAATAATTATATTCACCATTATAAAAAAAATTAACTTTGGAAAAAAACCCTAGTATCAGCGTATATTATATCACCCTCATCCTAACTCAAAAAGAATATAGTATCAAAAATTCAAAATTTATCTCTTATGTTTGCTATCTGGTTCTTAAAATAGAGACCTGAATTCTGCAATTGAATTGTAAAATACGACTTCTCAGGGTCTGTTACAGAAAAGTTCTTTTATGATTGTGATAAATATATTCTTTAATTTTGAATACACATGTCCTTTTCATATAGCATGGAACAAAATTTGTTGCAGCAGCAGTTATAGGTGCTTTTGTGATAAAATTTCTTTCATAACTGGTTATACTTCCCTTCAGTTTATAAAAACAACGATGTTTTCTCATAATAATAAAATGGTATTTAATTGGTTGATATATGTTACACGTTTAGTAATATAGTAATAATTGAGAGATCTATGGGTAAGAATTACAATAAAAATGTCAGATGTCAAAACTACATCATAAATTAATTATTTTAGTTCACCTAAGCATCAATGTGCCACTCTTGTTCAAAAATTTCTGAGAGTTGATGTCAGGAGGAAGTCTAAAGAAGCTGAATAATGGAGCACATTGAATTAATTTAATGAAGGCATATTGATTATGAAGATATCAATGTCTGAGATTGCTCGACACTCGATAGGTAATTGTTGGGGATAAGAACTTCATGAAATCAAACAGTATGGTTCATTTTGGTGCAGAAATTTATGTTGAACTTCAGAGAATCAGAATCACCGATGACAACATGATTTATGAAATGAATTGAATTCCCAATGAACTCTTTTCTTCTAAAATGAATTGAATTTCCATTGTAGCACTATTCCGATCAGAGCATAAGAGAGTAGAATTTTTTTTATTTATGAATGTTCGAAGGCCTCAGCTTTCTCCATTACATAATAACAAGAAAAATATACACAATAGAATTTATGATCAAATCTAGTTCGCTTTGCAATTATTTATGCATCAGTGATATGATATAGAAGGTTAAAATTATAGAAAAAGAAAAAATATTACATATTTATTATTTTGATTTAACGATTTTCTCTGGTGTCTTATTGTAAAATTTAATAATATTTGCAAAAAAAAAAAAAATGCAATGCAGCCTTCATCAAAATGAGTAATTGAATATTAGATAGTCTCTTTAACCGCAATTGACCTCTAATTATACACAACAAATAAAAATAATACCACTTGCATTGAAGTTAGAATATACTTAAACAAAATTCATCGGGCAATGAATGCATGATAAATCATGCAAAGTTTGCCTCTGCTTCATTACAATTAATGTAATTATTTGTGAATACAACAACATGCAAGGGGGGCAATTAGTATGTATGAAGTTAGTTTAATTTCTAGGTTAGTTAACTAACTTGCTAACTTATAATTACCAAACAAGTTTGAGGTTAGTGAAGTTAGTGCTAGCTTAGACTAACTTGCTAATTCAGTGATTTTGTGAGTTAGTGTCGCTAATTTTGTACTTCTCTTTTTTCTAATTTTAAAAATTCTCAAATATATTGTACAAGTTTCAAAATTCAAATTTCAAATATCCAAATTCAAAATTTTTGAGATTATTTTAAAATTTAAAATTTAAATTTTTTAAAAATATATATAAATAAAAATTTGAAATTTAAAAAATTTTCAAATTTACATATCAAATTTCAAATTGAAAATTATCAAAATTTAAAATTTAACGTTTTTATTTTTAAAATTTAAATTTAAAAATTTCATATATAAATAAAATTAGTGTTGTGAGCAAATGCACTAACTTGACTATTAATCTCGATCTCACACGAAAACAACATTTACTAATTAATCTGAAGTTGACTAATTTACTAACTTTAAACCCTACTTTATCCCAAACACTAACTCCGAAAGTACTAACCATAACTCCTACCCTATTTGAACGTTAAATATGAAACTGCTAACGGTCATGAGAGAATTTTCTTTGACGTACGTACTCGCACCATGTGATCGACTTAAGTGAAATATGTTTAAATAATTCAGATAAATATAAAAGCATTTCAGACAGTAGAATAAGAGGATCTAGCAACTGCAACAATACATTCGCTATTAGCCTATTTTATCGGACATCTAAAAGAGTTGCACTATTAAAATTTTTTTGAACACCATACTATTTCAATTCAAAACTGAACTGTTAATTTGATCATAAACAAACAGACCATATACACTCGACATTATCATCAGATCAAATCCCCTCAATCATGTCCAGATCGAACGGGTCTGCTCACTATGAATTGGACGGATCAATCTAAAATAATAGTGCAGATATGGATCAAACAGACGACACCTCTGCGGGAAAAAAACAAAAACACTCTATTCAGAATCAGAACAAGTACCCAGTAAAGCAGCGACAACAAACGATCATGCATAGACAGGAAACCCATATATATTAGATACTTGCATAATAAGCAAAAACCAAATATAAAACATTCACAAATCCAGAGCATGGCTTGTTGCGGTAAATAGCGCTTTTTGTTCCAGATGACATTATTATAAACATAGGAAATCTAATAGAGTGGCAACATCAAAGCCTCATAAAACAGAGTCAAATACAGCTTGAATACTTGAAAGTATTCAAGCGTCATCAAGAGCGAGCACACCAGGAAGAGTCTTCCCCTCGAGCAGCTCGAGACTTGCATGTCCACCGGTGGAGATGTGGCTCATTTTGTTGATGAACCCAGCCTTCTCTACAGCTGAAACAGAGTCACCACCACCAATGATGGTGGTGACGCCCTTGGTGTCTGTTAGCTCAGCCAACTTCTTAGCAACAGCCTGCATATACCAATGGATGAAGCCAATTTTAATTAACTCATTATACCTAATTGTTTCACAAAAGAGGATTATATTGAATCATAGTTTAAAACACGTTCGGTTGGTCAACATTGAGTCCCTCAAATGGGTGTTGGATATACAACTGACAATGGAGACAATGTATTTTATATGGTGGAATTAAAGCTATCTTTTTTAAGTTGTACATGCATTTTCAATATTCCAAAATGTTCCTTTTATCTTAACAAAAACTCAATTTATACAGATTCTCATGAAACTGAGCTACTATGAGTCTATGGAAACCTAGCATTCATTTTTCTTTTCTTTTGTTTTTGTTTTTTTTTGTTGTTGTTGTTGTTTTTTTTTTTTATTTTTTGTTTGTTAGATACCTATTTGCAGGAATTTCATCTGCCTCTCTGCACTAACATGTCCACTTTTGGTAAGGTAAAATTAAGGAAAACGAGAATACTTTGTCTCCCTATATTAGGTCGGAGATCATTTTTCTTGACTAAATTTATAAATTTCAACTTTGGCAAGGAAAAAGCATAAATATTTTGATTCTCAAATGCTTTGCGAATTAAAAAAGTAAATAAATGGTGATTGAATTTACATCTGTACCAGCAGCAAACTTCTCAAACTCAAAGACACCCATGGGACCATTCCAGAAAACAGTCTGAGTGGTATCCAATGCTCTGATGAAGAGCTTGATGGAGTCGGGCCCCAAATCAAGACCCATCCAGCCATCAGGGATTGCTGATGCTGGCACAACCTACAGAAATAACCCTCACTGCAATTAGTATCATGCCAAAATGCAAATATTATTATTTAAATTAACCTTGAACATTAAATTCTATGTTGAGGTATCAGGGCATAAAAGAAAAAAAACGAATATGAACAATTTTTTCTAATTAACATTTTAGTTCTACAACTATTGATTGCAACATATAATTTGATTTCATTACTTAATATGTGTAGCCTGCGTCATTCAGAAACCAATAATCATTCTATAATAACCCCATTAGGAAAAGATAATCAGACTTCAAATGGTAACATTGCATTTAATTTATCAAACCTTGCTGTTAGCATCAGCAGCAAACTTATCAGCAACAACAACATCTGTGGGAAGGAGGATGGAAACACCATTAACCTTAGCCTTCTCGAGGAGGGTAGTAGCAAGCTCAAGCTTGTCTTCCTCGACAAGGGATGACCTGACCGAGTAGCCTTGAGCTTTGTAGAAGGTGAAAATCATACCACCACCAAGGATAAGGATGTCAACCTTCTCGAGTAGGGACTCAATCACACCGATTTTGCTAGTCACCTTGGAGCCACCAATAATAGCTGCGAAGGGCCTTTTTGGGTTGGCAAGAGCGCCAACCAGATAGTCCAATTCCTTTTAAAGTGAGAAAGAGGGAGCGATGCATTATGAGACAACTATCAGTGGTAATTAGTATATAAAGAAGACATCTGATGACCAAATGGGTTTAAAAAGAAATTCAGTTCACTCACCAAAATGCCCTGAAATGATACTGTCAGATTGATATGGATGCATATGGAGAGTTCCATCAAATCCGATCTAATCTCAAATATAAAGTTCAAATAACCAATCCAAATAGTACAATGTGATCTTCATATTAAAATCTTATTGTTTTAATTTTTTGAAAAAGTTTTAGAACCTGTCAATAACAGCAGTTTTTAAAAATCTAAAAAAAAAATACTTAAGAATCGAAAATACTAGAAAATTTAGTCAACAAGGATGGTTCAATATGAAGGACACATCAAACGATTTGAATTAGTTATTTGAAATTTTAAATTTGAGATCTAATCGGATTGACGGAGCAATCATCAAATAGCGTTGACCATTGCATTTTAATTAAAAGATATGCATGAAAATTGTTGATATTCTACAATGATGCGTAATACAACAGTTGTAGCTACGAACCGAAAATCCTTTCGTGGACCAATCAGTGATTAAAAGGGCAGTACCTTCTGCATAAGGAAACCTGCAACAGCAGGCTTGAGGTACTTGGTGATGCCTTCAGTGGATGCATGGGCCCTGTGGGAAATAGCATAAGCATCATTCACATACAAATCAGCGAGAGCAGCAAGTTTCTTTGCAAACTCGGGGTTGTTCTTCTCATCCTCCTTGTGGAAACGAACATTCTCTAAAAGGAGAACACCACCAATTGGGAGGGCAGCTGCCTGAGCCTCTACCTCTGCACCGATGCAATTGTTCGCCATCACAACCTGAAAATAGAAGTTAAACAATTAGTAAGAGAGCAAAACTTTTGGTTCACAAAATTTGATCATCCACAGAACAAGGAAAACAAAAGGAAAAGTGGTAGAGCGCTCCTCTACTAATTTCCAAAAAAGAAAAAAAAAAAACAACGAAAACATCTCGAAAATATTGACCAATACAGCAAAGCCGGCAATACAAGGTGTAGACCTCTAATACCACCAGCATGCACCAACCCTATTTACTTTTATAGTTCAAAACTTCAAACCCTAAACTTCACAAATATATATTTCTGATTATATCGGGTAATAACCCACCTAAATACAAGTGAACGGCACTTAAACCAGACTTTTAATGATTTAAATGTAATATATGTGGCAAAAACATGACCGGTAATTCAAATTCACCAAAAGTTAAATTACCTAAAAGGCCGAAACAACAATCTAAAGCTGACTCATTCTAACAAACTACCATAACAATTGATATGTCAAATCCAACTTGAAAACAGAACACATTCTGAAACTGGCTAAGAAAACCTGAATATCAGAACATACCTCAACTCCAAGGAGCTCAGAGAGCCGAGGAATAAGAGCTTTCAAGCTGTATTTAGGAGTGACACTGGTTGGTCGTCCATGAAATTTCGAAAATAGTATTTTGTCTGCAAAATAATGTAGCAAAGGGATCTCCTAGAACAAAAATAGACAAAATATAATCTAATATTAAGTTGAGTAGCACGGAAAAAATCATGTAGAACTAGCTTTATCATTTAACATTTGCATCATATTAGCAAATATGGAATTTATCTTTTATGAGCAAAGCACACAAGGGGATCTAATTTAGTTGTTAAACATTTCCATTTAAATTTACACCATTCTATACCACATTATTTACTACAATCAGGCATTTAAAGTTTAAACTCGAGAAACTCACAAGAATGCCATACTACACAATGAAGATAACATTAGACAATGATTTAGTGCAATAATAACTTCTTCACAAATTATGTACATTTTTATATTTCCAACACATATTTTAATATATAAAATTATATATATGTATATCCCCAAGCAGGGAACCAATTTCATAAAAGGTCAAGATAGAACGATAAAGTCAAATTGACACGACTGAGGAACATTCACTAATATGCCTAATGTTGATTTACCCTTGGAGTACAGAATGTTTTACTATCGTAAACCTTGTCAATCAACAAATGAAAGCAATTTTTGATTGAAAATTATCATCCAATCTGAGGAAGAAAACAAAATACATTCTGTACCTTGGCCAGTCTAACTTCTCTAACTATGTAGCCAGAGCTAACTAGATAAAGAGTTTCAATTTAAGTACAATTAAGAAAATGCCTATATCAGACTGCTATTTTGGTGTCAACTTATCTTTTAGGTGCCTGTTTTTTAGAACCAAATTCCAATAATCATTCCACAGCACGGTTGGTTTACCAAGAAATCTTCTCCAATGCAGGGGCGCGGAGCCAAAAATTTATTATAGGGGGCAAATGGTTTCTACCAGTGGCGGATCTAGAAAAAAATTTTAGATGGGGCTGAATTTATAATAACATTGGTCCAACATAAATTCATAAAAAAAAATTACAATATTTTCTTTTTAGGTACTAACATATGTCGTTTTGTCTTCTCTTCAAACCGTTTTGCCTTCTCTCCAAACCGTTTTATCTCAGAACATTTTGAAAAATATGTGAGCAATGTTCTTTTTGACATTTTGATTTCCTGATTAATAACAATATGCAATTAGATCTTTAATCAAATGTCAAAATTCTAAAGTTTATCTCAGAACATATTGATTACTAACTAAAAGATATGGAAGAATTACATTAGTTCACTTGTGCGCATTACCAGTAGATCTTGTTTAATAAAAAAAATGTATATGGTATAGATAGAATTAGAGAGAATAATAGTACCCTTGCAATTCTATGAAATCAACCGCCAATAGATGAGAAATTTTTTCAACTAATATTCTTATTATAATAATATTATAATAAATTTTGTAAAGTTATAATAATATAATAATTATATTATTTGATATTGATAGTTAGAATAATAAATTACGAAATAATAATATGACAATATTTATGTAGTGTTCATTTTTTTCATCTACTTTGACTAAATTATCAGACAATAAAAAAATGACAAATATTTATGTTATAACTAAGCTAAGAAGGGGTAGAAGCCCTTTAACGTTGGGGGAAAAAAAATGAATAGAATGTGTTGGTTTAACACCTGGGTCACGGGCTACAGGAGAAAGAAAAAGTTGGTTTTTTTATTTCTATGTTGTTTTTAATCCATCCACACCACATGGTCCGGAGAGAGAAAAAAATGTTTTTTATTCATTCTTGCTTCTTCCCATCTTTCTTCTTCCTTCTTCCACCGATTTGTAGGAAGAAGATCTTCCCAAAAAATGGCCTTCTCCCACTTTATTCTTGTGTGTTTGGATGGTTCCTTCTTCCAGGAATAAGGATCTTCCTGGAAGAAGCGTTATTCTCGTCCATCCAAACAGCCCCTCGGAAAGGAGGGGCTCCAATGGCAGAAACAAGACCTCCAATGGCAGAAACAAGACTACCTTTGAGTTGCAAGTTAGCTGGGGCTAAGGAGGGGCTCCAGGGGTTCGGCGGCGGTAGGTGGGGCTCTAGCCCCACCCGCCCCAGTGCTAGATCCGACCCTGGTTTCTACCAATAAACCTATAATAATAATAACAATAATAATAATAATAATAATAATAATAATAATAATAATAATAATAATAATAATAATAATAATAATAATAATAATAATAATAATAATAATAATAATAATTTATAAAGTATGAATGCCGACAGATTTTCGCATAATTTAGTGCACATTTAAAACTGCCCTGGGTTGTTATATTAATTTCATTGTTTATTGGAAAAAATGAATTTCGAAACCATTTTTTGCGCTAAAGTTAAATGCTCTCGTGGTCCAACATAGGTAGTGTATAGTTGTGAAGATGGTTTTCCACTGTATTAACTCGATATAACTTTTGTTCGAAAACAAACATAAATTATGAAAAAACAACTACATTGCAATATAACTAGAGGGTATCGTTGTAATATTTTAGAACATCTAGGATATTTTAATATTTGATTTAGGAATAGCAGCCAACTAGGAATGCGTGGAAAGGAACTATGTTTCCTTTACGATCTTCAAATGCTATATATTTGGATTTACATTAGTGTAGCGAGAGGATATCGATATCGGTATGATCCGTTATAAAAAGACAGCCACTAATACAATTTGTTTGTGGTTGTAAAACTTAATTTAGGCCAAATTAGGGGTCAAGATATATCTGTGCGTTCAATTCAAATAAGTTATTTAATATCATTTATGTAACACTAACAGCTCAAATGTTAAGGGGGGGGGGCCAGGCCCCCTTCGCCCAGAATGACATTCTCTGTCCCTCTCATGACAACCGTCCGATCAATTATAGATGCCCCGTGATAATACCGGATTGATAGGTTCCGAAAAAATTTAACCGTCGAAATTAGATCGGACGATCGTGATGAGAGGACCAGAGTACACAGATGGTCAGAGATCCCCCTATCGGCTCTGCCCCTGTCCAATGGGAAAGTACCTGCTGGTTTATATGCAACTATCAAATGTCTCATGCAAACTAAAATCAATATGAAATATCCAAGAGACCAAGACCCAAGACATGTGACCTTAATTAAATGTGCCATGAAGATTATCCTGTTTGTGTTCAGTTAAAATAAGTAATAGATTATCCTGATTGTTCTCGTTTTCTTTGTAGTTTGGTACGGTGTCAAGTGAATTTATGTCTCATGTGATCGACACCACACACTAGTTCAATCTGCAGATTATATAGCGATAAAGTAGACATGCAACCTACATATAATCTTAAAAGTTAGTGATTTCCCAGACATTATTTATTATTATTTTTTAATATTTATTTATTATTATTTTTTTAACAAAATTTCCCAAGACATATTAAAAGGCTTATTTGTATGAAAAGGTGAATTCACTGTTGGGTGCCAAGACTTTAACATATATAAAATTACCCAACATCTTTGCTAAATCTAAGAGACCTAATGCTACTTTAGCTCAGGTCTGAAATAAGGGTAATATTAATTATCTTTTGGCAATAGCATCTCTAACCAGGTTAGGGCTGAAGAATAGTTTCAATGACATTCTTAATAGCACTAACTTCTCAAACTCTCCTGACTCTGCTTTATGGTCTTTAGACAGTAAGGAGTGTTTACTGTCAGTTCCTTCTATAAACTCTTAAATGCTAATGGTTTAAGAATAAATATGAAGGACTCTATTTGAAAACTCAAAATTCCTCTTAAGATCAAACTTTTCCTTTGGTTACTACTTCACAATAAGATTCTTACTCTAGATAATCTTCAAAACAGAGGCTGACAAGGTCCCATTAAGTGTACATTCTGCTGTAATTTAGAAAGTGTAATCACTTATTTATTCATTGACCTCTAGTTAAGGATTTTTGGATAGGTTTCAATTTATTTAATGATAGAAACATTTCTTTAAATTTTGATAGTATTGATACCATTTGGAATAGTACTACTTATCTACCTGATATCCATAAAATTTTTATTCAGACCATCTTGGCTGCAGTTTGTTGGATAACTTGGAAGGAGAAGAACAATAGAATCTTTAATGACAGCAATAGAAGACTTAATTCTCAAGCCCTTTATTTCAACATTTTATATATCTTCAATTACTTGACAGATACAGATGTAGGTCTTGCTGGGAACTTTAGAACACTGACTGGTTTTCAAGCTGCAACTAACAGTAAGGAGCAGAAAGATGGCCATACCACTGAGGACACCTCCTCTCCTCACCAGTGATTCAGTGACATTGTGCCTCCCAGTACCCCAGTTTAGAGGATTTGATATTATGTTGTTTGGATTGCTTGATATTTTGTCTTCTATTGTAATAGCTAAAACATTGGATGCCAGCTTTTTTTCTTAGGAGGGGATTGCCTTTAGGTATCTCTGCAGTACTTTGTATCTGTTTTTGCTTAATAGAAATCGGCTACCTGCTTGTCGCTTTTATCCAAAAAAAATATATAAAATTATCCCCAATTTGCCGTGCAATAATTATCAACTTATGAGGACTTAATATTTATCAATCTTTAAAATAAACAGCAGACAGGGATTTGGACGCAGCAATTTTCTTTATTGTTATTGACCTCAAGAAGTTACTAAAAATAGAAAATCCTGGCGCAGTATTAATTTATTCGCTATATCGCATTACTTTATATTTAGTACAAATTACAAAAATAAAATTAATGAATTAATAATCAAGATAATTATCCGCCAATTAAAAAAAAATGTCAAAAAGAGACGTGCAGACAGAGAGAGAGCTCACCAAATGACTGGCCAGGACCACTTTGGCACCATGATTCATCAAATACTTGATCGTAGGCACTGATGCGCGGATCCGGGCATCATTAGTGATGTGCTGATTATCATCCATTGGTACATTCATATCCACTCTGACAAACACCCGCTTCCCCTTCAGATCCGCATCCGTTAGTGATCCAACGCTCTTCTTTGTGACCATCATCTTTCACACTATAACAACACCAAAGTGATCAGCCGCTGCCAATATATGCTTCTAATATATATATATATATATATAAACACCAAAGAGAAGAAACACTTGATCGGATCAGAAGGTAAGAGAAAGGAGAATTAATGGTTATAGATCTGAATACGATATGATTAAAATTTGAGAGATCAGGGTTTAAGCTAGAATTCTTGCCAATTTGTTAATGAATCGGCTTTTGATTATTATTTAAAATAAAAATACATCATTTGCACAAGTTGATTATTAAAGTGGTTCATGTTATAATCTCGTAATAAGTGAAAGGAAAGACCAACATAATATAAAATTATCACAGCATGACTGGAGCACGTGAGTGTCGACACGGTATGGCAATTAAATTGTATTAATGTAAAAGATGTTTTATTTAGTTGAAAAAAATTGATGTTATGTGATAAAACACTATATTTAATAAATATAGAAATTGCATGATGTGGACAACACTACTATGATTTGTTCACTTTTTAGTTCAAAATATATCATAATAAAACTAGCAATACTTACACATATATATATATATATATATATATATATATATATATATAATTGAAAAGGAAATTTGGGAGATCAAGCTTTAAAGCAATCGTCTGTTCTTAATATTTTTGTCACACCCCGCACCAAGGCACGGGATGTGAGTTTGGGCAACATTTGTCGCATCGTTTTAATGACCTGTCAATCTATGTCGCAAGAAAAAAAAAAAAAAAAAAAAAAAAAAAAACAAACAGATATCAATAATCAGTTATTTAACAACGTATTTCTCTATAATTAATTTATATATTAACATCTCAAATAATTAATCAAACAAAAATTGAATTAATAATTAAAAAAGTCTGATTACCTGGAACAAATGATTTAGAACGTGCAGCGAACCAGTGACAATCCGACACGATCGCGACGCAACACTAGAATTCAAATCACTCGACTAACCAAATATTAGTTAGTATTTGAAAGATTTCTTTTAAATTTTATTTGTGGCGGTCTTATTTAGGAATGTAAGAAAAATAAAGTATCGGATTATTTTATAAAATTATTGGGAATGAATTTTGGATGCGTGGGAGAGTGTGCACTGGAGAAGGAACCGAAACAGATGCAAGTTGATCGGTGAGAGTCTGAGAAATGAGACAGAAATTGGGTCGGTTATATAATAGATGTGGGTAGTTGCCACGTACAAGGCAAAAGGAGCAAATGCTAAATGCAGTTGAAGGCCAAGTGCTAATATGCTAGGTGGCATGATGCATGAATTTCAACAGGGAAGTGGTGCCACGTTTTTTTGAATGGATTTTACAACTTTTGTCGTTTATTGAAATTTTTATTAGATTAAATGTTAATACTAAAAGAAATAAATAAAATAGATTATATCCCGTCTACTCATTATTGTTTTTTTGACAGGTAGAATATTAGGATTTTCTAAAATGTGACGTGTTAGACATGTTGACACAAAATGGATATGTAATGGATACAATATATAGATGAACTTATGAACATACAATCACACATACGTGTCTATACGACTGGACGGTGATACATTTCAATACAAGTGATAAAATGAAAATTATTTAATTTATTATTCAATATATGTTTATAATTTATTTATTTTGGGATGAGTTTATATAATAAATTTAGTGGTACTAAGTCATAATTTATTTATTTTATTTTTTGATAATTCATTGAGTAAAAAATTAACTCTTAGAATTTATCATTTTTTTTAATTGTGAAATATGTTTATAACAAAATCTGCTCTTTTTTAATGAAAAATATTAAATAGTTTCTGACATGATTTAATACATTTAATATTTTATTTTGTTGTTTTGTGCCGTGTTGACACATCTTGTCAGAAACTCAGAATATCATAATATGTTTAGTAATTAATTAATTCTTTCATTCAACACCATACAACACGTTTAAAAATTAATTTATGTCAACATAATACAACATGAAGTTCGACCCATACATACTCGACGCTCTATGAACTTACGCAGCAGTTCTCAGGGCAGAGCGCCATCTCGACTATCAGGAAGTACAAGGGTCTCAGATAAATTCCCGCCTGACTTTCTTAGTCCTACCAGAAAGGAACACATGCGCTATGGCAAGTGGGGAGGCTATAAACCAGCCAACCAGGTCTGGTTACGCGTTCATGCGGCCCCTGCCATCCCGTAATTTAATTATTTCATTTTTTTCTTTTTTCAATCAATTTAAGATTTGAGATGAGAAGTCATCTTCTGTTTATCAAAGCTGCTTACAAATAGTATGTATGAAGTTAGTTTAATTTCTAGGTTACACTAACTTGCTAACTTATAATTACCAAACAAGTTTTTGAGGTTAGTGATGTTAGTGCTAGCTTAGACTAACTTGCTAATGCGGTGATTTTATGAGTTAATTAGTGTCGCTAATCTTGCGCTTCTCTTTTTTCAAATTAAAAAAATCCTCAAATATATTGTAAAAGTTTCAAAATTCAAATTTCAAATATCCAAATTCAAATTTGAAAATTACAAAATATTAATTTAAAATTTTGAGATTAATTTAATTTTTCAACTTTTAAAAATAAAATTTGAAATTTCTAAATTTAAATTAAATTAAATATATATATATATATGTAAACTAAATTTTAAAATTTCAAAATTTTAAAATTTCAAACATTCAAATTTTAAATTATCAAATTTTAAAATTTCAACTTTTTTATTTTCAAAATTTTAAAATTTAATTTTAATTAAAAAAATTCATATATAAAATAAAATTAATGTTGTGAGCAAATGCACTAACTTTGGTTATTAATCTCGATCTATCACACGAAACAACATTTACTAATTAATCTGAAGTTGACACTAATGTCTACTTACTTTAAACCCTACTTTATCTCAAACACTAACTCCGAAAGTACTAACCATAAAACTCCTACCCAAGACTCCTTTTATTGTTTGATTAATAAAGCTGTGCCTATTGGCTTTTCATCAAAAAATAAAATAAAATATAACTCCTACCCTATTTGAATGTTAAATATGAAACTGCTAACGGTCATGAGAGAATTTTCTTTGGCGTACGTACTCGCACCATGTGATCGACTTAAGTGAAATATGTTTAAATAATTCAGATAAATATAAAAGCATTTCAGACAGTAGAATAAGAGGATCTAGCAACTGCAACAATACATTCGCTATTAGCCTATTTTATCGGACATCAAAAAGATTGACACTATTAATTTTTTTTTAAAAAAAGGATGACCACACTATTTCAATTCAAAACTGAACTGTTAATTAACTTGATCATAAACAAATAGACCATATACACTCGACATTATCATCAGATCAAATCCCCTCAATCATGTCCAGATCGAACGGGTCTGCGCATTTTGAATTGGACGGATCAATCTAAAATAATTGTGCAGTCGGTTCGAAAAATCGGCCGATTCCGAGTTGAATCGGGTGAATCGGATCGGAATCGGCAGGTCCCGCGCCGATTTTGGTGGGTTTGGAGCGGAATCGCGTTTTTTCTTTTTGAATCGGCTGGAATCGGCTTGAATCGGCTGGAATCGGCTTGAATCGGCTTGGAATCGGCTGAATCGGACCGAATCAACCGATTTTTGACGGAAATAGCTCTGAAAAGTGAAAATCGGAGAGGAGTGGAGACCGGAGAGCCTAAGAGAGACTGGAAAGTAGAGAAGAGATCAATTACCTCGACAAAGGACCCCATCGCTCATCGCACATTGTCTCTTGCTACAGCGGAGATTATCGCCATGCCTGACCTGTGCGATTGGAGGCGTAGAGTGTAGACGAGTAGTTCTGTAGAGCGATTGAAGAAACTGTGAAAGCCCGTCGCTCACCATTTCCTTTCTTTTTCTTTTTCTGTTTTCATGGCTGCTTAGTGCAAGTGGGTAATTGGGTCTGGGTGTCGCAGTGGGAAAGTATTAATTGGGTCCTCTGACAGTGGGTGAGATTATAAAATTGAGAAATAATTAATTTAGTTTTTCATACCGTTATGCTTAATGTCTTTCAAAATCGCCACTGCCTATTTGTTTAAAATTGTGTCTTTATAATTAGTCAAAACTTAAATGACAAAAAATATTTTAATTATAAAAGTGACGGTGCAAGGTTAGAGAAATTATACAAAATTATTTATATTTATTTTAAATTTATAATTCGTTTTATTTTATTAGAGAGATGGATAGCAATCAAGGAAGATCACAAGACATTGGTTGGGATCATTTTGTAAGTGATTGCAGGATGATGAGCGTAGCCTGCGACTCTGCGTACTTGACTCTATGGCAAATTAAGTTATTTTAGTTGATTTTAATGCTCATCTTTAATTTTTTTTACTTATTTATGAAAACATATTTTTTTTTCTATTTTTGCAGATTTTTTTCTGATTTTTAACAAAATAAAAATGTGTTTTTTTTTAAAAAATCCGAGTTTTCGATCCGATTTAGCCGATTTTTTCCGATTCAGCCGATTCAGAGTCGCGGTCCAACTGTCCGATTCCGATTCCGATTCCGTTTTTTCGAACCATATGGATCAAACAGCTGACGACACCTCTACGGAAAAAAAAAAAAAAAAAACAAAAACACTCTATTCAGAACAAGTACCCAGTGAAGCAGCCACAACAAACGATCATGCATAGACAGGAAACCCATATATATTAGATACTCGCATAATAAACAAAAACCAAAAATAAAACATTCACAAGTGTCCAGAGCTTGGCTTGTTGCGGTAAATAGCGCTTTTTGTTCCAGATGACATTATAAACATAGGAAATCTAATAGAGTGCAACATCAAAGCCTCATAAAACAGATTCAAATACAGCTTTAAAATAGTCAAGCGTCATCAAGAGCGAGCACACCAGGAAGAGTCTTCCCCTCGAGCAACTCGAGACTGGCATGTCCACCGGTAGAAATGTGGCTCATTTTGCTAACGAAACCAGCCTTCTCTACAGCTGAAACAGAGTCACCACCACCGATGATGGTGGTGACGCCCTTGGTCTCTGTTAGTTCAGCCAACTTCTTAGCAATAGCCTGCATATATCAATGGATGAAGCCAATATTAATTAATTAATTAATTAATTAATTATACGTAATTGTTTCACAAAAGATGATTATATTGAATTATAGTTTAAAACACGTTCGAATGGTCAAGTTGAATCCCTCAAATGAGTGTTGGATATACAACTGACAATGAATGGAGGCAATGTATTGTACATAGTGGAATTAAAGCTATCCCTGTTTAGTCAAAAGGATATACATTCGTCTTAATTATTCCAAAGTTTTGCATTCTATCTTAATTAACACTCAATTTATACAGATCTCATGAAATTGGGCAACTATTACCCTTGCGATAACCCAATTTAATTAGTCACAGTTTAATGATAATTTTCATGTTAAAACTGACGGCTAATATATACATTGCCATTTGTACTTTTAAAATAAAGGCCCCTAGAAACCTGGCATGCATTTATTATTTTTTTTGTAGATACCTACTTGCAGGAATTGAACCTGCTTCTCTCCACTAATATGACCACTTTTAACCACTTTTTCTTGATTTAAATTTATAAATTTCAACTCTGGCAAGGAAATAGCAACACTATTTTGATTCGCGAAATGCTTTGGGAATGGAAAAAAAAAAAAGGAAAGAAATGGTGATTGAACTTACATCTGTACCAGTGGCAAACTTCTCTAACTCAAAAACACCCATGGGACCATTCCAGAAAACAGTCTGGGCGGTATCCAAGATTTTGATAAAGAGATCGATGGAGTCAGGCCCCAAATCAAGACCCATCCAGCCATCAGGGATTGCTGATGCTGGCACAACCTGCAGAAATAACCCTCATTGCAATTAGTATCATGACAAAATGTAAATATTAAAGGAAAAAAAAAACAACACAGACAAGAACAGTTGTGTCTACTTTACATTTTAGTTCTACAGCTGTTGATTGCAACATACAATTTGATTTAATTAATTAATATGTGTAGCCTGCACTATTGGAAAATCTATAGTCATTATGATAAGTTGCATTAAATCTGATCATTATTAGTGGAGTTCTTAATAGAATAACCCTATGAGGAAAAGATAACTAGACAGTAAAACAGTAAAATTCCATGCAAGTGTATTAAAAGATCACAAGGCAATAAATTATCGAACCTTGCTGTTGGCATCAGCAGCAAACTTATCAGCAACAACAACATCCGTGGGAAGGAGGACGGAAACATTCTTGACCTTAGCATTCTCAAGGAGGATGGTGGCAAGCTCAAGCTTGTCCTCCTCAACAAGGGATGACCCGACTGAGTAGCCTTGAGCTTTGTAGAAGGTGAAAATCATACCACCACCAAGGATAAGGATGTCAACCTTCTCGAGCAGGGACTCAATTATACAGATCTTGCTAGACACCTTGGAGCCACCAACAAGAGCTATGAAGGGCTTCTTCGGGTTGGCAATAGCCACAACCAAGTAGTCCAATTCCTTTTAATTCAGAAAGAGAGAGCGATGCATTATGATTTATGAGACAACTTCCACTGGTAATTATTATATAAATTAAAGAAGACATCATGATGACCATATTGGCTTAAAAAGGAATTTAGCTCACTCATCAAAATTCAAAATACCACAAACAGAATAATCCCAACAATTTATGAACTTGACGAGATAGATGACTATGCAGGAAAATTGTTGATATTCTTTACAATGTTGACACAACAATTCTAGCTAGGAACCAAAAATTCTTTCATGGACCAATTAGTTCGGGAAAAAGAGAGTACCTTCTGCATAAGGAAACCTGCAACAGCAGGCTTGAGGTACTTGGTGATGCCTTCAGTGGAGGCATGAGCCCTGTGGGCAGTACCATAAGAATCATTTACATACAAATCAGCCAGAGCAGCTAGTTTCTTTGCAAAGTTGGGATCATTCATCTCATCCTCCTTGTGGAAACGAACATTCTCCAAAAGGAGGACCACCATCTGGGAGGGCGGCCACCTGAGCCTCGACCTCTGCACCGATGCAATCATTGGCCATCACAATCTGAAAATAGAAGTTCATAAATTAGTAGAGAGCAAACTTGAGATTCACATTTTTTATTATTATTATTATTTTTTTTTTGAGGGTCGAGGTTCACAAAAATTTTATCATCCACAGAGCAAGGAAAACAAGTCGAAAAGCATTATTTAGCTGCATTAAGTCCTTTGGCACTAAGGATATACAACATAATTCAAGAATGCTGACCAGTACAGCCATGTTAGGAAATGCTCATATTTTAATTTTAGATTAATTACAACTAATTAATCACCATTAACAACAAGCAAATCAAGAGATCTAGTGCTAAAGCAATCACACGTCAAATCAAGAGAGAAAGTAGGAGAAAGTTATACCTCTCATGAAATCGCATTCATGAGGTTCGAATCCATGGCATGGGAGTCGATGGGGTGCGTGCTCCACCATCTCCACCATCTATGGCCGCCTCTAGCCCACCAAGGACCCACCACCAAGCTCAAAGAGAATGCTAGTTCTCTTGAACCTCTTGCTAATCACCTTGCTTCTCTTAATTAACTATTTAATGGAGAGGAAGAGAGGTGGGATGCTCAACACATGAGCTAAGAGAGGAAGGGAAGAGCCATGGAGAAGAGAGAAAAATCTCTCTTCTAGGTGGAGGCGCAAGGGAGGGGAGAGGAAGAGAGATGACGGCTAGGGTTTTCTCCCAAAGAGACCCCTTTATATAGCCAACCACTCTCATCCAATTTTCATACTATTTACAAGTATGCCATCCACCCTAAGAGGCCACCTAATGGGCTCTCTTGGGCCATCTTAATAAAAGGCCTTTATTCATTAATTCACCAATTAATGAATCTCTCTCTTCATTCTTCCTTAAATCGGGCCTTTAATTAACCAATTAAATAGAAGCCCAATTAGCTCAAACTAATTAAAGTAAGTTGAACATAATTAATTATTAACTCATTAATAATTAATCTATGATTAGCTAATGCATTATATTGTTTCCATATGATCCTTTTAATTTAATTAATTATAACGGTTTATAACGGTATATAATTAATTAATTAATTAACTTATCACATTTCACAATACACATTATTGTGAATAAACAATAAATGCACCAAGTGGTTAGAATCCTATTTGTGCGACCCTATTTGAGGATTTATACTATGTTGGCCATGGAAATAAATCGTTATTTATTTCCAATAATCATAAGCGGTATCTAGCAACACGTTATGACTCCCAATTCGTATAAATAATGTACCGTTACAATATCTCAATCCTGCATAAGAAATAAAAGTATTTCTTTGTTTGATTCTTATGTCACACGATATCTTTGTATAATCCAAGATAGGAATGTGTCATTCTTGCAGATTATACATTTCTTGATCTAGAGTTGATCGTCTAGTTTGCATGCATACGATCCAACTCCATCAAGGGGCCCAAACAGATATCATCACTCACTAGGTATACTAATGAGGGACATACGGTTTTCTTGATGAACAACTTTTCCCCGCACAATTCAAGAGAACATAAATAAAGTCCTTATAGTAGCCTTTATCAGGAATCAACGTTAGACGATATTTATTGAACCTATCCTCATGTGGAAAAGGTGAACATCTCAAACTTAGAATCAAACTCATATGAAATAAACAATGACACATAACACAATCCATATGTTTATTTCATTGGGTCAAGTCCTGTACTATGTTCCAATAACATACACATATGCAATTAAGTTCGTAACTCCTTACTTATGATTTGTAGAACTTAATCATCACTTAACTTGCATACTAATCTTTTATGATAATTAATGTTCCTTGTTAATTATCAAGATTATGGACGATTTAGATTTATTATTGTCATTCTAATGAATGATCCACAGAGATCTACAATTCAGATCCTCAACCTGAATGATCTGTCAATAATAAACTCTAGGAACAAATGATCAAATATCATCATTAACATAAACTAAGAAAATAAGTCATTAAATATTGACTTCTAGGACATAACTCCAACAATCTCCCACTTGGCCTAGAGTCAATCAATAGTGACTTCTAGCCAGTGAAGAATTTAGAACAATGTCATATATCTATATATATACATGTCTCGAACCTCAAAAGATGTAATACACTTAAAGCAAGTTACTCATACGTCCATCACGCATGGATGCACAATTGCATCTCGTATACCGCTTAAGGTAGAGGTTAAGTTAGAGTGTTCGCTGTGTCCGCGAACCTATCAAATTTTATTTGACCCTATATACATATATACTCCTATATATGTGTTCTTGATCATCATCATGTGAGATCAAGTGACATCGTCATAGATCTTAGTTGGATCACCAATTTAATATTGGGTTCTTCAAGTTTAAGCTATGGTTCGAGATGCATAGAACCATATTAGCTTGACTGAGAACTTCACGATCCTTACTACATTCTTTCATTGCTTCACAAGTTGCTATATATTTTGTTTTGGTGACGGAAACGGTTGTAATATCCCATTTAGAACACCTTCTAAACTTACAACACCACATTTAAACAAAATATGTAGCTCAATTGTATTTATATCAATCTTTCGAAAACTAGCATCAATATATCAATTTATATGAGCTTTCTTTTATCTTATCAGATGGAAAAACATATCATTCTTTCTCATAAGATACTCGAAGATATTCTCGATTATTGTCCAAACGTGTTTTTTCTTTGTATCCAGTTGACAACTGCTTGTCATACTCCTTGGTTACAACACATAGGGGCATGTGCATAAATATGGCATCCGTTATGAAACTCATAACAGAAGGATGCTCGAAATATATCGTGCACTCTTTTCGAATTGAGTTACAACACACCGAGTAAAACTCAAGTGTATGCCATACAACTTGGTTAGACATCCTTTCTAGGAGTCTATCTTTTCATGTTACTAGAACACTTTGTCATTATATGCACGTTTTCTCAAACCTGAAATCCATCATAATCTATCTCCATAGATTTTATTTCCTTGGATTTAGGTGACTTACCCAAGTTCTCTATTGAGAAAACATTCTCCAATGAGATCT
Source organism: Rhynchospora tenuis (assembly GCA_027725995.1). Taxonomy (NCBI): domain Eukaryota; kingdom Viridiplantae; phylum Streptophyta; class Magnoliopsida; order Poales; family Cyperaceae; genus Rhynchospora; species Rhynchospora tenuis. Next base: position 195,663,868 of record CM050888.1, read on the forward strand.
TGACAATATTCATTTCTTTAATTTTATTCCCAATTAATGTCTTGTATCTTGTACAATACATGTAACATAATAATGCTCCCACTGAATATCTTGTCTATACAAGATACTTTTGACGAAGTGCAACTCCTTGACTTCTTTGTCAAAATGTTTATTCCAATTTCCACAATTCTTGCTTCAATTCATCAATTGATCCTTGAAGCACATATACATTTCTAGCAATACAACAAATCCTCAGTTTGTGTCAAATTCACAACAACTTCCTTCATTCAATCGAAGAAGGCGGTTTTGATGTATCTTTTCATATATCTATATATACGAAATATAACTATTGCTAGAATGATCTTTATTGACTTATACACAGCTACAAGCGAGAAGCCGTGCTTTGTACATGGTCAACTTGTTATCGACTTAGACATAGCATCAATCATGAAATTGTGCTTTGTACAGAGTCGACTTGTTATCCATATCTATCTTTCCTTTTAAAGATCTATATGTTCTAGATGGATCGCTTCTTCTTGAACATCAATCAAGGTCTATACCTTGTTGTTATATATATGGATTGCACTTAAAGATCATATAGATTCAAATCATACTTGTGGAATCGGGTCTTTCCATCGCTTCTTTATTTATCAACGGATCCTCATATGTCAAGTACGAGGATGTTGTGAAACCTATGTATTTTTTAGTTTAGGCAATTCACTCTCGTTGATCTTTGTAGGATTGGTGCTTGAGGTCTATGAACTACTTCTACAACAACTTGTAGAATAAGTTCTTGATCCTAATGTACTGCACGAGTTTCTCTAACATCATCCAGTAATGAGATGTTTGAGTACTCTTTAGAAGCGAGCGTGCTTATAAACTTCTTCCTTTCACAACTGCTTGTGAGTTAAGTTCCGCTCAACTTCCACTAAGCACCATGTATGGAGTGACAAGTTTCCTATAAAGGTACTTCTTGTAGTGACGCATAAACTCCTTTAATGCTCACTTTACTCCCACTACTTCATCTTAAGAATATCATTCTTTAAGATTACGTTATGATGAGCAACAACTACTTTGTTCTTATCATGTTCATAGAAGTAGTACCTTTTGGCTAATTCAAGATATCCTTCAAAATAATAAGCGTCTTATTTGGGTCCAAGCTTATCAATCAATCGAACCTTGAAATAAGCTTCTCAACACCAAATCTTGAGAAACAATATACCTAGAGATCAAATCTCGTAAGATATCTTTCTCAATAGACTTCGATGGAATTTTTATTCAGTGTAAACAATATTGTCCTCAAACACAAATCCCTTACATGAGTCGAACAAGTCAATTTGATTTATTACCGATCGAACTATGTTAAACAATGTTCGATACCTTCATCCTTGGATACATTTTTCAATGTTCCTCATGGAGCGAGTAGTGAAACGTCTTTCATACTCTTTAGGCAATATATCAAACTACATGACTTAACTATTTACCATGATCTATTTTAAGACTTTTGCTTTTATTGAATAGTTTTTCAACTTTACTCTTGAAATTCTTTTGACCTTGTCAAAAGATTCATACTTATACCATATCAAATAGATACGTTAATATCTACAATGATCGTTGGTCAAGTGGTAAAGTGTCAACAACCTTTCAATTGCACAAGTACCTATAGGTCTATATACATCAATATGTATAAGTCTTAATAAGGTTACTTATCCTTTAAACCTTCGTAGGTCAAAGGCGCTTTTGTCTTTTAACAAACACGATTCGCATGAATTTCAATTGATTTGCAATCGAATTGATTTACGAGCTCCACGTTACGTAGACTCTCATAATGCGATTCTTTGCAATCAAATTGATTTACGAGCTCCACGTTACGTAGACTCTCATAATGCGATTCTTTTTTATATTCGACTAAGCAACTATTTTACATAAAAGTCAAATACTTTATGTGAAGTCTTACATATTTGTCATTCAAAATTTGTTTATCTATTTCAAGCAAATTCAATTAAGATGCATGAAATCTTATACACAAATTTATAACAATAAGAGAACAACATTTCTCTATTACAAAACATGATCATCCATCATCAAATATGGAGATAAGGTTTTATGAGATGTTTGGAATAAGGTATACAACCTCAAATTCCTAAACAAACTCTTTACTTAATAAAGATAACTCTACGTATTCAATGGTAGCGGCTTAGACGTATAAGCCATTTCCAAAACGGAGTTTACTTTACTTATCTCGAACTTTCTTTTATTCATCATTGTCTACACATTTCGTTAAATGCGAACACATGAACTAGCACCTAATTACTAGTGTGAATTAGAGATAGTGAGATAATTTGAACGACAAATATCTTAAGGTTTAGAACATCATGGTATTTCGGACAACCTTTCAAATGCCTCCCATAAATGGCAAATGAAACATCTCATGTGACACACGGTCACTAGTGAGGGTCTCAAAGTCTCAACTCATATATTGGTGGAGTATTCCTTTAATACTTAACCAATCATTTTAGCACTAACAAGTGTGCGAACAATACATCCTTTATCCATAGAAAGAGATTTTATGACAATATCAACAATCCTTGATATTGGAGATCTCAATATCTCTAGTTGTCAATTAGCTACTCAAACCTTTCGGTTCACAAGCTAATGAAATATTTATCTTCTTATAAGAAGAGTCTCTTGGTTAACTCACATTCCATTACTCGATCATTAATGATTGAGTCTATCTTTTACTTTCTCTAAGACCGTCTTCTTGAGTAAGTGGATGAGAGTATAGAAGTCTTAGTATAGTCCTTATGAATTCTCCAATTCAAAGGTCCAGAACTTCTAAAAGGATATAAGCATTCGCTTTATTGAATAATTTTCGTCGAAACTAATCAATCATTGCGAAGCTATTGTTCGGGAAGTCGAGGAACGTTTTTGGGATTAAACTTGCTCAAGTTTCTCATTTCCAAGAACATGTCTTAGAAATCGGTATTTCTTCTCCAAGTAAATACCTTATAAACGAGCTTGTCGTTTTCCAAAGATTGACCGCAACGAAATTAACATATTTAATATCTATAACAAATTCAATTTAAGGTCATTTAGTTTATGCAATGTTTTGTTTATGGAATGATAAACAAAAACTCCCACTACATTTATTTAGTGTCCCAATGTAGTTGGTTTTCCAAGATCCCCGTTTTCATCAAGTAGAGCCTGCTATGGCACGACACCCTACTTAACTAGACAAGGTAGGTTCTCCAACCAATCATATCAACCATACGACTCTTGGTTTGTAAATATCTAAGTATATTTACAAACTTCGCCCCGATGTCCAAGAAAACTTGTTGGGTCCATCGATAAGCAACCTCTCTCTATTTGCTCCTAACAAATCTTTTCATTTGTACCCCGACTATCAAGGTTAACAACCATGACGTCCGCTATGGCGGACCGCGCCATGATTGGCTATTGACGTGAAGGGGATAGAGAGAAGGAAGGCGGTCGACTTAATCAATTTAGTTTGGGACAAAATAAGTGACTCTTGTTTGGTGGTCGTGTAAGCATACACCCATACCTACCTATGACAATTCAAGGCATTCACAAACAATCACATAACATAAGCATCTCAAGCATTGCCGTGGGTTTGTATGGCTCCCGCTTGCATTAATCTTCGTCGCATCTCCATGTAACGAGACTAATCTAATCAAGCCCTCCCACTAATTACTAAGATCCTATCTAATAATTAAGGGAAATAAATACATGTGATAAAATTCCTAAAACCCCGCCTAGGCCTTAGGGGCATGCAAGCCTCACAAGTTACATAAAAAATTAACCACTTAATTATCAAGGCACCTTAGGCCACTTTACAAGCAATCACATGCATTCACAACATTTTACAACACACAAGGCATTGACATCTTGAGCCATATCAAACCCACATCCTCCTACAAAACAAAGTTAGCACATATACAATATACATGATTCACTTGCTCTTAATTAATTTTATTAATTAGAATCTTTGTGCATACTTGTTGCTCAAGTTTTCCGAATGCAAAGAAGGCTTAACCTTAACAACTAATTGTTTAAGCCCTTTTAAATTAAATCCAACTATCAAAACAGAAAAGAGGGTATTTAAGGAGTCTTCTAATTAACATTTCAATAAATTGATTAATTAGAAACTATTTTAACTAATTAAAATACGAAATTCGGGACCCGAAAAAATTCAAAATAATTCGGTCTCCAAAAAATCTGAAATAAATCCAGAGAACTCCTTACAAAGATTGTGATTACCTGTAGAAATATCAAGAAGAGATCAATTATCATCAGGGAGAACCAAAAAAGACAAATCCTCAGATTGTGCGAGAAGCACCGTTAGAGAAAATTCTGTTATGGGTCTCAACCTTTTGATCTGTATGATCATCCCCTTGATATTTTTCCAGCAAACAATTTACATAGAAAAATACTACATACAATAGGCTATCATTCCATGAAAAGAAAATCTACAAGTTATATTCAAGATCAACGAGATAACAAGCATTTAAGCAAGGTATCCTGTTCTGGAACAGACCGTCGACCAAAAAGGTTTCACTCGGTTGAGGTATCAAATCTCAATGAAAATCTATGAAATTAATTTTCACAGATTCCAGACTTAAAGGAGAACATTTCCATTTCAACACTTTTCCATAAAAGTTTCTCAATAAGTACAGTTTTTCAAAACAATCAGTTTGTTTGAAAAAACAGATCTGATAACTTCATCACTTTTCATCCTTGAACGCCCACATAATATCCGAAATATGCAACAAAATTTACATATCCAGAAAGAGCATCAAGTTTAGAATAATCCTATCTAAAAGTTACAGGTACTTTGTATACAAACTCATTTGTTACCAACCACAACAACAGAACTGTGCAGCAGAATAACAGATCTGCGCACCGTTACCGTTTAAATCACTAAAAATTCATTTTACATCGAATTTCAATGATTCCAGTGGGAAAACAACCACAACTCAAAGGGCTACAACCTCCAATAAGAAGGAAAAAATTTCAGCGAGCTTTACACCACGAAAAACAAGCAACAAGACAGAAAACAGCCTTTCCAGGGCCAGCAAGCATGCACATCACTAATTAACTTAATTAATTACGAATTCTCACTTAATTAAGTGTGAAAAACCTTAAGCACGACCATAGCTCTGATACCACTGTTAGGAAATGCTCATATTTTAATTTTAGATTAATTACAACTAATTAATCATCATTAACAACAAGCAAATCAATAAATCTAGTGCTAAAGCAATCACACATCCAATCAAGAGAGAAGGTAGGAGAAATTGTACCTCTCATGAAATTGTATTCATGAGGCTCGAATCCATGGCATGGGAGTCGATGGGGTGCGTGCTCCACCATCTCCACCATCTATGGCCGCCTCTAGCCCACCAAGGACCCACCACCAAGTTCAAAGAGAATGCTAGTTCTCTTGAACCTCTTGCTAATCACCTTGCTTCTCTTAATTAACTATTTAATGGAGAGGAAGAGAGGTGGGATGCTCAACACATGAGCTAAGAGAGGAAGGGAAGAGCCATGGAGAAGAGAGAAAAATCTCTCTTCTAGGTGGAGGCGCAAGGGAGGGGAGAGGAAGAGAGATGACGGCTAGGGTTTTCTCCCAAAGAGACCCCTTTATATAGCCAACCACTCTCATCCAATTTTCATACTATTTACAAGTATGCCATCCACCCTAAGAGGCCACCTAATGGGCTCTCTTGGGCCATCTTAATAAAAGGCCTTTATTCATTAATTCACCAATTAATGAATCTCTCTCTTCATTCTTCCTTAAATCGGGCCTTTAATTAACCAATTAAATAGAAGCCCAATTAGCTCAAACTAATTAAAGTAAGTTGAACATAATTAATTATTAACTCATTAATAATTAATCTATGATTAGCTAATGCATTATATTGTTTCCATATGATCCTTTTAATTTAATTAATTATAACGGTTCATAACGGTATATAATTAATTAATTAACTTATCACATTTCACAATACACATTATTGTGAATAAACAATAAATGCACCAAGTGGTTAGAATCCTATTTGTGCGACCCTATTTGAGGATTTATACTATGTTGGCCATGGAAATAAATCGTTATTTATTTCCAATAATCATAAGCGGTATCTAGCAACACGTTATGACTCCCAATTCGTATAAATAATGTACCGTTACAATATCTCAATCCTGCATAAGAAATAAAAGTATTTCTTTGTTTGATTCTTATGTCACACGATATCTTTGTATAATCCAAGATAGGAATGTGTCATTCTTGCAGATTATACATTTCTTGATCTAGAGTTGATCGTCTAGTTTGCATGCATACGATCCAACTCCATCAAGGGGCCCAAACAGATATCATCACTCACTAGGTATACTAATGAGGGACATACGGTTTTCTTGATGAACAACTTTTCCCCGCACAATTCAAGAGAACATAAATAAAGTCCTTATAGCAGCCTTTATCAGGAATCAACGTTAGACGATATTTATTGAACCTATCCTCATGTGGAAAAGGTGAACATCTCAAACTTAGAATCAAACTCATATGAAATAAACAATGACACATAACACAATCCATATGTTTATTTCATTGGGTCAAGTCCTGTACTATGTTCCAATAACATACACATATGCAATTAAGTTCGTAACTCCTTACTTATGATTTGTAGAACTTAATCATCACTTAACTTGCATACTAATCTTTTATGATAATTAATGTTCCTTGTTAATTATCAAGATTATGGACGATTTAGATTTATTATTGTCATTCTAATGAATGATCCACAGAGATCTACAATTCAGATCCTCAACCTGAATGATCTGTCAATAATAAACTCTAGGAACAAATGATCAAATATCATCATTAACATAAACTAAGAAAATAAGTCATTAAATATTGACTTCTAGGACATAACTCCAACAAGCCAAGCCAGCAATGCAAGGTAAGGTGGTAGGCATCAAATACTGCCAGCATGGACTAATCCAAATGCTCTTATAGCTAAAACCATAAACTTCACAAATATGTTTTCCTTATTATGACATATTGTCGAGTGATAACCCCACTTAAAGACAAGTGAGCAGAACGTAATGCCGATTTCTTATGATTTGACTGTAAAATATTCAGCGGGAACATGACCCATAATTTAATTCACCATGTTGAATTTCCTGAACCAAGTGACATGCAAGTGACATGCAGAAAGAAAGAGATGCTCACACTACCACAAAAAAGACCTTCTGCAACAGTCCATCCGTAACTTTTTTTTTCAAAAACGTTACAGACTGTTGGCGCGAAAAACTATTTTCCAATCTGTTGTTGGAGTTATGTCCTAGAAGTCAATATTTAATGACTTATTTTCTTAGTTTATGTTAATGATGATATTTGATCATTTGTTCCTAGAGTTTATTATTGACAGATCATTCAGGTTGAGGATCTGAATTGTAGATCTCTGTGGATCATTCATTAGAATGACAATAATAAATCTAAATCGTCCATAATCTTGATAATTAACAAGGAACATTAATTATCATAAAAGATTAGTATGCAAGTTAAGTGATGATTAAGTTCTACAAATCATAGGTATGGAGTTACCAATTTAATTGCATATGTGTATGTTATTGGAACATAGTATAGGACTTGACCCAATGAAATAAACATATGGATTGTATTAATTGTTTATTTCATATAAGTTTGATTCTAAGTTTGAGATGTTCACCTTTTCCACATGAGGATAGGTTCAATAAATATTATCTAACGTTGATTCCTGATAAAAGGCTGCTATAAGGACTTTATTTATGTTCTCTTAAATTGTGCGGGGAAAAGTTGTTCATCAAGAAAACCGTATGTCCCTCATTAGTATACCTAGTGAGTGATGATATCTGTTTGGGCCCCTTGATGGAGTTGGATCGTATGCATGCAAACTAGACGATCAACTCTAGATCAAGAAATGTATAATCTGCAAGAATGACACACTCCTATCTTGGATTATACAATGATATCATGTGACATAAGAATCAGACAAGGAAATACTTATATTTCTTGTGTAGGATTAAGATATTGTAATGGTACATTATTTATGCGAATTGGGAATCATAACGTGTTGCTAGATACCGCTTATGATTATTGGAAATAAATAACGATTTATTTTCATGGCCAACATAGCATAAATCCTCAATAGGGTCGCACAAATAGGACTCTAACCACACGGTGCATTATTTGTTTATTCACAACAGTGAGTGTTGCGAAATATGATAAGTTGATTAATTAATTATATACCGTTGTGAACCGTTATAATTAATTAAGTCCAAAGGATCGTATGGAAACAAATTAATGCATTAGCTAATCCAAAGTTAATTATTAATGAGTTAATAAATAATTATGTTCAACACTTTAATTAGTTTGAGCTATTTGGGCTTCTAGTTATTTAATTAATTAAAGATCCGATTTGAGGAAGGATGAAGGAGTAATTAATGGGATGGTTTATTGGACCATTCAACATTTGATGTAGCCCACAATGGCCCTATTAATTTCAGCTAGAGCCCTAGTGGCATACTTGTAAATAGTTCAAAGAGAGAATGAGAGTTGTTGGCTATATAAAGGGGTCACCTCTTGGGAAAGCCTTAGCCTCCATCCACATTCTCTCTCCTCTCTTCCTAGCTGCCCCCTTCTTCCTCTTCCTCTCTTGCTCATGTGTTGAGCTCCATTCCTTCTCCTCCATTAAAATAGTTAATAGGAAGAAGAGGTTCATAAAGAGGATTAGCTAAGAGCTCTTGAAAGCTAGCACTTTCAAGGAGCTCGTGGTTAGCTCCTTGGTGGGCTTGAGGCGCCATAGATGGTGGAGGTGGTGGAGCACGCACCCCATCGACTCCCATGCCATGGATTCGAGCCTCATGAATGCGATTTCATGAGAGGTATAACTTTCTCCTACTCTCATCTTGAAATGCTTGTGAATGATGTTGAAACATAGATCCCTTGTGTTTAGTTGTTGTTTCTTGCTATTTGATGGCACAAAAATGAAATTAAACACTTTTTAACATCTGTAACGTTTAAATTTATTAAACGTTAGAATTTTTGGCGTGTTTCGCAAAAAAAAAAATCTGTCCAGACATTCTGCAACGTTTTTTACATAAAAAATGTTGCAAATCTGCAACACTTATTACATAAAAAAACGTTGCAGAATGTGTAGATATTTTGTCAATAACGTCTGTCTGGCCATCTCTCTCTTCCCATTTCTCTTCCAAGCCGCACCAACCACCAATTAATACAATTTATATCCCTCTAAATATTCCATTTTTTTTTCACTCCAAAAAATTAGCAAAAAATTAGCGAAAATTCTGAAAAAATAAGAATTAGAAAGAGGAGGAGGAGGAGGAGAGCAGATAGAAGGTAAAAAAAATTAAATTTGAGCACTATTTCATATTTTTCTATTTTTCCCTTATTTTATTTTGGTTTTATTGAAAAAAATAGAAATTAATATGTGAAAAATCGAGAAAATTTAAATTAGAAGGAGAAGGAGAAGAACACTATATATTTGGTAAAAAATATTTGATTTTAACTATATTTTATATTTTTTTTAATTTTTTCTTATATATTTTGGGTTAAATTTATTAAATTAATTAGTAGTTTTGTATTGCACAATTTTAGGTCTCATTGAAGACGGCAAGAATTACATCGGAAAAGAAGAAGAATTTCGTCATAATATTGATGGTATATTTTATGGGTGTGTTTGGGAAGCGGTGTGAACAAGGGACGAACAAGGACAAGGTGGGACCCACCCTTGTTCCTTGTTCTTGTTCTTGTTCCTGGAAAAAATGGGAACTGGGAACTAGCTCCTTTTTGGGCCTGTTCGCTGTTCGTGAGGTTGTTTGGTTGCTGCGCGAACTAGGAACTAGCTCCTGTTCGCTGTTCACGTCTGTGCCAAACACACCCTATATAACTTTCGTCTTTTATTTATTACTAAATTATGCACGCATAAATAATTTGCATATGCATTTAGTTTAATGGTATTGTCATATAGGACCAAAAATACCAGTATAATACCAAATTTAGGTCGTTGCCCGTCCGACATTAATCCATTAGGGATTAATCTCGGATAGTCCCCGTTTTGGGACTGCTCTTTAGATATTCTGTCTCATTTAGGATTAGCGAGTGGTACGCTAGATGTAATTTGTTGTTTGAGAAAAATTCGACGGCATTTCCCTTTATGTTCCCACGGATGCGTTCTCACGAGCAATCGTGTGTTGGCGCATTCAGGGAACATTAGGAAAAATGCTGCCGAATTTTTCTCAAACAACAGGCTACATCTAGCATACGCTCGCTAATGAGACAGAGTATCCAAAGAGTGGGTTAGGATGGTGACCGGTCCGAAAACCTAATGTGACCAAATTGACCCATACATACCCTAATATTTCGCATATATTTTATTTATTCAGATGGATCGGACGTGGATGTACTTGAGTAATCGTTTTTCGTCAGCATTTCTGAAAGGGCTTGAAGAATTTATGAGTTTTGCTAAAGAGGATTTGATAAGAGAGAATAAAGATGATAAAATGTGTTGTCCTTGTCGTATTTGTCAGAATTTGGTGAAATGGTCTAATTTTTAAGAAGTGAAAGTTCATTTGATTAGAGATGGGTTTCTGCCGGATTATACTCAGTGGACACTTCATGGAGAGACTGGGGGGAGATCATTTAATGCTGCAGGGAGTAGTAAAACTGTGTTGGATGATGAAAATGATGTATTTGATGATGAACATGTGTTTGATGATGAAAATGTAGATAATACAGAAGTGGTCAGAAAAAGTATGAAAAATTCTTTTTTTAATAATCTGTAACGTTTATTTTATTATAAATGTTGCAGATCTGTAACGTTTTTTCTATTATAAACGTTGCAGATCTGTAACGTTTTTTGGGATTTGCAACGTGGGCCCAAACATTACAGAGCCTTTTTTTTTATGAACGTTGAAAAAACAAAAATCTCGCGTAGTGTCACCAAGTGACTGGCCAGGACCACTTTGGCACCATGATCCATCAAATACTTAATCGTAGGCACTGATGCACGGATCCGAGTATCATTAGTGATGTGCTGGTTCTCGTCCATTGGTACGTTCATATCGACTCTGACAAAAACTCGCTTCCCCTTCAGATCCGCATCCGTTAGTGATCCAACATTCTTCTTTGTGACCATCATCTTTCCCACTGTAACAAAACCAAAGAGAAGAAACACTTGATCGGATCAGTAGGTAATGAAAAGGAGAAATGATGATTATTGATCTGGATCCGATATGATTAAGAGGATTTAGGTAGGTAAGATATATCTACAAGGTTTAGGCTAGAATTCTTGCCAATTTGTTAATGAATCGGCTCTGATTATTTAAGAAAAAAAAAATCACTGCACAACTTGATTAATTATGAAAGTGTTCCTTGTTCTTGTATCGTAATGAGTGAAAGGAAAGACCAACATAATATTAAATTAGCACAGCATAACTGGCGCATGGGAGTGTCGGCACGGTATGACATATCATGCTAAACGTGTTTAAAATTTTTAATAAAAAAATCAGAAATCAGAAAAGATATAACAAATTTTACTAATGTGTAAAAGTTGTTTATTTAGTTTAGAAAAATTGATGGTATGTGATAAAACAATATACTTAATAAATATAGAAATTGCATGATATGGATTATACCAATATGATTTGTTCTCTTTTTTAGTTTAAAATAAATTATAAAAATAGAAAAATTTACAAATATATATTAAATTAAAAAGGAAATTAGGGAGATGAAACATTAAAGCAATCTTCTGTTCTTAAGATTTTTGTTACACCCTGCGCCGAGGCACGAGACTTGAGGTGGAGCATCATTTTTGGCATCCGTTTCATTTTTAACGGCTTGTCAACCTACCTCACAAAAAAAAAAGGATAAAACTCAGTAATTAACTAAGTGCTTTCTATAATTAATTTATGTATCTACATCTCAAATTATTGAAAATCCACACAATAATATCAAAGGATTTAATTATATTTGACGATAATAGGGATCAAGTCTAGAATTATTAAAATATCAGTTTAAAACATACCCAATCCAATGAAATATACTGATCACTTATATTACAATATCAATTAGACAAATCAATCAAATAAAATTAAATTATAATCTGATTACCTGTAATAAATGATTTAGAAGGTGCAGCGAACAAGTGACAAAACGACAGGATCACCCTAAAAAAAAAAGGACAAACCGACAGGATCGTGACACAACACCAGAATTCAAATCAGCCAACAGATCAAATATTATTTGGCATTTTAAAATTTTATTTGTGGTGTTCTTTATTTAGGAATGAATGAATAAGAAAAATAAAGTATGGGATTTTTTTATAAAATTCTTTGGAATTATTTTTGGATGCGTGGAACGGAGTGTACACTGGAGAAAGGAAGCGAGAGGGGTGCAAGTTGATCGGTGCGAGATACGACAGGAATTGGGTAGGTCAAATAACTAGATGTGGGTGGTATGCCACGTACAAGGCAAAAGGAGCAAATGTTAAGTGCATTTGAAGACCAAGTGGTAATATACTAGGTGCGGATTCCCATCCTCAGCAGCGAAATAAAAACGCAGCTGAGGATGCAGACCATTTAAGACCGTCGGATTTTTTTGACTGGAAATAAACGGTGGGATTAGAAGCGATCAGTTCGATCAATAAAAAAAAAAAAAAAAAAGCGCTTCTTAGACTTCGTCTCCGTTTTCTCCGGGAATTGCTCCGCTCACTCCAAACTTGGAGATGCACTTCAATAAAAACCAAAATGTCCTCAATTTTCAATAAATATATTTTTTTCAAGTGCAATATATCAAGGTTATTTTAGTCATTTCACCAAAAATTTGGAGTGGATCTCAAATTTGAGGAGTGAGCGGAGCAATTCCCCTCTTCTCCATCTCGCTCCCTACACTGAGTTTCGAAGAAACCCTCGCACCTCTCATCACAAAAACCCCTCGCGTTGATACAGTCCCAAAATGTCAAACAGAAAGTTAAAATAAAAATAACCCCTCTCTCTCTAAGCTCTTCCCTTCGAAAAATCCTAGCCATGGCGCTCTTTCCCCTCCACCATGGCGACATTGACTATGACATAGACGCGACTCGCATCTCCTCTCTCCTCTTCCTGTCAGAACCTCTCTCTCCCATCTCTCATCTCTTTCCGAATCACAAATCCTAGGTACCTTCCTCTCCTGACACCAGGATCTCCATCACAAGAATTGTGAGGCACCATTTGAACAATTAAAATCTCTTTGCTTATAGCAGGCCATCTCTCTGTTCAGTTTGAAATTGAAGTAATACCAATTTGTAATTGCCAGAAGTAAGGTATGCTCCAAGGAACTTAAATTGGTAGTCCCTACAAACGAATTTAAGATAATATGAACCTAAATTGCGTAGAACTTGAAGAAATTTCAGTTCTAATTACATTGGTATATCCAATTTTCGTTATAATGGATTGGTAAAAGCATGACGCAAGTAAAAATTTCACTCCTGGTTACAAAGTACTAAAGCTTGATTTCTTATCCTTTTCCTTTTTCTTATTTATTTGCTTTCTTATGGGAATCCCAAGTTATTTGTTAATTGCATTAGTTGACTTTCATTTCGCAAATAGGAATATCAAGTTATTTCAGTAAATTGAAGCATTGTTGATTTAGTCCCTTGTTACGGAAGCAGTGAACAAATTCGCAAAACGGCAGAGGTAACTAGGTGCAGAGAGAGTTGCGAAGGAGAGGGTTGTGAGGGTTTGGGAGTGCCACGATTGTGCTGCGAGGGGTTTCTGTGATGAGAGGTGCGAGGGTTTCTTCGAAACTCAGTGTAGGGAGCGAGATGGAGAAGACGGAGACGAAGTCTAAGAAGCGCTTTTTTTTTTTTTTTTTTTATTGATCGAACTGATCGCTTCTAATCCCATCGTTTATTTCCAGTCAAAAAAATCCGACGGTCTTAAATGGTCTGCATCCTCAGCTGCGTTTTTATTTCGCTGCTGAGGATGGGAATTCAGGTGGGATAATGCATGAATTCCAACAGGGAAGTGGTGCCACGTTTTTTTTTTTTTTTTTTTTGAATGGATTTTACAACTTTTATCGTTTATATAATTTTATGAATTTTTAATAAGATTAAATGTCAGTACTAAAAAATAAAATATATTATATCTCGTTCACTCGTTATTGTTTTCTAAAACGAAACAGATTAGGCATGTTGACAGTGTCAACACGCGCATGTGTTTAAATTTTATGATAATTTATCGAGTAAAAATTTTCTTGTAATTTATCATTTTTTACTTTGAAAAATTTAAAGTTTTTTAAAGAATTTAATTTTTTTTGTGAAAATTTTACGATATTTTCTGATATGACTTGACACATTTAAAATGTCGTTTTATACCGCGTTGACACATTGTCCGAGTATCATAATATGTGTCTATGTTAGTTCTTTCACACATTTATGTCAGCATGATACAACATGAGGTCCAACACAAACGTCTAAAGGGTCTGAGATGAATTTCCGCCCGACTTTCTTCGTCCTACAAAGGAAGAAACTCATGCGCGAGGGACAAGTGGGAGGCTATAAACCATGTTTGAATACGCGCTCATGCGGCCCCTGCCATTCCTTAAAAATATTTTTTCCCCCTGTTTTTTAATAGATTTGAGATTTGAAATGAGAATTTGAGAATGAGAATATAGTTCAAAATCAATAAATTTTGTTTCAACACTTATATAGCTTTCCGGATCAGGGCAATTATACATCTTTAATAAAGATTATCAGAAGTTGTCTTCTGTTTATCAAAACTGCTTACAAGTTGCAAATATTAGCAACAATATTTTGTTTACAGAAAAGAAATAAAGGAAACAACAAAGTTATGACTGAAAGTAGACCATGTATATTAGCGGACGAGTGCTACCTTGTGTGGTTCGGGTCATCGGGTGAGATGGGGAAAAACTAAAAAAAGTCCTCTGAGCCAATAAAGACCAAACAAACCAGTATTTAAAATTTTAAATGCATACCAAGTAAGGTTAAAGCACACTCACGTAATAAAAACGGACGCTAGATCAAAGAAGCATTCCCTTACTGACATGAAGACCCAAAAATGTATAGTAAACTCCTAAACATTTCAAACTAATTTGAAGGAAAATAATATATACTAGCCACACCCAGTAACATATTAAGGTAGTCCTCCAGGAACTTACTGTCCTGCTATATGATTCATTATATTCCCTTCCCTATGTGCTAATTTCTAATGAATTTTCCCAAGCATCTCTCGAGGTGACAATTCAGCATATCCTTTGTCACAATCTAATTAAATGTTTAATGGACTTCTCTATCTAGCCGATGGGTTAGTTCCAGATCAAATCCTACTGATGTTTGGTGAGTAGAGAATACTATTCTATTTACAAAATTATACACCAGAGGACAGAGATTCTTCAATTCTCCTAATGACAACACTGAGGCTATGTCCAGCTTCAAGTGCCTTTACTGCAGCCGTGTGGGCACGTTGGTGCCATTTGAGAAGGTTGTATGATTGCATCACTGACCACCGAGCCCGGTTTGCCATCTGGTTCAAAAGAAAAATAACACCTTGAGCAATTTTTAATCCAAAATCCTGATTAGATTTTATGAATTTTGTTTTACAGCTTCAAGGATTAAGGTTAGTATTTAGTATTTACTGCTTTAGGTCTAAAACTTGTTGGGTCTAGGGCACAGTATTTCTTGAATTTCATGTTTATTCAGAAGTGAAGCCATATAACATCACAGGGTAGGGAAACAAGGTATGGTGTATTTTTGACAATTATTTTTAAAAAAAGCACATTTTATAATTTATTTCCAAAAAAATCATAGTATAACAGATATATAATTTCAATTTTTCTTGGGCCAGGAGGTGGCAAGTACCCCACCTCAGCTAGTATCACAAGGCAAACAGTTAAATACTTGAAAACTCTTTAGAAGATAAAAAAAACCCTTCAATTCTGAGAGAATGTGACAGCAGTCAATGAAGCTATCATGTCTTGAATTAGTGCGAAGTACAGTAAAAAAAAAAATAGACCTCAAAACAACTGAGCAATAATAAGCCAAGAAAAATCCACATTCTACTATGGATATACAAAACAAAAGAAATAATTATGAAAGAAAAGTAAAATAAAAACACAAACAAATTAAGAAGCTTGTGTGTGTGTGTGTGTGTGTGGGGGGGGGGGGGGGGGGGGGGAGGGGCATTGTTCCAATAAATTGAAATGCATTAACAGAAACCCAATTTTTGGCATCTGAACTTCAGAATAATTGTGGTAAACATATGAACAAATGTCAAAAAAAAAAAAGTGAGAGGAGTAAATCTGACCTCTGGTACGGACAAAGGAGGTTTGAGAAGAACACACAAACTCCTGAACAAGTTCTCGTCATTTTCTCCACCTTCAGCTTCACCGTAGACTAATGCCTCAGCCGCTATTCCAGCAAAAAGCACCATGCAGTATCTGCAACACATACCAACCAAAATTAATAAAACATAAATAGGAATAACTAGGAATCTGGGCCTACTTGTAGTTGTTATTGTATAAATAGGAATAACTAACAAGAATCTATCCAAAGGATCAAAAGAAAAATATAGTTTGCAATAAATCTGGGACTTCATGTTAGGCACTGATAAATCTCATCAATCAAAAGTTCAACCGGCTGCTGTATCAACTGGTCCATAAACGGTTTCAGCTATATTTATTTGAATGAACTGGCTCATAAACTACTTGATTACTTTTTTTTTAATGATAGCTACTTGATTACTTAAACTTAAAAAAATTTAAAAAAATTAATTAATAAATGGTTTCAGCTATATTGAGATGGTTTTTTTATTAATTTCCAATTTTATAGCAATCTAGTCTTTCATTTGCCAAAAAAATCAAAATGTGACATATATGCAAGTTGCCCATTTGGTCTTGTCATTGATAGTGTCTGCACCAGACCTGAGAAATGTAGACAATACCAGAATCACTACAAAAGAATCATCTCAGATTTGGTATGTCCACAAAACATACAAAGATAAAAAATTATGAACCACTAATTGACCATCATTTTCTACAAATCAATACCTCTGTCTTAATAATAAATCTTTCAACACTCAATAATCACTGTCAGATTTACCTGTCAAATGCAGAGCTGCTCAGACGACCCTCAGCAAGTTCACTTTCCATATTCTCATCCCAAAATTGAGTTCCTGCCTATGGATAATAGAATAATAAGAGTACAAATTTTGACAGACGTTATACCTAGGCTGTACACTTGCACACCGAGTGTTTGTGTGTGTGTGTGTGTGTGTGTGTCTGAGTGAGACAGAGAGAGAGTACCTGCCCTTGGATGCCCATTTGCAAAGCCACAAAAGGATCTAAAATAACTCCTCTTATTGGGCAACCCATTAGATAAGCTGAAAACAAATTTAGCTTTCTGGTCAGTTGTCAGGAGAGACTAAGGAACAACAGTGTTCTAACTACAGGATTTTAATTATTTGCCCAAAAAAAATGTACTTCTTTGTACCATTGTATATTAGAGTTTATTTGAATTTCCTTAAATTGAGGTGTAGTTACAGAACTGAGCCAATTAGGCTCAATTGCATAATCAAAGGCTAACTGAGGCTCAGTGTCATCTATATGAACTTAAATCCACCTTATTTGTATTTACAGTAAAAAGTATAACACAGCAACATGTAACAAGCCACAGACTAAAATTCCAATAGAGTATTTATCCAGCATACAACCACCCAATAAATATGTTTTCCTAGAACTTGTAGAGAGCAATAAGGCCTCAGAAATATAATTTACAGGAAATTCTATTGTCAAATCTACCAGTAAGAAGATGCCCAGCTTCATGGATAAGTATACGGCGCTTGTATGGAGGCCAGAAGCAAGAGATTTGAGCGAGGCATGTGCCCCCAAGAAAAATTGCATCAGCAGTTGCCAGTGCCAGAATAGCTGCCAAGTTAGGCCGGATTTCGATGCCTTGAGAAACCAATAATGAGGCACCTCCAAGGAATGCAATTAAAGCAAGCTGAGAGCCTCCTGACATCCCCCACTTCTTCGGTGCAAGCTTAATGGCTGAATAGGTTAGAAAATTTAATTAAAAAGCTGGTTAGAGATGAAAAGAGGATCTCAGTTTCAACTGTTCAGTCCCATGCTCGTACACTTCATCAACTGAAAAACTTTGTAATAAAGTTGGTCTCTTTGAGGACTGGGAAAAACCACAATTATTATAAAGTTTTTTTCTTCCATGGATTCATAATTGGCTGCGGTAAGCTGAAACAAGTCATAGGCTCAAAGCTATCAGGAATACACCTCCAATTTAGCTGACCATTGTTTTCTTTGTTTCTATCTTTGTAATTGCATTTTCTTTCACCCACCCCCACACCCCCCCTCAAATTATATCATATTGCCCTTGCCTACGATTGTCCAAACACCAAAATAGAAACAGTCTTGAGTGAGATATCCAAGGTGGTTTGACTAGTATGTGCCATCTGGTAAGATAAAGATGTTAACAAGTCTCGAACTCTCACCTTCCAATCCAGTATATTCCTTTAAGACCTTTGGTGTGACCTCTCTTGGTCCTTCAATGACTGCATACAAACAAATAAAACATTAAGCATCTCTTCACACAGTCTTCAAACTAGAAATAAAACATCAGGCATCTCTTCACACAGCCTTCAAACTAGCAAAATTAAATGCATATGTATCAATTTAAAATAAAAAATAACACACTGGAGAGGACATGGATGGTTTTAGGGAAAAAAAAATTTCATTATCTCTCAAGGAATAAAAATTACAAAAATAGACAAACAATTGAAAAAGGCTACATTAACTGGTACTCAGTCAGGTAGAATGCTGGTAAGCCAGGTAAAGCAAGCACCATTGATCCAATGCAGGATTGAGTTTCAGTGTTACAGTCAAACTCAATTTTTTCCCTTTTGGTTTGCAATTTACATGTTTTGTTACTTAATTTAGTTTAATTTACATATAATTGCAAAAAATTAAGTGGGATGGTCAAACCTAAATATGCAAAATTCAAATTCGTCCTTCTAATCTAACTCATTACCTATATCCCTGCACTTTCCAAAATTGCTCAAGAAGCCGCGATCCTGGAGAAATCCATAAGCACTACCAACAAGCCTCATATCATCAGCATTCAAGCAAGTATCCAGTATCTCCCAATCCCTATCCGGCATCTCCCAATCCATCGTACTAAAACCCGACTTCAAATTCAAATCCGAATTCAAACTCGAATTCGAATCGATCGAAGCGGACTGGGTTGATTGGAGGAATCGGAGAGCACGGGCGAGATCCTTGTCTCGCACTGCATCCTCGTACTCGCGCCATTGTTGGAGCGCCTTTATACGGGAACGATGGAGGTGGGGTTTGGAAGAAGGGAGAAATTGAAGAGGAAAGGAGAGAGGTGAATGTCGAGTGGATGGAAAGAGGAGGGAAGAGAAAGGAGAGAAGGATGAAGAAATAGCCATGGGAGAAATGAACTGTACAATATCTTATTGTACAATTATTGCAGTGCACGGATTGTTGTGGATAAATAATGGTACCCGCGAGTACCTGACCCGATAAGATAAGCGAAGCGGGTGCTAGTTTGGTTCTGGGTCAGGCCGTGTGGCCGTGTTGGCTTTTAATAGGTCCGGTTCAAGGTCCTAATGTAGTACTCAAGCCCAATAAAATATGGTCAAGATGTCAAAAACTCAAAATGCGCTTCCATGATTCCATCATTAACGGCACGGGTCCTGAAATGGATTTTAACTAGCTTTTGATACGCACTTCGCGCGTGAGGCATTATTTTTCCAGTTAAACTGTAACTTTCTTTTTAATAGAATTAAAGCCAGATCAGATGACACCATTAATATGATATGTTCTAAAGATATTCTTAGAACAGAGAAATATTCATTTAAATTGCTAGTAACATGTTTAACCGTTAATTCGATAAAACTGTACCATTAAATGTTATTAATTATCATCGATAAATAATATGTTTAAAAAGAGTTGATTTTTTATTTTTTATTTTTTATTTTTTTTGCAAAACGTCATTAAAATAGTTTAGAAATAAATAACATGAGTCATATATAGGAGAATATTGTTAACATTGATATTTGGTAAAATGTTCAAATATTTTTTTTTTAACATATTTTTAATTATGGTTCAATATCATAAAATAATTTTGACCAATTATAGTACTACAAATATTATATTGGCATGATATTATGGATAAGTATGTTAAAAGTATATTTGTTGGTGTACACAAAAAAATTTCAATGAATTAAAATATTGATTACTTTTGAATAAATATATATATATTGTATAAACAATGGCCTACTATTTAGATTGAAACATAATTTTTAGAATATAAGGGCCCATAATGATAATATATACCAAGTAAAATGGAAAATAAAAGCAACACATATACATGGACAACGACGGTGAAAGCCACATAGGCTAGATATATTATGCGGATCATATAGAATTATTTACTTGACCCAGTATACAAAATGGTATGTGAATTGTCACAAAATATCCAAGATTGATGACGTCACAATGATATCACCAAGTTACCGTAGATAATAGCCCTCAAATTGTAGTATTGTTTGATGATTATCAACAGTAGGCCTGCTTTATTATATTATCAACATCCATAAATAAAAATGTTACCTAAAATATATTTGCTTATGATCATTCCTAAAACAATGCAATAAATTTCAAATCTATAAATTAAAACAAAATTATTACCAATACACCAACATAAATGATTATAAAATAATGTACAACATATAATTATCACAAATAATATATCTATATAGAATATTCTAACACAAAACACATTTTTTAAGAATAATATTTCGATTATAGACAAATATAGTCTTATAATATAATTATAATTTTATTAGACATGTTACAAATATAAACCAAAGTTTATTATAAACCGTTATGCATCTCAAAATATCCAAATAACCAATCTAAAAAATTATAAAAAAATTTACAAACTCTAATTATAAAAAAAATATATTATTGGATTTAGTAAAATTCGTAAGAATATATATCAAATTTAAATCCAAAAAATGATATAGAAAAAACTTCCAAACAACTAAACAAAACTAAAAGAATTCCCAAAAAAGTACAAAATAAAAAACTATATCACTTTATTTTTTGTAATAGAAAAATATGTTCGTATAACATCATTATAATTAACAATGGCTTTATTATAATGTATTAAAATTAATTTATAATAAATTATTTTGGATCTCAAAATATAAAGAAATGACATCAATTTACAAAAAATTAGAAAAAACATTAAATATAAAATTGAAAAAATACATCATTGAATTTTTTTGAAATTTTTGAAGAATATCCATAAAAGTTAATGCGACAATGATATTGGAAAGACTTGTAAACAAATAAAACAAAAGAGTTATAATGTATGAAAATTGCTCATTATTTAATCAAAGAAAGTAGAGGGGTTTCAAAAATTTATATATTAAATTACTCAATTATCCCATACGTTGCCTTCATCTCCTTCTTTTATTCTATTTTATGTATGTTCCATGATTAACTTTTTTGTGTTGCATGTAATATAAAGGATACTTGAATGAGGTTTGTCACATAGGATAAGATGGGATCTGCCTCAAATTATCTAAAAATCGTGCATATGGACTGCTACTTTTTTTTCTTATTTATTATTTATTCATTGCAGATTGTTTTGTATAGACTTTCATGTTGCAAGTTAAAATAAAATCTTATAACACACTCATTACACTAAAATATTATGCAAAATGGCCACAAAATATCAAAAAAGATACGGTAGAAAAGCCTCCTGAAATTGTAGTATCTTTTGATGTTTCTATCTTATTCTCAAAACTTTTCTTTTCTCGACCGTATTAAAGCATGATTTTACAACTTGTTTATTCTAACTTTTTACTTAAATAAAAAAACTGTTATCAAGGCTGTCAAGATAAAGTGTTAGCATTAAGTACTAACCCACTACGCAAATTAATAAACATGGAGTTTATTAATTAATTTTCCTATTTAACTATATTGAAGCAATCAGACGAAGTCATGCCAGAAAATGGGAACAGATGATGTTTGGGTTGGCGCATAAAGATTTGCAAAAGAGAAAAAAAAAAAAAAGTGCCGTCATGTAAATCGGCAATGCTTTTTTTTTTTTAAATCTGGATAATTTTCTTAAACCGTTTCTCCGATTAGATCCAATGCCCAAAAAGAAACGCAAATTGGTTATCTTTGTCGTATCTATCACCCAAATAGTCAGACGTCTCGAGACGCGCTCTGTCCTTTAGAAAAAAAAAAAAATCGACAAAATTTAAATTAAATATAAACGAGAAAAATCTTTAGAGCATTTCTTTTAAGTGTTATCCTAATTGCTTTATTTTTACATAATTTGTATATTATTTCTAATTTTCATGATTTATTACAACTAAAATAAGTACAAATTATATTACTATTATTCATATTATTTTTATATTTATTGCGTTTTATCATACAACATCAAATTTTTTTCTCAACTGAATAACTTTTCTTCTATCCTTGAATAAATTAATTTTTTTTTCTGAGTTTGAATTTTTTTTAGCAAAGTAAATAGAACTTCTGACACAGTTAACACAACTTGTCAAGTTGTCATGCCGTGCCAACGTGAGAAACTTTTTTTAACAAATTGATGGGCATCCTTTTTTTTTTTTTTTGAACAGAAGAATTCTAGCTTAAACCCTCTATATATCCTGCCCTCCTGAACCTAAATCGGATCTGAAACCATAACAGTAATTTCTCCCTTGCACTGTCCTATCGACTGTATCAACTATCAAGTGTTGCTTCTGTTTTCTTTCTTTTTGTTACTGTGTGAACAATGCTCACAAAGAAGAACATTGGATCGCTGACGGATGCAGACCTGAAGGGGAAGCGAGTGTTTGTAAGAGTCGATTTCAATGTGCCTTTGGATAAGAACCAGAACATCACTAATGATACATCAGTGCCTACGATCAAGTATTTGATGGATCATGGTGCCAAAGTGGTCCTGGCTAGTCATTTAGTGAGTCTCTCTCTCTCTGCCTGTCTTCCTTTTTGACTTTCTTTTTGCTATCCATTTGGTGATTGGCAGGTCTTTGTTTATTAGATCAAATTACAGTAATAAAACTTAGCTGGAATAATTATTAAGTTTTCAATTTGTACTAAATATATATAGTGAAGTAATGCAATGCAGCAAGTATTACTGCGCTGGGTGGTTCTTAATTTTATATATTGATAAACTTTTAGTCCTCAATAAGGAGAGAGAAAATTGCAGCTCCCGACTCTTTGCCTACTGGTTATTTTAAAAATTAATAAACTTTTAGTCCTCATACTCATAAGTTGATAGTTATTGCAATGTAAATGGGGGAAAATTCAATTATGTTAAAGTCTTGGCACCCAATAATGAATTCAGCTTTTCATGCACATGACCCTTTAATATGTCTGGGATAATTCACTACTTATTTTAGAATTATATACGTAGGTTGCATGTCAAGGATAATTACCACTTATTTTAGGTGAATTCTCCTTTTCGATCTTAAATATGGCAATTTAATTAAGGTCATGTCTTGGACAATTTATATTGATTTTAGTTTTGAATTAAGCATTTTGGGTTGCGTCTTACCAATTAGGTACTCCATTGGAGAAGATTTCTTACTAATCCAAGCCTGCTGTGGAATGATTATTAGAAATTTGATTTTAAGAAACAGGCAGTGAAGAGATAAGTTGAATTTGTGGATTTGCTAATTGATGGTTTCAGTCATGACTGCTGAAATAAATAGCTGTCTGCTACATGTAATTTCTTAATTGGTACTTAAAGTGAAACTCTTTATCTGGCTATAGCTCTACGTAATAATGTTCTGACTTTTGACAATCTTGGCAAGAGAAGTTGGACTGGCTAAGAGTGGATGATATTATTTAATAGAAGAATGCGTTTGGCTAAGAGTGGATTCGAGGTAGAAATAGGTCCCCACATCATCAATTCTGCATTTTTGTAAATTCCATTTCTGGATAGGTTGCCCAGCTGCTTTGTTGAACAGTTGAGGAGTGCTCAGGTTATTATTCTCCCTGCTGAGAACCAGGTGTGAGATCAAATCTGGCACCACTGATCCAGAGCCAAGACCAGAGGAAGGCATGAACAATACCACTGACTCAGCTGAGGGTTCTGCAGAAGGCTCTGTTGAGGATTTCCTTGAAGACTGATTTTGTGTGTTTCTAGGTTCTGGTAGTATGGCTTGGTTTCACTCAGTCTGACTTTGTTGTTCTTTCAGTTTAAACTATGGGTTCCTCAGTTTTGTCAACTAAGTTTCTGGTTTTAACTTGACATTTTCTGATTCTGAATCTTCATTGAGCAGCATTATGACATTCTTTTCACTTTCATGAGTTCAAATGCCTGATTGTAGAAAATGTGGGTTAAAATGGTGTAAATTTAAAATTTAAAACAGAGAAATTTTGAAAATTTTGAAAATAGTATTTCGTCAGAAAAATAATGTAACAAAGGAATCTCCTGAAAAAACAGAGAAAATTTAATCTAGTATGAAGTTGAGTGACACAAAAAATTATCTAGAACTAGCTTAAATTTTAACATTGCATCATATTAGTAATACTAAGTTTATCATGAGCATGGGACACAACGAGATTTATATTTAGTTTTATTAACTCATGCATTTACTGGTTACCATTATGGCTAAAGCCCCTACTCTCTGTCCCATTGTTTATGGTATCATTACCATTGGCGATAGCTCCCATTTGCTGCATTGGATCAGACAAACGCCCTGGCCGAGAAAAGCTACCTGAATTTCCTGAATTGGAAACTAATTTAATATGTGTATCAGTTAAACTATAAATAAGAACTTCCACATTTTTATATAGTAAATTAGAAGTTCTTTGGTTATGTGCTTACCCATCGTTCCATTCAAATCTGTGTAGTTATGACCATTCGGAAAAAGGTCTGCAATTACTGCACCATATCCGTTGGCATTATAGTTACCATTGTTTATAGCTCCCATTGGTTGCATTCCATTGGCCCGTTGAATTGACTGAGAAAAACAACCTGAATCACCTAAATTATTTGCAAACTAAGTTAATATCTGACTCGTTATTGTTAGCATCAAATGCACTCAGAGGCAGAAGCTCACCTAATGGGCCATAAGAAGCAGATTGGAGATTACCATTATGGCTTAAGCCCGTACTTTCTGTCCCATTGTTGATGGTATAATTACCATTGGCGATAGCTCCCATTTGCTGCATTAGATCAGACAAACGCCCTGGCCGAGAAAAGCTACCTGAATAGCCTGAATTGGAAACTAATTTTATATTTATCAGTTAAACTCTAAATAAGAACTTCCACATTTCGATATTAGTAAATAAGAAGTTCTTTGATTATATATGTGCTCACCCATCGTGCCATTCAAAGCTGAGTAGTCATTACCATTCGTAAAAGGGCCCGCAATTACTGCACTACTTCCATTGACATTATAATTACCGTTGTTTATAGCTCCCATCGGTTGCATTCCATTGGCCCGTTGAATTGACTGAGAAAAGCAACCTGAATCACGTAAATTAATTGCAAACTAAATTAATATCTAACTCATTATTGTTAGCATCAAGCGTACTCAGAGGCAGAAGCTCACCTAATGGGCCATAAGAAGCAGATTGGAGATTACCATTATGGCTTAACCCCATACATTCTGTCCCATTGTTGATGGTATAATTACCATTGGCGATAACTCCCGTTTGCTGCATTAGATCAGACAAATGCCCTGGCCGAGAAAAGCTACCTGAATAGCCTGAATTGGAAACTAATTTTATATGTATCAGTTAAACTCTAAATAAGAACTTCCGCATTTCGATATTATTGAATAGATTTTCTTTGATTATATATGTGCTCACCCATCGTGCCATTCAAAGCTGAGTAGTCATTACCATTAGTAAAAAGGCCCGCAATTACTGCACTACATCCGTTGACATTATAATTACCGTTGTTTATAGCTCCCATTGGTTGCATTCCATTGGCCCGTTGAATTGACTGAGAAAAGCAACCTGAATCACCTAAATTAATTGCAATTAATATCTATCTATTAATATCTGCATTAGAACTTCCACATTTCTATAATAGTAAATTATATCTAGGACGTACTTGTGTTAAGTTTTAAATTAATTTTGACTCTTTGACGAATTAACAGCGGAAAACAAATTAAATTATCTTGATCAAACACACCAACTTTGACTTTCACTTATTTAAGACTATAGGTTATACCAAATGACATGAACTCAGATACAAAAACATACAAGAAGAATTTGAACTTTGATTTATCTCTATGGAGTTGAAAAAGCATTCATCATAGTAATTAAAATATTTGGCAGGATTGCCCATTGGTTCCAGCTGAAGCTGTGCCCTATTCCAAAAAGTCTCAAATGCAGTAAGCCAGTAATGGAATGCAATGGATTGCTGTTAGCTCAAGTTAAAAATTGGCTGGAAGGTTCATATTTGGCCTTACAAGCTTAGTGCTCCACAGGCACCGGATAAAAAAAGAAAACTGGGATTTCTTTCTTTGGGGTGTGTTTGGATGAGCTAGGAATAAGGAAGGAAGAAGGATTCCGGGAGGAAAAATTAGGAAGAGTGGGAAGAGTGTTATTTCGGGAAGAAGAAATGTTGTTTGGATGGTGAGTAAGGAATAAGAAATGGAAGAGTTGAATTAAAATAATCATTTATCTTTTTTTTTTATCTATTTGTAGTTTATTCATTTGTCTTTTTTTTTATTGTTGTAGTTTATTTATTAATAATGCTAATAATTAGAATAATAAAACAAGAAACAATAATAATAATAATAATAATAGAAAATAATTAATAATATAATATTATAATAAAAATGAAAGATAAAAATAAAATAATCTCTCATTTTAATTTTTTCAAACCAATTTGTGTAATATTATTCTTTCCTTATTTATTTTTGATATTTGATATTTTAAAAAAATAATAATTATTTTATGTAACAGTAGTGACTGACGTATGGTAAACCAAGTCCTAAATTTGTCCGGTAAATAAAATAGGATCGTATATTACCGATATTTTCATAAATAAATCAAATCTGACAGAAAAATTTGTGGAAAAATTCTGTTTTGAAATTTGTAAATATTAAGTCTGAAATTTAGAATTTTTTTGTATGATTGCCACGAGAAATTGATAATGGAAAAGGCTTGATTTAATTTGATTAAGGAAATAGCTAATTTACAAAATTAGGCTATTTAATCAATTGCTACACCAATAGCCATAGAGATCTTGCCACAGAAAATCAGAAGGAGATTAATAAAAGAAAAGGACGAGTTTCTTTCGTCTCTTTCTCTTTGATCTGTCTGCCTCTTTCCTTCTCCTTCTTCTCTTCTTCTCGAGATGTGCTCTAGGCCATCTCTTCTCTGTCTCGCTGTTTCTCTGTGAGTGGTCGAATTGTGAGGCGCCGTAGTGATGCTTTCTGTCTCTTTGACACCTCCTGCTTCTTTCCCTGTGCTCGCACGGGAAGGCAGTCGCTCCTTCTCCTCTCTCGGTGGCGACTGTCAGAGGAGTAATGGAGGGGATACGTGGCACGCATGCACCCTCTCCACTGCATCTCTCTGTCCTGTATTCTTCCTCTTCCCTCTACTGTCAGGTAAGTCGGGTTTTCTATAAGTTAGGGTTTCAGAATTGGGAGGGGGGAGAGGGGAAAGTAGGAGGAGACAGGCGGATTGAGGTGGCGCTGGAGAACGGTAACATGCTCTCAATCTTAATTTGTGAATTTATAATATCAATTTTAGTAATTGATATCAATTTGATTTGGTTGCCGTGAGTGTTAGGTTTATGGAAGTTGCCTTGTTCTTGATTAGCTTGACGTTGATTCTAGCATTAGTCGTGCTCGAATTTCTGAGGAGATTCCTCAACGATCATAAACAAGATATATATATCTCTACTGTGGCTTGATTAATTTCGTATTTGATAGATAAGTTTGCTGTGGCTATGCTTAAGTCGATTTAGGGTTCTGAGTATGTGCTGTGCTGTGATTAATAGCTAATATTACTTGCTTATGTTGCGATCTATGCTCTGTGATGATATTGATAGCTATATTTGGTGCTGTGGTTAGCTAATCTTAGAACTGTGAAATGCTAATGGTGCTAGTGCTGTGTTTAACAGTAACTGTTATTGTTTATGATGTGATTTGTGAGTGATGGAGCAGGCTAATTGAACTTGATGTGATGTTAATTTCCTCATTGATTTTTACTGAGAATAGTTAGTCAAAGTGATAGGATGCTAATTTCATCATCTGTAGTGCTAACTGTTGTGATTTCATGACTGTCAAAGTGTATAAGGGTTGATACTTTAGTGTCTGGGGTTAATTGATAATAGAATGCTTATATTGTTACTAGTAGTGTGTTGGAATCCAGGGGGTGACATGCTGAGTTGCATATCTGTTATTGATTTGATTATAGGAAGCATGAATCAAAGGCATATAACTATTACTATGATAATATAGTTGATTTATATGATGTGCATAGAAGCATTTGAGTTTCATATAGATATATCTATGCATATACCTTGCAACAGGGCACTATAGTTGTATATATTTGAGTAATTATGTCATTTCAGGCACTGCATACTCATTCTTATACTATGATAATTTCTGTAAACAAATACTAGACAAATGGTCCAGTATATGCATATATGGTGCACAGTTTTGACTTCTATATGTATATACATATTTTGCATGATTGAACCATAGGTCTATGCATATAGTTACTGAGTATAGCAGAAACTAGTATCTGTGCATGATTCTAGTGTATGTTCACATATGAAAATTTGTTTATATACTTTTCATAACAGGAATAACATAATATTTAGGATTTTGGGGTTAGGAGACAGTGAATAATGATATATTGCATAGTTTCTATACTGTATACTTGCATGATTTTCTGACTGAAATACTTTCAAAATATGTTCTTATATATAGTATAAGCTATGACTTATATTTGATATATATAGGCTGATTAGTGTTCTGGAATTTATGGAACTTGGATACTTTGCATATTTTAAACTTATATGTCTTAGTCTAAGTATTTTATTACTGTACTTAGTTCTATCTGGTATAGATACATGTCTTCAATACATATAAACTCTGGTTATATATATATACTTTGCTAATAAAGGAATGGGTTTGTGCATACAGGAGGAATTGTGACTGATATGATATAGAAATGCATGTGTAATCACTGTAGTCAGTCTAAACTTATGCATTTGCATGTTTTAACCTATGTTCTTGTATGATCTTATTGTGAATTCTGTATGGAAGTTAGTTGTTTAGCTAACTAGAAATTTAGGAGGGATTTTGGATATATGACATGGCTCTGGAAATTATTTGGGGTATGGCTTTATTTTAAGAAAATATCATAATTTCAATATCAATGGGGAAAGATAGCTAGTATATATGGGTTCTGGAATTGTGATAAGTGTTATAACTTGGTGGTACTTAAGACTGGTACCATATTGGTACGGTTTGCGTTGATCAGGGATGATTTTGTAAAAGAAAGATTTGGTTTGGGCTTTTCTGTAAAAATTCTGAGGGCTAAATTGTAACATAAGATAGGTGGATAAAAGTTTAAGGGGATTAGATGTAAATTTTAAGGGCTTGTAATAATTCTGTGGACTTATATGCATAAAATTAGATGACTGACGGATCGGGTTGCTAACTGTAGGACTTCGGATCCGTTTTGGATCTCTGGCGGACCCGTTACGCATTGACCCAGTCAACTGGGTCAGGTTGACTGGGTTGCGCCTGTTCGCTATTTCGCTGTTTGTTCAGTTTCGATGTTTGTTCTGTTTCGTTGTGGGCTGTAGTTTGATTTCTGCTTTATGGGCCGAGAAAAAAAATAATAATAAGGCCTGTTGGCTGAGATGTATTGTGGGCTTAATTTTCAGAAATAATTTCAGATTATGATTTAGCTTTCGGATTTAGATAAAGCTAATGACGGATTTCTGTTAAACTAAACGACTTGGAAACAATGTACTTAGTTTAACTATCGATTGTGGGCTTTTTAGGAAAATGATGAAATTTAGTCTAACTTTCAAAAAGAACGGATACGTGGCAAATCATTCAGACTATCTGATCCCGCAAAAATAAACAAATAACTTCTGATTTATATTTTCTGTTATGTTTTAATTGAGTTTCCTAAATTTCTGTATGATATTTCGGTTATTTCTGATTATTGGTTCTCCATATTAGGAAATGTACAATTAAACATTAATACGGACGGTTAAAGAACTAATTACAAGTGTAACGACAATTAAAGGACTTGGAACCAAAACGTACAGTCCAGTTACCCATAAGTTACCAGACTTAGTTAATCTTGATTTACCAAACAGATTTAAGGAACCCGTTAAACATATAATAACGGTACTTGATCTGTAACTTATAAACATGAACGGATACTGAAGTGCCCCCGGACATCTGAATCAAGCAAGGTGCGGATACGTGGAATCTTTGTTAGAACTCGGATTTCGGTACATTTAAATTCATGCATTGCATGTCGATCATTCCTTGATAATGCATTTCCAATTACATGTAGTCAATAGGAACCCCTGAAATTATGAAAATGCATGTTGAACCAAATTGTTCGTTTGATCCAACTAAATAAATATATTCCGACATAGAATTCCGATTGTTGATCACTTGAGTAAGTCGGATTATATTAAAAGACTGGAATGGCTCCGTAAACTGACTTATTTGCATAAAGATCTTTTGTGATAGAGGAATTAGATTTGAATTAAATCGGACCATTCTTAATCAGTCTGCATAGCATAACTATGATAAGTATCGCTCTCCGGAGTATGGTTTGGCCACCTGCCCGGCCGGAATTATTAGCGCTTTTAATTACTGGAAATTCCCTCTGGAATCTAGACCTAGGGTTGGACCTATGGTGTGGGAAGAGTTCTTTCTGATTCTGTTGGGCCAAAAAAGAACTTGAGTGTATACTGAACTCTGTTGAAATTCTGTGATTAATGAGTTATCCTTGATTTAAATTGATGCATATTTCATGTTGCAGTATGCCTGTTATCGGACCGTTGCGGCTTGTGCCTACGGTACAAATCATTCTGATTTTTGATCAAATATGTTTTGAAAGTGATTTGAAAAATGATTATTGATTTCAAAAGTTATTTTAATAAAAGGGTATTAATTCCGATACCGGTTCGTACCAAGAATCCACGTACTGGAACTAAAACCCGCACTGAGATTAACTTCTCATCCGAATTTTTGTGTTGCCTCTTTTTGAGGGTTCCAGGAACGTAGAAATGGTGCCGAAGGTCCATAGCTACGGTTGAGTGTTCTTGTCTCCAGTTTTGTGTTCATATCCTGAGTCTGAATTGTAATGCTACTTTAACTCTGTATCTTGATGAACTTCCCCATGTTTTGGCGTATTTATATCTTGAGATTCCTCCTCCGAGTCCGCCGCGCGAGATGGAGGTCGAGCCTGAGTCCGAAGATCACTCCGCGGAAACTTAAACGCGGGGAGCGTTAGGGTGTGGTGGTTGTTGTTGTTGTGGTGTTGTTCTAGTGTTGAGAGCTTATGTTGGTGTCGGGTCTTGTCGGGGAAAACTTCATATTTTGTAATATAGTCAGTAGAACTTAATCGGGCTTGTGGTAATTGGCAGCAAGTGGTAAGCGGGATGGTTGTCAAATATGTCTTATATGTATATAGTGTGAGACGAGTGAACCAGTCTTAGGTTATAAATAAATAATAAACCTAAGCTTAAGTGTGTTTTATCTTTTCCAAGTGTGAAATAAAAACTTGTATAATATTCCGTGTGCAATAAAATAAGACTTGGTTTGTTCATCTGTGTGTTATGTAATTTTCTGGGCCGAAATCAAGAAAATGGAATAGTAAATTGAAAAAAAAATTTAACTGTCTGTCTGTAGCCTTACGAGAATGACTTGCCATTCTCATGGCGGAGAAGACGCCAGCATTCCAGGTCGGGGTGTGACAGTCGTCTCTGGGGTGGTATCAGAGCGATTACACAACATTCTGCAACTAAAGTAGCGTGGTAAGTCTGAAATCAGGGATAATGAGCAAAGTCGGGACAAGAACACTCAGAATTAGAATTGGTGAGAAAAATTGAAATTTGGAATCTAACTTAGTACTGTTAACTGTCTGTGAAGGTAAAGTAGAATGAGTCAAAGAAGAACGTGTCCATGAAGTCGGTCCCAAGTACCCACTGAACCTCCGGATCAAGAAGTGGATAGACTTTTAACGGCTTATGAGCGAGGACGAAGTATGGCTGTTAGAAATGGCCAGGGAAGACCTCGTGATAATGCCGAAGATGAGTTCCGGAAATAATTTGATTCCTTTGCTAGACTTGGACCACCATCTTTTAATGGAGACGGAGGATATCGAGCTGCTGAGAAATGGTTAGCAGCTGTTAAATCCCGTCTGGTGGTGTGTCGGGTCGCACCTGAAATGCAAGTAGAATTAGCTGCGCATTTTCTAACAAATGCTGCTAGATTCTGGTGGGATGGAGTTCGACAGAGTTATGATGGTGAAGCCGCTCGAATTCCATGGGAATGGTTTGAGGAGCAATTTGGAAATAGATTTCTCAGCACAATGCATAGGGAAGCAATGAGAGCCCAGTTTGTTAATCTCCGTCAAGCCCATCAGACTGTGGCAGAATATAATAACTTATTTCTGACTGGTGCTCAATATGCTCCCGATATTAGGGATGATGAATTTCGATTCAGACGACAATACTTGAATGGATTAAATTCAGATATAGCCGTGGTCGTTGATAATCCCAATGTGCAAGACATTCAAACAATTATGGATGCAGCGGAACAAGCTGAGTCGTATCAACAAAAGAAGGCTCAGTTTAAGCGGAACCAGGCTAAACGAGGACGGGGTTGGGGAGCCAATCGAGGACATAGACCTCCGCTACCTCAAAACCGATCTACTGCTACCCCATATGAGCGAGCTTGGTGCAGACAGTGTCAACTCCCACACGCTGAATCTCAATGTAGATACAAGAACCAATCTTATTTTCGGTGTGGAAGTCTGGACCACTGGGTCCGAAATTACCCAATGCCTGCGCCAACGACTCCACAGGCTAGCTTTACCCCTGGAGCTAGTTCATATCGGGGAGGAAGATCCTCTTCACCCGCTAGAGACAGAGGACGAGGATTCAATCGAGGAGGAAGGACAAACCCGACTACTGCGGTCCATGCAATAGAGACAACGGGAGAAGCAACTCAAGGATCGGATGTGGCGGCAGATGAAGGAACTGAGCAAGGTAGCCAAATGGAATCTGCAAACCTGCTGGCAGGTACGCTGCTTATATCTTACTGTCCCGCATATGCACTAGTAGACACTGGATGTAGTCATTCTATTATAGCTAGTGCTTTTGTTCAAATGTATGGTTGGGACATAGAAGTAACTGAGGATACCTTGAAAGTAGATACGCCTTTGGGACAAGCGACTCAAAAAGCGGCTTATTGTCGGAATTGAAAAATTAGAATAGCGGATAGGGAATTAGAAATCGATCTCATGGTAATGGATATAACGCCCTATGATATTCTGTTGGGTATTGATTGGTTAACGAGACATTCAGCCGTTATCAACTGCCCAAGAAAAGAAGTGCGATTTGAATTACCTAATTGCACTACAAGTGTTTTAGGGTGTAGAGAACCGAATGACTCAGTTCCCTATATCTCAGCCGTGGAAACCCGGCATCTGTTAGAAGCTGGATGCAAATCATATTTGATATCTATTCATAGTCTTGTGTCCAAATCGACAAAAAGTAAGGATATACCAGTTGTGTCAGATTACCCAGATGTTTTTCCAAATGAAATCCAGGGATTACCCCATTCACGAGAAATCGAATTTTCAATAGATTTAGAACCCGAAACATTGCCAATTTCAAAGGCTCCATACAGAATGGCGCCAGCTGAGCTTAAAGAATTGAAGATCCAATTAGATGATTTATTGAACAAAGGTTTTATTAGACCCAGTATATCACCTTGGGGAGCCCCAGTACTATTCGTAAGAAAGAAAGATGGAACTCTTCAGTTATGTATTGACTATCGAGATCTGAATAAAGTGACTATCAAAAATAAATATCCGCTTCCCCGGATTGATGATCTGTTCGACCAATTGCAAGGCTCGTCGGTCTATTCCAAGATTGATTTAAGGACGGGTTATCATCAATTGAGGATAAAGCCTGAAGATATTGAAAAGACTGCTTTTCGAAGCCGATATGGGCATTATGAGTATTTAGTAATGCCTTTTCGTTTAACTAATGCTCCGGCAGCTTTTATGGATTTAATGAATCGAGTTTTTCGAGATATGCTAGATGTTTGTGTGGTAGTATTTATCGATGACATTCTAGTATATTCTCGTAATCCAGAAGACCATGCCACACATTTAAAGATGGTGTTGGAACGACTCCGGGAACATAAACTTTATGCCAAATTGTCAAAATGCGATTTTTGGATGAATCAAATTTCTTTCTTGGGGCACACCATCTCACAAGATGGACTGGCAGTGGATCCAGAGAAAATCAAATCCATTTTGGAGTGGGCACCTCCTAAAAATGTTACAGAAGTAAGAAGTTTCTTGGGATTGACTGGTTATTATCGACGATTTGTACCCAATTATGCTAAGCTAGCTAGACCACTTACTCAATTACTCAAAAAGGATAATAGCTTTGCATGGGAAGAATCTCAGGAAAGAAGTTTCCAGGAATTGAAGGAAAGATTGGTTTCCGCTCCTATCTTGGTTATGCCAATAATGGGAAAAGATTATGTCGTCTACACGGATGCTTCTAAACTCGGATTGGGCTGTGTTTTAACTCAAGACGGACACGTAATAGCTTATGGATCTCGACAATTACGACCACATGAACAAAATTACCCAGCCCATGATTTGGAGCTAGCTGCGGTGATTTTTGCACTCAAGCTGTGGAGACACTATCTATATGGAGTGAAATGTAAAATCTACACGGATCACAAGAACCTCAAATACATATTTACTCAGAAGGAACTCAATCTTCGACAAAGACGATGGCTGGAATTAATCAAGGATTACGACTTGGATATACAATATTATGCTGGAAAAGCTAACGTAGTGGCAGACGCTCTAAGTCGAAAGAGCTATATAAATATGGCAAGTATCATGACAGTAGAACCGAAACTACTGGAAGAAATGCGACGCTGGGAGTTGGAGATCTCATTTTCTCCAGAAGTAACGGCATCTTTCGCTACTACAATTAAAGAAAAAGACAACCTTGAGGATTCCATGGAAATCGATGTTCCAATCATAAATGCCATTGAAATACAAGTTGATTTAGCACAGGAAATCAAGAGAGCACAAGAAAAATAAGTTGCATTTACAAAGTATTGGGAATATGCAAAGACCAAACCTGATTCTGTATTTTCCATTGATGAAATGGGAATACTAAGATTTCAAGATAGAGTATGTATTCCCAATCATTTAGAATTGAAGAAAAAGATTTTATCAGAAGCCCATGATTCCGGATATTCCATACATCCGGGAGAAGTCAAGATGTATCAAGATTTAAAGCGAAACTTCTGGTGGCCTCGTATGAAGCGAGAAGTGGCGAATTATGTACATCGATGTTATATTTGTCAGCAAGTCAAAGCAGATCGACAACGTCCTGCAGGATTGCTCCAATTACTTCAGCGACCTAAACATAAGTTTGAGTCAATTACTATGGATTTTATTTCGGGTTTACCCCGAGCACCTGGCAATTATGATTCTATTTGGGTGATCGTAGATCGACTAACGAAAGTTGCTCACTTTATTCCTTTGAGAATGGATTATTCTGGATCTGACCTAGCGGAGCTATTTCTGAAATTCGTGTTTAAATATCATGGATGCCCAAGAGAAATTATCTCGGATAGAGACACTAGATTCACTTCTAAATTCTGGACCAAATTTCAAAAGACTATGGGAACATATGTTACCTTTAGTACCGCCTATCATCCTCAAACTGATGGACAAACTGAACGAACCAACCAGACTCTTGAAGATATGCAGAGAGCATGTGTACTTAGCTTTGGAGGATCATGGATTCAATATCTACATTTGGCTGAGTTTGCCTATAACAATAGTTATCATGCCAGTTTGGGCATGCCTCCTTATGAAGCCTCATACAGAGAAGTGTGTAAGACTCCACTCTGGTGGAAACCCCAAGGATTAATTGATCCAACTGGACCTCAGTTGGTATCAGAATGTGCAGAGAAGACCCAATTAATACTTAAACGGTTGAGAGCTGCACAAGACCGATACAAAAAGTATGCGGATATGAAACGAAGGCATGTTCAATGCAATGTGGGAGATCAGGTGCTAATCAAAGTCTCCCCTATGAAGGGAGTTAAACGTTTTGGCATGACTGGAAAGCTGAGTCCCCGCTACATCGGACCTTTTGAAATCAAGGAAAGAGTCGGGGAGGTAGCATATAAATTGGAGCTACCTGATGAATTGTTACAGATACATCCCGTATTTAATGTGTCACAATTAAGGAAATATATTAAAGATCCTAGTCATCGATTGGATTTCACTAATCTCTGGATAGAACCTGATCTGACATATCAAGAAAAACCAATGAGAATACTGGATCGAAAAATACAACAACTGAGGACCAAGACAATACCTCTGGTACTGGTACAGTGGGGACGACATTCTAAACGAGAAGCAACTTGGGAACTTGAGGACACGATTCGAAAACAATATCCTGAATTATTCGGGTAAGCATCGTTCAGGGGACTGAACGATTATTTTAAGGGGGGTGGAATGTAACATTAGTGACTGACGTATGGTAAACCAAGTCTTGAATTTGTCCGGTAAATAAAATAGGATCGTATATTACCGATATTTTCATAAATAAATCAAATATGACAGAAAAATTTGTGGGAAAATTCTGTTTTGAAATTTGTAAATATTTAGTCTGAAATTTAGAATTTTTCTGTATGATTGCCACGAGAAATTGATAATGG
The DNA here is from genome assembly GCA_027725995.1 of Rhynchospora tenuis. Classification (NCBI taxonomy): domain Eukaryota; kingdom Viridiplantae; phylum Streptophyta; class Magnoliopsida; order Poales; family Cyperaceae; genus Rhynchospora; species Rhynchospora tenuis. Next base: position 195,700,951 of record CM050888.1, read on the forward strand.
GAAAGGCTTGATTTAATTTGATTAAGGAAATAGCTAGTTTACAAAATTAGGCTATTTAATCAATTGCTACACCAATAGCCACAGAAATCTTGCCACAAAAAATCAAAAGGAGATTAATAAAAGAAAAGGATGAGTTTCTTTCGTCTCTTTCTCTTTGATCTGTCCGCCTCTTTCCTTCTCCTTCTTCTCTTCTTCTCGAGATGTGCTCGAGGCCATCTCTTCTCTGTCTCGCTGTTCCTCTGTGAGTGGTCGAATTGTGAGGCGTCGTAGTGATGCCTTCTGTCTCTTTGACACCTCCTGCTTCTTTCCCTGTGCTCGCACGGGAAGGCAGTCGCTCCTTCTCCCCTCTCCACTGCATCTCTCTGTCCTATCTTCTTCCTCTTCCCTCTACTGTCAGGTAAGTCGGGTTTTCTATAAGTTAGGGTTTCGGAGTTGGGGGGGGGGGGGAAGTAGGAGGAGGAGACAGGCGAATTGAGGTGGCGCTGGAGAACGGTAACATAATCTCAATCTTAATTTGTGAATTTATAATATCAATTTTAGTAATTGATATCGATTTGGTTTGGTTGCCGTGAGTGTTAGGTTTATGGAAGTTGCCTTGTTCTTGATTAGCTTGACGTTGATTCTAGCATTAGTCGTGCTCGAATTTCTGAGGAGATTCCCCAACGATCATAAACAAGGTATATATATCTCTATTGTGGCTTGATTAATTTCGTATTTGATAGATAAGTTTGCTGTGGCTATGCTTAAGTCGATTTAGGGTTCTGAGTATGTGCTGTGCTGTGACTAATAGCTAATATTACTTGCTTATGTTGCGATCTATGCTCTGTGATGATATTGATAGCTCTTTTTGGTGCCGTGGTTAGCTAATCTTAGAACTGTGAAATGCTAATGGTGCTTGTGCTGTGTTTAACAGTAATTGTTATTGTTTATGATGTGATTTGTGAGTGATGGAGCAGGCTAATTGAACTTGATGTGATGTTAATTTCCTCACTGATTTTTACTGAGAATAGTTAGTCAAAGTGATAGGATGCTAATTTCATCATCTATAGTGCTAACTGTTGTGATTTCATGACTGTCAAAGTGTATAAGGGTTGATACTTTAGTGTCTGGGGTTAATTGATAATAGAATGCTTATATTGTTACTAGTAGTGTGTTGGAATCCAGGGGGTGACATGCTGAGTTGCATATCTGTTATTGATTTGATTATAGGAAGCATGAATCAAAGGCATATAACTATTACTACGATAACATTGTTGATTTATATGATGTGCATAGAAGCATTTGAGTTTCATATAGATATATCTATGCATATACCTTGCAACAGGGCACTATAGTTGTATATATTTGAGTAATTATGTCATTTCAGGCACTGTATACTCATTCTTATACTATGATAATTTCTGTAAACAAATACTAGACATATGGTCCAGTATATGCATATATGGTGCACAGTTTTGACTTCTATATGTATATACATATTTTGCATGATTGAACCATAGGTCTATGCATATAGTTACTGAGTATAGCAGAAACTAGTATCTGTGCATGATTCTAGTGTATGTTCACATATGAAAATTTGTTTATATACTTTTCATAACAGGAATAACATAATACTTAGGATTTTGGGGTTAGGAGACAGTGAATAATGATATATTGCATAGTTTCTATACTGTATACTTGCATGATTTTCTGACTGAAATACTTTCAAAATATGTTCTTATATATAGTATAAGCTATGACTTATATTTGATATATATAGGCTGATTAGTGTTATGGAATTTATGGAACTTGGATACTTTGCATATTTTAAACTTATATGTCTTAGTCTAAGTATTTTATTACTGTACTTAGTTCTATCTGGTATAGATACAAGTCTTCAATACATATAAACTCTAGTTATATATATATATACTTTGCTAATAAAGGAATGGGTTTGTGCATACAGGAGGAATTGTGACTGATATGATATAGAAATGCATGTGTAATCACTGTAGTCAGTCTAAACTTATGCATTTGCATGTTTTAACCTATGTTCTTGTATGATCTTATTGTGAATTCTGTATGGAAGTTAGTTGTTTAGCTAACTAGAAATTTAGGAGGGATTTTGGATATATGACATGGCTCTGGAAATTATTTGGGGTATGACTTTATTTTAAGGAAATATCATAATTTCAATATCAATGGGGAAAGATAGCTAGTATATATGGGTTCTGGAATTGTGATAAGTGTTATAACTTGGTGGTACTTAAGACTGGTACCATACTGGTACGGTTTGCGTTGATCAGGGATGATTGTGTAAAAGAAAGATTTGGTTTGGGCTTTTCTGTAAAAATTCTGAGGGCTAAATTGTAACATAAGATAGGTAGATAAAAGTTTAAGGGGGGTTAGATATAAATTTTAAGGGCTTGTAATAATTCTGTGGATTTATATGCATAAAATTAGATGACTGACGGATCGGGTTGCTAACTGTAGGACTTCGGATCCGTTTTGGATCTCTGGCGGACCCGTTACGCATTGACCCAGTCAACTGGGTCAGGTTGACTGGGTTGCGCCTATTCGCTGTTTCGTTGTTTGTTCTGTTTCGATGTTTGTTCTGTTTCGTTGTGGGCTGTGGTTTGATTTCTGCTTTATGGGCCGAGAAAAAAAAATAATAAGGCCTGATGGCCGAGATGTATTGTGGGCTTAATTTTCGGAAATAATTTCGGATTATGATTTAGCTTTTGGATTTAGATAAAGCTAATGACAGATTTCTGTTAAACTAAACAACTTGGAAACAATGTACTTAGTTTAACTATCGATTATGGGCTTTTTAGGGAAATGATGAAATTTAATCTGACTTTCAAAAAGAACGGATACGTGACAAATCATTCAGACTATCAAATCCTGCAAAAATAAACAAATAACTTCTGATTTATATTTTCTGTTATGTTTTAATTGAGTTTCCTAAATTTCTGTATGATATTTCTATTATTTCTGATTATTGGTTCTCCATATTAGGAAACGTACAATTAAACATTAATACGGACGGTTAAAGAACTAATTACAAGTGTAACGACAATTAAAGGACTTGGAACCAAAACGAACAGTCCAGTTACCCATAAGTTACCAGACTTAGTTAATCGTGATTTACCAAACAGATTTAAGGAACCCGTTAAACATATTGTTGGAGTTATGTCCTAGAAGCCAATCATTATGGCTACTTCTATGGTATATGTTATTGATGATATTTTATCATTTGTTCCTTGATTTATTTATTGATAGATCATTCAGGTTGAGGATCTGAATTGTAGATCTCTATAATTCATTTGTTCATAAATGACAATAATAAATCTAAAGATGTCCATAATCTTGATAATTAACAAGGAGCATTAATTATCAAATAAGATTAGTATGCAAGTTAAGCGATGATTAAGTTCTACAAATCATAGGTAAGGAGTTACCAACTTAATTGCATATGTATATGTTGTGGAACATAGTACAGGACTTGACCCAAATGAAATAAACATATGGATTGTGTTATGTGTCATTGTTTATTTCATATGTTGTTGATTCTAAGTTTGAGATGCTCAGCTTTTCCACATGAGGATAGGTTCTATAAATATCGTCTAACGTTGATTCCTGATAAAGGCTGCTATACGGACTTTATTTATGTTCTCTTGAATTGTGCGGGGAAAAGTTGTTCATCAAGAAAATCGTATGTCCCTCATTAGTTTACCTAGTGAGTGATGATATCTGTTTGGGCCCCTTGATGGAGATGGATTGTTTGCTAGCAACTTGTACAATCATCTCTATATCAAGAAATGTATAATCTGCAAGAGTGACACATTCCTATCTTGGATTATATAAGGATATCATGTGACATAAGAATCAAACAAGGAAATACTTTTATTTCTTATGCAGGATTGAGATATTGTAGCTGTACACTATTTATGCGAATTGGGAATCATAACGTGTTACTAGATACCGCTTATGATTAATGGAAATAAATAACGATTTATTCTCCATGGCCAACGTAGCATAAATCCTCAAAAAGGTCACACAAATGGAACCTGAACCACATGTGCATTATTTATTTGTATTGGAGAATACAAAACATGATGGGTTGATTAATTAATTATATACTGTTATGAACCGCTATAATTAATTATATCAAGAAGATCATGTTAGAATAAATTAATGCATAAACCAACCTATTGTTAATTATCATCAATTTGATAATTAAATAGTCTCAACTATATTTAATATAATTGTTAGAATTATATTGAATATATAGGCTTTAAATTGCTAAGTCTAATTAAGCCCAAAATAACAAGCAATTAATAGGCCCATTACTTAATTGAATTAGTGAGCCTATAAGAGATGAATTCACCATTTGGTGAATTGGGCCTATAGCCCATATAGGAGGCGCCTAGGGTGAATGGCATGAATGTAATTTGGTTGAAGTTTGGAAGAGGAATGAGAGCTCTATAAATAGACCCCAAGGGGTGTCCTCTCATCCAACTTTCTCTCTCCTCTCTTCCCTCCTACCCTAGCCGCCACCTTCCTCCTCCTTGGAGATTTTCGAAATCTCCATTAGAGGAGCTCTCATCCATTGTTTGTTAGGGCCCATGTGTTGGGATTAGCCACATAATTAAGGTGTTAATTGTGATTAAGTGTTGGTTGCTCTAAAAGCTTGCTAGCACAAGCTTTTGAGAAGTGGTGAAGCTTCTTGGTGGATTAGAGGAAGGAGAAGAAGGCGCGGAGTGCACCCCATCGATTCCCACGCCTTGGACAACCTCACAAGAACGATTTGTGAGAGGTATTACATCCTCCTTTTTCTCTCTTGTTATTTGGTGCCGATTCGGTGTTTTGCACTAGGTCCTTTGCATGATTGTGTGTTTCTTTGTTCTAATGGTAGAATAAATGAATTTATGACACTTTCTAACAGTGGTATCAGAGCTCATGGCTGTGCTTACTGTTTTGGCACCTAATTAAGTGAGAATTCGTAATTAATTAAGTTAATTAGTGATGTGCATGCTTGCTGGCCCTGGAAAGGTTGTTTTCTGTCTTGTTGCTTGTTTTTCGTGGTGTAAAGCTCTCTGAAATTTTTTCCTTCTATTGGAGGTTGTAGCCCTTTGAGTTGTGGTTGTTTTCCCACTGGAATCATTGAAATTCGATGTAAAATGAATTTTTAGTGATTTAAACGGTAACGGTGCGCAGATCTGTTATTCTGCTGCACAGTTCTGTTGTTGTGGTTGGTAACAAATAAGTTTGTATACAAAGTACCTGTATCTTTTAGATAGGATTAATCTAAACTTGATGCTCTTTCTGGATATGTAAATTTTGTTGCATATTTCGGATATTAAGTGGGCGTTCAAGGATGAAAAGTGATGAAGTTGTCAGATCTGTTTTTTCAAACAAACCGATTGTTTTGAAAAACTGTACTTATTGAGAAACTTTTATGGAAAAGTGTTGAAATGAAAATGTTCTCCTTTAAGTCTGGAATCTGTGAAAATTAATTTCATAGATTTTCATTGATATTTGATACCTCAACCGAGTGAAACCTTTTTGGTCGACGGTCTGTTCCAGAACAGGATACCTTGCTTAAATGCTTGTTATCTCGTTGATCTTGAATATAACTTGTGGATTTTCTTTTCATGGAATGGTAGCCTATTGTATGTAGTATTTTTCTATGTAAATTGTTTGCTGGAAAAATATCAAGGGGATGATCATACAGATCAAAAGGTTGAGACCCATAACAGAATTTTCTCTAACGGTGCTTCGCGCACAATCTGAGGATTTGTCTTTTTTGGTTCTCCCTGATGGTAATTGATCTCTCCTTGAGATTTTTACAGGTAATCACAATCTTTGTAAGGAGTTTTTTGGATTTATTTCGGATTTTTTGGAGACCGAATTATTTTGAATTTTTTCGGGCCCCGAATTTCGTATTTTAATTAGTTAAAATAATTTCTAATTAATCAATTTGATGAAAGGTTAATTAGAAGACTCCTTAAATACCCTCCTTTCTGTTTTGATGGTTGGATTTAATTTAAAAGGGCTTAAACAATTAGTTGTTAAAGTTAAGCCTTCTTTACATTCGAAAAACTTAAGCAACAAGTATGCACAAAGATTCTAATTAATGAAATTAATTAAAAGCAAGTGGATCATGTATATTGTATATGTGCTAACTTTGTTTTGTAGGAGGATGTGGGTTTGATATGGCTCAAGATGTCAATGCCTTGTGTGTTGTAAAATGTTGTGAATGCATGTGATTGCTTGTAAAGTGGCCTAAGGTGCCTTGATAATTAATTGGTTAATTTTGATGTAACTTGTGAGGCTTGCATGCCCCTAAGGCCTAGGCGGGGTTTTAGGAATTTTATCACATGTATTTATTTCTCTTAATTATTAGATAGGATCTTAGTAATTAGTGGGAGGGCTTTGATTAGATTAGTCTCGTTACATGGAGATGCGACGAAGATTAATGCAAGCGGGAGCCATACAAACCCACGACAATGTTTGAGATGTGTTTGATTATGTGATTGTTTGAGAATGCCTTGAATTGTCATAGGTAGGTATGGGTGTATGCTTACACGACCACCAAACAAGAGTCACATAAATTGTTTTGTCCCAATTTCGATTAAGTTAATTCGTCCTCCTTCTCTCTATCCCCTTCAAGACAATTGATTGTTTATTGATGCATTCCGCCGACGCGGACATCGTACTCCATCATTGTAGTCGGGGTGTAAATCGGATTTGCAAGGAGCAAATAGAGAGAAGTTACTTTTCAATGGATCCTAATCAGATTGGACATTGGGACGAAGTTCGCGATGCGAACCAAGGATCATAAAGTTGTATGATCGGTTAAAGAGAACCTACCCTATATTAGTTGGCTTGATGTTGTGCCGACGCCATCATCATTTCAACGAAAGTAGGGGACTTGGAAATCCATTACATTTAGGGACATTAATTTAATGTAGTGGAAGTTTTACTTTATGGAAGTTAAAACAAAAAGCATAAACTAAATGACCTTAAATTTTGATATTGTTGTAGATGTCTTCTCCGTCTTTTACGCTACGTTCTCTTCTTGAAAAAGAGAAGCTTGCCTTCAATGGTGCCAATTTTTTGGATTGGCACCGCAACTTTAGGCTTGCCCTTAGGTTTGAAAAGAAGGAGTATCTCTTAACCACTCCCTTGCCTCCTCTTCCTGAAGAGAAGGCTCCTAAAGAGGACCATGATAACTATGAAAAGCATCACGGTGACGACATAGAGATGTCGGTCTTGATTGTTGCAGTCATGGACAATGAGCTCCAAAAGGAGTACATTGATAGTGGTCTTGGAGTGTTTGAAATCATCTCTCGTCTCTCAAGGACATTTAAGACCAAAGCTCGCACCGAAAGGGGCAAACTCATCAAAGCCGTCGCCAACACTCGTTTGGCGGAGGGTCATGAAGTTGGTCCACACGTCATGAGGATGGCGGGGTTGTTTCGGCAGCTTGAAAGCCTTGACACGCCCTTCCCACCGGAGGCTGTCCAAGACTTTATTCTCAACTCTCTTCCTCAAAGTTACTCGGGGTTCATTGTGAACTACCGCATGAATGGCATGGAGAAAAGTTTGGAGGATCTCCAAAACATGCTCATGGAAACTGAGGAGAGTCTCAAGAAAGAGAAAGGGTCTAAGGATGTTCTTGCTGTGAATGACAAGGGAAGGAAGATCAAGAAGAAAGCCCGAAGAAACAAGAGAGGCAAAGACCCGGTGACGCCCCAAGGCTCGTCCAAGGGAGCTCCCGTGGGTTCAAGGAAGAAGAAGAACCCGGCCACTTTCGATACCGTGTGCTACTATTGTAGTGACAAGGGCCATTGGAAGAGGAACTGCCCCAAGTACCTTGCTGATAAGAAGGCTGGAACCGTCCGTCCTTCTACTTCAGGTATATTTGTCATTGAAACCCTTCTCGCTACCTCAAGCAATGACTGGATATTTGATACTGGTTCATGTGCTCACATTTGTCGAAATGTGCAGGCACTAAAGAGTAGGAGGCGGCTCGAGAGAGGCGAAGTTCAACTCCGCGTCGGTAACGGCACGTGCATATCCGCTATGGCCGTTGGGAACGTGGAATTATCTTTGCCTTCTGGTTTTGTGTTGGAACTCAAGAATGTTTATGTAGTTCCATGTATCACTCGAAACATTATCTCTATCTCATGTTTAGACTTGGATGGTTTTGATGTTGTAATAAAGAACAAGTGTTTGACTTTGTTTCGTGATGAAGTTCGTTATTGTGTTGCGCATTTATCGAATGGTCTTTATATGCTTGATAGTAATGAACTTATTTTGAGTGTTGAGAATGAAAATAGGAAATGTAAGATTTCTCAAGAGAATGCAACTTTGATGTGGCATTGCCGCTTAGGTCACATCAATGAGAAGCGCATCAAGAGATTACAAACCGTTGGTCTCTTGGATCAATTTGCTTTCGAGCCAATTGACAAACGCGAGTCTTGTTTGATGGGAAAGATGACCAAAGCGCCTTTTCCCAATAAAGGGACAAGGGCAAATGGCTTATTGGACCTTGTACATAAAGATGTATGTGGACCTATGAGCATTTGTGCACGTGGTGGTTACTCATACTTTATCACTTTCACCGATGATCATAGTAGATACGGGTATATCTACTTGATGCGGCACAAGTCCGAATCCTTTGACAAGTTCAAAGAGTTCAAGAATGAAGTTGAAAACCAACTTGGTCGAAAGATTAAAGTTTTACGTTCCGATCGTGGAGGAGAGTACTTGAGTCATGAGTTTGGTGATTATCTAAAGGAGTGTGGAATAGTTTCACAACTCACTCCGCCGGGAACACCACAATGGAATGGTGTATCCGAAAGGAGGAATCGAACTTTGCTAGACATGGTTCGATCGATGATGAGCCAAACCGATTTGCCTAAATCGTTTTGGGGTTATGCATTAGAGATCGCAGCTTTTACACTAAACCGTGTTCCGTCTAAGTCCGTTGAGAAAACACCTTATGAGATTTGGTTTGGTAAGAAACCAAGCATGATGTTTCTCAAGATTTGGGGTTGTGAAGCTTATGTGAAAAAGCTAGTGAGCGATAAACTTGGACCCAAATCGGACAAGTGTCATTTCGTAGGATACCCTAAGGAAACAAAGGGATACTACTTCTACAACCGTGTCGAGAACAAGATAGTTGTTGCTCGTCATGCCGAGTTCTTGGAGAAGGATTTTCTCGCAAGAAGAAGTAGTGGGAGTAATGTGGTTATTGAAGAAATTCAAGAACCACCACAAGACATGCCTCAAGTAGGTAATGTAGTTATTCCCAATGAGGTTCCAAATGAGGTTGTAGCCGAACCCGTTCCACAAGTCGTTGTGGAAGAGGTTCAAGAGAATGCTCCCTCAAATGAGGACTCGAACATATCACGAGTCGATTATGTTCAAGAAACTCAAAGTTTCGAGGATCAAGAACCAACTCCACAAACCGTTGTGGAACAAGTTCAAGAACCTCAAGAACCTCAAGCACCCATTCTACGAAGGTCAACAAGGGAAAGTCGTCCACCCGAAAGGTACTTGGGTTTGCACGATGTCCTCGTCATTGCGAATGACGAACCTTTGACCATTAATGACATGATGAAGAAATCTGACTCCAAGGAATGGCTCAAAGCCATGGAATCCGAAATGCAATCCATGTATGACAACAAGGTTTGGACCTTGGTTGACCTTCCCAACGGAGTAAAACCCGTTGAGAACAAGTGGATCTTTAAAAGAAAGGTCGACATGGATGGCAACTTGACCATTTACAAGGCACGACTTGTAGCGAAAGGTTACAAGCAAATTCATGGTATTGACTATGAAGAAACCTTCTCGCCCGTCGTCATGTTCAAGTCAATTCGGATCTTGTTAGCAATTGCCGCATTCTATGACTATGAGATATGGCAAATGGATGTCAAAACCGCCTTCCTAAATGGAAATTTGGAAGAGGATGTGTACATGACACAACCCGAGTGTTTTGTGGATCCTAAAAATGCTAACAAGGTATGCAAGCTTCAAAGGTCCATTTATGGATTGAAGCAAGCATCGAGGAGTTGGAACAAGCGCTTTGATGAAGAGGTCAAGAAGTTGAACTTCATTCAAAGCGAAAAGGAACCTTGTGCTTACAAAATGATTAGTGGAAGCGTGGTCGTATTTCTTGTTCTATATGTTGATGATATACTCTTGATCGGGAATGATATTCCCGAATTGAATGATGTCAAGGATTCATTGAAGAAAGTGTTCTCAATGAAAGACTTGGGCGAAGCCGCCTACATCCTAGGAATCAAAATCTATAGAGATAGATCTAGGAGGTTGTTAGGCTTGAGCCAAGATGCATATATTGGCAAGGTGTTGGAAAAACACAAAATGGCTAGTTCCAAGAAGGGTTACTTGCCTATGTCACATGGTATATTCTTGAGCAAGACTCAATGTCCGACGGAAGATGCAGATAGGAAATTCATGAACAAGTTTCAATATCCATCTGTGGTCGGATCAATCATGTATGCCATGCTATGCACTCGCCCCGATGTGGCACATCCGATTAGTGTGACTAGTCGATACCAAGCTAACCCTGGTATGCCACACTGGACTGCAGTCAAGAATATCCTCAAGTATTTGAAGAGAACACAAGATAGTATCCTCGTGTACGGTGGAGACCAAGAGCTTGTTGTAAGTGATTACACCGATGCTAGTTTCCAAACCGATCGAGATGATGCTAAGTCACAGTCCGGCTATGTATCCCTGCTCAATGGTGGTGCCGTAAGTTGGAAAAGTTCCAAGCAAGAAACTACGGCCGATTCTGTCACCGAAGCGGAATACTTAGCGGCTAGTGAAGCAGCGAAAGAAGGCGTTTGGATCAAGGAGTTCTTGACCGAGCTAGAGGTGGTTCCAAGCATCTCAAGTCCAGTGGATCTCTACTGCGACAACACGGGAGCCATAGCTCAGTCCAAAGAGCCTAGGTCTCACCAAAAAACCAAGCACATTCTACGACGATTCCATCTTATCCGTCAGTTTGTGAATGACGGGTGGATCAAGGTCAAGAAGGTGGACGGCGCCGCGAACACAGCGGATCCTCTGACAAAGTCTTTGTCTCGAGCCGCACATGAGTTGCATGTTGCATCCATGGGGATTAGGCGTATGCCTGAGTGGCTTTGAGTTGTATCTTTTACTTTGAGGCTTTAGTATGAGACATGTATATTTTGGATATTACATTGAGTACTATGCACTTGCTAGAAGTCATTGTTGATTGACTCTAGGCCAAGTGGGAGATTGTTGGAGTTATGTCCTAGAAGCCAATCATTATGGCTACTTCTATGGTATATGTTATTGATGATATTTTATCATTTGTTCCTTGATTTATTTATTGATAGATCATTCAGGTTGAGGATCTGAATTGTAGATCTCTATAATTCATTTGTTCATAAATGACAATAATAAATCTAAAGATGTCCATAATCTTGATAATTAACAAGGAGCATTAATTATCAAATAAGATTAGTATGCAAGTTAAGCGATGATTAAGTTCTACAAATCATAGGTAAGGAGTTACCAACTTAATTGCATATGTATATGTTGTGGAACATAGTACAGGACTTGACCCAAATGAAATAAACATATGGATTGTGTTATGTGTCATTGTTTATTTCATATGTTGTTGATTCTAAGTTTGAGATGCTTAGCTTTTCCACATGAGGATAGGTTCTATAAATATCGTCTAACGTTGATTCCTGATAAAGGCTGCTATACGGACTTTATTTATGTTCTCTTGAATTGTGCGGGGAAAAGTTGTTCATCAAGAAAATCGTATGTCCCTCATTAGTTTACCTAGTGAGTGATGATATCTGTTTGGGCCCCTTGATGGAGATGGATTGTTTGCTAGCAACTTGTACAATCATCTCTATATCAAGAAATGTATAATCTGCAAGAGTGACACATTCCTATCTTGGATTATACAAGGATATCATGTGACATAAGAATCAAACAAGGAAATACTTTTATTTCTTATGCCGGATTGAGATATTGTAGCTGTACACTATTTATGCGAATTGGGAATCATAACGTGTTGCTAGATACCGCTTATGATTAATGGAAATAAATAACGATTTATTCTCCATGGCCAACGTAGCATAAATCCTCAAAAAGGTCACACAAATGGAACCTGAACCACATGTGCATTATTTATTTGTATTGGAGAATACAAAACATGATGGGTTGATTAATTAATTATATACTGTTATGAACCGCTATAATTAATTATATCAAGAAGATCATGTTAGAATAAATTAATGCATAAACCAACCTATTGTTAATTATCATCAATTTGATAATTAAATAGTCTCAACTATATTTAATATAATTGTTAGAATTATATTGAATATATAGGCTTTAAATTGCTAAGTCTAATTAAGCCCAAAATAACAAGCAATTAATAGGCCCATTACTTAATTGAATTAGTGAGCCTATAAGAGATGAATTCACCATTTGGTGAATTGGGCCTATAGCCCATATAGGAGGCGCCTAGGGTGAATGGCATGAATGTAATTTAGTTGAAGTTTGGAAGAGGAATGAGAGCTCTATAAATAGATCCCAAGGGGTGGCCTCTCATCCAACTTTCTCTCTCCTTTCTTCCCTCTTACCCTAGCCGCCACCTTCCTCCTCCTTGGAGATTTTCGAAATCTCCATTAGAGGAGCTCTCATCATTGTTTGTTAGGGCCCATGTGTTGGGATTAGCCACATAATTAAGGTGTTAATTGTGATTAAATGTTGGTTGCTCTAAAAGCTTGCTAGCACAAGCTTTTGAGAAGTGGTGAAGCTTTTTGGTGGATTAGAGGAAGGAGAAGAAGGCGCGAAGTGCACCCCATCGATTCCCACGCCTTGGACAACCTCACAAGAACGATTTGTGAGAGGTATTACATCCTCCTCTTTCTCTCTTGTTATTTGGTGCCGATTCGGTGTTTTGCACTAGGTCCTTTGCATGATTGTGTGTTTCTTTGTTCTAATGGTAGAATAAATGAATTTATGACACTTTCTAACACATATAATAACGGTACTTGATCTGTAACTTGTAAACATGAACGGATACTGAAGTGCCCCCGGACATCTGAATCAAGCAAGGTGCGGATACGTAGAATCTTTGTTAGAACTCGGATTTTGGTACATTTAAATTCATGCATTGCATGTCGATCATTCCTTGATAATGCATTTCCAATTACATGTAGTCAATAGGAACCCCTGAAATTATGAAAATGCATGTTGAACCAAATTGTTCGTTTGATCCAACTAAATAAATATATTCCGACATAGAATTCCGATTGTTGATCACTTGAGTAAGTCGGATTATATTAAAAGACTGGAATGGCTCCGTAAACTGACTTATTTGCATAAAGATCCTTTGTGATAGAGGAATTGGATTTGAATTAAATCGGACCATTCTTAATCAGTCTGCATAGCATAACTATGATAAGTATCGCTCTCCGGAGTATGATTTGGCCACCTGCCCGGCCGGAATTATTAGCGCTTTTAATTACTGGAAATTTCCTCTGGAATCTGGACCTAGGGTTGGACCTATGGTGTGGGAAGAGTTCTTTCTGATTCTGTTGGGCCGAAAAAGAACTTGAGTGTATACTGAACTCTGTTGAAATTCTGTGATTAATGAGTTATGCTTGATTTGAATTGATGCATATTTCATGTTGTAGTATGCCTGTCATCGGACCGTTGCGGCTTGTGCCTACGGTACAAATCATTCTGATTTTTGATCAAATATGTTTTGAAAGTGATTTGAAAAATGATTATTGATTTCAAAAGTTATTTTAATAAAAGGGTATTAATTCCGATACCGGTTCGTACCAAGAATCCACGTACTGAAACTAAAACCCGCACTGAGATTAACTTCTCATCCGAATTTTTATGTTGCCTCTTTCTGAGGGTTCCAGGAACGTAGAAATGGTGCTAGGCGAAGGTCCATAGCTACGGTTGAGTGCTCTTGTCTCCAGTTTTGTGTTCATATCCCGAGTCTGAATTGTAATGCTACTTTAGCTCTGTATCTTGATGAACTTCCCCATGTTTTGGCGTATTTATATCTTGAGATTCCTCCTCCGAGTCCGCCGCGCGAGATGGAGGTCGAGCCTGAGTCCGAAGATCACTCCGCTGAAGCGTAAACGCGGGGAGCGTTAGGGTGTGGTGGTTGTTGTTGTTGTTGTGTTGTTCTAGTGTTGAGAGCTTATGTTGGTGTCGGATCTTGTCGGGGAAAACTTCATATTTTGTAATATAGTCAGTAGAACTTAATCGGGCTTGTGGTAATTGGCAGCAAGTGGTAAGCGGGGTGGTTGTCAAATATGTCTTATATGTATATAGTGTGAGACGAGTGAACCAATCTTAGGTTATAAATAAATAATAAGCCTAAGCTTAAGTGTGTTTTATCTTTTCCAAGTGTGAAATAAAAACTTGTATAATATTCCGTGTGCAATAAAATAAGACTTGGTTTGTTCATCTGTGTGTTATGTAATTTTCTGGGCCGAAATCAAGAAAATGGAATAGTAAATTGAAAAAAAATAATTTAACTGCCTGTCTGTAGCCTTACGAGAATGACTTGTCATTCTCGTGGCGGAGAAGACGTCAGCATTCCAGATCGGGGTGTGACATTTTAATACTAATAATAATAATATATTAATAATAATAAGAATATTATAATTACATTTAAAAATAATTAATTTTGTAATATTATAAAAGGTAGTTATTATTTAATAATAAAATAAGAAATAATAAGAATATTATAATAATATATAAAATAATTAATATTATAATATTGTTATTATAATAAAATAATCAATAATAATATTATAATAAAATTTATTAAAATAATTATTTATTTTATTTTTCAAGAAATTTGAGATTTTATTTTTATTTATTTATTTTAGTATTTAATATTGCATAATAATGACGATAAATTTTATAATAAAAAATTAAATTAATATTTAATAATAATATTACAATATTATAATAAAATTGCACCCGATAAATTTGTTTATTAATAAAAAATCCATTGATGTCCTTTCAAAATTTGTAATAATAATCATATGGAATTTATGTCATTAATATTTAATAATAAAAATTATTATTATTGCTAGTCAAATAAAAATCGATATTACTTTTGAAGGTATTGACGTTCAACTTTTTTTTTTAATACAAAACAATTGCGCACAAAAAGGTAATACTGTGTCTCCTTATTTAATTGATGTTTTCTCTCTCAATCACGTGGTTTGTAAGAAATAATAATATTTTATCAGAGATCTTCTTCCCATCTTCTTATTCCAGGGGTGGAGTCGGAAGAAGCTCTTCCAGGAATATGAGCTTCTTCTCAGCTCTTCCTGGATTGTTTGGATCACAAATTTCTTCCGGAAGAAGCTTCTTCCAGGAAGAAGCCTTATTCCTTTGCATCCAAACACAGCCTTTGTATCTTTTGTTTCAGCTTAGGCTCCCAGATCCTTGAACATAAGGGTCTACCTCGACACAAATCTCTCTTGGGCCATATGGAAAGAGAGAAACGCAAGAATGCATCCATATATGCTTGCGAACAAAACATCACACACAAGCAGAAACATAAATGCATAAGATGTTAGCTTCTAGAGCTTACCTTGTGTGAATGTTGCAAAAGTGGGCTGATTATTAGTTAGAGTCATTTCATGGCGTTCAGGCATTTCTTCAATATCCTGCAGTGTTGCAGAAGTGTTGACTTAACATGAAGAACATTAAACTTACTATAGACTGAGAGTTTGAGCCAATGAAATCTCACTC
Source organism: Rhynchospora tenuis (assembly GCA_027725995.1). NCBI lineage: Eukaryota > Viridiplantae > Streptophyta > Magnoliopsida > Poales > Cyperaceae > Rhynchospora > Rhynchospora tenuis. The sequence continues at coordinate 195,716,755 of CM050888.1, forward strand.
TAATGGGCCTTTGATTGGATGCAGTGTCCAACCCGAACAGAGCTGGTATCATAGTTGACTGTGATCCAGATGCTGCTTCAGCTTGTTTGTCAGAGTTTGTTGGTTGGGTACGTTTTGCACGCATCATCATGCACACAACCTTGTTTCGAAATAAAACAAAACACATGAAGAATATACTAAACTTTAATGTTACAATTATAGACCAATCAATCTGAATGTATCAAATATATACTTTTGATCTGATACAATAAGAACAAGAGCAGTTTAGTACACATACATCATAAGGACTATGAGACTGAAGTTTGGAATGTGGCAAACTGATATGAAACCATATTATGCAATTTGAGTGTCTAGAAAAGAGAAGTTCTGCAACATGGAGCAAATGATCTCTTTGACAATATCTATTACAAAATACAAATGTCATCTATTTATACACAAAGCATTTCAGACCAAAAAAAAAAAAAAAAAAAAAAAAAACCGATTGAAATGTGGCAAACTAATTTGAAATCATGATATGACACATACTTGGATGTCCTGTAAAGAGAACTGCAACTCAACTGCTTAATTCTGCTAAGAATATTTAATGTTGTTCCAAACACAGCCTAACTAGGATTGGTATAGCTATATGGACCAAAAATGGAGCTGCGCAAAAAAACTTACGACAGTAGAAGATATTACATATTAATAGAGACCTAAGCTAAAAAGAAGATTGTGAAATGTAAGCACATTGATTCTTCTTTCGCGCATAACTTTGTTAACAAGATTTTTGTTTGAAGAATTCGGATAACATTTTGACATAAAACAAGTAATAAATAATATGAAACATTTTTAAACCTTTGCTGAAGCTTTGCTGAATACACTTCAAGAAGGAAATGCAAGATTATAACATACTTCTCCCAATTATTAAATAAAATATATGATTACAGGTCTCAAAATATCACAACACTTTGAGTAAAGGACATGAATTTGGAATCCAGCAGGAAATTTTTGTCATAGTTAAAATGTGCAACTCCTTTTATTATCTAAAACAAAGCAAATTTATTGATGAAGTAATTGAATAAGAAATGGTAAATATAGAAGAAGTATAGATTGTATAGGAACAAATTACTCACATTTTCATTTTCACCATACTTGTACTCATATAGATCAAATCCGTAACCATGCTTGGTGCATGGTTTCGTTCCATGGGACAATATGTACTTTGTGCGGGTCCAACCATCACTAGACGTTTTCCCCTTGTTATGCCACCTGTGAAATCCGTCTCGATAAAGGCGACTTTTCCTGAGCTTCGGAATTCTAAACCAACATGTTTCTCCATCACCATACTCTTGTATTATGCCCTCCAAACTGTCTAGTGTGCATTCGCGAGCATCCTCCGATATAGTACTGTGATATCCTGTTTATAATGTCGACAATGTTATTCACTAATTACAGTTTTGATTCATGGCTTTCATGAGATTTTATAGATTTTTTTTCCCTATACAATGCAATCAGCAACAGAAGAATTGATAATATAGGAGTAATGATCTATAGTTTGTGGTGACTTCTGTTGCTAATGAAAACTCAATTTAAACAAAAGATAAAAGAAGGTTAGCATAGGCTGTCATCTGTTAAAATTTATTTTAATATAAAACCAAGAAGGAAATTATTAAATAGACAATAATTTGATCATTTTCATATGAAGGTTTACCGAGAATGGAAGGACTGCACAGTTTAACTATATCAATATCGGAAGAACTTTCTAACAATAGCATATAAATCTTTGTTTCCAATTATGGAAATTATTTTTTGAATACATATAAAGGCGTACTTGATGATATGACAATTAGGATAGGATGTGAAAAGTGTACTCTTTTCCATCTCAGAAGCACAAATTGCATCTCTCATTATATTCAGTGAAATAAAAAAAAAAAGAAATTAAGTACTTTATATATATGGAAGTTAGCTGGATTAATTGTGGAGTACCTAGGTATCTTAATTATTCAAGAAAGGAAAAACTGTTTTTCTTTTTCGTTATAGACAAATCAAGGAAAGAAATTATATAACTAACTAACAATTTTTGTAATAATCAGAGCTGATTTACTATTAACGCTCCATAAATAATATTTATCCCACCCAATATGAAAAAGGTGTCGATAGAACGAAGCTGCTCTAGGTTGCGAGGGTGCTTGGGGATGTCAGCCATGACTGTAGCTAGATTGATTGAGTTGAGGCACCTGAATTGATGGTATGAGCGTCGGAGGCGCTACAACACCCGCTGATATATATTTAGGATGTGGGAGGAAAGGAAACCCTAGGTAGAGAATTCTTATTTAAATATTATCATCTAGTGGGTTGGACCCACATGGCTGGGCAGGAAAGAACTAGGGAAGCGAAGGGAAGGGAATGCTGAATGCCTGGGACTAGGAGGCGGCAAACACATAGAACGCTCGGAAGACATGGAGTACGCATCCTTAGCAGCCGTACTGCTCCAAACAGTCGTTACTCTTTTTTCTTAATATTTATAAATTTTAAAATTCAAATGACGAATCAAAATCGTTGATCTTGTTTAATTTTACGGGCGATGCGTTTTCATATAAGTTTTATAAAATTTGGAGTTGATTTGATACTTGATTAAGTAATCAAATTATGAACGCGTTAAAATTAATCAAATCAGGTTCGTTCATTTGTTGATCACTTAATCAAGTATCAAATCAACTCTAAATTTTATAAAATTTGTATGAAAACGCATCGCTCGTAAAATTAAACAACATCAACGGTTTGAATTCTTCATTTGAATTTTAAAATTTAGAAATATTAAAAAAAAGTGGCACGACTGTTTGGAGCAGCCGTTTAATGCTGAGGATCTCGTTCAGGAAGACGTGCGAACTCCGACCTCGTTGGAGATGTGGTTTATTCAAAATAATAATAACTAGCGGCTGTTACGCGCTCCGCGCGATAAAGAGGTGTCTTAGGCTGACATGTAGTTATTAAAAGCATTACAGGCCAATTTCAAATTAGCATGATCAATGACCATAAATAAAATAATGTCAAATTAGCAGCATCAATGAACAAAATAAACAACTAATGTCTTGATTTTGATCAAACTACAAAAACCATAATGTAATCATGCTATAACAAAAAAAAAAAAAGAACAAATGGAAATTTTCTCGCTGGATTTCACAAAATGCTGAAATAATTTTAATCATGAAATTAGTTTTTAATTATTTGATATCATCAAGAAGTGTTAATATTATATTTATCAATGTTACAAATGATAAAAAAAAATTCCATCAATGTTGGGACATGACCTTAATTTTTAGGATATGAGGGACAATATAAACACATATACTAACGTTTAAAAAAAAAAAAAAAAAGAAGAAGGCAGCATTAGGCCCATGTAGTGGGCCAGTACCTGTCAGACCCTTTCGGTTGTATATGGGGGCTAATCTCTCAATTTTTTTTCTGTAGATTAATTAGTAACTTTCATGTTGCATGTTGAAAGATGTGCATATTGTGCATCCGTTACACAAAACACTATTTAAAATGGTCACAAAAAATTCTCTAATGGTACTGTAGAAAAGCTTCCTGAATTTGGAGTATTTTTTGATAATAATAAATAATTAAATAAAGTTGATATCGAATGTTACCAAAAAAGAAAAAGGAAAGCGGGTGCTTTGATATCACATCAGATGGTAGCTCACTTCCGACCTATACGATCGAAGCATAAATGTACGTGGCAAACATCCCTTCAATTTAACATCCCTTCAATCTAGAAGCACACCAATTAGCTAATTTTGCTAGTTTAGAGAGGGTTTCGTATGAAAATGTCACTTATCCTTCTTTTTTGTTTTCTGAGGAACTGTAACTCTGTAACTCTCTCTGTACTTTCAACTCTGGATGAATGAATGTTTGCCTACGGGTAGTGTTCTCCAAAATGACACGACACGATCGTGTTGGCACGACACGGTGTGCGTGTTGACACGACACGACACGACACAAATACAAAATTGACACGACACGATCGTGTTATCGTGTCGTGTTGGGATATTAGAAAGTTTAACACGAACCAACACGACACGATTTGACACGCAACACGACACGAACACGACACGAACACGAATCAACACGACACATTAACACAAATTTTATTATTAATATTAATTAATTAAATAAAATTAATAATTTAAATTTAATTTATAATACTATATCATATTATTTACCATTTGACTCATATTGTTCTAATTTAATTATTATTTAGTAATTTTTTTCCTTTACTTTAATTTTTAATATTTTTTAATTTTAAAAATAATAAATAATATGACACGATGTGACACGACTAACACGACGTGTCAACACGACACGACACGATAGTGTTAGTCGTGTCGTGTCAGAATGCGTGTCGTGTTGCCTATCCTCACCATTTAACACGACACGACACGACACGATTAAAAAAGTAGTTCGTGTCAACACGACACGACACGAGACTCTAACACGATCGTGTTTGACACGACACGACACGACACGCACGATTGGAGAGCCCTACCTACGGGCCTAGACTACCAAAAAAAAAGAAAAAAAATTAACATGATTGGGAAGTTGGAGTGGGGTAGGGGACTAGATCCTGTTGGAATCCTCATTTTGTCTTGTGCCGCAATTAATAGATTCTCTTGAGCTCAACCCTAGCAGTTAGTGGGTTGTGGGCTCGTCGATGTTGTTTGTTTTCAAGCAAATTCAATCATAATATTGGGCCTTCGCGGATATGGATCTTGATAAAAAGTAGGTAGGCCCAACATGGATGCTTCTGGCCTTCTGCTAATTATAAATTGGATAACACTGTAGCCACCTTGTGGAATTTTGTTTTCTTCTGTCGACTTGGACGGAATTTTTTTTTTTTTTGGTTAACCGATAAAATTTTATATCAACATTTGCAATTAAAGATCCGAAACATCAGTTTCCCCAAAAAAATAAAATAAAATTGTAATAATTTCTAATTTGAAAATTTTTCCGTGGAGTAGTCCATAAAAAAAAGAAAAACTTAATGTTCGGACGTAATTTCTAATAATTTAATCATACTGGTATAAATTAATGCTTTTAAACTTTTTGGTTTCCTTTCGTAGAAAAAATAAAAGAATAAGAAGATGTACTAGACCTGATTAATTAAAGAGCTTTCCTGCTTTCTATAGCGTTCACCACTTTCACGGTCAACGTATTATAAAATGACAAGCGGTTGCCAACCAGGGTACACAATAAAAGCATCCTCCATATTATTTTTTCTTTATTTTCTGGTACTTGCATAAATAATATTATTGAGCCCTGCAAAATCACAAATCGAGTTAGCTTAAAAGAGGGTGGCATATATATATGATCGCTCTACTAAAAATTAAATCAGAACATGAGCCAACTTTTTATTAACAGTGGAACAGCCGCATAAAACGTAGGGAACAAATAACGTTAATGATGTTCTAAACCTTACTTCGGCACAACATTACATTAATTATACCCATGTTGACAACATCTTCATTATATTAATTAAACCTTGGGCACACATATTCTAAACCTAAATATAAATGTACTATATATTATAATCTTGTAATCGATCAATTAGTAAATGAGAGGGTAGTTGTTTGAAAGTATACGAGTTACTACTATCGATCATGTCTTGTTGTTAAGTGAGAAGTTAAGTTACTTAAGGAAGAGGAAAACATATATGACTTTATTTTGACTTCGTTTGTATTAATGTAGCAAGATCAGAATATATAATTTTAATTCTCCTATGCAACCTATACGATTGAAATGTAATATTTACTGCATAGTATATCTTATAAATTGCCCAAATCTTAAATAATGTTAGCTTTTTATTTTGTTTGTGCATATTGGAATTTGAACACATTATCACATCATATGTTATAGTCTCTGTTTTTCGTACAAAAGAGAAAAGAGAAAAAATAAATTAGAAACATGATAATATTCTATACACCTAACAGAGGTCCTACCTGTTACTAAACAGATAAACTCTAAAACTCTTTGGTTTACTAGTAGATATATAAAATTTACATCACATCATAAAAACAGCGTGCCTCTTTTGATGAAAGTCAGAAACTTAGAAAAAAAAAAAAAAAAAAAAAAAAAAAAAAAAAAGAAATACTATCAGAGGAGCACAGTACGTACGTGCCACATAGTTGCACCGGCACCGTCTTTATCAATAATTTTGTACTACCTCACGATGGCACATCCTGGCATGGACTTGACTACAAGCTATCCTAGCATGGCCTATTTTGTAAACTAGGATGGCTATCTGGCCTGAGTTAAGTGGTCAAGCTGGCAGTTGGGTCTTTGCACATTTTTAAAGCCCATCTGCTCAAGAACTCTATATTAGAAATATCTTGCATGTTACAAATTACAATTGAGGGAGGGACTGAAGCAGGAATGCGAATCTTCTCCTGTGCATGCGTTACTTCGCCATTCCTCATCTCCTGTCCGCACAAATCAACTACATATGAGATGCCAAGAACTTTTACTTGCGGACTTTCCGCAGACCGTATTGTTGGTTCATATTTACGTGCTTGACAATGCAAGTACAGAACCAGGGACACGGATTCTTTGGACGTCCGTCCAGTGATTGTTTTTAGCATGGGCCGTCTGATTTAATCTCAACGGTTACATTTTTTTCGGGCCTATCAATCTGGTATTAATCACGGGACATTTATTATTGATCGAACGGACACGAATCAAAAACGCCGAGAGGATTCTCTGGACGGCCGTCCAAAGGATTTCATTGGATAAAACCAAACTATTGGGCATTTGGGCTTTCGGGCATTCACAGATCTCAATGGATGCTTCACTATGTTCTTGTAGGCTTGTAGGCTACAAGAAGATTAGCACTATGTTCTTGTAGGCACCGTTGGAAATATAAACTCAATTAAGTGTTTTACATGGTCAATGGTCAAAGAGTTTAATTATTTAGAGTTACAAGAATAATGCTTAGGAAATTGTTGTTATTAATTTTCTAGAAGACAATGTAATTTATTAGGTGATTGAATGTTTAGTTAATGAATGTAGTTGAGTTTTTATCTATATAAACAATGTAAGAGTGTTTAGAAATTCAGAACTTAGAAGAGATAAAATATCAATTGTAAGAAAGAGTTATCAATATATGAATGAAGAAATTCAGTTTCTAAGTATCTCATTTATCTCCATTTTTATCCACTTAGCCTCATATTAAGAAGACGATCCTATCATATTGGTATCAGAGCCGATGGCAAGTACCGGTGTTTCGACGGTTGGGCACATGCCGCTGTCCCGTCTTACAAAGAGCAACTACGACAACTGGTGTATACAAATACGAGCTCTCCTTGGCGGGCAAGAAGTGTGGGAGATAGTAAAGGATGGCTACCAAGAGCATGCCGAAACGACGGCGTTAACAGGTGCTAATACGAGGATATTGAGGAAGAATCGCAAGAAGGACAAGACCTCTCTCTATATCATATATCAAGCGGTGGATGAGTCGGCTTTTGAGAAGATAGTCGGTGCGACATCTTCGCATGAGGCGTGGAATACGCTCGAGAAGTCATACAAAGGCGCTGATCGAGTGAAGCAAGTGCGATTGCAGACACTTCAAGGCGAGTTTGAGGCCTTGAAAATAAAGGAGATCGAAGGTGCGTCCGAGTACATGACAAGAGTGCAAACCGTGGTAAACCAACTCAAGAGAAAAGGCGAGCCACTTGCTGAAGTTCGAGTTGTGGAGAAGGTACTCCGTTCTTTAACAAATGAATTTGAAAATGTTGCCTGTGCAATAGAAGAGTCGAAAAATTTGAATGAAATGACTATTGATGAGCTCTCGGGTTCGCTGGAAGCCCATGAGCAAAGAAAGAAAAAGAAGAAGCAAGAGGTGCTCGAGGAGGCACTTCAAGCGAAGGTGATATTGAAAGAAGAGAGACCGACCAGCAGCGATCGAGGTCATGGTCGAGGTCGTAGCCGAGGTCGTGGCCGTGGCCGAGGTGGTAGTGGTCGCGGACATCAAGACAACCGAGATGAGAAGGAGCAACAAGGCTCATTTGGCAATAGTTGAGGTCGAGGAAGATGAGGTAACAAGTCTCATATTAAATGTTACAATTGCAATAGATATGGTCATTATGCATATGAATGTCGTCATGAGAAGAAAGATGAGAATGACAAGAAAGAAGAAAAGATTGGAGATGGCGTGGTGTTGCTTGCGAGCAAGAAGCAGCTCTCAATCAAGAGACCGTGTGGTATTTGGATACCGGTGCGAGTAATCATATGTGCTGGTACAAGCACATGTTCGCCGAGATGCAATAAGTTGTAGATGACCATGTTTCATTTGATGATGCATCGAAAGTGAAAATTAAAGGACAAGGTAAAGTTCTCATTCAGCTAAAAAATGAAAGTGAGACTTTTATCACCAATGTTTATTATGTACCAGAAATGTAGAGTAACATTTTGAGTTTGGATCAATTGCTGGAATTGGGTTATACGGTGGTGATGAAGTACCGAACTGTTTACTTGAGGGATAAAAATGATAGATTGATAGCCCAAGTAGAAATGACCAGAAACCGTATGTTTAAGTTGAATTTAATGAATGTGCAAACTAAATGTTTGAAGGCATGTATGGTTGACAAAGCTTGGTTGTGGCACTTGCGGTTTGGTCATCTGAATTTTGGTGGTTTGAAAGAATTGTCAAATAAAAGCATGGTGAAGGGACTACCACAAATTGATCATTGTGACAAGTTTTGCGAGGGGTGTGTGCTTGGAAAGCATACGAGGAGTTCATTCCCAAATGAAGCGAGCTATCGTGCAATGAAACCACTGGAGTTGATACATACGGACATATATTGTCCAATCACACCAAACTCATTGGGTAACCACCGTTACTTCATAACTTTTTTTGATGATTTTTCGATGAGAACTTGGGTATATTTCTTGAAAGAAAAATCCGAGGCGTTTGCTGTTTTTAAGAAATTTAAGGTGCCAGTTGAGAAATTGAATGACAACTATATAAAGGCGTTGAGGTCAGATCGAGGTGGCGAGTATATCTCTAAAGAGTTTGAGTATTTCTGCAAGGAGCATGGCATTCGGAGGTTCCTAACAACGCCATACTCACCTCAACAAAATGGCGTGGCTGAGAGAAAGAATCGGACAATACTCGACATGGTTCGTAGCATGCTGAAAAGTAAGAATATGCCAAAAGAATTTTGGGCTGAAGCTGTGCAATGCGCAGTTTATTTGCAAAACCGATGTCCAATAGCGAGCTTGGAGAACATGACTCCGCAAGAAGCTTGGTGCGGTGTGAAACCAACAGTATCTCATTTGAAAGTGTTCGGAAGTGTGGCTTATGCGCATATTCCGGATCAGCGAAGGACAAAGCTTGATGACAAGAGCAAGAAGCTGATTTTTATTGGCTATGATGAAAGGTCGAAGGCATACAAGCTCATTGATCCAGCAACTAATAAAATACATATAAGTCGTGATGTGCAGGTTAATGAAGAAGGTGTATGGTGCTGGAATTCTATGGAAGAGAAGTCGCATGATGTTGAGAAAGAAGTGCAAATCATAGCAAACTCTACTTCGACAAACACAACAACCCGAGCTGAGCCAAGTTCAAGTTCAAGTGCGAGCTCAAGTGATGACGAGGCGAGAACACCTCGAACCCGAACCTTACAAGACTTGTATGAGGCAACAAGCGAACTGCACTTGGTGTGTCTTTTGACGGATGCCAAGAATATCACAATTGAAGAAGCTGTTCAAGAGAAGAAATGGCAGCAAGTTATGAATGAAGAGATGAATGCAATTGTGAAGAATAATACTTGGGAACTTGCGATGTTGGCCAAGAATCATAAACCGATTGGCGTAAAGTGGGTCTACAAGAAAAAGCCTAATGCTCGAGGCGAGGTTGAAAGATACAAAGCGAGGTTAGTAGCCAAAGGTTACGAACAAAAAGCGGGGATTGATTATGAAGAAGTGTTTGCCCCCGTTGCGAGAATGGAGACGATTCGCTTGTTGATATCATTGGCTGCCCAAAACAAGTGGAATATCTATCAAATGGATGTGAAATCAGCATTCCTCAATGGTGTACTCGAAGAAGAAGTCTACATCGAGCAACCACCAGGTTACATTAAGGAAGGAGAAGAAAACAAAGTGCTGAAATTGAAGAAGGCGTTGTACGGGTAGAAGCAAGCTCCACGAGTTTGGAATACCCGAATTGATACATATTTCAAGGAGCACGGATTTGTGCAATGTCCATATGAACATACTTTGTATGTGAATGTATGTGATGAGGACATTATGTTTGTTGCTTTGTATGTTGATGATACGATTTTTATGGAAAATTATAATAAAATGATTGAGAAATTTAAACTCGAGATGTCAAAAGAGTTTGAGATGACAGATTTGGGATTGATGTCATACTTTCTCGGGTTGGAAGTGAAGCAAGACAAATCTGAAATTTTTGTCTCGCAAGAAGCATATGCAAAAGATGTGTTAAAAAGATTCAAAATGGATGATTGCAATCCGGTGTGTACTCCGGTTGAGAGTGGGACAAAATTGTCCCATTATGATGAAGGCAAAGCCGTAGACGCAACTCAATATAGAAGCTTGGTTGGAAGCTTGCGTTATCTAATATGCACGAGGCCAGATATTGCATATGGTGTAGGCTTGGTAAGCCGGTATATGGAAGAGCCAAAGATGTCACATTGGAAATCCATAAAGCGAATTTTTCGCTATGTGAAAGGTACTCTATCTCATGGCTTGTTCTATTCTTATACTGACGAGTTTGATCTTGTTGGATATACTGACAGCGATTGGTGTGGAGACATTGATGATAGAAAGAGCACCGCGGGTTTTGTGTTTTACATGGGAGATACGGTATTTACATGGGTGTCGAAGAAGCAACCCATTGTGACTTTGTCAACTTGTGAAGCAGAGTATGTGGCTGCATCTTCATGTGTATGCCACGCGCTATGGTTGAGAAAATTGCTAAAGGAGATGAATTTCGCTCGAGATGAACCAACGGAGATTCGAGTCGACAACAAATCAGCAATCGAGTTGGCAAAGAACCTGATGCATCATGAAAGGATCAAGCATATTGATGTTCGCTTTCATTTCATACGCGAGCATGTGAAGGATGGCGATGTTGAGTTGACTCACGTGGCGAGTCGTGATCAAGTAGCGAACATTTTCACTAAACCTCTCGGAGCAGAATTGTTCAATCTTTTCAAGAAGATGCTCGGGATGCGAGCTGGAGCATAATTGAGTTTAAGGAAGGATGTTGGAAATATAAACTCAATTAAGTGTTTTGCATGGTTAATGGTCAAAGAGTTTAATTATTTAGAGTTACAAGAATAATGCTTAGGAAATTGTTGTTATTAATTGTCTAGAAGACTATGTTATTTATTAGGTGATTGAATGTTTAGTTAATGAATGTAGTTGAGTTTTTATCTATATAAATAATGTAAGAGTGTTTAGAAATTCAGAACTTAGAAGAGAGAAAATATCAATTGTAAGAAAGAGTTATAAATATATGAACGAAGAAATTCAGTTTCTAAGTATCTCATTTATCTCCATTTTTATCCACTTAGCCTCATATTAAGAAGACGATCCTATCAGGCACAACGCACTATTAATTTTCTTGTTTCTTACAGGCTATTCTACCACATAACAGTTTCCGTATCAGCACTATTCATGCCAGTATCTTTGACAGTCAAGAAGGATTAGCAATATCCAATACCAGCAAGATTCTAAATAAACTTGTTGTAACAAACTTTCTGTTATTGAAAGACATTTGTGCTTGCATCGGCTACTAGATTAAACTTGCTTAGGATACCACCTTAATTTTTTTCTTTCTTGTATAGTTATATAGTCTAGTTTTATTTTTCTTTCTTTTATTTTTTTTCATTTGTAAGGCCAACCACAATTCGAGTTGTTCTTTCTCATGCCATCCTTCCGATTGGCCAATCAAACAGCTAGACGTGCACAACGCCTTTTTGCATAAAGAAACTAAGCAAGTCTACATGACTCAACCTCCAGACTCCACAGACCCCTCACATCTAGAGTATGTATGTCTCTTAAACAAATCTCTGTATGGTCTTAAACAAACACCACATGCTTGGCTTCAAAAGTTAAGTTCATCCTTGATCATCCTTGGTTTCAAAGCCTCTGTTTATGATCTCTTTTTGTTTATGTCACAGACCAATTGCCAAACAGTTGGTATTAATTAGTTTATATGGATGATACACTTGTGATTGGCGATAATGATGCAGCCATTAGTTCATGTAAAAATTAGTTACACAAACAGTTTGCTATCAAAAAGCTAGGTTCAATTTCCTATTTTGTTGCCATTGAGGCAAAACAAACAGCAAAGGGTCTTTACCTCACACAAACTAAATATCTTATGGATTTAATTTTCAAGGTCAACATGGTAAATGCAAAACCATGTGCCACACCCAAGCTCACAACTCCATCCCTATCTTGACAAGATATTTACCCATTTGGCAACCCGCATCTTTTTAGAAGTGTTTTAGGGGATTTACAGTATGCTACACTCACAAGGCTAGATATAACTTTCGCTGTGAATAGAATCTCTCAATTCATGCATGAGCCAAAAGTCAATCAGTGGGGAGCTGTCAAAAGAATCCTAAGATATCTATGTGGTACATTACATCATGGCCTCATGATCAAAGTTGCATCCTCTTCAACAATCAATGAGTGGAACAACGAAAAGTAACGGAAGCGAACCGAACTCTAGCTGCACGATTTTTGATGCGCTGCATAGGCTATTTCGGAGAGTTCCTTCCGTACTACCCCAAATCCCACCTCTCCACCCTCTCTACCACAAGAAAAGTGAAATTCCTAGCGGCATCTCCGCCTCCCCTTTCTCCTTTCTTTCTTTTTCTTCTTCTTTTTTCCTTTGCTTTTGGACAAGTTTATTCTTTTTCGGCAACTTGGTGATCGGTGCTGGCTATGCATCGGCAATTGTGGTGTGGTCGTGCTGCGACTTTGGTGCATCCGACGATAAGATTGTGGGTGGTTTGGTCATGGTTAACGGTTTAACCGTTGTTATGATGTGGTCAGTGATTCGGTCGTGGTGTGGAGCAGCCGTCGAGATGTAGTGTAGTTGTCGAGGTGTTGTGACTGTTGTTGTTGCGATGTAGTGCGGTTGTTGTGTTGCGGGGAATTGTGGTGGTTGGAAAATGGTGCGATCAACAAATGTGATTTAACCATGGTTGTATTACGGTAGCTGTGTGTTTGGGTGTGGTTGGCTTTGTTGTGGTAGTCATGTGTTGTCGCCTTTGGTGAGATGTAAGGAAGCTTATGTGCTTTGTGCCATTTTGATAGTGACAATATCAGTAAGGTTTAGACATGGTTAATTGAGGTTATATTGGTACAATATTGGTACTATCTAGGTTGTAAACTCGTTGGTAGTTTACGGCTAGGTTGTAAACACGTTGGGAGTTTATCTTGTTTTTATTTTTTCGTTCACACCAGTATTATTACAGGTACGAGTTATGAGTTTTATTTTGTTCCTTTTGTAAATTTTCTTTTTTTAATGAAAATCGCTAGTTTTTGCTAGCCCTAAAAGAAAAACAATTCATGAGTGACTCATACTGAGTTCGATGAATTGGTTATAGAAAGTCTACATTTGGGTTTTGTGTTTACCTTTGTAGCAATCTTATCTCATGGTGTGCTAAGAAACAACCCACTGTTACAAGATCTAGTACAAAGACGAATTAAAGGAGTTTAGCCTTAACATGCACTGAAATCCTTTGGCTTCGATACCTCCTACATGAACATGGCATAAAGTTACAAGAACCACCCACATTATGATGTGATAATATTGGAGCTACATTTCTAGTATCTAACCTAATGTTTCATGCTAGGACCAAGCATATAGAAATTGACTATCATTTTGTAAGGAAAAGGGTGGACTCTAAACAATTGATGGTTTAATTACTATGTTCAAATGATCAGATAGGAGATGCAATGACCAAACCTTTGTCAATGCCAAGGTTTCAACATCGATCTGAGACACAAGCTCAATATTCTTGACAACACATTGGCATAAAGGGGTGTGTTAAGCAATAGAAGCAATAGACTGTTACAAGATATTCTACCAACATAACCAGTTTCCGTATCAGCATTGATGTAACTTACTTTCTATTAGCCTATAGATTTCTCTAGAAGATTGAGTGTGTTATAAATACTATAACCGGCATTGTAAATATAACAGTGAATACAATCAATAGAAAATTATCTTATTCTTACTCTTTCTCTTCTCTTCCAATTACAGAATCTATAATTCCATCTGGTGAGTTCAGCTTAGTGGTCTTAATGCAAATATAGGAACCATAAGAAATTATTCTCTTTTTACCTTTTTGTTAGTCTAAGAGGAGGTTCTCGCGCGACCTGATCAAGACCATTCTTTCTTTGTTCTGTGTTCTAGAAGTATTGTAGTCTAAATAAAGAACTAAAGAGGCTGTTGGCTACGATACTCAACAAACAGAATATACAAAAGTTTAAATAGCTCATAGTGTGTTCATAGCGGACATGCTTATGTCACAACGGATAGCAGATATCATTCATTTAGAGGGTGTCATCGGATAATAGCGGGCACTATATATTAAATATAGTAGTTCGTTTCATCGAAATTATAGTCTCATTTATTGTAGAATAGAACAAAGTGCACTCTTTTCATTGTTGCGAAACTTCCAAAGACGTACAATTAAGCCTAGCAAATTCCTAATGGGTCGGAACACCATAACCAAGATGTGTCCCTTCTCTTTGCTATATAATTTTCTTAGTTATTTGATTAAAATAATTGCATAGTTTCTACAAAATCTCTCCAAACCATTTAATAGAAATTGTTTCATATTCAACCCTTTTATGCTTTAGTTAGTAATGAAAATGGAAGAACAATTATTTTTGAAAAAATAAATGTTTATGATATAGTATTAATAATTAATATTGATTTTAAAATATTTTAACCTTTTTAAAAAGCTTGAATAAGGTCCTAATTAATGGTTGACTTTAAGCAGCTTTTTGATGAAAATTCAATCAAGATTCATTATTTATTCAAACGTGATCGATAAATATTATCTATATAACACACAACACATCTCAATATTATTAATGTATTCAATGTAAAATTTTTTTTTACTATACGTAACTTATCTGCCATAAAACCAAATACATGCTAACTTTGACATTGATAAAGGACAAGTTATTTTCCGTACAGTAAAGCGATCCAAAGAAATAAGTTACAAACATGGTTATTCTTGTTTGTTGCCAGCTGCACTTTCCTTCAATGAGCTACAATTCTGGAGAATCGACTATATTAGGGTTTTTCCTTTACCCAATACATGCTTGTTTTATTTTTAAAAATTTAATCCATATTAATTAATAGTAAAAAACTTAGCAGACTCTTTATTTTAGAGAATAACTACTACCTTATTTAGACAATTTGTTTACCTCTGCTTTTCCTTTTGTTTCCTTTCTCTTTGTAATTGAAGTTTCATGATATCTTAAATTATTTTGACCTTCATGATTGTCCACTTTCCTAAAGGAGTTCTCAACTTCAGCGGAACATTGATTATTTACAAAACAGTTTACGTACGTTTATCATTCTTAACAAATAAAGAAATGAAAAGATAATTAAAAGTAAAGTGAAAAAAATAAATATCAATACCTATTATTCTCCATGCATGGAGGGACTCATGGAGTACCACTTCATCACATCCAGATTCGACAAATTAAGAATTTGCAGTACTGGACAAATCTTCTCTCTGCATTTAGCGCCACAGGAGAGAGAAATGTCATGACGAGAACAACAATAGAACTCAATTATGGAGGTAATAAGGAGAACTCTATTCAAGGACAGAAAATAGAAGACTTCGGGGATGGAGATAGCGACTATGAGAGATACGTAAGACAATAACGTGTACGTCGCTTAATTACTCACCGATGCTACCAAACTGACCTATTTTTTTTTTTTTTTTTCAATATATGTCATTTTATATGTATAGGGAGAGTAATGTTATCATGATTGGTGTTTCACGGCATTCTGGGTTTTTTTTCATCGGTTTTTTAATAAATTGATATATCTATGGTTCAACCAATACATTCAACGTATATACTGAAATTAATAATAAATCAAAAGTTTATAATTTTTTTTTTGAAATCTCACTTTTTATGAATATTATTTACTATTAATACAAAATGGTATGGTTTAAAAATTTATAGAAAAAATGGTAAGATATAAAATTTTAAATCATAATAAAAAAATTTTAAATACAAATTTTAGTTTTTAATGAGTTTTCAGTAAAGAAAATTTAATCGGTTGAATTAGGATTATAGATTTTACAAGAAATTTAACTGATAACCTATAACGTTAAAAAAGGCTGTTGCACTATATCATTTTTTTTATATATATAGATGGGCTACAATTAATTAATACTGTATAATCTAATTCATATGTTTTATTTTGGTCTCCTTTTCGAAATTCGAGGTTCAACTAATTGATTCAAACCATGCCGCTTAATATTTTCGTCATATTGAAATCTAGTTGGAAACCAAAAAGCGATGATGTTTGCCTTTTGTGCTTATTTTCAAACTTCAGCTCTAAATGATCAATGTTAACCATTCAATATGATCTTAATATTGAAAACTTATAAAAAATAAGATTTATATGTTTAAAATATTTCACTATTTTTTTTTTCAAATTTTTAGAAAATTCGTGATATATATACCGTAGAACCTCTAGTAGCATTTCGACTCATGCGAGTAAAGATGGTGTTGAAAGTTGATCTAAAAATACGAATCCATGTTTGAAGTTTGGTAATTAGCATGCCAACAATTGTATCAGTAGTGTGTCGTTAATAGGCAACTGTATTGGTATTATGTCGTTAGTGGGCTATTTTGTGTCGGTATTGTGACAGTAATGGGTAGTTAATTTAGATAGAATAATTAGGATCAAGTTTGTTTAGAGTCTCTAATTATAGCTTTATTTTTTTCTTTAAATACGAGTTGTTCTAAGCAGTTTAATGTTTTGTTTTTTCTCTATTTCAACAAATTGGTATCAGAGCGAAGGTTCGTTCATTCGGATAATGGTAGAAATCCACACCATTAATGTTAATGAACCAGGAATTCCATTGTTCAAAGGAGAGAATTTCGAATTTTGGAGCACCAAGATGAAAACCTTGTTTAAGTCGTAGGGTTTGTGGGAATCAGTCGACACTAGTGCTGGTAAAACAACTGAGGATCTAAATAAAGATGCAAAAGCGTTGTTTTTCATACAACAAACAGTGCATGACATAGTTTTCTCAAAGATTGAAGCAGCCGAGAGTGCAAAGCAAGCATGGATAACCTTAGAAACAACATTTCAAGGGAGTACTCGAGTCATGACCATCAAACTTCAAGGCCTACGCAGCGAGTTTGAAACGTTGAAGATGAAAAAGGAAGAATAAGATCAAATCTTTCTTTCAAGGGTACAAGAAGATGTTAATCAAACAAGAACTCTTGGAGACACCATGGAGGAGAAGATCTTAACATCTACACCTTTGATGAACTCATGAGGTCGTTGCTGACTCATGAAACAAGGTTATCAAAAGTGGAAGATAAAGGTGAAGAGAATGTCTTTTATATGAAAGGGGAGTCATCAAGAGGCAGAGGCAGATGACGACACAATTTTGATAGAGGTACAGGCCGGGGCAATTCCAGCAGAGGGATATCAAACTCAAATGGTGGAAGAAGAGGCTTAGGTAGAAGCAATCAAGCAAACTTGCATGATGATTCCAGAAAGGATATTCAGTGCTATTATTGCAACAAATATGGAAACTACCAAGCAGAGTGCTACAAGAAACAAAGAGAAGAAAGTCAAGCAAACTATATAGAAGAGAAGGATGTGCAACCTCCTCTCTTCATGGCATATAGCATGGCTGAAAAAATTGATGCAAGCAGCATTTGGTTTTTGGAGAGTGCACATCCTTCTCTCTTCATGGCATATAGCATGGCTAGAAAAATTGATGCAAGCAGCATTTGGTTTTTGGAAAGTGAATGTTCAAATCATATGTCAGGATACAAGAAACTCTTTGAAGAATTAGATGAAACTTTTAAGCTGAAAGTAAAACTTTGTGACGACAAGCTAATTCAAGTTGAATGCAAGGGCAGAGTCATGGCACAACAAAAAAACTGTATAAAATACTTACATCATGTGTATTACATTCCATTCTTGTCACAAAATCTGCTGAGTATTGGGTAGTTAATGGATTGTGGTTATTCAATCTTGTTTGAGGAAAAAATGTGTGCAATAAAAAATAGAACCACAAATCAAGTATTGGTTGAAGTAAGCATGACAACCAATAAATTGTTCCCTTTAGAAGTTTCAGATGTGGAGGAAAGAGTAATGGTTGCAAAAGAGTAGAATAAATCTGAGTTATGACATCTCAAATATGGTCATCGAAAATGTCAATGGTCTGAAATTGTTGAACCAAAAACAAATGGTTTATGGCCTACCTGAAATCAATCAAATAAGTATTTTTGAAGGATATATAATTGGTAAACAAACAAAGTTATCATTTCCCAAAGGTTGTGCCAAGAGAGCAACACAAGTACTTGAGATTGTACATGCAAATTTATGTGAGCCTATGTGGTCATGCCATGTGATTGTACACAAATACTTCCTTCTTTTCATAGATGATTACATTAGAATGAGTTGGATTTACTTTCTGCAAAGCAAATAAGAGACATTTGATAAATTCAAAGTTTTTAAAGCAATTGTAGAAAAGCAATCAGAAAAGAAGTTGAAGGTGTTGAGAACAGATCGTGGAGGTGAGTTTCTCTCAAAGGAATCCATTAATTTCTGTAAAATTGAAGGGATACATCATCAGCTAACTGCACCCTATACACCTGAGCAAAACAGGATAGCAGAGAGGAAGAATAGGACAGTTGTTGAGATGGGAAGAAGCATGCTAAATTGCAAGAATCTGCCAAACAAATTCTGGGCTGAAGTAGTAGTAACAAATGTTGTTTATGTGATGAATATTTCACCAACAAAAGCAGTATTGAATCAAACTTCTTTTGAAGCATGGTTTAAGAGAAAGCCAGGAGTTAGTCTTTTGAGAGTATTTTGTAGCATATCTTATGCATTTGTTAATCCACAAAACCGAACTAAACTAGATGGAAAATCAGAAAAATGCATCTTTATCGGGTATTGCACACAAACTAAAGGATCTCGGCTATATAATCCAAAAATGAGAAAATTTTGGTAAGTAGAAATATTCTGTTTGATGAAGAAACGAAATGGCAGTGGAAGGATGTTGTTCATCAAGCTCAAATTGAAGAGATAGTAAAAGAAGATGTGGAGGTGACTACACACAAGCAACCAGCAGGCATCAACACACATGAGCCGATAGCTAAACCAGAAAATGACATACTAGTGAGGAAGTTCAAAACAATACAAGGGCTATATGAAACCACACAAATTCTTCTTATTGCAGATCCTACAACCTAGGAAGAGGCAGCATAAAAGAAGAATGGCGCAAGGCAATGCAAAAAGATATACAAGCCATTGAGAAAAACAGAACTTGGCAGTTGATGAAACTTTCTGAAGGTGAGAATGTGATTGGTGTTAATCGAGTCTATAGAACAAAATTTGGTGTTGATGGAAGTGTAAAAGTTCAAGGCTAGACTTGTGGCAAAAGGGTATGCACAAGAATATGGAATAGATTTTGAAGAAATATTTTTAACGGTGGTAAGATTTGAAACAGTGAGATTGTTACTAGCATTGGCAGCCCAATTGAAAAAAAAAATGTGTACCAATTTGATGTCAAGTATGCCTTTCTTAATGGAGATTTGATTGAAGAAGTTTATGTGGAACAACCAAAAGTATTTGAAGTGAAAGGAAAGGAGAATTATGTGTACAAAATAGCGAAAGCTCTATACAGTATGAAGCAAGCACCAAGGGCTTGGTACAGCTAGATTGATATATATTTCATCAACTCTGGATTTGAAAGAAGCAAAAGGTAACCCAATTTGTATGTTAAGAAGAGTTACTGATTATGTGCTTGTATGTAGATGATATGATCTACATGAGCACAAGTGAGAAGATGCTAAAAGAATTTCGAGCAAGCATGAAAGGAGAATTTGAGACGTCAAATTTTGGTATAATGAGATACTTTCTTGAATTGGAGGTAGAGCAAGAAAATGACAGCATCTTTGTTTCTCAAAGAAAGTATGCAAAGGATTTATTGAAGAAGTTTGGTATGCATAGTTGCAAGGCAACAACTACACCCATGAACAAAAATGAGATGTTAACAAGAGATGATGGTACTGGTTTTTGTGATGAAACTAAGTACAGGAGTCTAGTTGGAGGTTTGATTTACATAACTCACACAAGACCAGACGTATCTTATGCAGCGGGTCTGATATTTAGGTATATGCATAATCCAACCAAGCATCATTATGGAGCAGCAAAGAGAGTGATGAAATACATTTCAGGTACTGTTGATTATGGACTTTGGTATGTCAGCACAAATTTCATAAGGTTAGTTGGCTACAGTGACAACGATTGGGCAAGATGTTATGAAGATAGAAGAAGCACCTCAGGACACATTTTCTTCCTTGGATGCAGTGTAATAGCTTGGAGCTCGGAAAAAGCATTGAGCTCGAAAAAAGCAAGAAATAGTGGCACTTTCATCATCAATAGCTGAGTACATTGCAATTACCTCAGCTGCTCGTCAAGCTATATGGCTCAGGAAAATTCTTCAAGATGTTGGACAAATGCAGCAGCAGCCCACACCAATCTATTGTGACAATCAATTAGCAATTTCAATGACAAAGAATCCCATGTTCCATGGAAGGTCAAAGCACATTGATATTCACTATCATTTCATTAGAGATTTGGTAACCGATAAGATAGTCGAGTTGAAGTTTATCAACTCAGAAAACCAAAAAGCAGATGTTCTAACAAAGGCTTTCTCACTTGGCAAATTCGAGAGCATGAGGAAGAAGCTTGGTGTAATCAATTTTGGATCAAGGGAGAGTGTTGAAAGTTGATCCAAAAATATCAGTCCATGTTTGGAAGTCTGGTAATTAGCATGCTAGCAATTGTATCAGTAGTGTGTCATTAATAGGCAATTGTATCGATATATTGTCGTTAGTGGGCTATTTGCGTCGGTATTGTGACAGTAATGGGTAGTTAATTTAGGAAGAATAATTACGATCAAGTCTGTTTAGAGTCTCTAATTATAGCTTTATTTTTCTATAAATACAAGTTATTGTAAGCAGTTTAATGTATGAATGAAAGAGTTTGCTTTTACCATATCGTAGCATATCAATTACTGTTTGTTCTTTCTCTATTTCAACAGATGGACCAGTACATTGGTCTCGTGTTTTTTAATCTGTGCTTCAAATTGCTAATCTGAATGCTAAGTTGTTTACCCTATTGAAATATTGTTACCAATATTTTTTTATTTTTTTATTTTTATAACAACGATTTTTATTATTTAGAAAACGTGTGGGAAAATAAAATAAAATAATAACGCATCATTTACATATTCTTTTAATATTACACACGATAGATGAGTTAAAAAGTGTAACATATTTATTGGTTGATTGATTCCATTCGGTATATAAGGTTAGCATTAGAATATGTATGATATATATTAGCTCAGATATTTTGATTCGCAAATAAATTTCAATGTCAATGTCCACGCAAATATAAAAAATAATTTTGAGATTGAACATCAAATTCTCAAAACTGACTTATTAATCTTGTCAAATGAGTTTAAGGGGACAAAATCAAAGAATGCAAACGGGAACAAAAAAAAAAAAAAAAAAAAGATGTACTACTTTAAGTAGCTAAAATACAATATGCACCTCTTCATATTAAAACTAGTAATATTACTGCAATTGCTCTAGAACATACAAAATCCATCAAGCATGTTGCGTGTATGGCTGCATCCTTTCTTGTTTCTATGAAACAGAGTTACCAATATATCTGAAGTCTATAGTGCAAAAAGCATATGCACTGATCGATCCTTGTTTTTTCTATCTAGCATTGCTTATTGTTTTTTCTTAAATTTTAATCAGGCTTCATAGTGAATCTGCCAAATTAATAATCTTAACCAGGAGCAGCGCCTTGTGATTACTGTCATGGAACCTGTGCCCATGAAAGCATAAGCAACCGTGCTTTATACACGGGGAATTGCTTGCTACACTCTCTAAAATTGAAGATGCACTCCTCTTGGATGAAAATACTCTTCTCATTCATTCAATTTACGCCACTCAATCCATCCCAGTTTGTAATATGATTGTAATACGAAGGATATTTTCGTCCAATTGGAGTGTATCTCCAATTTTGAGGAGTGTAGGAAGCAATTCCGGTAAATTGATACAATATTAACAATTTTGTGTTTTATACATGGGGGAAAAAATTATTGAAAATAGTTCCCTTAGCAATCTATTGATGGTTTAAAATACTTTTGATCCATACTTTTCTATGCCAACATGACAATGTCAGCACAGTCATCAATAAAAATACTAAATCAGATTGGTGACGAAACAACCAAATCAGCGAACCAAAAGTAAAAAATACATCTTACTGAAACACCCTAAAAGTTTTTTTTATCTAATTCACGTCTTTCTTCCTTTCTTTCTTTCTTTATTTCTTTCTCTTACAGCCTCAATAGCTGTTCTCCGCAACACCCAACAAAAGAAAGCCTCAAGTCAAATCTGATACAATTTTTTTATTAACTCAAGATATTCAAAGTTTAACCTATATATATTGAAATTATTCATCAAAAAATAATTTAGAAGGAATTGATGAACCGAAAATAAATCAACAACAACAATGAAAATCACAAATAAACGAAAAAAAAAGAAACGAAACTAAGGGAAATTACACCTGCACAATTATTTTAAATTTTTTTCCGAAATATTTAAGTATTGATTTGAAATTTTAGAAAATCGTTAATCTAATTAGTTCTGAACCGTTCAAAAACAACAACTTCTAAAAATCAGAGAAAAAAAACACTTAAAAGTTTTTAAGATTTTTATTTCTATGGTCAAAGTGATATAGATGGAGGGTTCTGTCATACTAGACCACATTTCATTTATGAAAATTTCAAATAGCCAAACTAAATTGACCAATGTGATCTTTATAATGAAATCTTCTTTCTTTCAAAATTTTATATTTTTCTAATTATGATTACTATTTTTATCAGAATTCTGTAACATCACGAATCTAATTAGGTATGAACACTGCAATAACAGTATTTTAAAAATCCAAAATATATTAGAAAGTTGGAAAAAAAAAGTATAATTTGGATCAACAAGGTGAATTCAATATAAAAGTTCACATCAGACGGTAGTGTTCTAAATATGTGTTGTGCAGTGTCGTACCGTGTCAAACACGCCGTCTACGGATCGTTTATCGTGTCGTATTGTGTCATGTCTAAATGTTTCACATGTCATACCGTGTCGTGTCTAAATTCTAAGGGGTGGACACATCACGCTTAAGGACACGCCACACCTCGCGTTTTCAAGCCGTGACGTCTCGTCCCTTCTTTAAACATGTCATGTTGTATTGTGTTTGAATACGTTTGAATTTCATAAAACATAGTTATATTCTTATATTTATATATGAATTGCACATTAAAATTATGAAATTATCATTAAAAAATAGACAATATAAGAATTTTTCTTGTAAACTTGTTGTATCTCCTGGGTCATGTTGTGTCGTGTCGTGTCATGTATATTTGTGTGACGTGCCTTGTTGTGTCTATGCTAAGGACACAACACGTTTAAGTTCTCGTGTCCTGCCGTGTTCAGACACGACGTTTTTTTTAAACACTATCAGATAGTTTGAATTTATCGTTTAATTATCGAAAAAAAAAAAAAAGAATTTATCGTTTAAAGATCTATATTGAGATATATTCAGGATTGATGGTATATATTCGTCTATATCACTTTGACCCTAGCATCTCACTCTCTACCCATATATTCAAGAAAATCTACAGTACGAAATCGCTTAAATCGAATATTTGTATCAAGATATTGAAGTTGATAGTATTTTTTATTATGACTTAATTTATAGATACTGTGATATATGCATGTGAAATATTATATTTTAGAATTTGTGTTAGATAGTTGCAATATTTATTGATTTTCACGCAACTGAGTTAGTATTTTTTTTTTTTTAATTTCATGAAAAAGACAGTTGGATACCAAGTTCTCTTTGGTCACCTTTTGGATCCAAGTGAACATATATATTAATTACGAGTACAGTTCGGTGCCACAAGTTTAGGGTGCCACCAAATGTCACAATTTTATTTTTTCATTAATATTTCAAATATTAAAATTTAAATGTCAAATCTAAATCTTGATCTTGTTTCGTTTTAACAAAAGATGCATTTTCATATAAGTTTTATTAAATTTGGAGTTGATTTGATACTCGATCAAGAGGTTAAAAAATGAACGAATCTAGTTAATTATGACAGACTAATTATAATACATTCATGGTTTAACATCTATATTAAGTATCAAATCATCTCGAAAATTTTATAAAACTTTTATGAAGATGCGTCTCTCACTAAAACAAATGTGATCAACAGTTTAGATTCGACATTTAAATTTTTAAATTTTACAATATTAATGAAAAAAAATAAAATTATGGTATTTGGTGGCACCCCAAACTTGTAGCACGGGAACTTTAATCATTAATTATACCAAACTTCAATCAAACATATGCTTACATTGCCCCGCAAGTTATGTACGCTGATTTGACTTCTGGTATTCAAATATCGCATTATTAATTAATAATTATCAATTAAAAATTGCAAATGCTATCTTGATTTATATTGCTGCTTGGAAATTAAATAACAAAAGATATCATGAGTCGGCTTGTATACGCTAAAATTATTGTATTAATGAACTGTCCAACCAGATCCATGCTATACGTTTCAGATCAGATGGTTCAGATTTTATTTAGAAGTTGGAGAAGTCTGTTTATTCAACACCACAAATTTGAAATGGATAAGCAAGATTTCCGTAGGAAAAACTGTTTTGGTGCTACTTGTTCAAAGGAGTCGGCCGGGTAGAAGAGACAAATATTTTGGTCAAATAATTCGGGTAATAACTTAACCCTCGCTGTCTTGTAATTAATACACCAACAACTAGATCAACTGCAGAAGATAGATAACAATATCGATTATAATTAAATAATAATTAAGCCATAGGAAACGTGTCTAGTCGGCTTTGTTTTTTTTTGAAAAACTTGGTAGGGACTACCTAGGAAGAGAAAACAGAGTGTAGTCGGCTTTGTTGGGAAGGGAACTTGGAAAAGTCATTACTAGTAATTTTTAATTCGATGGAGGAAACTCGTCTCCGGAAGCTTACAGATTAATTCTAATTAATTCATTGTCACACCCCGATCCCGAGGGAGTGATGTCTTCTCCGCCACGAGAACAGTTGCCTGCTCTCATAAGGCTAACAGACAGATAAACTAATTTTTTTTTCATTTTCATATTTCATTTTCTTGATTTCGGCCCAGAATTCACACAACATAACGGATAAGCAAACCGATATTTCTACATTATTCAAGTATAATTACACATAGCTTGTTCAAAAGAAAACAAACCCAACCAAGCCAAACCAAACTATTCTTCTACCAATTCTGGCTTATTTATTTTACATCCTAGGGACTGGTTCTCTCAAGCTCACTATATACATAATTACATATATAACATACCATAACATAAGAACAACCCGTCATAACAACTCAGTAACAACAACTGACCCAAAACCAAAGTTCCAACATCCCATCCATCCATCCTAACCAGACTCGACACAATCCAACACCAGACAAAAAATTAAACCACACAAAATCCCGATAAAGAGGAAGTTAGCGATCAGATCGCTTCCTCTTCATTGGAGTCAGCCTCGGGTTCGGCCTCGACCTCAGCGTCAGCAGCCGGAGATGCTGGAGGCATCTCAAAATAAAGATAAGCCAGGACATCTGGCAACTCATCCAGACAGATACATAAAACAGCCTCGCAATTCAAACTAGGAATCTGGACCGCAAACTGTAAATAACTACATTCCAAAGTAGCAACTGAACTACGTCTCACTCCATTCCGACGCTCCTGGAACCCCCAATCATTGAGGACACATGCAAAACAAAGTACAGAGTGAGATACAATCTCAGTGCGGGTTTTAGTTCCAGTACGCCGATCTAGGTACGAACCGTGTATCGGAATATACACCCACAAAAGTATAATTCACTAAAAGAACAATTTTATTGAGAAATTCATTTCTAATTATCAGAGATTCCAGTATCGAAGGCACTAGGCGAAACGGTCCGATAATCGGCATACTGCAACATGAATATGCAACAGAAGCAAATCAAGCATAATTATTTCACAATATATTGTTTGCACTCAAGTTCTTTAGGGCCAATCAGATTCAGAAAGAACTTTTCCCATAACCATAGGTCCAACCCTAGGTACAGATTTTCTGAGGAAATTTTCCAGAAATAATAGCGCTAGAATCCTGGCCGGGTAGGTAGCCAAACCATACTCCGGAGAGTGATACAATTTAATTCAATATTATGCTATGCAGACTGAATAAGAATGGTCTGATTTAATTCCAAGTCAGATTCTTCGATTACAAAAGAAGATTATGCAATATAATCAATTAATTTATGAAAACCATTCCAGTCCTTTGAGAACTCTAACGGTCCAAAGAGAAAAACAATCAAATGACCAAGTCAGGTTCATTTTGTTTCTTAATCAAATGGATAGTTTGGATCAACATGAGTTTTGCTCATTTAGGGTTTCTTAACATCTACATGAACTGAATACATCAATATCTCTTTCAACATGCCATGCATGAATGTAAAAATACCGATATCAGAGTTCAAACAAAGAAACCGCGTAATCCGCCCCTTGCTCTTTACTGGTCCTGTTGCGCTTTGGGGTCCGTTCATGTTTACAATTCACAGATCAAGTACCGTTAATGTTTATTTAACGGGTTTGTTAAATCTAAGTCTGGTTTCTAACGTTAAACATGACTGATATAGTTTGGTTCCAAAGTCCTTTATTAAATGATATTATTTAGTTACTTCCTTAATCATCGAAAATTATGTTTAACTGTTATTTCCTAATATCAAAAATCATCATCAGAAACAGAATACAGAGTTATTAGACAGAATTTAGGAAATAACTTTAAATAGTTAAACACAACAGAAAATATAAATCAGAATTCATTTAATTATTTTGCAGGATCAGAAAGTCTGGTTTATTTGCCACTGTATATGTTCGTTAGAACGTCATACTATTATCATTATATCCCTAAAACAAAATCTGAATATTACACTAAGTTAGTCCAAGCTCAAAAGAATCTGTCATAACATACAAATGTTAGCCCATAATTATCATTTTTCATTTTTTTTTCGAAATAAATCACAGCCCACAGAAAAGTCTAGCCTACAGTTATTTTTCTTTTTATTTTTCTCGGCCCACAACAATTCCAGAAATTTCAGCCCACGAAATCAGCCCAAAAATCACTCGACTCAACCTAGTCAACTCGGCTCAGTTGACTGAGCCAATCCGTAACGGACCCGACAAACCAGAAAATCAATCCGATCCGATAAACCCACCATTTTTTTGTTGGAGTTATGTCCTAGAAGTCAATATTTAATGACTTGGTTATTTAGTTTATGTTATTGCTGATATTTGATCATTTGTTCCTGGATTTTATTATTGACAGTTCATTCAGGTTGAGGATCTGAATTGTAGATCACTGTATTTCATTTAATAGTAAATGACAATAATAAATCGAAACTGTCCATAGTCTTGATAATTAACAAGGAACATTAATTATCATATAAGACTAGTATGCAAGTTAAGCGATGATTAAATTCTACAAATCATAAGTAAGGAGTTACTAACTTAATTGCATATGTATATGTTACTAGAACATAGTACATGATATGACCCCGATGAAATAAATATATGGATTGTGTTAAGTGTCATTATTTATTTTATCAGTGTTTGATTTCAAGTTTGAGATGGTTCAGTTTTTCCACATGAGGATAGGTTCTATAAATATCGTCTACCGCTGATTCCTGATAAGGACTGCTATACGGACTTTATTTATGTTCTCTTGAATTGTGCGGGGAAAAACTGTTCATCAAGACAACCGTATGTCCCTCATTAGTTCACCTGATGAGCGATGATATCTACTGGGTCCCTTGATGAAGATGGATTGCTTGCTAGCAACTTGTGCAATCATCTCTAGATCAAGAAACGTATAATTTGCAATAATGACACATTCCTATCTTGGATTATACAAGCATATCATGTGACATAGGAATCAAAACAATAAGAAACTCATTTCTTATGCAGCATTAAATGATTGTATTGGTACATTATTCATTTATGCGAATTGGGAATCATAACGTGTTGCTAGATACCGCTTATGATTATTGGAAATAAATAGCGATTTATTTTCATAGCCAACATAGCATAAATCCTCAAAGGGTCACACAAATAGGACTTTAACCATACTTGCATTATTTGTTTATTTGTAGTAGCGAGTACTGCGAAAATATGATAAGTTGATTAATTAATTGTATACCGTTATGAACCGTTATAATTAATTGACTCAAATGGAATAAAAAAGGGACTTAGCTATCGTCTCAAAACAAGCTAGCACTTGTTTATAGACTTTGGTTAATCTTCTAAGTGGACTAGAGGCAGCGAAGGTGCGCATCCATCGACTCCTAAGCAAAGGTCGATTCTTCTAGTTACGATACTAGAAGAGGTATAATCTCCTACACGTTCTCTTTTATATATTAACTGCTTGAATAACTAGATCCGTTAATCGTGCATGTTAATTTCTTATTAAATGTTAATAAAAATTAAAATTGCACAAGGACTTGAGTTCCTAACATTTTTCCACTAAAGCCCACAGAAATTAATAAAGCCCGTCTATTTTTCATTTTAGCCCACATTCCGTGTAGAAAATTTTCACTGTCACAAATAAGTCCCATGATTCTTACAAGTTAACCCTCAGAATTTATTTTATTTCACATTTTCATCCCTGTGCATCGCCAAACCTATCAGAATTTATTTTATTTCATCATGGGCTTATTAACTTTATATAACTCAAATCAGACTACAATTAGCACGATACTTAACTCACTAAAGTGAACCTTGTTAGTATCTAAACATGTATCAGTTGCTACCAGCCACAACCAACACCAGCCAGCACAGCAAGCATCAAATCAAATCAAAAGATTGACAATAAACAAGAGGAATTATACCTATCTCCTGCCCTTTGACAAATCGCCTCAAGAATTCTAACATGATCAAAGCCAAAATCAGGGTCAAGTTTATCAGAAACAAGCTCAAATCCATGCACCTAATACCTTACACAATTCAACCAAAATATATTAATATCTTCACAAATTGATATTGAAATTCACAAAATAAGAGAGAGAGATGGTTATCGTCCCCACTGCCGTCTCTATCCTCATGTCTCCTTCAATTTTTCCCAATTCCAAAACCCTAACTCGGCCCCAATTTAAATACTTACTTCACAGATAAGAGGGGAGAAGAAGACAAGCGGAGAAGAGTATCGAAGAGGCTTCCACCACGTTGTCCCCTCATAACTCCCTCTGACAGCCCGACATCGAGAGGAGAGGAGAGGAGCGGAGATGCCTCCCTCTTGCAACTACAGACATGAAGCAGGAGGTCACTCCCACAAGTGCC
The DNA here is from genome assembly GCA_027725995.1 of Rhynchospora tenuis. Lineage (NCBI taxonomy): Eukaryota > Viridiplantae > Streptophyta > Magnoliopsida > Poales > Cyperaceae > Rhynchospora > Rhynchospora tenuis. Next base: position 195,746,514 of record CM050888.1, read on the forward strand.
ACCTAACCAGTGACCGCAACCCCGACCAACCAGCGAGCAACAGCACAAGGCCAAGCAGGTGGGGGTCGAGAGAGTTCATCGAGAAGGAAGGGAGAGACAGGTGTCCTCTCTTCTTCTGTTAAAAGAGACCCAGATTTTCTGTTGCAACTTCTCATGTGGCCTTTTGTGTAACAAATAACTAACATTCCTTTTGTAAATTAGCTATTTCTTTAAATTATTCAATTAGACTAATTCAGAAGTCAGATAATCGTGGCAAATATACCATTAAATTCTATAAATCAAACTGAACATTTTCATGTTCTCAGATCATAAAATCCCGCAACTTTTACTGTTACTTTAATTTATTGTATCTATTTTCTTGATCATACCGTTACTAAAGTATACAGAATAATTATTTCAGACAGATAAGGACTTGGTTTACCATACTACAATCACTAGTGTTGCATTCATGTTTTGGTATTTTCATCGAGTATGAAATAAACTTCATAATATATAAAACTTATATCTTAAGAAAATGATATGAGAGACAAAATTAGCTAAATGATGAGACCTTACTCTATCGTTGTTTGAGAAGCCTTACCAAAATAAACCGATTTCTACTTTAATTCAGCCACTAAAATAACTTAATTTAGTATAGTCGGGTTGTCGAACTCAGGGACAGACTGTTCAATCACACAAGAATTTAAATCTGAAATTCCAGTCAAATGAAACGATACTTAATGGTTTAGAAAACAGGGTTCCAACAATTATAATTAAATCTACTTAAAGAAAACTAAATGATTAAACTAAGGATTCAAGAAAAACAAGTTAGAAACCGAATGAAATTGTAAGACTAAGGGAATAAGTTGCTATTTTCTGGTTTAGGTCCTGATACGAGCGACCCTTCTACTTTCATAGCAGTCCACTAGCGTCACTAGTCGACGGGACTCTAGAAATCAACTTGTTTCTAAGTTTGCACAGACAACAATCGAATAATCCAAGAATCACTCCTAATCCTATCGCTAATTATACAAGTCTGATTAGTTCTATTTCGCTTCTGTGTAGATCAACTAACGGATAACCATACTTAACTCTAACTTTCGTGTAGGATAAGGATCAACTAGCCGTTATAATTAAGCTTCTATCTATCCTAAGCGTCAACTTTCATTTCTTAACTAAGGAAGATAGATCTGATCTTTGGGTCTTTTGATATCTCATAACTCTCGTGTATTGAGATTAGACTTCATCATTTCTAATTCATGATCTAGGCTTTAATCTTTCAATTAACTGCCATCTAAGGGTATGATGTTGTTGAATTGTTCTAAGCTTGGTTGGGTTTTAACTCCTAAATTCGAGTTTGGCCTAAACTCAACAGGAAAATATCAAATCTACTTAAAAACAAGTCAAAACAACAATAAAGATAAATCGCAAAGATCAAATAAAACTAATTATCAGCCTATAAACTAAACCATAGGTTCACAACTATGCCCTTAAAACTGTATCAACCTATACAAATCACCATAAAAACACAAGAATCAAACATCAGATCTGGATAAAATAAAGGAAAGGAAAAGATTACAACAAATCAATTCGAATTTCCTCAGCTTTCTTCTATGTTCTAAGCATCAAGCGGATCGCCTGAAGTCTCAGAAGTCGCAGTCCTGGATCACTTATGTGATTTCTCTCTTCTCTCCCCAGAGCTCCCTTCTTCTACGACTTCAAGCCCTTATATAATGTTGCCTTGTAACCTTCAGATGGAAAGATCGTGTGCATTCAAGCGGTTTCTGTCGAGTAAGCGCATGTGAGGAGGTTGTGCTGAGAATAATTGCTCTGTTGAAAACTGTCGAGATCTCTTCCTGCGGTCAGCTCAAACTTCAAGCTGCCCGCCTAGTTGTCTGCAGTTGGATTCTTCAGTTGTCCTCTTCTCTCTGCCCTCTCAAAATGCTTGTCAGGTCGCCTGAATGCTCCAATTTCGTGCAAAATTGTCCAGATCCAAAATTTATCCTAATAAAAACTAAAATGGCATAGAAGTACCTATATCTAACAATTATATGAAGAAATGAAGTAAGAAACACATAAATTCATGTATAATTTAGGGCCAATTTAGGTAAAAAAATATAGTATGAAATCATCCTAACAAATTCCCCCAAACTTGAACTTTGCTTGTCCCCAAGCAATAGTATAAGCTGTGGAAATATAAATTGGGGCCTAAATTAAGGTTGAAAGTATGCAATGCAAAAGCTCAGAAAATAATTGAATAAAAACTCAAACACTGACCCAAGTTCAAACTCATTTTAACAACTTGTCAAATTCATTTCCAGATTCAAATCTTTCAAAACCTAAGCTGTTTTATACTGACCTTAACTCGAGTAAACAATTTAATTTGAATTTAAACTTTGGCATGATCAATAATCCACCATACTAAACCCTAAATTAAACAGTTTACTTAGATTAGAGCAATTGACTTGGGAAATAAAAAAGAACCAACTCTACCAAAATAAACAATGTGTCAATAACTTTGATTTCCTGTCTCAGCCTTACGTTACTTAACCTCTTAGCAAATTTTAAAAATATCAATGGACATCAGACTAAAGTAGGGCAAAAATAAGGGTACAACTCCCTACCCATATTATTCCAAGGTTTTTGGTTGATTTTTTTTTTCCATGGGGCAATGGAGAGTTTCCTGCGTGTTAGGAAGTGTCTAATTTTCATTTTTGTGCCATCAAATAGCAATAAACAACAATTAAACACAATAGATCTAGGCTTAAGGCCATTCGCACGTATTTTATGAAAAACGTGTAGGAAGAATTGTACCTCTCACAAATAGTTCTTGTGAGGCTCGAATCCAATGGCACTTGGAGTCGGTGGGGTGCTCTCCTACGCCTCTTCTTCTCCTATGTCGGCCTCGAGTCCACCAAGGAGTATTAACCAATCCCTTTTCAACTTGTGCTAGCAAGGATGTGGGAGAAGCTAATCCAACTAGTGTCTCTCTTCAATCAGTCAACTATTTAATTGTGTAGAGAATTTTGTTCAACACATGAACTACTAAAAATAAGCATTAAAGAGAAGAAAAATTCAGATCTGAATTTTTTCTTTCTTTTCTCTTGGTGGTGGCCTAACAAAGGGAGGAGAGAGATAGGAAAATGTCTTACCTAATCTCCATCCAAAGGGGTTTATATATAGGTCTCACCTAATCCTCCACAAACCCTAGGATTAGTGGTCCCCTCCCACTTCTTCGGCCGGCCACAAACAAGGCTTAAAAGCCCAAATTGTCATACACAATTTAGTCCTTTAATTATCTCTTTAATGGTTATTTAAAGCTAGGGCCAAATTGACTAATCAAAATGAAAGGCCATATATTTAATATAATTCATATAACTATATTAAAATATGTTGAACAAAAATAATTATCAACTCATTGATAATTATTTTAGGATTAGCATATGCATTCTTTTATTTCTATATGATCCCTTTGATTTAATTAATTATAACGGTTCACAACGGTATATAATTAATTAATCAACTCATCATATTTCCATAGCACTCACTGCTGCGAATAAATAAATAATGCATTGTATGGTTAAAGTCCTATTTGTGTGACCCTTTGAGGATTTATAAATCATCATTTATTTCCAATAATCATAAGCGGTATCTAGCAACACGTTATGATTCCTAATTCGCATAAATAATGTACCGTTACAATATCTCAATCCTGCAAAAGAAATATTAGTATTTCCTTGTCTGATTCTTATGTCACATGATATCCTTGTATAATCTAAGATAGGAATGTGTCATTCTTGCAGATTATACATTTCTTGATCTAGAGTTGATTGTACAAGTTGGACAAACAATCCAAACTCCATCAAGGGGCCCAAACAGATATCATCACTCACTAAGTATATTAATGAGGGACATACGGTTTTCTTGATGAACAACTTTTCCCCGTACAATTCAAGAGAACATAAATAAAGTTCATATAGCAGCCTTTATCAGGAATCAACGTTAGACGATATTTATTGAACCTATCCTCATGTGGAAAAGGTGAACATCTCAAAGTTAGAATCAAACACGTATGAAGTAAATAATGACACTTAATACAATCCATTTGTTTATTTCATTGGTCAAGTCATGTATTATGTTCTATAACATACACATATGCAATTAAGTTGGTAACTCCTTACCTATGATTTGTAGAACTTACATACTAATCTTATCTGATAAGTAATGTTCCTTGTTAATTATCAAGATTACGGACATCTTTAGATTTATTATTGTCATTTAAGAATAAATGAGCTATAGAGATCTACAATTCAGATCCTCAACCTGAATGATCTATCAATAAATAAATCAAGGAACAAATGATAAAAAATCATCAATAACATAAACCATAGAAGTAACCAAAATGATTGGCTTCTAGGACACAACTCCAACACCGCGGCGGAGAAGTCAGCCAGATGAGTGCAACATCATTTTGAGGTTTCCCTCCTAGATGAAAATTTTTTAAACTACACAAACCTATAGTTTCCTGCAATGTCCACCATCATAGCACCGCTTTTTAGTTTCCCTTTTTATTTTGTTTTCAGAGATATTATTTTATTTTATTTTTTTAATTATTATTATAGACTATGTACTTGAAATCTAAGCGGTTATTTGGCTCTAGGTTCAACTATCCATCTTCTGATTGACACAATGTTAGTTTGGTGAAGTTAATTTCTAGGCAAATAAGGATTTTTATGGGGTGGTGCCTCTAATTACCTTTTCATTACCCAAACCAAGTACCTAATCTACTTAAACTATCAAACTTAGCCTCAGTAAGATGTTTACTAAACATGTCAAGTTTATTTCCAAGTTCAATTGTCACTCAAGTTTGTCAAATTCATGTTAATTTTCTGAAAATTTTCCATGTTACATTCAATTAAGTCCAATTGAGTTTGATTCAGGTCATTATCTAAGTTCTAATCAACTATTTCCAAACTTATCTAAATGCAAAACTATATGAATTACACTACAAATGCAAAAACTCTTGAAAATTGATCTTTCTGTCCTAAGTCAAGCGGGTCGCCTGGAAACTAGTCTGGTCAACTAAGTTCTAGTCGGGTCGATAACAGTAATGGATTGAGATTTTCAAAAAATTTTTAAGTTCTCTCAGAACAAGAGGGTCGCCTACAAACTAAGCGGGTAGCTTAAAACTGATACAGAACTTTTATGCAATTTTCTAAGTTGTCATTAGAGATAAACGAATCGCTTAAGGACAAAACTGCCCGCTTACTACTGAAACAGTAAGTTAACTTATGCAATTTCTACATGATTTCCTAACATACAAATGCAAAAATTTTAATTTTTCTAACTTTATCACCCCTCCCCCCCAAACTTATTCAATGCACTGTCCTCAGTGCAAATCTCAGCAAAGGAAAGAAAATAAAAAGAGAGAAAAATTAAAACTTACAGACTTATCTTCAGTTAGGAGGTGGTGGTGGAGGTGGGTTTTGGAGAAAGAACTGTTGCCTTATCCTCATCATGAATGCATCAACCCGAAGGTTGTGTGCTCGAATTTCTTGTCTGAAGTGATGGGCTTCAGCTCTTTCCTAAGAGAGATGGATGTCAATCGTCTCAATTTTGTCTCTCATAGCCTCCATCTCATGTTTCATCTCAATTTGAGTCTCCCTGATATCTCTAAGGAGATTATAGGTTGCTTGCGCCAGCTGGGGTTCCCATCTCTCGCGCTGCTGGTGGGGTTGTGGATCTTGTCTCGGTTCTGTCCCCGCATCATGGGCATCAGATGGTCCCGCCCAATCCGGCAACACTTGTTCTACTGGAGGTGGTGTGGCAGCATCATCACGAGGGAAACGACGCACAAATGTTCCATTTTTCACAGAGATGAAAGAGTCAGGGTTTGTGAGGTCGATCCGCTCATGGATGGGTAATGGCATGCAGCGTTTTCCGATGACCCACCAAGTCTGGCCGTCAGTGTGGACATGTCGCATCTTGGCTAGGAGAGTGAGATCAATAGCTTTGTCGCTTTCATTGGGTGTCAATGGAAGCAGGTGAAGTCGTCGGCGGCAGTCTCGAACTAATCGGGTGACAGCGCCACCTAAAGTGACTTGTCCCCGCCCAAATTTGGTGTTGGTCGCCACATCAAACCAGTGATGCATCATCTGACAGGTCAAATTCTGACCCGTGGATGGCTCCAGTCGGAGCATGTGGGAGAGAATAGATAACTCCTCTCGAGTTATCTTGGATCCTGATTCTCCTTTGTCAAAAAGAGTAAGAAAGAGAACTCGCGCTATGAAGCGAATCACAGGGTGCTGAATGAGAGTGATCTTTTTATCCTTTCTCGCACTCCCTATGATTAATGGCCAGAAGTCAGTGTCATAATCGTGTTCCATGCGGCCCCCTTCCCGTAAAAAGAAAATGTCAGCAAGACGATTTTCATTTCGTGTAAATTCTTGTCCGAAAAGCCTGAATGAAATTGACCATGGTTCTTTAGATTTATCCAACTTTAGAGTGCTCAAGAACTCAATGGTCGGGCGAGTATAGGCCACGTCATCAATTTCCCAAAATTCGGGTTTGAATCCGGCCTTCTTGGTGAGCTCGTAGAAGTCTTCTGTGATGCCGAGTTGCTCAAGTACAAGAGGGCGAATGCACTTGGTTTGAAGGAAATTCTTCGTGCATAGCCTCTCATATCGGGCTTGCTCGTCGGGATCATCAAAATGCAAACCTTCATCTGGGAGCTCTTCACCAGCTGTGAGGACTTTCTTCCTCTTGGTGCTTCGTCTCCTAGTTTCCACCCCCTCTTCTTCCTCACTGGAGGGTTGCGAATGTTCACTGTGTTGAGGAGTGAAATTCCTCATCCCCCTCTGTGTCAGGTTCTCTCGCCGGTGCTGGTGAATCTGTTGTACCTGTAGGGGAGGAGGAAGAAGGCCCTTCTCCTCGGCATCTCTTCTTTACCGCCATCTTTGGTTGGACAGGGAGGTGGATAAGGTCCTCATCGTCTGAGGAAGATGATGATTCCACAAGAAGAGAAGTTTTCTCCATTTAAGGTTCCTGTGGTGCTGATGTGGAACCTCTGGTCCTCGATCTCAGGTGATATCATCTATCCATGAAGGCAGGGATTTGTAAAGAAGCAGGTGCTTGTTGGAGAAGTGATGAACGGGTCGCTAAGGTAATCGGCGGACCGCTTGAAAGTAGAAAGAACACTGGTGCTAGCGTCGGTGGCTAGGGTTTGGTGGTTGCCTGCAGTGATGCAAAGCAAAGTCTCCGGTGGTGCAGATGGAAGCTTCTTGAGAGGAAATGGAGAAGAAAAGGAACTGCAAACTTAGAAGATGAAAAGGTTTGGGATTTTGGGTGGCTTGAAGTTTAGCGATCGGATGATCAGAGAGTAGGAGGTGGTAGAGGGAACTGTAATGAGTCGAACAGTTGTCTCAGATGGCTGATCGGAGCAAAGGATCGCCGGCGATGGTCGCGAGCGACGTGCTGGCGGGTTCTTCGAGACAGAGAGAGAGAACTTAAAGAAAGAGAGAGTATTCTGGGAGAAGTTGGAATGACGCTCCCTCTTCCCCCTAAAAAGTTCGAAAATTGTCGGTTACGCGTAGTGGGTCGAGTCATTTTCCGACCCACGACCCGTTCCAACAGTTTTCAAAACTATAAGTCGTGCAGTCGAGAAGTCGCTTAGTCTCCCCCAAACTTGAGTTGAGCTATCGGGTAGACTCAAGCGATCGAACTGGTCGCTCAGTCCCCCAAACTTGAGTTGAGCTGTTGGGTGGACTGAGGTTATATCGGGCCGCTTGGCTCTGTATCTTTTGGTTGTCATCTCAGCAGTCTGGTCGCTTGACTCCATTGTTCCATTCCAATTATTTCCTGCATTTTGAAACAAGTCTTTTGCATTAAAACTAATCTAATTTTTTTTTTGTAATTTTCTATTTTTCTTACTTTTGTTTGTGTTTTTTTTTGTTTTTCCAATTTTTTTTCCAATTTTTTTTTTGTGGTTTTCAGTTTTTATAAAAGAAAAGACAATATTTTTAAATTTTAAAAATCTTGGGTTGTCTCCCAATCAGCGCTCGTTTAACGTCATTAGCTTGACGATTTTGTTGGCTACGTCTTGACGGGTGTGGAATATGTGAGCATGAGGACTTCCACTATTCCCTCATCGGCCAATCTTTCACATAAGGTTTGAGGTGTTGACCATTGACCTTGAACGTTCCACAGTCTTCTCTCCAAATTTCAACCGTTCCAAAGGGATAGACTTTCTTCACTTCAAAAGAAGCTGACCATCTCGTTCTTAGCTTTCCTGGAAAGAACTTGAGCCTTTAGTTAAAAACAAGAACCAGATCCCATTCCTTGAATTCTCTCCTTAGAATTCTCTTGTCATGCCACTTCTTAGTGTACTCCTTGTACATCCTTGCATTACCATATGCATTCAACCGAATTTCATCCAACTCATGAAGGTCAAGCACTCTTTTCTCCCCTGCTGCCAAGTAATCCAAATTGACAGCTCTTGTGGCCCAATACGCCTTGTAAGACTTTAGCTGCTGTCTTTGATGCTGAAGTATGCCCTCCATATGCGGATGCATAACACTCAAAGAGAATTTGTGAAAGTTAATCATATGTGATACACCGTCTAAACAAACCATCAACTCCAAATTTCCATAAGAATGGATCCTCCCAAAAATAGTACTTGACATCGGCCAAGAACATCTTCTTTTGTTGGTACGAAATGCCATGAGGAAGGATGCCACTGGCCAGATAGTTAGCAAAGTCAGCGAACCATGGTGTCTGGACGGGATGGGCTGGTTGCTTCTGGAGTGAGCGGTCCGCTTGTTGGTCATCAATCGCAAGGAGTTGCATACTTTCCGTCAGTTGGCAGGTCTGGTTGGGCTTGTCGGGTCGACCGCCACTTGAGTGGGTCGACTGACTCCTTTTGACAACAGTGAGTTGCAAGTCGTCGTCTTCTTGATCCGTCTGAATGAGTTAAGCGGGTCGATTGTCGCTTGGACGAGTCCACTGACTCTGGTCGATAGAAAGAAGCTATCATTCTTAAAGCCAGTTCTCTGTCATGGGTCCTGAATTACTTATTGAAACTAAATTTTCAATTATGTCTCGTCCCTGTTCACATGTGCAATCTGTCCTTGAGAAAGCTTGAATCGGAGGTTTCATTGGAAATTCCTGTACGAAGTCTAACTTATTTCCCTGAGAAAAAAAAAAAGTTCATAATCTTTTTTATATATAGTACATAAAAAATCTGATTTGAATGTTCTAGTTACCTACTAATTAATGTATAATTGAATCATATATATTATTGTAACTTGCAAAAGTGTAGTCTCACAGTTATGTTAGAGATTAAAAATATTTTATTCATTATAATATTCCTGAAATTGTCCAAATAATCACGTAATTCATATAAAATAAGAAATTATAAATAAAAAACTCACAGGATTGGAGAAATGACATCATAAGGCAGATCTTCTCCAATTTTCCTTAGTATACTTTTGATGGCAGAATTAATGACGTTTTCTTATTCTGTCTAATCTTTCTTAATTGGCAAAAATGAGGGAAAAAGGTGCCACTTTGGGACAGAATATTTTAATTAATACTAAGGCAATTGAAGGGATTAGATTTTTTAATGAATCTGGTCTATCAGATTTTCCATCAAAATCTGATGCACCCTTCTTATAAATATACTAAATGAATTTAATTTATAATTAATAATATAAGCCACATTAAATATAATTAATAATATTAATTATAATAGTATTACTATTTTGAACAAATAATTTTTAAATAGAGAATATTATTCAAGAAAATAATCAGAAATAATTAATATTGTCATTCGATTCACACCAAAAGTAGCAGCTAAAACTAAACAGGATTTTTACGAATGCAAACATTTAGCTTAACACATCCACTAGCACAAAATTCAGCTGGGATCAGGAGAAAACGTTTGTCCTCAGGCAAACCATTTAAGAGTGTTGTACTCTCAATCCTAGTCTCAAGACGAAGATGAAATTCCCTGTCACATTTCAATGACAACTCGTACCGAAGCTCAGGTTTTGATACTTCAGGGGGCCTAATGCAGACAACTGAAACAGCCCATCCGAGTGCAGTATCTTTTCTTATGATGAGATATAGAAAATTATCTTCACTTAGAAGACACATTATATTCCTGGAGGAACACAACTCAATGGAAATCTCTTCGTCATGTCCAAACACACAGATAAGAACGGAGTAGTGCTCTGCCAAATGAAGCATCAATTTGTGTTTCGATCCCTCAAAAGAGCAACCTTTCTTAGGACAGAAGAATCGTGCATAGTCACATGTACTCTCATGCAGTCGCATTTGTGAGAAGGAGAGGAATTGACGGCATCCATACTTGGTATTACGGCAAGGGAATGCAGCTGAGTCAGCAACTTTCTCCAGTGTGATGGCACAGGTGTAGATAGTCTGCAATGAACAGATGACACAATCTTGGGGGAGCTCTAATGAACCGATAACACAATCTTGGGGGAGCTTTAATTGACAGGATGAACATATGGCATGGCCCTCAGTACACTGAAAAACAATCACAATCAAGTTAAATAATCAAAGCAAAAGGAGAATTATTGAAATTACTTTAACTCATAAAATTCCACTCGGCATCAATGATTTCAGTAAATAACTAAATATAACAATAGAAAATGGTTATTGCTGCATCTTAACTACTACTACTAAAGCTTTAGGTCCAGATTTTGTTGAAATACCACTGTTTTAAACCTTTGCCGTATTTTCATACAGGTTTTTTAAAAATATTTCGGCACAATTATATGGAAAACTCACGACTTATGCCATTTTGGTACAGTTCCAATATGATGCAGGGATGCCCACGTGAAGTTGAAATAACTATTTAAAGTGTCTATATTAGCAGTTAAGCATATATGTATGCATAAAAAATATTACATACAATATGTGGAGCGGGTTCAAAACTGCTAATTGTGACAATTTTTTATGTTACTCTATTGATTATATAATGGAACATTATATACAGATTTGCACTTAAAAAGTTGGAAAACTGCTTAGCATTTGTATATCAAGTACATAAGTCGTGTGGGCGTGAACAATTGAAACGAAATAAATAATTTCAATTAATATAAAAAACCTTAAAGTGCTGATAGAAAATTTCACCTTAGAAATTGGTGGAGAGAGGGCCTCACAACAAATTGAGCATTCGATAGTACTGTGATCTCCACCGTCCATAACGCCTTTCGAGATCCTTTTTTCTTTGATTTTTTTTTTCATGCAATGCAAAACAGGTCATATATTTAGAAGTAAAGAGGAAAAAAAAAAGAAATCCATCTCGTTATCGATTTTTTTAAATTAATGAGCAAACAAGTGGCGGACACCTATAATTTTGTTGACCATAGAAATATATGGGACCCGTTTATCTAATATAACAGCACATTTGTTTCTTTTTGGTTCAATAAGACATTGCCAAGGCTTCTTTAGAATATTTAAAAGAACTAAAGTTACAAATTGGAGATTAAATTCATAGAGGTTATAAGATTTACACTTAACATAAATACTAGCATTTTAGTGTATTAACATTGTGTCGATTTGATTACTTGTAAACGATTCATATATTTACAATTCATATAAAATGAGTAAACATGTCATATAAAAGGGTGTTAAACAATTATTATATCAATTATGGACCATTGATTTGTGTAATTTGATATGATCAGTGGTCTAGATTAAGGTTAGACTTTTATTAGAAAAAATTAAATTACTACCAAATTAGCTATTTATTTAAAAAGAAAGACTAAATTATTGATTTTACCATATTTCTATTGTCTAACATGTAAAGTTATATATGAAACAAAAATAATATCAATATTTTATTTTCTTATTGCCCGCGTATTAAGGATATCTTTTGCTAGTGATTGTCAAATTACAATTGTATCATCGGCCAGCTTTTTTTCCTGGTAAGAAGAACGAACACCCTGGTTTCATAAACTGAATCCACTACCACACAGCATATATATGGGCATAATTCCAACCCTGAGTTTCTCTGATCATAAACAAACAATCACACAAAAATTAATAAATTCATGAAAATAAGCAGGGAACTGAAGTAGGTACCTGTTCTTGAATTAGGGCCCATAGGGAAGATGATACGGAATGAGAGAGGCGAGGGGGTTTGGAGAGATATTTATTGGCCTGATGTAGGTTAAGAGTAAGGGGGAAAAAATGGCAGGTTTCGTGTACAATATTCTTGGAAATATGAATGTTAGATAATATTTTTTGGGGAAATTAAAACATACAAGGAAAAAAATATCACGAGCAAAAACTCCAAAAGAAACTAATAATAAAGTTACCAAATTTGAAACTTAATTTCTATGCCGTCTGGAATCATGTGAGTAGAAAGGAAATATATATTTTATTTGCAGCAAGTTAGATTTAGTAGACTGGCAAAAATTTGGGCTTCTCTTAGCAGACAATGCTAATGAAAAGGTTTATATTTTTAGTATTAGTATGTAAATTATTTTAGGCGGGATAAGGATCACATATGTTGTACATTATTTTAGGTACGATCAACCTTGTATTGAAGAGTATGAGAGTGAGATATGTCGGCCAACTACATATAGGAAAAAAAAAAAAAATTTTAAAAGGAAGAAAAAATTACTATACCATTTTGTGGACACAATCAGATTCCCTATTATATATGGATCGTTAATTGTTAATGTTTTCTATAATTTGGGATGGACAACTGGACAAGTGACAACGACATATGCATTTAAATATGGGCATTGTTGACGGTAAATTGTTAATGTTTTCTTAGCAACGACAGATACTTCTTTATATACTTCCGGATTTGGAATGTAAAAAAATTAGTATCCATTTTATTGCATTCTCGAATAAAAAGATTCTACTTATTTAGTCTAGGCCGTACCAGTTTGTAATCTAAAAATTTCATGTCTATGCTATTCTTACTCATATAATCAAATATAAGATTTTAATCTAGACCGAACCAGCTGTAATATTCAATGTGAAGCGAACGGTTCCGATAGGTAACTTTAAAATTTATTTGAAGTGTGAGAAAAACTATATTAGACGGCTCATCTGTCCCATATATTGAACTCTACCATATAATTCTCTATTTAAAATCACCAAAATAATAAAAAAAAAGCTACGCCAACTCTTGGTGTTTTTGGAAGGAAAATAGAGTTGACGTAATTTCCAATTTGATGATTTTCGATAGATTGAGCCTATTTTTTATTTTTTATTCTTATTTATAGAAAATTCGGCTACTTTTGTTTTTCTTAAATTAAAAAATCGGTTTATTGTAAAAGTACATGAATGGAACATCGAACTAAATATTAATTTTAATTCTATTACTAACTTTGTTTTAACTGAGGGATTGTTTGAAAAACAGTTAACATTTAGTGGTGTAAGGTTAGTACTTTTTGGGATTTTCGAGATATTTTTTGGAATTTCGAGGTAGAATAGTGAGAGATGGAATTTTCGAGGAAATCCAACTAAACTCACTAACATCTCTAAACTCGCTAATCCCGGCTTCCCAAACACACCTAAGTGTCTAAGTCACACGGTAATTTATAGTCTAATAATCCCATTTTGTATTTATTATCCAAAAAATGCAAAAAGTGGAATTTGATTAACAGCAACTATACAAAGTATCAACAGTAATTTTTTTTAAAAAAAAACAACAACAACAAAATCATTTCCTACCTTGGAATTCTCCGGGTTGACCGAGGTGTCTTTGACTCTTTGGGGCCCTATTAAAGTAACCCTCATTTTTTTTTTTTTTTTGGGTTTCTTTCGGAATGTCCGAAATCCAGCAACAGTATTGTAAAAAAAAAATCCAGCAACAGCGAATAGAGGAGTTGTTGGACTTTTTAGTTCAACCTTTGAATACCAAGATACAACAAGGTAAAGGTATCGAGTTTAGGCCTTGATCCTGCTTATTCTTTCATGCTAACGACCATCCGATTCTTTAATAAGAGGACGTGCTTTAATCTCGTCCGCACTCCGCACACGTGGCTCTTCCGAAGTAAGAATCCCAATCAGCTGCGCCCTGGACGAAAACCGCCGCGGATTAAAAAGCGAAAAAAGTACATTAAAAAAAATTAATGTATAATATCTTTGTGCCGATTGGCGCACCAAGGACTAAAATCGTTTCGTAATAATCGAAACATATGAATAGTCTCCAGTGTTACCCGGGGCAAATGATAGAACAACCCAGCTGTAATTGTAAACCCTTGCATACAATACAATTATCCAAGCACAATTCAAACGATAAAATATTATTTGAGTGAACTTTAGTGCCGAATTAATTTAATGCATATAAAATTTAGTACATACTAATTACTAACTAGTCACGAAATCATTTATACATTGAGTAAAAATTAAATTAATTGGAATTTGATTAAATTAAAGTGTCATAAATTCTCCATATCACAGCAGGACATGCTAAAACTAGTATAAACATTTTTACAGAATTATTTTATTCATAAAATTAATTAGTTACTAAAATAGTGTTAATTATGTATTAGTTTCCTGTACATTCTAACAATTAATATTTATTTTATAATTAGGTTATGAGATACTTGATGAGAACTTCACCTTTTATTTTATTTAAATTAAACAAAAAATGCTTCATATATTGTATTATGTACTGGTGTTGGACAAACTGACTATATGCATATATTACTCGTGTAGTTGCACTAAGTAAATCTATGCGACAATAGCAAAATTAATGGATAAATAAATATAAGTTACAATATTTGTATAATTAAGACTTTTAAAGTAAATTTTAGTAAGAGGTACATCTACTTAATTGATGAATAAAACTCAACATATTGAACAACAATACAAACTAACCAAAGTAGAAAGAAAAACAAAATTGAAAATAACGTGAAATGAGTACCATTCAAAATATTACAGATCATAAATATTGACTGGAATGTTACTCATGTGATAGAAAAAAACTTAATGGATTTTTTTTTTTTTTTTTTTTTTTTTGAGAAGTTGAAAAGAGCTGCCAACTGGGAAACAAAGAACAGAAAAAAAAAAAAATGCTAAAAAAATTCAGTGTTAGGGGGGCAATTTAACCCGGACACCCTCTCCTCTCCTCTAGCCCTGCTACCGAAGTCTATATCTGTCTCGTTAAGAAAATGCTACCGAAGCCCACACCTCTGTTTGCCATATTTCCCTCCACGCACAGCTAATGCATGCAAAATCTAATCAAGTGACACTCTAAATATGCCCTCTTTCTCTCAATCTACCAAACGATGTTTTTGTGTCCGAATTTTGAATTTGAAAAATGCGTCTCATTCTCTCAAGTAAGTTTGCATATTTTTCATAAAAAGAGTAGAAGTCATCTATCAAACTTTTTTATATCTTTTCACAAAATTGCTCTAAATTTTAATTTCACGCAAACATATTAAAGATACAGCTTTATGTGTGTACCAATTATGCGTGTGGTCTAATTACTCGGTGGTAAGATAAATTAGATTGGTCTCAATTTTTAAACAATGTTGGATGGCAAAAGGACTATCTATTGTATATATGATATTTTATCGATTCCATCTTTTTAATTTTTTTTAAACAAAAAGATATTTACACATTATACCCTTTGTGTCTCCGAGTTGAAAGGAGGCTAATAATATTTAAGATGTCAGCTTCATGGAGCTTTAAGTTTTGTATGAATACACCCACCTAATTTTTTTTATTAGAATTGTCTGTCATTGAACCTTATCGATCCTTATCATACTTATCACATTGTAAAAATACAAAAAAGAATATAATACAGTTCCACACAATTTTCATTTTTTTTTTCATATCCAAGCAGGAAAAAAAAAGAAACATTTTTTAAAGCAACTTAGAGAAGATTTTTGAATAATAGTTTTCATTTGACCCGTATTCATCATGATCTCTGAACTCTTGGATAGCGAAATAACAAGTCTCTGATTCCTGAACATGAGAGTCCACCAGTACATATATAGTTACTTTAAAATGGTCTTGTAGCACTAAAATCTGAGTTGAATTCAAAATCGAATTTGAGACGGATGCCAGAGAAATCGAGCAAAAGAGGATTGGGTTGAGTGGAGGAATTGGAGAGCATGAGTCAGGTACTTGTCTCTCACTAGAGTATCGTACTCGCTCCATTGTTGGAAGGCCTTTATGTGGGAAAGGGAGTGATGGGATTTTAGGAAGAGAAGAAATTGATTCTTGATATAGAAATAACAGAGAAGGGTTATGTCATGGGAGAGAAGAGCGTCGCAATGTATTGATTCTTGAGACTGAGACATATTATGATGATGCCCGCACATACAGCACCTCATTGAGGTTGTGCTGCGATAAATTGTACAATGGTTTTATTGTAGGCGGGACAAAATTTTACAGAGTTAAATACCATACTGGCAAAACTAGTAATGGTTTCCATGCATGTGATGTCGCGCTGAGTTTAATAAGTTTGTGTTATTGTGCTGTAGCTGTACAACGGTCAATTTCCAAAAAGGAAAAAAGTTGAGTAACCTATTAAAAATAAAGTAAGGGGGCTCCTTTTTTTCCAACTCAGCCTATGATGAGAAATATCCTGAGGCTAATCCTAAACACTAATCATCCTTCTTCTCAACATGTGACTAGGGTCAACTGCTCAATCAAACCCCAAACTACAGAGTTTGCATATTGCAAATCAGAAAAAGGGAGAACTTTCAGACAACAGATATATTACATAATAACTGCGAGTAACAAATAAAATATATTTTATTGGTGATGAACATAAAAATGGACAGCAGCTATATATATCCATACCATTAACAGAGGCTAACAGTCATAAGATGTAAAAATAAGTTGAAAATAGAGTATATTATTCAAGATAATAAAAAGCAATAAATTTATTGTCATTCTATCGTTTACACAAAGGTTAGAGCAAAACTATTACAAAATTAAAGAAGCTCAACGTTTATCACTGATCCAGAGACATATTTCAACATATCCATTGGAACATAACTCAGATGGGATCAGAAAATGTTTGTCGGTAAGAAATCCATTTGCAAGGGTTGTATTCTCCATCTTAGTCTCGAGAGAAAGAGGAAAATCCCGATCACTTACCAACGACAGCTTGTACCAAAATTCACGTTCAGTCAATCTGGGGCGCCTGAGGCAGACAACTGACAAAGTCCATCCAAGTGCAGTGTTCTTTTTTATAATGAGAAACTTATAAAAACGGTCGCTAAGAAGAATTTTTAAATCATCAGTGGGGAAAAATTTGAAGAAGTGCTCTGTGTTATGTGAAATCTCATGGATTTTGCCGTTATAGTGCTCTAATAAGTGAAGCACCAATTCTTCTTTGGATCCCTTGAAAGAGCAACCCTGTTTAGGGCAGAAGCAATGTGGTGAATAGATGCAATAATCCTTATGCTGCTGCAATTGTGAGAAGGAGAGGTACTGGGGACACCCATACTCGCTATTAGGGCAAGGAAATGCAGCTGATTCAATAATTTTTTCCAGTGTGCTGATTGCACGAGTGCAGACAATCGGCAAAGAACAGAAAGTGCAATTTCCAGGAAGCTTTACACAACAGGATGAACATATAGCATGACCTACAACACACTGAAATAAATTCACAAACATTTAAATTTTTTTGAACCACCACTAATGTATTTTACATATTTCAGCAATTATATGGAAATCAGGGCTTAAACTATTTTAATACAGTTCCATATGATATGGTGCAACAAGAATTAGCAAGAAACTATAAGTTAACAAAAGAGTTATTTAAATTTAGCGACGGAAATATGTGTTTCAAGCTGTCAAAAAAAAAAAGAAAAAGAAAAAAGAATAACCATATGAACGAAAAGATGACTAACAATAAAAATAGGAAAAAATATGTCTAGAAATACAAAGGCATAAGCAAATCAAAATGGAATATCATGTGTATGGGTATGACTATGTATCACATAAAGAGGCCATTTATACCAGAACATAAAGGGAGCTTTTTTCATCAGATATATAATGTGTCAGTTTGCAATACGGTTTTTCTTGTGACCACAAACATTTCAGAAGGTAAAATAAAAAAAAGTACGACTCGATATGTGGTGTGGGAGTTCCGTAATATGATTCTTTTTGTGACCACAAGTATTTCAAAAGGCGAAATAATTGATGCTTGCTTAGGTAGTTACTCTTAGTGTGTGCATGTTTAGTTGCACAAAGAAGATGGAAGAGGGAAAAGAGAGGAAAGAAGAACTATTCCTTATACATGTGTTTCATGAAAAGAGGAAATTAATTACTATTCTTTTTATGTTTATTTTGAATTTGGTTATATATATGTCTCTTCCCTTTTTCTTTATTTTTTTCCTCTTTTTGTGCAACTAAACACACCTTATGTTTAAAATGTATTTTGTGATACTAACCATAGCACGATTGTACGACTTCAAACTTAAAAAATTATTTAGGGATTCAGTAGAATCAGTGGTATACTGGTAACATTTACATATCAAGTACAGATGTACAGGAGTGGCATGCCGTATATAAAGACAGAATTGAGACGGCTCCTAACGAATATACAGTATTATGCAGAATTGAGAATTTGAGATGACTGAAGTAATCACCTACTTATGCAGTTATGCACCAAAAATGCAAATTATATTGATTCAATTTAGGAACTAAAATGCCGATAAAAATTTTCACCTGAAAAATTGGTGGCGAGAGAGCCACATGGCAAATTGGGCAATTGAACAAGTTAGCATCAAGCTTGACACTAGTAATACGATTTCCACCGTCCATTTTACTTTTCGAGCTTTTCTTTGATTTAATTTTCCTTGCAGTGCAAAATAGATCATATAAAATACAAGTAAAAAAAAAAATCCATTTTGTTATCCATTTTTTTGCCGACTAATTAGCCGAAAAATCATGCAAACCTTTTCTGTGTAACCATAAAAATGAAATCCGTTTAGTATATCTATACAGCACAACTTTTTTTTTCTTTTTCATTTTGTTCAATATGACATTACCATCATGGATTTTTTTTTAAGAATTCAAGTTACAAGTTGGAAATTAAAATTCAAGATTTGATTTTTTTTTCTCAAATTGTTTGGAAGTCTTTAAAAATCATTTGGCTGTGAAGTTTTATATGAGTGTTCACCAAAATATGAGATATTCAATGATATGAAATTTTCTAATTATAGATTTACAATAAATTCAAATAATTTTTCAAATCTCATAAGAAATTTAAAAAATTCCATATACACCAACTCTCATCGTATTTTAAAAATTTAAATTATTGGATATTTTTTAAATTTTCGTATCGCCGTTTCCGTACCATTATGGATACTATACTCGTACCTTTTTCCATACAACATGGAATAAAATACACGGAGACTCAATATCAACTAATTTCTTTTTTTTTTAAGAAAAAAAATCACTACCACAGCATATGACACATATTTTCAAATCCGAGTTACTTCAATCAAGAATGTCTAACGTACTAAATAACACAAAAATTACTTATTCCTGAGAATTAGCAGGGAAGGGGACTAAAGTCGGTACCTGTTCTTCCAGCACGTCTTCTCAGCGTTGCGTGTGGAAAGAGAGGTATCAGGACCGAGGAGGGAACAAAAGATAGGAGGTTTTGGAAAGATTATGAATTGTGATTATATAGGAGAATAAATGGCAGATTTGGTGTGTATATATTCTCGGAAAGTGTCAATATTAAGGGAAAAATATCGTATCAAAGTGATCCATATTTGCAGATTTGGAATCTAACATTTGTATGCATGCTATTTCGTACGGGATAATAATAAGATTCTATTTAATTATTTTTATTTTAGGATTGTTCCAGATTTGAATTCTAAAATTGACGTCTTTCAAGCGATAACTTGCCAATTTTCTATATAAAGTTGGAAATTATTTATCAAACTTTTTTTCTTACCTTTTTCACAAAATTGCTCTAAATTAAATTTTTAGTTTCCATACTATATTTTCAATATACTAACAAAGATGCTCCAATATGCGGGTAAAGAAAAAATAATTGATATTATTTTTTTTATATAAAATAGTACATATTAGGCAATTAAAAGTTAGGTGGCTCAATCTACCAACCATACACATAGATATCTTTTCAAAATAAATTGTTTAAACATTGTCTGACCCTTTTTCTATCAAAGAGTCACAACTTTTTATTTGAAATTAACATCTGACCATAAATCAGATCAAATCAAGCAAATCAATGATACATATTTTATACAAATATTGTTTACACTTTCTAATCGCAATTGTTATGACTTTTCTATGGGTGCTGTTATAAATAACAGGATATGATTATATTTTATAAATAACAAAATGAAGAGAAAAATTACAATTCATGCGTTCTCTAGGTTGGAAGGTAGCTAATGATTTTTATGATATAATGCTTAACTGAAAAACCAATTTATAATTTTAAATGATTTTTTTTTAATATCCACCTCCTAGATTTGCATACTTGATTCACACCAGTCGTTTCACCAATAAGAATTTAAACATAGTATCTTTCATGTATTGGAAAGATAAATTCTAGTATCCGATATACTAGAAAGATAGGGTTCGTCTAATGCAATTATTTTCATGATTCAAAATTCAAATGTCTGATTTGAATTATTCAATATGTTATCTATATTGAAAACTTATAAAATATAATTTTTATATTTTTCAAAATTTTTTACTACTTTTTACAGATTTGGAACCTAACATTGTAGAAGTACATGAATGGAACATCGAACTAAATATTAATTGTTATTCTATTACTAATTTGAAACTTCGTTTAAAGTTTTAACATTATTATTAACTGAGGGATTGTCTGAAAAACAGTTACTTAGTACTTCACATTTAATTTCTAAACACTAAGTTATACGGTAATTTTATTGTCTACTCCAATTGATCTTGTGTTTATTATCCAAAAAAATGCAAAAAGTGGAATTTGATTAACTGCAACTATTCAAAGTATCGACAGTAATTCCAAAATCCAGCAACTATTGAAATCATTTTCCACCTTGGAATTCTCCGGGTTGACCGAATCGTCTTTGGAGCTATTAAAGTTACCCTCATTTTTTTTTTTTTTTTTGGGTTCTTTCGGAATGTCCGAAATCCAGCAACAGTATTGTCCCAAAAAAAAAAAAAAAAAAAAAAAAAAAAGAAAGAAAGAGAGAGATTCAGCAACAGCGAATGGAGGAGTTGATGGACTATTTTAGTTCAACCGTTGAATACCAGATACAACAAGGTAAAGGTATCGAGTTGTGGCCTTGATCCCTGCTTATTCTTTCGTGTTATCGACCATCCGATTCTTTAATAAAAGGACGTGCTTAATCTAGTCCGCACACGTGGCTCTTCCGAAGTAAGAATCCCAATCAGCTGCGCCCTCGACGAAAACTGCCGCGGATTAAAGAGCGAAAAAAGTACATAAAATATTCTTTGTGCCGATTGGCGCACCAAGGACTTAAATCGTTTCGAAATAATCGAAACATGCATAGCCTCCAGTGCTGCCCTGGGGGATTGATACAAAACCCAGCTGTATCCCCTTGCAAACAATTCAATTATCCAAGCTCAATTCAAACGATAAAATTTTTTTTTTTAGTGAATCTTTGTGCCGAATTATTTTTTATCTATTGATCTTATAATGCATATAAAATTTAGTACATACGAATTACTAACTAATCACGAAATAATTTATACATTGAGTAAAAATTTAATTAATAGGAATTTGATTAAATTAAAATGTCACAAATTCTCCACATCACAGCAGCACATGCTAAAACTAGTATAAATTCTTTTAAAGAATTATATTCTTCATAAAATTAATTAGTTATTTATATAGTGTTAATTATGTATTAGTTTCCTGTACATTCTAACCAATTAATATTTTATTTTATAATTAGATTATGAGATACTCGATGAGAAATTCAACTTTTATTTTATTTAAATTAAACAACAAATGCTTCATATATTGTATTATGTACTGGTGTTGGACAAACTGACTATATGCACATATTACTCGTGTAGTTGCATTAAGTAAACCTATGCGATAAGAGCAGAAATTAATGGATAAATAAATCTAACTTACAATATTTGTATAATTAAGACTTTAAGAGTAAAATTTAGCAAGAGATACATCTACTTAATTGATGGATAAAACTCAATATATTGAACAACAATACAAAATAAACCAAAGTAGAAAGACAAAAAATTGAAAATAACGTGAGATGAGTACCATTCAAATCATAAATATTGACTGGAATGTTACTTATGTGATAGAAAAAGATAAGCAATTTCAATTTGCTATTTTCAAGGTTAAAAACAAATACATAAACAAAAATAGGAAGAAAAAGCAACAATATGCTTCCTTTCTGGATTTTGAAAAAAAAAAGTGATTGTCATTGACCGAAAAATAAATACACATTCTACTTTGTAGTTCTTAAATAGTTTAAGATACAAACCGAATAAATCAAAAGATTTTTAAGAACTGTTTTAATTGACTCGTTCGCATTAGCTATGAGAGCAAATGGGTTTGAGGTTGATTGGGTGTTTCAATTAATTGATTCAGATTTGATTTAGTTAACAAGTTTGATAGCACCACATTCCATAATAAAATAATTAAATTAAATCTGTAAAATAAAATAAGATGATGACTGAAACGCCACGTTGAAAATCTTGCGTGGATCTCTCCATTTATGTTTTAATGGAGAGTATAGAAAGCCAAAGCTTCTCGTACTCGCACATAAGCATATTCTCCGCAGCATTATTAGCCCCACATTACAACATAATATGGAGAGCATTAACCTACTTCTATTTTCTACGTCTCAGTACTATCAACTGTTGTGGACCTTGTGGTGCTTAATGCTACCGTCTAGATAATGTAATCGTGCCACGTCACTATTTTGTAGATAATAGTATAACGTGTCCGTAACATTACCTTTTCTTCTTGTCCAAGTCGTGCTGCCTTTTGGTTTCGGGTAGCGTTTCTAGATCCTTCCAGTTCTCGGCTTCTCAATTATGTCCAATTACGAGTTTCTCGACTTTTTGAATACTATTTTGTTTTGGACATAATTTCTGACGGCCTCATTAAAATCTTTTCTTTACTGGCTGCGCACATCTTTTTTCTTTTTCTTTTTTTTATAATTTTTTTAGTTTTTTTTTTTTTTTGAAATTTTACTGCGGACATACTGTTTTGTTCCGACGTATGGTATCAATATCATCATATCAAAATATTAAATTTCAGAAAATAAAAAAGTAATAAAAGATAAATTATCAAATTAATAGATTATTATTGAATATTGATTGTCAATATTTTTTATTCACTTATTTTGGTCAAATACTAAGTTTCGTAATATAACAAAAAGTTTGAATATGTACTAAATAATTGCAATTGCATAAGAACGTTAGTACTTTTTTTTTTTAAGTATGTTCTCGTAAGTAAATTCAAAATTTTAAAAATATTATTTAAACGGATATTTCATGTCGTCAGCAATTTTCTATAAGACTTTATTTACCCACCGCAAATCTGAGTACAATCAATAATGAATTTTTTTTTAAAAGGAGAGGAATCCAATCGTATAAGGTATATGTAATAATTTATTGTATCTAAAATTATTCTTTCCAACTAACGTCCAGGCAAAAAGGATCCGATTAATCGTTTTCTGCACTCGGTGTATGCAAAAAAAAATAACAAAATTTTTTTCTGGTCCCACAACTCAGTGAGAGTGAGAATTGCACAAATTAATTTTCTAATATACCTTATGTATTTACATTTTCCCATATATAAAATTGCTAGAATTTTGTGACAGCCCACTGAATTCAGGTCATAACTCATAAGCCAAAGCTGCTTTATAAATAGAACCAACCCCATTTTCTTCTCCATTATCATTTTCACTCTGTCCCTTTTATCTTCAAGCGCATTCATCAACAAATCGGTGAGAATTCTAGCTTAAACCCTAGATATACCTCATCTCCTTATCCGATCGGATCTCGATCTATCACTATCGTTTCTCCTTTCTCTTTCCTTCGGATCTGATCAAGTGTGTTGTTTCTGTTCTCTTTGGATTTGTTGCAGTGTGAAAGATGGCCACAAAGAAGAGCGTTGGATCGCTTACTGATGCGGATCTGAAGGGAAAGCGGGTGTTTGTCAGAGCCGATTTGAACGTGCCTTTGGATGAGAACCAGCACATCACTGATGATACCAGGATCCGTGCTTCAGTGCCTACAATCAAGTATTTGATGGATCATGGTGCCAAAGTTGTTCTCGCGAGTCACTTGGTGAGCATCTCTCATTTTCTTTTTTTTTTTTATTTATTTTAGTTATTAGTTATGCATTTGGTAATTCAAAGGTTGATCCGTGATATTAGAAAAATTTAGATCAGATTTTAGTTTTTTTTTCCCGAAAATTTAGATCAGGTTTTATTTGGTAGCGAGACTTTGAATTTAGTTGCAATTCATCAGCTGGGTGTGGTTTTGTTAGAAACGAAGATTACAAATTAGAAAAAAAGAAGTTAAAGGTTGGAAGGGATCAAGTAAATATTTGTTTTTACTGGAGTAATAGTTAATTTGCAATTTGTATCAAATGTTCTGGAGTAAGGCAATACATCAGATAATAATACCCAGGGTTCTTTTTTCAAAAGCTTCTTAAGCTTACTGAGGAAAGAAAGAGAATGGCAGTGCCCATTTCTATGCGTGCTGTTGATTTTTAATCTTGATAAACTTATAGTCCTCACTAGTTCATAATTATTGCAATCTAAATGGGAGAAAAGCTTTTCATTTTGTTTTTGCCTGTCTATTTTCTCTGTGATGTTGATTTGATTTGTGCACACATGTGCCGTTTAATTAAGGTCACATGTCTGGGATAATTAACCACAGATTTTAGGTGAGGTATGCTCTTCTTACACATTACCCCTTTATTAAGGTCATATACATGAATACTATTAGTTCTTCATTAAACATTTGATTGTCGCACCTTTATGGTTGTTACTTTTCATTGGAGAAGATTTCTTAGTAACAAAAGCAAGATGTGGAATGATTATTGGAATTTTGTTTTTAATAATTGGCAGAAAAAAGTTAAGTTGAATTTGTGTATGTTGCAAGTTAATGGTTTTAGGCGATGACTTCTGAAATAAAATTGGCTGTCTGATATATGTTTTATTTATCAATACTTAAAAAAAATTATAGAATTCTTCTATGGACAAATCTTTGTCATGATTTTGACAACTTCTCATTGAAATATGGAAATTTCAGAAATCATGATTTTGACTTTGAGTATTTTATATTTTTTATACATTATACATTTTTCATCTAGTCATGCATGTCACAAAAGCTTACAAGGTGGTCCGTATCTATATTTTTTTTTCTTGTTGACTTTGTTTTTGCTATACATGTCATCCTTTTCAATTTGATGTTGTATTCTTTTTGGTTACGTGTGTTGGAAATATTGAAATACATTGTTGCATAAGTTGTTGTAACACTAAATTGTTGTCTAGTTTTACCATAGATGTCTGATTGTAGAAATTCCAGATTTAAATGGTCTGGAACTTGCAAGTATTATTATTGTAAAGCTCCCTGTGTGCCTTGCTTATGGAAATCAAATTAGTATTTATTATTACGATGCATGTTAAATGATAAGTTAGTTCCAGATGATTTTTCATGTCACTCTGTTAGATGCTAGGTTCAATTTTGTCTGTTTTTTCTAATTCTTAGTACTTCTCTTTTGTATGTTATTTTTCTGACATTTTTTTTTTTAATTTCAGGGGCGGCCAAAGGGTGTCACTCCTAAATACAGCTTGAAACCACTTGTTCCTAGGCTCTCAGAACTCCTTGGGGTCGAGGTATGTTCTAATACTTAGGTTCTCTCAGTCAATTTCAAGATGTGTTGTCCTATTTTTGGGTTAGTTTTGTTCCATGAATTGGTTCAGTTGGTTGAATTAATCATGATTTTGGGGGCTATAACATTGAATTGCTGTCTTTGTTTTACAGGTTAACTTTTCTGAATTTGTGCCAATAGGCTTAATGCAGTCAATTGCATATTTTGGACATAATTTTCTTGTTTTGATGGATGGTTAAATTCTGTAAACCACCAGTTTGGGTTCTCTTACTAATTTTTGAACTTTTAATTTTGACTTCAGGTTGTGATGGCCAATGATTGTATCGGTGAGGAGGTTGAGGCTCAGGCAGCTGCCCTTCCTGAAGGTGGTGTTCTACTTTTGGAGAATGTTCGTTTCCACAAGGAGGAAGAGAAGAACGACCCTGAGTTCGCCAAGAAACTAGCTGCTCTTGCTGATTTGTATGTTAATGATGCTTTTGGTACTGCTCACAGGGCTCATGCCTCCACCGAGGGTGTCACCAAGTACCTTAAGCCTGCTGTTGCTGGTTTCCTTATGCAGAAGGTACTCTCCTTTTATGCTCTGATTGATCCAGGAGAGGATATTCCTGCTAGAATTTCTGTGTTACACTACGATACTGTTGATGGTTAAGAATACACTGCAGATTATCGACAGGTTTTTTGGCTAATGTCACCAAGATTTCTAGCTTGTCTGTTGAAATTTAGTCTACCATCTGAAGTTTTTAAATTGTTGGTATTCTCCTGTTTTGGGTGGTGAACTGAACTTTTTTTTAAAGCCCAATTGGTCATCATGCTTTCTTTATTATATACATACAATAATAAAATAATAATTACCATCGACTGTTATCTCATAACACATTACTTTCTCTTTTTAAATTTAAAAGGAACTGGACTACTTGGTTGGGGCTGTTGCCAACCCAAAGAAGCCCTTTGCAGCCATTGTTGGTGGCTCCAAGGTGTCTAGCAAGATCGGTGTGATCGAATCCCTGCTCGAGAAGGTTGACATCCTTATCCTTGGCGGTGGTATGATTTTCACCTTCTACAAAGCTCAAGGCTATTCAGTCGGGTCATCCCTTGTTGAGGAGGACAAGCTTGAGCTTGCCACCACCCTCCTTGAGAAGGCTAAGGCTAAGGGTGTTTCCCTCCTCCTCCCCACTGATGTTGTTATTGCTGATAAGTTTGCTGCTGATGCTAACAGCAAGGTTTGATTATTTCTTGCCTTGCTTTGTATGTGTTTACTTAGATGCAATATATATGTTTGCAATAAACATTTCACTAATGGCAATGATCAGGTTAAATCTAACTTAATAGACTAATTATTGATACTTCTCTAGTTCAACCCCACTAATAGCGAGCACTTAATGGAATTAAATTTATTGATTGCTATCAATAGTCGGACAAAGTTATATATTGCAACAATTTTCTTATTAGTTTACTTTTATTTATTCTGCTTTCCCTTTTATGCCCCGAAATGTGAACTTAAAATTCAGTATACAAAGTTCATTTGAGCGATAGAAATTTGCAATTTAGCATGATACTTATTGCAGTTCTTTTATTCTGTAGGTTGTGCCAGCATCAGCAATCCCTGATGGATGGATGGGTCTCGATGTGGGGCCTGACTCCATCAAGCTCTTTAGTGAAACCTTGGATACCACACAGACTGTTATCTGGAACGGTCCCATGGGTGTCTTTGAGTTTGAGAAATTTGCTGCCGGCACAGATGTAAGTCCAATCACCCTTCTTTGACTGTTTTTCATTCCCGAAGTAATTAAGGAATCATATTAGTTTGTTGTACTATTTTCCTTGCTACAGTTCAAAGAAATTTGTATACTGAAAAAGATCTGATAAATGATCTGAAAAAATGATCCTAATGTAGGCTGCCTAGTGTTCTTGTTTTCCTTTATTTTACC
Source organism: Rhynchospora tenuis (assembly GCA_027725995.1). NCBI lineage: Eukaryota > Viridiplantae > Streptophyta > Magnoliopsida > Poales > Cyperaceae > Rhynchospora > Rhynchospora tenuis. The sequence continues at coordinate 195,774,249 of CM050888.1, forward strand.
TTGTTTAAAGCGGTCATGTCAATGGAGAGACATGCCTGCAAAAAGAATCTAAAAGGAAATTAATGCCAGGTCTACCTGGCCTTTACTTTAAAACGAAAAAGGTGAAAGTTGTTTTGTATTTTACTGGTTTTTACTCTTCTTTTTTGAACTGTGCTTTACACAAAAATGTGCTTAAGCTCGGCCTGAATTGGGTTAATATCAAGGAGTGTGGTTGCTCTGTTTCAAGAGAATCTGTTTAAATTGATAATTGCATAAAAAGAGTTGCAGATAATTTTGGAATGGTGGAAACACATGGGTGTACTTTTGCTTAACTAGGATAACTTTAATCCCTTTATGTACCACTGTGTCCAGTGTCAGGTCGTGTATTAAACCCCAATTGGTCGGTTGTGCAAACTTTTTAGCTATGGTTTTTATTTAAGCCTCATTTTTTGACACAATTTAATGTAATTAGTTAATATTAACTTGATCCATTCAATGCAGGCTATTGCCAAGAAGTTGGCTGAGCTAACAGAGGCCAAGGGCGTCACCACCATCATCGGTGGCGGTGACTCTGTTGCAGCTGTAGAGAAGGCTGGCCTTGCCAGCAAAATGAGCCACATCTCCACCGGAGGAGGTGCCAGTCTCGAGTTGCTCGAGGGAAAGACTCTTCCTGGTGTGCTTGCTCTTAACGACGCTTGACTACTTTTAAGTTGTATTTAACTTTCTGGTTCTAAAGAGGCATCCCCTTTTGTTTCGGATATGTTTTGATGTTGCCACTCAGTTTTGCTAGGTTTATGTGCCATCTGGAATAACAAGCTTAATTATTACAATAAGCCATGGCGATGTTTTCTGGATTTGTGAATGTTATTTTCTTTTTTTTTGTGTTAATTATAATTATGTAAGGACCTAATATGGGTGTTTCAATGCATGCTCACATGTTGCTGCTTTACTGGTTACATAGTTATTTTTCGTAGAATGTTTCTGGTCTTAAAAAAAATAAATAAAAGATGGATTTGGTCCAATGGTGATATTATTCAATAGGTTTTTTGGAGTGTGGTACATCAGATGAGTTGATTTTCTAGTTGCAATAGGGTGGGTCACACTTTTATTAATTTTTAGAAATGTAGTGGAAATATTATCGTGTTTAGTGTTTCCTTTTCATTGCTTATATGAGAGCAAATGTTTTTCCTACATGGGGATATAGAAGTATGTATTGAATAAAACCGTCTAGCCCCCTCTGGATGCATTATCCTTCCTCTTTAACAAAAAAACGCTCCTTGAATGTTTGGAAGTTGGAAATGGTGCCTTCATTTATGACCGCGCATATCAACCAAAAAACTCGGATCGTTTATGCATCTCTTTATCCAAATGGCTAGATGATAAAATAGCTGGCATCATTTATGTTATGATAGGGGATGTCTAACGTCATCTTATCTTAACGGCTCATCACTCATCCACAGTCGCGGAAATCTAAAACAAAAGTCTCGTGTCACAAGATATGATTGTAGACTATCAAATGCGAACTTGAATTGAACCAACTAGGAGCTGGTATGATCTTACTATTAACACCTCAATATTGGCGTGGTCGCTGTCACCTGAGGCGAAAATGAACTTGGTAGTGGAAATAGAGATTCAGATATAAAAGAAAAAAATTGTGCACGTTCGTCCATCGAGGAAATGGTAATCTTTTTGCGAGAATTTTCAGTATGCTTTCTGAATATTTTGTGCGTCAGGAAAAGAACTGGGCTTGGTGTAAAAGTATGCGAATAGTTTGGGCTAAAAGAAAAGCCGCATTTAGCCTAATAGGTCCACAGAAAAGTAGAGAATCTTAAAGGCCTATGTAACTTATGATAGACCCCTGAACTTGACACTTGTAAAACAGACCCAACAGAGAAGCAATTCAATTACATTTACTGGTGATCCTAAGAAAACAGAACTGAAATCATGAAAGCAATGTTTATCCTGGAATGCGCTACACAAACGATGGCCTTTTTCCAGGGAAAAAATTGAGTGAAAATTTTATATTTGAAATTGGTTATATACTCATCAAAATTCTTGTTTTGGAAAATTTTATATATTGGATATTTTCCCATTCAAATCTGATAACACGACCACGAGGTCCACGACAATATTTAAAAAAGAAAGAGGAAGCAGAAAGGGAATGAAACCCTATGCCTGTTAGCGCAAAAAAAAAAAAAATATATATATATATATATAGAGAGAGATAAAAACGAGGTCAAGCCTTTATAATAACAACAACAATGTGATCTTACTATTTGTTTTTATTTATGTCCGGATTGTTTCACAAGTTTCGATCTCAATAAGCTGTATTCATGTAGAAAACTTAATCTTTTAGGGGGCGTTTGGATCGTGTAAGAATAAAAATAGAATTAGTTATTCGGAGTAAAAAAAATTAATCTTAAACGATTATGAATAAGTCTTTTGAGATCTAGAGTGCTATATTTAAGTGATCCAACATTGGATTAAATTTTTATTTCTAGGGTGTTTGGATCATCTTCTTAATGTGGATTAAGAAGTTGTTGAGACCACTTTTTAATCCGGATTAAAAAGATGATTCAAACATCCTAGGAATAAAAATTTAATCCGGATGTTGGACAACTTAAAAACAACACTCTAGATATCAGAAAACTTATTCTTGATCGTTTAGGAATAATATTTTCTACTCCGAATAGCTAATCTTAATTTTATTCTTAGATGATCCAAACGCCCCCTTAGAAATAAGATAATTTAACTATTTAAGAAAATCTTACATTCAGTCAATTTGAGTAAAAATAATTTTCTGAAATGCTACACAAATTAATATGTACAATACACAACAACATGATAAGACCCATGGAAGTTCATGCAGAAGAACACAAAATGATATATAGTAGTGTACTATGTTACGACCTTAGACACATCATATCTCATTTTAATATAGGGAAAAAAACTAAAAATATATAAGCTGTCCAACTAAATTGGAAAATAAAATAAATTTGAAAGACAGAATACGGTATGGTGTACATCATGGCTATGTTTTTGTCAGATTAATGCACTTGTGTATTTTTATTTTATAATTATAATCGATCCTTTCATATAAGAACAGTTCATAACTCTGTACCATCTACATATAGTACCTAAGCCTCTGCATGTTGTGCCCCGGAGTGCAAATCATGAGGTGATTGTGGCTTCATTTTGGGTGTTTTTTCTACGTTTATAATTACCTTTATTTGTTCCGTGAATCTTATATAAGTGGCGCTAATTATTAATATGCCTATGTCAACTCAAGTACTACATTATGACATAAAGCTCATTTAATCATATAAAAAAATAATTGTAAAAAGCCTACAAACAAGGCAATTGGAGATTAGTGCGAGATTCAGACATGGCAAACAAATAGAAGTGAAAGGAAACTTTCACCTTTTCATTCTTGAGCATTTTTTATTTTTTTTATTTGGGGAACTTTTCGCTTCCAGAGAAAGTGATATCCATGTCGGCAAGTTTTGCTTTTGTCGGCTAAATTAACCTTTGAAAGAATTTTTTATTTTTATTGATCTACATGTATTGAATACATATTTTAGAAGTTTGTTTAATCAAAATCAGTTTTATCAATTGAAAGCTAGATTATAAACTTCAAGCTCATCAGAAGTCAGAACAATAGTGCTTCAAAACCAGATTTCGACGAGAGTTAGTTATTTAGTGGGTTATATAGCAAGCAAACTCCACTAGAGAACCAATATATAATTGTGAGAAAATAGTGGTTCACAGCTAATTCAAGCGACAATGAAATTCATCTTAAATATAATAAAAAATGTTAGGTTAGAAGAGAAATTGTCTAAGAATGCATAAGCTTTAGGAAGCAGGGAATCTTTTGTGCACATGAAGTATTAGGCTTAATCAGTGACACAAAGAAATAATTGAATTGTTATGTTATGTCACATGCCTTTTCTACGCTATGGTGGACATATGGTGTGCTTGTTTCATATTTTATGTTATCTTACTGTTTCATGAAATATGAAACAATCACACTATATGGCATAGAGATAGTTGATCTTAAGTTCATAACTAGTTGCATATATATATATATACACACTCTATATTGAATATAACTTATATATGGCCTTAGGTTATGAGAATTTACAACGTATTTTTCGAAAATTTTTCGAACTAGTAGAATACTGTAATATTTGGAAAAGAAGGGATTGATAAAACTAATAATAAATCGCCAACATAAAAAATGTGGCGGCTAACTAATAGCTAGTCTATTACTAGGTTATCTATTGCACCTAACTTTGTTCCCTGATTCTAACACTTGTCATTACCAATGTACATACGATTCCCATATTGGATTTATGGATTAGACAATAATACAATGTTATTTGTGTTCTGAATGACTGAACACTGCACTGAATTTTCTTCAATCATTGTTTCTATTAGTAAATAGTATTTAGTCAAGCTGATTTGTAGTCGACCAATTGTCCAATAGAGATTAATCTAAAAGCGTACTTAAAACTAAAACAAATTCCCAATTCAATGAGTGGAACTTAAATTACCCTTTGCCCTTCCGGAATTAGTGATTTTACCTAGAATTTTATATGGTTTAGTACCCGAGTACATTAGTACACATATTAAGTATGTGCGTATAGGTTAACAGAGACAACACATTACAAGCTCTCTTTGCATTGGTACTGAAATTAATATTGTTTTGTTCTTAATTTTTATACTTTTGAGTATTTTTTTTTTTCTTATTAGAAGTAATGTTTCAATTTATTGTGTTGGATTGAAAGTCAAGACTCAAGAAGAGAAAATGACACAAAGTAAAAATTAAAAGAATATGAACATATTTGGTATGGAAGTAATGAACATAGTAAAAATGCACATACCTTTCAGTAAAATTTCCTCCGAAAATCTTGTTGTTACTTGGTGGTGGTGAGTGACTGAAGCTGCAAGATGATCTGATATCTATATATACACACCTCTCCTTTTGCTATCCCTCATTTTATTTTCTTCAAAGGCTATGTATCCCTCTCTCTATAAAGTTACCCCCCTCCAAAAATAAAAGGTAAATGAATATAGTAAGAATTGTTTCTCCAAAAATGTATCATTCATTTCTGTAATGAGATGTATATATCCGATGAGGCGATGACTCCTTTGAAGAGCAGATCATGCTGGCAGCTTCAATCTCTCACACCAACAAATTAATAAGTGAACTATGAGAACTTTGCACCGTAATCTATAGAAATAGAAGAAGAAGAAGATGTTATTCATTATAGAGAGTGCGCTGGAGAGAGAGAGAGAGGGGTTCAGGAAAGATATGGGAGGTACGATAATAGATTTGTGTTTATTAGGAGAAAGGCGACGAAAGAATAGAAAGATATAAAAATCGTTAGGTCTAGGTGCATATCACCTAGCACGAGAGAAGCATGCATATGCTGGATAGTTGTTTAGATACCAACATAATGCCCCTTTCTCTCCCTCGTGACTAGGGTTCTCCAATCGTGCGTGTCGTGTCGTGTCGTGTCAAACACGATCGTGTTAGAGTCTCGTGTCGTGTCGTGTTGACACGAACTACTTTTTTAATCGTGTCGTGTCGTGTCGTGTTAAATGGTGAGGATAGGCAACACGACACGCATTCTAACACGACACGACTAACACGATCGTGTCGTGTCGTGTTGACACGTCGTGTTAGTCGTGTCACATCGTGTCATATTATTTATTATTTTTAAAATAAAAAAATATTAAAAAATTAAAGTAAAGGCAAAAAATTACTAAATAATAATTAAATTAGAACAATATGAGTCAAATGATGGTAAATAATATGATATAGTATTATAAATTGAATTTAAATTATTAATTTTGTTTAATTAATTAACATTAATAATTAAATTTGTGTTAATGTGTCGTGTTAATTCGTGTTCGTGTCGTGTTCGTGTCGTGTTGCGTGTCAAATCGTGTCGTGTTGGTTCGTGTTAAACTTTCTAATATCCCAACACGACACGATTATGACACGCCACGATAACACGATCTTGTCATGTCAATTTTGTATTTGTGTCGTGTCGTGTCGTGTCAACACGCACACCGTGTCGTGCCAACACGATCGTGTCGTGTCATTTTGGAGAACACTACTCGTGACCTTGCCTCTCCTCTCTTTCTCTCTCTAGTCTCTACTAAATTTCCTTTTCTTCCCTTTCTCTGTCTACTCGCATCATTTCATTTTGGTATCTTGCCTAATGGTCGGCTCTGGTCCCATCCCTCCAGCTCAAGATAGCGATCCTGCTCTTTGTCTCTTTTAGTGCACTCTCTGACACGTGGGGCCTCTCACAGACTTACCTAGTCAGGTGAAATTTTCCAAATTAGGGGCAAAGGCATGTACGTGGGTCCTGCCATAAAAAGTTTTTGACTTTTTTCAAGTGGTATGAAACCTTCGATCTGCTTCCATAGGTTAACCATAATTATTGCTCACCCTGGATTGAATCGATTGATGATTCTGACATGTGGGGCAAGATGCCAATAAACCATTGAGAGTCAAAATCATGTTGAGTCGGCTGAGAGCCTGAGAGCTGTATCCTATCCTGTATGAAAGGGAGTAATGGGTTTGGTATTGGGATTAGATAGAATAGAATAATATTTACTACGCGCTGTTTCTCGTGGGTTTGGTAATGAGAACTTGAAATTAGTCTCTCTAGAGTCAAGAAATTAGTCAATAACATGACGCCACATGTTTGAATCTTGTTTTATAAAATTAAAATAGTGTGAACTCTTTTTGAAGGAACTTATGAAAGCTTTATATTTATCTGAAATCTATTAACAAAGTTCAGATAATTGGGTCGCATCATGTGAATAAGTCGAAATAAAATTACTCCGACTTCATCTAGCAGATTAATTTATTTAAAAAAAAATGATCTAACTTTCAATTTATAACATTCGGTTATTCTTTTGTTTTTTTTTTTTAACCTCAAGCATGGTTAGACCTGTCAAACGTTCCAAACGGAACGGAAATAAGCTGTTTCGTTTAATGTTCCGTTTTGGTAACGAAACGAAATTACTCTTCCGTTTCCGTTTCGTTTCGGTAAACGTAATAGATTTTCGTTCCGTTTCAGATTTACCATTATAATTTCGCAATTCCGTTTTCCGTTTAACGTTTCGTTTCAGATTTACCATTATAATTTCGCATTTCCGTTTTCCTTTTAACGTTTCGTCTCCAAACATCATTTACGTTTCCGTTCCGTTTCTGAAAACGAAACCCATTTCATGTTTCGTTTAACGTTCCGTTCCGACGAAACGGAAACGGAAACGTTAAAACGGCGGAACACTGACAGGTCTAAGCATGGTATCTCATTGCATTTTATAATTAGAATTTTTCCACATAACAAAATTTGCATTGGCAAATAGCCTAGTAGGCTAGTAGCCTACCAAACAAGTGCAATACAATTAAATTATGGGCTACAATTGTAAAGTTTATCAGATGAAAGTTCTAAAAATATAGGGAAGTTCTTTAGCCCAACCCATCAGAGCCTTTCCTCTGGGAACAAACTCCAAATCTCCAATTATTAGAGTATTAAAAAACAGAAATATCAACGGGTCCAATTCTGTTCAAACCACTTTGTGACTCTGGCCGTATGACTGATATCCAGTTCGGCCTTCTAGAACGTTGAGATTTCAAACAAGACCTCAACTGACTTATCCATACGTATTGGGCCAAATTGGGGCTGTCGGATTTATCAATGATCATCCGGGCCTACACTGCACTTGCTGCTCTTTTGATGTGAGATCCAACGGCTGGCGTAAGGCGTTATCTCTAGGCTCTTAGTTGGTACTATTTATGGCTAAATGCTTGTATATATAAAAGGAAAATAAAAAGTGGTACTGGTATAATCTTGCTATACTTAGAAGATATATTGAACTCTAAACTATTATGCCCAAATTATCTTAGTCCTAATGTTCTTATACACCCCATTTTCATCTAAAAAAAAAAAAAACTAATTTAAATTTTAAGTAGAAGAATTGATTCCCTCTGGAACAGTATTAATGCTCTAGACAAGACAAAAAGGACCTTTGCTAAAACTGTATTAGCTGCTTTAGCTTGGTGTATCTGGATTGAGGGAAATAAAAGAGTCTTTAATGATGTTAGAGGCTCTAGCTCTCATTCAGTTTATTTTAAAATTTTGTGTTTATATCGTTTCTGGACAGGCTTCAGCACTCGGATGGAAACCAGCTTTAGAGACCTGGCAGATTTGCAGAACAATATGGTTGATGGGCACATTACTGATGATGAAGATCTGCTCTAAGTGGAGCTTCAAACATTTTCAATTGCCATTTGGCAGTCTGAAGAAGGTTGATTTGTGGGTGCTGTGACAGCTGTTATCTGTTTGCTACAAAACTTTGTGGTTGTGTTGGTTTTTAAGATTTGTAGCGAACTTTTAATTCTGCCTAGTTTATGTTTTGGGTCATATTACTTTGAGCTCAGGTTTTCCTTCTGAAATATGGTTCAAGTGATATTGTTGGTAGGTTTTGCTGCTTTGTAATGACTCTTTTTTTTAATGGATGCCCAGCTGGGGCCCTTTAAGTAAAAAAAAAAAAAAAATTAAGTAGAAGAAGAGATACCCAATTGCTTCGGAATGGAGATTATGCACTTAATTATTTATATATTGTAATTTTCTTGTTCCTTTCCGTCGCTTCCGAGTATTTACTTTTATTCTGGGAATATTCCTTGATAAGCTCAAAAGAAAAGGATGTGACGTGGTATCCAAGATGCCAGTATCTTCTTGCAGATGATGAAACTCTTTCACCAAACTTTTTCTTAATAAATAAAAAATAACAAATAGATTTGAGGTAAATAATTTTTTTTTTTTGAAATTTAGGGAGATTGGAATATAAATCAAGGATCGTGCTTATTTTAGATTGAAAATAAAATTTTAAATAAAGTTTTTCTATTTCAAGTGAATAAAGGAGTGTCACATGTTTCTGTCCAATTTTAATTACAAAACAAAGTCAAAGTTTGTGCCGCTAAACCTTTCCTCGAATTCTTTTTTTTTTAGCATAACAAATTGATCCTATGATGGGAATCTTAAATGGCTTATTTTAAAATCTTAAATTTTATTTAAAACTTTCATTTATTCAAAATCTTTAATTAGATGGAAGTTTATTAAGTACAAGTAACATTTTGGAGAGAAACATGACAATAAGTCCATAAGATTTGGCGAGACTACAGGTCATGTACATCCAACAAATTTATATAATAAACTACACGAAAGGATTTACCAGTCAAAGAAATCGTCAAACCTAGTTACTTACAAAAGAGAATACGTTGAATAAATCTTACTAAATTACAAAGAGACAAACAAGAAAATAGATACCTATACTCAAAGAAAGAATGAAAAAAAAAACAGAATCAGAACGACGACTTTGGCTTATTTAAGTGAGGGAAAGAAAATCTGTAGGTGGAAGTAAGAAAACGGTATACTAGTAAGCAATATGAAATTATCTGAACAATAAGTTCTTTCTATATTTTCATATAAAGCCTATATGATTTTTAAAATCGTTTTCCTTTTTGGTAATGTTATGGTTTTTGAAAAGGTTTCTAGAAGATAATCTGAATTAGTAAACCAATCTTAGTCAAATTTAAACCACTTCTAATTTAATAATTGATTTTTACAATCATTACTCCAAACTATTAAAAGATCCGAATATAAATTAAAAGGTGCCCATACCACGTGGCGTGCATATGTGGTAGCTATATTTAAACGTAAGCCGAGCTGGATTTTTCGAAGGTTTGGTTTTCGTACACCTCAATTCCCGGATAGAAACACTTCCGTTTCGTATTTAACGTCTATCTTCAATTTAACGGTTCTGATGTATCCAAAAAAGGCAACTTACCATATCCACCTCTTCCATTTTTTTCATTCTCTATCTTTTCACACACACTAGAAATTTAATAAGAAGGAAAAAAATAGAACAAGCACCAGTGCATCACTTTCTGCTTCCTTTCCGCGCTAAACACAAAAAATTCTCCAAAAACTAAGGCGCTCTTACGCAAAACTTCCTTCTTCATTGTTGGTACCTCTTCAAAGTTGAAGCTTTCGAAGAGAGAGTTCTCGACTCAGACATGGTGTTGTTGGAGGAGCTGATACGAGCTATCGAGCTGTGGCTCAGGATTGTGAAGAAGCAAGAGTATGTTGTGAACCCCAATTTGGATCCTGTTTTGCTGGTACCGGGTATAGCGGGTTCGATTTTACATGCGGTTGATGACGAAGGGAAGAAAGCTGAGCGGGTTTGGATTCGGATTTTGGGCGCTGATCATGAGTTCCGTACTAAGCTTTGGTCCCGCTTTGATTCCTCCACTGGTATGTGATTATTTGTTTAGTATCATGAACAATTGGAAAGTACTGAATTTGTGTCTCTGAATTGCTTTATTAGTTATATTATATAAATATATTGCAGTGTTAATAGCTGTAGAGTAACTTTATGCAAGGTTATTCATCGTTTTTATTTTTTCTTTTGCATTTGGTATATATGATAGGAGATATATTTAGGTATATATTAGAAAATGATTGAAGAGCTGTAAATGTATGTATGGATTTCTTGGTTATCTATCTGAATTCTGAAGGCTAAGTGCACAAAAAGGGAAATAAAAAATTTGTGAGGTCACGTGCAAATAATTGATATGTGGATAGTATAGATGTAATTATAATGTTATGTAGTGATTGTGTTTGACCAGCATGTACCAGCTTAAAATTGCCATTATTTGGCTGTATGGGTGTTGTGAACTCCCTTTGGTGCTTTCCATTTTCTATCAAATTCAAACCATAGTCAGATGAAAAAGATGATAATAAAATTGTTTTGCCCATATTTTGAGGCAATATTGATGTGGTACCAACGAGCTTATGGTTTTTTAGTAATTTAATTTTGAGAAATTCTTTCATGGAGAGAAATTTTGAACCGGGCTCTGATCACAATCGTTCATTTTCAAAAAAGGTAGTTCATTATAAATTATGAACTGTTGCGATTTATGCCCAGCTCAGAGTTTGTATCCATGAAAAAATTTTCCTTTAATTTTGGTCTTGAAAGGGAGCTGACTTTTCCTTAGATTGTTACAGAAGTGGCAAAGTTTCTATTTTGAGAATTGAAGTACTTTCTATTTTATTTAGGAAAATCTGTTTCATTGGATGACAAAACAAGAATTGTCGTACCGGAAGACAGATATGGGCTCTATGCTATTGATACATTAGATCCGGATATGGTAACCCATTTTATTTATTTCAGGTTCAAGTTCATGTAGATTTTTCTTTTTTAATGTGCTTGTTTATGAATAGAGCTCCAATTGTGGGGTTTCTTGGGATTTGGAATAAACTTACCTGACTCTTATTTAACCGGTACTTAAAAAAACAAAATTGCAATCTGGTACTCTCTCTCTCTGTGGAGTAAAGTAAATTCCACAGAAGCATGGGGTTTCTTTATTACAGTGATAGAGCTTGACTAGATTTCACAGTTCCTTTAGCCCCAAGCTTGCAATAAAGAGGAAATCCCACCAAAATTTCCAAAAAAAGGAAATTTTAAAAATTGGTCCGAACAGAAAATATTTAAACTGAACAAACTGTATTATCCTAAGTAGATTGTTGGAAGTGATTGTGTTGGCTATTATCACGATATGATTGTGGAGATGATAAAATGGGGTTACCAAGAAGGAAGTACTCTCTTTGGATTTGGTTATGACTTTCGGCAAAGCAACAGGTACCTTATTACATATGTCATTTTTTTTCTGAAATTTAAGTCTCTGCCATTTATGTTTGTTATTATTATTATATTTTCTTTTCCTTAGGAGCACTGTGTATTGTGTTATTCTTGTCTGTAACTTGATACAAGGCTTCATTTTGCCTCTTATTTTAAAAAATATATCTGTTTTAATTTGTGAAACATTATTGAAGTGATGAAACATATGATAATTATGGATCAGCAGAAAATTTTAAAAATAAGAATTACTACATTTGGAATAGCATCAGGCAGCATTCTTTAAAAAGAAACTGTTTATTTGTGAATGATGTTCCATTTCTCTACACCTTCGGCAACTTTTATGGAAAGTGATAGATGGGTTATATTTTCTGGAATGTGTACAATGGTAACTAAAATCTTTTAGCTTGTCAAATTGGATTGCACTTGAAAGCTGAACTTAAAAGGATAATTTTTGATCTCTTTCTCTTACTGTCTCTAGACTAAAGGATACAATGGAGAAATTTCAGGAGAAGTTAGAGACAGCTTACAACTCAGCTGGAGAAAGGAAATTGACTGTAATTACACATTCAATGGGAGGTTTACTTCTTAAATGTTTCATGAGTCTCCACAATGATGTAAGAACTTGTTTTCCTATAATCTTGTAATTAAACCATCAAATTTCTACCCTTGAGCTTATATAAAACTTTGATTGTTAACTCTAAGTTGTTCAAATGTGCACTTGGAACTGATTACTCTCATTGAAATTATGTGCCAAAGTGGACTGGTTTCATCTTTAATTCATTAGCTCAGAATAAAGGGCCAAATTGCAAATGTTGTAGAAATTGGAAAAACGGAAACTTGATTTAGCTCTTTTATTTTAGATTCTTATAATTATATTTTAATTTTTTGTGACTACTTTTACACTTATATCCCTAACATTATTTGCTTAGATTTTTGAGAAATATGTTAAACGTTGGATTGCAATAGCTGCCCCTTTTCAAGGTATGCTTTAGTAAGATAGAAATTTCAAATTATATATGTTGTAACTTTTTTCATAATGCATTGATGCCTACCTTTTTATGGTGTCGCCTCATTATAGGTGCTCCTGGGTACATAACCACCAGTCTATTAAATGGGATGTCGTTTGTGGATGGATGGGAGTCCAATTTTTTTATTTCAAAATGGAGCATGCAACAACTGGTATCTCTTTTCCTTATTATTTGGGCACATGCAATTAAAATTTGTCCTATGCAGCATCCATATCCTAAGATACTACAAACATTACATAGCAGAAGAAAACTTGAAATTATTTTGTAGTCTGGTAGTGCACCTCTTCTTACTTCAGTTTTGTTTTAAATTAGCTGATTGAATGCCCATCAATATACGAACTAATGGCATCACCAGACTTCGACTGGCACAACATACCGGTTTTGCAAATGTGGAGACAGAGGGTTGACAATTCGGGCCAATCAAGTTCTCTCTTAGAGTCGTATGGACCCAAGGAGGCTATTCCTCTCATGGCTCAAGCTCTTTCTAACAATAAAGTGAGTCTTTCCTACTCTTCAATAGTAGGCTGGTTTTCTCCAATCGAGTATTTGGAAAGCTTTCAGTAATTCAATCCAAGGAGAATTCAAGCTTATAACCATAAAATATACTTCAATATCTTTCTTTTCTGTATCTGTCACTTTCCTTTTGTTTCTGCTAGAGGTATTTTTTTAAGGGATGAATATTTTAAAAATGCCCTATTTACAGCTAATGTCTTATATTTGACAGGTTTCTTGTGGTGGGACCCAGCTAGCCTTCCCTTTAAATAAGGATATACTGAAATGGGCAGAAAAAACAAGAGAGATTATGTCTCATGCTAAGCTTCCTGATTCAGTTGAATTTTATAACATATATGGAATTGATGTTGATACTGCTCATAGTGTTTGGTTAGAATTTTTTTTTATAGTTTGTATTTATTTTCTTAGTTACAGAAATAATCTTTAAACTGCCTAAATGAGGGTAAATGGATTAAATAGTAGAATGTTACAAAGTGTTCACTTGATTACTGTTTGTATAGAGCTACGTTTGTGTAACGTAGTAAAGTACAACAATGCTGGTTTTAAAGATTGACCTTATAATACTGGCTTGACATTACCATCACAATATTTTCACCTTAAACTAACTATGGGGATATAGGATCAATGATCAGACCAAAATGGATATTTGTCTATTTTTGATGGACCATTATGTAATTTTCTCAAATCAGTTGTGCTAAGTTTTGATTTTCTCTTACGCAGCTATGGCAGTGAATTTGCACCTATTTCAGATGTTGAGCAAATTATCTTTACTCAGGTTTTGTTCATGATCCAAGCTACAGCAATATAATGACTAAATGGTTTGACCATAAATAGATGATAAACAAATAACTAAAGCTTAAAAAATGGTATTAAGTACTTAGTTATTTTGGATGATTTTTCGTTTCAATATTTAGTTTATCGTAGGAAATATTTTCTAATGAGCAGTCAATAGTGCAATCCCATACTTTCCTTATTCTATTGTGTAGAGTATAATTAGTCTCAACATGGTGGTGGTTAAATCTACCTCACACCTTTTTGTATTATCTTCTGATGTAAAATTTTCTTTGTTACTTCTGTATTTTCAGCCACAATTCATTTTTGTCACAGGTGATGGATCTGTTCCAGCTGAATCAGCAAAGGTATGATGTATTCTTGATTTTCTATAGATTCTGCTATCATTTATTCCAATTAACTTTTTGAGTGTACGCAGTGAACATTATGTTATTTGATTATTCTGTTGGTTGTAATTTTGAACAACTGTTCTGTGAAAAACTAGTTAAAAGTTTTAGTTTCTGTGACTTCAAGGAACTGGTATGGAGTGAGAATAAACATGTTTCAATTAAATAATAGAAATATATGCGAGAGAGAAGAAATGACTTACTTTTACTATATCATAGACATCTGTACATGTCAGCATTCCATTATAAGTGCAAGTATGCCTTCCTACTTGTTTACAAACATGTCATGCATGATCTATGCTTATGTTTGTGTTGATGATGGATATGTACCCAATACCTGTACAAGAACGCGTTGGTTGGTGCAAGTATGTGGTTGTGATGGGTGTGTTCAGGGAATTTATTTTGATACTTTTCATGTCATGTAATTTTTCTTCAGGCTGATGGATTCAATGCAATTTCACGAGTAGGCGTACAGGCTGATCACCGTGGAATAGTCTGCGACAGGCATGTATTCCGTATCATAAAGCACTGGTTAAAGGCTGGCGAACCTGACCCATTTTATGACCCTGTAAATGACTATGTCATCCTCCCAACAGCCTTTGAGGTAGAGAGGCACCAGGAAGATAAGAAAGAGATCACTTCAGTCAAGGAAGAATGGGAGATTGTTTCCTCTGAGAAAAATGCTAAATGTGATTATACTGACAAGTCAACTGCCATTCCTTCTTTTGTTGGGTCTGTTTCTGTGACTTGTGAAGGGGATAATAAATCATCAGAAGAGGCTGAGGCTTTGTTGGTTGTGGAGCCCAATATTAATGGGAAGCAGCATGTTGTGCTCAGAGCCACTGGGGTTACTATGGATAAATAGGTCTAGCTATGTAAAGAAATGAATCATAGAATTGTACATAGATGTGTGTGAAAGGATATGGCATGACAAACATTGGTATTGGTTACATCTGTATATAACTCTATTAAGCTTATACAAGCATAAACAGGTAAATATAGATGTGCTAGTCTATTGGTGAACTAGATTAGAAAAAAAAAAGAAAAAAAAAAATTTGTACATTGATATATACAATCCAAGGTTTTAAAATGCGATTTATGCGGTTTAGCGGATGAGTGATGATTTGTGATAAAACGGTGATAAAACGGTAATAAAACGGTTATGCGGTGAAAAAAACGGTGATAAACGGTCATGCGGAATGGCTAAAAATATAGATAATTCAGTATAATCGGTGATAAAACGGAGCATTTTAAAACCTTGATACAATCTGAGTCGACAGTCTCCAAGTCAGGCTACTCTGAAGAGTAATATTCTTAAATATTGTAAATTATAATATGTCAAAAGATGGTCGATATTTTTATAGAAATATGAATCAGTGTTTTCCCAGTCTGACCATAAAGAATTATTGATTATTGACCTAGTGGTCCTAGTCTGACCATTAGTTGTCTTACTTGTACCCCAAATAAATGTTGTTAATTTCGTCGATACTAATTATGTTGCCATGACCATTAGTGGAGCTGAGAAACCAGGAGATTTTATAGGTACCACTGTACCAGTACCAGTAAGTGATTTTACTGCTTTTTTTTTATTATTTCTCTTTTAATTAAAAAGTTCTGAGAGAAATGTTTCTCACTAGATATTAAAAAAAAAATCTTAATGCATCCAATTTTACTCAGCTTTTCAGCAATATTTTGTGTCTGCAGCTTATCCTTCTGAGCTGTGTTATGTAAATCATTGATAGATGATGTACGCATTCCTAGCTTGTTTGCAATCACCAAGGTAATTGTGGAG
Source organism: Rhynchospora tenuis (assembly GCA_027725995.1). Taxonomy (NCBI): domain Eukaryota; kingdom Viridiplantae; phylum Streptophyta; class Magnoliopsida; order Poales; family Cyperaceae; genus Rhynchospora; species Rhynchospora tenuis. Next base: position 195,790,469 of record CM050888.1, read on the forward strand.
GTTTTAAATACAAATTGTTAGATTCTTTTATTCTGCTAATAATATTGTCAATCTGGGCTTTGTGCTGTACAAGTTCTTTGCAAATATACTGATATGGTCTTGTTCAACCATCAATGTAAGATTACGCTAATTAATAATTGGTCTTTTCTCATGTAATTAGGGATTAATTTGCCAACAAGGCTGCCGAGTGCTTGTCGAATCTTCACAATATCTAAGGGGCACTTTCAAATTGTTTGATGTTCCAGGATAATACAGATGTCTATATTCTGTAGCAAAAGCTACCATCTAAGTTATCAAATTATAAACATGAACGCACCATACTGTAATTCATGATTGAGTGTTTACAAGCACTTTACACATTCGACATTAACTTAGTATGAATGAAACATATTTATTGGCATACAATATATTATTTATTATATATGTAACCAAATATAATATATTGGGTTAGACATCAATCACTTCACATATTGATTTTCTATCAGCGGAGATAAACATCTTTGATTTTGTGTAGTTCAATAGCCGCATGTTCCATGGACATCCTTTCAACTGGTGACTGTTTCGAGCAAGTGAGCCCAACATTTATTATTGACACGAAACACTCGCACATTTTGTTGAATGCATTGCTTTTCATCACACTCACTGTAAATAAATTTGGATCAACAATATCCATCACTTGTTCCGGAAATGCCAGCTGAACAAAATTATGCAAGGTTAACCCATCGTTGAACATGTATTCGGTTGGATTTCTTCCGGTGAATATCTCGAGCAACAAGACACCAAAGCTGTAGACGTCTCCAGTTGTTGACACAGGACCTCCTTCTCCATATTCTACAAACAATAAATAACATGAAAAATTCATTTCCATTACTCATTTTTTTTTGTTTTTTTTGGATTGATGTAGTAATGACTACTAATTAATTTTCTCATAAAAATGAAATGAAAAATAATTAGGTGAGTCAATTTGAATTAACCTGGAGGGACGTATCCAATTGATCCTCTTATTCCGATTGAGCTCTCAGACTCTACTAAGGACTTGGTAATCGGATCTGGAAGGAGCTTTGCAAGCCCAAAGTCACTGACACAAGCACTCAAATCCACACGCAAAAGAATGTTGCTCGGTTTTAAATCACAATGAATCACAGATGGTTGGCAATTATGGTGAAGGTAATCTAATGCATCGGCAATATCAGTTGCAATATTTAACCTCTGGGTCAGACTTAAAGGGCTCAATGGTTCATGGTCATCTTTTTCAGGATGCAACCATCTGTGTAAGTTCCCATTAGGAATGTAATCAAACACTAGGGCTTTAAAATCGTTACCACTATAATCGATAGTAGAGCAACAAGTTATGTTGCGAATGAGATTTCGATGCCTTATCAATCTTAAAGCTTCACACTCAGCCATAAAACTTTTCGATGATCCTAATTGTTGGAGATCAAACACCTTAACTGCCACGGTATGAGCTTCTAGGTTTGAATTATCTTCTTCTTTCAATAGAAGAACCCCTTTATACACACGGCTGTACTTTCCCGCACCTATCAAATTGGAAGCAGCAAAGGCTTCTGTTGCCTTGGCCAGATCACTATATGAAACTTTTGGTAACCTACCTTCTGGGGGTGAATTTGTTCTTGAATTTCTATTTAGCTTCCTTTTGTATTTCAAAATAAGAAAAGCTAGGAAAATGATGGACAAGAGAAAAATCGTGCTAACAAATGGAATTGCCAACTTTAGTAGCATTGTTGAATGTTTCTTGTCACGTTGAATGGAACATTCTGGCAAATGTAATTCTGGTATTCCCCCACAAAGCCCTTTGTTTCCTACCAGTAATAGCCCGCTCGCATTGTTAAACACTCCTTTGTCTGGTACTGCTCCCTCAATATTGTTGTACGAAATGTCTAATTTGTACAAATGTGTCAAGTTTTCAATGATGATGGGGATGTGCCCTGACAAATTGTTTTCCGCAAGGTATAACTCTTGCAAGTCATTGAGGAGGCCGAGCTCTTGGGGAATGACACCAGAAAAGTTATTACTTGACAAATTTAAATATTCCAACCCCTTTAATTTGCTTAAGAAAGAAGGAATGGACCCTTGAAAGGAGTTGCCACCTAAGTCTAATATTGTTAGGAGTTGGCAGTTTCCAAGTTCATCAGGTAGCACACCAGATAGATTATTTGTAGACAAACTTAGTAATGCTAAGTTTACCAACATACCAACTTCCTTAGGTATGGAACCACTAAGAAAATTGCTGGATAAATATAAACCACTTGACAATGTGCTGATGTTAAACATACTTACGGGTAGCATCCCTGTAAGGGCATTATGATTTAAGCTTATGGTTGATACCTGAGTTAGGTTTCCAATGCTGGATGGAATAGATCCTATTAGGTGATTGTACTCTGCTGAGAAAATGTTTAATTTTGTAAGGTTGCCAATCGATAATGGAATAGACCCTGAAAAGTTATTTGTCCCCAGATACAATCCCTGTAAGTTTTGGAGCTTTGCAATACTGTCAGGAATGGTTCCTGTCAGGTAATTTCCCGCAAACCCCAAAGTATAAAGGCAAACCAGTTTCTCAATGCCAGATGGTATTTCTCCAATAATATAATTCAACTCGAGATCTAAAAATTGGAATTGACTTGTTAAGTTCACTATAGCGCTGGGAAATAAACCCCCAAGTTTGTTGTCACCCAGATCCATTGTTCTTAAAGAACTACAATTTGTAAAGAAGTTAAGAAAATTCCAATCTGCAGTAACTTCGGCTTCAATATTGTTTGAATGGACACTAAAAACCTCAGGGCAGAGTTTACCAATCTCTGCAGGTATTGTCCCGCTAAATTTGTTAAAACCAAGATCTAATTTTGTTATAGAAGAAACATTAGAGAGTGATGCTGGAATTTCTCCAATTAGCTGATTCTCTTCAATGAACAATTGCTTCAGATTTAACAAGCCGATACCCATATCACTTGGAAGGCGGCCATGAAAATTATTAAATTGCAAACCAAGGACTGATAAATGTGTAAGATTATAAATTGATTCAGGAATGAACCCTGAAAAGTTATTTTCACCGAAATTTATAAATTGTAGTTGCCTTAATTGACCAAGAGCGCTTGGTATGAAACCAAATAGAAGATTACTGTTAAGATATACTTGCTGTAGGGATGTAAGGTTTGTAATTGACAATGGAATGTCTCCTGTGAAGTTGTTAGAACCAAGATTTAGGAACTCAAGTTTTCTAAAATATCCTAGCCAGGAGGGGAGATTGCCAGAGAATTGGTTGTGGGAAAGAGATAGAACTAAAAGCTGTGAACAATTATCTAAGTTTGCAGGAATTAGTCCCCCGAGGCTATTGTTGTCTAAGCGAACTTGTTGCAAACGATGCAAATGACCTACGGATGAAGGAATACTGCCATACAATTTGTTGCCACGAAGGTCAATGCTCCTAAGATAACTAAAATTTCCAATATATGAAGAGATAGGACCTACAAGACCACTAGAAGGGAGTTCTAATGCACAAACTCTTTGCTGATGTTGACGACAACAATAAACTCCTTCCCACTCACAGTAGGAAATGCTTCCATTCCATGAGCTCAAGACAGGGGAACCATTGTCTAAGTGGTTCTTAAAGGCCAATAATGCTTGTCTGTCGTTTTCGCTGTAGAATGTTCTCGCAGTTGTAGCCATGGAGGATATAGGTAGTGAAATGTGACAATGAATCAAGAAAAGAACCCACACCCCATATGTTTTCATTTCTTGCCGGCCCTCCGCCTACAGAGCAAATTCATTAATTTTAATAGATTTTATGTCAGAAATCTTGACGATTGCAGACTATATTTTAATTTTAATTTTTTTGCTAGTACTGTGATCTTGCAACAATATAAAACATAACAGAACTAAACTGAGTTGATAACTCATTACCAATATATGCAATGATTGAAGTCAGAAATCTTGCTCGCAGTGGCTGCTTTAGATAACAATTTCACAATTTCTTTGCGTGGGGTTGTTTACTTGATAGTTGAGAGCTTTCTTCAAAAAGGACACTCTTTATATTAGAGAAAAGAAAAGCAGGGAGGGGCCGATATATATATGCATATATCGAACATCGATTAACTGTATATTTTAAGTCAGCGGTAAAGTCGTCACATTTGTGGGGCTAAATGCACATTAGGAAGCTATTCGGTGAGCAAGAATTAGCAACGTTTTTTTAATTATTTTTTTTTTTTGAAGGTCGGCAAAAACCGACAATTTTTATTAATAATAATAATAATAAAAAAAGTATTACAAGTTCACAACCATCCGTACCAATATCAATTGGTACGTCACACTAAAAAAACCTAAAACTCAGACACGAACTGTTATTATAGCAGTACGTGCATGACTCTTACAAACCCGACCTAACCAGTACAAAAGGTACCACTTCAAACCAAGCGGTGAACATTGGTCGTAGAAGCATTCTCTCGAGTCATCATCCCTCCACCGTGGCAACAAGGTCCTGCATCTATCGATCCTACAGTGAGACGCAACTATCCGGCCACCAACCACGAAATCACCATCTCGCATGACACCCATGGCACAAAGTTGACAGCTGAGAACTAACAATGCACTCCTCGTCTGAATCCGAAGTGCCGGCTAACCAAAAAGAACCATAACACAGCATCATCTCAGGCTGTGTTGCTAACAGCTCCAACCAAACCCAGTATCATCTAAGGCTGTGTTGCTAACAGCCGCAACCAAACCCAGTACCTATGGGTCCCACCAAAGATGTCACCTTCACCAGTGTTGCAACAAGTTTGAAGGCACCGACCGTGCTTGCGATAGCCTCGTCACGACCTCTGTACTACAGATCACCATCAAAGCCATGGCGATGTTGTGTCACCGTACGGTTAAAAGGTCATCCCCCAAAACAGATCAAACTCTACAGTGAGATCTGGTGTTGGATCGTGCAACCCAGAAGGGCGCACTGAAATTCGGTGCTGAATCAAGCGACTCAGAAGGCCTTACAGCCTTACATACGCTGTTTCAGCCTTCAGATCCGCTGGTTTTGCATCGCGTCACAGAGCGAGGGTCCACACGACTCACCCATGTGCATATAGACCGCACCATAGTAGCGGTCTACGCTGCCCGAGTCTCCACTCACGTCTGTCGACAAACGATCATGGCTTAAAGCCAGCAAAAGCAGCAAAGGAGACGAAAATGTCAAAATGACGGGAAAAACAAAGAAAAAAGAGGAGGGATGAGGAAGGGGCAGTGAGGAGGAAGGAATGAGAAGAGCGCGGGAGGAGGCCAGTAGGCCGGCGGCGCCGCCTCCCCTGCTAGGGTTTTTTGAAATGAAAGGGCGCCTCTGGATGCGTGCCAACAAAACAAAGGGGTTTTTTTTTTATTATTTTTAACTTCTATAGTCGCTTAATTTTAATTAACCTCCTGATTGTAGCACAATTTAAGATTATTTTCTTTAGTATTATTTTATTCTAAAATTTTGTTCCTCTGAGCTTTAAACTGCTTCATTAATTTTAGATTTTCTTAATTTTAAATTTTGTCCCATTGTGCAGTACAGTCCGGGTGCATGGTTGGTTACTGATCGGTTCATCCTAACTCTTAATTACTGACACTACTTAAACCTGTGATCGATATGTCATTTATTAATTAAACCTATATATCTTATCTATAGTTTTTCAATCAAAAAACAACGATCTTAGGGTGTGTTTGGGAATAGGCCGGATAAGAATAGGAATAAGGAATAAAGGCCGGATTTAGAATCTCGTGCCAATCCTTATTCCTAATTCCAATTCCAACATTTTGTTAGAATTAGAATTGGGCCGGGAATAGGCCTCTATTCCTTATTCCCATGGTGTTTGGTTTGGCACCGGAATAAGGAATAAGGGGCTTATTCCTTATTCCCACCCCATCCCACCCCATCCAAACACACCCTTAATCTATAGGGCTTGTTTGGATGGTGTGGGAATAGTGGGAATAGTGTGCAAAAGTGGGAAGAGTAGGAAGAGTGGGAAGAGTGCTATTCCTAGGTCGTTTGGATGGTGAGTTTAGGAATAGCGTTGGGAAGTGTGAAAAAGTAGAGAGAAAAGTGTTGTTGGGAAGAGTGTTATTGGGAAGAGTGGGAAGAGTGGGAAGAATGGGAAGAGTGACTATTCCCACTATTTCCCTATTCCGGGAAGCATCCAAACGAGCCCATAGTCTTTCCATATCTAAGTCACAAAGCCCCAATTGCATTGTTTTTACATTGACCGGTTCCATTCGTCACTAGCCAATAATTTTCGAGGATCAACGGGCGGTGCTGGATGCAAATGGCGAACAAATGATCAGATACTGGCATACTACCACATTTTCTTGTTTTTCATTAATGAAACTTCCATTTGCACTTTGTCAATGATAGGCCTTCGAAAAGAATCTACCATGTTCTTAAATGAATAACCTTTCATACAGTGATTGGCTCCATGGTAATTGTTAAATGAACAAATTCACCTTTCATACAGTGAGTAACCTTTCATAAGTTTCCTTTAGTTTATAAGAAGGCCAAGAAAACTAGAGTAACTGTGCATCAGGTCTGGAATAATAGCATTATCAGATTACTTTTAAAAAGGGGGAATTTCTAATGAGATGAGAAAGGAAAAAGTGGAGTTATTTGATTTTCTTTCCAATTATCAGTTTAGTTCAATTCCTGATGGCACACAGTGACATTGGAGCGGAAAGGGCCGGGCATTATACTATGAAGTCCTGCTACGAGTTTCTAAAACATGGGGGTGTTTTAGACAAAAGAGCTAATATTTTTTGGAAACTGAAATTTCCATTAAAAGTTAAGCTATTTTGTTGGTTAGCTTTTAAATATATAAGATCTTGAATAAGGATATTTTAGGAGTAAGAGGCTGTCATGTGGATCCCATTTGTGTGTTTGTGATGATTCTGAAACAATTGACCATTTATTTGTTAATTGTTCTTTTATTAGGATTTTTTGGATTATTTTTAATCATTTTAACAAATGGGGTTGTCATATAAATTTTACTTCGATCCTTAGGAGATATTTGGAAGTATTGTTCTTATTTTCCTGTAGCTCATAGAAGTTCGGTTATTACTTTTAATGGCTTAATTTTAGTTAATGTTATTGATGATATTTGATCATTTGTTCTTTGAGTTTATTATTGACAGATCAATCAGGTTGATAATCTGAATTGTGGATTTCTGTGTCTCATTTAGTTAAATGACAATAATGAATCTAAATCGTCCATAATCTTGATAATTAACAAGGAACATTAATTATCAGAAAAGTTTTGTATGCAAGTTAAGTGATGATTAAGTTCTACAAATCATAGGTAAAGAGTTACCAACTTAATTGCATATGTGTATGTTATTGGAACATAGCATAGGACTTGACCCAATAAAATAAATATATGGAATGTGCTATGTATCATTATTTATTTCATATAAGTTTGATTCTAAGTTTGAGATGGAAAAAAGTTTTTCCACATGAGGATTAGTTCTATAAATATCGTCTACTGTTGATTCCTGATAAGGGCTGCTATACGGACTTTATTTATGTTCTCTTGAATTATGCGGGAAAAAATTGTTCATCAAGAAAATCGTATGTCCCTCATTAGTATACCTAGTGAGTGATGATATCTATTGGGCCCCTTGATGGAATTGGATTGTTTGCCGACAACTTGTACAATCAGCTCTAGATCAAAAAATGTATAGTCTGCAAGAATGACACATTCCTGTTTGGACTATACAGTGATATCATGTGACATAAGAATCAAAATATGAAATTATCTATTTCTTATGCAGGATTTGAAATACTATAAAAGTATTGTATTTGTTTATGTCAATTGAGAATCATAACGTGTTGCCAAATACGGCTTATGATTATTGAAAATAAATAACGATTTATTTTTCATGACCAACATGACATAAATCCTCAAAGGGTCACATAGTACGAAGCTTTTAATCAACATTGCATTAAGTTTAGTTTATTGTATTGGAGAATACATATATGATATGTTGAATGATTAATTATAAATCGTTACAATTAATTATTCAAGGGATCATATGAAACTAAATTAATGTTATGTCTAATCCATTAAATATTAATCAAGTTTTTGACAATATTTTATCTCAACACAATTAATATAATTATGAGAATTATATCAAAACCAAAAATATAAATAAAGATGTGTGGGTGTCGGGATCATTTAGTTAAATGTGGTTCGACACTTCAAGTATTGTGAAATTACGGTTTTTCTAATTTTTGTAACATAATGTTTTGTAACTATTTGCGTGTCGGATATTATTACTCATAAAACTGATCAGCTTCACCGACATTCAATAATTTGGCAACGCATCGTTTTGTTTCTCATTTTTGTGACCCCTTTCTATTTTCATTTTCATCATGAATATGTCTCTCTTTTGTATTGCAAGCATAACAACCTATTCAAAATCAATCATTATTAAATAATAATATTTTAAATTTATATTAATATATCAAATTTCGAGCGAAACTTGATCGAGTAGCCCCTAGTTAATATAAATGCACTATATAATTATATATATCATATGAGCCTTATTTTGATGCATAAATTAGTGAGAACAAAGAAATATGACACTTGTGCTTTTTGGCCATATTTTGGACGAATTTAGAGGAGGATTTTGACCCCTTTCTCAAGTCTTGAGTGGCTTAGAGAGGAGGTTATTTGACTAGTCAAAGTGACTCGTACAAGAGGTCATGGATAGCTTGTAAATATAACCATTCATTTGGATGAAATAGTTAGACAATTTTCATCTCCTTCTTCCTTCCTCCTAGGTACCATATTTCATGGGTGTTTTGACCACCATAATTTGTCTCATGTGTTGAGCATAGCTACTTTCGATTGATTGCTATAATTAATTAAAGGAAGACTTGAATTAGGTTTTCTCTTGTTAAGTTACTAGCATAACTTTTCAAGAGGTTGATTAATCTTTGTGGACTCGAGGTTAGAAGGAGAAGAGACGTTGGAGAGGACCCCACCGACTCAAAGTGAATTGGATTAACCTTCTAAATACGAGATTAGAAGACGTAATCAATTCATCTTCTCTCTTATGAAGTGCAAAGTTGCTTAATAACTAGATCTTGTTTCTTTGTTCTTGTTAATGGTTATTAATTAGTAATAAAAATTATGGTGATTTAGATTTATGCCACTGTAAATATTTAAAATTAGAAATATGTCATCACTAAATGAGAAATAATTTTTATGCCACTATAAAATAATAGAAATCAGTTTTATGCCATTAGAAATTGATGTGACAATTTTACCCTTTTAAATTTGTCACTATAAAACTAAAAATTCAGTGATATGCCATCACAAAAAGATATAATTGGTTTTATACCATTATAAATCTAAAACAATTAGTTTTATGCCATTAGAAGATAACAAAATTATTCTATGCCACTAATGCATAAAATACCGACATAAATCTAATTAGTAACAATGACATAATTCTAATTAAAAAATATTAGGTTTTTAAGATTTATTTGCAGAAATATTTTTTGCTGATTTTTTTTCACGTAAGTAATTATGGACCATTAAACTATAATACTTTTTGTAGACTTGATTATTTTTACCATCAATAAAACCTGTTGCGGTTCAACATAATATTCGTGACAAAAATAACCTGTAAATTTCATAATTTATTGAAGTTCAACTAAATATTCGTGACAAATTTTCATAATCACGAGTATATCAAATTTCATTCAAAGAATCTTTCTATGTTCATAAAGTTGTTCTTGAATTTTTTTAAATTGTTTTTATGAAATCTGTCCGTCTGTTTTTTCTTTTAGGGATTTTTTGAGGGATAATTCGGTCATTAAAAAAAGAATGACAATTTTGGTAATGATATTTTTAGAATTTAGTATGCTTTTAGAGAAATAGTGGCATAAAACTAATTTTAGCAACTCTATGATGGCATAAATTTAATTAGTCATTTAAGAATGACATTCTCCTAATTGAAAAAAATCACAGTGGCATAAAACTAATTATCTCTAAAAATTAAAATTGCACATGGAAAGACTTTCTAACCCGCATTTCACCACTTTCGTGGAGATGTGAAGAAGACTGCATTTCAAGTGTTGTCATAACTCTTTCTGTGTGTATTTAGGTGAAGAAGACTGCAGATGAGTGTGGCAATAATTTTTTTGTTTGTCAATTTAACCATTCAATAGTGCAAGTATTATCTCGTTGTCCATTTGACCATTCGATATTTCAAGTGCGGCAACAATTCTTTTTGTTGTCAATTTAACCATTGAATAATTGCAAGTGCTGCAATAGACGTTCTTTAGTAAATTGTCAATATAACCATTCAATTATCAACTGCTTCAATAATTCTTTGGTTGTCAATTTAAGGGAGAGGGGTATGGAAAGGATGAAGTAATGAAAGAGGAAGTCATTGCTAGTAGTAACGACTTTTCACGATCCATTGGTTCATATAGAATCCATGTCCTAGGTTTATCAAAAAACATTCTTTTCGAGTATTTAAAATTTTTTCAAGTTCTGAAATAATTATTTTATTTTCAATTCAAACATTCAATAAATTGTGACCTTAGCAGAGTTTATGGTATCAGCAGACAAAGAACAAATTGATTCGATATATTTTATATTCTGGCCGTTAAGAACTAGCTATATTCATAGTACTTTTATCTAATCTTTTAAGTTTTACCTTACCAGCATTCTATTTTTATCTGTTAAATTTAATTGATAACATATTGACAATTGATAGTGTATTATAAACAAATTTTTAATTATAAATGTCGTGTAATTAATTAATTATTATCGTATACGATTTTGTATTTATTAACAATTTATAGATAAATATACAAAATAGTTCTTATCCGTACTATTATTCAACAAGTCTAGTTAATTAAGAAAATTGTGGTTATGCAATTCTTAGTCAAAAGAGAGTTATGTTGACTGTCCGCTAGGGGAATGAATTAATCGGGCGTCCGCATCAATGGGGAATGGGGATGCAAAGAGAAGTCAAAATGGCGTGCCATTTGGTTCACTCTAGAATTCTCGAATGGGAAAATGCGTGCGATTTGGTTATAAGAATTTCGGTCCGATTTAAGACTCTTATGCGTAATGATACAAATTCGGATCCAATAGATTTATTCTGATTTGACTAAATCCAAAACCATAGGCGGATAGAATGCTCAATGCATTTTCTTTTACAAAATAAGGGCATTTTAACATAATATGAGTGATCTTTACATCATGTGGGGTTCAACAAGAGCACACGTTTCTAGTTCAAATAATTAATAATTAAATAGATAATGATGAATAATTTTCTAACTAATTACCTGTGTGTCATTACCGTACGATTCTAATTGGACAACCATAATTTTAATTTCTTTTTTCTCACTTAAAAAAGATATGTTTGATTTGTCAGAAAAACAAAATTCATAAAGGATTAGAACATTTTTTTTTATCTTCGCTTGCATAAATTTTCGTGTGATTTATCGTACTTTTTTCAATCTACAGATCTTTAAATATACATACAAACGGTTCGGATGAGTAATGCAACAAAACTAAATATGCATACAAAGCATACAAACGGAAAACAAGTAAACTACAAAAAAAGGGCGGGGGGTTGACCTATATTTTTCTTCAAAAAAAAAATTTGAGTTAAAAAAAAATGACAAGATATTGCTCTATATGTTTGGCAAAAGTGATTATTAAAAACAAAAAAAAAAAAAAACGGAACGAGCACAACGGTGTCCTGTGTCCATGGACATCGGTTGCCATGCCAGGTCAATGTACCGGTCAACTTCGAGCTAAAAGGTTCCAAGCACATCTAGACTATTTTTTCTGAATTGACATGTCTATTCTTCAAACCTCACAGCTGTCAAAAGAGAAATTTATGCAATAGAATTATGATATCTATCCTGGTGGACTATCCCTCTTCAAGAGTTTTCCCTCTAGAGGGAAAAGTACTTTGCTATTCAGAAATAAACTCCAGTAATTTTTAAATTCGGATAAAACCCCTCTAATTTTGAATTGTTTGTATATATAACCTTTTCACAATTTTAATTATATTTTAAATAAGAAAAAAAAATAAAAAAAAATTAAGTTATGACTGCAATGCTCCAAACTAACATGTTCTATTTCTTTTTTTTTTTTTTGAAAAAAGGTCATTGATCCCGTTTCTATTGAATAGAAACAAAGTTGTTACACACAGCACAAGATTCTTTTCCCCCCTATTAAAACTAACAGCCCATTGTAATTACCCACTACCGAATCGTTTGTAAAACAAACCCACCAAAATAACCAACACTTACAACTATTCAATACAGAATTTAAAACGTCAAAGACAACCCAGCTAAACACAAAATAGACTAACACAACAAATAACATCCAGAATTTTTGTAACGGACTCTAACTGTCACACTGTTTTTGTTTCTCTGTTCTTCTTATCAGCTACTCCTGCACCAACATCAATTGTTGTAAATTCCAGCCTGTCCAATCCTCTCCCCCCGGCAGACCAGCCACTGCCACATCCGGAGACTGCATTTGAATAGGAATCTCTGACCAGTTTTGAGGCAACCATATCTGAATACACGCCTTAACCTGTTCCTGTGCTAATCCTGCCCAATATGACACAAATGAGTGTATCAGTATCAGTAAACTCTTGGTTGTCTTAATTTTTTTGTTATTAAAAATCACATCATTTCTCATGAGCCACACACTCCAACAAAGAGCAGCAAAACAAATAAAAAAAGCTTCTTTAAAACCTGGAGATAGATCAAGGGCAAAATTCATCACATCCTGCGAATTGTCCCAAGCCTCAAAGTGATTTTGGCATTGACCCATCCAAAACCAAACTGTTCTTACCAGAGGGCATTTTAGGAAAAGATGGGTATGAGTTTCTTCATTGGAACAACAACAACAAGAGGTATCCCCTGACCAGCCCCTCTTGGCTAGATTATTTTTTGTCAACAATTTATTATGCATAACCATCCACATAAAAACTTGTATTTTCAAAGGTAACCTACATCTCCACCAAATCATGGTATTATCAATCTGAACACCCTCAAAATTTAAAAACTGATACAAAGATTGAGAAGTATACTGCCCTTTAGGATCCCATCTCCAATGCACTTGATCATCTTCATTTTTTAGGTGAGTATTATGAATAATCCTAGAAACTTCTATCCAGTCATACAAAAGGATTCCATTCAGAGTTCTACAGAAGGAAATGACTCCTCCTTGGGACAAAATCACCTCTTGTAAGGTACACTCTTTATTTGAACAAAAATAATAATAAGAAGGAATAATAACACTCTGCTTTCAATACCTACTATCCAAAAATTATTATTTTTGGAATAGCAACCTTCTTTTCAAACTTTATAAAATTCCATTACTGTCAGTTGCTAATTTCAAAATTACTATTCTTTAGACTATCCTCGATTTCTTAATGTTGTTCATGGATCAGCTACGTCTTATTTTCTATCTCAACATATATAGAATAGCGTCAATGAGCGGTTCCCCTATTAATATCATTATTATTATTGTATTGTTATGTGCCAGCTAGACATTTTTTATTAATTTTTGAAAAAAAAAAACTGTCACTCGCATGATCAAGCGTTCAATATATATAAGGGATATAAAACACAGCGATGTCAACAATAAATGCATCAAAATATAGGAGAAGAAAACACACTGTCAGAGGTTAAAAAAATATATATATTAAGTAAAAACTAAAAAAGTACAATCATATATTGGATAGAACAAACGGAATAAAAAGATTTACTGGAGTAAACATGAGATGCTCCATGAAAAAAATAAGGATATATATAGGTGGGCAGTGTGGCAATGCTATTTTTGTGTGAAAAAGAAAAATCAGGAATTGAGATATTGTGAGTGTTACAATGCTATCCTAGAAAAAGAAAAATGAAATGAGGAGAAGAGAGGTAGCAGAGGTGGGTGTGAGTTGCGGTTTCAAAGTCTAATCCTGCGTATATTCCCAATTAACTCGGGATCTGCTGTGCCAAATAATAATAATAATAAGAAGGGGTAGAGAGTAGATAGACTACATTCTTGATGCCAAATATCTTTCCAAAACCGAATGGAAGAGCCATCTCCTATCTCATAGGTACTTGAAACTCTACCAATATCATTTAGACTATGAATACATTTCCAAAATGGTGAAAAATTGCTTGTATTCCTAAAATCTCTATATTTCTCCTGAATCAAAGTTTTCCACAAGCTACAAAAATTATTGTCATTAAACCTCCACCACCACTTCATCAACAGTGCCAAATTCATATTATGTAAATCTAATATCCCTAAACCATCATGTTTTTTCATCTGACAGACCTTATTCCAATTAACTAATGCATATCTCTTTCTATTTTCCCCATTCCTCTACCATAGAAATTTGCTTCTAAAGGAATCAATTTGTTTCCTAATTTTAGCTGGTATCCTAAATATTGACATCATGTAAAGAGGAATTACAGACAACACTGCATTTATCAATGTGAGTCTCCCCCCTATGGATAGCATGGATCCCTTCCAATGTTGTAACTTCCTATTAATTTTATCCACTACATTCCCCCAAAACTTTACAACTAAGTTTTTTGTAAGTAAGAGGGATACCTAAATAAGTGGCTGGAAAATGTTCTACTCTACACCTAAAAATATCAGCTAAAACTTGACAGTAATCATCTGAAATATTAATGGGGAACATTGCAGTTTTATAAAAGTTTATTCTAATACCTGACATTGCTTCAAAGATAATCATAGTCCAATAAACTCTCTCAATATTTCTCTCTTCAGCCTTCAAAAAAATCAAAGTATCATCTGCATACAAAATATTAGTTAGAGCTTTGTCCTGAATAATCTGGGGTCCAATGCCAATGATATAACCATGATCTCTTCCTTTATTAAAAATTCTACACAAAGAATCGACTGCTAAATCAAATAAAAAGGGGAGAGGGGGTCACCTTGTCTCAGCCCCATCTCACATTTAAAAAAATCTGTTGGTTCACCATTTATATTAATACAAGTAGTGGCACTTTGGCATAATTGGGAAATCCAGGTTCTCCATTTAACACTAAATCCCCTACCAGCTAAAACTTCATCCAAATAATGCCAATCTACTCTATCATAGGCTTTTTCAAAGTCAATTTTAATCATAACCCCTTTGGTTTTTTGTATGTGGCAATCATGGATAATTTCATGTGCCAGTACTACATTTTCCAGAATAAATTTGTTTGGTAGGAAGCCTATTTGCACCTGATCAATTAGTTTATCAATGACTTTTGCCAATCTATTAGTAAGCATAGTGGTTAAAATTTTGACACTACAATTCACTAAACTTACATGTCTAAACTGTTTGATAGTGAGAGTCTCTTTCTCTTTGGGGAGTAAACAAATAGTAGCCTTATTGAGTTTATGTAAACTAAGATTGCCTAAGTAAAAATCCTGTGCTAGAATATACAGATTTGTTTTCACCAACTCCCAAAAATGTTGATAAAAGGCAAATGATAACCCATCAGGGCCAGGAGCCCCGTTAGCCTCAGAATTAAAAACAGCATGCCTAATTTCTTCTAATGTAAATGGCTGATCTAAAAGGTGTCTATCCTCTTCTGAGAGAGTGGGAATTCCCTCCCAGAAGCTATTACTAAAAGAAGCACATTTTATACCCTTAGTACCTATCAAATTTTTGTAAAAATGCTTGATATGGTTCCTAATAATATGCATATCGTCAGTTCTAGTACCATCTATTTCTAAACTAAAAATCTTATTTTTCTTATTCCTAACAGTAGCTATTTTATGAAAATATCTTGTATTCCTATCTCCTTCTTTCAACCATTTCTGTTTAGATCTAAGCCTCCAATAAGTCTCTTCTTCCTTATAAATTTGTTCTAAATTCTCACTACAGTACCTCCACCTATCTTGTTCATTAATACTAAGAACTCTATGTTCTTGAATATTTTCCAAATCTTGCATTTCCTGTAACAAATATTTTTTCAATCTTTTTTTATCACTCTCAAAGTTTCTTTTCCAACCAGACATCTTTTTTTTCATATGTTTCATCTTGTCTAACCAATTCTGACCAATATTTCCTATCAAAGAGATATCCTGCCACCATCTATGTACTAAAAAATCAAACTCCTCAGTGCTATGCCATAAGGAGTCATATCTAAAAGTATAATGTGTAGGAGTAACCTCCCCATCTATGTCAATCACTATAGGTATGTGATCTGAGCCATTCCTAGCTAAGTCCTTCACATGACAATTCTTATAACACATATCCCAATCTAAACTTCCTATCACTCTATCCAATAAAGCAAAATGGGTATTGTCAGTCCAGCTATATTTCCTATTAGGTATTCTATATTCTATAAGATTCCAATCCCTAATAAAATTGTTGAATTTCCTGCTAATTCTAATATTAAAGTTAGCACTTGATTTCTCATCCCTATGTCTAATAGCATTAAAGTCACCACAGATCAGCCATTCACCTTGCCAACTTTGCCTAATGTCATGTGTTTACCTCTAAATTTTGCCATATAAGAATATCTCAGCAATTCGTAAGGCGACGGAAACGGGGCCCATAAAAGCATGACGGGTCCGGATTCTCAAAAGGGGGGTCAACTTTTGAAGCAAAACACAAGCCTATATTAAAGATGACACGATATTGATGTTAATGTTAGTATTAATGTGACACGTTATTTGGTCACATTAATTTAATATTTGATATTCAATATTTATAAATAAAAGATGTGATACAAATATCATGGACGATTGGCTAAAGGTTATTATTGATAAAAGGCTCAAATGGAGTTCGGTGAGACAAAAAGGATATGGTGATATTTGAGTCAAGCAATGAGAGGGATTAATTTTCCAAATACAAAACGTAAACCAATTGGATTGGAAGGGAATGATAGTTATATGGTTTGCATTATAACCATCTCCATTAGCAAAATAAAATGAGAGAAATTACAATGGACCCGTGTACATCATTTGCCAAAAGCCCAAACTTGTGAGCCTGGTTCGGTGAAACAAAATAAAATCGGCTTTAGTTAGAAAAACGGAAAGGAATAAAATTGGCTTTAGTTGGAAAAACGGAAAGGAAAAGATGACAGAGCCCATGACCAAATCCCATCCTCGTCTCCTTTGTCGTGCACAAATGGCAAGCCACCATTGGCTCTCGCACTTGACCCCACTCACCAGCGAAGCGAGCCTATAACAAATGGCGACAGCTGATGGGCTCCGTTCCTGGGCCCCACGTTCAACAGAAAAGAAAGAGCAAAGAAAATGAAAAATCGGAGAAGAAGAAGCTCCGCCTCCTGCAAATCGTGCTCCGGCGATTTCCTGCACCATTGTCGGAGTTCTTGATACCGCTGGAAAGCCCATGCCAAGGAGAATGCAATGAAACTAACCTCGCCTCCTATGGTGGTCTGAAAAGCACTCAATTTTGAATGAGAACTCAGGGGCAGTTCAAAGAGGAATGTGAAATTGCTTCGACTGAATCCATTAAACCTAATCCCTTGCTTACAAGAGCTTTGTGACAGTCCCAAGAGCAGGAATGCGCATTCAATTTGAGCCGAAACCAAACCACGAGTTAAGAACACCAATTGGTGTCATGGCACTGTCAAGTGTTGATCATATATGGATTAACAGTGACCAACAAAGCCAGTTGATGGTTATAGCATGTTAAGCATGGATTAAGGATGCTCTGGATATTGAAAATGAATGCTATAACATCTAAGATCAGTCGAAGAGATGGTTGCTCTTAACTACACATGAGAAGTCAGAATTGAAAATGAAAATGTACCAAATTAAACTCAATCTCTCTCTGGCTAATCTTGGCTGCCCCAGGAACACATGAGCCAACACATGAGCCAATGGGTAAGAGGTGAAGGTGGTCCCACAAGGCAGTGAGCAAGAGAAGAGAATTAGGTGCATGCCATATGCAAAACGGTTTGCCACCTCTTCAGTGTTTAAAATAGACTGGTTCGGCACAACATTAAACCGAAGAGGTCATAAACTAGAAATTGAAATGAAAGTCTCTGGTTGGTTTAAACGATGGCCCCCACCTTTTATTCACTTCCCCATTGGTTGCTTTTCACCTGGTTCAGACTGGTTCAGCCAAATAAAACCAAATTACTATTCATCTTCTCCCCAGTTTCAAACAAATCCGAAATTTGAGGGGCAGAAATGGTAAAACAGATGGCTCTCATGGTCCCCCATCTCCCCATGTGCTGCTCCTAAGTCCAGAACAAGACAAAACCCAGCAAACTTGCTCCCCAAAGCTTCTCTCATGGCCATCAGATGAAGCATGGAAGGTCAAGATGAACTCAAAGTGAAAATACACCTTCATGAGCCCTAATTGCGCCTCCAGATGGGTCTTGCTGCTGAATACACATGGGAACATGATAGCAAATTGAAGGCACAATATAACTTGCTTAAAATGTAAGCATCAACCCACAACCACAAGATCAACCTAAAACCTTTGGATGGCTGCCACCTAGGAGGAACAAGATTAGCAAGGATGTCCCATGGAAACCTAGTGCCTCTGCCTATATAAGAATCTGAAAACAGAAAATGAAGGACCTTCTCTTCTTTAGTTGAATTGCTGCTGTTTTTTTTTAGTAATTTCTGTAAAAAAAAAGGAAGAAGAGAAGTGTCAAGTTAAGAAACCTTGTAGGTACGTTTGAGTAAAATCTTTGTAAACCATCTATATTATATATCAATAAAGTGATTTTATCGGTTTAATTTGCTGTTTTGAAGTTCTCTTTTCTTTGCTCGGTCACCAAGCCATGGTGTGCTCGAGCTTGCACGTGCATAGCAGATTTTATTTTGCATGGTCTTGCATCTTGTTTTGTTTCCTTTGTTTGTTTTAACATACTTACTTCTCATTAGAGCTTGTGTTGGCATTAGTGGGTTGCGTGACATTAGACTCCACATTCACTAGTATCAATCTGAGCTTTGATGAAAGGGATGCGTGTATTAATAAATAGTTTCAACAGTAGCTGCATTCAAGTTTCTCATACCAGCATGTTTCTTCACTAGGGCTTGTATTGGCATTAGTGGGTTGCGTGAAATTAGATCCGCATTCACTAGTGCTAA
Organism: Rhynchospora tenuis; assembly: GCA_027725995.1. Classification (NCBI taxonomy): domain Eukaryota; kingdom Viridiplantae; phylum Streptophyta; class Magnoliopsida; order Poales; family Cyperaceae; genus Rhynchospora; species Rhynchospora tenuis. The sequence goes on from CM050888.1 coordinate 195,809,581, forward strand.
TTCTGGCTCTGGTAGAAAGGATATGTGCAACAACAAGTGATTTCAATGAAAACCGCATTTTGAATTCCTTTATAAGCATGTCATGTTTGCATTTGGTCAGGAGTTACTAGTTTTGAGGGGTGCGTGACTTAGACTCCGCCTCCATAGAGACTATGTTAACTTCTCACCCTTAATTAGCAAGTAATAAAGTCTCATGTTGGGTTTTCATGTGCATGACTCCGTTTATATGAAGTAGTAGTATTGCTTCTGTTGTTTTCATTATTCTTCCTTTCTTACAATTTATAGTAATAATCAGTTTATTTTCATAGAGCTTTATCCTTAAAATATTTCACACCTAGTACAATGTCTGAGCCTTGTCATACTCTCCAAAATGGAAACCAGATCAGTCATGAGGTGTGTGAGTTAGACTCCACCTTCTTGACTTGATCTAGTTTCTGTTTTGGGCAATAAACTAAGGTCCAGGTGAGTTGAGTTCAAATAAAGTTTTGTTAAGTTAGAAATCAGAGTAAAAAAAAAGAAGCCTGCAAAATGAATTTCAATCTAAATTAGTATACTATTTTATTTTCACTAAGTATAAGCTTCCAGTTAAGACTTGATTAAAAAAATGATGAGTTCTCAAAATCATGCATGTATCCATACTGTTTGTGCCTTCCAGTAAAAGTAAAGCAAAAGGAATTTCTAAACCATGGCATATTCATTCTTGTTTTCTTTTTTCCTGTTTTACCCTTCTGCCGTCACCTTCATTTTTTTGTATAAAAGTCATTTTCACATGTGTTAGGTTATGCCTATGCGTTTAGAACAGTCAAATAAAGGAAAGAATAATAGCAAAAAAAAAAGAAGAGAATAAATTAAGAAAGAAGGACTTGCATTCTGATATCTCCATGTCATGGTTTGCAAAAATATGCATATTCATGTTCATTTGGCATTACAAAAAGTTCTGAGTTCTGTAAATACAAGTCCATGCATCACGGTTTAGGTTTTGTTGCATCAAAGTAAAACAAAAAGGCAAAACTGTTTAGTTTGCATCTTGCATAAAACATAAAGGCAGATTTGATTGTTTTGTCCTTGCACCTATTACATTTGCATCTCATGTTTTATATACTGTTTTGAATACATAGATTAGTTCATGTCAGTTAATGAAGGTTTCATTGCACACAAAGGATATAAATAGGTTGCATATATAGTTATTTATATTCTTAGGTTACAAAGAACTCATATCTGCATCTGTCCTTTAACACCGAAATCAATTTGATATCACCTGTGAATAAGGTTGCATAGTCTCGTTATTCTCCATGGCATCGTTAGTAAGCATGGGTTCTGTATAAAAAAGTGAAATAAATATCACATAGGTTATGTCTTTTCAATACAATATATGTGAGTCCTTAGATTAAAATCATGTATTGACCCACAAAAAGAAATATAAAAAATAAATTTGTGTGTTTCATGTCGCATCTGCATAAACGTCGAATATTGATTTAGACTGATGCATTAAACAAAAAAAAAGGAGTTCACAACACTCTGACTTAATCATGTCCTGATTTGTATATAAAAAAAGGAGTACACATTTACTTGGTATAAGAAACCAGAAGTTGAAGTACTATGTTCTGTTGCATTTAAGTGAACTCATGTCATGCCTTATGGCCTACGGGCTTTATTTTCAAAAAAAATGTCATGCCTTATGTTGAAAATATTGATAATCAGGATACATCACGTAAAAGCAAGTTAGTGAACACATGTGAATACTAAGCCAATATAGATGTGCCAATACACTGTTTTAAGAGACAAAGGGCAAACATTATAAAACATAAGTGAAACAAAAAGGCGCAAATGGTAAAGCTCCAACAGAAGGCATAATGCATGCACAAGGGCTAGCATCATCGAGTTCTGACTTGTGTATACCCTCATGCCTTCGACACTCTAAAAACAATGAATAGAAGTGGAATGAAACAACAGCCAAAGGCATATGACAGCCTTGGTATGACCATAATGCCATAATGTTCAAATTGAGGAATTCAGGACAGAACTGAAGCAAAGAGATACTCCAACAACAAATTGGATACACATACCCGAAGAAAAGATGTGAAAGATGTTTCCCAACCTGATTTTTGAGAGGAAGTAAACCATAGGAGGTTGCCAATTCGAGATAAGTCCATGGAGAAAACCTGTTATCATCAGCTTCAATCCAACTCGAGGTCAAACACCCATGAAGGCAGTTCATGCTGTCAAATTGATGAACCAAACTCCTTCCTTGAACCTGAGTGATGCTCAAACAACCTCCCACCGGAGTAAAATCGCCGCCATATGCCACCAGCGCCACCTTCTCAGACCAAGTTCAAAACTGAAGTCAAACCATCCAAAATGAAGAACGCGACCTCAATTGACACCATGAACAGTCTCACGGAACTCCCACGACGCTGAAGAAATTATCTCTGGCAAGAATCTCCGCTGGGAATAGCAAGTTTGCAACCGCCCCAGTCGATTTGTCAGTTCAGATCAGAGATGAGGCCAAAGCACTTCAAATCAATGAACGTGACTCGAGCTGACCCCACCTGCGACCTCACGACGACAGTGCGATGTCCCTCAACCCAACTTCAATCGAAATGGCCGTCGGAATCGCTGCTGGCACCTTAACGGATTCGTTCAGAGCGGCTCTGAATTCGCCAACCCAACGACGGAAGGAGGGAGACGAGTCTTACATTGAAAGAGAACGAAATGCACTTGGTGCACAGGCAAGGATTGAACCAGATCTTCTGTGGCATCCTGTGGTGTAGCGGATCGCTGACGAACAAACACGCAACAGCCTTCAACCAGATCAATCAGAATTTTCCTAAATCACTGAAATTTCAAAAATACATTAAAAATAGCCAGAAAACCCAGAAAATTTCCATAAAATATCAAAATGTCCAGAAAATTATGGAGAACATTTTCATATAATATTTCAAGGTCAAATTCTCAACAAAAAAAGAAGTTAAAATTAAAATAACAAAAGCCCTTATAAATTGAAGGTGCAAAATATCTCAAAGTTATCCCACACCAAAAATTAATAAAAGTGGAAGGGTACGAACCCTTTTGACACAGGTACACCCGACGAACAATAAAATGATACGTCTGTCATTAAATCTCTCAAAACCAAAGCTTCCAGAAACCAAATTCAAAGTCAAAGCTCAAACCCACCAACCTAACTCCAGAAAATAAATCCAGAACGAGAAAATTCAAATTCAAAAAAATGAATCAAGAACCAGAAATCCATACCCAGAACACAAGTCTAGAACCAGAAAATCCAGATTCATAATACAAGTACGGAACCAGACAATCGAGAATCAAAAGAAACTTCAGGTTCAGAACTTAAATAAAAAAAAAATCCAAACCTAGAAATAGACTCTTAACCCAGATCCAATGACAATCTCCAAAATTCGAACTCCAAAGGCCAAACTTTAAATATGTCTGAAAGCCGGGATTTAAGTGTAATAAAATAGCCAAAGCCCTAGAATGCAGACATACCTAAGTTTAAATACGTCAAAACTGACCAAAACTTTAAATATGTCCTAATACCGGAGTTTAAAAATATTTTAATAACCAAACTCTAACACGTCATAGGACTAAAAGTTCAACATGACAATAGTTGACTAAAACTTAAACATATTCTAATGCCGGAGTTTCCACACGCTAGAATGCCTGAAACTCTAACACGCCAGAGGATTATAGTTTTGACACATCAACAGCAAACCTAAGTCTTAAACACGCCAGAAGACTGAAGCTTTCACACGTTTAATACACCGAAGCTTCGACACGTCAGAAAACCGTGACTTTACACATCCATATCTGTTCTTTCTGGGTCCGCGATGCGTTTTAACCTGGAATGAGCGGAATCCTGACAACTAGGCGGCTAGATGAAAGTCAATTGATGACCGTCACAGACGTTCTTGTCGAGATAAGGCATTGCGCATCTTTGATCGAGACCTGAACTAAACCCCCAAATTCTTATATCCCTGAACGACTAAATCCTGACTCAGAACTCTAGGTGTTTCAGCCCCAGACTCAGAAATTCGAATAGTGGCTCCATGCCTAATTCAGCAAAATTCTAGAAATGTTAAAAAAAAAAAACAGAAGATATTAAGCAATACAGTTTTGGTGACATCATACTCTTTGCACACATAAGCATGCATCATGATAGCTTTTATAGGCATTCATGTCATTTGCATCCATAGTGCATGTGTTCTCTTCTGAACCGTATCCCTTTTTCATTCCTCGATGTATGCACTTCATTTAATGTTAGCTACCCTTGAAATAACAAAATTGACTCCTTGTAAGCTTATCGTGCCTAATCCATTGACTATCTCGATCTAGAGGTTCTCTTGACTTGGTTCAGAGGTAATTAACAGTAGGGGCTTGCGCCTACTGGAAGGAAAGGACCTGCAACAAACAATCAAACTCTCGAGAAACCTGAGACCACGTCAGTACCCTCATCCTTTGTCAGGTGGGTATTGATGTTTGAGTCTTAGGGTGTTCGAGGGGTATCTGATCCGTATTTTTTCACCCCCACGGAGGTATCCTTAAATCCTATACGAGGTGCGGACCCGAAAAAGGTGAGAGCCATCATGCAACTCCTTCCAAAAACTATTCTTTAACCTAGCATCTACAGGGCCATAAACTATGGTAAGTAAAAAAATCACATTATCTTTCCTATTTCTGAGCTGAATGTTTAAAGAAAAGCTATGGCAATAGTAACTCAAGACCTCAAAATGACAACTAAAACAGCCAAATAAAATGCCCCCAGAAGCCCCAGTCGAAGGTAACCAATGCCAAGTATCAAAATCAACAGAAATAGTTCTAAAATCCTAGGTGTGAAATTACTCTTCTTAGTTTCCTGTATAGCTACTAAATCAAAATGATGATCTCTAATCAAATCACTCAAAATCTGTCTCTTCTTGGTAGAATTAATACCTCTAATATTCCAATTTAAAAGCTTCATTGATAACCAATCTGCCCCTGATGCCGAGTAATTATGGTTCTAGTATCCTGACTACTCTTATTCCTATCTAAAATTTGTTTAACTATCACTTCAAAGGGTTCCCTATTCATTTTCTGCATTTCAGTAATGATTTGTGTCCTCTGATCACAATCTTCTCCTAATTGGATCCTATACAGATCAAATAGACTAACATTTTCATCTACAGTTAATCTCTGATAAGGAAAATAATCAATAAGGTTTCTACCTTTAGGAGCTTTCTTTTCTAAGTTCTTATCTCTCACCCTTGCCTTGGCATTGCTGAGCACTGTAGATGTAATGCCCTTGACCAACAGTCTTATCTCCTCCTTGCTGGATTGATGTATGATTGATATGTTGGTGTACCACCACTCCCCCCTCCACCTAGCTGACTAGTCATATTTGGGACCTCCTGAGTCAAAGAGATTTCTCTCCCCTCTTCTCCACTGACATTATTCTGTGGCTGAGGAGATAATGTATTCTCCATCTCTGGACCATCCCCTTTATGCACAATCAATGTTTGATTGCAGTGATTATCCTTCACCCCCTCTACTTCTCTTGATGTCTCCTTTGGCCTAGGAGTGGGTGCCTTCAATGTCACCCCCTGTTCAGTCCCCTCTCCACTGTGCATAACCCCTTCTTGATGTGAGGAAGTGCTAATTGGTGACTTACTCACCACCTGACTACCCTTTCCTGCTGAGACAGTAATTGGAGTGTGGACCACACTGTCCTGAGCTATCATATGCATTATAGCATCCACAGTGCCTGGATTGAATGGAGCTCTTTTGATCTTGGAAGGAGTATCAGTGGTGATTCCTCCCCCATCTGTCCCCCCTGTCTCCAGTTCATCATTCACCTCAGTCTCCATACCCCCAGTCCCTTTCCCCTTGATATGGTTGCCATCAGTACCAATACCATCCCCATTAGCACCACCTTCTTTGATCTTGGAAGGAGCATCAATGTTGCCTCCCCCCACATTTGTCCCCTCTACCTCCAATTCATCATTTACATCAGTCTCCATATCCTCATTCCTTTTGCCTTTGAAATTGTTGCCACCAGTTGGACCAACATGACCAGTACTACCACCAGAAGTACCAGCCCCATCTCCATTAGCACCATGATGAGGGTTTCTGGGAGGATGAGGTCTAGTATCAGCTCCACCCCCTCTCCCTCCTTGTCTTTATGGAGGATTGTTGCCCCTTCTAGTCCCCCCTTCTCCATATCTAGGTTCCACCTCAAACTCAATATTAAACCTTTCAGTATCTCCCCACTGGTTAGTATAGGGGATCCAAGCAGTTACTGGAATGTGTTGGGGATTGCAAACCCCTACCCTAACCCTAGCATATCTGAAATCATAATGTTCTGCTGTCACTGGATCCAATTCAAGTACTACCCCTCCCCACTCAGCAAACAATTTCTGAAACTCAGGGAAATACCAAAGTTTGATAGGAAAATTGTAAACTCTCACCCAAACTGACAACAGTTGAGTTCCAGCATCTATCGCAAGGTCCCATGGGTAAATTCTCACCTCCTGATTCTCCAATTTGATCTTCTATCGTACTAAAGCAGTTTGCAACCAATCAGGTGGTGCCTCGATCAGATACTTCCAGTCTTCATAAGGTCTGACCACCCATTTGTAAGCAAAGAGCTTCACCAGTGCTCTCTGAACTCGTTCAGGCCCCCATCGGAGCTCATCGATGTAGATGAAGCTTCGCTCGAAAGCTCTTTCTAACCCGACCACTGCTTGATTCGAGTGGAATGCTGGCCCGAGAACATTTGTCGCCATGGGAACTCGCTTTTCTGGAGAAGATCGAAGAGGAGTGTGTTGTGGTTTCGGTTGCTCAGTAGCTGTAACCCTAGATCTACACTGAAATGATTTGTGACCTGCTCGATTACAAACGAAGCATAGTTCAGCGTTAGGACACGAAGCTGCCACGTGTCCCTTTTCTGCGCAACGGAAACACACTGGTTTTTGTTGAGTCGATTGAGATCGCAACTTTGCAATCTTTTCTGCAACAATCGACTTCCAATCTGACGAAGTCGCTTTTAAAACGACCCGCTTCCACGATTGTATTGGTTTGGGATTCACTGGATCTACTTGAATTTCACTACTTCGAGCCCCAATCGAGCCTATATGGGCTGTCGCCATTGCTGACGTCACCGAGCTCGCATTGGTTTGGGCTTGCTCCATAGAGCCCAACCTCAAAGTCGAGCCGCGAAATGAGATAATTTGTTACAAAAATGGATTAAATTTGATTTTTTTGGAGTTTTTGTGGAAAATCGAAAGGGAAATAGAGACAAAAATCGCCCAAAAAATCGCCTACTACTGCATCAAAAATCGTGCGCACTAGCGCCCTCTCTTTTCAACATGTTCTATTTCTGTACCTACTGGTATCTATTCCCTTTATGTATCTTTTGTTTTTCTCTCTTCTTTCTAGCATGCTCTATTGTCCTATCTGTGTTCTATCTCTCTTTGATAAATAAACGAAACAGAATATACGCTGATAGTCTGTTTTTTTTTTTTGTTATTTCTTAAGCGCAAGGACAAAGTACTTTTTATTCGTTATCTCCTGTAAAAGAGATCTACAAATTGTTCTTGTTATGAATTTAAGCGAGGCTAATTTTAAGTTTATGATTTTTTTTAAGATAAAAAGAGAGTCAAGTTTTCCAATTTATTTTAAAATTAAATATCACAAAGAACCTCCAGTCGGGTTTCGAACCCGCGTCCTCTGCTGAAAATAGCGTTGCTCTTTGCCACTAGATCAAAAGCTAATTCTCAAGTTTATGACTTGATGTATGTTCGATGCGTTCCTTGTGATCATATTAATGACAACAATTATATAATCATGAGAATTGGAATAACGCCAAGAAATGAGAAGAGACAAAACCTAGTGATTTAGCAATATCATCAAGAAGAAAGATCTTTAACGATTTGGTAAGAAAAAAATCGTCAGGATAAAAGTTATACATTTTGGAAAGAATCGTTTTAGGATGGAAGGGCGGGAAACCAGGAAGATGAATCGTTCACGGGCCATGGCTATGATGAGTATATATGTGCAGGGGCATATTAGTTACAATTTTAAATTTTAAATTTTTCTTATTTAAAATATAATTAAATTGATAAAAAGGGTTTATGCCCGAATGAGTCATATTTTGAGGGGTTTATATCCGATTTTTCCAATATAGGAATCATAAATAAAAGGGGAATTTTGATTTATGTCATTGCAAAAGTGTAAAATTTTAAATATGTCATCGCAAAACAACTAATTAGTTTTATGCCATCACAAAACAATAAAAATTAGTTTCGTGCCATTGACCAATTAAAATGATCATGTTGTCCTTTTAAATATGCCATTTCAAAGCATTAAAATTTGAGATATGCCATTACAAAATTATTAATTATTATTATACCACTATAAAATTATAATAATTGATTTCATATCACCGCTGGAATATGAAATCAGGTTTATGGATAATTTCACTTCCTACTTTGAAATCTTAATAATTATATTGGCCCTTGTGAATATTGATTAATTGAACATGCCCTAAAGCCGAATAACCTAATAAGCTCGGATAGGTATGCATCTCTTCAAATTATGCCCAAATTTTATATTTATTTTAATACTCAATTTAACTATATGCCATTTTTGGAGTTAAAAAAAGGAAATAAGTTAAAAGTTTGAAAGGAATAAGCTAACAAAATAAAAAACGACATAACAAAAACAAAAAGAAAAAAGGTACGTAAACAAGGAGTAGACCAACAGAAGAGGGGGAAGTAACGATGAAACAAAATAAGAAGAAAGTTTGTCCAAGCGTATCCATTCGGATGAGGGGTAGGTATTGGTAGACATTCTTCAGAGCTGGAGATGCTTAAAAATCTATCGCCTCTACCGAAGTCAAAGAAAAATACAGAAATGAATAAACCCGAGGTTCGTTATTTTTTCTTAATCAATCCATGCGAAAAGTTTAACACGGCATTCTAGGAATTATAAAAAAATCTGATATATATAAAAATATTTTTTTAATGTGTTTTAATTGAAAATAATTGAGTAAATTTTTTCGGAGGTCCCTAAAATTTATATATTATCTAATTTTGGTCATCAAACTTTAATTTGTCCTCTCAGAGCCACTTAACTTCGTTGATGTCCGATTTTGGTCCCCTGTCCACCTCCCGTTAAGTTCCGTTAAATATAATCAAATTTGGTGTAAATTTTGGGATCCGAATCGTATATTTATCTCCTTCATCTTTCTCCCAGAAAAACTAGCGTCTCTCTTCCTCATCTCCTTCTTTTAAACCGTAGCTTTATTTGTCTCTACCAAATCCACCTCCAACTTTACCCACCTCTCAACGGTGCCTCTCCCTACTTCATTTGTATTTAACCCTACGTTCTTGTCCCTCTCTCTCTCTATCGCAGTTTCTTTACCCACCCGATGCTTTTTATGATGAATTTTGATATATATATATATATATATATTTTGTGCTGACAGCAATTGGAACAAAAAAAAAAAAATAATTATTGCTATAAATATAAGCATGCCTCAGGATGTAAGGACGTCACTGATTCTATCGAGTAATTGGTGCTTTTTTGTTCTGAATTATGACTGCAATAATTGCCGTGGATAATAAAGGAAATTTCGATGGGAAAAATATGATGATTTTAACAAAGTTGATTGTTGGAAAAATAAGATGACTTAAGAAAGAAAGGTTAGACATCAACTTTTTACACCGGTAACTTTTTTTATCAGTAATTGGCTCATTTCACTCTTCCTTTGCCAGTATGGGGGCCCTTTCAAAGAAATTAAAGCATGTTGCAAAGCCATTGCTAGCTGAATGCAAATACAAGTATAATTTAAAACTAAATAGTTTAGGTTAACATGCAAGACACAAATAAGAATTCAAATAGTGACATTGTTAGCTTCTTTTGTGATATACTGTACCCAAATATAATTGAATTCAAATACACCAGATCATGTTTCTTTTTTCAAAATTTCAAATTTCTTAGTGACATGTTGCATGTTTTATGAAATAATGTACCCTGGAAATGTTGTATCCCAAATATGAGATCTGGACAAAAATACCCCTCTTTTTATTGATTGCTATTGCATTTGTGTACAGAGACAAGCTATAAAGTTGTACAAATAATAACAAAAATACCTGGACAAAAAGATATGATTAATCTCTTTTTTTTCATGTTTCATGTTATGTTTATGCATTCTGGTATGGTCCGTATGGATAAACACACACACACAACTAATTATATGTATAATAGTATTCAATACAGGGCTGGAGACCAGTCACCAGATGAGATAGTTCTCATCAGCACATGTGAAAAACAGAATACAAGCAAGAGTCAGTAACATCCTTTACATGCTTAAAACATACGAGATAATTCTCACCACTTCACCATTGTAAAACATACATTTAAAAATTAGTTTGCCAAATTGAAAAAATGAAGCAATTATGATAGATTCAATAACATCCTATACATGAACTTTCTTCTAATAGATAGAAAGCACAGTTTCAGTAGGAATGTGGTGGTTGGGTGGTTTACTCAGTAGAAACTGTAGTAGTTTGTGGCTTGTTTTTACGGATGTATTTTGTTGTTTCTAGCTACTGTTTAGATCACATCATGTGATCTTTTTTGTTTCAGAACTTTCTTGCATCAGTAAAGTATGCAGGTCGCCTTTTTTGGGTGACTGTTTTTCAAAAAAAAAGATAGAAAGCACAGAACATAGCAAAGAGTCAATAGCATTGAGTTATCATCCTTTACATAAGACAATTCAAACAAAATTTAACATACATACATCAAAATTACACAAAGGTCATTATATATACCATATCACTAAAAATTTCAAGCCAAGACATTTTATTAGGATCTATATAATCATTATAGTTCTTTTTGCCAGAGAATTGGTTGTATGAGATATTTATATTTACCAGTTGAGAGCAGTTAACTAAGTTTGCAGGAAATTTCCCACTAAGAAAATTTTCATTTAGGCGAAGATGTTGCAACCGATGCAAATAACCTATGGATGAAGGAATAATGCCATACAATTTATTGTCACCATGGTCAATGCTTCTAAGATAACTAAAGTTTCCAATATAAGGAGAGATGGAACCTACTAGACCACTTGAAGAAAATTGTAACGCACAAACTCTTTGCGGGTGTTGATGACAACAATAGACTCCTTCCCATTTACAGTAGGGAATGCTTTCATTCCAGGAGCTCAATACAGGGGAACCAAAGTCTAAGTTGTTTTTAAAGGCTAATAGGGCTTGTTTGTCAGTTTCACTGTTGAATGATCTTTGAGTAGCAGCCGTGGAGGGTTTAGGTTGAGAAAGGAGAGTTTGAATCAAGAGAAGAAGCAACACTCCATATGTTCTCATCTCTTTTATCTCTCTTCAGAGAAACTTCAATTAATTAATTCGATCTTGAATTCAGAAATTTTGATGTTTGTAGGGCTACGTTTAAATTTTTTTAATAATTAGCTAGGTCTATAATCTATTAATCTTGCAACAAGATAAAACAAATTAATTCAACAGAATAAAACAGAGTTGATACCTTGCTCCCTAAGTCCCTATACAGCAATTTTTGAAGTCAGAAATCTTTCTCGCAGCCGCAGTTTGTTATTCGATTGTTAAGAGCTTTCTTCAAGAAGGACACCTCGTTGTATAGATTATAAACCAGGGAGATTCTATATCGAATTATCTACTATATTTTTGAACTCAGCGATGTCTTCGTTTTGTAGGGGCCAATATAATGGTTGTTGTTGATTGTAGGATGTTGATTTGCTTCGAAACTACTATGTATTGTGATACCGGGCAGGTTGTAATAAGGTTTGAAATTCTCTATTGCTATAATGGAAAGCAAGTTTCCCCACTTGGGGTGCTTTTTGTTTTTATTAATTTGTTTTTTAAAACTTATTAGTCAATTTTTGAGCATAATATTTAGCACGGAAGATTAGTTATTTAAGTTTACTTTTTGTTCGAAAATTTGAGGCGCGTGAACTTTAATTAAGCTGCTCAGTGCTCTATTCACAGATCAATTTCTCTTTTAAGTTCTATACTAAAAGATTAATCATCTGAGATAAATTAGTTATGTGGATTAAAGAGTAATCCGAATTTTGTCAACTTAACAATTACCTACGAGAGGAGAGAAAACTTAGGTCAGCGGTAAGTCTTTGTATGTCACTGTCCTTGGCACTACTTTGAGTCCGTCAAGCCATTTATTAAACCTATCTTAATTAAAGTATTTAATTTCATTTCCCACGCGCACAATGAAAGTCCTGATGCATTGTTTGTATATACATTGATCGGTTGGGGCGCCTATGGCAGGGTGCCAACTTTCCATCCGAACCGTCCGATCTAATCTCGACGGTTAAAATTTTTTCGGACCTATCAATCTAGTATTATTCACGGACACTCATCATCATATGATCTAATCTGGACGGTTCTGATTGAAAGTTAAAAAGTTGGCAGAAGATGTGATTCCCGTTCGTCCATATGTGATTTAACTACGGGCACTCAACCACGCAGACCGAGAAAAATTGTTGTTTTCTTCCTTTCATTCTGAAGAAAATAGAGCACATTCAACGGACCTAGGTTTTTTTTATCTCTGGAGGTTTGATTAACAAGTGTGAGGCTCTGATTGAGAGATATATTTATGTTCTGACTTTTTTTTTTTTAATTTTCTAGAAGAATCAATTTCCTTTTTGTTGCATTAATTAGATGATCTTTGAACTTCACAAAATCAATCCAATTGGTCCTTATTTTTTCTTCAGAAAAGCACACAATTATCCACAGATTCTTATTTAAAGTTCAAACAATTTAGTATAAATGAAAATCTAAAGTGAAAAGTTCATTTTGTTAAGAAATAGAAAGGCTAGTTTTGTGCGAATGAAAATTGAATAACTAATTTGATTATTATATAATTAATATGCCAACAAGGCCGAGATCTTAAATTGTTCTTCATGATACGAATATTTCATGCGGACAACCTCACTAAGCATTCTGTCTAATTAGATTTGGCAATGGATAATTAGCTGATCAACAACTTAGCGAAATTTCATCAGTCAGCCACTGGCGACTCTAGTCTCTCTAAAAAAGAATAACAAGTTAGCGAACTTTAATTAGCGAAATTGATAAGTAGATTTGGCAATCGATAAAAATATTTGGACTTTGACGAGAATCCACGGCTTAATACTTTGTCACTGCTTCCAGTTAATAGATTGAAGAGTAACGTCATCACGTCAGTGATATTCTACTCAAGTACTCAACTCAAATGGTGGAAGGAACTTAGTTCTAGCTCTTTTCTGTTCTGTTTTCCTTTTTTAGTTCTGTTTCCAACCCGATAGTCGCTACATGTGACACCCCGTCAAACACTATGATCGAACGGTACATGTCGGAATGCCCGCCGCGGATGCCATTGCACCCGCAAGGCTTAACTAAGTCTAATTTAAAATTAATTAAAGTTAACTACATAAAATTATTATACATATCAATCAAAATATAAAGATATTTATTTAAATATAATATAAATACTACATCAATTTGGTTAACAGTCTGGTTCATATAGGTTGCTAACCACAAGATCTAATGGCCCACTACTCGTCTCGCCGTCCAGCACTCGATCTGAAACCTGGAACCAACAACCAATTGTGGAAACAATGCAAAAGCTAAGAATGAGATAAATATAATTTATCTTAGTGCGATTTTTAGTTCGAGTCACACGAAACTCAAGGATACATGTTCAGGAAACTAACTACCGTACCAAGTTAAAATAATATTAATACAATTATACAAGCAATACGAACAAATCAATTAACAAATGCAATGCAAAAGAGCACGGCGCGCTGCTTATTCAATTCAATTCAAATAAAATTTAACATTTCAAAAGCCGGCTCGGTTGGGACAACTATATAATGTAAGTCTGGTATCATAGATCAGTCAGTTCAGAGTCAGATATCGTAAGTTTCCTTATGAGAGGTCTGCTAGCGATTATTCAATTCAATTTACAATTCAAACAATCAGATAATCAAAAGTACTACAAGACAAGAACACTACCAGATCCGGAATATAAGCGCTTACTTCACGGTGTACAGCCGGGTAAGGGAGCGACCCAAACCCCCGTACAAATATAATGAGTGTCTATTCAATCGCACAAGCAGTACATATAACAATTCCAAATTTCCAATTGACAACCATTCAATATGCATATAACAATAATAATAATAATCAATTGATAAATGTGTAAATATGAATTATGGATATTCAACAATTTCAAATATGCAAATGCAAAGCAGTTCAATTCCTGACATGCAAATTAAAATTCATGTGAAATCCGCACTTGTCAATCAAGCAATAGCAAGCAAGAAAAATACAGCCAAGTGATCCTACGACGCTTCAATCATATCGGTCGTCCCCATCTATGACCCTCGATCACTCAATTCTAAACCAACATAAAATACTAAACTAAGTTTTGTTTACAATAGAAGACTAAATTTAACTTTAATACAAAACAACCTTTAAATAACAACATTTATGTGCTCGGTTTAATTCATATGCACCAGAGTTTAAAATTCACATCATTAATGGTGCCAAAATAGGATCGGTTTGGACAAAAGAAATTGCATACTTGAATTTGCTTTTAACGTGAAATCTTGCAAACATGAAATTAACTTTAAAAGAAAATAAGTGTTCTCATTCTCAAGCATGCATTCTAGGACATAAGAGTTTTAAAATGTCAAAATAACTTTCAAAAAAACTATAGTCTAAAATAATAGTAAGAATATCAAAGAAATCTGGTTTATCACATATATCAAGCAGCATATAAAACTTATTTAAAATTCAAGAAGGAAAATTTGAATACAGGGAGTTTCAATTACATGATAGCTAGGTCGGATAGAGACTTACCAATTATTGCTCCTAAATTTCAGAAATGACAAACGGTGCTATTTGAGTGCTACAAATAAGGGCTCTTCTACCAATTGAATGACACCAACGATATCTGTCCAAGTTTTCTTTATTTTACTCTAACTAAAATAGATTTTTGTTGAATTTTATAGGTGTCTGTGGCCCCTCTCTCACCATGACATGGCCCGTCAAGAGAGAGAGAGTGCGCAAGAGTGAAAAAGATTGTGAAAATAGTGAGGAGGAGCAGCCAGCTATAAGGGAATTCCTTAGTGGGTGAATTAAGCACTCGATGTATTACCAAAATGGAATGTTTGTATGACATGTGGGTTCCATTTGTAAGATGGCATGAGAGAGAATTAATGGATGGTACAATCTCGGTGCTGTTGAGTGGAATTGGTGCTCTATTTATTTGTATGGAATAGAATGAAGCTTACATGTGATCCCACTTGTCACACTAACATAAGTTGTGGACCAATTTTTGCTAATTTCGATTAAATGAGTCTTAAGAGGCAAAAATGAGACAAATTAGAATACGAAATCCAAGTAACATAATTTTCCACTAAAATTCCAAGCAATAGAATTTTTTCGTTAAAATTCTAAATATTCAAAAAAATTATTATTTTAGAACTCTTATAAATCAAATAGGACGAAATTCAAGTATTGACAAATTTTTAAAGCTTTGGAGCAACTCATCAATATTATAAATAAAGATGTGTGGGTGTCAGAATCCTTTAGTTAAATATCACCCGACACTCCAAACATTGTGAAATAGTTGTGCAATAACATTTTCTGATTTCTGTAATGTGATACTTTGTAACTAATTGTGTGTCGGGTGTTATTTCTCATAAAATTGACTCGATTCAACATCAGATAATAATTTGGCAATACATTGTTTTGTTTCTAATTTTTGTGACCCCTTCCTATTTTCATTTTCATTATGTCTCCATCTCTTTTGTGTTGTTTAGAGTCCATCTCCACCTTAATTTCTCTTCATCATCATTCTTAATTTCGGTTTACAAAATATAAATTAAATTCATTCAATTGAAAATAGAAAAAAA
Organism: Rhynchospora tenuis; assembly: GCA_027725995.1. NCBI lineage: Eukaryota > Viridiplantae > Streptophyta > Magnoliopsida > Poales > Cyperaceae > Rhynchospora > Rhynchospora tenuis. Next base: position 195,825,539 of record CM050888.1, read on the forward strand.
AACATCACAGCTTTTATGATATATATTTTTTTATTGAAGTCATTTATAAAAATATTGCATTTCATGAGTAATATCAACATAATATAAATCATATAAATCATATTATTTTAGTTAAATATAACTATATTTACACATATATTTTTTTCTTTAAATTGATCAAAATCTTTAACTTTAATCAAATCAAATTACCTACAATAAGTAAACTATATTTCTAAAAATAAATATATCTTAATCATATATCCAGAAATTAACATAATGAAACTATAGAAACATAATAAAAATATTCTTATTATAGATATCTATATCGAGCGAAGCTCGATATTCTCCTCTAGTTTAAATAAATGAGTCATACATTCCAAAAGTTTTAATTAATATAAAATCCAAGGTATCACACTACCCGGTTAATCCAAAAAAAAAAATGGTGGAAGATAGCGGGAATTGATTTGGACATCTCTCAAAAGTGATACAACACCACTATAAATTTTCAATGACCAATATACTCTCGATGCCTGTTAATGAACGCTGCAGACTTTATTCTCCAAAAACACTACCATCTATAATTGAAACACTAGCACCAGCCGGCATTGAAACACTGCAGAAGAAAAAAGACAAAAAAGAAAAAGAAAAATAGCTGCTGACGGATTCCAAGTTTCCAAATTCGATGCATGAATGGTTAAAATGTCAAATTTTTATTGGACCCTACATCATTTATGATTTTAATTAAATTTTCTTACTATAAGCAGGGCGGAGCTACATGCAATCTAAACTGGGCATTGCCCCTGTGCCACACAAATTGTTTAATTTTTATGTGTATTTTATTTTATGTTTAGAAAAATTATGTATTTTTCCCCCCTAATTAAATGAAAATAGCAAATATGTCCCCCTACATATAATTTCTGGCTCAGCCCCTTTATAAGTACTTTTTTTTTCAGATATATTACAAAGTAAGGGTGCGTATCAATTTTGAGAGTTATTATCTCCTACAATTTTTTAGATATATTACCAAGTTATTTTCATATTTTGATTCTAATTAAATTTTTGTTGGCTTGTGTTTTTTTTCGTTTATGTTAAAAAAAATTAAATTTGTTGATTTACATATTATTGAATAAATAATTTATAAAATTTATATTATTAATGTCTTCTTCATTTGATATTTGGTGAATTTTTTTAATTTATAATAGATTTGACGTCAATATGGGATTGTGTCCTACAATAATATTGAGTTTTGATCCTAAATTTTATATTTGCATTATGAAGTCTGCAAATTGTGCAGACTGTATTAAATTTTTATAGTAATATTGCAGCAAATATTTAGGATCACATTCTACATTTGATACGATTTTCTATCTCTACTTCTCTACTACTTATAAATGCACCTAAAAAAAAAGAGTAAATGTGACAACCGTAAAAAAAAAAAAAAAAAAAAAAAAAAAAAAAAAAAAAAAAAAAAATCGGAAGTAAATAGGGGCAGCAGACCCTCTCTTTCTCTCCCTCTTTCTTTTCCTTCGGCTCCAACAGAGAAGCTTGCGCCTCTCTTCCAGAAAAAAAACGAAACCCTCCCCCAAACACAACCTCCACCATTTCTCCATCGTTTCACCGGATCGAAGTATCCACGCGCTCTCCTCATCACCCTCTCTCACTATCTACCTTCGGATCGTCGATCGGAGGCCTATCCTCGTCGTACTTTTCGATGGAAGTTTTTCGGAAATTGAAGCGAACTCGTCGGTTTCGGCCGTCTTTCGACTTGGAGTACCCATGGACCATCTCCATCGATTTCCAAGTGGTCTTGCAAGGTTCTTTCGAGAATTAAGCGGTGAAAATCGAGTAGCGGTGGATTCGACTCTCTTTCTCTCTCCACCGGTCTTTGGCCGAAATTAAGTAAGCATTTCCTTGGATTTGTGGTATAGATAGCTATCTTTTGCAATTTACTTGAGTTAATTACAATTTTCTCTCAATTTGATTGTTTATGGAATTTCTAGGGTTTATCGGGATTTTCATGAAATTTGATTAATATGTGTAATCTGAGTGATGTGAATTTGTAATGGATTGAATACTTGTGTTGCGATGATTAGTGTGTGGGGATTTTATGCATGATAGGAATTATTAAGCATATGGCGTGATTTTAATTTAAGCATTGCATTTATTTTTGGTATAAATAGTTGCATGTATATAAAGGATAAATTTAGGGTTTTGCATGTCATGCATTTGTGTTGGGATAAATTTGGATGATGTTATAATATTGACTTTTATGGGTTTAAGGGCTGATTTGTCAAAATAGAATTATATTGGGTTTGGATTAGGGTTTGGTCTCAAACCTTGATCAACACGCATATCATGCATGCATGTATACACTAAGGAAAAGGAAAAGGATTTCTAAAGTAATTAATGGTATTTATTTGAATTGATTTAGAAAAGTAAGCATAATAGATTTTTGCTAAACGTTGTATTAGCAGTTATATGAGTATTGTATGTGAGATTACATGTATAATTGGTACTCGAATCGTACCAATCGAGTTGCATGGCATATTCATAACATAGATGCATGGTAGTATGGTTTCTAATATATAAAGATTTTAAGTAGCATACATTGGGTGTTGTAATAGAAATTAAAAAAAGGGATTTATGTTTCTTTTAGAGTCAGGTTGTAATGAGTCGGAATTTAGGAGCAACTTACTTATTGGAGGCTTTGTAGAATCAATTGGTTTCTTGCTTGCTTTTGCTTGGATTTTTGCTTGCGATATAAGGTACGGATTCCACTCGAGTTTTAATTATCTGTGGTATATTATTATTATTATGCATTTGATTTCATAATTGGAAAATGATTGAAAAATAGCATGATTGGAAAGTGGCATTTTGAATTCAGAATTGATCTTCATTCATGAGAATATTTTGGAAAATGTAAATGATGCATGATTGTACAGTGGCATATTGAATGGTATCCGATTGAAATGTGAATTGATTGAGGTAAGTACAGCTTGTGTGGTTGAGATAGACACTCGTAATGTTTGGAGGTGGAGTCATGACCCATCCTACCAAGCACCGTGTAATAAGCGCTTATGTACCGGGACTCAGTAGGTCTAGTCTAGAATGGACCGGAGTGTGAGTGTTCCCAGCTTGCGTGTACGTTTGATGATTTTTTTTTGATTGAATGATATGTGAATTGAACTGGTCGGGGTAGGCCCTCATAGAAGGGTCTCGCGACATGTATTGAACTGGTCGGGGTAGGCCCTCATAGAAGGGTCTCGCGACATATTTGACTTTGATGATCAGAAAAGAAACCAGACTTGCATACTAGATAGTTGTCCAACTAAATGAGTCGGCATTTGTTATACTTTGAAATTTGAATTGTTATGGAAGGGATTGCCGAACTCACATTTTATATTGCATTGATTTAATTAATTTGACATTGTTATTCCTGCTTACTATTAATTGTTATTTTTACATGATTAGTTGTTGCATACTATTAATTGATTTTTTTTCAAAGAACTGAAACGACAGTTGACATACTTTGAATTTTAAATGATTTTCAAGAGTATTGAATTTATTTCATAATTGCATTGTTGATCGAAACTTTATATTTAATGTGTATTTGAACTAAATATGGATTTGATTTGAAAATTATTTGACTCAGTCATGTATCTAGTTCCAACACATGATAATCAAAACTCAAGTGGCTGGAACTGAATACCGTACTGAGATAAATTTTATTTATCTCATTCCGTGCTTTTTGTGCATTGTTTCCACAATTGGATGTGGGTTCCAGGTTTCAGATCAAGTGCCGGACAGTAAGACGAATAGCGGACCATTGGATACTGTTGTTAACAACCTGTAGGTACCAGACTGTTAAAGGATTTATTTTATGTTTAAGTAATTAATTATAAATTTATATTTGACATGCATATTAATTGTGTAAAATCAATATTAAATTGTAAAATAAGCATTAGTAAGCCTTGCGGATGCAACAGGCATCCGCGGCGGGCGCTCTGTCGTGTGCTGTCCAGTTACAGTATTCGACGGGGTGTCGCAGGTGGTATCAGAGAATAGAATGGTTTAACAACCAAACCAGACTAATAGGTTGCGTGAGTGTGGTACATTTAAAGGGTTGCTTGTGTAAATAAGTTTGATTTCTTAATATTTGTGATAGTAGATTTAAAATTTGTGTAACTTATTGATAAGATTGCTCATGTAAGAATGTTTTTTATTTGTCTAACTTATTTATATCTGTGATATAGTAATGATGCTTTGTATTTGTATATAGTATATATATTGATTGATTGTTTTATATTTGATTACTATGTTACTCTAGTGCTTTAACTAGTGCCTACTTTAGCAGCTAACTTGGATTCTTGAAACCTTCCATTGATGATTGTTCTTTTTTTTTCGTGTTGAATAGTTGAATTAAGTCTGATGCTTGTATTGCATAGTTTTAAGCAGTAATATTTGAGTTCACAGTTTAATATTTTATCTGATTATGGTAAATTGAAATGCATGCATATAAATTTTTGATCTCAGGGTAAACTTGAGGGATAAAAGCATGTCGATTTTAATGGCATGTGCATGGATACTAAATTTTGTACTGAAATGTTATAATTTTGAGTTAAAGTTACAATTCGAGATGATATTTTCTATTATATATTTTAATATACTCTTTCGTGCGCATTGTTTGTCGAGTGTTACTCATATTAGTTAAAGGGAGCATAAACTAGACTTTCATAAATCATTTTATCGTGCATAGTTTGAATTAAGGTAACTTAAGGATCTAGTATGGAAAATTCAGAATTTGTTTAAATTTTAGTTTGTATGATATAGTTCCTTCAAATATTCGTTGATGTTTTGAGAAATATACTTTTGCTATTGAAAAAAAGGATGTAAAGATACTTTTTGCATGAGGTTTTCATGTCACGTCTTTTACAGAAAATAAGAATTTGAGTTATTTTAAAACTTTGTACTTATTTGAGTAAAGATCTTCGTATCTTTTGTTGGCACAAGGATCAAACAAGCTGACTGATCATCTGACTTGTTAATTGAATCTCAATAATATCGGAATTATTCTTACTTCCTTGACCGATCACCAAGGCAGCCAAAAATAATTTTGATATTACCGTGCTTCCAAAAAGATAAGAATTGAACTACAATTTTCAATATGTATTAGCTATGAAAATGTAAAGAGAGTTTGATTTAATATTTTCAAATCTTTAATTTCTACCTTTATATCTTGATTGACTTCATTGGTATTCTTAGGTACTAATTTTGTTGTGCTTGAGTTATTTTCTTATAATGCTAATTACATATGTGCTTACTAGTGAAATATGCTTAGGTATATTTATTTTATATTTGTCCAAAATAGTTCTATTTTATTTGCTAATTTATATAAACTAGATCATAAATATAAAGCAGAATATATTTTAAATAGCTTTTGATTTCCTACTGGCATAAATTTCGAGGACGAAATTGTTTTTAGGGGGGGACGAATGTGACAACCGTAAATAAAAAAAAAAACCGGAAGTAAATAGGGGCAGCAGACCCTCTCTTTCTCTCCCTCTTTCTTTTCCTTCGGCTCCAACAGAGAAGCTTGCGCCTCTCTTCCATAAAAAAAACGAAACCCTCCCCCAAACACAACCTCCACCATTTCTCCATCGTTTCACCGGATCGAAGTATCCACGCGCTCTCCTCATCACCCTCTCTCACTATCTACCTTCGGATCGTCGATCGGAGGCCTCTCCTCGTCGTACTTTTCGATGGAAGTTTTTCGGAAATTGAAGCGAACTCGTCGGTTTCGGCCGTCTTTCGACTTGGAGTACCCATGGACCATCTCCATCGATTTCCAAGTGGTCTTGCAAGGTTCTTTCGAGAATTAAGCGGTGAAAATCGAGTAGCGGTGGATTCGACTCTCTTTCTCTCTCCACCGGTCTTTGGCCGAAATTAAGTAAGCATTTCCTTGGATTTGTGGTATAGATAGCTATCTTTTGCAATTTACTTGAGTTAATTACAATTTTCTCTCAATTTGATTGTTTATGGAATTTCTAGGGTTTATCGGGATTTTCATGAAATTTGATTAATATGTGTAATCTGAGTGATGTGAATTTGTAATGGATTGAATACTTGTGTTGCGATGATTAGTGTGTGGGGATTTTATGCATGATAGGAATTATTAAGCATATGGCGTGATTTTAATTTAAGCATTGCATTTATTTTTGGTATAAATAGTTGCATGTATATAAAGGATAAATTTAGGGTTTTGCATGTCATGCATTTGTGTTGGGATAAATTTGGATGATGTTATAATATTGACTTTTATGGGTTTAAGGGCTGATTTGTCAAAATAGAATTATATTGGGTTTGGATTAGGGTTTGGTCTCAAACCTTGATCAACACGCATATCATGCATGCATGTATACACTAAGGAAAAGGAAAAGGATTTCTAAAGTAATTAATGGTATTTATTTGAATTGATTTAGAAAAGTAAGCATAATAGATTTTTGCTAAACGTTGTATTAGCAGTTATATGAGTATTGTATGTGAGATTACATGTATAATTGGTACTCGAATCGTACCAATCGAGTTGCATGGCATATTCATAACATAGATGCATGGTAGTATGGTTTCTAATATATAAAGATTTTAAGTAGCATACATTGGGTGTTGTAATAGAAATTAAAAAAAGGGATTTATGTTTCTTTTAGAGTCAGGTTGTAATGAGTCGGAATTTAGGAGCAACTTACTTATTGGAGGCTTTGTAGAATCAATTGGTTTCTTGCTTGCTTTTGCTTGGATTTTTGCTTGCGATATAAGGTACGGATTCCACTCGAGTTTTAATTATCTGTGGTATATTATTATTATTATGCATTTGATTTCATAATTGGAAAATGATTGAAAAATAGCATGATTGGAAAGTGGCATTTTGAATTCAGAATTGATCTTCATTCATGAGAATATTTTGGAAAATGTAAATGATGCATGATTGTACAGTGGCATATTGAATGGTATCCGATTGAAATGTGAATTGATTGAGGTAAGTACAGCTTGTGTGGTTGAGATAGACACTCGTAATGTTTGGAGGTGGAGTCATGACCCATCCTACCAAGCACCGTGTAATAAGCGCTTATGTACCGGGACTCAGTAGGTCTAGTCTAGAATGGACCGGAGTGTGAGTGTTCCCAGCTTGCGTGTACGTTTGATGATTTTTTTTTGATTGAATGATATGTGAATTGAACTGGTCGGGGTAGGCCCTCATAGAAGGGTCTCGCGACATGTATTGAACTGGTCGGGTTAGGCCCTCATAGAAGGGTCTCGCGACATATTTGACTTTGATGATCAGAAAAGAAATCAGACTTGCATACTAGATAGTTGTCCAACTAAATGAGTCGGCATTTGTTATACTTTGAAATTTGAATTGTTATGGAAGGGATTGCCGAACTCACATTTTATATTGCATTGATTTAATTAATTTGACATTGTTATTCCTGCTTACTATTAATTGTTATTTTTACATGATTAGTTGTTGCATACTATTAATTGATTTTTTTTCAAAGAACTGAAACGACAGTTGACATACTTTGAATTTTAAATGATTTTCAAGAGTATTGAATTTATTTCATAATTGCATTGTTGATCGAAACTTTATATTTAATGTGTATTTGAACTAAATATGGATTTGATTTGAAAATTATTTGACTCAGTCATGTATCTAGTTCCAACACATGATAATCAAAACTCAAGTGGCTGGAACTGAATACCGTACTGAGATAAATTTTATTTATCTCATTCCGTGCTTTTTGTGCATTGTTTCCACAATTGGATGTGGGTTCCAGGTTTCAGATCAAGCGCCGGACAGTAAGACGAATAGCGGACCATTGGATACTGTTGTTAACAACCTGTAGGTACCAGACTGTTAAAGGATTTATTTTATGTTTAAGTAATTAATTATAAATTTATATTTGACATGCATATTAATTGTGTAAAATCAATATTAAATTGTAAAATAAGCATTAGTAAGCCTTGCGGGTGCAACAGGCATCCGCGGCGGGCGCTCTGTCGTGTGCTGTCCAGTTACAGTATTCAACGGGGTGTCACAGTAAACATTTCATATAAAAGGAGTAAAAATGTCATATAAAAGGGTGTAAACAATTCTTATATCAATTATGGACCATTGATTTGTGTAATTTGATCTGATCAGTGGTCTAGATCTTAATTTCAGAATTAAAAGGTCAAGATTTTTTTATTACAAAAGATTAAGTTACTACCAAATTAGATATTTATTTAAAAGGAAATACTAATAAATTATTGATTTTACCATATCTTTATTGCCTATAATATGTAAAGTTCTATATAAAACAAAAATAATATCAATATTTTATTTTCTTATTTTGCCCACATATTGAGGGCATTTTTGCTAGTTAAAAAAAATACAGCTATAGACTTGAATTGATCAATGGGAAAAAAATAATAAACATAAATGAATTATATTCAAAACAGATGGTTCAACTATATTTATTGAACTAAGTTGGTGGCGTTACGTCAAGTTTTCTAAAAAGAAAAATGTTGGGAGTGCTCGCCTGCTCGGATAAGTCTGGAACATTAATATTAAGAGACAGAGGGTATATTGGTCATTGTAAAATTTTCGGTGGTGTAGTATCACTTTGAAGGGGTGCCTAGGGCTGTCAATGGGTACGGTACTGTACGGTAGAAGGCATTTTCATACCCGCACCCGTTAAAATTTTCTTTACCCGTATCCTATCCGCACCCGTTAAAAAATGGCTTTACCCGCACCCTACCCGTACCCGTTAAAAATTAACGGTAAGGGTACGGTAACGGTACATAATGAGTAATAATAATATTATTAATTTAATAAAAAAATATATAATGTTCTAAATAAATATCAAATAAATATATGGATAAAGTACAACATTAGATAATACTTTAGATATAAAAAAAATATATCATCAAATTTATTCCCATATCAATAGAATTCAAAAAAATCTATATAACTAATTATAAATTATAATATAATAGGGTACAAATTAATTTTTTCATCAACATAAATTTATTTGGATGAAGATGGAAACAAATAACATATTTATGAAATATACTAATAACATGATTATATATACATATATTTTTGTAAAATTTTACCCATTAGATAATGGGTACGAAATAGCCCTTATCCGTACCCGTACCCAATAAATTAACGAAAATTTTTCTTTACCCGTATCCATATCCGTTAGTCTAATGAAAATAAAATCTTATCCATATCCGCCTTATCCGTCTTATTGAATGCGATACGGGTAGGATAAGTGGGTAAACGGGTTTCATTGACGGCCTAGGGTGCCCAAATCAATTCCCGAAGGAACTTTAGGTAGCGAAGCAAAATCAACGGCAGTTTAATTTAATGGTGTTGCGGGTAGTGGTGGTGGCGGAGGGAGTGAATCTCTCCCTCTCCATCTGCCTCCTTACATTCCGCATCCTCGTCCATCTAGCCACCTCCCAGGCCCCGCTCCTCCTCCTTTCTCTCCTCCCTTCAACATCACCCGCGTCCTTCTCATTGTTGCTCCCTCTTCAGAGTGGAAGCTTTCGAAGAGGAAGTTCTGGACTCAGACGTGGCGTTGTTGGAGCTTATACGAGCTATCGAGCTGTGGCTTAGGATTGTGAAGAAGCAAGAGTATGTCGTGAACCCAAATTTGGATCCTGTTTTGCTGGTGCCGCCTATAGCGGGTTCGATTTTACATGCGGTTGATGAAGAAGGGAAGAAAACGGAGCGGGTTTGGATTTGAATTTTGGGCGCTGATCATGAGTTCCGTACTAAGCTTTGGTCCCGCTTCGATGATTCGATCCCTCCTCCTTAATGCTTCCAATTTTATTCAGTTTTTTCAGCAATATTTTGTGTCAGCAGCTTATCCTTCTGAGCTGCGTTATGTAAATAATTGATGGATGACGTACGCATTCCTAGCCTTCTTTGCAATCGCCAAGCTAATTGGGAGGTTTTAAATGCAAATTGTTAGATTCTTTTATTATGCTAATAATATTGTCAATCTGGTAGTGATAGGAGAGGGGACTGAGCAAACAGCTTGGGTCATGGTGCCGGTGGCAGATGCTAGCAAGACTAGGAGCAGTGCCTCACAAGATAATGAGGTGATGGATGTGGCTCCTCTGAAGATGGCAGGGTTACCAAGATCAAGCATCAGAAAGTACTGCCAAACCATGCCAAGTAAGGAAGAGAAGAGAGCTCTGGCAGCTGGTAAGTCTTTTAAATGTACTTCCTCTTTTTTTCCTTATTCTTCTTTATCAGATGCTCAGATCTGTGATTTAATAGGGGATTTGGGAGTTTCTGTTGGGATTACAGATTTAGATAGGTTAAATTTCATTACTAATCTTAGGGAAATTGAGTTATCTAGATTAATTAGTTTTCTTGATGGGGTGAGGAAGCTGGCTGTAGCAGCTTTAGAAGAAATTGGGAACAATAATAGTTTTTTATGTTAATACTTTCCTGGAATGCTAGAGGGCTAGGCAGCCCAGAGAAACGCCGTTATTTAGCTGATCTTATTTTTAAGGGGCATTTTGACATAGTAGGGGTTCAGGAAACAAAGAAGGAGAACTTTTTTAAAAGAACTCTTAATGTTTTAGGGGCCAATTTTCATTGGAACTGGTTACCAGCTGTTGGGACAGCAGGTGGAATTTTATTGGGAGTAAATTCAGATAAGTTTAAGATTATTAACTGAGATTTAGGAAACTTTTCAATCAGTGTGTCAATAGAGAATAAAGTAAATCAGCAAAGGAGTACCTTTACCACAGTTTATGGGCCTACTGTGGAAAATCAAAGGGGTTTATTTTGGGATGAATTAGCTAGTATGGGAGCTAAATTCCAAGGAAATTGGGTAATTGGGGGAGATTTTAATATTATTAGACAAAGGGCTGAGAAAAATGGGGTGTCTTTTAATCTTAGGAATATGCAGGATTTCAATAATTGGATAAATTCCCATGATTTGCATGATTATAAGTGCACTGGGAGAAGATTTACTTGGGCAAGGGGGGGTTCAAGCACTCAAAGAGCTTGCTTAGATAGGTTTTTTATCTCTTCTGACTGGTTAACTGTGTTCCCTTCTACTTTCTCTTCTAGTCATACCAAAGTTTTTTCTGATCATTGTCCAATTTCTCTGGATACCGGAGAACAATTGATCAAACCTCCTTTTAGGTTTCACTTTGAGAAATCTTGGTTAGATCAACCAGATTTAAATGACTTAATGATAAGATGGTGGGATCAGTTTAGTTTGGAAGGGAATTTGGGAAAAAGCTGGAAGGCTAAAATTCCTTTTATTAGGAAAAAATTAAGGGGTTGGAGCTATAATATTAAGAAAAGTAGTCAGCAAGATAAAGAGGATATTCTTGCTAGTATTAAAGAATTAGAGGACATTGGGGAAGTTAGGGATTTATTAAATAATGAATGGGCAGATTTGTTCAAGTTTAAAAAAGAGATAGCTGATATTTATCATAGGGAAGAGATTAGATGGAAACAAAGGGCTAGACTTAAATGGTTGCTAGAGGGAGATGCTAATACTAGGTTTTTTCATAAAACCGCTACCGCTATAAGAACAAAAAATGCTATCTCTCACTTATTAATTAATGGGGTTGAGGTAAGGGACCAGAGTAGTATACATAATCATGTTGATGAATTCTATTTGAACTTATTCACTGATAAGGGAACTCCTAGGGGGAGTTTTGAAAATCATATCTGGACAGAAAGGGAGAAGTGTACTGTTGAAGAGAATATCTCTTTGACTACTCCCTTTAGTGAAAAAGAGATTTTTGATGCCATCTCCTCTTTAAATGCTAATAAAGCACCTGGTCCAGATGGTTTTTCAATGGATTTTTATCAGCATTTTTGGAAAATTATAAAGGCAGACATTCTAGCAATGTTTAACTCCTTTTATAATAATACTTTGGATATAGCATCTTTGCATAGGGCTGTGATTTGCTTAATTCCAAAGGTTGAAGATGCTTGTAAGGTGTCTGATTTTAGGCCCATAGGTTTACTTAACTGTAGTTATAAAATTTTTACCAAAGTTTTGGCCACAAGATTAGCTCCTGTATTGAATAGATTAGTTGGGTCACAGCAAAGTGCCTTTCTTAAGGGCAGGTTCATTTTGGACAGTGTTGTTGCAGCTCATGAAGTATTACATTGGGTTGCAAAACATAAAGATGCTGGGGTGCTTCTCAAACTTGATTTTGAGAAAGCATTTGACAACATCAGTTGGGACTATTTATTGACTACTCTTAATTAAAGGGGTTTCTCTCTTTTATGGGTGGGATGGATAGAAAAAGTTTTAAGAGGGGGTATGGCTTATGTACTAGTTAATGGGGTACAAGGGGACTTTTTCACTTGTACTAAAGGGCTTAGGCAAGGGGACCCGTTGTCCCCTTATTTGTTTATTTTGGCTGCACAAGGTTTTTCTAAATTGATGCACCAGGGCATTAGTAATGGGCATTTTTCTGGTTTAGGGCCAGTTTTGTCAAATGGTCAACAACTGAGTCATCTGCAGTATGCAGATGACACTTTGTTGTTCCTAAAGGCTGATCATTCAATGATAGCAAAGATTCACTGGGTGTTGAGAACTTTTGAAGCCATTTCAGGACTGAAAGTAAACTTTGCAAAAAGTGAACTAGTCCCTTTAAATATTTCTCTTAGTTTGGCTGAAAACTTAGCTAATATTTTACATTGTAAAGTAGGTTCTCTTCCAATTAAATATTTGGGTATCCCTCTGCATTGAAAAGCTCCAACTTCTGCAGATTGGAATAATGTTATTTTGAAAATAAGCAAAAAGTTAGCAGGTTGGAAACAAAACTTGTTATCTTTGGGGGGTCGTTTAGTGCTTTTAAATGCTGTTATTTCTTCTATTCATTTATATTTTATGTCATTTCATCAGTTCCCAACGTGGGTAACAAAGAAAATAGATAAGCTTAGAAGGGATTTTCTTTGGGGAAGAATGGGGGTCGATGCGAAGAAAAACTATAATTTGGTTGATTGGAATAGAATTTGTAGACCAAAGTCTAGGGGGGCTGGGGTATTTTAAATTTACATTTAATGAATAAGACTTTAATGGGTAAATGGTTATGGAAGTATTATAACCCTTCTGATAATGGTATTTGGAAGGAGTTGGTACAGATAAAGTATGACAATAGGGCTTCTTCTGGCTTCTCACCTTTCTGGAGGCAAGTGGTCTCTAATAGAAAAATTATGAGATTAGGTTTCACAAAACAAGTTAGCAATGGGGGTAAGACTAACTTTTGGTGGGACAGATGGTCTGAATTGGGGATTTTGGCAAAAGAGTTTCCTGAAATGTATGCTAAAACAAAAAGGAAACAAATCTCAGTTGACAAAGTGTGGAGACTTGGAAATATTAATTTTTATTTAAAGAGAGGGGCTACTAATGCACTTAGGGCTGAGAAGGGAAAATTAATTACTTGGTTAAGGAATTACAATTTTGGTAATGAAGAGGACATTATTCATTGGCATTGGCATAGTTCAGGGATTTATACTGTACACTCAGGGTGTGTTTGGAACCTTGCGTGAACAAGGTGTGAACAAGAACTGCACGAACCCATAGGCAGTTCGTTGTTCCCAATTCTTGTTCCCCAAAATACATGGAACTGGGAACAAGGGCACGAACAAATCCCAGGTCTTGTTCGCCACTTGTTTGGTTCTCGCGAACTAGAGCTGTTCGCGAACAACTAGTTCGGCGATGGTGCCAAACACAGCCTCAATGTATAAGTTTAGATGTTCTGGGGGAATTAGTTTTAACAAAAAGGATTCAGTGTGGGCCCTAAAGATCCCTTTAAAAGTTAAACTTTTTATTTGGTTGGCTTTAGAAGGAAAAATTTTGACAAAAGATAATCTTCTTAGGAGGGGATGGCAGGGGGTAAATACTTGTTGTCTCTGTGGCCAGCATGAATCTATAAATCATATCTTCATTCATTGCCCTGCTATTTTCTTTTTCTGGTTAATCTTTAATACTCATAATACCAAGGGATTATTTGTTAATGTAGCAAGCTTAACTGATATTTGGCAGTATGGTTGCTCTCTTGATAAAGAGAAAGCCTTTTATTTTAAAACTTTACTGGCTGCCTTCCTTTGGGAAACTTGGGGGTTTAGAAATAAGTTTACCTTTCGGATAGAAAGAGATATTGGGGAAATGAATAACTCTGGTCTATTTATTGCAATTTTAAGTTTGTTCTTTTTCTGGACAGGACAAAAGACAGGGTTGGAGCAACACTTTCAGCCAAATGTGCAAGAGGAAGATGCAAACGATGAAGATTTGCTGGATTGATTCTCTTGTGTTTTGTTTTGGCTGAATGTTATGTGTTGTTTAGTTCAGATTTGGATATTTAGGAGTAGTCTCTTATTTTGTTGTTTTGTTCTTTTAGTCACTGGCTTTGTGACTTAGTTGTATCAAACTTTGTTTGCATGCTTAATTGGATGCAGGCGCCTCTTTAAGGTGCTTTTATCAAAAAAAATATATATATTGTCAATCTGGGATTTGTGCTGTACAAGTTCTTTGCAAATATACTGATATGGTCTTGTTCGACCATCGACGTAAGATTGCGCTAATTAAAATTGGTCTTTTCTCATGTAATTAGGGATTAGTTTGCCAACAAGTGTTTGTCAAATCTTCACAACATCTAAGGGGAACTTTCGAATTTTTGGAGTTCCCAGAATAATGCAGATGTCCATATTCTGCAGCAAAACCTACCATCTCAGTTATCAAATTATAAACATGAACGCACAATATTGTAATTCATGATTGTGTGTTTACAAACACTTTACGCATTCGACATTATAACTTAGTATGAATGAAACATATTTATTGGCATACAATATATTATTTAATATATATGTACCCAAATATAATATACTGGGTTAGACATCAATCACTTCACATCATTGATTTCTATCAGCGGGCATAACCATCTTTGATTTTGTGCAGTTCAATAGCCGCATGTTCCATGGATAGCCTTTCAACTGGTGACTGTTTCGAGCAAGTGAGCCCAACATTTATTATCGACACCAAACACTCGCACATTTTGTTGAATGCATTGCTTTCCATCACACTCACAGTAAATAAATTTGGATCAATGATATCCATCACTTGTTCCGGAAATGCCAGCTGAACAAAATTATACAAGGTTAACCAATTGTTGAACATGTATTCGGTTGGATTTCTTCCGGTGAACAGCTCGAGCAACAAGACACCAAAACTGTAGATGTCACCAGTTGTTGACACAGGACCTCCTTCTCTGTATTCTACAAACGAATATGAAAAATTCATTTCCATTTACTCATAATCTTTTTTTAGATTGATGTAGTAATGACTACTAATTAATTTTCTCATAAAAAGGCAATGAAAAATAATTACGTGAGTCAGTTTGAATTAACCTGGAGGGACGTATCCAATTGATCCTCTTATTCTGATTGAGCTCTCAGACTCTACCAAGGACTTGGTAATCGGATCTGGAAGGAGCTTTGCAAGCCCAAAGTCACTGATGCAAGCACTAAAATCCTCGCGCAAAAGAATGTTGCTCGGCTTTAAATCACAATAAATCACCGATGATTGGCAATTATGGTGAAGGTAATCTAATGCATCAGCAATACCAATTGCAATATTTAACCTCTGGGTCAGACTTAAAGGGCTCAATGGTTCATGGTCATCTTTTTCATGATGCAACCATCTGTGTAAGTTCCCATTAGGAATGTAATCAAACACAAGGGCTTTAAAATCGTTACCACTATAATCGATAGTAGAGCAACATGTTATGTTGCGAATGAGATGTCGATGCCTTATGAATCTTAAAGCTTCACACTCAGCCATAAAACTTTTCGATGATCCTAATTGTTGGAGATTAAACACCTTAACTGCCACAGTATGAGCTT
The DNA here is from genome assembly GCA_027725995.1 of Rhynchospora tenuis. NCBI lineage: Eukaryota > Viridiplantae > Streptophyta > Magnoliopsida > Poales > Cyperaceae > Rhynchospora > Rhynchospora tenuis. The sequence continues at coordinate 195,841,458 of CM050888.1, forward strand.
CTTTATTTGAATTCTCTTCTTCTTTAAATAGAAGAACTCCTTTATACACACGGCTGTACTTTCCCGCACCAATCAAATTAGACGCAGGAAAGGCCCCTGTTGCCTCGGCCAAATCACTATATGAAACTTTTGGTAACATACCTTTTAGGAGTGAATTTGTTCTTGATTTTCTTGTTAGCTTCCTTTTCCATTTCCGAATAAGAAAAGCTAGGAAAATGATGGCCAATAGAAAAATTGTGCTGAATGTTTATCACGTTGAATGGAGCATTTTGGCAAATGCAATTCTGGTATCCCCCGCAAAGCCCTTTGTTTCCTACTAGTAATACCTCACTTGCATTATTAAACACTCCTTTTTCTGGTACTGCTCCCTCAATATTGTTGTATGAAATGTCTAAATTGTGCAATTGTGTCAAGTTTTCAATGACCATGGGGATGTGTCCTGACAAGTTGTTTTCTGCAAGGTACAACTCTTGCAACTCATTGAGAAGGCCGAGCTCTTGGGGAATGACACGAAATGAGATCAGGTGTTGCGCGACACCGTGTGTAGCGCGTTTTTGGGCCGTCTGATCTGAATCTAATGGATAAGGGAGTCCCGTGAATGTAACAGATTGATAGGCCCGAAAAAAATTTAATCGCCCGATCAAAATCGAACGGCTAAAGGGTGCGCTACACCGTGTGTCGCGCGACAGCAGAATCAGATTCGAATGACACCAGAAATGTTATTACTTGACAAATTTAGAAATCCCAACCCCTTTAATTTGTTTAAGAAAGAAGGAATTGACCCCTGAAAGGAGTTGCCACCCAAATCTAATAATGTTAGGATTTGGCAGTTTCCAAGTTCTTCAGGTAGCACACCAGACAGATTATTTGTAGACAAACTTAGTACTGCTAAATTTACCAACATACCGACTTCCTTAGGTATTGAACCACTAAGAAAATTATAGGACAAATGTAAATCTTTTGACAATGTTTTGATGCTAAACATACTTATGGGTAGCATCCTGTAAGGGCATTATGATCTAAGCTTATGACTGATACTTGAGTTAGATTTCCAATGCTTGATGGAATCAATAGATCCTATCAGGTGATTGCGCTCTACTGAGAAAAGGTTTAAGTTTGTGAGGTTGCCAATCGAGAATGGAATAAACCCTGAAAAGTTATCTGTCCCTAGATACAATTCGTGTAAGTTTTGGAGCTTTCCAATACCTTCAGGAATAGATCCTGTCAGGAAATTTTCTGTAAATGCCAAAACAAGAAGGCCGACGATTTTCTCAATGCCAGAAGGTATTTCTCCAATAATATAATTCATCTCAAGATCTAAAACTTGGAGGTCACTTGTTAAGTTTACTATCGCACCGGGAAATAAACCCCCGAGTTTGTTGTCTCCCAGACGCATTGTTTTCAAAGAACTACAATTTGTAAAGAAGTTAATAAAATTCCAATCTTCAGTAACTTTGGCTTCAATATTATTTGAAATGACTAAAAATCTGAGGGCAAAGGTTACCAATCTCTGAAGGTATTGTCCCGCTAAAATTATTATTACCAAGATCTAATATTCTTATGACAGAAGCATTAGAGAGCGATGTTAGAATTTCCCCAATTAGCTGATTCCCTGCAAGGAGCAATTCCTTCATATTTAACAAGCCGGTACCCATATCACTTGGAAGGTGTCCATCAATATTATTATTACACAAACCAAGGACTGATAAATGTGTAAGATTATAAAATGATGCAGGTATGAACCCTGAAAAGTTATTTTCCTTGAGATTTATAATTTGTAGTTGCCTTATTTGACCAAGAGCGCTTGGGATGAAACCTGATAGAAGATTATATATGAGATGGACTTGCTGTAGGGATGTAAGGTTGGTAATTGACAATGGAATGTCCCCAGTGAAGTTGTTAAAATCAAGATTTACACTGTGTTTGGTTTTGGAAAAAAGGATGGAAAGGAAAGAAAAATATAAAAGGGAATGGAATGGAAATAGGATGGAATGGAAAATTATTTACATCTATCTGTTTGGTTTATTAATGAAAGGATAGGAAAAAAATATCTTCCCTTTTTTTTCCCTGTTTGGTTGTTCTAATTAAACAGAGGTAAAATATTGCTAATTAAAAAATAAATGACCATTATGACCCTTTGTTCAAACCAAACTCTTTGATCTGATAACCCAAGAGATGGAATACTGGCCTAGAATAATTTGGTACCGGCCTTGTACCTTTGGGCACTCGTTTTTCTTCGTGCGTGTGTGGTCTTGTACCTTTTAGTTTGAATCCTGGAATTCATAATATTCTCATCTTCATGACCAGACGGAACACAATTCAAGACCCACTTGGATCATATTATACGCTGCATCTTTCAATGAATTTCCATTGTATGAAAACTTTGTTAACAAGGAATTTGGCAAAGAAAAAAAAATGTTGATGTAAAAAATAACACGACTCTTATTGGAAAGCATGTCTACATGAGAAAATAAACATTGAAGTGTGTTTGGACTTGATATTGCACATTTGGACTTCGCTGGCAATCATTTCATACCTCACGTTCCAATAGCATTTGAGCAAAAATAAATGCTATTACATGTTTAGAAACAATAAAAGCAGTGCTAGGAAATAAGATATTGCAGTCCCATATATAATGTCAATTTGATCAATTTAAATAAACGGCATTGGTACCAATCAACATGAATTAACTACATATCCCCATCCTCCATATCTCCTGCTGCGATCTGATCTGGTACGGTGTACCAGCACACAAGCCAAAGTGTATCTAATTGAATAACTGCATAGCCAAAGTTTATCCTTCATTTAATATGTTTTCCTTTGTTTTCAAGATCAGATTTATTATGAAAGTCAGTACAGGCCAGTGAACCTTAATAATTTCTTGCAATATTTTCAAGATCAGCATTTCCCTGATCCTATCTAATTCAGAGAGATTAATAGAAGAATAAAAACATGCATCCTACATCCCCAACTGAGAATCCAATAACCTACTGCCAATCAGGTACAACATACCCCGTACCAGTGTACCAGTGTACCAGTTGCCAATATCTCTTTCAATTTCATAATAATTGTTGCTTAAAGTTTGTATCAAAGAATAATATAAGCTTGAAAGAAAAGAAACATGCTTCTTAATACTTCTTAATTACAATGAAGCATAAAGAAAAGGTTAAACACTATTTGCAAATAATTAGTTCATGTTAATTTTTTTTTTCAAATAAAGAAACATGGGTGATGTACCAGGTTTAAAGCTAAACAAGTTTAGCAGTGGGTGCTGTACCTGCAAACAGCCAAGGAAAAAAAAAAGAAAATCTCAAGGAAAAAAAAAAGTATACCCGCAAACGGCCAAAAGCTGTCCTTTGAACTACTAGATGTTTAAAAAATAAAAAAAGAAATAATAAAAAAACCTCAAAAAAAAAAAACGGAAATGATAGATCGTCGTTCTTCAAAACTCAAACAGAAACAAATTGAAAATTAAAAATTACCAGATAAGCAAACCCTAGTTGTTGGGAATGGCAGAAAGGGGTGCTTATATAGAAAAATCGATAGGAATTTCTTGCACAGGGAGGAATCGCAAGCTAAAAAGGAAGGTTTGATGAAGATTTTAGCTGAAAATTGCGCCAAAAAGAGGATGGACGCGCCAAAAGAGAATGAATCGCAAGGGCATCGTCGTCCAGTGAAATCCTTCGATTTTCTTTCTCTCTTCGTTACACCCCGAATCGGAGGGGAAGATTTTAGCATAGGATGGAAAAATAGCGAAGGAAAAAGTTTCCGTCGGTTAATTTTTTCCCTTCGGAAAAAAAGGGTATCCAAACGAGGTAAAGTCTGTTTTTTCCTTTCCTTCGGTGATTTTACTTCCTTTTACCGAAAAACCAAACAGGCTGTTAGGAACTCAAGTTTTCTGAAATGTCCCAGCCATGAGGGGAGTTTGCCCCATAATTGGTTGTAAGAAAGAGATATATTTACAAGTTGGGAGCAGATATGTAAGTTTGCAGGAAATGTTCCGCTAAGGGGATCTGTATCCTCTGGTCGGCAGACCAGGTGGTCTGTGTCCGATCAGAGCCGTTCGATTTAATCTGAACGGTTTATTTTTTCGGGCCAATAATTTTTTTCGGGAGTGGTGAAATTCACGGGGCTCTTTTAGCCATTGAGATTAAATCAAACGGTCTGGATCAAACCGACCGTCTGGTCGGCAGACCAGAGGGTTTGGATTCCCGCTAAGGGAATTTTTTGATAGGCGAAGGTGTTGTAACCTATGCAAATAACTTATGGATGAAGGAATACTGCCATACAATTTATTGTTACCAAGGTTGATGCTCCTAAGATAACTGAAGTTTCCAATATAAGAAGAGATGGAACCTACAAGACCACTAGAAGGAAGTTCTAACGCACAAACTCTTTGCGGATGTTGACGACAACAATAAACTCCTTCCCACTCACAGTAGGAAATGCTTCCATTCCACGAGCTCAAGACAGGGGAACCATTGTCTAAGTTGTTCTTAAAGGCCAATAATTCTTGTTTCTCGGTTTCATTATAGAATGTTCTTGCAGTAGTAGCCATGGAAGATTTAGGTAGAGAAAGGTGAAAACGAGTAAAGAAAAGAAGCCACACCACATATGTTTTCATTGCTTGCCGATCCTCGGCCTACAGGGCAATTCAATTAGTTAAATAGATTTTATGTCAGAAATCTTGATGATAGCATGCTATAACTTTATTTATTTTTTTCATTACTATAATCTTGCAATAATATATAACAAAAAAGAACAGAACTACTGAGAGATTAAGATATGGAGTTAAGATTTGTGCCAGTGCAATTTTTTGGATCATATGGATTAATATAAATGATGTATGTTATAAAAGTAGTTCATATCATCCCCAGAGATCTGTTATTATGCTAATCATGGGTTTATAACCTACTGGTCAGGAATGTGGTCTCAGGATTTGAAGGGACTGCAGATTTTACTAGATGTCGAGACGGTGCCGTTGCAGCTTGAGGGTGGGAAGCTGGAAATAACACTGATCACTTGACAATATCTCTTCGGGCTATTTAGCTTAAAATCTTCTGTGATTGTATGGTTGTAATAATGTTTGATTTTGGATTTTACTGAAACAAGCTATTCGCTTCTTTGTATTTTTTTTATTTTATTATTTTTTTTGGGAAGGTGCAGTGTCAGTTTCGGGGAGGCGCACAAATCAGTACCTGTTTCTTTTAGAATGTGAGGCACGATTTTGCCTTTAGTTTTTATTCATGTAAAACTTTCTGTGCTTTGGCTAATGGAAAGTGGTAGGGATTCTAGGGAACAACTCTACAAGTTTCAAAAAAAAAAGGAGTTGATAACTTATACCTATATATGCAATTTTTGAAGTCAGAAATTTTGCTCGCAGTGTGGCAGCTTTAGATAATAATTTCACAGTTGCTTTAATTTGCGTGGGGCTGTTTACTTCATAATTGAGAGATTTCTTCAAAATAAGGATACTCTCTCTTTATACAAATTATGAAGGCTCAAGGCTGGGAGGGGCCAATATACACTATATCGAACATCAACTGTATATTTTAAGTCAGGGTGAAGTCGTCACTTTGTGGGTCCGTAGAGTTACTAAATGAACATTATAAAGCAATTCGGCGAGCAAAGAATAAGCAACGGTTTTTTATTATTTTTTACTTTTTTTAATTAGTCACTTAATTCTCCTTAACCTCCTGATTGTAGTACGAATTACAATTATTTTCTTTAGTGTTATTTTGTTCGAAAATTGTGTCCATCTGAACTTTAAACTGCTTCATTTTCAGATTTAAGTTCTTTTAACTTAATTATTTTTAAAGATTAAATCAACTACAATTATTTACGTTGATTAATTAAACTTTAATCCGAATTTTGTTTACTGAACAATTAATTCTTAGGTCAGTGGTCGAGTCCTTAATTATGTCCCACCCACGGCACATGTACCGATGTACGTATAGTTACTACAGTATGTACGGTGGTGACTGGTGAGTGGTGAACAACAAGAGGAGACTTGGGTCAGCGGTCAAGTCCTTAATTAGTTAATTATAGGGTTTTCCAACCTGACACGACGTGATCATACGTAGGTGGGGCGCTGCTTTTTTCACGGCTAAAATTTGCAATGCACACTAAAATTTAATAAATGACGGAAATGTCCTCTCCTGTTACCCACTGAAGCGTTCATTCCCCTTTTCCTTTCTTCCCTGTGAACCCGTCAGTCTCTCTCCCCCTCTCTTGGCTCTCGATCGGGTCTACTTCTGGACTTCGCTATGTCTCAACCTCTTTGTAGCACTCGCTCTCTCCGTATCGCTAATTTGTTGAGTTAAATTTGCGTGTTTGAATCTAGTGTGTGGACGGCTTTAAAATTGGTTTAACCTCAACACGACCTCTCTCTATTCAGAAGGCTCAAAGTTTCTGATTTTTGGCTCAATTAAGGAAATTGGTGCAGCACCCTGTCCCTGTACCCAAAAATTTCCTCTCGCTGGAGAGATATGAGAATGAGTGAAAGATAGATAGGTTCAAATTGAAAGGAGAGGAATTATTTTGACACGCTCTGTAAGAGACGAGACGAGGGTGTTTCTGTCATTTCTTAATATTTGAGCGTGTAATGTTAATTTCAACCGTGCGAAAAGCAATTCCCTACGTAGGTGGTGCTCTCTTATTTTATTCCGAAAGTTAGAAATTCTATTCTGGCTCCAACTTAGTGGTCTTGCATTCTTTTGTCTCTTTTGATCTTTTCTTCTTAGATGTGGATGTTTATATGTAATTAATTTCTAAAGTTTACTAACGAATTAATTTTTTTTTATATATATAATAAACGTTCCGGCTTGCTGTCCATTTGCATGCCCTGGAACTTTACGAAAATGAAATTCTACGGTAATGAAAATTTTTTTTATATTCGATTGAAAACTCATGATTCAAATAGTACGATAATTTGTGTACAAAAATGAATGCTCTACCACATATAAGTTCTCATAAGCAATTGCTATATGTATCCATTTTTCTTAATTTTTTTTATTAATATGAACTAGAACGGCACGTCGAGCTTCGCTCGACGATATTGATTATATTTTACACCAGTTTTTCTGGGAGAAAGACGAAGGAGATAAATATACGATTCGGATCCCAAAATTTACACCAAATTTGATTATATTTAACGGAACTTAACGGGAGGTGGATAGGGGACCAAGATTGGACAACAACAAAGTTAAGTGGCTCTGGGAGGACAAATTAAAGTTTGATGACCAAAATTGGACAATGTATAAACTTTAGGGACCTCCGAAAAAATTTACTCCGTAGTTAAATCACATATGGACGAACGGGAATCACATCTTCTGCCAACTTTTTAACTTTCAATCAGAACCGTCCAGATTAGATCATACGATGATGAGTGCCCGTGAATAATACTAGATTGATAGGTCCGAAAAAATTTTAACCGTCGAGATTAGATCGGACGGTTCGGATGGAAAGTTGGCACCCTGCCATAGGCGCCCCAACCGATCAATGTATATACAAACAATGCATCAGGACTTTCATTGTGCGCGTGGGAAATGAAATTAAATACTTTAATTAAGATAGGTTTAATAAATGGCGTGACGTACTCAAAGTAGTGCCAAGGACAGTGACATACAAAGACTTACCGCTTACCTAAGTTTTCTCTCCTCTCGTAGGTAATTGTTAAGTTAACAAAATTCGGATTACTTTTTAATCCACATAACTAATTTATCTCAGATGATTAATCTTTTAGTAGAAGTTAAAAGAGAAATTGATCTGTGAATAGAGCACTGAGCAGCTTAATTAAAGTTCACGCGCATCAAATTTTCGAACAAAAAGGAAACTTAAGTAACTAATCTTCCGTGCTAAAAAATATTATGCTAAAAAATTGACTAAGAAGTTTTAAAAAACAAATTAATAAAAACAAAAAGCACCCCAAGTGGGGAAACTTGCTTTCCATTATAGCAATAGAGAATTTCAAACCTTATTACAACCTGCCCGGTATCACAATACATAGTAGTTTCGAAGCAAATCAACATCCTACAATCAACAACAACCATTATATTGGCCCCTACAAAACGAAGACATCGCTGACTTCAAAAATATAGTAGATAATTCGATATAGAATCTCCCTGGTTTATAATCTATACAACGAGGTGTCCTTCTTGAAGAAAGCTCTTAACAATCGAGTAAACAAACTGCGGCTGCGAGAAAGATTTCTGACTTCAAAAATTGCTGTATAGGGACTTAGGGAGCAAGGTATCAACTCTGTTTTATTCTGTTGAATTAATTTGTTTTATCTTGTTGCAAGATTAATAGATTATAGACCTAGCTAATTATTAAAAAAATTTAAACGTAGCCCTACAAACATCAAAATTTCTGAATTCAAGATCGAATTAATTAATTGAAGTTCCTCTGAAGAGAGATAAAAGAGATGAGAACATATGGAGTGTTGCTTCTTCTCTTGATTCAAACTCTCCTTTCTCAACCTAAACCCTCCACGGCTGCTACTCAAAGATCATTCAACAGTGAAACTGACAAACAAGCCCTATTGGCCTTTAAAAACAACTTAGACTTTGGTTCCCCTGTATTGAGCTCCTGGAATGAAAGCATTCCCTACTGTAAATGGGAAGGAGTCTATTGTTGTCATCAACACCCGCAAAGAGTTTGTGCGTTACAATTTTCTTCAAGTGGTCTAGTAGGTTCCATCTCTCCTTATATTGGAAACTTTAGTTATCTTAGGAGCATTGACCTTGGTGACAATAAATTGTATGGCATTATTCCTTCATCCATAGGTTATTTGCATCGGTTGCAACATCTTCGCCTAAATGAAAATTTTCTTAGTGGGAAATTTCCTGCAAACTTAGTTAACTGCTTTCAACTGGTAAATATAAATATCTCATACAACCAATTCTCTGGCAAACTCCCTTCCTGGTTGGGACATTTAAGAAAATTGAAGCTCCTAGCTCTTAGCCATAACAACTTCACTGGGAATATTCCATTGACAATTACAAACCTTTCATCTCTTCAGATAGTCAATCTTAAAAATAATAATCTATTTGGTTCAATCCCAAGCAATATCGGTCAAATAAACCAACTACAGTTGATAGGTTTTGGTGAAAACAACTTTTCAGGTTTCATCCCTGAATCAATTTTTAATCTTACGTATTTATCATTCCTTGGTTTGCAATATAATAACTTTCATGGCCACCTTCCTAGAGATATCGGCACCCGCCTATCCAATCTCAGGAACTTGCTCCTTGAGCACAATCAGTTAACTGGAGATATTCCAGCATCCCTCTCTAATGCCTCCTTTATTCAATCATTAGATCTTGGCTCCAACAAATTCAGCGGGACTATAAATACAGAGCTTGGTAAACTTTGTCCTATTTATTTCAGTGTTGCAGAAAATGAAATTGAAGCTAAAGTACCAGAAGATTGGAATTTTCTCAACTTCTTCACAAATTGTAGTTCTTTGGAAACATTGGCGCTGGCATATAACAAACTAGGCGGTTTACTTCCCAGAGCTGTTGCAAACTTAACAAGTCAAATCCAAGTTTTAGACCTAGAGATAAATAATATTTTTGGCCAAATACCTTCCGACATTGAGAACCTAGTTGGTCTGGAGGTGTTAGCCTTGAGTGAAAATCACCTGACAGGCACTATTCCTGTAGGTATTGGAAAGCTCCAAAATTTACAGGGACTGTACATGGGAGGAAATAACTTTTCAGGGCTTATTCCATTCTCGATTGGGAACCTCACCAAATTAAACATTTTTGCAGCAGAGAGCAATCTCTTGATAGGGTCAATTCCATCAAGCATTGGAAACCTAACTGAACTAACACTATTAAACTTACCTAATAATGCCCTTATAGGGATGCTACCAAAAAGTATGTTTAACATTATAACATTGTCGAATAAATTAGATTTATCATATAATTTTCTTAGTGGCACAATACCCAAGGAAGTTGGCAAGTTGATAAATTTAGTTGAATTGACTTTGTCAAGAAATAATCTCTCTGGTGAGCTACCTGAAGAACTTGGAACCTGTCAACTCCTGATAACTTTAGCATTGGATGGAAACATTTTTCAAGGGAACATTCCATCTTTCTTAAGAAAATTAAATGGCCTGGAATTTTTAAATTTGTCAAGTAATAACTTTTCTGGTGTTATTCCCCAAGACATAGGCCTCCTCAATGAACTGCAAGAGTTGTATCTTGCAAAAAACAATTTGTCAGGGCACATTCCATTAGTCATTGAAAACTTGACCAATCTGTACAAATTTGACATTTCATACAATAATATTGTGGGGTCAGTTCCAGAAAAAGGAGTGTTTAGCAATGCAAGTGGATTAATACTGATAGGAAACAAAGGGCTTTGTGGGGGTATACCAGAAATACATTTGCCAGAGTGTTTCATTCAACATGATAGGAAGCACTCAAGAATGTTACTGAAGTTGGTCATCCCAATTGTTAGCACAATTTTTCTCTTGGCCTTCATTATGGTATCTTTTCTGATTACCAAATGGAAAAGGAAGTTGGCAAGCAAATCTAGGACAAAGTCTCTACTAAAAGATAGGTTACCAAAAGTTTCATATTCTGAGTTGGCGGAAGCAACAGGAAACTTTGCTGCTTCCAATTTGATAGGTACTGGAAAGTACAGTAATGTGTATAAAGCGACTTTTCTATTTAATGGGGAAGGGGATACAAACCAAGAAGCTAAGACCGTGGCAGTTAAAGTGTTTCATCTGCAGCAATTGGGATCATCGAGTAGTTTTTTGGCTGAGTGTGAAGCTTTGAGATTGATAAGGCATCGTAATCTCATTCAGATTAGAACATGTTGCTCTACTATCGATTATAATGGTAATGATTTTAAAGCCATAGTGTTTGATTATGTGCCTAATGGAAACCTATACAGATGGTTGCATCCTGATATAGATGAACACAGACCATTAATCCCCTTAAATCTGACCCAAAGCTTAAATATAGCAATTGATATTGCTGATGTGTTTGATTACCTTCATCATAACTGCCAACCAACAGTAGTTCATTGTGATTTAAAGCCAAACAATGTTCTTTTGCGTGAGGATTTGAGTGCTTGTGTTTGTGACTTTGGACTTGCAAGGCTCCTTCCAGACCCGATTAGTAAGTCCTTGGTGGAATCTGAAAGTTCAATCGGAATAAGAGGATCTATTGGATATGTCCCTCCAGGTGAATTACAATTAACTCACCTAATTATTTTTCATTATCATATCATTCAAAATGTAACAGGATTACGAGTAAATGGAGATGATATTTTCTTGCTATTTGTAGAATACGGAGAAGGAGGTCCTGTGTCAACAGCTGGTGATGTCTACAGCTTTGGTGTCTTGCTGCTCGAGATGTTCACCGGAAGAAACCCAACTGCATGCATGTTCAAAGATGGGCTAACCTTGCATAATTTTGTCGAGATGGCGTATCCAGAGCGACTGATGGATATTGTTGATCCAAATTTAATTACGGCGGATGTGATGCAAAGCGAAGCATTCAACAAAACATGCGAGTGTTTGGTGTCCATAATAAGTGTTGGCCTCACTTGCTCAAAACATTCACCAGTTGAAAGGATGTCCATGGAACATGCGGCTATTCAGCTACACAAAATCAGAGATGTTTATCTTGCAAAAGGAAATAATTGAAAGTTAAAGAACCTAATAAAGATGTGATGAAATTAACAAAGTATGCTATATATTTTTTTTTTTTTAACATAAAGCCCGTAGGCAGTATGCTATTTTTTGGTACGTATATAAAATAGTGTATTGTATGCCCAGAAGTTTTTTTTTTTTTTTTCTATTGAAATGTAGAATGTGTCAAATGTCTAGAAGCAAACATTTATTCCTGAATTTCAATATCGTGTTTATGCTGATATAATTGAAAATTTAGGTAGTAGCTTTTGGAACAGAGTATAGACATCTGTATATCTGGCACTTCAAAATTTTATAAATGTAACACCCAACCGTCTTTGACCAAAGTTAACCAGAATTTTTTATCTTTGACCAAGGACCATGTGTTGACCGAATGAAAAAAATAAATAAATAAATATCAAAATTTTGGGCTAAGTCATAACTCATATCTTTGCACCGCTAATGGAATTCCTGGTGTTCCCGTATTAAAATATGGGAAATTCTAACGTGGACACAAACAAATATAGACCGTCAATTTATTATAAATCGGACGGCTTGGGATCAAATGATAAATTCCGCATCTCTAATGTTCTCTGTTAAATTTAACGAAAAATTTTTGGCTGATGGGCAAAATTGTACTTTTACTCGAACCGTGTCTTCGTTTATTTTGTACCTCCGCCCACCGCTGCTTGCTCTAACCTCCGAAAGAAGAATACAAATGCAACAAAAAGCAAACCCAGCCCAGCGACCTGAGAGGCAGTGAAAGGGAAGAGAAGCCCCGGTGAAGGGAAAAAAAAAAAAAAAAAAAGAGGAGACAAACCAGAACTGGAACGCGAGCTATGCCAGAAAACGCGAGAAACAAAGAAGAAAGGGGGAGAGAGAGAACAGAGGGAGGGATTGAAGTTAGGAGATTAGTGGTCGTAGAGGAAGCCTAGCCCACTTTGCGTAATTCCTTCTAAGGTACTTATCTCCCTTTCTCTTTTTCGCTTTTTTATCTGGATCGCAATTGCCTAACGATGGATAAAATGGATTATTGAGAGATATTCTGGTGACACTTATCTTGATTTTGAAAAATAATGATCGAGTGATGGATAGTGGTTGTGAGCAATTAATTCAATTGGTTGCATGAATTGATAGGATTTCACTACTGCTATGAGTGTAATAGATGTTATCTACATAGATAATGAAGGAGCTTCTATTCTGCACACAAATTGAGTTTATTTTTACATATTTTTAGTCTGTTTGTTGCTCTAGTTCAGTTTCTTTTGTCAATTTTGTTCTTCATCTAATTATTGGTGCTGGACACCTTTTCCAGTTAGATTTAATTTAACTTAAATATATGGGATATTATTGAATAATTTAGTAGGATGGACAGGTTCAAATTTTGCATTAACTCAAATCTTCACTCTGCTGTAGACCATGCTGGCATTGTTATTGGTGACATGAAGAACTCATGGGTACCTAATTTGGTTCAGACTATGGCATAGAGAGACTTTGAATAGATGTTTAACTTGGCGTATAGAAACCTATTGCAATTTTTTAACTTGCTATTGTATTGTACCACTTAAAGCTTTGGTTGTTTTAAGACTGTAGATTTATGTGCTATATGTACCTTCTAAGCAGATTTAATTAAAGAATGTAAAAGAATTAAGAGGATCTTCATGGTAAAGGCCGGTATCCATGAGCAAAACTGGTACACACAAGTACTGACACAAAGCAGAAAAACATAGAGAACTAGAGTCGAATGCACATGCTTAATCATCTGGTCTACTAATAATTCCAGCAACACATGTAAAAGTGCTGATTTTGAATAAATTTGGGTCCATGCACATGCTTAGTCATATTACTAGCTGCAATTAAATTTTCCTAAGTCAGTCATGCTGCAATTAAATTCGGGTTTGTTGTATAAGAATTAGGATATGGAAATTGATGTCCTTTGATTTATTCTGTTTAGGATACTGATTAAGCAAGTATATACTAGGTTGCCGTTAATGGTATAAAATCTGATTTTCTGGTCAAAAATAAGAGAAATTAAAGGAGATTTGGCATGCCAATACTGACTATTGATTTGGATCAAGGAATTATATAAATAGAAAGTTATCTAGAATATGACTGTTGATTTGGATCTAATATTTCACATCCAATTTGTTCTTTTCATATCCAATTCGAATCAAATTTCCATGTAAAATTGGTACATGCAGGTACGGACACAAATTTCTATATAACGCAACACTATTCAAAATCTGCGAATCTGAATTGGCTTCAATACCTCACTGTGCGACAGGGAAAATGGATTTCAACCACCCTTCAAAATTTGATTAGCTGTATTCAGCATCACTTTGGGTTATAAATATTATAAAAAAAGATGTGTGGTGTCAGGATCCTTTAGTTAAATATCATCCGAAACTCCAAGCATTGTGAAATAGTTGTGCAATAGCATTTTTTCTGATTTCTGTAATATGATACTTTGTAACTAATTGTGTGTCGGATGTTATTGCTCATAAAACTGACTCGGTTTAACATCAGATAATAATTTGGCAACACATTATTTAATTTCTGATTTTTTTGACCCCTATGTCTCTATCTCTTTTATGTTGCTTAGAGTTCCTCTCCACCTTAATTTATCTTATCACCATTCTTAATTTCGGTTTACAAAATATAAATTAAATTCATTCAATTGAAAATTGAAAAAACAACAGATCTTTTATGATATATATTTTTTTACTTAAGTCATTTATAAACATATTACATTTCATGAATAATATCAAAATAACATAAATCATATTATTTCAAATAACTATAACTATATTTACACACATATAATTTTTTCTTTAAATTGATCAAACTCTTTTAATTTAATCAAATTACATTACCCACGATAAGTAAACTATATTTCTAAAGATAAATATATCTTAACCATATATCCAAAAATGAACATAATAATTAAACTATAGAAACATAATAAAAATATTCTTATTATAGATTTCTACATCGAACGAAGCTCGATATACCCTCTAATAACTATAACAACGTATGCTTATATGAACTTGTTTGTAAGGTACAAGTGAATATCGTTTGATTAAGTCACATATACTTCAAGTAAATGATACATCAACGTATCAAGTATTAAGTCACATATATTTTGTTTGTGTCTTTACTGCTCTATTCGAAATAAGCCTGCCTACGTAAATATACATCAACGTAAGAAATTTGCGAGTCAAGTGAAAGCAACTACTAAATAACTTGAAAGGTCTGATTTTTCATGTAGATGCGTTTGTAAAAGTTCTGATTTTTTTCCACGGAAAATTTTACCATTTTGACATGCATGAAATTTCCGTTTTATATTTTACAATGAAATTACAATTAAAATTGATTTTTACATGAATGCACGGAAAAAAAAATGTTCATCACGGCATGACTTTATCAAATTTTTAGACATGACATGACTTAACACAACACGACTTAACCAACTGAAGTCGCTTTGTCATTTTTGTTAAAAAAAATAAACAGTCTGGATGATATTTTTTGTTTTTAAATTGTAAAAAGAAAATAAACAATACATTTTAAATTAAAGTCTCAAACTTCTAAAAATGAATGAACATACCAGCTAAAGTCACTTTGTCATTTTGTTAAATAAATAAATAAACAATATATTTGAAATTAAAGCCCTAGACTTTAAAAAAAATGAATGAATAGACCAGCTAAAGTTACTTTGTTATTTTATTTTTTAAAAAAAAGAAATGAACAATCCAGATGAAAATTTTTTATTTTTTTTTCAAAAAAAGAAAATAAGCTGTCTATTTGAAATTAAAGCATTAGACTTTAAAAAAAAATGAATGAACAGACTAGCCGAAATCACATTGCTATTTTGTTAAATAAAAAAGAAAATCGACATTCAAGATGAAATTATTTTTATTTTTTTTTAAAAGAAAAAGAAAAGTAAAAGGGCAGCTAACGTTACTTTATTATTTTTTTAAAAAAATTAATATAATAGCTAAAAATACTTTGTTATATTGTTTAAAAAAATGAACAGTCCATATGAAATTACTTTAGTTTTCTAGTTTAAAAGAAAAAGAAAAGTAACAAACTGGCTAACATTACTTTATTTTTCTTTAAAAAAAAAAAGAAAATGAGTAGAATAGCTGAAGATACATTCTTATTTTGTTAAATAAAAAGAAAAAGAATAGTCCCATATGAATTACTTTTGTTTTTTGGTTTAAAAGAAAAATAAAAGTAACATACAACTAACATTACTCTATTGTTTTTTTTTTAAAAAAAATGAATAGAATAGCTAAAGATACTTTGTTAATTTGTTAAATAAAAAGAAAATGAATAGTCCATATGAAATTACTTTGGTTTTTTGGTTTAAAAGAAAAAGAAAAGTAACAAACCTGATAACGTTACTTTATTATTTATTTTAAAAAAAAAATGAATAGAATAGCTGAAGATACTTTGTTATTTTGATAAATAGAAAGAAAATGAATAGTCCATATGAAATTACTTTGGTTTTTTGGTTTAAAAGAAAAAGAAAAATAACAGTCCAGCTGAAGTCATTTTGTCATTTTGTTAAAAAAAAAATGAACAATCCAAACGATTTTTAAAAAAAAAAGAAAATAAAAAATTTATTTGAAATTAAAGCATTAGACTTTTTAAAACATGAATGAACAGACCAGCTGAAGTTATTTTGTCATAATATAATTAAAACATAAGAATGAAATATTTATTGCGTGTATTGTACTGACTAGAAAAATATTGTTTCTTAAAAAGACCAAACTTGAAAAGCTTAATAAACTTTATTTTTCATCATATTGTTAGGATATGCTCATTTTTAATTTTTGGATCAATTACAACTAATTAATCACCATTAACAACAAGCAAGTCAAAGATCTAGTGCTAAAGCAATCACACATCATGAGAAAAGGGATTGAACCATTACCTCTCCTTGAATCGTATCAAGGAGGTTAGATCCAATGCGTAGGAGTCGGTGGCGTGCTTGCTCCGCCTCCTCCACCACCAATAGTCGCCTCTAGCCCACCAAGGACCGACCACCAAGCTCAAAGAGAATGCTAGTTCTCTTGAACCTCTTGCTAATCACCTTGCTTCTCTACTTAACTATTTAATGGAGAGGAAGAGAGGTGGGGTGCTCAACACATGAGCTTGGAAGAGAGAAAAGAGGGGCAGCTAGGAGGCGCATGGGATGGGAGAGAATGACGGCTAGGGTTTCCTCTTGGAGACCCCTTTATATAGCCAACAACTCTCATCCACCTTTCATACTATTTACAAGTATGCCATCCACCCTAAGAGGCCACCTAATGGGCTTTCTTGGGCCATCTTAATAAAAGGCCTTTATTCATTAATTCACCAATTAATGAATCTCCTTTAATTCTCTTTATTCTTCCTTAAATCGGGCCCTTAATTAACCAATTAAATAGAAGCCCAATTAGCTCAAACTAATTAAAGTAAGTTGAACATAATTAATTATTAACTCATTAATAATTAATCTATGATTAGCTAATGCATTAAATTGTTTCCATATGATCCTTTTAATTTAATTAATTATAACGGTTCATAACGGTATATAATTAATTAATTAACTTATCATATTTCACAATACACATTATTGTGAATAAACAATAAATGCACCAAGTGGTTAGAATCCTATTTGTGCGACCCTATTTGAGGATTTATACTATGTTGGCCATGGAAATAAATCGTTATTTATTTCCAATAATCATAAGCGGTATCTAACAACACGTTATGATTCCCAATTCGTATAAATAATGTACCGTTACAATATCTCAATCCTGCATAAGAAATAAAAGTATTTCTTTGTTTGATTCTTATGTCACACGATATCTTTGTATAATCCAAGATAGGAATGTGTCATTCTTGCAGATTATACATTTCTTGATATAGAGTTAATTGTACAAGTTGCTAGCAAACAATTCAACTCCATCAAGGGGCCCAAACAGATATCATCACTCACTAGGTATACTAATGAGGGACATACAATTTTCTTGATGAACAACTTTTCCCCGCACAATTCAAGAGAACATAAATAAGTCCTTATAGCAGCCTTTATCAGGAATCAACGTTAGACGATATTTATTGAACCTATCCTCATGTGGAAAAGGTGAACATCTCAAACTTAGAATGAAACTCATATGAAATAAACAATGACACATAACACAATCCATATGTTTATTTCGTTGGGTCAAGTCATGTACTATGTTCCAATAACATACACATATGCAATTAAGTTTGTAACTCCTTACCTATGATTTGTAGAACTTAATCATCACTTAACTTGCATACTAATCTTTTATGATAATTAATGTTCCTTGTTAATTATCAAGATTATGGACAATTTAGATTTATTATTGTCATTCTAATGAATGATCCACAGAGATCTACAATTCAGATCCTCAACCTGAATGATCTGTCAATAATAAACTCTAGGAACAAATGATCAAATATCATCATTAACATAAACTAAGAAAATAAGTCATTAAATATTGACTTCTAGGGCATAACTCCAACACATATAAAATCTTTATTTCTCATCAAGTTTTGAAATGTTTGGTTCTATTCAGCAACATTTGGCCTATAACGTGCAACACATGATGTCTTCAACCAATTTAAGGCTCATTTCATTTTTTATAAAATCACCAAAGATGACAATTTTACTTGTAAGATAGAATGCGATCTTTACGTAATGATAAATATCAAATAAAATTATTTAATAAAAATAAAAATTTACATTTATATATGGTGTAAATTGTATTGATTTTTTTCTCTCTTTTTCACTTATTTAATTCAAATTCCCATTGTGAATTAAGAAAATTGATCTTGCTGACATTTGCATTAGAATTTACTTTTTTTATATATAGAAATTCTTAAAATTGAAATTATGAATTTAAACATTTTGAAAAAAAATAATTTCTGAAATTTAGTTTTGTAAAATTGAAAATTTTAAAGTTTTTGAGTTGTGAAAATTTATAAATTTGAAATAAAAAATTCTAAATATTCGGATTTACATCTGTTTTAGCTCTGTTCATTGGATTATAATAATCTACGAGAGTCCTCAAATTATCAAAAAAGGTGACACATTTTTGCTACTTTGTGTATGTACCAACTAGTCCTAAAGTGTTTGGAGGGACTAGCAACAATTCTCTTGGAGTCAAAAAAGCTGTTTCTCTTAAGAAGAAAGGAGTTACTGGTAATAAGAAGGTGTGGAACAACAAAGTCTGGAAGAGAGATACCAGTAAATCTGAGACTGGTAAAGCGAGTATTTCTGATGATGCTGGTAACAAGGAGGAGACTGAGAAAATTCAGGAGAAAGAAAGTGAGTCTGAAAACAAGGGTTCCACTGCTAGCACTCATGCAACTGGCAACAGTGCTTCTGCTCCCACCTTAGAACAAATGCAGGCTGAGAATCTGCGTCTCAAAGCCCAGGTGCAGCTACTTCAACTCATGCAGCAAAAGAAGAAGGAGTCTGTTGTGGCAGGAGATAGCAGTAAGACAGAACAGCTGAGGCAGAGATGGATACTAATGATGAAGTGGTAGAGCTCAAGGTGTTGGATGTACCTCCTATTCAGGCTGTGGCATCACCAGGTTTGCAACCTCTTCTCACCACTCATTTTTTTCCTTTTAGTAACTTGTCTGATTCTCAGATTAGTGATTTGCTAGCAGACTTAGGTCTTTCTTTAGGTTTAACTGATAGTGATAGAGCTTGTTTTGTCCAAACTCTTAGACATCAGGAAATTAGTAAAGTTCTAGCTTTGTTAGAACATTTGGTAGCAGTTTGGAAATCTTTCTTGATTTCACAACAGGGGGTTTCACATAGTGGTTCATGAAGATTTGCCACTGGAATGCTAGGGGTTTGGGATGTCCAAAGAAGAGAAGGCATCTTTCTGAGTTCATCTTAAAAGAAAAAATAGGGATTTTGGGGATACAAGAGACTAAAATAAGAGGTTTTACTTCTAATTGTATCAAGGGAATTGCTAAAAATTTTTCTTGGAAAGAGATACTAGCTATTGGTAGATCTCGGGGGATTTTGTTAGGAGTTAATAATGACTTGTATCAAGTGTTAGATTGGGAAGTAGGTAGATTTACTATTACTGCTTGGATAGAAAACAAGTTAGATAAGATTAAGTGGTTTTGTAGCATAGTTTATGGCCCTGTTTTATATGCTGACAAGGCTGCTTTCTGGGATGAATTACAGGGGTTGGGTACTCATTGTCAAGGACTTTGGAGTATTGGGGGTGATTTTAATATTATTAGAAGAAGAACTTAAAAGAGGGGGGTTTCCTTTGACTTAGTTAATATGAGAAACTTTAATAATTGGATTGATCAGTTTAATTTGGTAGATTTGAAATGTAATGATAGACAGTTTACTTGGGCCAGGGGGGCACTAGTAGGCAGATGGCTTGCTTAGATAGACATTTTATTTCTAATGACTGGTTAACATGTTTTCCTCTTTCTGTATCTAGTAGTTTCCCTAGAATGTTCTCTGATCATTCTCCAATCCTTTTGGATTGTAAAATACCTCTTAACTATAAAAATAGATTTAGATTTGACAACAAATGGTTAGAAAATGAAGAGTTACCTAATTTACTTGCTAACTGGTGGAATGAGTTAGCTGGGGATAATTTGGGGGCTCTTTGGTGTCAAAAAATAGCTCTTTTGAGAAAAAAGTTTAGAGGTTGGGGGGAATTTGAGAGCTGCACAAAATAATCTAAAGAAGGAAGCTCTTCAGATGATTGATAATTTAGATAAAGCTATGGAGCATAGGGAGTTAGTTTCTGAGGAATGGGAAGAATATTTTAATTTTAAAAGAAATCTTTATGATTTATATCATCAAGAGGAGATAACTTGGAGACAAAAATCTAGACTTACTTGGCTGAAAGTGGGTGATTCTAATACTAAGTATTTTCATAGAAATGCCACAATTAGAAGATCTAAGAACCATATCTCTCATCTTTTAATAGATGGTGAAGAAGTGAGGGATCTTTCCACCACTCATTTTCATGCTTTAGATCACTTTAAAGCTCTTTTTAGGGTAGAAGCTTCATCTTTAAGGAATTTTTCTAATCTTCTAGATGATAATCTTTGGACAGACTTGGATAAAATTACTGAGCTAGAAAATCAGTCTTTGATTGCCCCTTTCACTGAACAAGAGATTCATGGGGCAATTTTTGATATGGCTGCTGATAAGGCACCAGGCCATGATGGGTTTCCAATGGCCTTTTATAAAAAATTTTGGGTCATTATCAAAGCTGATTTAGTAGCAGCCTTCAATGCTTTTCATCATCTTGATTTTAGTATTGATAAGCTAAACAGAGCAATCATTTGTTTAATTCCCAAAGTTGAGGAAGCTAGTAAAATCACTGATTTTAGACCCATAGGTCTCCTTAACTACAGTTACAAAATTTTCACTAAGGTTTTAGCTAATAGAGTTGCACCTATTATGGATAGACTAATTGATAGGAATCAAACTGCTTTTATTAAGGGTAGATCTATTTTAGATGGCATTGCCTCAGCTCATGAGGTGTTGCATTGGGTTCATAATCATAAAACTCCTGGCCTTTTACTAAAGCTTGACTTTGCCAAAGCTTTTGACTATGTTAACTGGGATTTTATGTTACAGTTATTTACTCAAAGGGGCTTTAGTAAGAAATGGGTTGACTGGTTAAATTTAGTGTTACAAGGGGGTATGGTAGCTGTTAAAGTTAATGATGACCAAGGGACCTTTTTTCATTGCAGAAGGGGGGTTAGACAGGGTGATCCTCTATCCCCTTATCTAAGCTTTTGCATAAAGGAGTTAACTTGGGACATTTCAAGGGTATAGGTCCTCCTCTGCCCTCTGGTCATCAGCCAGAGGCGAAGCCACGTTTAATTTGGTGGGTCCATGGACCCACCTCAAAATAAAAAATTTACATTAAACTTATTATATTTGTAAATAAAAAAGTATATATAAGAAGTTAGGGACCCATCTTAAAAATTTGAAGGACCCAGCTGAACATGTCGTGTTTGATTTGAATTACGTAACGACTCTTAAACATCGCACATGGACCCATGTCGTATTCATTATAACAAATCAACTTCTTCCTTTCTCCGCAATGAATCTTATTAAGATAAAATTTATAATAGAATAGGAAATTTTTGGATGAATGATTCTTGACTCTTGAATTATTATTTTGTATATTAGATATATTATTCTGAATCTTCTGTTGTTGTTGTTAGAATAGATGTTTGATTTCTCATATATTTTTTATGTGACATTATTAAGTTGTTAATATAAAAATTATTGTTATACTATATTTATATCAAATGAAAGGTTTTCAAATGTGATTTATGTGGTTTAGCGGTTGGGTGGTGATAAAGCGTTTACCAGTGATAAAACGATAATGAAACGGTTGTACAACGATAAAACAGTAATAAAACAGATAAAACGATTGTGCAATATAAACCAAAATCTATATAAAACAAATAAAATAGAATTTTTTAAAAGCTTGATTAGACATTATGTCATTGTCGTACATATATTTTTCAGCAAAAAAATTTTATGGACCCTGCTGACCTGAAATTCTAGCTTCGCCCCTGTCATCAGCTATTGCATTTGCAATATGCTGATGATACCTTATTGTTTTTACAACCTGACACTGCAATGTTAGACAAACTGCAGTGGACTGAAAGGTTTCGAGTTGCTATCTGGTTTGAAAGTCAATTTTGTTAAATCAGAGTTGATACCTCTCAATTTGTCTTCTAATGTCTCAGAGGCTTTGGCTGGTAGTCTGAACTGTAAAGTAGGTTCTCTTCCTATTAAATATCTTGGGTTACCACTGCATTGGGCTTCTCCCACTGGAAATGACTGGTTTCAGTTGATTGATAGAATTCATCAAAAACTTTCCAGATGGAAAGGGAATTTGTTATCTCTTGGGGGTAGACTGATTTTGATGAACTCTGTTCTCACAGCAGTGCCTCTTTATTACATGTCTTTCTTTATATTACCTCATCAGTGGGTAATTAAAAGAATTGATCAGATTAGAAGATCTTTTCTTTGGGGTTATAAGAAACAAGCTTTAGTTAGCTGGTCTGTTATTTGTAGACCTAAAGGAGGGGGGCTGGGGAATCATGAATTTACAGTACATGAATAGAGCTTTATTGGCCAAGTGGAGGTGGAATTTTGATTCACCTTCAGTTCAAGGCATTTGGAAGGACATCCTTCATTTTAAGTATAATTTAGGAGTGCCTCTGAAAGCTTCTCATTTTTGGAAAAACATAAATGCTGATATGGATATCTTAAGACTTGGTTCCCACAAAAGTGTAGGTGATGGCTCTTCTATTAATTTTTGGAGGGACATTTGGGTTGGGGATATTTGCTTGGCTAGAACTTTCCCTCTCATGTTTAGTAAGACAAAAAGACCAGATATCACTTTGCAGAGAGTTTGGAATAAGGGCAGAGTCCAGTTTTTTCTCAAGAGAGGGGTTTCTAGTAACTTAAGAGCTGAGAAAGTTCAACTTTTGGAAATCCTTAATAATAGTAATATCTCTCTGGCAAAGGATGGTTTGGTTTGGCATTGGGATAAATCTGGGGTCTATACTGTAAAATCAATGTATAGATTTATTTGTTCAGGTGGTGTGCAAATATCCATGAACATTCAGTTTAGGGTTTAAAGATCCCTCTGAAAGTTAAGTTGTTTTTATGGATGGTTCTTAATCACAGAATTTTAACTAAAGACAAGCTTGGGGATAGGGGCTGGATAAATGACACCACTTGTACTTTCTGTGATGACAATGAGTCCATTAATCATCTTTTTGTTAGTTGTTCCTTTATTAGTATTTTCTGGGTGTTGTTCAACAGATTTAATAAATAGGACATGTTTGTTCAGGCTACTGAAATAGCTGATATCTAGTATGCTAGTAGTTTGCTACCCAAACAAAATAGATTGGCTTTTCAAACGTTTTTTGCTGCTTTTGTTTGGGTTATCTAGAAGGATAGGAACAATAGAATTTTTACAGATAATGTAGGTTGCAATGCTACCTCTTTATGTTTGTCAATTTTTAGTTTGTTCTTCTTTTGGACAGGTACCAAGACTGGTATGGAGCTGGATTTTCAGTTGATGAGTGTCGGAGCTGATGTTGGCACTTCAGCTGATGCGGAGCAGTAGTATTTTAGTTCTGTATTGTTTTGCTTTGTTGCTATCTTTTGGGATTTGTAACTCTTGTGTTCCATTTCGCTGTTTTCGTAGAAGTCTCCCTTAAGGAGCATCTTTTTAGTCACTGCTTTGTGACTTCTGTTACTTTGTAAATTTTTGTAAACTTTTGCATGTGGTTAATACTAATGCAAGGCGCCCCTTTTTGGGGTTCTGTCTCTCAAAAAATAAAAATAAAAACTTTGTGTATGTACCCGTGTACCAGTTTTACACGGAAATGGATTCAACTTAGATATGGAAAGTTACAATTTGGATATGGAATATTAGATCCAAATCAATAGTCAGATTGCTAGATAACTTTCTATTTACAATATTCCTTGATCTTTCCATACCTTATCGTTGTCTTTAGGCCAGATTGAAGTGAATTAAATAGCTGAATTTATATTTGAGCTTAAGGAAAGATCTGCTATTTTTATGATCTCAAAATCGAATGAATTTGATAAATGATCCAATTCTGTCATGTATCCAACATGAATGCACAGAAAATAGAAGAAAATCGAAAATAAGGAAACATAAATGTAGAGATTTCATTCCTCCTCAGGCCTTATTCAACACAAAGATTGTGAAGATCCACCATGTGCTGATTTCAACACGGAAGGAATTAGAATACAAAATTTAAAGCATAAGTAGAGTACATAAATATTTAGCGGTACATAGCCTGTCTCGCCTATCCATGAAACATCAGGTTCTGACAAAACCGATATTACTGTCACACCACTAAGATCATATACCAATTCTGGCATAGATGATACCAATCATTTACCAACCAACAGACCCTTAATTTTGCATAGAAGGACCAGCCATTTATCAATTTTGATTTTTATTGAAATAGATGTAGAATCAAGATATAAAAGAGAACAAATGAGAAGATCCAAAAAAAAAACACGCATATCCCAGCATTAACAGCATAAAACCAAATTATAATGTTTGGCAAAGGAAAAGACATCTGTGTCTCAAGTTCTCACAACACGAAGTAAGGAAATCTTATTACATAGTAATACGAAGTAACTTGGCCATAACTACCTTGTTTCATTTTATTTTGCTCCCTTGATCAGCTTCCAGCCTCCTTCCCGTCAGCCAATTCCCCTTCTGGTGTTCCTGTATCTCTCGCATATTAATTACATACTCACAAACATACTAAAAAAATAATTTTCTTTTTTTCCGTTTCCCATAAATCTGTTAAGGAGAGACAGTAAAAGAACTGAAGAAGTGAAATCATAAAAAGAGAACCTGTATGGACCAAATGCAAATTTTTGGTCATATACCTTATTATATCACCAAATGCCAGCCAGTCCATACTTGCTGGCATAAAATATGGACTAATCTTAAGCAGTACATATTAAGAAACATGAAAATTATTGAATCACTAATATAACTCAGTCGGTACAGACCTGTGCCATTTATGCAAAAGAAAATAACGTTAGGTAGTAGATTGTAACCTTAAGTTGACTGGACCCTAAATGAACTTTAGGTAGTAGATCTGATACACATGTTGGCTGCTGTTGATAGAGCAACATTTCGACACTTCTCAAGAGATGGCCATTGAAGGAAATTGTCAAGCTATGGAGCACCATTCCAGTCCACTGCAGAAATCATTTCAACCTGCAATTTTCAGTCTCTTTGTGAACCAAATATATCGTCTCTAGTCTCATGGTCCAACACTTGAGCAGAGTTAGTGGCGTCATCCTGCAAAATATGAATAAAATATCAATTAAAATTACCAATATAAGTTAATTCGTGACGTTGTTGTTCTAATGAGAATATTGATGATATTTTGTTGGATGCTTAATAATTCAAATAAAAAAAAAAGATACTAATAAGAATATTGTTGATAACTTATTTACATACACAGGTCATGAAGGTAATTTGTGAGGTTGCTGTTCTACTAAGCTAAATACTATAATATAATCTCAATTGAGCACAATAAAACAAATTACGCTTCTAGCACTTACTCCATCAAATCAACACCTGTGTGGTATATATTAAATTCATGTAATGTAAATAGCTAATTAGAGAGACTTAAGTTAGAAATAACTTGCGTTATGTATATATCTTCTCTTGTTCTTGTAAGATACACAGAAATCATAATCCAATTACAAATCAATTCAGTTTCTAATTTCTTAATATGGTTTTACACAATACTTATACACATAATCAGACAGAGATCAAATCAATGCAGAATCCAACTATTTTTTCATCTTTTGAACCATCTTCAATTACAAAAATCGAAGGAGAGCTGGAGTGTTACAGTAAAGAGAGGAGGTAGATCAGCAGCGTAGGTTGCAACTTGCAAGCGGTGGAGGAGAAGATTGAACAGCGGACTAAATAACAAAGCAATCGTTGGAGCAAACGGCAACGGAGAAGGTTGATGGGCGAAGCAAACGATGGAGCAATGGCGGAGCAAATGGCGGAGGAGAAGAGTGATCGGCAGAGCCGCAGAGCAAACGTCGGAGCGGCAGAGCAATCGGCCCAACAGAGATAGTGTAAGCGAGGGTGGGAACTGGGAAGAACGGAACTAGGATGAGGAAGATAAATTGGGTTGCCGAGTCGGGCTTGCGAGAAATTAGGATTAGGATTTATTTTAGGGGCATCGTCAAGTAACGGAGAGTAACAGAGATTTATCTGATACCAATTTTACTCCTCAAAAAATGTACGGCTGTGATTTACAGTCGTAATTTTTTTGAGTCCATGCTATGACCCTTAAAATATTATCAAATTTCGAGTTTATTACTAAAATAATCCAAATTTTAATAATGTTATTGCAATATTCCAAGTCCGATACTCAAATCCGGTATCAGCTAATATTGTGCTTGACTGGCTAGTATCGGTCTTTCAAAGTCCGACACTAGCATCTCTCATATAAAATGCTAAAGGATTCCTTATTCTAATATTATAATATTAATATAACATAATTAATGTTATAATATTAATATAACATTGATGTAAGAAAAAGACAACTGAAAAGTTAATATCGGTAATTCAATATCCGAGATTAAGGAAAAGACAAGCTTTTCATTCGGCATTCTCCAAAGTTAGAAAAATATTATATTTTGTATTTTTCAATGAAGCCCATATCTTTTATATATTTATAGAATAAAAATGAATGATGTTTTTAAAATAGAATAACGTTAATAATATAATATATATAATTATACATATATATTATTTACATATCTTCAGACATTAATAAATATTTTTTATATGTCATACACATTCAATATATACATATGTCAACCAGCCTTTCCGGTATTTGAAAAAATATAAAAATATATATATATAAAAAATATTTTTTATATTTTTTATGAAATTGATGTAAAACCGTTCTCACTGTCTGCCGGAAAATACCGGTCAAATACTGAAAAATTTCGATACCCATTTCTCTTTTCCACATTTAATGCTGGAATTCCACTCACGCAGACCGAGAAAAATTGTTGTTTTTTTATGAATAAAGGTCAGAGTCTCCAAACGTGTCGTGTCGTGTCAAACACGTGCGTGTTAGATCTCGTGTCGTGTCGTGTTGACACGAGTTAATATTTTCAACGTGTCGTGTCGTGTCGTGTTGATTGGAGAAATAGACTGACATGACACGCGTAATGACACGACACGTCTAACACGACGTGTCAACACGACACGGCACGACGTGTTAGACGTGCCAGGACGTGTCAGGATGGAATTTTCAAATTTTTAGCTGAAAATTCCAAAAAATATATTAAATACATCTTAAAAAGAATAAAAATTATGAAATCTCCGTGAAATTAAATATTTGTGACTTTATTCACAATCGATGCTCCAGAAATCGTTCATAAAAATCAATGATAAAACTATATATATATATAAATGTATGTAAATAATTGCGAACCTAAATTTAAAGATCAAGATGCTAGCTGGAACTTGCAAATTTCTTCAATCCAAATTTTATGCGTCAATTGAGATTCAAGATGTAGATTGAACACAAGGAATAGTATTTTGAAAGAGAGTATAGAGAATTTTGGTGAGTATGGGATAAATAAAACGGTGAGATAGGTGACATTTATAGAAGGACAAAAGTTTGAAATTCAAATTAAAAGTAAGTACAACATTTATTTCCACATTTTTTTTCTGAATTTTTAGACAATTTTATACCGTTGTAAATACATTAATTTCAAGTTGTTGTTGTCTTTAATAGTGCAAATAAATGTACAATTTGAAATTCCATCTTCTATTTATTTTCAAAGAAATTAATCTCAACCATGAGATATAATATCAAAGGCCATAAAAGTTTTGTGATGATGCCAAGAGCCCAGGACCCATATTCCAAGGAACCTAACAGGCTAACACAAACAACTCCTGGAGTTATTCTAGGCTTCTAGCCCGTACCCGTATAATTACTCCAGTAGATGAGTAGACCGTATGTCCGTATCTCAAACAGCTAGCCAGCTACTGATAGATGATGGGTGTCTTGTCACTTTATACAACGGAACAGACAAATAGACGAATAGCGGTAAAATTTTTTCAAACTAACCGATAATACAATGCCACACGTCCTTTTATTAATAAAGATATTATTTTTTAAAGTCGTATTAGACGTATTACGTGTCGTGTCGTGTCACGTATCAAAACGTGTCGTGTTAAAACGTATCAACCTGATGAAACCTTTGACACGACATGCTTTCAACACGACACGTCGACACGCACATGTCGTGTTATTTCCATACACGTGTCGTGTCGTGTCGTGCCAACATGCGTGCGTGTCGTACCAACACGTTTTGGAAAACACTACCTATACCCACGTGAATCGAACCAAGACAAATAAGCATGGCAACCAATAGCTTTATCCACTTGGACCAAAGGTCTCATTTGTGTATGTAATGCTTGTAAAATATGTATCATATATTAAAATCAATACAGACCGGCACAAACTGGTAAAACCGTATACCATCATTCTCGTCGGTTTGATGGCCGGTAGGGTATTAAAAACGTTGGTTCTGGCTCCAACTTAGTGGTCTTTCACTCTTTTGTCTCTTTTGATCTTTTCTTCTTAGATGTAAATGTTTATTTAATTAATTTCTATAGTTTACTTACGAATTATTTTTTTTTTTATAATAAACGATTTCGGCTTGCTGTCCATTCGCATGCCCTGGAACTTTACGAAATGAAATTATACGGTAATGAAAATTATTTTATATTCGATTTTGAAGACTCATGATCCAAAAAGTACGATAATTTGTGTACAAAAACGAATGCTCTATCACATATAAGTTCTCCTAAGAAATTACTATATGGAATCCATTTTTCTTATTATTATTTTTATTTTGCATTAATATGAATTGCGTAATGTACAGTAGAAACCGGCGACATATATAAATTAGATAAATTGGTATTACACTCTGAGAAAAAAAATAAAGTAATTAGGTGAGGTACTACTAGTCGACTAATGCAAAGTACCATTTTTTCAAAAAAAAAAAAAGTCTTCCTTTCATTCTGAAGAAAATAGAGCACATTCAACGGACCTAGGTTTTTTTATCTCTGGAGGTTTGATTAACAAGTGTGAGGCTCTGATTGAGAGACATATTTATGTTCTGACTTTTTTTTTAAATTTTCTAGAAGAATCAATTTCCTTTTTGTTGCATTAATTAGATGATCTTTGAACTTCACAAAATCAATCCAATTGGTCCTTATTTTTTCTTCAGAAAAGCACACAATTATCCACAGATTCTTATTTAAAGTTCAAACAATTTAGTATAAATGAAAATCTAAAGTGAAAAGTTCATTTTGTTAAGAAATAGAAAGGCTAGTTTTGTGCGAATGAAAATTGAATAACTAATTTGATTATTATATAATTAATATGCCAACAAGGCCGAGATCTTAAATTGTTCTTCATGATACGAATATTTCATTCGGACAACCTCACAAAGCATTCTGTCTAACTGTCTAATTAGATTTGGCAATGGATAATTAGCTGATCAACAACTTAGCGAAATTTCATCAGTCAGCCACTGGCGACTCTAGTCTCTCTAAAAAAGAATAACAAGTTAGCGAACTTTAATTAGCGAAATTGATAAGTAAATTTGGCAATCGATAAAAATATTTGGACTTTGACGAGAATCCACGGCTTAATACTTTGTCACTGCTTCCAGTTAATAGATTGAAGAGTAACGTCATCACGTCAGTGATATTCTACTCAAGTACTCAACTCAAATGGTGGAAGGAACTTAGTTCTAGCTCTTTTCTGTTCTGTTTTCCTTTTTTATTCTGTTTCCAACCCAGTAGTCGCTACATGTGACACCCGTCAAACACTGTGATCAAAGGGTGCATCACGGAATGCCCGCCGCGGATGCCATTGCACCCGCAAGGCTTAACTAAGTCTAATTTAAAATTAATTAAAGTTAACTACATACAATTATTATACATGTCAAATCAAAATATAAAGATATTTATTTAAATATAATATAAATACTACATCAATTTGGTTAACAGTCTGATTCATATAGGTTGCTAACCACAAGATCCAATGGCCCGCTACTCGTCTCGTGTCCAGCACTCGATCTGAAACCTGGAACCCACAACCAATTGTGGAAACAATGCAAAAGCAAAGAATGAGATAAATATAATTTATCTCAGTGCAGTTTTTAGTTTCAATCACACGAATCTCAATATACATGTTCAGGAACTAACTACCGTACCAAGTTAAAATAATATTAATACAATTATACAAGCAATATCAACAAATCAATTAACAAATGCAATGCAAAGGAGCACGACTGCTTATTCAATTCAATTCAAATAGAATTTAACATTTCAAAAGCCGGCTCGGTTGGGACAACTATATAATGCAAGTCTGGTATCATAGATCAGTCAGTTCAGAGTTAGATATCGCGAGTTTCCTTATGAGAGGTCCGTTAGCGATTATTCAATTCAATTTACAATTCAAACAATCAGATAATCAAAAGTACTACAAGACAAGAACACTACTAGATCCAGAACATAAGCGCTTACTTCACGGTGTACAGCCAGGTAAGGGAGCGACCCAAACCCCCGTACAAATATAATGAGTGTCTATTCAATCGCACAAGCAGTACATATAACAATTCCAAATTTCCAATTGACAACCATTCAATATGCATATAACAATAATAATAATAATAATCAATTGATAAATGTGCAAATATGAATTATGGATATTCAACAATTTCAAATATGCAAATGCAAAGCAGTTCAATTCCTGACATGCAAATTAAAATTCGTGTGAAATCCGCACTTGTCAATCAAGCAATAGCAAGCAAGAAAAATACAGCCAAGTAATTCTACGACGCTTCAATCATATCGGTCGTCCCCATCTATGACCCTCGATCACTCAATTCTAAACCAACATAAAATACTAAACTAAGTTTTGTTTACAATAGAAGACTAAATTTAACTTTAATACAAAACAACCTTTAAATAACAACATTTATGTGGTCGGTTTAATTCATATGCACCAGAGTTTAAATTCACATCATTAATGGTGCCAAAATAGGATCGGTTTGGACAAAAGACATTGCATACTTCACTACAACAGAAATTATTTTTAGAGACGCCCTCTTTAGAGGCGGTTTTCTATAAACCCGTTTCTAAAAATTACCAGTGGCATTTTGGAAATTTTTGTCGATTATTTTTAGAGGCGGTTTTTAATAAAAACCATTTCTAAACTTTTTTGCCAAAAATAAAAAAATGGCTGTCTATCTTTAGAGGCGGTTTTTATAAAAAACAGCCTCTAAAAATCACATTTTTAGAGGCGGTTTTTAAGAAAAAATAGCCTCTAAAAATGAAGTACTTTGCTGGAATTTTTCTCATTTTTAGAGGCGGTTTTTTATAAAAAACAGCCTCTAAAAATATGTATTTTTAGAGGCTGTTTTTTATAAAAAACTTTTTTAGCATTTTTAGAGGCAGTTTTTAACAAAAATAGCCTCTAAAAATGAAAACTTTTTCTGAATTTTTTTCGCATTTTTAGTGGCGGTTTTTTATAAAAAAAGCCTCTAAAAATCATATCCGAATTTAAAAAAATATTTCATGTTAAAAAATATTCAAATATTAATAATACTAAAAATAATAATGTTAAAAAATATTTAACTATTAAAAATACTAAAATATTTGATGTTTAAAGATTTGTTAGTATTAAAAATAGTTAAAATAGTTAAATATTTAACTAATTAAAAAAATAGAAAAAAAAATAAATTCGGATATGATTTTTAGAGGTGGTTTTTTATAAAAAACAGCCTCTAAAAATCATATCCGAATTTAAAAAAAATATTTCGTGTTAAAAAATATTCAAATATTAATAATACTAAAAATAATAATGTTGAAAAATATTTAACTATTAAAAATACTAAAATATTTGATGTTTAAAAATTTGTTAGTATTAAAAATAGTTAAAATAGTTAAATATTTAACTAATTAAAAAAACAGAAAAAAAATTAAATTCTGATATGATTTTTAGAGGCGGTTTTTTATAAAAAACAGCCTCTAAAAATCATATCCGAATTTAAAAAATATTTCATATTAAAAAATATTCAAATATTAATAATACTAAAAATAATAATGTTAAAAAATATTTAACTATTAAAAATACTAAAATATTTGATGTTTAAAAATTTGTTAGTATTAAAAATAGTTAAAATAGTTAAATATTTAACTAATTAAAAAAACAGAAAAAAATTAAATTCGGATTTGATTTTTAGAGGCGGTTTTTTATAAAAAACAGCCTCTAAAAATCATATCCGAATTTAAAAAAATATTTCATGTTAAAAAATATTCAAATATTAATAATACTAAAAATAATAATGTTAAAAAATATTTAACTATTAAAAATACTAAAATATTTGATGTTTAAAAATTTATTAGTATTAAAAATAGTTAAAATAGTTAAATATTTAACTAATTAAAAAAACAGAAAAAAAAATTAAATTCGGATATGATTTTTAGAGGCGGTTTTTTATAAAAAACAGCCTCTAAAAATCATATCCGAATATAAAAAAATATTTCATGTTAAAAAATATTCAAATATTAATAATACTAAAGAAAATAATGTTAAAAAATATTTAACTATTAAAAATACTAAAATATTTGATGTTTAAAAATTTGTTAGTATTAAAAATAGTTAAAATAGTTAAATATTTAACTAATTAAAAAAACAGAAAAAAAATTAAATTCGGATATGATTTTTAGAGGCGGTTTTTTATAAAAAACAGCCTCTAAAAATCATATCCGAATTTAAAAAAATATTTCATGTTAAAAAATATTCAAATATTAATAATACTAAAAATAATAATGTTAAAAAATATTTAACTATTAAAAACACTAAAATATTTGATGTTTAAAAATTTGTTAGTATTAAAAATAGTTAAAAAGTCCTTATGTGGAAAATAAAAGAACTCTAGTGTTATGTCATTGTTGACCCATAAAAATACGAGATGTCCAGGAAATAATAAAAGAGGGGACCATGATATCCCGGGACTCAGTTAAAACGAGTTAAGTGGATTTTAGATCATGGGATGTAGCAATTTTGAAGATATAAGAATTTGCTACATGAAATTGGTTTCGCAATGTTTCGAACAAACCATCAAATTTCAATGGAGTTCAACAAGATGATCAATGTTCGAGTTCAGATAAACAAGAGACGGCATGATTAATAAGCTACAAGCAGAATTTCATTAAAGTCGTGATGATCGTCGCAACTTGTCGGAAGTATTGGGCAACTAGTACATCTGATCGCGGGAATGACGGCTAGCAAATAAAAAGACTTCGAGCCAATGACTCCGGCCCAACAACAAAGGGGCGGTGAACAAAAAGAGGGGAAGAGCCCACTCGTCAACAACAGTTGTAATACCAAGTTTAATCGGAGAATGATTTAACAGCGGCTTGAGCTTGAAAGAGGGGGACTTAAACGCTTCAAAAATGATAGCATTTGCTTCGGTTAATGCTGTTAGTCTGTACAGACACACGCCTGACAGGAAGCAGTCGAGTTCAATAAGAGAGAATTGACACGCTTATGCATAATCACGGGTTTGAGAAGAAGTGGTGAGTTGGGTAAATGGAATTGGTGTGGTGTAGCCTTAAGTCGTTAAAACTCATCGAAATAGAGAAAACAAATTAAGTATGCCAATTAAACTAGAACAAGCCAACAATAATCACAAGAGTCAGAATCAGTTCGATAGTAACCTGACATGTGATTAAAAGAGCAGAAGCAAAAAAGGAAGGACCCGAGTGTCCAGAAGATAACATACAAAGTTAAATCATGGGTCTCGCAAGGAGAAGTGACAAACCCACAAGTCCCCAGTGTTTATTACAACCGAATGTATACCTGAAGAGTACTCAACAACTAGCAACTAAGTCTACTTGAAGAAAAAAAAATAGAAGAATGACCCTCTACACCAAATGCCACAAGGAAAAGTGAAACATCACAAAGGACCAAGGTGGTACATACCAATAAATGCCTCAGCCTGCCTCAGACAAGAAAAGAACAGTAGAGTTTGACCTGCAAAGCAAAAATATATGATAAATGGGTGATAACCAGATCACATAAAGATTCGGAACAGTAAAAGAGTGAAACAGAAGTGACCAGCGCCCAGAGAATTAGTGTTTCACCTGATTTACACAACACTTCACCCCAGAAAATTGGGGGCGCAGCCAAAAGATAGTGTAAGTCGCCCAGTAAGGCCAGAAGGCAAATAAATGTAGTGCCTACACGCAAAGAAAAGGGAGAAAAATAAGAACAGTAAATAGACATGGAGCTGGGTGCCAAACAAGAGTCTTTAAGACAGAAATAATATACACAATTGGTGCAAAATAAAAAGAAGAAGTAGACATTCTCATTAAAAAGGGGGATTGAATAACGCTTATGCAAAAACAAAAAGTGTAAGACTCAAATGTAATTGCCAGCCTTACAAAGGGACAAGAGGCCAACATCCTTGGTCTTTCTCAAGAAAGAAATCATGCAGACAGCTTGAGACCATAGAAAGGTGTATTCTTTTTTTTGAGAACTGAAGCATGCAGAAATTTAGTATAAAAGAGAAGGTGCTTAAGCAAGAGAAAAGGCAGAAAGGGGAACCTATAACAATCGCAGAGAAGCACTCAATCACCCAGTGCAGAAAACAGGCTATCTCCAGCTAAAGGAATGCACCTGCAAAAAGAAGAAGAGGAAGAAATCTGATCAGACCTTGGACATACAAGTGCTATGAAGAAAGTGCATAAGGCTGTTAAAAAAAAAATGAAATGATGATGAACTATGAACCTAAAATGTAAATCAAACAAAGGAAAAGCTCAAGACAATGATGGATGTAAGCAAAATGCAAGAAGAATGAGATTCTATGGAATACCATGTATTCATGATCTCTTAGAACAGCTCCACATTAGAAAGAAATGAGCAAGATGACAAATGCAGAAGGGAATGGAAGAGTAAATAAACCCAGAGAAAGTCACTGTGCAAGGAGAGAGAAGAATGTACATTAGAAACCTGGAGCCATGTACACTAAGAATGCACTACGTATTTTCATGATCCTAAGAAGTCTGGGGCCACACCGAGAGAGAGTAACAGTAAGGCATTTGAATGCAATGAGAGAAAAAGAAAGAAAGAGAAAAGGGAGAATCGTATCTGAAATCAGGATTAATGCTGAGTTGACAACACTTATGGCTGTATTCTACTCAAAATGCAATGAGAGAGAAGTATGCCATTTGGTGAAAAGCAGAGTATGGGAGGAGTTAATGAGCCCTGCGCAAGAGAGAGAGCAGAAAGTTTAGGCAACTGAAGACTAAAATACCCCCCACCCCTGCCTATAAATAAAGGGGGCAGCTGCATGGAAGAGGGGGAGATTAGAAATTAAAAAAAAAAGAGAGAGAGAGAGATAGAATACCTAAAAAAAAAAAACGAGTACCCCTTAGTCTTCAGAGAAAAGAAAAATCCTGAAAAACAAAAAAAAGAGGGATAGCTTAGTTCAGAAAGAGAGAAAATTAGAAGACATATCAATAGAATAATAAGTTCTGTGTAAGCTCTAAGGAAGAAAAACACAAGGTAATATTGCAGTTCTTGCTTGGTTCATCAGCAAGAATCTTTGTTATATTGAAAATTTTCCGTTTTGAGAGTCACTTTATGTGCAACCCAGCCACCAATCTATGGTGTGAATGGGTGCAATACATCTACATCTGCTCTTATTTATACTAATATGTTATACATTATATATCAAACTCTCATCTACACTAAGCCCCCCACATTACATGAGCAAATTTTATTTGCATTGAGTTATCATATATTATACATAGCAAAGGTTTACAACAAGAGCCAGCCAGCTGCATTGCCCTTTCACCTTAATCACTCTATATCAGTTCATAGAGAAGAAGCAGTAGACAGATACATATTTAGTATATAATAAAAAAGAGGAGAAAACATATCTTGCAACATAAATATATGCAAGTTTCATGAGCTTATGATCTCTCTGCCTTGTCTTCATTTTGACATTGCTACATAAAAAAAAAAGAGTTCTCAACTACATCAGTATCATGACAGTGTTACAAGCTTGTACATATGTACAGAAATTTGCATCAGGAGAGAGGATTCAAGCCACATATATATAATTCAACTTTTATACGTTGATAAACAATGCAAAAATAACAAAATAAAAAAAAGGAGAAACAAAAAAAAAGAGAAAATAAAAAGGGGGTACCCCATGACAGTAAGGAAATGCCCACGGTTCTTGACTCCAGGTAACTGGTAAGCCATGAAAGACTCTCATCGTGCAACAATGTATCCACATATCCTCCTATCTTACATCTCACTGCAAAGTAAAACATGAATCCTCAGTAAAAGGATAAAAGAATCCAACAAAAAAAAAGGGGATAACAAAGGAGAGGGAAATGGTAGGGGGGGGTCGAATGTTACCAATAAATGTTCAGAATTTCCTGTTGGAACTGTTATTACTGGTACACCATATGCCTGATCTCAGAAAGTGTAAATTCATCGAAAAGTTTCATAGCACCCAAAACAAAGACTGGTGCTAAAAAAATACATCAATTTAGCACATAATCAAAAGGATTGTGTCAGGCCAATGCTCTCAAAAAAAGGCGAGAGAAAATAAAATAAAAAAAAGAAACCAGTACCTCCGATTGTTGTCAGCTCCCTTGCTAAGTGTCATAACATCAGATGTGCCAAGCCAGAGAATGGTAGACCCAATAAAAAAAAAAATCTCCTTCGCATTAGTCAGAATGAATCCAG
The DNA here is from genome assembly GCA_027725995.1 of Rhynchospora tenuis. Classification (NCBI taxonomy): domain Eukaryota; kingdom Viridiplantae; phylum Streptophyta; class Magnoliopsida; order Poales; family Cyperaceae; genus Rhynchospora; species Rhynchospora tenuis. Next base: position 195,878,548 of record CM050888.1, read on the forward strand.
AAGGGAAAAACCAGTGTCTGTCGAAGAATCCATCAACTAAGTGACTCGAAATCAAAGATCCACACCAAAATCGATATTACTGTTAAAAAGAATAGGTCAAATCGAGTAGAAGAAAAACGGAGCAAAAGAGTAAGCAAGAATCGAATAAAATCACGACCTTGATAGCCGTCAGCGTTGCTTCCGCCATTGCCAACTTAGATGAGTCTCATCGAAGCCAATAAGTTCAAACAAACCCCGTTTTCACTCGAAACTGAAACCTCGCTCTCACAGAAAAGCAGCATGGAAGAGATGCCATGATAAGTAAGTTAAATTCGTTAGAATAAGGTTCTGCAAACCCTACTCGTAGCAGATTCCGATGGTTCGAGACAACGGCTGTGTTGATCAGATCAAGGTCGTGGCCGCGATGATCAAATCGAAGAGGAAAAGAGTAAAATAGAAAAAGAGAGGCGCGTTCGATGTTTAACCCTAAAAGAGACAGATCGTCGATTTATCGATGAGTCTGTGGTTGGAGGCAGAGGATCTTTTGTGGCTTGATTTCTCAAGAAGACGATGTGATGGATACGTACAATGATGTAATAAACTTGCTACACAAAGGAAAAGAGACTAAAGGATCCAGTTAAACCCCAGCCTCAATTCCTAATTCTGATCTTCTGTGGCGTTCCGAAAGCGGCGACTTACTGATAAAGTAGTGTGTGGCCGTTCGTGTGCATAAATATGGCGCTGACGTGGCCCAATCGAACAATTCAAATATGCCTAAACTTCAAAAATACACCAAAATCCATAGAAAGCTCAGAAAAATTCAAATTAAATTTCCATAAAAATATGAAGAATTCATTCATACTGAATGTCATGATCAAAAACAAAAAAAACAACAACCAAGACCACTTAAATTGCTCAAATACTGAATTCATGACGGATCAGTAAATGACCAATTTCAGAAATTCATCAAAAATTATCAGGAATTCAGAAAAATATAAAGAAAATTTCTGTGAATCCAGAAAAATCAAAAGAATGTGATCATACTAAACAAACCCACCAAAATTTCAATAAAAATATAATAATAAAAAAAAATCCATCTATTATGACGGGGATTCCCGTAATCCAGAAAATTCAGAAAATAATCCAGTTTTAAAATTTGGCTGAATTGTGATTCACCAAAGTGACAGATTTTAAATATCTCACATTCCATCAAAGAAAATATAGGCTACGTCCTATCAACCATCAGATGGAGGGAATAAATCATGTACCGAAGAAGGTTCTCTGATAATTTCCCCAGACGTACAAATCCCGTGGCATTTGAGTAATCCCACGACCTTACTCCAAATGACACACCGCTTTACCAGATAAAGCCGCTCAGATGACCAAATCCCATCTGACAAAATCACGCTGGAAAGCCAAAAACTCGTCTCGCCAGATAAAGTCGTTCAGGTGACCAAATCCCATCTGACACCATCACGCTGGAAGACCCGTGGCATTTGAGTAATCCCACGACCTTACTCCAAATGACACACCGCTTTACCAGATAAAGCCGCTCAGATGACCAAATCCCATCTGACAAAATCACGCTGGAAAGCCAAAAACTCGTCTCGCCAGATAAAGTCGTTCAGGTGACCAAATCCCATCTGACACCATCACGCTGGAAGACCCGTGGCATTTGAGTAATCCCACGACCTTACTCTAAATGACACACCGCTTTACCAGATAAAGCCGTTCAGATGACCAAATTCCATCTGACAAAATCACGCTGGAAAGCCAAAAACTCGTCTCGCCAGATAAAGTCGTTCAGGTGACCAAATCCCATCTGACACCATCACGCTGGAAGACCCGTGGCATTTGAGTAATCCCACGACCTTACTCTAAATGACACACCGCTTTACCAGATAAAGCCGTTCAGATGACCAAATTCCATCTGACAAAATCACGCTGGAAAGTCAAAAACTCGTCTCGCCAGATAAAGTCGTTAAGATGACCGAAATCCCATCTGACACCATCACGCTGGAAGACCCGTGGCATTTGAGTAATCCCACGACCTTACTCTAAATGACACACCGCTTTACCAGATAAAGCCGTTCAGGTGACCAAATCCCATCTGACAAAATCACGCTGGAAAGCCAAAAACTCGTCCCACCAGATAAAGTCGTTCAGGTGACCAAATCCCATCTGACACCATCACGCTGGAAGACCCGTGACATTTGAGTAATCCCACGACCTTACTCTAAATAACACACCGCTTTACCAGATAAAGCCGTTCAGGTGACCAAATCCCATCTGACAAAATCACGTTGGAAAGCCAAAACCTTGTCTCACCAGATAAAGTCGTTGAGATGACTAAATCCCATCTGACATAATCATGTTGGAAGACCCGTGGCGTTGGAGTAATCCCACGATCTCACTCCAAACGACACCCCTTTCATTAAATTAAGATCGTCTTGGTGATTAAAGTTCACCAGGCCCAATTATCTAATGAAATCAAGTTATATGAGATCCCGGAAAGATCTCTTCAAACCAAATCGTATTCCCAAAATATCATAATTTCTCAAAATCGCTTCACAAATCACCATGTTAAATAAAAAAAAATCAAATGAATAAACAACGGACACCAACATAAGGACATTCGAAAGAAGAATAAATGAAGAAACACAGATATCCCTACAAATAAGCATTGCATTAATAGCCTGCAATATACGTTCTTCTGATTTTCTCGATCTAGAGGTGCCTAGGAAAGTAACCAGGGTAATTAACGGCGGGGGCTTGCGCCCGTCGGAAAGAAAGGACCTACACAAAAATAAACTCTCGTAAGAATATAAGCCCGTACGAGCGAGCATCTCTTAAGTGGGAGGCGCCCGTAGCTGAGACTTTGACTTGCGAGGGGATAATCTGATCTGATGTTCTTTTTGCTTTCCCTCCCGAAAGTGGCATTTTAAATGGGAAAGATGCGACAAAAAGAGCCGGACAGATTCTCTGGCACGCCCGGTGGGACCTCTTTTTCCTCTCATCTGGGAAGATAAATATGCAAAACATGCAGGCTAAAGAAATACTATCATGATTCTCCCCAAAGTGCTAACCATGACTCCGAGACATTGCCTTTTCAGGAAATCGGATGGCACGAAAGGTGAACAAAAATTCCGCCGCTGCAAACAAAGGCGCAGCTGGGATAATCATGATTGGGACCACGCCAATCACCATCCCTATGGCACTGACCAATGCACCCTTCATCATCGGGGGCAAGGCGTCATCACTCGAGCCCGTGAAAACGGCAAAAGTCCCTGAAAACAAAAGTAAGAACAAGACTCCGAGGCCAACACCTAAGCCAATGAAAAGGGTGAAAGTCTCCGAGTTCAAAGCACTGCAGGCATATCAGAATAGCCTGGAAGCTGAGCCCAACTTGCCAGTGCGTAATGCATTCGCACCACTAAGAGCCCTGAAGTGGAAGGCACCAACCACTCGTCTCGTGGCATGGAGAGACATACCGGCCCGCTTCAAGACAGTTCCTATGACAACTGGTAGTCAAGCCAAGAAACTCACCACTGCACAGAAAATCCGCAAGGCATATCGCTCTGTCACTGGCCAAGGAAAGACACACGTCTCTGACCGACATACTGGACAGAGACAGGCACTCAAAGCAACAAAGCCACTCACTATGAAATCGAAGAGGGGTGGTAAAAATGCGCGCAGTTTTAAACATCCCCCTGCACGCGAAAGAGTGTTCTTCCTAGAAAAAGAACATCTTCCCGTACATAAAACACTCTCCGCACATGAAAGGTTGATCTTCCCAGAAGAAATAGCCTTTTCTAAGATACAACAAGAGCTGTCGGCACAAAAGCAAAAGATCAAGCCGAAATTCCGAGGCAATCCGCGAGCAGGCTTGGGAATACTGCAAGCCCAAATCAAAAAGGCCGCCAGAACATACCGTGACAAATTAAGCGGGCGAATGGAATGGCGGAAGAAAAAGCCAGGCAACTCATTTGCTGTGTACATGGCAGGCACAGTAGGAGATCCCGAAGAAATAGAGGAAACTTACACACTTAATGACGGCAAAGACCAAAATGATGAAGCGGAGGCCGAAGGGCCAACGGTCGAAGGAGAAGGTCAAGCTGAGACCAAAACAGGCAAAAGGGGGAGAAAACCCGCAAGCAAGCCAAAGGCACCCACAACAACAACTGGTGCCACCACGAGATCTAAAAAGAAAGCCGCACAGGCAGAACGACCTTCTACCTCCACAGTTGAGGGCGAAGACAGTGAGAGAGAACCTGAACAAGACCAAGAGGGTTCGGGAGAAGAAACCTCGGAGGGCGAGAAAGATGATCCAAACAATCACCTTCGGGAAGTGATTGAAAGAATGAGTCAACAAATGGAGAACATCTGTGAAGAGATGGCCAGGTTGAAGGCAAAATCAATGTCTGATACCTCAGACGGGGAGAACGAGACTCGTCATCGTAAGAAGGGTCCTGCAAGGGTTTATGTTGAGGAACCCTCAAGAAAGCAAGTGAAAAGCGACATGACGAAGAAAAGGACAAATAGTTATCCCCCACTCGAAACATTAAGCCAGAATAGAAGGCAGAGCTATTCTTCTGAAGATCAAACACTTGCCATGACTAATGAGGACATACAAGAGATAGTCCGCAAACACATCAAGGATCTTGGGATCAGTGACTCAATGCAACCTCGGAGAAGGGTGGGGAGACCTTACCCGAAACATTTCGATAAGGAGCCCTTTCCAAAAAGGTACACTGTGCCTCGCTTCCGCATGTTTGACGGAACCGGGACTAAAGTAACCCCAGAGCAACATGTTGCACACTTTTTGACAGCATGTGGTGACACAGCCGACAATCCCGCTTGGCTTTTGAGACAATTCCCTCAGAGCCTGTCAGGAACTGCCTTTGAGTGGTATGCTTCCTTAGAAGAAAATAGCATCAATTCGTGGGAAGAAATGGAGGATGCCTTTTGCTCTAAATTTATGGTGGTGGCCGAAGAAATTACCATGATACAAATGGCTGGGGTGAAACTGAACCGAGGGGAATCAATCAAGGAGTACATAGCAAGATGGAGGAATCTGAGCATCCGCTGTCAACCCCCAATGAAAGAATTTGACCAAGTCAAAATGATCATAAGCAACTTACCCGCATGGATCAGGTCCCATTTATTGCCAGTCAGGATAACCACGTTTCAGAGATTGGTTACTTTGGTGTCCCAATACGAGGCACTACATCAAGAAGGTTGGACCCCGCCAACATGCTCCCGTCCTGAAAGAGAAAGAAGGAAGGAAGGAACTAAGAAAGTCGGGACAAGAGTGGTCACGAATAACCGCAATGCCAACATTGAAAGAGTGAATCAAATAGAAAAGAAAGAGGATTCTTCTGAACCACCGAGGCCGACTAAAATGAGTCTCCGCGACAGACAAAGCAGACCATACTCATTTAAAAAGGAGTATGTAGAAGAGCTTTTCAAAGCTGCCTTAGAGAAAGGGGTAAAGTTACCGGCATGCAAGCGCCCGGAAGACGAACATAAGACAGATGATCCCACTTTCTGTCTATACCACAGAGTACTGGGGCATACATTAGAAAATTGCTATGTTTTCAAAGATTGGCTGGAAAGAAAGGTACAGAGTGGAGAATTCAAAATCCCCAAGGCAGCTCAACAAGCCCCAGCTCCCCACGTTTCTGTCAACATGGCAACCCACCACGAGCCCGTAAGAACAGAAAATCCGTGGACAATATACTTATCTCGAAAAACTCAAAGGATGTTAAGGAAGCTTCGCGAGGAGCCCAGGGTTAAATGGCAGAATGAGCTTACTCCAATAGCTCCAGCTCCTCCACCTCGGGTAATTACTGTGTCTACATCTGAAATGAAAAAGAGGAAGAAGCCCATGAAGCTCTCCACAATTAAGAGAATTGCAGGGGTGAAGCCACCACCTAAGAAAGTTGAGGAGATTTATAAGCAAGGCAGGCCGACACCGATAACATTGGCCCACTTTATCCCTCCGAAGGTCATGGAAAAACTCTCATCAAAAAGAGAAAGGCACTATTGTAATATGGTCCATACCAGGAATACAGGCCGAAGCGAGAGTTCCCATAATCTCTCCCCAAGCAGAGTCAAGAGGGCGAAATTCACACAACTCCTCCAAGCGGCTAAAGTAATTCAAAACACTGTCCAACAGTTAATAGAAGAAATTCAGGATGAAGAGCAGTACGAGGAAAGGTCGATAAGACAAGATACTGATTTAAATCAGCTACTCCTGGAAGTTAGCTCACTCGGGTCTCTACTCGCTTATCAACGAAGAAAGACTGAAACTGCTTGTCAAGAGGTAGCCCCGTGCCATAAACGAGGCCGAAATCCAGATCAGTTAGTAGAACAAGAAAGAAGCGTGAGAAAAAAAAAACCCACGCGACGATCATGTTGCAGTACAGGGGTTAAAGAAGATGTCGCGACAAAATTAGGAACCAACGGCGACACTCTTAATGAAGGAAATCATACTCTTGAACTCGATGTCTCTATTGAACCAGAATCAATACTTGCGCCTCTTGGCCTAACTACAGTTGAACTCGAGATTTTGGAACCCGAGTCTTACGAGTCGGAAATACGAATAATCGCTCGTCGGCAAGATAATGGGGACGAAATCAAATTGGAGCCTCAAATGATCAGCGAGATATTCCGTTTGATCGAAGAAGGATTGCAGGATGCTGTAATTGAAACTGGAGAAAGCTCATTTGATAGAAATGAAGAAGACCCGGAAAATGTCAATGGTATTGTTATCGAAGGCCGCCCAAACAAAAGGAAGGCTGTTACAAGCCACCAGTGTTGTGTCATTACTGCGAGCACCCCGATTAAACAAGAAGTTCCTGACGAGGCAACAATCGAAGAGCAATCTGAATCTTTTCTAGAAAATTCCGCCCCAAGGATTGAAAAAGGTAGAGATTTGCGTGAGCATCTCAACGCGCTCCGCATTGGAAACGTCGCACAAACAACATCTTCCCGCCAAGAAGAAGGAGAATCCTCCGGGAGCAAGGATGAAACATGTCCTTTTCCCCTTCCCTACTTGGGAAATGATCACAATGATAATGATTCTTTACTCGAAGAAGGCGAGTTGGAAAACTTTGCCAGACAAAAGGGCAAGGGTATTGTTACATGTGAACCTGATCAAGGATCAAACAAAGACACAAATAAAATACCCGGTATGACGCATAAGGAATTACAAAATTTAAGAAGGAAACTGTCTGAACAACACGATCAAATCGCCACACTATTTGACAATCTCGGTAAACTAGCCAAGATAACAGGATGTTTAGTCGACGACAAGTGTAAAAGGGATCGGGCTGATGTAACAGCGATTAAAACCCCGGTCACATCTTCAGAAAACTCCCAGAAAACCTGGGGTAACATGTCAAAACAAGAACTACCAGATGTGAAAATCTCTTATAAAAAGGAGAAGATGCGCAACCTGAAAAATGCAAAAAGAAAGGCACAAAGCCTAGAAATCCCAAAACAATTGCCCTGGAAAACGCAAAAAGGGGCGAGACCGCAATATGATCCGAATTTCACTTGCAACAAATGGCAACAACCCCTAATCAATTCAGGAGGAGCAGCCCAAGAAAATGATTGCGTAGGGATCAACTTACAAAGCCAGGGACAATCGAGCGCAAATGTTAGCATAAAGAGGAGGCTTCGGCACAATCGACATGCGCCACTAGAAATACCATGCAACGCAACTCGAGACGATCAATTCTCGGGAAGGCTAACCGCCGACCTTAGGCGTAACATTCCTTATCAAAGGAGAGTTCACTCACCAACCCCTCAAAATCAAATCTCTGCGATTGCACAGGAAGACCCTGCAACGAGGGAAAGAACACATCCAGGGTGGCAACTGCGATTTGATCTCAGAAGAGTCAGAAATGCAAGAATATTAAGAAATCAAATTTTTGAGAAGAGAAATACCAACACAATGCAAGTCAGGGAACACCACGATCGGCCGTCTGTAGAAATGAGAAATGATCCACGTCCCTGCAACGAAAGTCCATCCCAAATTCCTAGGCAAGAAATACAGAGACATGAACGTCTCCCATTAAACTGGTGTGCACAAGGGATCAGGGATATGAATGAATCCAAATTCTGTTTATATCATCAAGAAAGGGGGCACACCACAAGAAGGTGTCCCGCTTTTCAGACATGGGTCGAAATGGAGGGTCAACTCAGTCGTGTGAACTCACAACGACGATCCCTGCTAAGAGAAGCACGACTCGGTGTTATGCCACCCAGGCCGGAGGAAGGAACACCAGAAAAACCCAGACGGGAGTCTGTCAACATGATCACCTTCAAAAGAGATCCGAAAGAACTCCCATCCTCAGTTGAGGGATATGATAGCGAGTCGTCAGATGAGCCTAACGAGGACGAATATTGTGATACTACCGAAGAGGAACCAACAATGATCCCTACTGCACAATCGGGGGCAGTTATGCTAGGACGAGATCCCGAAAGTGAGGAAGGTGAACCTTTGTTCCCAGAAAGACTATTTGATGATCCCACTACACCTTGTCAAAATGAGTGTAATGTCAGTCTCCGTTCTGGTACAAAAATACCAGAGCGTCAGCCACCGAAAGAAAAGAAAAGAACAGGAGAAGTGACAGGAGAAGTTGCAACTCCCGACAAAAGAAATGAAACGACAGATGTCGATTATAACATATTATCACACCTACGGAAAGTCCCAGCTCCGCTCAGCATTTTTGACGCCTTGATGATGTCTCAAAATCTGAGAGATGTCCTCATCCATGCTCTTCAGAACCCAGATGTTTTCCGAAATAACATGGTAGAAAAGGAAGGGGATCACCTGGTGGACGACGAAGAAATGTGTGCCACAATAACCTTTACTGAAGAGGATTTGCTCACAGGCACCGCCGAACACAATCGACCCCTATACATCACGGGAACATTTAAGAAAACAAAGCTTAAAAGAATGCTAGTTGATCCAGGATCCTCAATTAACATTCTCCCGTTGAAATCCTTATTGTATCTCAACTTGAACATTAATGACTTATCCAAAGAACGACTGGCGATCTCAGGTTTTGACCAGCACGCTCAAGAAACACTTGGGGGAATCACCCTATCATTCCGGTTTGGAGAATTGACAACCAAAATAAAATTCTTTGTCATAGAAGTCGACACTGTATATGGAGCACTATTAGGTCGACCCTGGTTGCACGAAAATCAATTAGTGCCCTCGACTCTTCACCAATGCATAAAATACATGAAAGATGACCAGCAGAAAAGGATAAAAGGAGATGACCATCCCTTCACGGTGAACGAAGTGCACCTTGAAGATGCACGATTTTACTTCCCTGAGGAAATGGCTTCAAACATCACTTCTCAGCAAAAAGCAACGGGAGAAAGTTCTAGTCAACAGACATCTAAAAACAAAGCTCAGACCCTGAGAGTCAGGTTTATACCAGTGACTCCGTCTCCGAAGACAGATAAAGTCTCAATATCCTTCAAAAAGGACCGAGGCATTGAGACTGTCAAGAGCACTAAAAAAGACGCGTCAAAAAAGCAAAGCACTATGGTTGTGAGTTTAGCATCAGAAAAGTGTTGCAAAATCTCAGCAGATCGCGAAACAAAACAGGTGGACAATCTAGAGATACTCATGGTCCCTGCAAAGGTGGAATACTCAGAGGACGGAAAAATAGTACAACCCCCAATTCTCTTCTACAAGGCCGGCGACAACCAGGCTGAAAACAATGATCAAAGGAAATGGTTGAGTGAAAAAGAAACAGAACTCACACCGTTCAAACCAAGGGGATACTACAAAGAAGAATTGATCAGTCTTTTTAAGAAACTTCAATGTCTCGAACCAATCGATAAAGAAAGGGCAAAAATATTCCGGAGGCTATGGAATGAAGCCCCGAAACCAATAAGAGGAGCTGATGGTAAACTGAGAAACACTAAGGGGCTGGGATATCACCGATCCAACAAAAGAGTAAGCATCAAAAGAAAATATGAAAAGTTCTGGGGTATTGATGAACCGACTTACCTCGTGGTGAAAGAAAACCGTGCCAAAGAGGTGACATACGCTTGCCACGCTGTGACTGAAAAGAGGAACAGTGATGATGACCAATTCATTACGACTCTGAAAACGGCACCGAAAGAACTCGAAGAAGGAGGACAAAACACCGTGGATGAACTGGTTGAAGTAAATCTAGGCACTACTGAAGATCCTCGACCAACCTTCGTAAATGCATCTCTTCCTCCCGAACAACAAGAACAACTGAAATCGTTGTTGATAGAATATATTGATTGTTTTGCGTGGAATTATAGTGAAATGCCAGGGCTAAATCCAACCATAGCCGTGCACAAATTGAAAATAGATCCAAGCTTCAAACCAATCAAACAAGCACCTCGCAGAATGAGGATTGAATTAGAAGAGAAAGTCACAGCGGAAGTCAAAAAGCTTATTGAAGCGGGATTTGTCCGAGAAGAAGAAACTCCCGACTGGGTGGCTAGTGTAGTGCCTGTCAAGAAAAAGAATGGACAAATTAGAGTCTGTGTCGACTTCCGGGACCTGAACAAGGCATGCCCGAAGGATGACTTCCCCTTGCCTGTGACAGAAATAATCATCGACCACACTTCGGCCTATGAAATATTTTCCTTCATGGACGGGTATTCGGGGTATAATCAAATAAAAATGGACGAAGAAGATCAAAAACATACCGCGTTTCGCACACCCATAGGCATTTACTGCTACAAAGTTATGCCTTTCGGCCTGAAAAATGCTGGTGCCACTTACCAGAGAGCCATGACAAAAATCTTTGACGATCTGATACACCGGGTAGTTGAGTGTTATGTCGATGATTTGGTCGTAAAAGCACACTCCCATAAAGAACATCTCCAATATCTTCGCCTTGTGTTCGAACGATTGCGGTTGCATGCTCTCAAACTCAACCCGTTAAAATGTGCATTCATGGTCTCTTCAGGAAAATTTCTTGGGTTTGTGGTTAGACACCGGGGAATTGAAATCGACCCGGCCAAAATCAAGGCGATTCAGGAATTACCGCCACCCAGAAACTTGAAGCAGCTTCGATCCCTACAGGGACGGCTAGCATATATCAGGAGGTTCATCGCCAACCTCTCTGGGAAAATCAAGCCGTTCACTCAGCTCACAAAAAAGGATACCCCGTTCAGGTGGGGAGAACAGTGTCAAAAATCTTTCGACGATATCAAAAGTTACCTTCTTAATCCACCAGTGCTGGCGGCGCCTATCCCTGGCAAACCTCTCATCCTTTATACAACCGCTACAGATGGCTCGTTGGGGGCATTGTTGGCCCAAGAAAACGACCAAGGAAAAGAAAATGCATTGTATTATCTCAGTCGGATGTTAGTGGGCGCTGAATACGCTTATTCACCAATTGAGAAACACTGTCTGGCCCTGGTATTTGCTACCAAGAAGTTGAGGCATTACATGCTGGCCCATAAAGTCACACTTATCTCAAAAGTGGACCCTTTAAAGTTTCTAATGACCCGGCCCGTACTCACAGGAAGGTTAGCAAGATGGACCATCGCTCTGATGGAATTTGACATCACATACGCTCCTCAGAAGGCCATCAAAGGCCAGGCTTTGGCAGACTTTTTAGCCGCCCATCCTATTCCTGATAATTCACCTCTTGCTTGTGAATTTCCCGACGAAGAGGCGTTGCTTGTCAAGGAAGGGGAGCCATATTGGAAAATGTACTTTGATGGTGCTTCTTCCATACAACCAGCAGTCAAGCCTAGATTACCAAAAATACGAGCAGGGGTAGGTTTGGTATTCGTCACACCAGAAGGGGGCATCATGCGCCACTCCTTTGTGCTCACCGAACCGTGCACCAATAATGAAGCTAAATACGAAGCATTGATTGTAGGCCTCGAAATTGCCTTGAAAATGGGAATTAAACGGCTGAAAGTACATGGTGATTCACAGTTAATCCTAAATCAAATTAAAGGGACATATCAAACACTCAAACCAGAGCTTGTTAAATACAACGAGAAAGCATTGGAGCTAATCGCACAATTCTCCCAAGTGACATTAGAAAAAGTATCTAGAGCCATGAACGGACAAGCCGACGCCCTGGCGAAGCTCGCCAAAGAACTCGGAGAACCAGGTTCAAAAGGAACCCAAGTTGTGATCCATAGTCGCACATCACTAGCACCTTATTTTATGAGTCTCGAGCCCGACATTGATAACGCCATGCTCGTGGATGTCACGACCTGGGAAAATCAAGGAAAAGAAACTCAAATGGTGCAAGAAGTCGAGGAAAAGGAAGACTGGAGACGACCTTTCATCGATTATTTCTGGCAAGGAACGCTACCTAAAGATAAAGCACTAAGAGAACAAATCAAGAAACGAGCCCTGAGATATGTTTTTGTGAACAATACTCTTTACCGAAGGTCATACGATCAAATGTGGCTTAGATGTGTATCACAACAGGAAGCTGAGCAGATCATGCAAGAGGTCCATTCCAGAATATGCGGAGCCCATCAATCGGGCCCAAAAATGAGATTGCAAATCAAACGCCTCGGGTATTATTGGTCATCTATGGTATCCGATTGTGAAAAATTTGCGAGAAAATGTCATGCGTGTCAAATCAATGGAGATTTCATACACCAGCACCCTGGGCCGTTACACCCAACAGTCACCTCGTGGCCTTTTGATATGTGGGGAACGGATATAATTGGCCCAATTGACCCACCTTCGTCCAGGGGGCATCGATATATATTGGCTGCAACCGACTACTTCTCAAAGTGGGCCGAAGCAGAAGCCTACAAAGAAGTAAAAGCCCAAGATGTGATCAAATTCTTTCAAACACGAGTCCTATACCGTTTTGGGACTCCCCGAAGGATTATCTCCGACAATGGTACAGCCTTCAGAAATGCTAAGGTGTACAATTTCACTCGACGGCACAAAATAGATTGGCGATATTCCTCAATTTACAATCCACGAGCCAACGGATTGGCCGAAGCTTTCAATAAAACACTAGTACGCATTTTGAGGAAAATGATGGGCAAAGATCACCGAACTTGGCACGAGCGACTTCCAGAAGCGCTTTGGGCATATAGAACCACCGAGAAAACACCAACTCAAGCCACCCCATATTCGCTAGTTTTTGGTGTCGAGGCTATCCTCCCCCTGGAGATAGAACTCCCATCTCTTAGAACGGCCATGCATTGTGAAATGACATTGGATGAACGGGCTAGATTAAGGTTGGAAGAGTTGGATGCCATGGACGAAACTCGGTTGGCCGCTCAGCAAAGGCTAGAAATATATCGAGCACAGATGGCGAGAGCATATGATAGACTAGCTCGAGCTCGTACCTTCCAAAAAGGAGAATTAGTACTGGTATTAAAACGGCCCATTCAAGGGAGACATCACGGCCCTAAATTTTCACCCAATTGGGAAGGGCCATATGCGATTAAACAAGTGTTCGAGGGAGGAGCATATCTCTTAATTGACAAAGAGGGAAATCTCCCCATGGGGCCCATAAATGGGAGATATCTAAAGAAATACTATGCATAAGCCTGTGCGAAAATGAAAAGGTCCAAACTCATACAAAAGGCGATGATGATAAGCGCATGGAAAAACTCCTTTGTACATAGATAAAATAAGCGTGGTAGCGGAAGCACTTGTACAAAAAAAAAAAAAAAAAAAAAAAAAAAAAAAAAAAAAAAAACTTCCTGTACATAAATTCGGACACGAAGGCACCCTCCCTGGGTCGCTTCGCAAGCTTCCCGGACCTAAAGGATTCATTCCCTTCACATTCTCAACTCGAGACCGCCACCTCTAAAATAACACCGGAATTCGCCTTAATGCCGGAACATTGGTCGACCCAGAAAACATACATCTAGATTCAGGGGACCTCGCCCCGACTCCAAAACAAGGCATTTCTCCCAAATGTCACAAACACCTAAGCTGAAAATGACAAGCACCCAAGCAGAAATTACAAGCACCTAAGCTGAAAATGACAAGCACCCAAGCAGAAATTACAAGCACCTAAGCTGAAAATGACAAGCACCCAAGCAGAAATTACAAGCACCTAAGCTGAAAATGACAAGCACCCAAGCGGAAATTACAAGCACCTAAGCTGAAAAGGGCTCGACAACCAGAGGCTTTAAAGCCTGATGGTCGTGTCTACCTCCTCAGTAGAACCCTCCTCATGATTCAAGTCCACACCTTGTATGCCCTGACATACGGCCCCAGTCCTGGAAACGCCTGAGAACTGAGGTGCATTCGCAACCTGAGGACCAAGAGCAGTGAGGACCCTGTCAATTTTCTTCTCCATGATCCCGAGAAGAGTATACACATCATCAAATCTCTTGTCAAGGTGAGACATGGGAACCTTGAGGCCGTCAGTGTTAGACTCAGCATCAGATGGCGGAGATCCTTCTCGTGGGGGCCCATACTGATTGGGGGCAGCACCAAGCTTCAGAATATAGCTATTCACCGGATAATAAGGGTCAGGAATCAATTTCCCAACAGAATTCTCAACCCATCCCAAAACAGTGAGATCCCCGACTAAGTTCCGAGGATGCGCCACATCACAACCTGAAATAGGTTTTCCCCACAGCTTGTCGGGTAATGGAACGCCCAACCGAAGCATATACTCTTCTATCAAATGCCCATAGGGCAGCGGTAAGTGTGAAGACTCTGACGCCAAATGCATGTGCCGGAGAATGACATGTCCCACATTAAGCCTCTTATCTCTCGCAATCAAGTGACGCAAATAAAAGAGGGTCTCAGAACTAGTAATATTGGTGAAGATATCCTGGGGTAAAAGAATATGGGTGATCATAGCAAATAAAGCCCTGCAAAAAAAAGCAAGCGATAAGAAAAAGAGTGCAAAAAATATACAGTGACATAGGTACGTGCTAAAATGAGGTAAAAAAGATGTAACCTATGCAAAGCAGGCAAGGTTGAGGTAGACATTGTTCCATCAATTGGATCAGCTCGGAACCCAAACCAACGCCGATACATGTGACGGCTCTCACAATCGCGCGGCCAGCTGACATAGGTATAAACATGGACGCCATCTAGAGTTGAAGAGACCTCCAAAAAATGTGCAAACTCTGTAAGCCCAAGCGGAATATACCTCCCAAAGAGAAAAGAGGAAGCATGAGGCACGTTCTTGTGGTTATACGAGATGCGGAAATTGGCATAAAACAACCTGGTGATTTGAGGATGGTAAGAGGAACGACGGCCAACCAGTCTCCGCAAACTCCAGAAATCAACCCAACTAACAAGAAGACGAGAATGTTCTCTCGCTAACCTGCCCAAGGGATCGAAATAACAGCATTGAGTCACGGGCCTATCCTCGGCACTCATGTTACTGACAAAACATTCAAAAGCCTCACTGTCTCGGAAAAGGTAACGATTATGGGGACCATAGGACCAATCGGTGGGAACAAGTGTAGGCAAATTTGAACGACGCTTTCTAGTTGGGAGCAGAGGGGATTCCATGAGCGGACAAAAAAAAACTGAATGAAAAAGTGTAAGGAATCTATAAAAGGAATAGGCTCTTTATATAGGCTAGAATCGTGATAAGGAAGATACATAGGGTCGGTTAAGTCCAGCCCAGACCAAGAAATGCGAACCTGAGTCCGAGCCTTCGGGTCAAAGGAATAAATGCAGACACGCAAGCCTGCTCTTGGGACGTCAAATCCAGCATACACTCGCGTCCGGTAAAAGTTCTAAGAGACATGACGGGTCGATTAAATCAATCCCGGACCAAAAGCTACGAGCCAAACAATGAAAATACGGACACACGAGGCCGCTCCTGAAGCGTCACATCCGGAACCCATCCCGTAACCGACAGAATCCTAAAAGATCCAAGGCCTACGAGAGACTGACAAGTGCACCCCACTTGCCAACAGAGTCAACCTCGCCTTCGAAGCGGTCAAACTTGCCAGACAATTCTGCAGGGAGAATGGCGACAAACTCCCATCAAATCGAGCAAAAAAAGAGGGGGAAGTGAAACGTTCAAAAAAAAAAGATCAACTAAAAAAAAAAAGAAAAATCTCCACAAAATCTCACCAAATAAAAAGTTCACCGAAATATGACTTCCACAAAATTCCACAAAAAAATCTACCGAAATGAAAATTCCATTCAGAAAATTCCATCAAACTAAAAAAACCCAAAAAAAAAAAATGGTCAATTATGTCGGAGTGCGCCATAAGCAACTGACACTGGTTGTCATTCATCTTACCAGACATGAAAAGATGAACGAGGCTTTTAGATATTTTGGGCCTTAACCAAAATCAGCAAGTGTTGAGGATACCTATGTGGTCTCCAAATGCACAAAAAATGAATTTACCCTAGAAAATCCGCGGTTGATGAAGGGACCTTCGGATCCCGGAGAACGCGAAGCCGTGTCAAAGAAAGCCTTAGTGGTTCTCCAAGACACCTATGCCTAATGAAGAAATCTGAAGGCATCAAGGCACCGCCCCATGAAGCCATCTGAGGGCACCAAACCCACCATCAAATCACCCCCATATTACATGTTTTCTTACAGGTACAGCAAGCGCCAGAAGCTTCATGTCCCTGGAGATGACAAAATTCAAGAGACGCATTGTCCTAAATGGACATTATAATGCATTTCTTCCATAAATTTTCCAAACTCTACAAAATTCCACAAACCCAAAAATCTACAAACAAAAAATGGTCAATTATGTCGGAGTGCGCCATAAGCAACTGACACTGGTTGTCATTCATCTTACCAGACATGAAAAGATGAATGAGGCTTTAGATATTTGGGCCTTAACCAAAATCAGCAAATGATGAGGATGCCTGTGTGGTATCCAAATGCACGAAGAATGAATCCGCGGTTGATGAAGGGACCTTCGGGTTCCAGAGAACGCGAAGCCGTGTCGAGGAAAGCCTTAGTGGTCTTCCAAGACACCTATGCCTAATGAAGAAGTCTGAAGGCATCAAGGCACCGCCCCATGAAGCCATCTGAGGGCACCAAACCCTCCATTAAATCACACCCACATCACATATTTTCTTGCAGGTACAGCGAGCACCAGAAGCTTTATGTCCCTGGAGATGACAAAATTCAGAAACGCATTGTTCCAAATGGACATCATAATGCATTTCTTCCATAAATTTTCCGAACTCCATAAAATTCCACAAGCCAAAAATCCACAAACAAAATGGTCAATTATGTCAGAGTGCGCCATAAGCAACTGACACCGGTTGGCGTTTATCTTACCGGGCCCGAAAGGATAAACGAGGCTTTTAGAATTTTGGGCCTTGACCAAAATCAACCCGCAGACGAATACCATAAACAGTGATGCAACACCTCAAACAAATGAACATAACCCATCGCTAAACTCACAAAGAAAAATGAGTTCATCCCTCAGATAAAAAATGCTGTAATATAAAATAGCACCAAAGCATCTCAATCCTTGAGTCATTCACAGGGATACAAACAAGTTCAACAAAATCATACCAAGTACAAACACGACCATTACAATCCAAACCTTGCCTACAAGTCTAAATACATATCCCCCAAACCCTTCATCCTAAATGGAGAGTACCTCTAGAAATAAGAAAAAGGGTTAGAAAGAATGCTACAATGGTCATGCGAGATCTATAAAACAGCATGAAGAGAGCTAATAACCCCTGAATAAGCAAAGGGTCGGGCGCCTGCCAAGAAATGCACGCCTCAGAGTATGGCCCGTGATTGAAGGGGGCGCACACGGACATTTTCCAGCCTACCAAGAAGGACAAAACAGAAATGGCCAGCAAAAGGAGGCTCCTTGGCAACATAATAGCAGTCAGGAACTTCTTCGCCCCAGAAAAGAAGGCATCCACGAAGGCCATATGATCAACCGTGAAAATAGGAATGTGTGCTAAAGAAGGAAGATGCCGAATATAGGCAACCACAATCGCTTATATACAGTACGTAGCCCCAGGAAATGAAGTCAAATGTAACTTCGAAGAAGCCAGGTGTGCCATGCACGGGTTGAACAGGAAAACAAACAAATGATGTGTCTCCCAGACGAGAGACATGTTCAATACAGACAAATAAGAAAACGACAGAATTAATGATAGTTTAATACGTCTGTCGAGAAAAAGGGGCATGTTGAAAACAATTGCATGTGCCGCCAAAGGAAAGATCTGCGAAAGAGGCAATGTCCTTCCAAAAATATTGATTGCAAATCCCTCTTCCACAAAATTATATGAGACGTTTCTCTCCGACAAAACGTTTCATAACAAAATCCGACACATGCTGCCGTGCGCTCTACCAGTCCAAATGACGACTTCTGGAAAATTTGGGCCTTAGCCGAGACTAGCTAAAAAAAGGGGGGGAAATAGACAGTCAAGGAAAGAAATCCCCTCAAAAGGGATTCCCGTGATAAATACAGGGGGCATTTTAAATTCTCGAGAGTTTGTGAGCCTATAACCCAACAAAGTCTATTTGGGCCGACCCGAAATCATAAGCGAAAGTTCATGCTTTAATGAGACAATAATGACGTTTCATTAACCGAATGTGATAGGTTACATGAGGATGCTACACAAACAAAAAGCAACAACAAAATAAAAGATACATTCAAGCATAACATAAGCTACTAAGCCCAGCCTTAACTACATGCCTCACTCATGCAAATACTGCACCAGAAGCCACATTGCGAGAATACCAACAACCAATGGAAGGCAGAAGAAATGGAAACAAAACCATCCCTCATCACCATGAGAATCTAATGAGGCAGAGTTAGTTCCCCAATTGTGTGAAGAAAGTGGCCTCCAGTACGCCCGCTCTTGATGTAATGCATAATCTGAGGGCCAGTTGTCAGGTAAAGCACCGTCGGCTGCATGATCAATTGCCGGATCGGCGTCTTCTGTGACTTCTTCAATTTCTTCAACAATAGCATTCTCGTCTTCAATGTTACCATGATTATCCATGAGGCAAATGGAGAGTAAGAAAAGATATGTTGGAAGAATGGAAGGTGATAAAGAGAATGAATGAAGAATGAAATTTAAAGGGAATGGAGATAGCCGTTGGGAAAGAAACACGCGAAACGAGGTGATATAGCCGTTGCGCTCAGCCGTTATAAAGCTGTTACACTCATTCGCCACGTAGCCGTTATATAGTCGTTGCACTCATTCCCCACATAGCCGTTATAAATAGTGCCTCGCACTAGTATATTTGTATACAAGGAAGAGAAGTCACAATAACAAATCCATGACAACAGAGAAAGGAAAAATAAACGGCAAAGTCCAAGCTCATACATAGCACTACATCATATAATCTGGCATAGTCCAAGCTGATAAGCAGCATAACCAGGGTACACCTAAAAATCTGCTAGCAACAGTCACATAGACGACAGTACATCTCAAAGACAAAGAAATAATAGGCGGATATATGTCCCCACGGTGGTACATGCTAGCAAGAAAATAGCGCTACATAAAATACATATAATACACCCAATATATGTAAAGACCAGCGGTAGGTCTGTCTAAATATCAAAGCCACGAGGGACTGCCTCAAAACCCTGTGTAGAGGGTGAAGCAATATCAGAGGTCGAAGCAGTAGACTCAGAAGGAGATACTGGAGCCTAGACCGCAGTCGGAATAGCTAGGGCTGAAGGCACTGGTGGAATAACAGACTCACCAGGAATAGCCTCTGCAAAACAGCAAACAATGATGAGATACGGACAAGAAAAAGAAAGAAGAGAATACCAAAAAGGAGAAAAGAAATATACCAAGTAGCCCCAAAGCCGCATACTCGAATAACACATCTGTCGTAACTCCGATCGTGTCAACCCCTGGTCGCGATCCCTCGGCTCCGGTCAGGTCTGTGATCGCCACATACAAAAGGAAAATGTCAGAGCAATGATAAAAATGGGTGCGAACAATACCGCTCGAAATGAAAGCTACCTGAAGAAAATAAAGGCAAGCTAGGTAACGGAGGAGCACTAGATATAACTCCAGGCACTGCAAGAGCCAAAGTCGGAGTACCTAAAAAAAAAGTAAAATGAGAAAAGGTGGCGAGAAACTCTAACAAGAGAAGGTGAAAATTATGCCAGATATGTACCGGTGACCGGGCAAGCACAAGAACCAACCACATCAGCAAGACCACCGCCATCAGCACCACCTCCACCGATAGAACTCATAAGGAATGAGTAAAGCCCAGTCTCAGGAATGTCCTCTAACTCTAAAGGTGCGAAAGAATCAACCGGAGGAGCACTCCCGATAGCAGGCATGACATCTGGCACAGCAGAGAGAGACAAACTCTGAGTGGCAAGCGCGTCTGTGAAAGCTGGCGCAGCAGAGAAAGACAAACTCTGAGCGGCAAGCGCATCTGTGAAAACTGGCACAGCGGAGGGAGATGAACTCTGGATAATAGGTGTATCTGTGACAGCTAACATAGCGGAAAGAGATGGACTCTGAGCGACAAATGTATCTGTAGAGACCGGCGCTATAGAAGGAGATAAGCTCTGAATAATAAATGCATCTGAAAAAGCTGGGACACTAGAAAGAGTCAAACCCTGGGTAACAGACATATCTGTAGAGACTGGAACAACAGAAGGTGTCGTGCCCTCAGCAATAGGCATCCCTACAATAGAAAGGAAAGTCAAAATCCTGACTACAAAATGCCAATGACAGTAAAGACGGGCGGAAGAAACACTCCACCTGGTCCAACTGGAACTGAAGACCCTAGGACACCCTGTGCAACAACAACCGGGGGGGCATCAAAAACGGGAACCTCCGTGCTGCCCGTAAGGGGAGTAGAAAAAGGTACAACCTCTGATCTGTCCTCAACCAATGGCGCCATGCTCTCAGGATGTGAAAGAATATGAGCTAGGCAAGCCTGCAACTCCTTCTCCCTCTCCTCGTCGGAGTAGGGGACATAGTCCATCTCTGCCTGAGTCTCCGTCCCTTCTCCTAAAAGGTGGTGCTCTAGAGACTGAATAATCCCTGTAACAATATGATAAATGAGTGTAAGCATACAGAAGAAAGAATGAGGAAGAAAATGAACTTGTCTAAAAGGGATTACCTTGAGAACTCGAGATAACTCCCATTATGGCATCAACCGGAGCGCTATCGCTAGGAACGGAAGAAGGGCCCGCCCCTGCATCCAGCTGGCCTGATGAAAACGGATTGGTCATCATGGTTCCTGCGACATTTAACAAGAAAATAAACATAACCGCCTCATTCAAGGCGTACAAGAAAAGAAAAAGGAGAGAAGGATTGCCAAAATCTACCAGAAGTCCCCGGATCTGCGCTAACAAGCGGTAATACCCCAGCCCATAGCTCAGACGGAAGGCTAGCAATTCTCGGAACGTCTCTTGCTAGAGAAGGAAAAGCGCCAGGAGGACTCGGACAAGGAAGAAGACCCAAACTACCCGCTACCCCTCGCCAAGCATGTAGGTCGATTGGGCCCGGGAATCTTCTAGAACCAACTGAGGCCGATAACACGCCAGGTCTCCTCCTTTTCCTAGCAGAATGATCTGCCAAGTACACAAACTTCTTTAGATCACCTTCATTCAGAGAATGATGGGCGCTTATCAGATCGTGATACCACTGCAAATACTGGACAGTAATATGACCAATCCGAGCAGGGTGAGGAACAAAGAAACTGACCCCTGTACCAGTACGGAGAATAGACATCCAATAATCACTCAAAGATGACAATGATATTCTGGGAGAACGCAATGGTATAGTAAAAGAAGGGATCTCCTGATCAAACCCGAATTGCCAAGCTACTCGCTGGGGGCAATATGGCTCCATAAAAATCCCGTCATCCTGTCTATGTGGTAAAAATCCCTCTCTGAAACTAATCATAAATGCCACGATGATAGCCCAGTCATCTCCAGAGGCAAGAGGGTCATCCCTGACAAGAACTCCCTCGCCAAAAGAAGTAGGTAATCCCCTAATAAACACTCGAGGCCAAGTATAAGCAGCAACATGACCACGCTGCCAGAAGAGAAAGTGAGTCCTGATCTGATCCGGCGAGAAAGTAGACGCCCCAGCAATATGAGCCAAGAAGGGCAGGTGTCGCGATAAACTAGTCGGCATGATAACACCATGGAAGTCTCTCCAATAAGCATATAGCCACCCATCAATCAAATGAAAGGGTACCGCTACATGAGATAATGAGGGATCACGAGAAGTAGTGACCTCTCTCAAAGATCTATAAACAGTAACGAGGGCAGGGATGGCAAGTGAGACCCGAACTCCCCGTGCTAAGGCATTAGCCATCATGAAAACCCCTGGGCGAATATAACCTGCAGGATGACTCACGACCACAAAATGGCAAAGCCACCAAGCGAAGAACGCTGTGAGAATAGTCTCATCATCCAAGAATCGGGAACTCAGCTTCCCAAAAGTAATGCCCAAGTCTGTAGCATCAATGCTCACAGCAGCCCGACCAATACCAAATGGATCAGTTGGAATGGCGAAAGAACACCGCCAGTTATCTTCAGGGGAAACCCGGTTCATGAAGAAACTAATCCAGTCTCGAAAAGAAACCATAGGATGAAAACCTTCCCTCGGATCAGTCGCGGCAATCTCATAATATATGTCAAACATCTGACGAAGAGAATCAGGATAACGAGGTCGTCCGTTAGACCGAACCCCGAATAATTCCACATCAGGGGGGACCCACTCCTCATAAGGATAGCCAAAGATAGGCAAGCCGGCTAATTGAGACATCTCCCATATGGTGATTGTCATCTCTCGATCAGCCAAGAAAAGGGTGTTAGTGATATGATTCCAGCTTGTGGCAAAAGCTCGGAACAAAGTCGGGTTGTGTGGGTAGTGAAAAAGAGACAAGAAAACCCCCTCATAAAGATGAACTCGTCTCAGCATATCACCCATATGAGACAACACGTATCTAACCCACTCCACTTGACCGGGATAAACCCTCAAATGCCCGCTCAAGCGAAGGAAATCCAGAGACCATGGGGTAACCCTGCCGGACATCATCTCGGTGCTCAATAGATGAACTGGTGAAGGATCAGGCTGCCCTTCAGGGCCAAGGAAGACACATTCTTTCTCACGAACAATCCCACTCCAGGGATTCCCAGCTTCAGAAAAGTGGGTAACAACTTGAGTCTGCCCCGTGAAAGTCCATGAAACAGGCTCAGCCATGGGAAAGGGACTAGTCGGATTTACCTCATAATTCGTTCTCCTGTGGCGAGTATATAGTCCTCTGTAAATATCCCTACCTGATAACATACGGTCTCGCCAATGGCGATGAAGGGCTTGATGACGGTTATCAGGATCTGATTGACGAATTCGGCCATTAATTTCCTGGTCAGACGGCCCGTAAGGGGAAGATCTCACAAAAGAAAATCCATGGGCTGAATCAAGCGGATCCATGCTGGAAAGAAAGAAAAAGTAAGGAATGAGCATGTTATCATAAGAAGAAAGGAAGAATTGTGAAATTAAGAAACACCAGAGTAGATTGTTCAAGTCAGAGCTCTCACAATCAACTCTGGTGGGGGGCATTTGTTGACCCATAAAAATACGAGATGTCCAGGAAATAATAAAAGAGGGGACCATGATATCCCGGGACTCAGTTAAAACGAGTTAAGTGGATTTTAGATCATGGGATGTAGCAATTTTGAAGATATAAGAATTTGCTACATGAAATTGGTTTCGCAATGTTTCGAACAAACCATCAAATTTCAATGGAGTTCAACAAGATGATCAATGTTCGAGTTCAGATAAACAAGAGACGGCATGATTAATAAGCTACAAGCAGAATTTCATTAAAGTCGTGATGATCGTCGCAACTTGTCGGAAGTATTGGGCAACTAGTACATCTGATCGCGGGAATGACGGCTAGCAAATAAAAAGACTTCGAGCCAATGACTCCGGCCCAACAACAAAGGGGCGGTGAACAAAAAGAGGGGAAGAGCCCACTCGTCAACAACAGTTGTAATACCAAGTTTAATCGGAGAATGATTTAACAGCGGCTTGAGCTTGAAAGAGGGGGACTTAAACGCTTCAAAAATGATAGCATTTGCTTCGGTTAATGCTGTTAGTCTGTACAGACACACGCCTGACAGGAAGCAGTCGAGTTCAATAAGAGAGAATTGACACGCTTATGCATAATCACGGGTTTGAGAAGAAGTGGTGAGTTGGGTAAATGGAATTGGTGTGGTGTAGCCTTAAGTCGTTAAAACTCATCGAAATAGAGAAAACAAATTAAGTATGCCAATTAAACTAGAACAAGCCAACAATAATCACAAGAGTCAGAATCAGTTCGATAGTAACCTGACATGTGATTAAAAGAGCAGAAGCAAAAAAGGAAGGACCCGAGTGTCCAGAAGATAACATACAAAGTTAAATCATGGGTCTCGCAAGGAGAAGTGACAAACCCACAAGTCCCCAGTGTTTATTACAACCGAATGTATACCTGAAGAGTACTCAACAACTAGCAACTAAGTCTACTTGAAGAAAAAAAAATAGAAGAATGGCCCTCTACACCAAATGCCACAAGGAAAAGTGAAACATCACAAAGGACCAAGGTGGTACATACCAATAAATGCCTCAGCCTGCCTCAGACAAGAAAAGAACAGTAGAGTTTGACCTGCAAAGCAAAAATATATGATAAATGGGTGATAACCAGATCACATAAAGATTCGGAACAGTAAAAGAGTGAAACAGAAGGGACCAGCGCCCAGAGAATTAGTGTTTCACCTGATTTACACAACACTTCACCCCAGAAAATTGGGGGCGCAGCCAAAAGATAGTGTAAGTCGCCCAGTAAGGCCAGAAGGCAAATAAATGTAGTGCCTACATGCAAAGAAAAGGGAGAAAAATAAGAACAGTAAATAGACATGGAGCTGGGTGCCAAACAAGAGTCTTTAAGACAGAAATAATATACACAATTGGTGCAAAATAATAAGAAGAAGTAGACATTCTCATTAAAAAGGGGGATTGAATAACGCTTATGCAAAAACAAAAAGTGTAAGACTCAAATGTAATTGCCAGCCTTACAAAGGGACAAGAGGCCAACATCCTTGGTCTTTCTCAAGAAAGAAATCATGCAGACAGCTTGAGACCATAGAAAGGTGTATTCTTTTTTTTGAGAACTGAAGCATGCAGAAATTTAGTATAAAAGAGAAGGTGCTTAAGCAAGAGAAAAGGCAGAAAGGGGAACCTATAACAATCGCAGAGAAGCACTCAATCACCCAGTGCAGAAAACAGGCTATCTCCAGCTAAAGGAATGCACCTGCAAAAAGAAGAAGAGGAAGAAATCTGATCAGACCTTGGACATACAAGTGCTATGAAGAAAGTGCATAAGGCTGTTAAAAAAAAAATGAAATGATGATGAACTATGAACCTAAAATGTAAATCAAACAAAGGAAAAGCTCAAGACAATGATGGATGTAAGCAAAATGCAAGAAGAATGAGATTCTATGGAATACCATGTATTCATGATCTCTTAGAACAGCTCCACATTAGAAAGAAATGAGCAAGATGACAAATGCAGAAGGGAATGGAAGAGTAAATAAACCCAGAGAAAGTCACTGTGCAAGGAGAGAGAAGAATGTACATTAGAAACCTGGAGCCATGTACACTAAGAATGCACTACGTATTTTCATGATCCTAAGAAGTCTGGGGCCACACCGAGAGAGAGTAACAGTAAGGCATTTGAATGCAATGAGAGAAAAAGAAAGAAAGAGAAAAGGGAGAATCGTATCTGAAATCAGGATTAATGCTGAGTTGACAACACTTATGGCTGTATTCTACTCAAAATGCAATGAGAGAGAAGTATGCCATTTGGTGAAAAGCAGAGTATGGGAGGAGTTAATGAGCCCTGCGCAAGAGAGAGAGCAGAAAGTTTAGGCAACTGAAGACTAAAATACCCCCCACCCCTGCCTATAAATAAAGGGGGCAGCTGCATGGAAGAGGGGGAGATTAGAAATTAAAAAAAAAAAGAGAGAGAGAGAGATAGAATACCTAAAAAAAAAAAACGAGTACCCCTTAGTCTTCAGAGAAAAGAAAAATCCTGAAAAACAAAAAAAAGAGGGATAGCTTAGTTCAGAAAGAGAGAAAATTAGAAGACATATCAATAGAATAATAAGTTCTGTGTAAGCTCTAAGGAAGAAAAACACAAGGTAATATTGCAGTTCTTGCTTGGTTCATCAGCAAGAATCTTTGTTATATTGAAAATTTTCCGTTTTGAGAGTCACTTTATGTGCAACCCAGCCACCAATCTATGGTGTGAATGGGTGCAATACATCTACATCTGCTCTTATTTATACTAATATGTTATACATTATATATCAAACTCTCATCTACACTAAGCCCCCCACATTACATGAGCAAATTTTATTTGCATTGAGTTATCATATATTATACATAGCAAAGGTTTACAACAAGAGCCAGCCAGCTGCATTGCCCTTTCACCTTAATCACTCTATATCAGTTCATAGAGAAGAAGCAGTAGACAGATACATATTTAGTATATAATAAAAAAGAGGAGAAAACATATCTTGCAACATAAATATATGCAAGTTTCATGAGCTTATGATCTCTCTGCCTTGTCTTCATTTTGACATTGCTACATAAAAAAAAAAGAGTTCTCAACTACATCAGTATCATGACAGTGTTACAAGCTTGTACATATGTACAGAAATTTGCATCAGGAGAGAGGATTCAAGCCACATATATATAATTCAACTTTTATACGTTGATAAACAATGCAAAAATAACAAAATAAAAAAAAGGAGAAAAAAAAAAAAGAGAAAATAAAAAGGGGGTACCCCATGACAGTAAGGAAATGCCCACGGTTCTTGACTCCAGGTAACTGGTAAGCCATGAAAGACTCTCATCGTGCAACAATGTATCCACATATCCTCCTATCTTACATCTCACTGCAAAGTAAAACATGAATCCTCAGTAAAAGGATAAAAGAATCCAACAAAAAAAAAGGGGATAACAAAGGAGAGGGAAATGGTAGGGGGGGGTCGAATGTTACCAATAAATGTTCAGAATTTCCTGTTGGAACTGTTATTACTGGTACACCATATGCCTGATCTCAGAAAGTGTAAATTCATCGAAAAGTTTCATAGCACCCAAAACAAAGACTGCTGCTAAAAAAATACATCAATTTAGCACATAATCAAAAGGATTGTGTCAGGCCAATGCTCTCAAAAAAAGGCGAGAGAAAATAAAATAAAAAAAAGAAACCAGTACCTCCGATTGTTGTCAGCTCCCTTGCTAAGTGTCATAACATCAGATGTGCCAAGCCAGAGAATGGTAGACCCAATAAAAAAAAAAATCTCCTTCGCATTAGTCAGAATGAATCCAGAAGGGAAAAACCAGTGTCTGTCGAAGAATCCATCAACTAAGTGACTCGAAATCAAAGATCCATACCAAAATCGATATTACTGTTAAAAAGAATAGGTCAAATCGAGTAGAAGAAAAACGGAGCAAAAGAGTAAGCAAGAATCGAATAAAATCACGACCTTGATAGCCGTCAGCGTTGCTTCCGCCATTGCCAACTTAGATGAGTCTCATCGAAGCCAATAAGTTCAAACAAACCCCGTTTTCACTCGAAACTGAAACCTCGCTCTCACAGAAAAGCAGCATGGAAGAGATGCCATGATAAGTAAGTTAAATTCGTTAGAATAAGGTTCTGCAAACCCTACTCGTAGCAGATTCCGATGGTTCGAGACAACGGCTGTGTTGATCAGATCAAGGTCGTGGCCGCGATGATCAAATCGAAGAGGAAAAGAGTAAAATAGAAAAAGAGAGGCGCGTTCGATGTTTAACCCTAAAAGAGACAGATCGTCGATTTATCGATGAGTCTGTGGTTGGAGGCAGAGGATCTTTTCTGGCTTGATTTCTCAAGAAGACGGTGTGATGGATACGTACAATGATGTAATAAACTTGCTACACAAAGGAAAAGAGACTAAAGGATCCAGTTAAACCCCAGCCTCAATTCCTAATTCTGATCTTCTGTGGCGTTCCGAAAGCGGCGACTTACTGATAAAGTAGTGTGTGGCCGTTCGTGTGCATAAATATGGCGCTGACGTGGCCCAATCGAACAATTCAAATATGCCTAAACTTCAAAAATACACCAAAATCCATAGAAAGCTCAGAAAAATTCAAATTAAATTTCCATAAAAATATGAAGAATTCATTCATACTGAATGTCATGATCAAAAACAAAAAAAACAACAACCAAGACCACTTAAATTGCTCAAATACTGAATTCATGACGGATCAGTAAATGACCAATTTCAGAAATTCATCAAAAATTATCAGGAATTCAGAAAAATATAAAGAAAATTTCTGTGAATCCAGAAAAATCAAAAGAATGTGATCATACTAAACAAACCCACCAAAATTTCAATAAAAATATAATAATAAAAAAAAATCCATCTATTATGACGGGGATTCCCGTAATCCAGAAAATTCAGAAAATAATCCAGTTTTAAAATTTGGCTGAATTGTGATTCACCAAAGTGACAGATTTTAAATATCTCACATTCCATCAAAGAAAATATAGGCTACGTCCTATCAACCATCAGATGGAGGGAATAAATCATGTACCGAAGAAGGTTCTCTGATAATTTCCCCAGACGTACAAATCCCGTGGCATTTGAGTAATCCCACGACCTTACTCCAAATGACACACCGCTTTACCAGATAAAGCCGCTCAGATGACCAAATCCCATCTGACAAAATCACGCTGGAAAGCCAAAAACTCGTCTCGCCAGATAAAGTCGTTCAGGTGACCAAATCCCATCTGACACCATCACGCTGGAAGACCCGTGGCATTTGAGTAATCCCACGACCTTACTCCAAATGACACACCGCTTTACCAGATAAAGCCGCTCAGATGACCAAATCCCATCTGACAAAATCACGCTGGAAAGCCAAAAACTCGTCTCGCCAGATAAAGTCGTTCAGGTGACCAAATCCCATCTGACACCATCACGCTGGAAGACCCGTGGCATTGGAGTAATCCCACGACCTTACTCTAAATGACACACCGCTTTACCAGATAAAGCCGTTCAGATGACCAAATTCCATCTGACAAAATCACGCTGGAAAGCCAAAAACTCGTCTCGCCAGATAAAGTCGTTCAGGTGACCAAATCCCATCTGACACCATCACGCTGGAAGACCCGTGGCATTTGAGTAATCCCACGACCTTACTCTAAATGACACACCGCTTTACCAGATAAAGCCGTTCAGATGACCAAATTCCATCTGACAAAATCACGCTGGAAAGTCAAAAACTCGTCTCGCCAGATAAAGTCGTTAAGATGACCGAAATCCCATCTGACACCATCACGCTGGAAGACCCGTGGCATTTGAGTAATCCCACGACCTTACTCTAAATGACACACCGCTTTACCAGATAAAGCCGTTCAGGTGACCAAATCCCATCTGACAAAATCACGCTGGAAAGCCAAAAACTCGTCCCACCAGATAAAGTCGTTCAGGTGACCAAATCCCATCTGACACCATCACGCTGGAAGACCCGTGACATTTGAGTAATCCCACGACCTTACTCTAAATAACACACCGCTTTACCAGATAAAGCCGTTCAGGTGACCAAATCCCATCTGACAAAATCACGTTGGAAAGCCAAAACCTTGTCTCACCAGATAAAGTCGTTGAGATGACTAAATCCCATCTGACATAATCATGTTGGAAGACCCGTGGCGTTGGAGTAATCCCACGATCTCACTCCAAACGACACCCCTTTCATTAAATTAAGATCGTCTTGGTGATTAAAGTTCACCAGGCCCAATTATCTAATGAAATCAAGTTATATGAGATCCCGGAAAGATCTCTTCAAACCAAATCGTATTCCCAAAATATCATAATTTCTCAAAATCGCTTCACAAATCACCATGTTAAATAAAAAAAAATCAAATGAATAAACAACGGACACCAACATAAGGACATTCGAAAGAAGAATAAATGAAGAAACACAGATATCCCTACAAATAAGCATTGCATTAATAGCCTGCAATATACGTTCTTCTGATTTTCCCGATCTAGAGGTGCCTAGGAAAGTAACCAGGGTAATTAACGGCGGGGGCTAGCGCCCGTCGGAAAGAAAGGACCTACACAAAAATAAACTCTCGTAAGAATATAAGCCCGTACGAGCGAGCATCTCTTAAGTGGGAGGCGCCCGTAGCTGAGACTTTGACTTGCGAGGGGATAATCTGATCTGATGTTCTTTTTGCTTTCCCTCCCGAAAGTGGCATTTTAAATGGGAAAGGTGCGACAAAAAGAGCCGGACAGTCATTAATATTTTTCAAAATTATAGATGTGCCACTCTAGTTAGATAAATGCCACTCTATTTTCTTTTTCAAAAGTCCAAATTTCTCTCATTAGATCAAATCATTACAAAAATGAAAAGGAACTTATCGATAAGAAATGAATTTTAAAAATTTTTAAATAAAAAAATTGAAATTATTATAGTTAATAGAACTCTTTCTAAATGAGACAACATCATATGACATTATAAATAGTGTATTCTTATTTATAAAATTATTATGGTTTTAGTTCTACATGTAAGGTTAGCTAGTCAAATTAATTACTATATATGCATGCATAATGACGCAAGCTAGCAATAATTAATTTTGATTTAAAAAACTAAAAAAAATCTAAATTGTTAAACAATCATGGCCCTCAATATACTTGTAGGAGTCATGTATAAAATTTGAGAACAACTCAAAGAAAACATAATCATTTCAATTTTACATGAATCTATACAAAGTCATTTGCAATAGGTGAGAAAATATGAACTTTGCTCGACGTGTTGTACTTTGCTTGACATGTTGTATAAATCTTTTTAATTTCATATGTGAAATTTGAATCAAGCATCTTTTTTTATTTTATTGGCGAATTATTTGTTATAAAATAATTTTATCACAAAATATCACGCGATAAAATTATTTAATCAGTTTTTTCCCTTCAAATACTGATAAAATGTTATTATTTACTTATAAACTGCTGTATTTTAATATCTCGTAACTGATATAATTTATAAATACAGATAAAAAATGTTAAATTTAATTAGTTGGCTCATTTTTTTAAGTAGTTCGTTCATTTTCACTGTTATGTTAAAATTTTTAACTTATCAAAAAAATATACTTTGCACAGTCGTACTGATCCTAATCGTTGGCCAGTATTTATTATAACTAAAATGGTATTAATCTTAGATTTATCTTAAGGTAATCTCAATATATAATTTTCCATAAAAGATATAAAAAGAAATAATTAACCAATCATTATAAATACACGGTCCAAAATTTAGATACCATTTAATTATTTATTTCCACAAATGACTAAACATTTGACCTTTTCAAATGGGTCATTCGTATATGTTTCAAAAATGATACAATTTCGTAATATACTTATATTATTAAACACATCTCTGGTAATAATAATAATAAAATGAATATTTCAAGTTCATACTGCTGATCCAATTTAAAAAGTTGTGAACTATACATTTTAAAAAATATTTCATGTTAAAAAATATTCAAATATTAATAACACTAAAATTAATAATGTTAAAAAATATTTAACTATTAAAAATACTAAAATATTTAATGTTTAAAAATTTGTTAGTATTAAAAATAGTTAAATATTTAACTAATTAAAAAAACAGAAAATAAAAAAATTTAAATTCGGATTTGATTTTTAGAGGCGGTTTTTAAGTAAGAAACAGCCTCTAAAAATCAAATCCGAATTTAAAAAAATATATCATGTTAAAAAATATTCAAATATTAATAATACTGTCACACCCCGACCTGAGGGAATGACACCTCCTCCGCCACGAGAACAGTTTCCCGCTCCCGTAAGGCGAACAGACAGACAGACTAATTTTTTTTTCATTCCATTTTCTTGATTTCGGCCCAGAATGCACACAACATCACAGATGAACACACTAAAGTATGTTACATTATTTCAAACCACTATTTACATAAGTAGTTGTTGGTAGAGAAAAGCAAATCACACCGCAGTACTACCAATCCCGGCTTATTCATATACAAAGGACTGGTTCTCTCAAGCTAGCTATTTACATATGCTACAAAATAAGTAGGAAAAACCACCCAACTTTCCTGAACGCCGTGACCGCTATCCCGGAACAAAACTCAAGATTAAAAGAAAACCAAAACCAAAAACCGCTACTGTCCAAAACCCACTAACCAACACACCAGAGAAAGCACACACACACTGGACACTCCTGGAAGAAGTTAGCGATCAGAAAGCTTCCTCTTCCTGGGAGTGAGCCTCCGGCTCTGGCTCAACCTCAGCCTCGGACGCTGGAGATGCAGGAGGCATCTCAAAATACAGATAAGCCAGTACCTCTGGCAACTCATCCAGACAAATGCACAAAACAGCTTCACAATTCAGACTTGGGATCCGTACCGCAAACTGAATGTAACTACACTCGATAGTGGCGATAGTACTACGCCTCACTCCATTTCGCCTCTCCTGGAACCCCCAAGCGATGAGGACACATGCAAAACAAAGCACAGAGTGAGATACAATCTCAGTACGGGTTTTAGTTCCAGTACGCGGATCTTAGTACGAACCGTGTAACGGAATCTATTCCCCTTTTCAGATTATTAATTAATAATGCTCAAAATTATTTACAGAAAAGTTCAATACCGTTGGCACCAGACGAAAAGGTCCGATGACCGGCATACTGCATCATGAATATGCACAGAAACAACCAAGCATAATTATTTCACAGTAATTGCATTTACTCAAGCTCTTATCGGCCGGTCAGATTCAGAAAGAACTTTTCCCAACCATAGGTCCAACCCTAGGTACAGATTACAGAGGGAATTTCCAGAAATAATAGCGCTAGAATCCTGGCCGGGTAGGTGGCCAAACCATACTCCGGAGAGTAATACAATTCAAGCTTATATTATGCTATTCAGATTGAATAAGAATGGTCCGATTTAATTCAGAGTCAGATTCTTTGATTACACACAAAGTTATGCAACATAGTCAATTTACGGAAGCCATTCCAGTCTTTGGGATTCTGACTTCTTAAAGTTATCAAAGAAATGATAAGTCAGATCCATATTACCTACTAATCAAACAAACAGTTCGATTCAACATGAGTTTCATGTATTTAGGGCTCCTTAACAACTATATGCATTAAATGCAACCTAATTTTCAACATGCTGTGCATGAATTTAAAGATACCGATATTCGAGTATGAACAAAGAAACCGCGTAAATTCCGCACCTTGCTGCTTACTGCTCCCTTGGAGTTTCAGGGTCCGTGCCTGTTTACAAACCACAGATCAAGTACCGTTAATATTTGTTTAACGGGTTTCCTTTAATCTGAATCTGGTTTCTAACGTTTAACCGTGACCATCATAGTTGGTTTTCCAAGTCCTTTGTTTACCGTAATTATATTAAATTTACTTTAGTTACTTCTCCAATTATCAGAAACAATGTTTAACATTTATTTCCTAATATCGAAAATTATTCATCATATACCGAATACAGAATACAGAAATATCAGACAGAATTAGGAAATCGTTAAACACAATAAAAACAAAAATCAGAAAATAATAAATCAGAAATGTTTTATTTTAGCGGGATCAGAAAGTCTGGTTTATTTGCCACAGTATCTGTTCTTTAATCACACAGACTATTATCATCATATCCCTAAAAAGCCCACAGATTAATATTAGACTATAGTTAGTCTATAACAAGCTCAACAGAATCCGTCATTAGCATACAGATATTAGATTTTAACCAAATCCGAAAATCTAATCTTAATCACTATACATTTAGCCCACAATTAAATTTATTTCCGGAATAACTCAAGCCCACAGAAAAATCCAGCCCAAAATGAGTTTTCTTTTTTTTTTTTTTTTCTTTCTTTCTTTCTTTCCAGCCCACAGCGAAACAAAGCCCAACAGAACACAGCCCGCGAGCAACCCAACACAACGACCAAGTCAACCCAGTCAACTGGACCCAGTTGACTGGGTCAAACCGTAACGGGTCCGACAAACAGTATTCAGATCCGATAAACCATTAGTTTTTCAAATAAGCCCACAGAAAATTAATAAGCCCCTCAATTTCTCATTTTAGCCCCTAATTTTTAGTAAAAGCCTTCAATATCATAAGAAAACCCCTCAGATTTTGCAAAATGGCCCTAAGAAAATTATTTTTATTGCAATTTCATCCCTGGGCATCGGCAAGCATACCAGAATCGTACCAGATCACCATATATCGTACCAGTGACTGGTACCAACCTTCTAACAGTCACAAATCAGCCTTCTATGCACTCTACATGCAAATTATATGCCTATAAACCCGCAGATACCTCAGTTTACACCTGATATGCCCAAAATGCATGTGTATGCACAACACAACCTATATCAATGCTTTTCCTTCACTGTCATCAATCCAACATGCATATATGCATCTTATAAGCCCTATTGCTTCCTTCCAGCCATCAATTAACATGTTTATATGCAGTTTAGACTCAAAATATGCATAATATTCCATTAACAGCTAAGATGGTCCATGAAACCACTATATACAAGTTACATCCTTATAACAGACAACACAAACAAACTTAACATGCATAATTTACCAACTAACAGTTCTTATAACTCATCAGATAAGATATACTAAGCCACAGTTCATATGATCCTAAGTATAACATATACCCATGACAGATAGCACTTAAATGTGTCATGTATGCTTATAATTAACATTAATATGCATGAACCTCATGTAATCACTGCCTCATGCCCTATTATTATTGCCTTCACCATTAAATCAAAGTTTAATGTCCTAAATAGCATGATGCACAAACATAGCACTGCTATTCCCTAAGTATATGCTCATATGCACATAATTATGCAATCTAAGCTTGCCAAAACCTATGATTAAGCCTCAGTTAGCCTCAGAGTAGATATTCCTCATCACAGACTTCCTCATAACAGAAAAGTCAGTAAGCATACCCCACTCTAAACAGCTACAAGTAATATATCGCAATGCCACAGAAGTAATCCTTATAACAGTTGTATAAACACCAAATAAATCAGTTATATCGCTATATAGCCACCAATTACAAGCCAACACAGATAACAAGCCAAGCACAGAGAGAAATCGAATACAAGGACCAAGATTTATACCTATCTCGGAGGATTGAGCAAATCGTCTCAGGAATTCAAGCAAAACCAAAGCCAAGATCAAAGTCAAGCAAATCAAGAACAAGCCCAGTTCCATCCACCTATCCCTCGCGACAGTAACCCAAAAATTGATATCAATTTCTTAACAAATTGACATTAGATTTGACAAATCAAAGGAAAAGAAACCATTACCGTCTCCACAGCCGACTCAACCCTCGTATCTCCTCCTCCCCAATCAATCCCAATCCGAAACCCTAACCCTATAAAGCAACTTACCTCGACGGCTTGGGAAGAAGAGGACAAGACGGGGAGTTGCTGTGGAGCTCAGCATGGCCTCCACGTAACCCCTCCCTCTTAATTTCTCTGACAACCACATCGATCGGAGAAGAGAAGAGGTGAGCTCCTCGTGCTAACACAAGGAAGAAGAAGGAGGTGGCTACAGCTCAGTGGCTAGCCCAGAGGCGCCGCAATTTCACCCAACCAACACACGACACAGAGAGAAGAACAGAGAGATGGGCTCGACTGAGCGTCGAAACAATCGAGAGAAGAAGAAGAGAGCCAAGTCGGAAAAGAGAGGAAGGAGAGACGAGTGTCTCTCGGAATTTTTATTAAAATATCCTTAGATCCTTTGTGGTAGAAACCGTGTGGCTTATGGTGTAGCAATCAACTGACATCCTTAATTCTAATTATTATTCCTCAAATAAATCAATTAGTCTAATCCAGAAGTCAGATATTGGTGGCAAATATACCGAAAAATCCCATAATTTAAACTGAACATTTCCATGTTCCCAGATCAGAAAATCCCGCAACTTTTACTGTTGCAATAACTTATTTAATTTAATTTCCTGATCATACCGCCAATTATTGGTATTTTCAGACAGATAAGGACTTGGTTACCATACTACGGTCACTATTGTTACATTCCACCCCCCTTAAAATAATCGTTCAGTCCCTTGAACGATACTTACCCGAACAATTCTGGAAAACGCTCACGTATCGTATCTTCCAGTTCCCACGTAGCTTCCTTGCGGGAATGACGACCCCATTGCACCAGAACCAGAGGAATCGCTTTAGTCCGAAGTTACTGAACCTTCCTATCCAATATTCTCATGGGTTTCTCTTGATATGTCAGATTGGGTTGTACATAGAGATCTGAAAAGTCTAGTCTGTGACTTGGGTCTCGAATATACTTCCGGAGTTGAGAAACATGAAAAACTGGGTGGATCTGTGACAGTTCCACTGGTAATTCCAGTTTATAGGCTACTTCACCAATTCTTTTCTCCACAACAAAAGGTCCAATAAAACGTGGACTTAATTTTCCCGTCACACCAAATCTCTGAATTCCCTTCATAGGTGAGACTTTTACCAACACTTGATCTCCCGGTTTATATTCTACAAGCCTTCGTTTTGCATCTGCATATTTCTTGTACCGATCCTGTGCAGCTTTTAATCGTTTCAGTATTAGTTGTGTCTTTTCCGCACATTCTGAAACTAACTGGGGTCCAGTCGGATCCACTAATCCCTTTGGTTTCCACCATAACGGGGTTTTACATACCTCGCCATATAAAGCTTCATATGGTGGCATTCCTATACTGGCATGATAACTATTGTTATAAGCAAATTCTGCCATGTGTAGATATTGTATCCACGATCCACCGAAACTCAGAATACAGGCTCTTAACATATCTTCCAGGGTTTGGTTAGTTCTTTCAGTTTGCCCGTCCGTTTGTGGATGATGAGCTGAACTAAACATTACTTTAGTTCCCATAGTCTTTTGAAATTTAATCCAGAATTTTGAAGTAAAACGAGTGTCTCTATCAGATATAATTTCTCTTGGACATCCATGGTACTTGAACAGAAATTTCATAAACAATTCTGCTAGCTCAGGTCCTGTATAATCTATTCTCAAGGGAATAAAATGTGCAACTTTGGTCAATCTATCAACTATGACCCAAATTGCATCATAATTTCCTGGAGCTCGGGGTAATCCCGTAATGAAGTCCATAGTGATTGACTCAAATTTATATTTTGGCCTCCCTAACAGTTGTACCAATCCAGCCGGTCTTTTCCGATCAGCCTTTATTTGTTGACAGATGTAACATCGATGCACGTAATCCGCTACTTCTCTTTTCATTCTCGGCCACCAAAAATTTCTTTTTAGGTCTTGGTACATTTTCACTTCACCTGGGTGAATCGAATAACCAGAGTCATGTGCTTCAGATAGAATCTTCTTCTTCAATTCTGCTTTGTTGGGTATACAGACTCTTCCTTTAAATCTTAGAATACCCATATCATCTATTGAGAAATAGGAGTCCGGCTTGGTCTTTGCATATTCCCAGTACTTGGTAAAGACCACTTCTTTTTCTTGCTCTCTCTTAATTTCATCCGTAAGATCCATTTGTACCGTTAAAGCATCCAGTGTCATAGTATCAATTTCCATCGAATTCATATTGGTATCAGCTTCTCTTACCTTGTTCATATATGAAGTCATGGTTTCAGGTGAGAACCATATTTCCAAATCCCATCTTCTCATTTCTTCTAGCAATCGTGGTTCTATCGTCATGACATTGACCATATTAACATAAGTCTTCCGACTCAAAGCATCAGCTACCACGTTGGCTTTTCCGGCATGATATTGAATATCCAGGTCATAGTCTTTAATCAATTCCAACCACCTTCGTTGTCGAAGATTTAACTCTTTTTGAGTGAAAATGTATTTCAGGTTCTTATGATCCGTATAAATTTTACATTTTACTCCATAGAGATAATGTCTCCATAATTTAAGAGCAAATACTACTGCTGCTAATTCCAAATCATGGGTAGGGTAATTTTGCTCATGTGGCCTCAACTGCCGTGATCCATAGGCAATAACATGTTCATCTTGAGTTAAAACGCATCCCAATCCTAATCTAGAGGCATCTGAATACACCACATAATTTTTCCCCATAATAGGCATCACAAGAATTGGAGCGGAAATGAGACGATTCTTCAACTCTTGGAAACTGTTTTCTTGAGCCTCTTCCCATTTAAATGGTATGTCTTTCTGTAATAGCTGAGTAAGAGGTTTAGCTATTTTGGCATAACTATGAACAAATCTCCTGTAATACCCGGTTATTCCCAGAAAACTTCGAATTTCAGTTATATTCTTAGGAATAGGCCATTCTTGAATAGCTCTAATTTTATCCGGATCAACCGACAACCCTTCTTTAGAAATAACATGACCCAGAAATGAGATTTGATTTAGCCAGAAATCACACTTCGAGAATTTAGCATACAACTTATGTTCTCTTAGTCTATCCAAAACCATTCGTAGATGAGTTACATGCTCTTCCGGACTTCGAGAATAAACAAGTATATCATCGATAAAGACGACGACACATATATCTAGCATGTCCCGAAATACCCGGTTCATTAGGTCCATAAAAGCAGCCGGAGCATTAGTCAATCCAAAAGGCATGACTAAATACTCGTAATGGCCATACCGACTTCTAAAAGCTGTCTTCTCAATATCTTCAGGTTTAATCCTCAACTGATGGTATCCCGTTCTTAAGTCTATCTTGGAATAGACCGATGATCCTTGTAATTGATCAAATAAATCATCAATTCTGGGTAATGGGTATTTATTCTTTATAGTAACCTTGTTCAAGTCTCGATAATCAATACAAAGACGTAGAGTCCCGTCTTTCTTCCTTACAAATAGAACAGGTGCTCCCCAAGGAGATGTACTTGGTCTTATGAATCCTTTTTCAAGCATTTCTTCTAGCTGAGTTTTAAGTTCCTTCAATTCGGCAGGAGCCATTCGATATGGGGTTTTGGAAATTGGAGTAGTACCCGGTTCCAAATCGATTGAAAATTCTATTTCCCGGGGTGGGGGTAATCCTGATATTTGATCGGGAAATACATCTGGGTATTCTGACACTACTGGAATTTCACTTAATTCAGTTGTTCTGGATACAAGATTCTGGACAGTTACTAGATAAGCTTCACATCCTAACTCAATTAAATGTTTAGTTTCAATCGCTGAAATATAAGGAACAAGTTCGCCTGGTCTTCTACCTCTGAAGGTACTTGTGGTAAAATTTGGTAAATCGAAACGTACCTCCCTTTTTGGGCAATTAATAGTTGCTGAATGTTTAGTCAACCAATCAATTCCCAATAGAAGATCGTACGTCGAAATATCCATTACCAGAAGATCAATTTCCAACTCTCGATCAGTAATTCGGATCTTCCGATTCCGACAGTACCTAGCCTTCTGTGTTGCTTGCCCCAAAGGAGTTTGGACCTTTAGCGTATCCTCACTAGACTCGATTTCCCAACCATACATTTGTACAAATGTACTAGAAATAACAGAATGGCTACATCCAGTATCCACCAATGCATAAGCAGGGCAACCAGAAATAAGCAGTGTACCTGCAAGTAAGTTGGTAGAATCCACCTGACTTCCGACTTCCAGAACTTCTTCAGTTCCCAGCTCAACTTCCTGAGTATCTTCACTCATCGTATCCATCGCATGTACTGCTGTTATGGTATTGGATCGTCCTCCACGATAGTTTCCCCGTCCTCGGCCTCTCATTGGTGAGGGAGATTGCCTTCCGCGATTGGAGCTTGATCCCGGAGTAAAGCTAACTTGCGGAGTTGACGGAGCTGGCAGTGGACAATTTCTAGCCCAGTGATCCATGCTTCCACATCGGAAACAAGACTGATTCTTGTACCGACATTGGGATTCAGCATGAGGGAGTTGACAATGTCTGCACCAGGCCCTATCATAAGGAGTTCCTGTTGAGCGATTAGGTGGAACAGGGGGTTTAACATTCCGACTATTACCACCTTTTCCACGTCCACGGTTGTTGCGGTTATTCTTAAATTGAGCTTTCTTTAGCTGATAGGATTCTACTTGTTCAGCTGCTTCCATCAGGGCTTGGATTCCCTGAACACTTGGATT
Source organism: Rhynchospora tenuis (assembly GCA_027725995.1). NCBI lineage: Eukaryota > Viridiplantae > Streptophyta > Magnoliopsida > Poales > Cyperaceae > Rhynchospora > Rhynchospora tenuis. The sequence goes on from CM050888.1 coordinate 195,918,606, forward strand.
ATCAATTACCACCGCAATATCGGGATTTAACCCGTTAAGGTACTGACGTCTCATACGAAAAGCATCTTCATTTATATCCGGCGCGTAAGGAGCACCAGATAGAAATAAATTGTTGTATTCAGCCACAGTTCGATTGGCTTGTCGGAGATTCACAAATTGAGCCCGCATTGCTTCCCGATGCATAGTGCTCAGAAATCGATTTCCAAATTGTTCTTCGAACCATTCCCAAGGAATTTGAGCAGTTTCACCCTCATAATGACGCTTCACACCGTCCCACCAGAACCTGGCAGCGCTAGTCAAATAATACACAGCCAGTTCAACTTGTTGTGCAGGGGTGGCCCGACACACCGCCAGACGAGATTTTACAGCTGCTAACCATTCCTCTGCAGCTCTATATCCTCCGTCTCCACTAAATTGTGGCGGTCCAAGCCTTGCAAATGAGTCAAACTGACGTCTGAACTCATCTTCCTCAGATCCTTGACATCCCTGATTCTCATTTCTTAAAGCTACTCGCCGACCTCTCTCATAGGCCGTCAGAAGACGATTAACTTCCTCGTCCCTTGGCTCCTCCGCGGCATTGGGACGTCTCCTTGGTCCAGCTCGTTGCTGACTCATAATTTAACCTTAACAGAAATCCAACAACCCGTGTTAGATTAGGTTAAACACAGAATCCTTAATCGTCTCTATGTTAAGCGTTCTTAACCCCAGATTTACCCCAGAATCCTCCAGAATGATTTGTGACGCTGCTTTGTACAGACAGAACCCAGAATGTTGTGTAAATGCTCTGATACCACCACAGAGGGGGACTGTCACACCCCGACCTGAGGGAATGACACCTCCTCCGCCACGAGAACAGTTTCCCGCTCCCGTAAGGCGAACAGACAGACAGACTAATTTTTTTTTCATTCCATTTTCTTGATTTCGGCCCAGAATGCACACAACATCACAGATGAACACACTAAAGTATGTTACATTATTTCAAACCACTATTTACATAAGTAGTTGTTGGTAGAGAAAAGCAAATCACACCGCAGTACTACCAATCCCGGCTTATTCATATACAAAGGACTGGTTCTCTCAAGCTAGCTATTTACATATGCTACAAAATAAGTAGGAAAAACCACCCAATTTTCCTGAACGCCGTGACCGCTATCCCGGAACAAAACTCAAGATTAAAAGAAAACCAAAACCAAAAACCGCTACTGCCCAAAACCCACTAACCAACACACCAGAGAAAGCACACACACACTGGACACTCCTGGAAGAAGTTAGCGATCAGAAAGCTTCCTCTTCCTGGGAGTGAGCCTCCGGCTCTGGCTCAACCTCAGCCTCGGACGCTGGAGATGTAGGAGGCATCTCAAAATACAGATAAGCCAGTACCTCTGGCAACTCATCCAGACAAATGCACAAAACAGCTTCACAATTCAGACTTGGGATCCGTACCGCAAACTGAATGTAACTACACTCGATAGTGGCGATAGTACTACGCCTCACTCCATTTCGCCTCTCCTGGAACCCCCAAGCGATGAGGACACATGCAAAACAAAGCACAGAGTGAGATACAATCTCAGTACGGGTTTTAGTTCCAGTACGCGGATCTTAGTACGAACCGTGTAACGGAATCTATTCCCCTTTTCAGATTATTAATTAATAATGCTCAAAATTATTTACAGAAAAGTTCAATACCGTTGGCACCAGACGAAAAGGTCCGATGACCGGCATACTGCATCATGAATATGCACAGAAACAACCAAGCATAATTATTTCACAGTAATTGCATTTACTCAAGCTCTTATCGGCCGGTCAGATTCAGAAAGAACTTTTCCCAACCATAGGTCCAACCCTAGGTACAGATTACAGAGGGAATTTCTAGAAATAATAGCGCTAGAATCCTGGCCGGGTAGGTGGCCAAACCATACTCCGGAGAGTAATACAATTCAAGCTTATATTATGCTATTCAGACTGAATAAGAATGGTCCGATTTAATTCAGAGTCAGATTCTTTGATTACACACAAAGTTATGCAACATAGTCAATTTACGGAAGCCATTCCAGTCTTTGGGATTCTGACTTCTTAAAGTTATCAAAGAAATGATAAGTCAGATCCATATTACCTACTAATCAAACGAACAGTTCGATTCAACATGAGTTTCATGTATTTAGGGCTCCTTAACAACTATATGCATTAAATGCAACCTAATTTTCAACATGCTGTGCATGAATTTAAAGATACCGATATTCGAGTTTGAACAAAGAAACCGCGTAAATTCCGCACCTTGCTGCTTACTGCTCCCTTGGAGTTTCAGGGTCCGTGCCTGTTTACAAACCACAGATCAAGTACCGTTAATATTTGTTTAACGGGTTTCCTTTAATCTGAGTCTGGTTTCTAACGTTTAACCGTGACCATCATAGTTGGTTTTCCAAGTCCTTTGTTTACCGTAATTATATTAAATTTACTTTAGTTACTTCTCCAATTATCAGAAACAATGTTTAACATTTATTTCCTAATATCGAAAATTATTCATCATATATCGAATACAGAATACAGAAATATCAGACAGAATTAGAAAATCGTTAAACACAATAAAAACAAAAATCAGAAAATAATAAATCAGAAATGTTTTATTTTAGCGGGATCAGAAAGTCTGGTTTATTTGCCACAGTATCTGTTCTTTAATCACACAGACTATTATCATCATATCCCTAAAAAGCCCACAGATTAATATTAGACTATAGTTAGTCTATAACAAGCTCAACAGAATCCGTCATTAGCATACAGATATTAGATTTTAACCAAATCCGAAAATCTAATCTTAATCACTATACATTTAGCCCACAATTAAATTTATTTCCGGAATAACTCAAGCCCACAGAAAAATCCAGCCCAAAATGAGTTTTCTTTTTTTTTTTTTCTTTCTTTCTTTCTTTCCAGCCCACAGCGAAACAAAGCCCAACAGAACACAGCCCGCGAGCAACCCAACACAACGACCAAGTCAACCCAGTCAACTGGACCCAGTTGACTGGGTCAAACCGTAACGGGTCCGACAAACAGTATTCAGATCCGATAAACCATTAGTTTTTCAAATAAGCCCACAGAAAATTAATAAGCCCCTCAATTTCTCATTTTAGCCCCTAATTTTTAGTAAAAGCCTTCAATATCATAAGAAAACCCCTCAGATTTTGCAAAATGGCCCTCAGAAAATTATTTTTATTGCAATTTCATCCCTGGGCATCGGCAAGCATACCAGAATCGTACCAGATCACCATATATCGTACCAGTGACTGGTACCAACCTTCTAACAGTCACAAATCAGCCTTCTATGCACTCTACATGCAAATTATATGCCTATAAACCCGCAGATACCTCAGTTTACACCTGATATGCCCAAAATGCATGTGTATGCACAACACAACCTATATCAATGCTTTTCCTTCACTGTCATCAATCCAACATGCATATATGCATCTTATAAGCCCTATTGCTTCCTTCCAGCCATCAATTAACATGTTTATATGCAGTTTAGACTCAAAATATGCATAATATTCCATTAACAGCTAAGATGGTCCATGAAACCACTATATACAAGTTACATCCTTATAACAGACAACACAAACAAACTTAACATGCATAATTTACCAACTAACAGTTCTTATAACTCATCAGATAAGATATACTAAGCCACAGTTCATATGATCCTAAGTATAACATATACCCATGACAGATAGCACTTAAATGTGTCATGTATGCTTATAATTAACATTAATATGCATGAACCTCATGTAATCACTGCCTCATGCCCTATTATTATTGCCTTCACCATTAAATCAAAGTTTAATGTCCTAAATAGCATGATGCACAAACATAGCACTGCTATTCCCTAAGTATATGCTCATATGCACATAATTATGCAATCTAAGCTTGCCAAAACCTATGATTAAGCCTCAGTTAGCCTCAGAGTAGATATTCCTCATCACAGACTTCCTCATAACAGAAAAGTCAGTAAGCATACCCCACTCTAAACAGCTACAAGTAATATATCGCAATGCCACAGAAGTAATCCTTATAACAGTTGTATAAACACCAAATAAATCAGTTATATCGCTACATAGCCACCAATTACAAGCCAACACAGATAACAAGCCAAGCACAGAGAGAAATCGAATACAAGGACCAAGATTTATACCTATCTCGGAGGATTGAGCAAATCGTCTCAGAAATTCAAGCAAAACCAAAGCCAAGATCAAAGTCAAGCAAATCAAGAACAAGCCCAGTTCCATCCACCTATCCCTCGCGACACTAACCCAAAAATTGATATCAATTTCTTAACAAATTGACATTAGATTTGACAAATCAAAGGAAAAGAAACCATTACCGTCTCCACAGCCGACTCAACCCTCGTATCTCCTCCTCCCCAATCAATCCCAATCCGAAACCCTAACCCTATAAAGCAACTTACCTCGACGGCTTGGGAAGAAGAGGACAAGACGGGGAGTTGCTGTGGAGCTCAGCATGGCCTCCACGTAACCCCTCCCTCTTAATTTCTCTGACAACCACATCGATCGGAGAAGAGAAGAGGTGAGCTCCTCGTGCTAACACAAGGAAGAAGAAGGAGGTGGCCACAGCTCAGTGGCTAGCCCAGAGGCGCCGCAATTTCACCCAACCAACACACGACACAGAGAGAAAAACAGAGAGATGGGCTCGACTGAGCGTCGAAACAATCGAGAGAAGAAGAAGAGAGCCAAGTCAGAAAAGAGAGGAAGGAGAGATGAGTGTCTCTCGGAATTTTTATTAAAATATCCTTAGATCCTTTGTGGCAGAAACCGTGTGGTTTATGGTGTAGCAATCAACTGACATCCTTAATTCTAATTATTATTCCTCAAATAAATCAATTAGTCTAATCCAGAAGTCAGATATTGGTGGCAAATATACCGAAAAATCCCATAATTTAAACTGAACATTTCCATGTTCCCAGATCAGAAAATCCCGCAACTTTTACTGTTGCAATAACTTATTTAATTTAATTTCCTGATCATACCGCCAATTATTGGTATTTTCAGACAGATAAGGACTTGGTTACCATACTACGGTCACTATTGTTACAAATACTAAAAATAATAATGTTAAAAAATATTTAACTAATAAAAATACTTAAATATTTAATGTTTAAAAATTTGTTAGTATTAAAAATAGTTAAAATAGTTAAATATTTAACTAATTAAAAAAAAAGAAAATAAAGAAAATTTTTAATTCGGATTTGATTTTTAGAGGCGATTTTTAAGTAAAAAACAGCCTTTAAAAATCAAATCCGAAATTAAAAAAATATTTCATGTTAAAAAATATTCAAATATTAATAATACTAAAATTAATAATGTTAAAAATATTTAACTATTGAAAATACTAAAATATTTAATGTTTAAAAATTTGTTAGTATTAAAAATAGTTAAAATAGTTAAATATTTAACTAATTGAAAAATAGAAAAAAAAAATTAAATTCGGATTTGATTTTTAGAGGCGGTTTTTAAGTAAAAAACAACCTCTAAAAATCAAATCCGAATTTAAAAAAAATTTCATGTTAAAAAATATTCAAATATTAATAATACTAAAAAGAATAATGTTAAAAATATTTAACTATTAAAAATACTAAAATATTTAATGTTTAAAAATTTGTTAGTATTAAAAATAGTTAAAATAGTTAAATATTTAACTAATTAAAAAACAGAAAAAAAATAAATTCAGATTTGATTTTTAGAGGCGGTTTTTAAGTAAAAAACAGCCTCTAAAAATCAAATCCGAATTTAAAAAAATATGTCATGTTAAAAAATATTCAGATATTAATAATACTAAAATTAATAATGTTAAAAAATATTTAACTATTAAAAATACTAAAATATTTAATGTTTAAAAATTTGTTAGTATTAAAAATAGTTAAAATAGTTAAATATTTAACTAATTAAAAAAACAGAAAATAAAAAAAAAAATTAATTTCAATTTGATTTTTAGAGGCGGTTTTTAAGTAAAAAACAGCCTCTAAAAATCAAATCCGAATTTAAAAAAATATTTCGTGTTAAGAAATATTCAAATATTCATAATACTAAAATTAATAATGTTAAAAAATATTTAACTATTAAAAATACTAAAATATTTAATGTTTAAAAATTTGTTAGTATTAAAAATAGTTAAAATAGTTAAATATTTAACTAATTAAAAAAACAGAAAATAAAAAAAATTTAAATTCGGATTTGATTTTTAGAGGCGGTTTTTAAGTAAAAAACAGCCTCTAAAAATCAAATCCGAATTTAAAAAAATATTTCGTGTTAAAAAATATTCAAATATTAATAGTACTGAAAATAATAATGTTAAAAAATATTTAACTAATAAAAATACTAAAATATTTAATGTTTAAAAATTTGTTAGTATTAAAAATAGTTAAAATAGTTAAATATTTAACTAATTAAAAAAACAGAAAAAAAAAAAATTAATTCAGATTTGATTTTTAGAGGCGGTTTTTAGGTAAAAAACAGCCTGTAAAAATCAAATCCGAATTTAAAAAAATATTTCGTGTTAAGAAATATTCAAATATTAATAATACTAAAATTAATAATGTTAAAAAATATTTAACTATTAAAAATACTAAAATATTTAATGTTTAAAAATTTGTTAGTATTAAAAATAGTTAAAATAGTTAAATATTTAACTAATTAAAAAAACAGAAATTAAAAAAAAAATTAAAATTAAAATTTGATTTTTAGAGGCGATTTTTAATTAAAAAACAGCCTTTAAAAATCATATTCGATTTTAAAAACATGTCTCTCTCTCGTTCACTCTAAGCTCACTCACCCGAACTTACTCCTTCAGATAAGTGTCATCTTTTTCCCTTTCTTTTTCTTTCAGAACTTGAAATTTTTCCTTGCAATGAATAGATTTTCTCGCTTCGTCTTTTTCAGTTGTTTTTTTTTTTATTTGTGCTCAACTGCTATTCAGTGGACAACGAGTTGGATTTTGTTTATCAGTACCCCTGCTCCTTTGTGCTTGGTTGTTCCTTCCACAGGTAAATTTTCCCATTTCTAGATTTTTTCTTTCAATTTTTATGAACAATTATTTTAGTGTGGCCATGAATTGAGAAAATTAATTTAATTGAGTCACAGATGATAAATGTAGTGGCTGCTTGACTCTTTTTCTTTTCCTTATTTAATTAAAATTTAGACAGTTTTTTCTTCAATGTTTTGACATTCAGTGCTGAAACATATATATATATATATATATATATATATATATATATATATATATATATATATATTTTAGTAGTTTTGTTAGATCGTTCTCACAGGAAATCAAGTTAGCTTAGTGTTTTGCTTAATTTAGTTTATCATGCTCCGTTAAAATTTTCCATTTTCATCTCCTTATTTCGCAAAGGTTGCTTCGATTGATTAAAATTATGCTACTTGATTTGAGATCCTTTGTTTTGGATGGAATATAAGGCGGTTTACATTGGTTCACAGGTGACGCAATTTTTATTTCATGTGTAAACAGATATGGATGCTCCTTCAAAAATGTGTAAACAGATACTACTATGCAGGCTAAGTACTGGCACGAGAAAATATCTCATAAAAATGTGATTACGTTTTATTTCTAGGATTAAAATCACTTTGATTATGGATGCTGTTGTTCTCAACTTTTTGATGTTCAATCTAGCATAATAAGTGAGGCGTAGTCGTGTAAGTGATACCACCATGCCAATATTATTCTGGTATACTGAGGTTTTGTAATTTTGGGTACACAGGTTCATGGTTTGATACTTGAATGGTAACTTCTTTGTTTACTATAATGTAAAATCACTATCACGAATTGAATTAATTTGGATTCTGAATGAAAAAATTGTTGCTTTTTATTCTGGCTAGCAAAAAATGGGGCTAGCCCCAAAATTTAAAATTATTTTTTTTAATTCTGATCTATTATTAGAGACGGTTTTTTAGTAATGACAGCCTCTAAAGATACATCTTTAGAGGCTGTTTTTTGTTAAAAACCGCCTCTAAAGATCATGAATTTTTTTTCCTGCTATCTTTAGAGGCTGTTTTTTATTAAAAACCGCCTCTAAAGATACATGAATTTATTTAATCTGATTAAATATTTAATTTAATTCATTTTAATTTAATTCAATTAAATATTTAATTTAATTCATTTTAATTTAAGTCATTTAATCTGATTCGAATCTATCTTTAGAGGCGGTTTTTAATAAAAAACAGTCTCTAAAGATGTATTTAGAGGCTGTTTTTTATTAAAAACCGTCTCTAAAGATACATAAGTTTTTTTTCGAAACTGGTGTATCTTTAGAGGTTGTTTTTAATAAAAAACAGCCTCTAAAGATACATCTTTAGAGGATAAAAAACAGCCTCCAGATTTTGAAAAAAATTCATATCTTTAGAGGCTGTTTTTTATTAAAAACCGCCTCTAAAGATGTAGAAATTTTTTTTCAAATCTGGCTTATTTTTAGCCACGCCATTTTTAGAGACGGTTTATTAGTCATTTTTAACGCCTCCTATTTTTAGTGACGGTGGAAAACCGGCTCTAAAAATGCTTAAAAAACCGCCTCTAAAAATGTTATGTGGTGTAGTGCTTGAATTTGCTTTTAACGTGAAATCTTGCAAATATGAAATTAACTTTAAAAGAAAATAAGTGTTCTCATTCTCAAGCATGAATTCTAGGATATAAGAGTTTTAAAATGTCAAAATAACTTTCAAATGAACTATAGTCTAAAATTATAGTAAGAATATCAAAGAAATCTTGTTTATCACATATATCAAGCAGCATATAAAACTTATTTAAAATTCAAGAAGGAAAATTTGAATACAGGGAGTTTCAATTACATGATAGCTAGGTCGGATAGAGACTTACCAATTATTGCTCCTAAATTTCAGAAATGACAAACGGTGCTATTTGAGTGCTACAAATAAGGGCTCTTCTACCAATTGAACGACACCAACGATATCTGTCCAAGTTCCCTTTTTACTCTAACTAAAATAGATTTTTGTTGAATTTTATAGGTGGCTGTGGCCCCTCTCTCACCATGACATGGCCCGTCAAGAGAGAGAATGCACAAGAGTGAAAGATTGTGAAAATAGTAAGGAGGAGGAGCAGCCAGCTATAAGGGAATTCCTTAGTGGGTGAAGCACTCGATGTATTACCAAAATGGAATGTTTGTATGACATGTGGGTTCCATATGTAAGATGGCATGAGAGTGAATTAATGGATGGTACAATCTCGGTGCTGTTGAGTGGAATTGGTGCTCTATTTATTTGTATGGAATAGAATGAAGTTTACATGTGGTCCCACTTGTCACACTAACATAAGTTGCGGACCAATTTTTGCTAATTTCGATTAATGAGTCTTAAGAGGCAAAAATGAGACAAATTAGAATACAAAATCCAAGTAACATATTTTCCACTAAAATTCCAAGCAATAGAATTTTTTTCGTTAAAATTCTAAATATTCAAAAATTATTATTTTAGAACTCTTATAAATCAAATAGGACGAAATTCAAGTATTGACAAATTTTTAAAGCTTTGGAGCAACTCATTTAAATAAATGAGTCATACATTCCGAAAGTTTTAATTAATGTAAAATCCAAGGTATCACACTACCCGGTTAATCCAAAAAAAAAATGGTGGAAGATAGCGGGAATTGATTTGGACATCTCAATGACCAATATACCCTCGATGCCTGTTAATGAACGCTGCAGACTTTATTCTCCAAAAACACTGCCACCTATAATTGAAACACTAGCACCAGCCGGCATTGAAACACTGCAGAAGAAAAAAGAAAAAAAGAAAAGAAAAGAAAAGAAAAGAAAAATAGCTGCTGACGGATTCCAAGTTTCCAAATTCGATGCATGAATGGTTAAAATGTCAAATTTTTATTGGACCCTACATCATTTATGATATTAATTAAATTTTCTTACTATAATAAGACAGGGGCGGAGCTACATGCACTCTAAACTGGGCATTGCCCCTCCTGTGCCACACAAATTGTTTCATTTTTATGTGTATTTTATTTTATGTTTAGAAAAATTATGTATTTTGCCCCCCTAATTAAATGGAAATAGCAAATATGTCCCCCTACATATAATTTCTGGCTCCGCCCCTCTATAAGTAATTTTTTTTTCAGATATATTACAAAGTAAGGGTGCGTATCATTTTTGAGAGTTATTATCTCCTACAATTTTTTAGATATATTACCAAGTTATTTTCATATTTTGATTCTAATTAAATTTTTGTTGGCTTGTGTTTTTTTTTCGTTTATGTTAAAAAAAATTAAATTTGTTGATTTACATATTATTGATAAATAATTTATAAAATTTATATTATTAATGTCTTCTTCATTTGATATTTGGTGAAGAAATTTTTTAATGTATAATAGATTTGACGTCAATATGGGATTGTGTCCTACAATAATATTGAGTTTTGATCCTAAATTTTATATTTGCATTATGAAGTCTGCAAATTGTGCATACTGTATTACATTTTTATAGTAATATTGCAGCAAATATTTAGGATCACATTCTGCATTTGATACGATTTTCTATCTCTACTTCTCTACTACTTATAAATGCACCTAAAAAAAGAGTAAACATTTCATATAAAAGGAGTAAACATGTCATATAAAAGGGTGTAAACAATTCTTATATCAATTATGGATCATTGATTTGTGTAATTTGATCTGATCAGTGGTCTAGATCTTAATTTCAGAATTAAAAGGTAAAGATTTTTTATTAGAAAAGATTAAGTTACTACCAAATTAGATATTTATTTAAAAGAAAATACTAATAAATTATTGATTTTACCATATATTTATTGCTTATAATATGTAAAGTTCTATATAAAATAAAAATAATATCAATATTTTATTTTCTTATTTTGCCCACATATTGAGGGCATTTTTGCTAGTTAAAAAAAAATGCAGCTATAGACTTGAATTGATCAATGGGAAAAAAATAATAAACATAAATGAATTATATTCAAAACAGATGGTTCAACTATATTTATTGAACTAAGTTGGTGGCGTTACGTCAAGTTTTCTAAAAAAAAAAAATGTTGGGAGTGCTCGCCTGCTCGGATAAGTCTGGAACATTAATATTAGGGAAAATTAAGAGACAGAGGGTATATTGGTCATTGTAAAATTCTCGGTGGTGTAGTATCACTTTGAAGGGGTGCCCAAAGGGAATTGCTTCCTGCATTCCAAAAAATTAGAGATGCACTTCTCTTGGATAAAATTGTCCTTCTCACTCTTTCAATTTACATCTCTCAATTCATCTAGTTGGAAATAAATTGGAAATACGAAAGACATTTTTGTACAAGAGCAGTGCATCTCCAATTTTCAGGAGTGCAGAAAGCAATTCCCGTGCCCAAATCAATTCCTGAATAGTAAAATCAACGGCAGTTTAATTTAATGGTGTTGCGGGTAGTGGTGGTGGCGGAGGGAGTGAATCTCTCCCTCTCCATCTGCCTCCTTACATTCCGCATCCTCGTCCATCTCGCCACCTCCCAGGCCCCGCTCCTCCTCCTTTCTCTCCTCCCTTCAACATCACCCGCGTCCTTCTCATTGTTGCTCCCTCTTCAGAGTGGAAGCTTTCGAAGAGGAAGTTCTGGATTGTGAAGAAGCAAGAGTATGTCGTGAACCCTTATTTGGATCCTGTTTTGCTGGTACCCGGTATAGCGGGTTTGATTTTACATGCGGTTGATGAAGAAGGGAAGAAAGTTGAGCGGGTTTGGATTCGGATTTTGGGCGCTGATCATGAGTTCCGTACTAAGCTTTGGTCCCGCTTTGATCCCTCCACTGGTATGTGATGTTTTGTTTAATATCATGCATAATTGGAAAAGTACTATGTGGGTGAATTTGTGTCTCTGAATTGCTTTATTAGTTATTACATAAATATATTGCAGTGTTAATAGTTAGTTGTAGAGAAATTTTATGCAAGGTTATTTCTTCGTTTTTACTTTTTTCTTTTGCATTTGGTATATATGATAGGAGATATATTTAGGTATATAGTAAATTATTGATGAGCTGTAAATGTATGTATGGATTTCTTGGTTATCTACCTGAATTCTCAAGTCTGAAGGCTAAGTGCACAAAAAGGGAAAATAAATAATTTGTGAGGTCACATGCAAATAATTAATATGTGGATACTATAGATGTAATTATAATGTTCTGTAGTGATTGTGTTTGACCAGCATGTACCAGCTTAAAATTGCCATTATTTGGCTGTATGGGTGTTGTGAACTCCCTTTGGTGCTTTCCATTTTCTATCAAATTCAAACCATAGTCAGATGAAAAAGATGATAATAAAATTGTTTTGCCCATATTTTGAGGCAGTATTGATGTGGTACCAACGAGCTTATGGTTTTTTAGTAATTTAATTTTGAGAAATTCTTCGATGGAGAGAAATTTTGAACCGGGCTCTGATCACAATCGTTCATTTTCAAAAAAAGGTAGTTCATTATAAATTATGAACTGTTGCGATTTATGCCCAGCTCAGAATTTGTATCCATGAAAAAATTTTCCTTTAATTTTGGTCTTGAAAGGGAGCTGACTTTTCCTTAGATTGTAACAGAAGTGGCAAAGTTTCTATTTTGAGAATCGAAGTACTTTCTATTTTATTTAGGAAATCTGTTTCATTGGATGAAAAAACAAGAATTGTCGTACCGAAAGACAGATATGGGCTCTATGCTATTGATACATTGGATCCGGATATGGTAACCCATTTTATTTATTTCAGGTTCAAGTTCATGTAGATTTTTCTTTTTTAATGTGCTTGTTTATGAATTGAGCTTCAATTGTGGGGTTTGTTGGGATTTAGCATAATGCATTGCAGCTCACCTGACTCTTATTTAACCGGTACTTAAAACAAAATTGCAATCTGGTACTCTCTATCTCTCTGTGGAGTAACATAAATTCCACAGAAACATGGGTTTTCTTTATTACAGTGAGAGAGCTTGACTAGATTTCATAGTTCCTTTAGCCCCAAGCTTGCAATAAAGAGGAAATCCCACCAAAATTTCCAAAAAAGAAAATTTTAAAAATTGGTTCAAACAGAAAATATTTAAACTAAACAAATTGTACAATCCTAAGTAGATTGTTGGAAGTGATTGTGTTGGCTATTATCACGATATGATTGTGGAGATGATAAAATGGGGTTACCAAGAAGGAAGTACTCTCTTTGGATTTGGTTATGACTTTCGGCAAAGGAACAGGTACCTTATTACATATGTCATTTTTTTCTGAAATTTAAGTCTCTGCCATTTCTGTTTTTTTTTTTTTATTATTATGTTTTTTTCCTTAGGAGCACTGTGTATTATGTTATTCTTATCTGTAACTTGATACAAGGCTTCATTTTGCCTCTTATTTTAAAAAAATATATCTGTTTTCATTTGTGAAACATTATTGAAGTGATGAAACATAATGATAATTATGGATCAGCAGAAAATTTTAAAAATAAGAATTACTACATTTGGAATAGCATCTGGCAGCATTCTTTAACAAGAAACTGTTTATTTGTGAATGATGTTCCATTTCTCTACACCTTCGACAACTTTTATGGAAAGTGATAGATGGGTTATATTTTCTGGAATGTGTACAATGGTAACTAAAATATTTTAGCTTGTCAAATTAGATTGTACTTGAAAGATGAACTTAAAGGATAATTTTAATCTCTTTCTCTTACTGTCTCTAGACTAAAGGATACAATGGAGAAATTTCAGGAGAAGTTAGAAACAGCTTACAACTCAGCTGGAGAAAGGAAATTGACTGTAATTACACATTCAATGGGAGGTTTACTTCTTAAATGTTTCATGAGTCTCCACAATGATGTAAGAACTTGTTTTCCAATAATCTTGTAATTAAAGTATTAAACCATGAAATTTCTACCCTTGAGCTTATATAAAACTTTGATCGTTAACTCTTAAGTTGTTGAAATGTGCACTTGGAACTGATTACTCTCATTGGAATTATGTGCCAAAGTGGACTGGTTTCATCTTTAATTCATTAGCTCAGAATAAAGGGCCAAATTGAAAATTTTATAGAAATTGGAAAAACGAAAACTTGATTTAGCTCTTTTATTTTAGATTCTTATGATTATATTTTAATTTTTTGTGATTACTTTTACACTTATATCCCTAACATTATTTGCTTAGATTTTTGAGAAATATGTTAAACGTTGGATTGCAATCGCTGCCCCTTTTCAAGGTATGCTTTAGTAAGATTGAAATTTCAAATTATATATGTTGTAACTTTTTGCATAATGCATTGATGCCTACCTTTTTATGGTGTCGTCTCATTATAGGTGCTCCTGGGTACATAACCACCAGTCTATTAAATGGGATGTCGTTTGTGGATGGATGGGAGGCCAATTTTTTTATTTCAAAATGGAGCATGCAACAACTTGTTTGGGACAAAAGGCTTAGTAGTTGTTGTAGTTGTTGTTGGAGCATGCAACAACTGGTATCTCTTTTCCTTATTATTTGGGCACATGCAATTAAAATTTGTCCTGTGCAGCATCCATATCCTAAGATACTACAAACATGACATAGCAGAAGAAAAATTGAAATTATTTTGTAGTCTGGTAGTGCACCTCTTCTTACTTCAGTTTTGTTTTAAATTAGCTGATTGAATGCCCATCAATATACGAACTAATGGCATCACCTGACTTCGACTGGCACGACATACCGGTTTTGCAAATGTGGAGACAGAGGGTTGACAATTCGGGCCAATCAAGTTCTCTCTTAGAGTCGTATGGACCCAAGGAGGCTATTCCTCTCATGGCTCAAGCTCTTTCTAACAATAAAGTGAGTCTTTCCTACTCTTAAATAGTAGGCTGGTTTTCTCCAATCGAGTTTTTGGAAAGCTTCCAGTAATTCAATCCAAGGGGAATTCAAGCTTATAACCATAAAATATACTTCAATATCTTTCTTTTCTGTATCTGTCACTTTCCTTTTGTTTCTGCTAGAGGTATTTTTTTTTTAAGCGATGAATATGTCAAAATGCCCTCTTTACAGCTATTCAGCTAATGTCTTATATTTGACAGGTTTCTTGTGGTGGGACCCAGCTAGCCTTCCCTTTAAATACTGAAATGGGCAGAAGAAACAAGAGAGATTATGTCTCATGCTAAGCTTCCTGATTCAGTTGAATTTTATAACATATATGGAATTGATGTTGATACTGCTCATAGTGTTTGGTTAGAATTTTTTTATAGTTTGTATTTATTTTCTTAGTTACAGAAATAATCTTTAAACTGCCTAAATGAGGGTAAATGGATTGAATAGTAGAATGTTACAAAGTGTTCACTTGATTACTGTTTGTATAAAGCTACGTTTGTGTAAGGTAGTAAAGTACAACAATGCATCAAATTGGTTTTAAAGATTGACCTTATAATACTGGCTTGACATTACCATCAAAATATTTTCACCTTAAACTAACTATGGGGATATAGGATCAATGATCAGACCAAAATGGATATTTGTCTATTTTTGATGGACCATTATGTAATTTTCTCAAATCAGTTGTGCTAAGTTTTGATTTTCTCTCACGCAGCTATGGCAGTGAATTTGCACCCATTTCAGATGTTGAGCAAATTATCTTTACTCAGGTTTTGTTCATGATCCTAGCTAAAGCAATATAATGACTAAATGGTTTGACCATAAATAGATGAATAAACAAGTAACTAAAGCTTAAAAAATGGTATTAAGTACTTAGTTATTTTGGATGATTTTTTGTTTCAATATTTATTTTATTGTAGGAAATATTTTCTAATGAGCAGTCAATATTGCAATCCCATACTTTCCTTATTCTATTGTGTAGAGTATAATTAGTCTCAACATGGTGGTGGTTAAATCTACCTCACACCTTTTTGTATTATCTTCTGATGTAAAATTTTCTTTGTTACTTCTGTATTTTCAGCCACAGTTCATTTTTGTCACAGGTGATGGATCTGTTCCAGCTGAATCAGCAAAGGTACGGTTTATTCTTGATTTTCTACAGATTCTACTATCATTTATTCCAATTAACTTTTTGAGTGTTAGCAGTGAACATTATGTTATTTGATTATTCTGTTGGTTTTAATTTTGGACAACTGTTCTGTGAAAAACTAATTAAAAGTGTTAGTTTCTGTGACTTCAAGGAACTGGTATGGAGTGTGAATAAACATGTTTCAATTAAATAATAGAAATATATGCGAGAGAGAAGACATGACTTACTTTTACTATATCATAGACATCTGTACATGTCAGCATTCCATTATAAGTGCAATTATGCCTACCTGCTTGTTTACAAACATGTCATGCATCATCTATGCTTATGTTTGTGTTGATGATGGATATGTACCCCAATACCTGTACAAAAACACGTTGGTTGGTGCAAGTATGTGGTTGTGATGGGTGTGTTCAGGGAATTTATTTTGATACTTTTCATGTCATGTAATTTTTCTTCAGGCTGATGGATTCAATGCAATTTCACGAGTAGGCGTACAGGCCGATCACCGTGGAATAGTCTGCGACAGGCATGTATTCCGTATCGTAAAGCACTGGTTAAAGGCTGGCGAACCTGACCCATTTTATGACCCTGTAAATGACTATGTCATCCTCCCAACAGCCTTCGAGGTAGAGAGGCACCAGGAAGATAAGAAAGAGATCACTTCAGTCAAGGAAGAATGGGAGATTGTTTCCTCTGAGAAAAATGCTAAATGCAATTATACTGACAAGTCAACTGCCATTCCTTCTTTTGTTGGGTCTGTTTCTGTGACTTGTGAAGGAAATAATAAATCATCAGAAGAGGCTGAGGCTTCGTTGGTTGTGGATCCCAATATTAATGGGAAGCAGCATGTTGTGCTCAGAGCCACTGGGGTTACTATAGATAAATAGGTCTAGCTATGTAAAGAAATGAATCATAGAATTGTACATAGATGTGTGTGAAAGTATACGGCATGACAAACATTGGTATTGGTTATATCTGTATATAACGTACTCTATTGAGCTTATACAAGCATAAACAGGTAAATATAGATGTGCTAGTGTATTGGTGAACTAGATTAGGGAAAAAAAAAAAAAAAAAAAAAAGCCTTGGTACATTGATATATACAATCTGAGTTGACAGTCTCCAAGTCAGGCTACTCTGAAGAGTAATATTCTTAAATATTGTAAATTATAATATGTCAAAAGATGGTCGATATTTTTATAAAAATATGAATCAGTGTTTTCCCAGTCTGACCATAAAGAATTGTTGATTATTGACCTAGTGGTCCAAGTCTGACCATTAGTTGTCTTGCTTGTACCCCAAATAAATGTTGTTAATTTCGTCGATACCAATTATGTTGCATGACCATTAGTGGAGCTGAGAAACCAGGAGATTTTATAGGTACCACCGTACCAGTACCAGTTAGTGATTTTACTGATTTATTTTTTTTTCTCTTTGAATTAAAAAGTGCTAAGAGGAATGTTCCTCACCAGGTATCGAAAAAAAAAAAATTAATACGTCCAATTTTACTCAGTTTTTCAGCAATATTTTGTGTCAGCAGCTTATCCTTCTGAGCTGTGTTATGTAAATCATTGATAAGATGGCGTACGCATTCCTAGCTTCTTTGCAATCGCCAAGCTAATTGGGAGGTTTTAAAAACAAATTGTTAGATTCTTTATTCTGCTAATAATATTGTCAATACGGACTTTGTGCTGTACAAGTTGTTTGCAAATATACGGATATGGTCTTGTTCGACCTTTGATGTAAGATTATACTAATTGAAAATTGGTCTTTTCTCATGTAATTAGGGATTAATTTGCCAACAAAGCTGCCGAGTGCTCGTCGAATCTTCACAATTTCTAAGGGGCACTTTCAAATTTTTTGAAGTTCCAGAATAATACAGATGTCCATATTCTGTAGGAAAAGCTATCATCTCAGTTATCATATTATAAACATGAACGCACAATATTGTAATACATGAATGTGTGTTTACAAACACTTTATGTATTCGACATTAACTTAGTATGAATGAAACGTATTTATTGGCACACAATATATTATTTATATATATATGTAACCAAATATAATATACTGGTTTAGACACCAATCACTTCACATCATTGATTTCTATCAGCGGAGATAAACATCTTTTGATTTTGTGTAGTTCAATAGCCACATGTTCCATGGACATCCTTTCAACTAGTGACTGTTTCGAGCAAGTGAGCCCAACATTTATTATCGACACCAAACACTCGCACATTTTGTTGAATGCATTGCTTTCCATCACACTCATTGTAAATAAATTTGGATCAACAATATCCATCACTCGTTCCGGATATGCCATCTGAACAAAATTATGCAAGGTTAATCCATCATTGAACATGTATTCAGTTGGATTTCTTCCGGTGAACATCTCGAGCAACAAGACACCAAAGCTGTAGACGTCACCACTTGTTGACACAGGACCTCCTTCTCCATATTCTATAAATAATAAATTACATGAAAAATTTGTTCACATTTAATAAAAAATTTCTTTACATTTGGATTGATGTAGTAATGAATACCAAGTAACTTTCTAATAAAAAGGCAATGAAAAATAATTAGGTAAATTAATTTAAATTAACCTGGAGGGACGTATCCAATTGATCCTCTTATTCCGATCGAGCTCTCAGACTCTACCAATGACTTGGTAATCGGATCTGGAAGGAGCTTTGCAAGCCCAAAGTCACTGACACAAGCACTCAAATCCATGCGCAAAAGAATGTTGCTTGGCTTTAAATCACAATGAATCACAGATGGTTGGCAGTTATGATGAAGGTAATTTAATGCATCAGCAATATCAATTGCAATATTTAGCCTCTGGGTCAGACTTAAAGGACTCAATAAATCATGGTCATCTTTTTCAGGATGCAACCATCTGTGTAAGTTCCCATTAGGAATGTAATCAAACACTAGGGCTTTAAAATCGTTACCACTATAATCGACAGTAGAGCAACATGTTATGTTGCGAATGAGATTTCGGTGCCTTATCAATCTCAAAGCATGGCACTCAGCCATAAAACTTTTTGATGATCCTAATTGTTGGAGATCAAACACCTTAACTGCCACGGTATGAGCTTGTAGGTTTGAATTATCTTCTTCTTTCAATAGAAGAACCCCTTTATACACACGGCTGTACTTTCCCGCACCTATCAAATTGGAAGCAGCAAAGGCTTCTGTTGCCTTGGCCAGATCACTATATGAAACTTTTGGTAACCTACCTTCTGGGAGGGAATTTGTTCTTGAATTTCTATTTAGCTTCCTTTTGTATTTCAGAATAAGAAAAGCTAGTAAAATGATGGACAAGAGAAAAATTGTGCTAACAAATGGAATTACCAACTTTAGTAGCATTGTTGAATGTTTCTTGTCACGTTGAATGGAACATTCTGGCAAATGCAATTCTGGTATTCCCCCACAAAGCCCTTTGTTTCCTACCAGCAATAGCCCGCTTGCATTGTTAAACACTCCTTTGTCTGGTACCGCTCCCTCAATATTGTTGTACGAAATGTCTAATTTGTGCAAATGTGTCAAGTTTTCAATGACGATAGGGATGTGCCCTGACAAATTGTTTTCTGCAAGGTACAACTCTTGCAACTCATTGAGAAGGCCGAGCTCTTGAGGAATGGCACCAGAAAAGTTATTACTTGACAAATTTAAAAATTCCAGCCCCTTTAATTTTCTTAAGAAAGAAGGAATGGACCCTTGAAAGGAGTTGCCATCCAACTCTAATATTGTTAGGAGTTGGCAGTTTCCAAGTTCTTCAGGTAGCACACCAGATAGATTATTTATAGACAAACTTAGTACTGCTAAATTTACCAACATACCAACTTCCTTAGGTATTGAACCACTAAGAAAATTATTGGATAAATATAAACCCCTGGACAATGTTTTGATGTTAAGCATGCTTATGGGTAGCATCCCTGTAAGGGCATTATGATGTAAGCTTATGATTGATACTTGAGTTAGGTTTCCAATGTTAGATGGAATAGATCCTATTAGGTAATTGCCCTCAGCTGAGAAGAGGTTCAAGTTTGTGAGGTTACCAATTGACAATGGAATAGGCCCTGAAAAGTTATTTGACCCTAGATACAGTCCCAATAAGTTTTGAAGTTTTCCTGTACCTTCAGGAATGGATCCTGTCAGGTGATTACCAGCAAATGTCAAAGTACGAAGGCCAATTAGTTTCTCAATGCCAGATGGTATTTCTCCAATAAAATAATTCTTCTGGAGGTCTAAAATTTGGAGTTGATTTGTTAAGTTCACTATAGCATTGGGCAAAAAACCCCCAAAATTGTTGTCACCTAGCTCCAATTTTATTAAAGAACTACAATTCGTCAAGAAGTTGAGAAAATTCCAATCAGCAGCAACTTTGGCTTCAATATTATTTGATCGGACATTAAGATATTCAGGACAAAGCTTACCAAACTCTGCAGGTATAGTCCCACTAATTTTGTTGGTACCCAAATCTAATTTTTTAATTAAGGAAGCATTAGAGATTGTTGCTGGAATTTCTCCGGTTAACATATTTCTGCCAAGGAATAATTGCTGAAGATTTAATAGACTGGTGCCCATGTCTCTTGGAAGGTGCCCATGAAAATTGTTATACTCCAAACCAAGGGCTGATAAATATGTAAGATTAAAAAATGATTGGGGGATCATGCCTGAAAAGTTATTTATACCGAGATCTATAAGTTCTAGTTGACTTATTTGACCGAGAGCACTTGGGATGGAACCTAATAGGTTATTATCTGAAAGATAGACCTGTTGTAGGGCTGAAAGATTTGTAATTGACAATGGGATGTACCCTGTGAAGTTGTTAGTACCAAGGTCTAGAATCTCAAGTTTTCTGAAATGTCCGAGCCAGGAGGGGAGATTACCAGAGAATTGGTTGTAATAAAGAGATAGATTAACCAATTGGGAACAATTATCTAAGTTTGCAGGAAATGTTCCAGTAAAAAAATTGTTTGCTAGGTGAAGATGTTGCAAGCGACGCAAATGTCCTATAGATGAAGGAATAATGCCATAAAGTTTATTGTTATCAAGGTCAATGCTCCTAAGATAACTAAAGTTTCCAATATAAGGAGAAATGGAACCTACAAGACCACGTGAAGGAAGTAGTAATGCACAAACTCTTTGCTGATGCAGACGACAGCAATAGACTCCTTCCCACTTACAGTAGGGAATGGTTCCATTCCATGAGCTTAAGACATCGGATTCATTGTCTAAGTTACTCTTGAAGGCTAATAGTGCTTGTTTGTCGTTTTCGCTGTAGAACGTCGTTGCACGAGCCGCCATGGAGGATTTAGGTAGAGAGAAGTAAGAAAGAATCAAGAGAAGCAACAACACTCCGTATGTTTTCATTGCTTGCCACTGCAGAGCAACGTTCAATTTCCTCGAAATTCTAGTATATTTGAACGGAAGTTGTCATAAAATATAACAAAGGCTTGAAAATTTTATAGCCCCATCTTTAGTGGATCAGTAGAGAAGACTGAAAACGACTGTTGCAATTATTCTTTGGTTGTCAATTTAAATATTCAATATTTTCAAATGTTGCAAGTATACTATCGTTGTCCATTTGACCATTGGTCCATTATTCAACATTTTCAAGTGCTGCAATAATTCCATTAAATAGTTTCAAGTGCTGCAACAATACTTTAGTTGTCTATTTAATCTTTCAATATGCAACTGCTTCAATAATTTTTTGTTGTCAATTTAACCGTTAATTTTTTTTCAAGTAATAAAATATTTTTTTGGTTGTCAGTTTAACCATTCAAACATTCTCGACCTTATAAGAAGTACAGATTGGGTCGATATATTTTATATTCATGGTGTTAAGAAATAGATTTACTTATACTCTATCTTTCCTTTAAGATTTGACCTTATCAGTTCTTTAGTCGCTTAATTTTCCTTGACCTTCTGATTGTAGTACGAATTAAATTATCTTCTTTAGTATTATTTTGTTCGAAAGAACATTTTCAGACTAAGTTCTTTCAACTTCCTTTTAAAGATTAAATCAACTACAATTATTTACGTTGATTAATTAAACTTTAATCCGAATTTTGTTTACTGAATTAATTCTTAGGTCAGTGGTTTAGTTCTTAATTATGTCCCACGGCACATGTACGTGCAGTTACTACAGTATGGTGGTGATTGGTGAACAACAAGAGGAGACTTGGTGTCACACCCGGAAGCTAAGTGTGGCAAATTTTCCGTCACAAGAGTAATTAATACTCCTGTAAGACTAACAAATAGAGAATATTTTTTTTTCTAAAATTACCTATTCCATTTTTTTTATTTCGGTCCCAGTTATAAACAACACCCAAATTTATTTTATTGCAAACATAGTTTACTAACATATACAATATAGTAATATTACAAAGCCTGACTTATTTCTTACCCCTAACCTATTTAACCGTCAGTTTTAATATACAAAGTTTCTACCGACGGTTCCACCCAAGCTATCCTAATATCAGGCTTATATTGATTTTACATATGTACAAAGAAGGCATCACACAAACCGTCACATCAGAAAGGCTTACACAAAACACACCAACTATCTATCAAGCACACACACAAAGTGACACAACACACGGAAGACGAG
This sequence comes from Rhynchospora tenuis, assembly GCA_027725995.1. NCBI lineage: Eukaryota > Viridiplantae > Streptophyta > Magnoliopsida > Poales > Cyperaceae > Rhynchospora > Rhynchospora tenuis. Next base: position 195,941,242 of record CM050888.1, read on the forward strand.
CACCACTACAGCTCATCGTACTTCCTCTTCCTCATCCTGTTGGTCTTCCCACTCGAGTACCATTCCATCAGGCGGACCATCAGAACCAGGAAACTCAAAGTATACATAAGCAAATATCTCAAGAAGGTCATCAAAACGAAGCAAGATAACAACATTACACTGCAACCCGAGCACAAAAACTTTCGGCCTAACACACGAACACTCGATAGTAGCAACTGTTGGAGTTATGTCCTAGAAGTCAATATTTAATGACTTATTTTCTTAGTTTATGTTAATGATGATATTAATCATTTGTTCCTAGAGTTTATTATTGACAGATCATTCAGGTTGATGCTCTGAATTGTAGATCTCTGTGGATCATTCATTAGAATGACAATAATAAATCTAAATCGTCCATATTCTTGATAATTAACAGGGAACATTAATTATCATAAAAGATTAGTATGCAAGTTAAGTTATGATTAAGTTCTACAAATCATAGGTAAGGAGCTACCAACTTAATTGCATATGTGTATGTTATGGAACATAGTACAGGACTTGACCCAATGAAATAAACATATGGATTGTATTATGTGTCATTGTTTATTTCATATGAGTTTAATTCTATGTTTGAGATGTTCAACTTTTCCACATGAGGATAGGTTCTATAAATATCGTCTAACGTTGATTCCTGATAAAGGCTGCTATAAGGACTTTATTTATACTCTCTTGAATTGTGCGGGAAAAGATTGTTCATCAAGAAAACCGTATGTCCCTCGTAAGTATACCTAGCGAGTGATGATATCTATTTGGGCCCCTTGATGGAGTTGGATCGTATGCATGCAAACTAGACGATCAACTCTAGATTAAGAATTGTATAATCTGCAAGAATGACGCATTTCTATCTTGGATTATACAATCATATCATGTGACATAAGAATCAGACAAGGAAATACTTTTATTTCTTATGCAGGATTGAGATATTGTAGCAGTACATTATTTATGTGAATTGAGAATCAAATAGCAATAACACAAGTTTAAACACTAGGATCTAGGCTTAAGACCATTCACACGCAATTTATATGAGAATAGTAGGAAGAAATATACCTCTCACAAATAGTTCTTGTGAGGATCGAATCCAAATCTTTTGGAACCGGTGGCGTGCTCTCCACGCCTCTTCTTCTCCCTTGGATGGTGCCAACCTCGAGTCCACACAAAGTTTAATCAAGTTCTCAAAGCCTAGTGCTAGCAAGGCTAGAGAATAAGTCTAAAACCCGAGTTAACTTCTCTTCTAATTATCTAATAGTTATTTTGAAGCTAATTCTCAACACATAAGACCCTAAATAATGCAATAGAAGAGCACAAATTTTCAGATCTGAAAATTGCTCTTTCTTTGGGTAGATGGCGGCTAGGAGAGAGAGAAAGAGAGGTGGAATGAGTTGCCCTAATTCCCAACTAAGGGGGGTTTATATAGACCACTTCCTACCTACCTAGGGGGGACCACTCACACCCATGAGGCCGACTACAAATGGGGCTTCAAAGCCCATTTTGTTTGGTCCATTTAATTCTCTCTTATCTCCTTTAATTAATGCATTAATTCTAGGCCCATTTTGACATATCAATAGATAGCCCAAAATTGATATAATTCTTATAATTAAATCAATTGAGTTGAGATAAAATAAATATCAACTATTTGATAATTACTATTTGGTTTAGACAATACATTAATTTTGTTTCATATGATCCATTTGAAATAATTATTCATAACGATTTATAATTAATTATTCAACTTATCATATTTTGTATTCTCCAATACAAATAAACTAATATAATGTATTATTGATTAAGAGCTTTGTTTTCGTGTGACCCTTTGAGAATTTATACTATATTGGCCATGGAAATAAATCGTTATTTATTTTCAATAATCATAAGCGGTATCTAGCAACACATATGACTCCCAATTCGTATAAATTATGTACCGTTATAATATCTCAATCCTGCATAAGAAATAATAGTATTTCCTTGCCTAATTCTTATGTCACATGATATCATTGTATATTCCAAGATAGGAATGTGTCATTCTTGCAGATTATACATTTCTTGATCTAGAGTTGATTGTACAAATTGGCCAAACAATCCAAACTCCATCAAGGGGCCCAAACATATATCATCACTCATTAAGTATATACATGAGGGACATACGGTTTTCTTGATGAACAATTTTCCCCGCACAATTCAAGAGAGCATAAATAAAGTCCGTATAGCAGCCTTTATCAGGAATCAACATTAGACGATATTTATAGAACCTATCCTCATGTGGAAAAGGTGAACATCTCAAACTTAGAATCAAACACATATGAAATAAACAATGACACTTAACACAATCCATATGTTTATTTCATTGGGTCAAGTCCTGTACTATGTTCTATAACATACACATATGCAATTAAGTTGGTAACTCCTTACCTATGATTTGTAGAACTTAATCATCGCTTAACTTGCATACTAATCTTATCTGATAATTAATGTTCCTTGTTAATTATCAAGATTATGGACATCTTTAGATTTATTATTGTCATTTAAGAATAAATGAGCTATAGAGATCTACAATTCAGATCATCAACCTGAATGATCTATCAACAAATAAATCAAGGAACAAATGATAAAATATCATCAATAACATAAACCATAGAAGTAGCCAGAATGATTGGCTTCTAGGACACAACTCCAACAATCTCCCACTTGGCCTAGAGTCAATCAACAATGACTTCTAGCAAGTGTATAGTACTCAATGTAATATCCAAAATATACATGTCTCATACTAAAGCCTCAAAGTAAAAGATACAACTCAAAGCCACTCAGACATACGCCTAATCCCCAAGGATGCAACATGCAACTCATGTGCGGCTCGAGACAAAGGTTGTGTTCGCGGCATCGTCCACCTTCTTGACCTTGATCCACCCGTCATTCACGAACTGACGCATAAGATGGAATCATCGTAGAATGTGCTTGGTCTTTTGGTGAGACCTGGGCTCTTTGGACTGAGCTATGGCTCCCGTGTTGTCGCAGTAGAGATCCACTGGACCCGAGATGCTTGGAACCACCTCCAGCTCGGTCAAGAACTCCTTAATCCAAACGTCTTCTTTCGCCGCTTCACCAGCCGCTAAGTATTCTGCTTCGGCGACGGAATCGGCCGTAGTTTCTTGCTTGGAACTTTTCCAACTTACGGCACCACCATTGAGCAGGAATACATAGCCAGACTGTGACTTAGCATCATCTCGATCGGTTTGGAAATAGCGTCGGTGTAACCACTTACAATGAGCTCTTGGTCTCCACCATATACGAGGATGCTATCTTGTGTTCTCTTGAGATACTTGAGGATATTCTTGACTGCAGTCCAATGTGGCATACCAGGGTTAGCTTGATATCGACTAATCACACTAATCGGATATGCCACATCGGGGCGAGTGCATAGCATGGCATACATGATTGATCCGACAACAGATGGATATTGAAACTTGTTCATGAATTTCCTATCTGCATCTTCCGTCGGACATTGAGTCTTGCTCAAGAATATGCCATGTGACATAGGCAAGTAACCCTTCTCGGAACTAGCTATTTTGTATTTTTCCAACACTTTGCCAATATATGCATCTTGGCTCAAGCCTAACAACCTCCTAGATCTATCTCTATAGATTTTGATTCCTAGGATGTAGGCTGCTTTGCCCAAGTCTTTCATTGAGAACACCTTCTTCAATGAATCTTTGACATCATTCAACTCGGGAATATTATTCCCAATCAAGAGTATATCATCAACATATAGAACAAAAAATACGACCACGCTTCCACTAATCCTCTTGTAAACACAAGGTTCCTTTTCGCTTTGAATGAAGTTCAACTTCTTGACCTCTTCATCGAAGTGCTTGTTCCAACTCATTGATGCTTGCTTCAATCCATAGATGGACCTTTGAAACTTGCATACCTTGTTAGCATTCTTAGGATCCACAAAACATTCGGGTTGTGTTATGCACATATCCTCTTCCAAATTGTCAGTTAGGAAGGCGGTTTTGACATCCATTTGCCATATCTCATAATCATAAAATGCGGCAATTGCTAACAAGATCCGAATTTACTTGAACATGACGACGGACGAGAAGGTTTCTTCATAGTCAATACCATGAACTTGCTTGTAACCCTTCACAACTAGTCGTTCTTTGTAAATGGTCAAGTTGCCATCCATGTCGACCTTTCTTTTGAAGATCCATTTGTTCTCAACGGGTTTTACTCCGTTGGGAAGGTCAACCAAGGTCCATACCTTGTTGTCATACATGGATTGCATTTCGGATTCCATGGCCTTGAGCCATTTCTTTGAGTCGGATTTCTTCATCATGTCATTAATGGTCAAAGGTTCGTCATTCACAATGACGAGGACATCGTGCAAACCCAAGTACTTTTTGGGTGGACGACTTTCCCTTGTTAACCTTCATAGAATTGGTGCTTGAGGTTCTTGAGGTTCTTGAACTTGTTCCACAACGGCTTGTGGAGTTGGTTCTTGATCCTCGAAACTTTGAGTTTGTTGAACATAATCGGCTCGCAATATGTTCGGGTCCTCATTCGAGGGAGCATTTACTTGAACCTCTTCCACAACGTCTTGCGGAACGGGTTCGGCTACAACCTCATTGGGAATAACCACATTACCTACTTGAGGCATGTCTTGTGGTGGTTCATAAATTTCTTCAATGACCACATTACTCCCACTACTTCTTCTTGCGAGAAACTCCTTCTCCAAAAACACACCGGTACGAGCAACAACTATCTTGTTCTCGTTGGGTTATAGAAGTAGTATCCATTTGTTTCCTTAGGGTATCTTACGAAATAACACTTGTCCGTTTTGGGTCCAAGTTTGTCGCTCATTAGTTTCCTCACATGAGCTTCACAACCCCAAATCTTGAGAAACGACATGCTTGGTTTCCGACCAAACCAAAGCTCATAGGGCGTCTTCTCAACGGACTCAGACGGAACACGATTTAGTGTAAAAGCTGCGGTTTCTAATGCATAAACCCAAAACGATTTAGGCTAATCGGTTTGGCTCATCATCGATCGAACCGTATCTAGCAAAGTTCGATTCCTCCTTTCGGATACACCATTCCATTGTGGTGTTCCCAGCGGAGTGAGTTGTGGAACTATTCCACACTCCTTTAGATAATCAGCAAACTCATGACTCAAGTACTCTCCACCACGATCGGAACGTAAGACTTAGATCTTTCGACCAAGTTGGTTTTCAACTTCATTCTTGAATTCCTTGAACTTGTCAAAGGATTCAGACTTGTGCCACATCAAATAGTTATACCCGTATCTACTATGATCATCGGTGAAAGTGATGAAATATGATCTATCAACAAATAAATCAAGTAACAAATGAGAAAATATCATCAATAACATAAACCATAGAAGTAGCTAGAATGATTGGCTTCTAAGACACAACTCCAACAGTTAAATATGTTAATTTCGTTGCTATCAATCTTTGAAAACAACAAGCTCATTTCTAAGGTATTTACTTGGAGAAGTAATACCGAATCCTATGACATGTTCTTGGAAAAAGTGAAACTTGAGTATGTTTAAACCCAAAAACGTTTCTCGACTTCCCGAACTTAGCTTCACAAAGATTGATTAACTTTTGGCGAAAAGTAATTCAATAAAGAGGATGCCTGTATCCTTATTGTGGAACTTCAAAACCTTTGAATTGAAGAATTCATACGGACTAGACTAGACTTCTACGCTCTCATCCGCTTACTCAAGATGGTGTTCTTAGAGAAAGTAAATATAGACTCAATCATTTATGATCGAGTAATAGAGTGTGAGTTAACCAAGAGACTCTTCTTATAAGAAGATAAATGTTTCATTAGCTTGCGAACCGAAATGTTTTAGTAGCTAATTGATAACTAGAGATATTGAGATCTCAGATATCAAGGATTGTTGATATTGTAATAAAATCTCTTTCTAGAGATGAAGGATATATTGTTCGCACACTTATTTGTGCTAAAAGTGATTGGTTCAGTATTAAAAGAATACTTCACCAAGATATGAGTTGAGACTTCGAGACCATCACTAGTGACCGTGTGTCACATGAGATGTTTTATTTGCCATTTATGAGAGGCACTTGAAAGATTGTCCTAAATACCATGATGTTCTAAACCTTAAGATATTTTTCTTTCAAATTATCTCGCTATCTCTAATTCACATTAATAATTAGGTGCTAGTTCATGTGCTCGCATTTAACAAAATGTGTAGGCAATGAAGAATAAGAGAAAGTTCGAGATAAGTAAAGTAAACTCCATTTTGGAAATGACTTGTTCGTCTAAGTCACTACCATTGAATACGTAGAGTTATCTTTTGTTTAGGAATTGGAGGTTGTATACCTTATTCCAAACATTTCATAAAACCTTATCTCCATTTCATATTTGATGATAGATGATCATGTTTTGTAATAGAGAAATGTTGTCCTCTTATTGTTATGAATTTGTGTATAAGATTTCATGCATCTTGATTGAATTTGCTTGAAATAGATAAACAAATTTTGAATGACAAATGTGTAAGACTTCACATAAAGTATTTGACTTTGATGTAAAATAGTCGCTTAGTCGAATATAAACAAGAATCGCATTATGAGAGTCTACGTAACGTGGAGCTCGTAAATCAATTTGATTGCAAATCAATTGAAATTCATGTGAATCGTGTTTGTTAAATGACAAAAGCGCCTTTGACCTACGAAGGCTTAAAGGACAAGTAACTTGATTGAGACTTATACATACTGATGTATATAGATCTATAGGTACTTGTGCAATTGAAAGGTTGTTGACACTTTACCACTTGACCAACGATCATTGTAGATATTAACGTATCTATTTGATATGGTATAAGTATGATTGAAAAACCATTCAATAAGAGTAAAAGTCTTAAAATGGATCATGGTAAATAGTTAAGTCATATAGTTTGATATATTACCTAAAGAGTATTAAAGTCGTTTCATAACTCGCTCTGTAAAAAACATTAAAAGAATGTATCCAAGAATGGAGGTATCGAACATTGTTTGATATAGTTCGATAGATAATAAATCAAATTGACTTGTTCGACTCATGTAAGGGATTTTTGTTTGAGGACAATATTGTTTACACTGAATAAAAGTTCCATCGAAGTCTATTGAGAAATATATCTTACGAGATTCGATCTGTATATACATTGTTTCTCAAGATTTGGTGTTGAGAAGCTTATTTCAAGGTTCGATTGATTGATAAGCTTGAACCCAAATAAGACGCTTAATATTTTGTAGGATATCTTAAACTAACTGAAATGTGCTACTTCTACAAACATGATAAGAACAAGGTAGTTGTTGCTCATCATAACGTAATCTTGAAGAATGATATTCTCAAGAAGAAGTAGTAGGAGTAAAGTGAGCATTAAAGGAGTTTATGAGTCACTACAAGAAGTACCTTTATAGGGAACTTGTCACTCCATACATGATGCTTAGTGGGAGTTAAGAGCGAAACTTCATTCATAAGCAGTTGTGAAAGGAAAAGTTTATAAGCACGCTCGCTTCTCGAGAGTACTCAAACATCTCGCGAATAAATAATGTTCGAGAAACTCGTGGAATATATTATGATCAAAAACTTATTCTACAAGTTGTTGTAGAAGTAGTTTATTGACCCCAAGCACCAATCCTACAAAAGATCAACGAGAGTGAATTGCCTAAACTGAAAAGTGCATAGGCTTCACAACATCCTCGTACTTGACATATGAGGATTCGTTGATAAATAAAGAAGCGATGGAAAGACCCGATTCCACAAGTATGGTTTGAATCTATATGATCTTTAAGTGCAATCCATATATATAACAACAAGGTATAGACCTTGATTGATGTTGCGATCCATCAAGAACATTTAGATCTTTCAAGGAAAGATATATATGGATAGCAAGTTGACTATGTACAAAGTACAGTTTCACACTTGTTGCTATGTCTAAGTCGATAGCAAGTCGACTATGTATAAAGCACAATTTCACGATTGTTGCTATGTCTAAGTCGATAACGAGTTGACCATGGACAAAGCACAGCTTCTCGCTTGTAGCTGTGTATAAGTCAATAAAGATCATTCTAGCAATAGTTATATTTCGTATATATAGATATATGGAAAGATACATTAAAATCGCCTTCTTCGATCGAATGAAGGAAGTTGTGTATACGACACAAATCGAGGATTTGTTTGCTAGAGACGTGTGTATGCTTCAAGAATTCATTAATGGATTGAAGCAAGTATTGTAAAAATTGGAATAAACATTTTAACAAGTAAGTCAAGGAGTTGAACTTCGTCAAAAGTATCTTGTATAGACAAGATATTCAGTGGGAGCATGATTGTGTTACATGTATTGTACAAGATACAAGACATTAATTGGGAATAACATTAAGAAAATGAATATTGTCAATATCTCATTGGAGAAAAAGATAGACTCCTAGAAAGGATATCAAACCACGTTGTATGGCATACACTTGAGTTTGACTCGGTGCGTTGCAACTCAATTCAAGAAGCGTGCAAGAAACAATTCGAGCATCCTTCTGTTATGAGTTCATTATGTAAGTCATATTTATGCACATGCCCTAATGTGTTATACCCAAGGAGTATGACAAACAGTTGTCAACTAGATACAAGGAAAAAATATATTTAGACAATAATAAAAAATGTCTTCGAGTATCTTATGAGAAAGAATGATATGTTTTTCCATCTGGTAAGATGAAAGAAAGATCATATAAATTGTTATATTGATGCTAGTTTTCGAAAGATTGATATAAATACAATTGAGCTACATGTTTTGTTTAAATGTGGTGTTGTAAATTTAGAAGGTGTTCTAAATGTGATATTACAACCGTTTCCGTCACCAAAATAAAATATAAAGCAACTTGTGAAGCAATGAAATAATATAGTATGGATCAAGAAGTTCTCAGTCAAGCTAATATGGTTCTATGCATCTCGAACCATAGCTTAATCTTGAAGAACCCAATATTGAGTTGGTGATCCAACTAAGATCTATGACGATATCACTTGATCTCACATGATGATGATCAAGAACTCATATATAGGAGTATATATGCATATAGAGGGTCAAACAAAATTGGATAGGTTTGCAAACACAGCGAACACTCTAACTTAACTTCTACCTTAAGCAATATACGAGATGCAATTGTGCATCCATGCGTAATGGACGTATGAGTAACTTGCTTTAAGTGTATTATATCTTTTTGAGGTTCGAGACATGTATATATATGGATATATGACATTGTTCTAAATTCTTCACTGGCTAGAAGTCACTATTGATTGACTCTAGACAAGTGGGAGATTGTTGGAGTTATGTCCTAGAAGTCAATATTTAATGACTTATTTTCTTAGTTTATGTTAATGATGATATTTAATCATTTGTTCCTAGAGTTTATTATTGACAAATCATTCAGATTGATGATCTGAATTGTAGATCTCTATGGATCATTCATTAGAATGATAATAATAAATCTAAATCGTCCATAATCTTGATAATTAACAAGGAACATTAATTATCATAAAAGATTAGTATGCAAGTTAAGTGATGATTAAGTTCTATAAATCATAGGTAAGGAGTTACCAACTTAATTGCATATGTGTATGTTATGGAACATAGTACAAGACTTGACCCAATGAAATAAACATATGGATTGTGTTATGTGTCATTGTTTATTTCATATGAGTTTGATTCTATGTTTGAGATGTTCAACTTTTCCACATGAGGATAGGTTCTATAAATATCGTCTAACGTTGATTCCTGATAAAGTCTGCTATAAGGACTTTATTTATGCTCTCTTGAATTGTGCGGGAAAAAGTTGTTCATCAAGAAAACCGTATGTCCCTCATTAGTATACCTAGTGAGTGATGATATCTATTTGGGCCCCTTGATGGAGTTGGATCGTATGCATGCAAACTAGACGATCAACTCTAGATTAAGAAATGCATAATCTGCAAGAATGACGCATTCTTATCTTAGATTATACAATGATATCGAAATACTTTTATTTTTTATGCAGGATTGAGATATTGTAGCAGTATATTATTTATGCGAATTGGGAATCATAACGTGTTGCTAGATACCGCTTATGATTATTGGAAATAAATAGTGATTTATTCTCCTTGGCCAACATAGCATAAATCCTCAAAGGGTCACACAAATAGGACTTTGACCACACAATGCATTATCTATTTATTCCAATAGTGAGTATTGCAGAAATATGTTGATTAATTAATTATATACCGTTATGAACCGTTATAATTAATTAAGTCAAAGGAATCATATAGAAATAAATTAATGCATTATCTAATCCCAAAATAATTATTAATGAGTTAATAATTAATTTCAGATCAAGACATTTTAATATAAATGGTTATATTGATTAATTGGGCCGTTACTTAATAAGAAAATATATAGCCCAATTATAGAGCAAACTAATGGGACATTAATTATATGAATTAATGACCCAAATGAGTGTGAAAAGTGACCCAACAAGGGCCCAATTCGTGGCTGCCCCTAGGGTGGCAAGATGTGTAATTTTGGAGAAGTTTTCTCTATGGTTTGAGCTCTATAAAAGGACCCCTTTGGAGGCTCCAACCCCTAGCTTTCTCTCTCCTCTCTTTCTTCCCCTTGTGGCTGCCACAAACTTCCTCTTTTTCTCCCTCTTTTTCTCCATTAGAGAGAAAGTTAATGGGATTAGACTTGTTCTTGGGTGTGCTAGCACATACCTTGAGAACGTGGTTAATCTCCTTGGTGGACTCGAGGCCGGCGGCGCAACCATGGTGGTGGTGGTGGAGAAAGCACGCCATCGACTCCCAAGCCATGGATTCGAGCCTCATGAATGCGATTTCATGAGAGATATAATTTCTCCTACTCGTTTCTCATAAATTGCGTGTGAATAGCCTTAAGCCTAAATTCTATGTGCTTAATTAAGTGTTTTTGTGCTAATTGTTAGTTTAAAAATTGAAAATTGAGCACTTCCTAATAGCAACAACTCGGGGTCTACAAAGCCTTTGTCGTGCTTGGAACCCCCGTCCAACGAGGCACATGCAAAACAAAACAAACAGATCAGAATAAATCTCAGTGCAGGTTTTACTTCCAATACGTGGATTTTTAATACATATCTGTGCATCGGACTAAAATTCCGATGAACAAACAATTCAATATTTATAAATAGAATTCAGATTTATTAGATACATATGAATACCGTAGGTACCAAATGAAAGGGTCATAGTACGGGCATTCTGCATTATGCCATGCATCAAACAGAGAAAACACAAATATAAGCACAACAGTTTCACAGATAAAACTTGTACACTCAAGTTCTCAAGGCCGGACATATACAGAGAGAACTCTTTCCTAAACCACAGGTTTTAACATATGGTACAGACCATACACAGGGGATATTCAGAGATAATAGCGCTAGTAATCTGGACGGGTCGGTGGCCAAACTGAAAACACCGGAGAGTGTAAAAGTTTATAAATTCATAAGTTATGCTTATGCAATCGGAATTGAAAATGGTTCAGATAAAAGTTCGATTCTTCTATCACAAATAAGATCACGTGATAAAGAATTTTACGGAAACCATTCTAGTCATCAATCAGTCTAACAATTTCATTTAGCAACAAACAGATAACTAGGTCATATTGCAAAAATTTCACAGTTCAAACAGAGATATTACCAACATGCAGTTATTTGTTTATTTAGAGCTTCTATGTCTACATGAGATAATAGAAAGCACTGTCAAACTTGTTTCCATCATGCTATTCATGAATTTAAAAAATACTGAATTCCGAATATTAATCAAGAAACCGCATATCCGCACCTTCACAACGGTCCTCGATTTTCGCGTTGCTAATTGTCCCTATTCACAAGTTATAGATCAAGATCAGTCAATATTTATTTAACGGGTTTCTATAATCCACTTGGTGAACCTTACTATGTAAGTCTGGTTAATCCTAGCAGTTACCTGACTAACGGAAATAGTTCCAAGTTTCTAACAGAATTAATTATATTTATTATTATTATTATTTCCTAATATCGAAGTCAGAAAACAGAATCAGAGAAGACCCAGTAGAGAATGAATCGTCAAAAGACGCAGAGATATCTAAGGGAGAAAAGGCAGGGATATATTAGTCTTAAATTAATAATTTTTTATTTTCTCAATTAATATATTATTTAAATAAATAAAAAAGAATAAATGACTATACAAATAAAGATTAGAGGGGTAAATAAATAATATTAACAAATATAAGGGTGTATGGTGATTGAATAAGATTTGAGGGATATATGATTGATAACGCACCACCAAATATTATTGGGGCATTTTGATTTATGCCATCGCAAAAGATTGAAATTCTAAATATGCCATTCCAAATCGAGTAATTAGTTTTATGCCATCTCAAAACAATGAAAATTGTTTTCATGCCACCGAGCCATTGAATTGACTATAGTGCCCTTTTGAAAACCAAAGGAGAGATCAGATCTGAGTGAAAGGGAGGCACACAGTTGCGCGCAGACGCTGTTCGACTCAAAATTCATAATTTTGTCAGGTGGACAGAGGCGACAAGGAGTAGTTCCGAAGGAAGCGTGGCCGAGCAAGACAATATAGGCAAAGATAAAGTGACAATGGACAAATTCAGAATTTTCGTGCTTGTGCTCAGTCACCGAGGCTCTCGGAGGTGCTAAAATCTGGGTCGTCATTAGAAGGTGCTGCAAATTCGTCGTGCTAGAGCATGGCCAAGACAGGCGGCGGAGCCGGACGACTTATGCCCGAGCGGAGCAGTGGAGGAGGCAGAGTTACTATTTTGACTTTTGTGAGAGAGATGGGAAATGGGAATGGGATCGTACAGAGGCAAGGGCTGTGGAATGGATATGCAGAAAGAGGGGGTTTGGGATGGAAGGGTATTTTAGGTATTTTAAAAAATTTGATAGAAATAATATAAAGTTTTATATATTTTTATTAAAAATAATGGCATATATCAAATTTATGCAGTTTTGTAGTGGCATATTTCGAATTAATCAATTTGTGATGGCATATTTAGAATTAGAGTTGTTTTACAATGGCATAAATCAAATTTTCTCAATATTATTCATTGACCTTAGTGGTTACACTACTACACTACTACACTCCAAATCCAGATCTTCTGGTCGGCAGACTATCTGGTCTGCATTGATCCGGACCGTCTGATTTAATCTCAACGGTTAATGATGCCCCGTGCATAATAGGCAGAATTGGTAGGTTCGAAAAAATAAACCGTTGAGATTAAATCGGACGGCTCGGATTACATGCTGACCAGGTGGTCCGCACTGATCTGCCGACCAGAGGATCCGAGTTCACTACACTCCACGCTCCCACGAATGAGGGAATTGATTTGGACACCCTAAAAAATGATACCACACCACTAAAAAAATTCAATGACCAAAATACCCTCACACTTCCAACCCATTTCATCTTGTCTCACGTCGTCTCCATACAGCCCTACCATTTTAATACTTATAAAACATAAAAGAGCAAATACTAAATAATGACGCTGACGAATTTCGATGACCCACAATTATTTACCTCAAGCATCTAACATCAAGTTCAATTTCATATTTTGTTAGAAAGACTTCTTTTCAGGACTAGTTTTAAACAAAAAAATATTTTAATCGCTTTGTAATTTATTTTCTTGACTTTGTCATTTTTCAATGTCATGCGGGTGCAGGTGAAGGTATCGTATCCGATACGGTGCGCTACGAAGATACACCAGTTTTTAAAAAACTAGAATACATGGTATATATAAAATAATAAAAAATACATTATATACCAAAATATTTGATTTTTGAAGTATGTTAGAAGTATCCTTGCAACATAGTCATTTTCTGATGCAAGAAAATGCAATATAAAGTAAATTGAAAAAGCGATGTAGCAACTATCTTTTGGTGGTACATTATTTAAGAATTCTAATATCTAATGTATTATTTCTAACTTTCAAATAGAAATTTCATTTAAAAAATTAATGACAAAGAATTATATAAAATTTAGTCGAAATTTAAATTTAAGAGAATAAATAAGAAATTAATAATTATATCAATATTATTTATTTTAGATCGGCTGAACAAATGTTAGCATACCTTCTAAAACTTACTTAAAGTTTAATTAAATTTTATTACCTCGGCATTGTTAATTTTTTTTCAAGTGAACCCTAAGAAGGAGATCCGGAAGATTAAAAAAAATTTGGAGTCAAAATATGTCCAGATGAAAATTATAATAGCATAAGCATAAATAAAAAGAAAAAATGAGAGATGATAATAAATAATATAGGCTGTGTTTGGATGGTGTAGGAAGAAGGATATTTCCGGAAGAAGCTTAATCCTGGAGGAAAGATCAATCCAAACAACCAGGAATAAAGTGGGAAGAAGACCCTCTTCCAAAAATAGCTGGAAGTAGAGGAAGAAAGACTAGGAAGAAGAATGAATGAATAAAAAACTATTTTTTCTCTCTCCAAGACCATGTGGTGGATGGATTAAAATATAACATTGAAATAAAAAAAAATAACATTTTCTCTCCTATGAGGCCGGGACCCATGTATTACATGGACAATCACCTACTTTATTGAATTTACAATTTTAATACATATTTTTTTCAGTAATATTTAAACTGATATTGTTTTCTTAATATAAAATAAATATATTAATTACAGATTAAAAATTTGTGAGCATATAACTCAAATTATTATAATATTATTACATTATTATAACATTATATTATTATAATAATTATTATAATATTTTTTATTATTTATTTATTATTCAGATTATTAATATTCAATAATAATTATATAATAATTATATAACAATACTATTACATTATTATAACATTATATTATTATAATATTTTTATTTTTATATTTTATTATTCTGATTATTAATATTAAATTATTATTATTATTATTTAATAATATTATTGTGTTATTATTATTAATTATTTTTTTATTTTTTAGTATTAGATAATAATAATTATTTTATTTTATAATATCAATAAAACAGTAATTAATAATAAACTACAAATAGATAAAAAGACAAATAATTATTTTAATTCAACTCTTTCAACTCACCATCCAAACAATATATCACTCTTCCCACTTTTCCCGGAATACCAATCTTCCTAATTTTCCCCGTGGAATCCTTCTTCCTTCCTTATTCCTAACCCATCCAAACAACCCATAGGCTGATAGCATGCTGAAAAGCAAATTTATTTATATTATATCAGCGAGTAAGAATATGGAATGAGGTGGGAGTGTAACAGGGGCATTTTGGTCATTGAAATTTGTTTGGTGGTGTGGTATCATTTTTTTGGAGGTGCCCAAATCAATTCCCCACGAATGATCGGGTTGGATCTGCGATCGATCTAACCCGTTCTTTCTCTTCTCACTGGCAGACGCAGATGAAGGACCAGCCTCCGCTTCCTATCTCCTCCTCTCACTCGCACACCACCTCTCTGTGCCTCTCTCGCTCTCGACCTCACTATCTCTCCCTTCTCCTTCACACAAGCACCTTTGGTGACCTCAAGAAGCCGCCTTCTTCTCCCTCTGCAGCTCCGCACATCTTCCAGTTCTTCAAATTAAAAAAAGGTACAGCCTCTCCTCCCTTTTTCTTCTTCAATTCTCCCGTGTGTGCAGGAGAATAGAATGTTTCCAAGGATATCTGATTTTCGAGCAATAGAAAGATCAATTGGAATCCAGGTAGAAGATCTTCATTTTCTCAGATGATTTATTTAATATAAAATCGATTATACAAGACAATCCTTTTGAACCATCTCAGATCAGCGCACCTAATCAGGTGATAGTCTCTTCATTTTTAACATGGCTAATCTTTAAAAAATTATGCCAATTTTCTGTTTTTATCACTGATGACCATTAATTATGGTCTTGAAAGACTGTCGCCTTAGCTGAAGTTTCACCATTATTTAAGCTTGCACTTCACAATTTAGGTCCACAATCCAACCTGGCAAACCTTCCTTGTGGCCATTTTGAAAATTGGGGTGAGTCGAACATGGCTGACGGGAACCTGAGAACGGACACTTCAATAGATGTTGATACTGATGAGATCTAATGCTACACATCAACTTGGCTGATGGGAGCCTGAGAACGAATACAGATGTTAGATTTAATGCTATATGCTGATTGTTAAAATATGAACAAATCAGTTGCAAGAAATGAAAAAGGAAAAGAAAAAATAATAAGTTGGACATAAAAAAAAAAATGTAGTTAATGCAAGCTCCTTCAAGCAAGCCAGTCTTGAGAAGATCCAATACACAGGTAACCTCCTTGCGGTCTTCTACATTATTGACTCCTTTAGATTGCTTAGTCATCATTTCACCTTCCAACCTAAGCATTTTCAGTAAGCTTTCTTTCTAGTTATTTCCCATTGATGCACTCTGTTGCACAAACCTCCTCCGTTCCCTCCCGGCCGATAAGAAGGCATTGGTACTCAAATTCCATACGCTCCACTCCTACTACCCGCTCGGATCCCTCCAGTCCATTGTAAATCCCGTCCCGCCTACTCTTGCAACTGAGGACACTGCTTCTGGCCTCTTCACTCAATAGTCAATATCACCTGCCTCTCTAATGGTTCTTCCGACGTCTCCATTGCCACCGGCCTCGTCCAGGCCTCCATCACCCACACCGTCTTTGACCAGAACCCCCTCGCCATCTTTGCTCTCTCTGATGTCCTTCTCCCCAAGGACCTTTCAAAAGCACCGAGCACACCAGCGAGGCCGCGCCCCCGGCAGGATCTGCACCCGGACACGGTGCAGATGGAAAGACGGCTCTCATGTCGGATGGTACGGGGACTGGGCAAAGTTTTGACAGTTTATTCTGGCTGCTTATAGCAACAGGTTTGATTTATCTGGTTCATTTGCCATGTCCATGCTGATACTGATTGATTGGTGGTAGTGTCAGTGTGGGGTTGATTTGGATTTTTGGGGCCTCATCATCAGGCTAGGCTATTTTAATGTTGTTACCAAAGTAGTGTTAAATGTTAATTAATGCCTATGTGGTTCATGAACGGTTCGATGAAACATATTTTAAGGATTAGCGGAAGGCCATGAGAGTCTATGTAGGTCCCAAAACAGTCTTTAACGACATGATCTCTGTACCTGACAAAGGAGAAATGAATTGATTCAACCAATACATGAATGCCAATTGTAATGAGATTCAATTTTTAAATTAACCAAATTATAATTGACGTATGAGTGTACCATAAATGATTTTTAGTTATAATCTCTTAATAAAATATTTGTCTTATTGTGAGATTAAAATATTTATCACATGTTAAAAACCATGTAAAGTTAACAACTTGCATTGGACTGGTTACCCCTGAATTTGAAAATGAACAAAACAAAATAAAGCCCAGCTAATTGATTCAAAAAAAAAGGAAAAAGAAAAAAGAAAGAAGTCCCCAGCTTGTAATCCCTTAGCTCATCCAAATCAAAGCTTTCAATCCAAGGAGTAAGCAAGCCTATAACCTTAGAAAAATTCTTTCTTTTCTGTTTTTGTCACTTTCCTTTTGTTTCTGCTAGAGGTACTTCTTTTAAGGGATGAATATGTCAAAATTCCCTCTTAACAGCTAATGTCTTATATTTGGCAGGTTTCTTGTGGTGGGGCCCAGCTAGCCTTCACTTTAAATGAGGATATACTGCATTGGGTAGAAGAAACAAGAGAGGCTATGTCTCGTGCTAAGCTTCCTGATTCAGTTGAATTTTATATCATATTATGGAATTGAAGTTGATACTGCTCATAGTGTTTGGTTAGCATTTGTTTTTTTTACTTCGTATTTATTTTTATCAGTTGCAGAAATACTCTTTAAACAGCCTAAATGAAGATTAATGGATTAAATGGCAGAATGTTACAAAAGTACAAATTTATCTAACTTGTTTAATAGATTGTCCTCAACTCCTTATAATAGTGGCTTGACATTTACCATCAAACTATTTTCGTCTTAACCTAACTATGGAGACATAGAATCAATGTTACACATTGATTAAAATTTCAGGAGTCTAGGGACAAATTGATATTTATTTAATTTTGGTGGACTATTATGTAATTTTCTCAAATTAGTTATGCTAAGTTTTGATTTGCTCTTACACAGCTATGGCAGTGAACTTGCACCTGTTTCAGATGTTGAGCAAATTATCTTTACTCACGTTCTGTTCTTGATCCAAGCTAAACAAATACAATGTCTAAATGGGTTGTCCACAAATGGATGAATAAAAAAAATAATTAAAGCTTAAAAAAATTGAGATAGTACTTCAATTTTTGGCTGAGCTATTTCCTTCAATATTTATTTTATTGTAGGAAATATTTTTCAATAAGCAGTCAACATTGCCATCCTATACTTGTTTGTATAGCATGTAATTAGTCTCAACTTTGTTTGTTACTTCTGTATTTTCAACCACAGTTCATTTTCGTCACAGGTTGATTTATGCTTTATTTTGTACAGACTCTACTATATTAACTTTTTGAGCATGAGCAGCAAACATTATGTTGTTTGGTTATTCTGTTGGTTGCAATTTTGAACAACTATTCAGTGAAAAACTACTCAAAAGTGTTAGTTTATGTGGCTTTGAGGAACTGGTATGGAGTGAGAATAAACATGTTTCAGGTAAATAATAGAATATATGTGGGAAAGAAGAGATGACTTTTACTTTGTCTTCGATGTATGTACATGTCAGCATTCCTTGATAAGTTCAAGTATGCCTTCCTGCCTGTTATATGTCTTGCATCATCTATGCTTATTTTTTTTTATGGATATGTACACCAATACCTGTACAAGAATGCGTTGGTTGGTGCAAGTATGTGGTTGTGCTGGGTGTGTTCAGGGAATTTATCTTGATACTTTTCTTGTCATGTAATTTTTCTTCTGGCTGATGGATTCAGTGCAATTTCACGAGTAGGCGTACAGGCCGACCACTGTGTAATAGTCTGCAACAGGCATGTTTTCGGTATCGTAAAGCACTGGGGCGAACCTGACCCATTTTATGACCCGTTAAATGACTATGTCATCTTCCCAACAGCCTTCGAGGTAGAGAGGAACCAGAAAGATAAGAATGAGATCACCTCGGTCAAGGAGGAATGGGAACCAGTAAATATATTGATAGATGTGTTGGTGAACCAGATTGGAAGGAGAAGACTTTGGTACAATGATACAATTAGAGTCGACAGTCTCCAAGTTGAGCTTTTCTGAACAGTAGTGTTCTCGAATATATTGTAAGCTACGATACTACAAAAAATGGTCGATTTTTTTAATAGAAACATGAATCAGTGTACCCAGTCTTGTCATAAAGCATTGTCAATTTTGATCCAGTCTGACCATTTAGATGTCTTTGTACCCACAAATAGATGTTATTAATATGTTAGTAAAGGGCCTTTGGTTGAGCACAGGACTCAGATAATTTTACAAGTACCACTACCAGTATTGTCCTTTTTTTTTTTTTTTTTTTTTTTTTTTTTTTTTTTTTTTTTGGAGTGGTCATTCAAAGCTGCAATAGATCGCTGGTTGTAATATGTTAACTTTACTGCACTTTTTAAGGGAAAAGTAGTGAGAGAAGTATCCCTTACTTGGTTCGGAAAAAGAAAAAGCTCCTTAATGCGCTCAATTTAACTTAGTTTTCCGGAAATATTTTGTGTCAGCAGCTTATTCTTCTCAGCTGGGTTATGTAAATAATTGTTGGATGGCATATGCATCGTTTCTTTGCAATGTCAAGCTTATTGGAAGGTTTTAACTACAAATTATTAGATTCTTTTATTCTACTAATAATGTTGTCATTCTGGGCTTTATGCTGTAGAGTTGTTTGGAAATATACTAATAGGGTCTTGTTTCACCATTAATGTATGATTACACTTATAAAGAATTGGTTGTTTCTTATGTAACAAGACTGATAGGCACAAACAACACCAGTAGAACAGGACAACAATGATAGCTGCTACCTCTTACAAAGTTACAATATTCCCCAGTGTTTGTCAAATCCACAATTTCTAAGGTGGCACTTTCAAAATTTCGAAGTGACAAAAAATTACAGATGAAAAACATTCTGTCGCAAAAGTTACCATCTCAGCTATCAAAAAACATAAATATATAACATTGAAAATCAAGAATGTGTGATTACAAATATATAACCAAATATGTAAATTAATTTAGTATGAATAAAACATCCTTATTGGCATGCAATACATTATTCTATTTTATATATGTAACCAAATATAATATACTAGGTTCGACATCAATCACTTCACATCGTTACTATGTTTTAAACTTTTAATTATTTCTATTAGCGGAGATAAACATCTTTGATTTTGTGTAGCTGAATAGCCGCATGTTCCATGGACATCCTTTCAACTGGTGACTGTTTCGAGCAAGTCAGCCCAACATTTGTTATCAACACCAAACATTCACACATTTTGTTGAATGCATTGCTTTCCATCACATTCACTGTAAATAAATTTGGATCAACAATATCCATCACTCGTTCCGGATATGCCATCTGAACAAAATTATTCAATGTTAACCCATCATTGAACATGTATTCGGTTGGATTTCTTCCAGTGAACATCTCGAGCAACAAGACACCAAAGCTATAGACATCACCAGCTGTTGATACAGGACCTCCTTCTCCGTATTCTACAAACAATAAACTACATGAAAAATTTATTCCCATTTACTCGTAATCTTTTGACATTTGGATTGATGTAGGTAACGCATACTAAGTAATTTTCTAATAAAAAGGCAATGAAAAATAATTAGGTGAGTTAATTTGAATTAACCTGGAGGGACATATCCAATTGATCCTCTTATTCCGATTGAGCTCTCAGACTCTACCAAGGACTTGGTAATCGGATCTGGAAGGAGCTTTGCAAGCCCAAAGTCACCGACGCACGCACTCAAATCCTCGCGCAAAAGAATGTTGCTCGGTTTTAAATCACAATGAATCACCGATGGTTGGCAGTTATGATGAAGGTAATCTAATGCATCTGCAATATCAATTGCAATATTTAACCTCTGGATCAGAGTTAAAGGGCTCAATGGTTCATGGTCATCTTTTTCAAGATGCAACCATCTGTGTAAGTTTCCATTAGGAATGTAATTGAACACAAGGGCTTTAAAATCATTACCAGTATAATCGATAGTACAGCAACACGTTATGTTGCGAATGAGATTTCGGTGCCTTATCAATCTTAGAGCTTCACACTCAGCCATAAAACTTTTCGATGATCCTAATTGTTGGAGATCAAACACCTTAATTGCCACGGTATGAGCTTCTTGATTAGAATTTTCTTCTTCTTTAAATAGAAGAACTCCTTTATACACACGACTGTACTTTCCCGCACCAATCAAATTAGACGCAGCAAAGGCCCCTGTTGCCTCGGCCAGATCACTATATGAAACTTTTGGTAACATCCCTTTTAGGAGTGATTTTTTTCTTGATTTTCTTGTTAGCTTCCTTTTCCATTTCGGAATAAGAATAGCTAGGAAAATGATGGCCAAGAGAAAAATTGTGCTAACAATTGGAATTGCTAACTTCAGTAGCATTGGTGGATGTTTCCTATCACGTTGAATGGAGCATTTTGGCAAATGCAGTTCTGGTATGCCCCCACAAAGCCCTTTGTTTCCTATCAGTAATAGACCACTTGCATTGTTAAACACTCCTTTTTTTGGTACTGCTCCCTCAATATTGTTGTACGAAATGTCTAATTTGTACAAATGTGTCAAGTTTTCGATGACAACGGGGATGTGCCCTGACAGGTTGTTTTCTGCAAGGTACAACTCTTGCAACTCATTGAGGAGGCCGAGCTCTTGGGGAATGGCACCAGAAAAGTTATTGCTTGACAAATTTAAAATTTCCAACCCCTTTAATTTGCTCAAGAAAGAAGGAATGGACCCTTAAAAAGAGTTGCCACCGAATTCTATCGTTGTTAGGAGTTGGCAATTTTCAAGTTCTTCTGGTAGCACACCAGATAGATTATTTGTAGACAAACTTAGTAATCCTAAATTCACCAACATACCAACTTCCTTCGGTATTGAACCACTAAGAAAATTATTGGATAAATATAAACCCATTGACAATGATGTGATGTTAAACATACTTTTGGGTAGCATCCCTGTAAGGGCATTATCATTTAATCTTATGAATGATACCTGAGTTAGGTTTCCAATGCTTGATGGAATAGATCCTATCAGGTTATTGGTATCTGCTGTGAAAAAATTTAATTTTGTGAGGTTGCCAATCGAGAATGGAATAGACCCTGAAAAGTTATTTGCCCCCAGATACAATCCCTGTAAGTTATGGAGCTTTCCAATACCATCAAGAATGGATCCTGTCAGGTAATTTTCATCAAATGCCAAAACAAAAAGACCAACTAGTTTCTCAATGCCAGAATGTATTTCTCCAATAATATGATTTGATTGGAGATCTAAAACTTCTAGTTGACTCGTTAAGTTCACTATTGCGCTGGGAAATACACCCTCAAGTTTGTTGTCTCCCAGACGCATTGTTCTTAAAGAACTACAATTTGTAAAGAAGTTAAGAAAATTCCAATCTGCAGTAACTTTGGCTTCAATATTATTTGCAGCTACACTAAAATACTCAGGGCAGAGTTTACCAATCTCTGTAGGTATTGTCCCGCTAAATTTGTTTGCCGCAAGATCTAATTTTTTTATGAAGGAAGCATTAGAGAGCGATGCTGGAATTTCTCCAGTTAGTTGATTTACTCCAAGGAACAATTGCTTCAGATTTAACAAGCCAGTACCCATATCACTTGGAAGGTGACCATGAAAATTATTAAAGTGCAAATCAAGGACTAATAAATACGTAAGATTATAAAATGATTCAGGGATGAACCCTGAAAAGTTATTTTCACCTATATTTATAATTTTTAGTTGCCTTATTTGACCAAGAGCGCTTGGGATGAAACCTAATAGAAGATTAGATCTGAGATGGACTTGCTGTAGGGATGTAAGGTTTGTAATTGATGATGGAATGTCCCCTATGAAGTTGTTAAATCTAACATCCAGGATCTCAAGTTTTCTAAAATATCCCAGCCAGGAGGGGAGTTTCCCAGAGAATTGGTTGTAACCAAGAGTTAGATTTACAAGTTGGGAGCAGTTATTTAAGTTTGCAGGAAATGTTCCGCTAAGGGAATTATTTCCTAGGCGAAGGTGTTGCAACCGATGCAAATAACCAATGGATGAAGGAATAAAGCCGTACAATTTATTATCACCAAGGTCAATGCTCCTAAGATAACTGAAGTTTCCAATATAAGAAGAGATGGAACCTACAAGACCACTCGAAGGAAGTTCTAACGCACAAACTCTTTGCGGATGTTGACGACAACAATAGACTCCTTCCCACTCACAGTAGGAAATGCTTCCATTCCACGAGCTCAAGACAGGGGAACCATTGTCTAAGTTGTTCTTAAAGGCCAATAATGCTTGTTTCTCGGTTTCATTATAGAATGTTCTTGCAGTAGTAGCCATGGAAGATTTAGGTAGAGAAAGGTGAAAATGAATAAAGAAAAGAAGCCACACCCCATATGTTTTCATTGCTTGCTGACCCTAGGCCTACAGGGCAATTCAATTAGTTAAATAGATTTTATGTCAGAAATCTTGATGATAGCAGGTTATAACTTTATTTATTTTTTTCATTACTATAACTTTATATATAACAAAAGAGAACAGAACTACTGAGAGATTAAGATATGGAGTTAAGATTTGTGCCAGTACAATTTTTTGGATCATATGGATTAATATAAATGATGTATGTTTTAAAAGTAGTTCATTTCATCCCCTGAAATCTGTTATTAGGCTAATCATGGGTTTATAAACCTACTCGTCAGGAATGTGGTCTCAGGATTTGAAGGGACTGCAGATTTTACTAGATGCAGAGACGGTGCAGTTGCAGCTTGAGGGTGGGAAGCTGGAAATAACACTGATCACTTGACAATATCTCTTCGGGCTATTTAGCTTAAAATCTTCTGTCATTGTATGGTTGTAATAATGTTTGATTTTGGATTTACTGAAACAAGCTATTCGTTTCTTGGCATTTTTTTTATTTTATTATTTTTTTTGGGAAGGTGCAGTGTCAGTTTCGGGGAGGTACAAATCAGTACCTGTTTCTTTTAGAATGTGAGGCACGATTTTGCCTTTAGTTTTATTCATGTAAAACTTTCTGTGCTTTGGCTAATGGAAAGTGGTAGGGATTCTAGGGAACTCTACAAGTTTCAAAAAAAAAAAAAAAAAGAGTTGATAACTTATACCTATATATGCAATTTTTGAAGTCAGAAATTTTTCTCGCAGTGGCAGCTTTAGATAACAATTTCACAGTTGCTTTAATTTGCGTGGGGCTGTTTACTTCATTATTGAGAGCTATCTTCAAAATAAGGATACTCTCTCTTTATATAGATTATGAAGGCTGGGAGGGGCCAATATACACTGTATCGAACATCAACTGTATATTTTAAGTCAGGGTGAAGTCATCACTTTGTGGGTCCGTAGAGTTACTAATTAATGCACATTATAAAGCAATTCGGCGAGCAAAGAATAAGCAACTGTTTTATTATTATTTTTTACTTTTTTAATTAGTCACTTAATTCTCCTTAACCTCCTGATTGTAGTACGAATTACAATTATTTTCTTTAGTATTATTTTGTTCGAAAATTTTGTCCATCTGAACTTTAAACTGCTTCATTTTCAGATTAAGTTCTTTTAACTTAATTCTTTTTAAAGATTAAATCAACTACAATTATTTACGTTGATTAATTAAACTTTAATCCGAATTTTGTTTACTGAACAATTAATTCTTAGGTCAGTGGTCGAGTACTTAATTATGTCCCACCCACGGCACATGTCCGGATGTACCGATGTACGTACAGTTACTACAATATGTATGGTATTGTATGGTGGTGACTGGTGAACAACAAGAGGAGACTTGGGTCAGCGGTCAAGTCCTTAATTAGTTAATTATAGGTTTTCCAACATGACACGACGTGATCATACGTGGACGTGGTGCTCTCTTATTTTATTCTGAAAGTTAGAAATTCTGTTCTGGCTCCAACTTAGTGGTCTTGCACTCTTTTAATTTGTCTCTTTTTATCTTTTCTTCTTAGATGTGGATGTTTATATCTAATTAATTTCTTAAGTTTACTAACGCATTATTTTTTTATATAATAAACGATTCCGGCTTGCTGTCCATTTGCATGCCCTCGAACTTTACGAAAATGAAATTCTACGGTAATGAAAACTTTTTTATATTCGATTGAAACCTCATGATTCAAATAGTACGATAATTTGTGTACAAAAATGAATGTTCTACCACATATAGGTTCTCATAAGCAATTGCTATATGTATCCATTTTTCTTAATTTTTTTTTTGTATTACTATGAACTAGGAAGCTCGACGATATTGGATTCTATTGAATTTTAAGTGTCAAATTTCAACAACACATTGTAATAGATTTCTATTCGAGAGTGATGTCATATCTATTATGTTTGTCATTTCGTAAATGAAAAATGATTGATGAAAATTTGAAAAAAGAAATATTATTTATAGATAAATATGTTGGCACCTTTTTGTGGATGAGGCATCCACTCCATTGCATCTTTTGGTGAGACATCTCTTAAATAATACCCTATGAAATATATGTTAAAATATGCACATTTTCAATCACACTTTTCGATACATCCACCGGATTGCATCCTTTGGCAAAACATCTCTTAAATGACACCATATGAAATATATGTTAAAATAGACATCTTTTCATCGCACCTTTGGATACATCCACACTAAATAGAAAATGATTGATGAAAATTTGAAAAAGAGAGTACTATTTATAGATAACATATTAGCATCCTTTCGTGGAGACATTTACTCGATTGCATCCTTTGACGAGACATCTCTTACATGACACTCTAAAAAATATATGTTAAAACATGCACTTTTTGAATCACAACTTTTGAGTCATCCAATAGATTGCGTTCTTTAGTGAGGCATCCACTAGATTGTATTCTTTGACAAGACATCTCTTAATTGACACCCAATGAAATATATGATAAAATTGACACATTTTCATTGTATCTTTTGGATCCATCTGCGTATCTTTATTATATGTAAGACGCAAGATTATTATATGTAAGATTGCGTAATGTACAGTAAAAACGGCGACAAAATATAAATTAGATAAATTGGTTATACATTCTGAGAAAAAGTAATTAACTGAAGTATTACTAGTCGACTAAAGCAAAGTACCATTATTATTATTATTTAAAATTTTTCCATTCCATTCTGAAGAAAATAGTGCACATTCGACGGACCTAAGTTCGCTATCTCGGGAGCTTTGATTAACAAGTGCGAGGCTCTGATTGAGAGACATATTTAAGTTCTAGAGAATTAGATGGTCTTTGGTCTTCACAAAATCAATCCAAATTGTTATTATTATTATTATTTTTTAAAAGCACACAATTATCCATAGATTCTTATACAAATTAAGTTCAAACGATTTAGTATAAATGAAAATCTAAAGTGAAAATAAAGGCTAGTTTTTGTACGAATGAAAATTAAATAACTAATTTGATTGGCTCCGTTTGGATGAGTTAAGAATAAGGAAGGAAGAATTATTCCGGAAGGACAAATTATGTTACTTAAGGAAGAGTGGAAAGAAGTTATTTTGGGAATAAGAAATGTTATTTGGATGGTAAGTTGTGAATAAAGTTATTGGAAAGTGTGTTATTAGGGTGAAAAGTAAAAAATTAGTGTTATTAGAAAGGGTGTTACTGAACAGTGTTATGTAGGAAGGATGAGAAAAGTTGTTATTCTAGAAATAAGAAATATTGTTTGGATGATTTTTTTTGTTAGAAAGAAGGATTTATGTCGAGAAGAAACTATTCCACCACATCCAAAAGGATCCGAAAGGAGCCATTATTTTATGATTAATATGTCAACAAGGCCGAGATCTAAATTGTTCTTCATGACAAATATTTAATTTCTCACAAAAGAGAGAACCTCGCAATGCAATCTGTTTAATTAGATTTGGCAATTGATAATTAGCCGATCAACAACTTAAAATAATATAATTAGCCAAATCAATAAATAGATTTGGCAATCAATAAAAATATTTCAAATGGTGGAATGAAAAATTGAAAATAGGCGGCGAAGGCAAACAGAAACAAAATCAACGGCCTCCTCACCAGACACCATCCTCATTCTCCTCCACCTCGCCACCTCCCAGGCTTCCGCTCCTCCTCCCTTCAACATCACCCACGTCCTTCTCGACGTCGGCATCACTCTCTTTGTCCCCATCGATCTGGCCTTCGCTTCCTCCACCAACCTCCTCCGTTCCCTCCCGGCCGACAAAGAAGGCATTGATACTCAAATTCCACGCGCTCCACTCCTACTACCCGCTGGGATCCCTCCAGTCCATTGTAAATCCTGTCCAGCTTACTCTTGCAACTGATGGAAAGACGCTCTCATGTCGGATGTTACGAAGACTGGGCAAAGTTTTGACAGTTTATTCTGGCCGCTTATAGCAACAGGTTTGTTTTATCTGCTTCCTTTGCCCTGTCTATGCTGATACTGATATACTGATACTGATACTGATTGATTGGTGGTAGTGTCAGTGTCGGGTTGATTTGGATTTTTGGGGCCTCATCATCATGCAAGGCTATTTTAATGTTGTTACCAAAGTGGTGTTAAATGTTAATTAATGCCTATGGGGTTAATGAAAGGTTCAATCAAACATATTTTAAGGATTAGTGGAAGGCCATGAGAGTCTATGTAGGTCCCAAAACAGTCCTTAACGAGATGAACTCTGTACCTGACAAAGGAGAAATGAATTGATTCAATCAATACATGAATGTCAATTGTAATGAGATTCAATTTTTAAATTAACCAAATTATAATTAACGTATGAGTGTACCATAAATGATTTTTTTAGTTATAATCTCTTAATAAATTATTTGTCTTATTGTGAGATTAAAATATTTATCACATGTTAAAAACCATGTAAAGTTAACAACTTGCATTGGACTGGTTACCCCTGAATTTGAAAATGAACAAAACAAAATAAAGCCCAGCTAATTGATTAAAAATATATATATATAGAATTGAAGTTGATACTGCTCATAGTGTTTGGTTAGCATTTTTTTTTTTCCTTCGTATTTATTTTTATCAGTTACAGAAATACTCTTTAAACAGCCTAAATGAGGATTAATGGATTAAAATGGCAGAATGTTACAAAAGTACAAATTTATCTAATTTGTTTTATAGATTGTCCTTAACTCCTTATAATAGTGGCTTGACATTTACCATCAAACTATTTTCGTCTTAACCTAACTATGGGGACATAGAATCAATGTTACACATTGATTAAAATTTCAGGAGTCTAGGGACAAAAATTGATATTTATTTAATTTTGGTGGACCATTATGTAATTTTCTAAAATTAGTTATGCTAAGTTTTGATTTGCTCTTACACAGCTATGGCAGTGAACTTGCACCTGTTTCAGATGTTGAGCAAATTACCTTTACTCACGTTCCGTTCTTGATCCAAGCTAAACAAATACAATGTCTAAATGGGTTGTCCGCAAATGGATGAATAAAAAAAAATTAAAGCTTAAAAATATTGAGATTGAGTACGTCAATTTTTGGCTGAGCTATTTCTTTCAATATTTATTTATTGTAGGAAATATTTTTCAATAAGCAGTCAACATTGCCATCCTATACTTGTTTGTATAGCGTGTAATTAGTCTCAACTTTGTTTGTTACTTCTGTATTTTCAACCACAGTTCATTTTCGTCACAGGTTGATTTATGCTTGATTTTGTACAGACTCTACTATATTAACTTTTTGAGCGTGAGCAGCGAACATTATGTTATTTGGTTATTCTGTTGGTTGCAATTTTGAACAACTCATCTGTGAAAAACTACTCAAAAGTGTTAGTTTATGTGGCTTCAAGGAACTGGTATGGAGTGAGAATAAACATGTTTCAGGTAAATAATAGAAATATATGTGGGAAAGAAGACATGACTTTTACTTTATCTTAGATACATGTACATGTCAGCATTCCTTTATAAGTTCAAGTATGCCTTCCTGCCTGTTATATGTCTTGCATCATCTATGCTTATTTTTTTGTTGATGGATATGTACACCAATACCTGTACAAGAACGCGTTGGTTGGTGCAAGTATGTGGTTGTGCTGGGTGCGTTCAGGGAATTTATCTTGATACTTTTCTTGTCATGTAATTTTTCTTCTGGCTGATGGATTCAATGCAATTTCACGAGTAGGCGTACAGGCTGACCACCATGGAATAGTCTGCAACAGGCATGTTTTCGGTATCGTAAAGCCCTGGCTAAAGGATGGTGAACCTGACCCATTTTATGACCCAATAAATGACTACGTCATCTTCCCAACAGCCTTCTAGGTAGAGAGGAACCAGAAAGATAAGAATGAGATCACCTCGGTCAAGGAGGAATGGGAGATTGTTTCCCCTGAGAAAAATACTACATGCAATAATACTGACAAGTCAACTGCCATTCCTTCTTTTGTTAGGTCTGTATCTGTGACTTCCGAAGGGAAGTACGGGACGATAAATCATCAGAAGAGGCTGACGGTTTTTTAGGTCTGTATCTGTAACATGTAGTGCTCAGAGCCACGGGTGTGACTATGGATAAATAGTTAGTTTGCTATGTAAAGAAATGAATCATACAATTGTACATAGATGTGTTGGAAAGTATACCGCATGACAAACACTGTTATTGGTTACATCTATATATCTCTATAAAGCTGATACAAGCATAAACCAGTAAATATATTCATAGATGTGTTAGTGTGTTGGTGAACCAGATTGGAAGGAGAAGACTTTGGTACAATGATACAATTAGAGTCGACAGTCTCCAAGTCAAGCTTTTCTGAACAGTAGTGTTCTTGAATATATTGTAAGCTATGATATGACAAAAAATGGTCGATTTTTTTTTATAGAAACATGAATCAGTGTACCCCAGTCTGGCTATAAAGCATTGTCGATTTTGATCCAGTCTGACCATTTAGATGTCTTACTTTGTACCCCCAAATAGATGTTATTAATTTCGTCGATGCCATGACCCTTTGGTTGAGCACAGAACTCAGATAATTTTACAAGTACCACTACCAGTATTGTCCTTTTTACTTCTTCCTTTTTTTTTTTTTTTTTTTTTTTTTTTGGAATGGTCATTTAAAGCTGAAATAGATCGCTGGTTGTAATATGTTAACTTTACTGCACTTTTTAAGGGAAAAGTAGTGAGAGAAGTATCCCTTACTTGGTTCGGAAAAAGAAAAAGGCTCCTTAATGCGCTCAATTTAACTCAGTTTTCCGGCAATATTTTGTGTCAGCAGCTTATTCTTCTGAGCTGGGTTATGTAAATAATTGTTGGATGGCATATGCATTGTTTCTTTGCAATGTCAAGCTTATTGGGAGGTTTTAACAACAAATTGTTAGATTCTTTTATTCTACTAATAAAGTTGTCATTCTGGGCTTTATGCTGTAGATAGTGTTCTAAAAAAAGCACGGCGTGTCCGAACACGGCACGGTACGGCACGGCACGAAGGTGGTACGACACGGTAAAACACGGACACGGACACGACACGAGAACTTAGGCGTGTTGTGTCTTAAGCGTGTCGTGTCCGACTTTGATCAAATAGACACGGCACGGCACGACACGTGAATTTCTAGGACATGACACGACACGGCACGTAACACGGCACGACACGGCACGACACGGGACACGACAAAACCCAAGAGACACAACAAGTTTATAATATGGTTAAAAATGTTAAATTTTATAAAATAACAAGAAAATTCTTATATTATCTATTTTTTAGGATAATTTTATAATTTAAATTTCAAATTCATCCCTAAACATAAATATATGACTATGTTTTATGAAATTCAAATGTATTCAAACACGACACGGCACGACACGTGTATAAAAAACACGGCACGACACGGCACGAGGACACGAGGCGTGCCGTGTCCTTAGGCGTGTCGTGTCCATCCCTTAGAATTTAGACACGGCACGGCACGACACGTGAAATATTTAGACACGACACGGCATGACACGACAAATGATCCGGACACGGCGTGTTTGACACGACACGACACGGCACGGCACGAATTTAGAACACTAGCTGTAGAGTTGCTTGGAAATATACTAATAGGGTCTTGTTTGACCATTAATGTATGATTACACTTATAAAGAATTGGTTGTTTCTCACGTAACAAAACTGATAGGCACAAACAGCACCAGTAGAACAGGACAACAATGATCGCTGCTACCTGTTAAAAAGTTACAATATTCCCCAGTGTTTGTGTCAAATCCACAATTTCTAAGGTGGCACTTTCAAAATTTCGAAGTGCCAAAATATTACAGATGAAAAAAATTCTGTCGCAAAAGTTACCATCTCAACTATCAAATTATATAAACATAAATATATAACATTGAATATTATACAAACTTTTCACACATTTTAAATTAATTTAGTATGAATAAAACATCCTTATTGGCATACAATATATTATTCTATATTATATATGTAACCAAATATAATATATTGGGTTGGACATCAATCACTTCACATCGTTACTATGTTTTAAACTTTTAATTATTTTTATTAGCGGAGATAAACATCTCTGATTTTGTGTAGGTGAACAGCCGCATGTTCCATGGACATCCTTTCAATGGGTGATTGTTTTGAGCAAGTGAGCCCAACTTTTATTATCGACACCAAACACTCGCACATTTTGTTGAATGCATTGCTTTCCATCACATTCACTGTAAATAAATTTGGATCAACAATATCCATCACTCGTTCCGGATATGCCATCTGAACAAAATTATGCAATGTTAACCCATCATTGAACATGTATTCGGTTGGATTTCTTCCAGTGAACATCTCTAGCAACAAGACACCAAAGCTATAGAGATCACCAGTTGTTGATACAGGACCTCCTTCTCCGTATTCTACAAACAATAAACTACATGAAAAAATCATTCCCATTTACTCATAATCTTTTTTACATTTGGGTTGATGTAGTGACGTATACTAAGTAATTTTCTAAAATAAAAAAGGAAATGAAAAATAATTAGGTGAGTTAATTTGAATTAACCTGGAGGGACGTATCCAATTGATCCTCTTATTCCGATTGAGCTCTCAGACTCTACCAAGGACTTGGTAATTGGATCTGGAAGGAGCTTTGCAAGCCCAAAGTCACCAACGCAAGCACTCAAATCCTCACGCAAAAGAATGTTGCTCGGCTTTAAATCACAATGAATCACCGATGGTTGGCAGTTATGATGAAGGTAATCTAATGCATCAGCAATATCAATTGCAATATTTAACCTTTGGATCAGACTTAAAGGGCTTAATGGTTCATGGTTATCTTTATCAGGATGCAACCATCCGTGTAAGTTCCCATTAGGAATGTAATCAAACACAAGGGCTTTAAAATCTTTACCACTATAATCAATAGTAGAGCAACATGTTATGTTGTGAACGAGATTTCGGTGCCTTATCAATCTTAAAGCTTCGCACTCAGCCATAAAACTTTTTGATGATCCTAATTGTTGGAGATCAAACACTTTAACTGCCACGATATGAGCTTCTTGGTTTGAATTTTCTTCTTCTTTAAATAGAAGAACCCCTTTATACACATGGCTGTACTTTCCCGCACCTATCAAATTAGAAGCAGAAAAGGCCCCTGTTGCCTCGGCCAGATCACTATATGAAACTTTTGGTAACCTACCTTTTAGGAGTGAATTTGTTCTTGATTTTCTTTTTAGCTTGTATTTCCATTTCGGAATAAGAAAAGCCAAAAAAATGATGGCCATGAAAAATATTGTGCTAACAAACAGAATTGCTAACTTAGGTAATATTGGTGAATGTTTCTTATCACGTTGAATGGAGCATTCTGGCAAATGCAATTCTGGTATCCCCCCACAAAGTCCTTTGTTTCCTACCAGTAATAGCCCACTTGCATTCTTAAATACTCCTTTTTCTGGTACTGCTCCCTCAATATTGTTATACGAAATGTCTAATTTGTACAAATGTGTCAGGTTTTCAATGACTATGGGGATGTGCCCTGACAAATTGTTTTTTGCAAGGTACAACTCTTGCAACTCATTGAGGAGGCCAAGCTCTTGGGGAATGGCACTAGAAAAGTTATTACCTGACAAATTTAAATACTCCAACCCTTTTAGTTTGCTTAAGAAAGAAGGAATAGACCCTTGAAAGGAGTTGCTGCCCAAACCTAATGTTGTCAGGAGTTGGCAGTTTCCAAGTTCTTCAGGTAGTACACCAGATAGATTATTTGTAGACAAATCTAGTTCTGGTAAATTTACCAAGATACCAATTTCCTTCGGTATTGAACCACTAAGAAAATTATGGGATAAATATAAACCATTTGACAATGTTTTGATGTTAAACATACTTATAGGTAGCATCCCTGTAAGGGCATTATGATGTAAATTTATGACTGACACTTGAGTTAGGTTTCCAATGCTTGATGGAATAGATCCTATGAGGTGATTGACCTCTGCTGAGAAAATGTTCAATTTTGTGAGGTTGCCAATGGAGAATGGAATAGACCCTGAAAAGTTATTCAACCCCAGATACAATCCTAATAAGTTTTGAAGCTTTCCCATACTTTCAGGAATGGATCCTGTCAGGTAATTTTTGTCAAATGCCAAAACAAGAAGGCCAACTAGTTTCTCAATGCCAGAAGGTATTTCTCCAATAATATTATTCGAATCGAGATAAATATGTTGGAGTTGACTTGTTAAGTTCACTATAGCGCTGGGAAATAAACCCCCAAGTTTGTTGCCTCCCAGATCCATGTTTCTTAAAGAACTACAATTTGTAAAGAAGTTAAGAAAATTCCAATCCGCAATAACTTTGGCTTCAATATTATTAAAACAAACACTAAAAACCTCAGGGCAAAGTTTACCAATCTCTGCAGGTATTGTCCCGCTAAATTTATTATAACCAAGATCTAATTTTTTTATAAAGGAAGCATTAGAGAGCGATGCTGGAATTTCTCCAATTAGCTGATTTCCTTCAAGGAACAATTGCTTCAGATTTAACAAGTCAGTACCCATATCACTTGGAAGATGGCCATGGAAATTATTAAAGTGCAAACGAAGGACTGATAAATATGTAAGATTATAAAATGATTTAGGGATGAACCCTGAAAAGTTATTTTCACCAAGATTTATAATTTGTAGTTGCCTTATTTGACCAAGAGCGCTTGGGATGAAACCTATTAGAAGATTAGATCTGAGATGGACTTGCTGTAGGGATGTAAGGTTTGTAATTGACGATGGAATGTCCCCTATGAAGTTGTTAAAACTAAGATCCAGGATCTCAAGTTTTCTAAAATATCCCAGTCGGGAGGGGAGATTGCCAGAGAATTGGTTGTAAGCAAGAGATAGATTTACAAGTTGGGAGCAGTTATTTAAGTTTGCAGAAAATGTTCCGCTAAGGGAATTATTTCTTAGGCAAAGGTGTTGCAACCGATGCAAATAACCTATGGATGAAGGAATAATGCCGTACAATTTATTATCACCAAGGTCAATGCTCCTAAGATAACTGAGGTTTCCAATATAGGGAGAGATGGGACCTACAAGACTGCTAGAAGGAAGTTCTAATGCGCAAACTCTTTGCGGATGTTGACGACAACAATAAACTCCTTCCCACTTACAGTAGGAAACGCTTCCATTCCACGAGCTCAAGACAGGGGAACCATTGTCTAAGTTGTTCTTAAAGGCCAATAATGCTTGTTTGTCGGTTTCGCTGGAGAATGTTCTTGCAGTAGTAGCCATGGAAGATTTAGGTAGAGAAAGGTGAGAATGAATCAAGAAAAGAAGCCACACCCCATATGTTTTCATTGCTTGCGGACCCTCGACCTACAGGGCAAGTCAATTAATTAAATAGATTTTATTTAAAAAATCTTGATGGTTGAAGGCTATATTTTAATTTTTTATTAGTTCTACAATCTTTCAATAATATATAGCAAAACAGAACAAAACTGAGTTGATAACTTGATACCTATATATGCAATTTTTGAAGTCAGAAATTTTGCTCGCAGTGGAAGCTTTAGATAACAATTTCACAGTTTCTTTGCGTGGGTTGTTTACTTGATAGTTGAGAGCTTTCTTCAGAAGGACTCTTTATATTTATATTATGAAGGCTGGGAAGGGCCAATATATACACGTATATATGTCGAACATCAGCTGTATATTTCAAGCCTGCGGTGAAGTCGTCACTTTGTGGGGCCGTAGAGTTACTACATGCATTATAAAGCTATTCGGCGAGAAAAGAATAAGCAACGTTTTTTTTTTTTTAAATTATTTCTTTAGTCGCTTAATTTTTCTTGAACTCCTGATTGTAGCACGAATTAAAATTATTTTATTTAGTATTATTTTGTTCCAAAGTTTTGTCCCTCTGAACTTTAAACTGCTTCATTTTCAGATTAATTAAGTTCTCTTAACTTCTTCTCAAAGATCAAATCAACTATAATTATTTAATCCGAATTTGTTTACTGAACAATTAATTCCTACGAGAGAAGACAGGTCAGCGGTCAAATCCTTAATTATGCTGCCACTGGCCACTGCACACATGTACATGTACATACAGTCGTACCGTATTGCCTGGTGAACAACAAGAGGAGACTTGGGTCAGCGGTCAAGTCCTTGGGCACTACTTGAGCCTATGATGCCATTTATTAAACCTATCTTAATCTTTAGTTTTCAACTTGATCATTAAAAAAATATATCTATAGTCTTTTTATGTCCCACGCGCAAAGCCCCGATGCATTGCATTGTCTTTTCATATCTATAGTCTTTTCGTCCATGAATTAATGATCTTCGAGGATCAAACTGGCGGTGCTCGCCTACTTCAGATTGAGGACTTAGCGCGAAGCTGGATGCAAATGGCTAACAACTGATCAGATCGATATATACTACCACATTTTGCTGTTTTTCATTAATGAAATTTCCATTTGCACTTTGTCAATAGGGCAATAGGCCTTCGAAAAGAACCTTCCATGCCCTTAAATGAATAAACTTTCATGGTCTCTATATACAGTGATTGGCTCTATCCATTAATTAAAGAATCGATCGGTTGGCTCCATGGTAATTATTAAAGGACAATTTTATGAGCCCTACATTTTGTGGAATACGAAAAGTTGATATTGACGGACAAATATTTCACAGCAAAAATTAGGTAGCTAAACGCCAATTGATATATCTCTTTGGGGCTAAACAGTGCTCGTGAATATAGCGTACACAACTATGAACGAACTATCAGTCTTTCATTGTTTGATCATGTTAAAATATTAATTGTTAGGACGATAACCAGTGTGTTAATATATTACCTGATATAATTATAAATATATTAATCTTGGCGTGAGTGAGAAGCACGTGGAGTACTGTGGGGGCAAAAATAGTATTTGGGATTTTCTGTGGCAGTTTTCATTTAATATTTGAATAGTATTCTCAATTTTTTATGGCATTTTTTTATATAGCGTAAAATAATCTATTTGTATAGGAATGAATCGCGCAACGCGCGAGATTAGCGCTAGTATTAATCATCATGTGCTTTTGATAATTCTAATGGAGGTGCCTTCCTCTTGTAGCCCAAAAGTTTGTTTATTAATAGAAAAAAAGTTATCGCATTTCCCAAATTA
The DNA here is from genome assembly GCA_027725995.1 of Rhynchospora tenuis. Lineage (NCBI taxonomy): Eukaryota > Viridiplantae > Streptophyta > Magnoliopsida > Poales > Cyperaceae > Rhynchospora > Rhynchospora tenuis. The sequence goes on from CM050888.1 coordinate 195,978,052, forward strand.
ATGTTTGGGAAATAAATGTATGAATATCCGTATGTTAAAAAGCACAAGCTTACCAATCCGGTTCCCAAACTGGAATTTCCATTTCAAAAAAAAAATAATAAAATCATCATCATCATAATCATAAACATAATAAATACATTCGATTGCCAGACCCGATTTAGCCTTCAGTTTAAAAGAAAAGTTTGACAAAAACTGGGTGCGCACATAGGCTGTCGGCAGTAGCATTTTTTTCATGAAAAAAAGTGGCAGCATTTCTTAGTTCCTGGGCAGGAATTTAGCTGACCGTGGTCAATTCTGGATGCTCTCGCGAAGGCGAAGGTTAGAAATTCCGTTCTAGTTCCAATTTAGTGGTCTTTTGACTCTTGTTAGATGTGGACCTTTGTCTAATTATTTTCTAAATTTTCCTAAAAAAAAAAAATGAATGCTCTATCACATGTAAGTTCTCATAAGCAATTACTGTATGGAATCCATTTTTTCTTAATCTTTTGTGTATTAATATGAATTGCGTAGTGTATAGTAATTAGTAAAATTAGCGACAATATATAAATTAGATAAATTGATATTACACTCTGAGAAAAAAAATGGAGTAAACTAATTAAAGTACAATTAGTCGACTAAAGCAAAGTACCATTTTTTTTTTCTTCAGTCCTTCTGAAGAAAATAGTGCACGTTTGACGGACCTAACTTTTTTTTTTAACTCAGGAGCTTTGATTAACAAGTGTGAGGCTCTGATTGAGAGAGAAATATTAAAGTTCTGATTTCCTTAATTTTTTAATTCCTTGAAGAATTAATTAATTTTCTTTTTGCTGCATCATTTAGATGATCCTTGAACTTCACAAAATCAATCCTATTTGGTCCTTATCTTTTTTTGTTGCAATGGATAATCGACTACTCAAAAGTCAAAAATCTTTTCTTTCTTTCGACTTCTATCAAGTTGAACACAACCCAAAAAAAAAAAAAAGAAATCGTTTTTTTTTTTTTTTTTTTTTTTTTTTTTTTTTCCAATGAGGTGTCAGCGAGTACACAGAGAAGACAAAATCAGTCAGTCAGCTTGCTAAAATGTGGGCGGCGGCGGTGGCGGTGGCGGTCTGGCGGAGAGCGTCAACATCACCCTCGTCCTACTCCACGCCCGCGACTTTCAACGTCGCCGCCTCCGTTTTCCACCAACCGATCTGGCCTTCGCTATCTCCACCAACTTCCTCAGCCTCGGATCCCTCCAGTCCATCGTCAACCCCGTCCAGCCTACTCTTGCAACTGAGGACACAGCTGCTGGCCTCTTCACTCTCAATATCACCCGCCTCTCCAATGGATCTTCTGACGTCTGCATCGCCACTGGCCTCGTCCAACCTCCATCACCCCCACAATCTTCCGACAAGAAACTGCTCGCCATCTTTGCCGTCTCCAGTGTCCTCCTCGCCAAGGACCTTTTCAACCGCACCAAACATGCCAGCTTATTCTGGCCACTTATAGCAACAGGTTTGATTTGTCTTGTTCATTGGCCCTGCCCATGCTGATACTAATTTACTCATACTGATATTGATGGATTGGCGGTAGCGTCACTGTGGGGTTGATTAATAGATTTTGGGGGCTTCATAATCAGGCTAGGCTATGTTAATTTTTTTTACCAAACTAGTCTTATATGTTAATTAATGCCTTTTGGGGGCTTCGATAAAACATATTTTAAGGATCAGTGGGAGGCCATGAGAGTCTATGTTGGTTCCAAAATAGTCTTTGATGATATGAACTCTCTACCTGGCAAAGGAGAAAGGAATGGATTAAATTAATACATAATGTCTTTGACTTATGAGTGTACCATACATTATTTTTACTTACAATCTCTTAATAAAATATTTGTCTTATTGTGAGATTAAAATATTTATCACATGTTAAAAACCAAGTAAACATAACAACTTAAATGCATTGAATTGGTTATCCCAATTTAAAAATGAACAAGAAGCCCAGCTAATTTATTCCAAAAAAAAAAAAAAAAAGAAAAAGAAAGAAGGCCTCAGCTTGTAATCCCTTAACTGTTGTCCAAATCAAATATTTCAATCCAAGGAGTAATCAAGTCTATAACCTTAAAAAAATCCTATATCTTTCTTTTATTTTTTTGTTTGTGCTAGAGGTACTTCTTATGAATATGTTAAAATGCTCTCTTAATAGCTAATCTTTTATATCTGGCAGGTTTTGTGGTGGGGCTCAGGTAACCTTCCCTTTAAATGAGGATATACTGAATTGGGCAAAAGAAACAAGAGAGATTATGTCTCGTGCTAAGCTTCCTGATTCAGTTGAATTTTATAACGTATATGGAATTGAAGTTGACACTGCTCATAGTACTTGTTTAGCATATTTTTTTACTTGGTACCTATTTTGGTTAGTTACAGAAATACTCTTTAAACAGTCTAATTGGGGATTATTGGATTAAATGGCAGAATCTTACAAAGTCTTTACTTGATACCTGTTTGTATAAAGCTATGTTTGCATAAGGTATGGAAGTACAACAAATTTATCTAATTTGTTTTGCAGATTGTCCTTATAATAGTGGCTTGACATTTGCCATCAAACTATTTCCGTCGTAACTCGTAACCTAACAATGGGGATATCGGATCAATATTATACATTGATTAAAACTTCAAGAACAAATATGTAGAAAATTAGGTTTTAGGGACCAAAATGGATATTTATTTAATTTTGGTGGACCATTATGTAATTTTCTCACATCAGATGTGCTGAGTTTTGATTTGCTCTTACATAGCTATGGCAGTGAACTTGCACCCATTTTAGATGTTGAGCAAATTATCTTTACTCAGGTTCGTTCTTGAACCAAGCTAACAAATACAATGTCTAAATGGGTTGACCACAGATGGATGAATATAAAAATAATTAAAGCTTAAAAAAAATTTGGGATTAAGTACTTGAATTTTTTGTTGAGCTTTTTGTTTCAATTTTTATTTTATTATAGGAAATATTTTCCAATGAGCTGTCAACATTGCCATCCTATACTTATTTGTATTGACTATAGAGTGATAGAGTGTAATCGGTGTTGACTTGGTTGTTATTAAATCCATCTCACATCTTTTTGTTGCTTCTGTATTTTCAGCCACAGTTCATTTTCGTTGCAGGTGATCAATCAGTTCCAACTGAATCAGCCAAGGTATGTTTTATGCTTGATTTTCTACAGAGTCTAACTTTTTGAGTGTGAGCAGTGAACATTATGTTATTTTGTTATTCTGTTAGTTGCAATTTTGAACAACTGTTCTGTGAAAAAGTCAAAAGTGTTAGTTTCTGTAACTTCAAGAAACTGGTATGGAGTGAGAATAAACATATCTCAACTAATAGAAATATATACAGGAAAGAAGAGATGACTTACTTTTATTTTATCATAGACATCTGTACATGCCAGCATTCCATTATAAGTGCAAGTATGCCTTCCAGCTTGTTTACATATATGTCATGCATCATCTATACTTATTTTTGTGTTGATGGACATGTACACCAATTCCTGTACAAGAACGGGTTGGTTGGTGCAAGTATGTGGTTGTCATGGTGTGTTCAGGGAATTCATGTTGATACTTTTCTTGTCTTGTTATTTTTCTTCAGGATGATGGATTCAATGCAATTTCATGAGTAGGCGTACAGGCCAACCACCGTGGATTAGTCTGCAACAGGCATGTTTTCCGTATCGTAAAGCACTGGCTAAAGGATGGCGAACCTGACCCATTTTGTGACACCGGTAAATGTTAAGAAAGAGATGCACTGGAAAGATAAGAAAGAGATCACCTCGGTCAAGGAGGAATAGGAGATTGTTTCCTCTTGAGAAAAATACTAAATGCAATTATACTGACAAGTCAACTGCCATTCCTTCTTTTGTTGGTTCTGTATCTGTATCTGTATCTGTATCTGTGACTTGTGAAAGGGACAATAAATCATCACAAGAGTCTGGGCTTTGTTGGTTGTTGAGCCCAATATAAAGGGGAAGCAACATGTAGTTGTCAGAGCCACGGGTGTTACTATGGATAAAGTTAGTTTGCTATGTAAAGAAATGAATCATACAATTGTACATACATGTGTGTGAAAGTATACGGCACCACAGACGCTGGTATTGGTTACATCTATATATAACTCTATTTAGCTGATGCAAGCATTAACAAGTAAATGTATTGATAGATGTGCTAGTGTGTTGTTGAATCAGATTGGAAGGAGAAGACTTGGTTTAATGATACAGTTAGGGTAGACAGTTTCTAAGTCAAGCTTTTTGGAAGAGTAGTGTTCTCAAATTAACCTAGAAGGACATAAATACCCCTGGATTATTTTTTATTTTTGCTCGTTCTTCCCTTCCTTACTCCAAAAAGTTTCCCGCTAAAACATCTAACCCTTCTATCTCCCTCCTTTCTCCTACCTGGTATGTAGTCCTTTCGCCTTTCCTCCTGTTTCAAAAGTCTTGGACGAGAGCACATGAATGGACCGTTACCTACTATTCCTCCTAATCTGACAAGCTGTAACCTTTGAAAGTTCCAGGTATATATCAATCTTTATTTTTTTCTTTAATCTACGTCAAAATTTGCTAGAAGTTTCTTTTCTTTGGTAAACTGATTTATTCTTCTTGGGTAGAGCATTTGTAGAACGCACCACAATGCAAATAGTTTTGGAGGCTGAAATAAGCATGCTTCAGGTACCATTGAACGTGTGTCATACTGGGTGTTTATGATGAACAAATAAACAAATTGCTAATATAAATAATTAAGAGATGACAGAAGCTCTACATATTATATTTTAGATTTTTAGTCACCCAACTTTAAAACAAATGAAACGTACATTTATTGTAACTCAAACTCAATTTCCCATTCTTTTTTTTTTTCAAGTAGGCATGTTAAATGGTCTAAGGGTATTTTTGTCCTTCTAGGTTAATTCGGAATTAATATTAAAATTTTTTATAAGATAACCATAGATAACTTTGTATGGTTAAGTTGAAGGGTAAATAAGAAATCATTTAAATGAAAGAGTTGGAGGGCATACAAAAAAATTAAGCCTTTAATATAAATATTGTTGATTTTGACCTAGTCTGACCATTTAGTTGTCTTACTTTGTACCCCCAAATTTATGTTGTTAATTTCATTGATGCCATGACAGTTGATCGAGCTCAGAATAGTAATATTCAACGAGTACTAGTACCAGTGCCAGTGTAGTCCTTTTTACTGCTTTTTTGGATTGGCATTTAAAGCTGAAATAGATCACTGGTTTAATATGTTAACTTTACTACTCTTTTGAGGTAAAAGTGGTGAGAGATGTACCCCTCTACGTTCTGAATTCCCCCCCCCCCCCCCCCCCCCCCCCCCCAATGCATCTAATTTTCTCTCTCATTTTTTATTTATTTATTTATTATAATTTTTTTTTTGCAACTTATTCTTCTGAGCTGTGTTATGTAAACAGTTGACGGATCAGATATGCATGGCTGCTTTGCAATTGTCAAGCTTATTGGGAGGTTTCAACTACAAATTGTCAGATTACTTTCTTTTGCTAATAATACTGTCATTTTGGGCTTTATGCCGTAGAATTGTTTGTAAATATACTGATAGGGTCTTGTTTGACCATTAATGTATAATTACACTTATAAAAAATTGGTCGTTTCTCATTTAACAAGGCTGATAGGCACAAACAGCACAAGCAGAATAGGACAACAATAATAGCTGTTACCTCTTAAAATGTTACAATGCTTCTCTTAAAAGGATACAATATTCCCCAGTGTTTGTCAAATCCATAATTTCTAAGGGGCACATTGAAAATTTTGAAGTGCCATAACATTACAGATGCAAAACATTATGTCGCAAAAGCTACAATCTCTACTATCAGATTATATAAACATAAATAACATTGAAAATCAATAATGTGTGATTGCAAAATTTTCACACATTTTAAATTAATTTAGTATGAATAAAACACCCTTATTGGCATACAACACTTTATTCAATACATATATGTAACAAAATATAATATATTGGGTTGGACATCAATCACTTTACATCGTTATTGTGTTTTAAACTTTCTGTTATTTCTATTAGCGGAGATAAACATCTTTGGTTTTCTGTAGCTGAATAGCCGCATGTTCCATCGACATCCTTTCAACTGGTGATTGTTTTGAGCAAGTGAGCCCAACATTTATTATCGACGCCAAACATTCACACATTTTGTTGAATGCATTGCTTTCCATCACATTCACTGTAAATAAATTTGGATCAACAATATCCATCACTCGTTCCGGATATGCCATATGAACTAAATTATGCAAGGTTAATCCATCATTGAACATGTATTCGGTTGGATTTCTTCCGGTGAACATCTCGAGCAACAAGACACCAAAGCTATAGACATCACCAGCTGTTGATACAGGACCTCCTTCTCCGTATTCTACAAACAATAAACTACATGAAAAAATTCATTCCCATTTACCATAATCATTCTACATTTGGATTGATGTAGTAACGTATACTAAGTAATTTTCTAATAAAAATGCAATGAAAAATAATTACGTGAGTTAATTTGAATTAACCTGGAGGGACGTATCCAATCGATCCTCTTATTCCGATTGAGCTCTCAGACTCTACCAAGGACTTGGTAATTGGATCTGGAAGGAGTTTTGCAAGCCCAAAGTCACCGACACAAGCACTCAAATCCTCACGCAAAAGAATGTTGCTCGGCTTTAAATCACAATGAATCACTGATGGTTGGCAGTTATGATGGAGGTAATCTAATGCATCAGCAATATCAATTGCAATATTTAACCTCTGGGCCAGACTCAAAGGGCTCAATGGTTCATGGTCATCTTTTTCAGGATACAACCATCTATGTAAGTTTCCATTAGGAATGTAATCAAACACTAGGGCTTTAAAATCTTTACCATTATAATCAATAGTAGAGCAACATGTTATATTGCGGATGAGATTTCGGTGCCTTATCAGTCTTAAAGCTTCGCACTCGGCCATAAAACTTTTTGTTGATCCCAATTGTTGGAGGTCAAACACCTTAATTGCCACGGTATGAGCTTCTTGGTTTGAACCCTCTTCCTCTTTAAATTGAAGAGTCCCTTTATACACACGACTGTACTTTCCCGCACCTATCAAATTGGTATCAGAAAATGTCCCTGTTGCCTCCGCCAACTGGCCATATGAAACTTTCGGTAACTTTTGTGCTACAAGTGAATTTGTTCTAGATTTGGTTGTCAGCCTTATTTTCCATTTGGTAATAAGTAAAGCTAGCAAAAGGGCAGCAAAGAGAAAAAATGTGCTTACAATCGGGATGATTAATTTCAGTAGCATTGGTACATGCTTCTTGTCATGCTGAATGAAGCATTTTGGCAAATGCAGTTCCGGTATACCCCCACAGAGCTTATCGTTTCCTACTAGTATTAATGCACTTGCATTGTTAAACACCCCTTTTTCTGGTACAGATCCCTCAATATTATTGTATGAAATGTCTAATTTGTATAAGTGGGATAAGTTTTCGATGACCAAAGGGATGTGTCCAGACAAGTTATTTTTTGCAAGATACAACTCTTGCAACTCATTAAGAAGGCTTATCTCTTGCGGAATAATACCAGAGAAGTTATTATTTGATAAACTTAAAAGTTGTAGACCCTTTAGTTTACTTAGGAAAGAAGGAATTGTCCCTTGAAAGGAATTTCCGTCCAATTCTAAAATTGTTAAGAGCTGACAACTTCCAAGTTCTTCAGGTATCTCACCGGAGAGATTATTTCTTGACAAAGTCAGCACAACTAAATTGATTAACGAGCCCACTTCCTTTGGTATCGTACCACTAAGGAAATTATATTCTAGTTGTAATCCTATTGACAATGTCCTGATGTTAAATATATTTTTGGGTAGTATCCCTGTAAGAGTATTATTATATAAGCTTAATAATGCAAGTTGAGTTAGGTTTCCAATGCTTGATGGAATAGATCCTATCAGGTGATTGCACTCTGCTGAGAAAAGGTTCAATTTTGTGAGGTTGCCAATCGAGAATGGAATAGACCCTGAAAAGTTATTTGTCCCCAAATACAATCCCTGTAAGTTCTGGAGCTTTCCAATACCTTCAGGTATGGGTCCTGTCAGGTAATTTTCTGCAAATGACAAAGTACGAAGGCCAACTAGTTTCTCAATGCCAGAAGATATTTTTCCAATAATATAATTCACCTGGAGATCTAAAACTTGGAGTTGACTTGTTAAGTTCACTATAGCATTGGGAAATAAACCACCAAGTATGTTGTCTCCCAGACGAATTGTTCTTAAAGAACTACAATTTGTAAAAAAGTTAAGAAAATTCCAATCTGCAGCAACTTTGGCTTCAATATTATTTGAATAGACACTAAAATACTCAGGGCAAAGATTACCAATCTCTGCAGGTATTGTTCCACTAAATTTGTTAGAAGCAAGACTTAATTTTCTTATAAAGGAAGCATTAGAGAGCGATGCTGGGATTTCTCCAATTAGCTGATTTACTTCAAGGAGCAATATCTTCAGATGTAACAAGCCGGTACCCATATGAGTTGGAAGGTTGCCATGAAAATTATTAAAGTGCAAACCAAGGATTGATAAATATGTAAGATTATTTAATGATTCAGGGATGAACCCTGAAAAGTAATTTTCACCGAGACTTATAACATGGAGTTGACCTATTTGACCGAGCTTGCTTGGGATGGAACCCGATAGGTGATTTTTTTCAAGATAGACTTCATGTAAAGATGAAAGATTTGGTAATGACAATGGGATATCCCCATTGAAGTTGTTAGAACCAAGATATAGTAACTCAAGTTTTCTGAAATGTCCCAGCCATGAGGGAAGTTCGCCCGATAATTGGTTGTAAGAAAGAGAGAGATTTACAAGTTGGGAGCAGTTATTTAAGTTTGCAGGAAATGATCCGCTAAGGGAATTGTTTGATAGCCGAAGGTGTTGCAACCTATGCAAATAACCTATGGATGAAGGAATACTGCCATACAATTTGTTGCCATACAGGTCAATGCTCCTAAGATAACTAAAGTTTCCAATATAAGAAGAGATGGGACCTACAAGACCACTAGAAGGAAGTTCTAACGCACAAACTCTTTGCGGATGTTGACGACAACAATAGACTCCTTCCCACTTGCAGTAGGAAATGCTTCCATTCCATGAGCTCAAGACAGGGGAACCATTGTCTAAGTTGTTCTTAAAGGCCAATAATGCTTGTTTATCTGTTTCTCTGTAGAATGTTCTTGCAGTAGCAGCCATGGAGGATTTAGGTAGAGAGAGGTGAGAGTGAATCAAGAAAAATAGCCACACCCCATATGTTTTCATTGCTTGCCGGCTCTCTACAGACTAATTCAATTAATTTATTAGATTTTAATTATGTCAGAAATTTTGATAGTTGCAGGCTATATTTTATTTATCTATTTTAATTAGCACTATGATCTTGCTAGAACATAAAACAAAACAGAATAAAACAGAGTTGATAACTTGATACCTATATATGCAATTTTTGAAGTCAGAAATCTCGCTCGCAGTAGCAGCTTTAGATAATAATTTCACAATTGCTTTGCGTGGGTTGTTTGAGAGCTGTCTTGAAGAAGGACACTCTCTTTATATATAGATTACGAAGCAGAGAGGGGCCAATATACACATAGATCGAACATCAACTATAGTCTAAAAAAAAAAAAAAAAAAAAAAAAAAATCCTATATTGTTTAAGTCAGCGGTGAAGTCGTCACTTTGTGGGGCCGGGCCGTAGAATTATTAAAAGCACATTATCAAGCTAGCTGTTCGTGGGCAAGAATAAGCAATGCTCTTTTAATTATTTTTAGCTTCTTTAGTCGCTTAATTTTTCTTAACCTCCTGATTGTAGCACGAATTAATATTATTTTGTGCTAAAAATTTTGTCCCTCTGACTTTAAACTGCTCTATTCTCAGATAAGTTCTCTCAATTTCTTCAGTTTTTCTTAAAGATTAATGGAACTACAAAAATTATTTATGTGTGCATGGATTAAACTTTAATCCGAATTTTGTTTACTGAGCAATTCCAACAAGAGAAGACTTAGATCAGCGGTCAAGTCCTCAATTAATTATGTCCCACTGCACAGTGCGTACAGTATGGGGAATTGCTCAGGCAAAGCCTGAGTTACTCATTCACTCCCATTTGTTTTAAAAATGACTAAAACATCTCCTCTCTCATCTTGTTTTTTTTCAAATTTTAGCGCTTGAGGGAGGATATTTTGGTCATTTTAGAAAAAAAATAGTGAATGAGTAACTCAGCGTGACCTGAGCAATTCCCACAGTATGGCCTGGTGATTAATAAGAGGAGACTTGGGTCAGTATTGGTTACTGATTGACTCGCATCCTCGGCAGTCGTTTGCCTTTTTTTTATAGTTAAAAATTTTAAAATTCAAATGTCGAATCCAAACCGTTGATCTTGTTGAATTTAACGGGCGATGCGTTTTCATATAAATTTTATAAAATTTGGAATTGATTTGATATTTGATTAAGTGCTCAACAAATGAACGAACCTGGTTTAATTGTGCAAATGGGGGCTCAAATGATTGCCAAGTTTGACAAGTATTGGACCATTGGTAATTCTCTGTTGGCAATAGCTTGTGTGCTTGATCCTAGATGTAAGCTTTATGTTGTTGAGTACTACATGAAAGAATTGTGTCCTGAACAATGTGCCAACTTCATGGCAAATTTGAGAGAGTGCATGAAAGAATTGTTCAATGAGTATGTTCAAGAAAATGCAAGTGATGAGAAGAAAGCTAGAATGTCAAAGAGGTAGTCACATCACATTTCAGTATTTATATAATTATATTAGTCTAAATTTTATTTTTCTTATTTTAACTTCATAATTGTGTTTTGCATAATAGGCAAAAGACAACTGCTGTTGCTGGTGCAAGTGGTAGTGGAACTAATTCAAGGGCTGCATTGAAAGACTATATAAAGGAAAGGAGGAACAATGAACCTCAAAAATCTGAGCTTGATGACTATCTAGGTGATGTACCACTCAGCCTTTCTTTTTTAAGTTTCCAATTGTTGCATTTATATTTAATATTTATGTTATTTATTTTTTAAAATAGCTACTGAAGTTGATGAAGCAAGTGTTGATGAGGACTTTGACATCCTAGCTTGGTGGAGATTGAAGTCTCCTAAATACCCAATATTGTGTCAATTAACCAAGGACATCTTGGTTGTCCTAATTTCAACAGTAGCATCTGAATCTGCATTTAGTACAAGTGGCAGAATACTCAGTCCAGCTAGGAGCTCTCTCAATGATGAGAGCATTGAAGCTTTACTTTGTGCTCAAGATTGGTTGAGGGCATCAATTAATGGTATCTTTCATGCCTTCACTCATTGTTTACATGAAATTGCTTCATTTATAGTTTACATTGTGCAATCTTTATTTACAAATAATTAACATGATTCATTGTTTGTGTTGATACAGAAAATGGTGAAAAAATTGGTGAGCCTCTATGGAACATTGAGGAAGGATGTGGCATTGAGGAATGATGTTGTGTACTTCTGTTGGCTCCCCTATGTTGTCATTTGTCACTTTGTCACTTGTCAGTAAGTTGATTCTAGTTTGTTCGTTGGTTGAGTCAATGTTGCCTATCATTTAGTATATTTTTTGTGCCTTGATACAAAGTTGAAGCCTGGAATGTATATTTGCATGTCTTTGGCTCCTCAGATCTGAAGCGATATTCAATGATGATGCTTTTTTTTTTTTTTTTTGTTCTTTTGGTTGAAGCCTGGATTGCATATTTGCATGTCTTTGGCTCCTCAATGAATCCTGAGAATGCAGTTTCAGATCTGGGTTTATGATTTAGATAGGCAATTTGGCATATTTTGTGGTGTTTGTGGCAAAGTAGACAATGTATTTGAAGACAACTTAGCATATTTTGTTTATATATGTTGTTTGTACTGATATGTTGGAAGGTTTTTTGTACTGATATGTTGTTGTATTAATGTATGAATATTTTCTTTATATCATGTGTGATTTTTTTGCATTTTGCATTATTTTTTTGAATTAAATTTCGTAATCCTTCATAAAGGCAAAAAAAAAAATACGGTATAAACGTTTAATCGTTATGCCGTTTACTTAAACGAAAACGATTAACGGAACGGAAATTTGAACCATTTGATAAACGAACTGGTTAACGACAAGACAATCTGTGCCGTTCACTGATACTAAACGATAACGGAGGACGGCACTTCTGTGACCGTTAGCCACGTTAGTCAGGCCTAATGACAGCGGTGAAGTCGTTACTTTGTGGGGCCGGGCCGTAGAGAGTTACTAAAAGCACAATATCAAGCTGTTCGGCAGCAAGGATAAGCAAAGCTCTTTTAATTATTTTTTACTTCTTTAGTCGCTTAATTTTCCTTAACGTCCAAATTGTAGCACGAAATCACGAATTGAGATAATATAGTATTATTTTGTTCGAAAAATTTGTCCCTCTGAACTTTAAACTGCTTTATTTTCAGATTAAGTTCTCTTAACTTCTTAAAGATTAAATCAACTACAATTATTTACGTGGATTAAACTTTAATCCGAATTTTTTTTACTGAACAATTAATTCCTACGATAGACGACATAGGTCAGCGGTCAAGTGCATTATGCCCCACTAGCGCCGTCAAGATTCCACCGTTTCGAACGTTTTGATTTCGTTTTGAAAAACGAAACAGAAACGAAATTGAAATTTATGCCGTTTAACCGAAACGGAATACGGAAATGACGAAATACAATGGAAAATTGAAGATAACATAAACGGAACAGAAATATCGTTTCGTTTAAAGAAACGGAACGGAAACCAAATCAAATATGTGTTTTGTTGCCGAAACGGAACGGGTTGTTTCCGTTCCGTTTCGCACGTTTGACAGCCCTGTGGCCCACTGCACAATGTACGTCGTAGTATTGTTGTACGTACAGTCGTACAGTATGGCCTGGTGAGTGGTGATCGGTGAACAACAAGAGGAGACTTGGGTCAGCGGTCAATTCCTTATGGCCAACGGACTCTCATTGTGCACCACTTAGCCTATGAAAGTATGAATCTTTTAATTAAACCTATCTTAATCTATAGTTTACAACTTTTCATTTAAAAATATATCTGTAGTCTTTTTACGTCCCACGCGCAAAAGTCCCAATACATTGCATAATCTTTTCATATCTAAAGTCCTTTCGTCCATAGACCAACCATCTTCGAGTATCAAACAGACGGTGTTCGCCTCCTTCAGATTGAGGACTCAGTACGAAGCTGATGCAAATGGCTAACAATTTTATGAGTAAAACTGTTTAATTTTTAAAGGGAAATTTTATGAGTCCTATGATTTGTTTCTTTCGTATTAGATGTGGATGTTTATCTAATCATTTTCTAAATTTTACTAAAGGATTAATTATTTTATAATTAATTTGTGCATGTAATATTGTACAAATATTTGTGCATGGAATATTGTAGAAATTATTTTTTTAGAAAGTATAGTCAATATTTGTTTGGATGTAAAATTTAGAAAATAGTTTGTGCAATACATAAATGTATGATGTAAATATTATGCAAATAATATAGAAGAAATTTGTGTACATCCATAATTTGTGTAGATAATTATTATGCATTGAATAATATGAATAATGTTGCAAATAAAATCGTAAGAATGTAATTATGTTATATTTAATTATTACAATAGATGAGTTCTCCACACAACGAGGCTGGTCCATCCAGTTCTACACCACCGACCGAGCCTCCGATTGATCCAGCCCCACGTGTTCGACGACGAAGGCGTCGCACTGGTCGTCCGAATCCGTACAACGTGATCCCTGTGGAGCGAGCATAAAACGATGACGGACAGATATTGTTCCTTACTCCCGAGGAGCATATTATTGGAAGGACTGTTGAGGAGGTATACTTATTAAATATCTCAAATATATTAAATATTTAATTCAATATTAACCATATATTTAAATATTTAATTCAGTATATATTTAAATACTTAAATATATTTAAGTATTAATCATTAAATATATTAAATATATTTTCAGTATTAATCATATATTTAAATACTTAAATATATTGCAGCGTGAAAGATTTTTTGATTTGAGGTCGCACAAACGTGAGATCGCGATCGACAAACGGATTGATGGACGTTTGCAAAAGCTCGGCTTGATTCACATCTCGAAAGTAAAGCTTGTCAATGTGGATATTGCTTTACTAAAAGCACCGGTAGAGTTTTGGCATCCGGAGACGCATACTTTTCACTTTCCTGTCAGCGAGATGACCATTACGTTGCAGGTAAGAATCTATTTGAATAAATTTTCCAATTTATCTAATGTAAAATAATGTAATTATGGTGATAATTCATGGGTTAAATCATTATCAGGATGTGAAGTATCTGTATGGTTTGCGCACAGTAGGCAAACCTGTGACAGGACCACGACGGGAGTTTATTTTGATGATCAGGTCAGTTCGCAGTTATTTTCGATTGCGAACTGGACTAGAGAAAAAACGTAAGTTCAATGTTAATTAATTCTATAAATGTATGATTTAAAATTTATGATTTGTAAATAATGACACTTATGTAAATGATAATGTAGGGGCAATAGACATAATATCAGATTGAAGTTGTTGCGAGAGAATTGCTCCAACTGGCCACCTATTGGAGCTTCCGATGATGAGCTCGATCGTTACACGCGTGCAGTGGCGATGGAGCTCTTTGGGACTCTCATGTTCCCTGATATTCTGCAGGATTCTGTACCTGCTTTTTATTTGGATCTCGTAGCGGTATTAAATTAATTTCATTTCATTTCATTATCATTTATAATATTAATTAAATGTTAATAAATGTTAATATTAAAGTGAGAGAAGACAATTTATAAATGAAAGGATAAATGTTAATATTAATTAAATGGTATTAAATTTTAATAAATGTTAATATTAATTAAATGGTATTAAATGTTAATATTCATGATTATTCTCGATTTATAAATGAAAACAATTTATCATCAATGTCATTTGTTTATTCTCAATTTAATATTGATGTCATTATTATGAAGATAAAAATGTCATTTGTTTAAACTGAAATTTGTGTTGTTTAATTAATTTGCAGGGCAATTTAAATGAAGACAAAAATTGGAATTGGAGAGGTGCGGTCCTAGCATGTCTGTATCATTCGCTTGATTGTGCTCCAATGCGATTCAAAGTTGTGACGGGACCTTGGATGCTTCTATTGTTTTGGGCATGGACATATCTTACAGTATGTCGACCGACTCTTCCAGATGAGGGATTTTCTGGATTAGGCCAGCCTGATATAGACTCGTGTCTGTCGTTTGGAAGGTATAATTTTTCATAAATTTAGCTTTAGTTTAATACTCGTTCCCGCCATTTTATATAAATTTATCTTTACTTTAATTATATTTTGTTTCATGTTTAGGTATTATATTTTGTTTAATGTTCAATTTTTGGCAAAATTACAGGAAATTGGGTGAAGCTCGGTTATTTTCCAAGACCACTCATCGTGGGGCGGTTGAGTATGCACGGGACCACCTGATAACATTGGAGGTAGAAGATGTCAATTGGTTACTGTACGAAAGTGACCGAGGGAGTATGCCACGAGTAGCCTAGTTGTGGTCAGCAGCGGATCATGCTCGGATGTCGTTGATTTTTTATCACATAGTGGCATACTACTATATATTCGGAGCGTTGCAGGCGTCAATTCGGATTATATCAGCTTGTTCCACCACCTCTACTTATGGTATGTTGTTATATGCATAAGATTGATTTTCATTTTAATTAATAAATTGTATATTATTTTAATAATTTTTTATTTTTTATGTAATAGAGTTTGCACACGATGCGCAACTACATGAATTTCCAACGCAGTTCTTTTGCCACTGCGAATTGGAGTGCTATTTTTCAGTCAGCGCATGCAGCGTGGAGTGATGAGGCATTAGTTGCGCTGCAGATCGAGACTTGACCTTGGACAAATGCTGATTCTCTGAGGTATTAAAAATTAATTATATTTGTTATTTAATTTCAATTGTTGGTAATTTAAGTTAATTTTTAATATTAATTTAAGATTTAAAATTTGGATGATTAGGTATTTTCGGTGGTTATGGAGATGGGGAGGATCAGAGCTTCCTACACCTCGCGAGAAGGCCGAGGCACGCATCAGACGTAGAAATGATGTTCCGATCAGTCAGAGACAGTACGCTCCCATGGGGTCCAAGCTGCGTAATATGGTATTGATTGATTAATTTATTTAAATCAGTTTCTATTTAATTTCTTTATTTGTTTTGTAATGACTGATTAAGATTTTATTTTGTAATAACTGATTAAGATTTTATTTATTTATTTATTGTAGGGAAACAACGCCTTGAAGAATGCGGTTCATGTTTTGAGCCTCATTGTGAAGAAGGGATGCAGAAGAATTGGTAAGGCAATCCTTACCAACTGTTGATCCCAACTACGAGATGCATCCATGCCGTTGAGGATCGAGGATCTGTTGGAACAACGGGGGCTACTAACGAAGATTGAAGACATACCAGATTCTTCGGACAAGTCCCAACAACCGCATGCAAACTTCGAGGCCGAGGATCTCGTCAATCCAGTATGTATTATTTGTAAATAAATAAGCATTAAACATAATATTATAATTATTTTTATTGATGATAGTTTTTTTATCTTAAAAGGATAGTGGCCTAAATACAGGACGATTAGATGACATATTAGGACCACCCAGGGGTTCTCATCCCCACGTAGATCCTACGCCGGTGACATTGTCAGGTCCTACTCCAACACAGGGCGTCGGTTCATCGTCATCGACCTCTCAGTTTGCATGTGTGTGGCATGACCCCACCGACATTTTCAGTGGCTACATGCCAGGATACCAGCCACCTTTTCTCGCGTTTGGCCAGACTTATTCACTGTTCACTATGTCAGCATTTGGTACACCTTATAGTATCCCTTTATTTTCTTCGTCATTGGGTAGTATGGGAGGGAAGACTCTTTCACTACCTTGCTACAGACCGCCATGTACGAGGATCATCAGCAGGTTGGCGATGAGGAGGGTGGTCAGGAGGCTGGCGATCAGTAGGGTGATCATGATGACGACAGTACCGAGGAGGAGGAGGAGGTGATTCAGGCGGAGGATGAGTTAGGTATCTCGTGTTTGGCTGAGAGAAGAGAGAGACGAGCAATTAAAAACCGCGAGAGATTTTCACCTTCTGGACATAGGAGGTAGTTTTTGTGATATATGTTATGGATTTTTATATATTGTGATGTATGTTATTATGTTTTAGATCATGGATGTGTAGTTTATGTTGGTTATTATTTTTTGTTGCTTGCTTGTCTGTTGCGACTTCTAGGCAATATTCGAAAATAATATTACGACACACGAGTAATATTACGACAACAATATAACGACACACGAGTAATGGTTTTAGATTAGAAAATACATATGAACAAATAAGCAATAACATCTCACGTATGAACGACATTAATAAGCATTAACATTTAACAAATAAGCCATAACATTTCTTTTTGCACACAATGAACAGCAATAGTTCTGTATTAATATTATAATTTAGTTGTAAAATTAATTAATATATTCGATTTAACAAACTGCAATTAGAAGTAATTATTTATAAATCATGAAAATAGGAAAAGAAAACAGAAAAAAAACGGGTGTATTTTTTATAGTTAAATAAAAGGGTTATTTTATAGTTACATAATTTTGTTTGATTTTTCCAAATTGTTTGATTTTTCCTGAGATACGAAAGTCCCCCCTCCTAATACGCTCGTTGACCGCGTTAGAACCCGGGAATTTTATGTGATTTTAGACCGCGTTAGGACTTTTTCCATATTAAAAAAAAAATAATAATGTTTTTCTTATTAAAATTTCCGAAGGAAATATATTTTTTATTAAAAATACCACCAAATATTTCATTGGGACAAAAGGGAAATCCTCGCAATGCAAATATGCAATTTATGATCTATCTAACTAGATTTGGCAATGGATAATCGACTGCTCCGATCTAACAAAACCAACGTCGATCTGCAATGCAACTCCAAAATTTGATTTGCAAAAATCTTTTCTTTCATTCGACTTCTATCATTTTGAACACAACCAAAAAAAAAATTAATAATAAATTAAAAAAAATCGTTTTTTTCCAATGAGGTTCCGTCAGCGAGTACACAGAGAGAAGACAAAATCAGTCAGCTAGCTTGCTAAAATGTGGGCGGTGGCGGTGGAGGAGAACATCAACCTCTCCCTCTCCATCGGCCTCCTCACCATCCTTGTCTCTTCCATCACTCGCGTCCTTCTCAACGTCGCCGCCTCCGCTCTCCAGTCCTCTTGCATGCGTCGCTACCCATTTCGATGCTTTGGTATCACCCTCTTCATTCCCACCGATCTGGCCTCTGCTCCCTCCCGTCCGACAAGAAGGCATTGGTACTCAAATTCCACGCGCTTCACTCCTACTACCCGCTCGGATGATCGGATCCCTCCAGTCCATCGTAAATCTCGTCCAGCCTAGTCTTGCAACTGAGGACACTGCTGCTGTCCTCTTTACCCTCAATATCACCCGCCTCTCCAGCAGCTTCTCCGATGTCTCCAGCGCCACCGGCCTCGTCCAGGCCTCCATCACCCGCACTGTCTTCGACCAGAACCTACTCTCTATGTTTGCCATCTCCAATGTCCTCCTTCCCAAGGACCTTTTCAACCGCACTGCACACACCAGCTAGGCAGCGCCCCGGCTGTTCAGCTTGTGGGAGCTGTACCGGGACTCAGTGCAGATGGAAAGGGGGCTCTGATGTCGGCTGACACTGGGACTGAGCAACGGTTTGAAAGTCTGTTCTGGCTGCTTATAGCAACAGGTTTGATTTATCTTGTTCATTCCCCATGCCCATTCTGATAATAATATACTGATACTGATACTGATTGAGTTGGTGCTAGCAACAGTATGGGGTTGGTTATTGGATTTTGGGGGCCTGATCATCACTCTAGGTTATGTTAATGTTGTTACCAAACTAGTTTTATATGTCAATTAATGCCTATGGGGTTCATGAAAGGTTCAATGAAACATATTTTAAGGATTACTGGAAGGCAAAACAGTCCTTAACGACATGAACTCTGTACCTGACAAAGGAGAAATGAATTGATTCGACCAATACATGAATGTCAATTGTAATGAGATTCAATTTTTAAATTAACCAAATCATAGAAGTTGAATCGTAAAGTGTATCGTGTATCATAGTATTTAGAATCGAATCGTGTATCGTGTATCGTATCGAATCATTTAAGATACGCTAAGTTAGTCTTGAAATCAGCTATAATGACTAGTTATGACATATACTAAATAAAATTCATTAAAACAAAGGCCTAATAACACTAGTAGAAGTCAGGAGTCAGGACCATGCTTAAGAAATAAATTCACCCATACCAGTATTGAAATTCTGTTCTGGAAAAAAAACGTCTGTTTGTTCTGTTCTGGAAATGAAATTCACCCATACCAGTATTGACTGCTTAAGAAATAAAACAAGAAAATAAGTGGTTTATTGTACCAGTTTTCTATTATCATACTTCCTGAAAGTCGTATTAAGTCAGGAATGAATTTTATTATAGCAATGAAAGTCGTATTAAGTCGTATTTAGGCAACAAAAAGGTTGATCTTCAGCAATGAATTTTATTATAGCAATTACTCAAAAGTCAAAACTCAAAAGAAATCTTGATTTTAAAACGCAAAAAGGGTTCAACTTCAGAGGAGAGAATGTTTTCTCAGAGGAGAAAATGTAGAAGAAAGAGTAAGAAATTGAAATGAATTTTTATTGATTTCTTGTGTCGTTACAAGGACACATATATTAGACAAGGCTTATAAGAAGCGATTGATCAATTTAGTAGCACACCTGTTGAAACTTGGCTTGATTTTAGAACCAAGTTTGTGCAGCAAAAGAAAGATCAACTGCTAGTCTATAAATCCATAATGAATTTTATTATAGCAATTACTCAAAACTCAAAAGAAATCTTGGTTCTGCTTCAGCAAAGGTTGATCTTTAGGCAACAAAAAGGTTGATCTTCAGCAATGAATTTTATTATAGCAATTACTCAAAAGTCAAAACTCAAAAGAAATCTTGATTTTAAAACGCAAAAAGGGTTCAGCTTCATAGGAGAAAATGTTTTCTCAGAGGAGAAAATGTAGAAGAAAGAGTAAGAAATTGAAATGAATTTTTATTGATTTCTTGTGTCGTTACAAGGATGCATATATTAGACAAGGCTTATAAGAAGCTATTGATCAATTTAGTAGCACACCTGTTGAAATTTGGCTTGGCGATGGAGCAAAGACTTGGCGATGGAGGTTGGCGATGGAGAAGAAAGAGGTGGAAGTCTGAAACTTGGCTTGGCGATGGAGGTTGGCGATGGAGAAGAAAGAGGTGGAAGTCTGGAAGAGACGATGGAGAACAAAGAGATGGAACAGGCGATGAAGAAATGACCATCTCGAGACTCTCCACTTCACTTTTCACCTACCCGGTTCTGGATATTTCCATGTTTGGCGCGAAAACAAAAAGAAGGGGCGACAAATATTTTATTCACGGAAATTCAATCGTTTCTGCGTTCTGATTGGGCGACAACGAATCGTGACGATACGATTCGATACGCGTATCGCACGGTCGAATCGAACGATTCAAACGATTCAGTGTGCTTGCTATATATACTAACGATATGTATCGGTGGGCCGATATATCGTAACAAATCGTACGATACGCATCGCGAATCGTACGATTCCAACTTCTATGAACCAAATTGTAATTGACGTATGAGTGTACCATAAATGATTTTTAGTTGTAATCTCTTAATAAAATATTTGTCTTATTGTGAGATTAAAATATTTATCACATATTAAAAACCAAGTAAAGATAACAACTTAAATGCATTGGACTGGTCATCCCTGAATTTGAAAATGAACAAAACAAAATGAAGACCAGCTAATTTATAAAAAAATAAAAAGAAAAAGAAGGCCCCAGCTTGTAATCCCGGGCTTTGCTCCAGAATCTACTGGGGAAAGAAAGGGAAGGGATGGGAAGAGAAGAGGGATACACCCCAAATTTGGAGGTAAACTTGTTTACTTTTTTCTTCACATTTTCATAGAGGGGTTCACCTCCATCCCTCCTCATTCTCTTTGGTTTCCTTTCAAATTTTAGATTTTGGAGCACGTTAACTGGCTTGGGCAGGGTTTGGTCAGTTAACCTTCTCCTTCACCCTTCTTCGTTAATCCCTTCTGGAGCAAGCCCTAATAGCTCGTCCAAATCAAAGCTTTCAATTTTAGGAGTAATCAAGCCTATAACCTTAAAAAAATCCTGTCTTTCTTTTCTGTTTTGTCGCTTTCTTTTTATTTCTGCTAGAGGTACTTCTTTTAAGGGATGAATATGTCAGAATGCCCTCTTAACAGCTAATGTCTTATATTTGGCAGGTTTCTTGTGGTGGGGCCCAGCTAGCCTTCCCTTTAAATGAGGATATACTGAATTGAGTAGAAGAAACAAGAGAGACAATGTCTTGTGCTAAGCTTCCTGATTCAGTTGAATTTTGTAACATATGGTGGAATTGAAGTTGATACTGCTCATAGTGTTTGGTTAGCATTTTGTTTACTTCGTATTTATTTTTATCAGTTACAGAAATAATCTTTAAACAGCCTAAATGAGGATTAATGGATTAAATGGCAGAATGTTACAGAAGTACAAATTTATCTAATTTGTTTTACAGATTGTCCTTATAATAGTGGCTTGAAATTTACCATCAAACTATTTTTGTCTTAACCTAACTATGGGGACATGGAATAAATGTGATACGTTGATTAAAATTTCAGTTGCAAATATGTACAAAATTAGGTTCTAGGGACCAAAATTGATATTTATTTAATTTTGGTGGACCATTATGTAATTTTCTCAAATTAGTTATGCTAAGTTTTGATTTGCTCTTACACAGCTATGGCAGTGAACTTGCACCTGTTTTAGATGTTGAGCAAATTATCTTTACTCATGTTTCGTTTTTTATCCAAGCTAAACAAATACAATGTCTAAAATGGGTTGTCCACAAATGGATGAATAAACAAATAATTAAAGCTTAAAAATAATTGAGATGAAGTACTTGAATATTTGGCTGAGCTTTTTCTTTATTGTAGGAAATATTTTTCAATGAGCAGTCAACATTGCCATTTTATACTTATTTGTATAGCGTGTAATTAGCAACTTTGTTGTTGTTAAATCCACCTCACACCTTTTTGTTACTTCTGTATTTTCAACCACAGTTCATTTTCGTCACAGGTTGATTTATGCTTGATTTTCTACAGAGTCTACTATATTAACTTTTTGAGTGTTGAGCAGCAAACATTATGTTATTTGGTTATTCTGTTGGTTGCAATTTTGAACAACTGTTCTGTGAAAAACTACTCAAAAGTGCTAGTTTATGTGGTTTCAAGGAACTGGTATGGAGTGAGAATAAACATGTTTCTGGTAAATAATAGAAATATATGAGAGAAAGAAGAGATTACTTATTTTTACTTTATCATAGATATCTGTACATGTCAGCATTCCTTATAAGTTCAAGTATGCCTTCCTGCCTGTTATATGTCTTGCATCATATATGCTTATTTTTGTGTTGATGGATATGTACACCAATACCTGTACTAGAACACGTTGGTTGGTGCAAGTATGTTGTTGTGATGGGTGCTTTCGGAAAATTTATCTTGATACTTTTCTTGTCATGTAATTTTTTCTTCAGGCTGATGGATTCAATGCAATTTCACAAGTAGGTGTACAGGCCGACCACCGTGGAATAGTCTGCAACTGGCATGTTTTCTGTATCGTAAAGCACTGGCTAAAGGATCACGAACCTGACCCATTTTATGACCCGGTAAAGGTAAATGACTACGTCATCTTCCCAACAGCCTTGGAGGTAGAGAGGCACCTGAAAGATGAGAAAGAGATCACCTCGGTCAAGGAGGAATGGGAGATTGTTTCCCTGAGAAAAATACTAAATGCAATTATACTGACAAGTCAACTGCCATTCCTTCTTTTGTTGGGTCTGTATCTGTGACTTGTGAAGAGAAGTAGGGGACAATAAATTATTACAAGAGGCTGAGGTTTTGTTGGTTGTTGAGCCCAATATAAATGGAAAGCAGCATGTAGTGCTCAGAGCCACGGGTGTTACTATGGATAAATAGCTAGTTTGCTATGTAAAGAAATGAATCATACAACTGAACATAGATGTGTTGGAAAGTATATGACATGACAAACACTGGTGTTGGTTACATCTGTATATCTCTATTTAGCTGATACAAGCATAAACTAGTAAATATATTGATAGATGTGTTAGTATGTTGGTGAACCAGATTGGACGGAGAAGACTTTGGTATAATGATACAATTAGTGTCGTCAGTCTCCAAGCTTTTCTGAACATTGTAAGTAATGAAACGACAAAAAATGATCCTTTTTTTTTTTAATAGAAACATGAATCAGTGTACCCCAGTCTGACAAAAAATGGTCTTTTTTATATGTCTTTGTACCGCCAAATAGATGTTATTAATTTCATCGATGCCATGACCTTTTGGTTGAGCTCAGGACTCCGAAGATCCTACAAGTACCACTACCAGTAGTGTCCTTTCTTTTTTTTTTTGTTTTTTGTTTTTTTTTTTGGAGTGGACATTTAAAGCTGAAATAGATCGCTGGTTGTAATATAACTTCACTACTCTTTTTAAGGGAAAAGTGGTGAGAGAAGTATCCCTCACTTGGCTCGGAAAAAGAAAAGTTCCTTAATGCTCCCAATTTTACTCAGTTTTCCGGCAATATTTTGTATCAACAGCTTATTCTTCTAAGTTGGGTTATGTAAATAATTGTTGGATGGCATATGCATCGTTTCTTTGCAATGTCAAGATTATTGAGAGGTTTTAACTACAAATTGTGAGATTCTTTTATTCTACTAATAATGTTGTCATTTTGGGCTTTATGCTGTAGAATTGTTTGTAAATATACGAATAGGTCTTGTTTGACCATTAATGTATGATTACACTTATAAAAAATTGGTCCTTTCTCATGTAACAAGGCTGATAGGCACAAAAAGCACAGCAGAACAGGACAACAATAATAGCTGCTAGCTCTTAAAAAGTTACAACATACCAGTGTTTGCCAATTCCACAAATTCTAATAGGCACTTACAAAATTTTGAAGTGCCAGAATATTACAGATGTCAACATTATCCCAAAAGCTACCATCTCAACTATCAAATTATATAAATATAAATATAAAATATTGAAAATCAGAAAATGTGTGATTACAAACTTTTTAAAAATTCGACATTACTTTAGTATGAATAAACATCCTTCTTGGCATACAGTACATTATTTTATATATATGTAACCAAATATGATATATTGGGTTGGACATCAATCACTTCATTTCATTATTATGTTCAAAACTTTAAGGCATTGATCAACATGATTTTTACATGGGATTTCATTTCATTGGAATTGATTTTTCGAGATTTCGTTGGGCCTAATAATATAG
Organism: Rhynchospora tenuis; assembly: GCA_027725995.1. Classification (NCBI taxonomy): domain Eukaryota; kingdom Viridiplantae; phylum Streptophyta; class Magnoliopsida; order Poales; family Cyperaceae; genus Rhynchospora; species Rhynchospora tenuis. The sequence continues at coordinate 196,002,598 of CM050888.1, forward strand.
AAATTCCGACCAAATAACGTCATATCCATCCATTTTGATCAAGAATTTTCTAATAAAATGAAACGAAATGAAATCTCATGTTAAAAAAATGCCATTAACCTAAGTGATTTCTATTAGTGGAGATAAACATCTCTGATTTTGTGTAGCTGAACAGCCGCATGTTTCATGGACATCCTTTCAACTGGTGATTGTTTCGAGCAAGTGAGCCCAACTTCTATTATCCACACCAAAGACTCGCACATTTTGTTCAATGCATTGCTTTCCATCACATTCACTGTAAATAAATTTGGATCAACAATATCCATCACTCGTTTCGGATATGCCATCTGAACAAAATTATGCAAGGTTAACCCATCTTTAAACACGTACTCTATTGGATTTCTTCCGGTGAACATCTCAAGCAACAACACGCCAAAGCTGTAGACGTCACCAATTGTCGACACAGGACCTCCTTCTTCGTATTCTAAGAAAAAAAAATCATTCCCATCTACTCCATAATCTTTTTTATGGAGTGATGCAGTAACGACTACAAAATTTTCTAATAAATAGGCAATGAAAAATAATTAGGTGAGTTAATTTGAACTAACCTAGAGGAACGTAACCAATTGATCCTCTTATTCCGATTGAGCTCTCAGACTCTACCGAGGACTTGGTAATCGGATCTGGAAGGAGCTTTGCAAGCCCAAAGTCACTGACACAAGCACTCAAATCTTTAGTTGCTTAATTTTTCTTAACCTCCTGATTTTAGCACGAATTAAAATTATTTTCTTTAGCATTTTTTTTGTTCGAAAATTTTGTCCCTCTGAAATTTAAATTGCTCTATTCTCATATTTAAGTTACCTTAACTTCTTAAAGATTAATGGAACTACATAAATTATTTATACGTGCATGGATTAAACTTTAATCCAAATTTTGTTTACTGAGCAATTCCTAAAAGAGAAGACTTAGATCAGCGGTCCTTTAATTATGTCCACTCCACAGTACGGTATGACCTGGTGAACAATAAGAGGAGACTTGGGTCGGCGGTCAAGTCCTTATGTTCCACTTGTGCAGTACTGTCCAGGTGGTTGGTTACTGATCGGTCCATCCCAACTCCTAGCACTTGTGCAGTATAGTCTGGCTGGTAGTTGCTTACTGATCGGTCCATCCTAACTCCTAACACTACTTGTGCAGTACAGTCAGGGTAGTTTGTTACTGGTCGGTCTATCCTAACTGGCTAACTCCTTACACTACTTGAGCCTATGATTATGAAAGCCATTTATTTAACCTATCTTAATCTATAGTTTTCAACTTTTCATCCAATAAAAAAAAAACATCTATAGTCTTTTTACGTTCCACGCGCAAAGCCCCAATGCATTGCTTAGCCTTTTCATCTATAGACCAACGATCTTTGAGGATCAAACGGGTGGTGCTCGCCTCTTTCAGATTGAGGACTTAGTGAGAAGCTGGATGCAAATGACTAACAATTGAAATGAATTGATCAGATATAAGGCACCATATTTTGCTGTTTTTCATCAAGGAAATTACCATTTGTACTTTGTCAATAGGCCTTCGAGAAAAACCTACCATGCCCTTTAAAAAAAAAATAAAATTTCATGCTACAGTGATTGCCTTAAATAAATAAATCCTTTCATGTACGAAAAATGAATGTTCTATCACATATAAGTTCTCATAAGCAATTACTGTATGGAATCCATTTTTTTTGCATTCATATGAATTGCGTAATGTACAGTTAAAACGGCGACAATATATAAATTAGATAAATTAGTATTACACTCTGAGAAAAAAAAAATGGAATTAATTGATTGAAGTACTAAAGCATACTATTTCTAAAAAAAAGACTAAAGCATACTACCATTATTATTATTATTATATATAATTATTTAATATCTTCATTCCATTCTGAAGAAAATAGTGCACATTCGACGGACCGAAGTTTTCTATCTCGGGTATCGGGAGCTTTGATTAAAAGTGTGAGGCTCTGATTGAGAGACATATTTAAGTTCTGTTTTTTTTTTTTTCTTTTTTCTAGAAGATTAAATTTCCCTTTTGTTGCATTAATTAGCTTTGAACTTCACAAAATCAATCCAATTGGTCCTTGTTTTTTCCCCAAAAAAGCACACAATTATCCATAGATTCTTATTTAAAGTTCAAACAATTTAGTACAGATGAAAATCTAAAGTGAAAAGTTTATTTGTTAAGAAATAGAAAGGCTAGTTTTGTGCGAATGAAAATTGAATAACTAATTTGATTATTATTATATAATTAATTAATATGCCAACAAGACGGAGATCTTAAATTGTTCTTCATGATACGAATAATTCATTCGGACAAACACAAAGCATTCTGTCTAATTAGATTTGGCAATCGATAATTAGCTGATCAACAACTTAGCGAACTTTAATTAGCGAAATTGATAATTAGATTTGGCAATCGATAAAAGAATTTAGATTTTGACGAGAATCCACGGCTTAATATTTTGTCACTGCTTCCAGTTAATCGATTGAAGAGTGGCGTCAGTCATATTCTGCTCAACTCAAATGGTGGAAGGAAGTAAGGAACTTAGTAGCTAAAAAGCAAAAGCAACGGCAATTTAATTTAATGGTGTTGCGGGTGGTGACGGTGGCGGAGGGAGTGAATCTCTCCCTCTCCATCTGCCTCCTTACATTCCTCGTCCTCCTCCATCTCGCCACCTCCCAGGCCCCCGCGCCTCCTCCTTTCTCTCCTCCCTTCAACATCACCCGCGTCCTACTCATTGTTGCTCCCTCTTCAGAGTGGAAGCTTCCGAAGAGAAAGTTCTCGACTCAGACATGGCGTTGTTGGAGGAGCTGATACGAGCTATCGAGCTGTGGCTCAGGATTGTGAAGAAGCAAGAGTATGTCGTGAACCCATATTTGGATCCTGTATTGCTGGTACCGGGTATAACGGGTTCGATTTTACATGCGGTTGATGAAGAAGGGAAGAAAACGGAGCGGGTTTGGATTCGGATTTTGGGCGCTGATCATGAGTTCCGTACTAAGCTTTGGTCCCGCTTTGATCCCTCCACTGGTATGTGATGATTTGTTTAATTAATATCATTAACAATTGGAAAAGTACTATGTGGGTGAATTTGTGTCTCTGAATTGCTTTATTAGTTATTACATAAATATATTGCAGTGTTAATAGTTAGTTGTAGAGAAATTTTATGCAAGGTTATTTCTTCGTTTTTACTTTTTTCTTTTGCATTTGGTATATATGATAGGAGATATATTTAGGTATATAGTAAATTATTGATGAGCTGTAAATGTATGTATGGATTTCTTGGTTATCTACCTGAATTCTCAAGTCTGAAGGCTAAGTGCACAAAAAGGGAAAATAAATAATTTGTGAGGTCACATGCAAATAATTAATATGTGGATACTATAGATGTAATTATAATGTTCTGTAGTGATTGTGTTTGACCAGCATGTACCAGCTTCAAATTGCCATTATTTGGCTGTATGGGTGTTGTGAACTCCCTTTGGTGCTTTCTATTTTCTATCAAATTCAAACCATAGTCAGATGAAAAAGATGATAATAAAATTGTTTTGCCCATATTTTGAGGCAGTATTGATGTGATACCAACGAGCTTATGGTTTTTTAGTAATTTAATTTTGAGAAATTCTTCGATGGAGAGAAATTTTGAACCGGGCTCTGATCACAATCGTTCATTTTCAAAAAAAGGTAGTTCATTATAAATTATGAACTGTTGCGATTTATGCCCAGCTCAGAGTTTGTATCCATGAAAAAATTTTCCTTTAATTTTGGTCTTGAAAGGGAGCTGACTTTTCCTTACATTGTTACAGAAGTGGCAAAGTTTCTATTTTGAGAATACAAGTACTTTCTATTTTATTTAGGAAAATCTGTTTCATTGGATGACAAAACAAGAATTGTCGTACCGGAAGACAGATATGGGCTCTATGCTATTGATACATTGGATCCGGATATGGTAACCCATTTTATTTATTTCAGGTTCAAGTTCATGTAGATTTTTCTTTTTTAATGTGCTTGTTTATGAATAGAGCTCCAATTGTGGGGTTTCTTGGGATTTGGAATAAACTCACCTGACTCTTATTTAACCGGTACTTAAAACAAAATTGCAATCTGGTACTCTCTCTCTCTGTGGAATAAAGTAAATTCCACAGAAACATGGGGTTTCTTTATTACAGTGATAGAGCTTGACTGGATTTCATAGTTCCTTTAGCCCCAAGCTTGCAATAAAGAGGAAATCCCACCAAAAGTTCCAAAAAAGGAAATTTTAAAAATTGGTTCGAACAGAAAATATTTAAACTGAACAAATTGTACAATCCTAAGTAGGTTGTTGGAAGTGATTGTGTTGGCTATTATCACGATATGATTGTGGAGATGATAAAATGGGGTTACCAAGAAGGAAGTACTCTCTTTGGATTTGGTTATGACTTTCGGCAAAGCAACAGGTACCTATTTACATGTCATTTTTTTCTAAAATTTAAGTCTCTGCCATTTCTTTTTTTTTTATTATTATTATTTTTCCCTTAGGAGCACTGTGTATTATGTTATTCTTGTCTGTAACTTGATACAAGGCTTCATTTTGCCTTTTATTTTAAAAACATATCTGTTTTTAATTTGTGAAACATTATTGAAGTGATGAAACATAATGATAATTATGGATCAGCAGAAAATTTAAAAAATAAGAATTACTACATTTGGAATAGCATCAGGCAGCATTCTTTAAAAAGAAACTGTTTATTTGTGAATGATGTTCCATTTCTCTACACCTTCGGCAACTTTTATGGAAAGTGATAGATGGGTTATATTTTCTGGAATGTGTACAATGGTAACTAAAATCTTTTAGCTTGTCAAATTGGATTGTACTTGAAAGCTGAACTTAAAAGGATAATTTTTTTATCTCTTTCTCTCACTGTCTCTAGACTAAAGGATACAATGGAGAAATTTCAGGAGAAGTTAGAGACAGCTTACAACTCAGCTGGAGAAAGGAAATTGACTGTAATTACACATTCAATGGGAGGTTTACTTCTTAAATGTTTCATGAGTCTCCACAATGATGTAAGAACTTGTTTTCCTATAATCTTGTAATTAAACCATGAAATTTCTTCCCTTGAGCTTATATAAAACTTTGATCGTTAACTCTTAAGTTGTTCAAATGTGCACTTGGAACTGATTACTCTCATTGAAATTATGTGCCAAAGTGGACTGGTTTTATCTTTAATTCATTAGCTCAATATAAAGGGCCAAATTGAAAATGTTGTAGAAATTGGAAAAACGAAAACTTGATTTAGCTCTTTTATTTTAGATTCTTATGATTATATTTTAATTTTTTGTGACTACTTTTACACTTATATCCCTAACATCATTATTTGCTTAGATTTTTGAGAAATATGTTAAACGTTGGATTGCAATCGCTGCCCCTTTTCAAGGTATGCTTTAGTAAGATAGAAATTTCAAATTATATATGTTGTAACTTTTTGCATAATGCATTGATGCCTACCTTTTTATGGTGTCGTCTCATTATAGGTGCTCCTGGGTACATAACCACCAGTCTATTAAATGGGATGTCGTTTGTGGATGGATGGGAGGCCAATTTTTTTATTTCAAAATGGAGCATGCAACAACTGGTATCTCTTTTCCTTATTATTTGGGTACATGCAATTAAAATTTGTCCTGTGCAGCATCCATATCCTAAGATACTACAAACATTACATAGCAGAAGAAAACTTGAAATTATTTTGTAGTCTGGTAGTGCACCTCTTCTTAATTCAGTTTTGTTTTAAATTAGCTGATTGAATGCCCATCAATATATGAACTAATGGCATCACCAGACTTCGACTGGCACGACATACCGGTTTTGCAAATGTGGAGACAGAGGGTTGACAATTCGGGCCAATCAAGCTCTCTCTTAGAGTCGTATGGACCCAAGGAGGCTATTCCTCTCATGGCTCAAGCTCTTTCTAACAATAAAGTGAGTCTTTCCTACTCTTCAATAGTAGGCTGGTTTTCTCCAATCGAGTTTTTGGAAAGCTTTCAGTAATTCAATCCAAGGAGAATTCAAGCTTATAACCATAAAATATACTTCAATATCTTTCTTTTCTGTATCTGTCACTTTCCTTTTGCTTCTGCTAGTGGTATTTTTTTTAAGGGATGGATATGTCAAAATGCCCTCTTTACAGCTAATGTCTTATATTTGACAGGTTTCTTGTGGTGGGACCCAGCTAGCCTTCCCTTTAAATAAGGATATACTGAAATGGGCAGAAGAAACAAGAGAGATTATGTCTCATGCTAAGCTTCCTGATTCAGTTGAATTTTATAACATATATGGAATTGATGTTGATACTGCTCATAGTGTTTGGTTAGAATATTTTTATAGTTTGTATTTATTTTCTTAGTTACAGAAATAATCTTTAAACTGCCTAAATGAGGGTAAATGGATTGAATAGTAGAATGTTACAAAGTGTTCACTTGATTACTGTTTGTATAAAGCTACGTTTGTGTAAGGTAGTAAAGTAGAACAATTCATCAAATTGGTTTTGAAGATTGACCTTATAATACTGGCTTGACATTACCATCAAAATATTTTCACCTTTAACTAACTATGGGGATATAGGATCAATGATCAGACCAAAATGGATATTTGTCTATTTTTGATGGACCATTTTGTAATTTTCTCTAATCAGTTGTGCTAAGTTTTTATTTTCTCTTACGCAGCTATGGCGCCTATTTCAGATGTTGAGCAAATTATCTTTACTCAGGTTTTGTTCATGATCCAAGCTAAAGCAATATAATGACTAAATGGTTTGAGTCATTTGACCATAAATAGATGAATAAACAAATAACTAAAAGCTTAAAAAATGGTATTAAATACTTAGTTATTTTGGATGATTTTTTGTTTCAATATTTATTTTATTGTAGGAAATATTTTCTAATGAGCAGTCAATATTGCAATCCCATACTTTCTTATTCTATTGTGTAGAGTATAATTAGTCTCAACATGGTGGTGTTAAATCTACCTCACACCTTTTTGTATTATCTTCTGATGTAAAATTTTCATTGTAACTTTTGTATTTTCAGCCACAGTTCATTTTTGTCACAGGTGATGGATCTGTTCCAGCTGAATCAGCAAAGGTATGATTTATTCTTTATTTTCTACAGATTCTACTATCATTTATTCCAATTAACTTTTTGAGTGTAAGCAGTGAACATTATGTTATTTGATTATTCTGTTGGTTGCAATTTTGGACAACTGTTCTATGAAAAACTAGTTAAAATTTTAAGTTTTTGTGACTTCAAGGAACTGGTATGGAGTGAGAATAAACATGTTTCCATTAAATAATAGAAATATATGCGAGAGGGAAGACATGACTTACTTTTACTATATCTTAGACATCTGTACATGTCAGCCTTCCATTATAAGTGCAACTATGCCTACCTGCTTGTTTACAAACATGTCATGCATCATCTATGCTTATGTTTGTGTTGATGATGGATATGTACCCCAATACCTGTACAAAAACACGTTGGTTGGTGCAAGTATGTGGTAGTGATGGGTGTGTTCAGGGAATTTATTTTGATACTTTTCATGTCATGTAATTTTTCTTCAGGCTGATGGATTCAATGCAATTTCACGAGTAGGCGTACAGGCCGATCACCGTGGAATAGTCTGCGACAGGCATGTATTCCGTATTGTAAAGCACTGGTTAAAGGCTGGCGAACCTGACCCATTTTATGACCCTGTAAATGACTATGTCATCCTCCCAACAGCCTTCGAGGTAGAGAGGCACCAGGAGGATAAGAAAGAGATCACTTCGGTCAAGGAAGAATGGGAGATTGTTTCCTCTGAGAAAAATGCTAAATGCAATTATACTGACAAGTCAACTGCCATTCCTTCTTTTGTTGGGTCTGTTTCTGTGACTTGTGAAGGAAATAATAAATCATCAGAAGAGGCTGAGGGTTTGTTGGTTGTGGAGCCCAATATTAATGGGAAGCAGCATGTTGTGCTCAGAGCCACTGGGTTTACTATGGATAAATAGGTCAGGCTACTCTGAAGAGTAATATTCTTATATATTGTAAATTATAATATGTCAAAAGATGGTTGATATTTTTATAGAAATATGAATCAGTGTTTTCCCAGTCTGACCATAAAGAATTGTTGATTCTTGACCTAGTGGTCCTAGTCTGACCATTAGTTGTCTTGCTTGTACCCCAAATATATGTTGTTAATTTCGTCGATACCAGTTATGTTGCCATGACCATTAGTGGAACTGAGAAACCAGGAGATTTTATAGGTACCACCGTACCAGTACCAGTAAGTGATTTTACTTTTTTTTTTTTTTTTTTTTTTTTTTTTTTTGGAGTGGGTGTTTAAAGCTGAAATTTATTACTGTACAAGATTTTAACTTTATTATTTCTCTTTGAAAATAAAGTACTGAGAGAAATGTTCCTCACTAGGTATTGAAAAAAAAAAAAAAATCTTAATGCGTCCAATTTTACTCAGTTTTTCAGCAATATTTTGTGTCAGCAGCTTTTCCTTCTGAGCTGTGTTATGTAAATTATTGATAAGATGGCGTATGCAATCCTAGCTTCTTTGCAATCGCCAAGCTAATTGGGAGGTTATAAATACAAATTGTTAGATTCTTTTATTCTGCTAATAATATTGTCAATCCGGACTTTATGCTGTACAAGTTGTTTGCAAATGTACTGATATGGTCTTGTTCGACCACCAATGTAAGATTATACTAATTTAAAATTGGCCTTTTCTCATGTAATTAGGGATTAATTTGCCAACAAAGCTGCCGAGTGCTTGTTGAATATTCACAATATCTAAGGGGCACTTTCAAATTTTTTGAAGTTCTAGAATAATACAGATGTCTATATTCTGTAGCCAAAGCTATCATCTCAGTTATCAAATTATAAACATGAATGCACAATATTGTAATACATGAATGTGTGTTTACAAACACTTTACGCATTCAACATTAACTTATTATGAATGAAACATATTTATTGGCATACAATATATTATTTAATATATATGTAACCAAATATAATATACTAGTTTAGGCATCAATCACTTCACATCATTGATTTCTATCAGCGGAGATAAACATCTTTTGATTTTGTGTAGTTCAATAGCCGCATGTTCCATGGACATCCTTTCAACTGGTGACTGTTTCGAGCAAGTGAGCCCAACATTTATTATCGACACCAAACACTCGCACATTTTGTTGAATGCATTGCTTTGCATCACACTCACTGTAAATAAATTTGGATCAACAATATCCATCACTCGTTCTGGAAATGCCAGGTGAACAAAATTATGCAAGGTTAACCCATCGTTGAACATGTATTCAGTTGGATTTCTTCCGGTGAACATCTCGAGCAACAAGACACCAAAGCTGTAGACGTCACCAGTTGTTGACACAGGGCCTCCTCCACCGTATTCTACAAACAATAAATAACATGCATAATCTTTTTTTTGGATTGATGTAGTAATGACTACTAATTAATTTTCTCAAAAAAAAAGGCAATGAAAAATAATTAGGTGAGTCAATTTGAATTAACCTGGAGGGACGTATCCAATTGATCCTCTTATTCCGATTGAGCTCTCAGACTCAACCAAGGACTTGGTAATCGGATCTGGAAGGAGCTTTGCAAGCCCAAAGTCACTGACGCAAGCACTAAAATCCTCGCGCAAAAGAATGTTGCTCGGCTTTAAATCACAATGAATCACTGATGGTTGGCAATTATGGTGAAGGTAATCTAATGCATCGGCAATATCACTTGCAATATTTAACCTCTGGGTCAGACTTAAAGGGCTCAATGGTTCATGGTCATCTCTTTCAGAATGCAACCATCTGTGTAAGTTTCCATTAGGAATGTAATCCAACACTAGGGCTTTAAAATCATGGCCACGATAATCGATAGTAGAGCAACATGTTACGTGGCGAATGAGATTTCGGTGCCTTATCAATCTTAAAATTTCGCACTCAGCCATAAAACTTTTCGACGATCCTAATTGTTGGAGATCAAACACCTTAACAGCTACAGTATGAGCTTCGTGGTTTGAATTCTCTTCTTCTTTAAATAGAAGGACCCCTTTATACACACGGCTGTACTTTCCTGCACCTATCAAATTAGAAACAGCAAAGAACCTTGTTGCCTCGGCCAATTCACTATATGAAACTTTTGGTAACCTACCTTTTAGGAGTGAATTTGTTCTTGATTTTCTTATTATCTTCCTTTTCCATTTTGGGATAAGAAAAGCTAGGAAAATGATGGCCAAGAGAAAAGTTGTGCTAACAATCGGAATTGCTAACTTCAGTAGCATTGGTGAATGTTTCCTATCACGTTGAATGGAGCATTTCGGCAAATGCAATTCTGATATGCCCCCACAAAGCCCTTTGTTTCCTACCAGTAATAGTCCACTTGCATTGTTAAACACTCCTTTTTCTGGTACTGCTCCCTCAATATTGTTGTACGAAATATCCAATTTGTACAAATGTGTCAAGTTTTCAATGACCATAGGGATGTGCCCTGACAAATTATTTTCTGCAAGGTACAACTCTTGCAACTCATTGAGGAGGCCGAACTCTTGGGGAATGGCACCAGAAAAGTTATTACTTGACAAATCTAAATATTCCAACCCCTTTAATTTTCCTAAGAAAGAAGGAATGAACCCTTGAAAGGAATTTCCATCCAGATCTAAAATTGTTAAGAGCTGACAACTTCCAAGTTCTTCAGGTAGCTCACCGGAGAGATTATTTCTTGACAAAATCAGTAAACCTAAATTGATTAACGAGCCAACTTCCTTTGGTATCATACCACTAAGGAAATTATATTCTAGAGATAATAGTCTTGACAATGTTCTGATGTTAAATATATTTTTTGGTAGCATCCCTGTAAGTGCATTATTACGTAAGCCTAAGGTTGTAAGTTGAGTTAAGTTTCCAATGCTAGACGGAATTGATCCTATCAGGTGATTTAGCGCTGCTGTGAAAGTATTTAGGTTTGTGAGGTTGCCAATCGAGAATGGAATAGACCCCGAAAAATTATTTTCCCCCAGATACAATCCCTCCAAGTTTTGGAGCTTTCCAATACCTTCAGGAATGGATCCTGTCAGGTAATTTTTTGCAAATGCCAAAGAAGAAAGGCCAACTAGTTTCTCAATTCCAGAAGGTATTTCTCCAATAATATAATTTATCTCGAGATTTAAAATATCGAGTTGACTTGTTAAGTTTTCTACAGAGCTGGGAAATAAACCCCCAAGTTTGTTGTCTCCCAGATACATTGTTCTTAAAGAACTACAATTTGTAAAGAAGCTAAGAAAATTCCAATCTGCCTTAAATTTGGCTTCAATATTATTTGAATAGACGCTGAAAAACTCCGGGCAAAGTTTACCAATCTCTCCCGGTATTGTCCCGCTAAATTTGTTAAAACCAAGATCAAAATTTCTTATAAAGGAAGCATTAGAGAGCGATGCTGGAATATCTCCAAATAGCTGATTTCCTGAAAGGAGTAATTGCCCCAGATTTAACATGCCGGTACCCATATCACTTGGAAGGTGGCCATGAAAATTATTACTATCCAAATCAAGGCATGATAAATATGTAAGATTATAAAATATTGATTCGGGAATGAACCCTGAAAAATTATTTCCACGGAGATCAATAATTTGTAGTTGCTTTATTTGACCAACAGCGCTTGGGATGAAACCTAATAAAAGATTGTTGTTCAGATAGATTTCATGTAGGGATGTAAGATTTGTAATTGATAATGGAATATCTCCTGTGAAGTTGTTCTGACCAAGACTTAGCAACTCAAGTTTTTTGAAATGTCCCAGCCATGAGGGGAGTTCGCCCCATAATTGGTTGTAAGAAAGAGATAGATTTGCAAGTTGGGAGCAGTTATTTAAGTTTGCAGGAAATGTTCCGGTAAGGGAATTTTTTGATAGGCGAAGTTGTTGCAACCGATGCAAATAACCTAAGGATGAAGGAATAATGCCATACAATTTATTGTCACGAAGGTCAATGCTCCTAAGATAACTTAAGTTTCCAATATAAGGAGAGATGGAACCTACAAGACCACTAGAACGAAATTCTAACGCACAAACTCTTTGCGGATATCGATGTTGACGACAACAATAAACTCCTTCCCACTTACAGTAGGAAGCGCTTCCATTCCACGAGCTCAGGACAGGGTGACCATTGTCTAAGTTGTTCTTAAAGGCTAATAATGCTTGTTTGTCGGTTTCACTATGGAATGTTCTTGCAGTGGCAGCCATGGAGGATTTAGGTAGAGAGAGGTGAGAGTGAATCAAGAAAAGAAGCCACACACCATATGTTTTCATTGCTTGCCGGCTCTCTACAGACTAATTCAATTAATTTATTAGATTTTAATTATGTCAGAAATATTGATGGTTGTAGGCTATATTTTAATTTTTTTTAATTAGTACTATGATCTTGCAACAATATAAAACAAAACAGAACAAATCCGAGTTGATAACTTGATACCTATATATGCAATTTTTGAAGTCAGAAATCTTGCTCGCAGTGACAGCTTTAGATAGCAATTTCACAGTTGCTTTACGTTGGGTTGTTTACTTGATAGTTGAGTGCATTCTTCAAGAAGGACACCCTCTTTATATTTGAGATTATGAAGCAGGGTGGGGCCAATATACACATATATCGAACATCAACTCTATCTTTTATGTCAGCGCCTCAGCGGTGAAGTCGTCATCACTCTGCGGGGCCGGGCCGTAGAGTTACTAAAAGCACATTATCTTTTTTTTTTTTTTTTTTTTTTTTTTTTTTTTTTTTTTTTTTTTTTTTTTTGATGAAAGCCCTTGGGCAAAAAAGCATATTATCAAGCAAAAATAAGTAACGGTCTTTTAATTATTTGTTATTTCTTTAGTCGCTTAATTTTTCTTAACGTTCAAATTGTAGCACGAATTGAGATTATTTAGTATTATTTTGTTCGAAAATTTTGTCCCTCTGAACTTTAAAACTGCTTCATTTTCAGATTAAGTTTCTCTTAAACTTCTTCTTAAAGATTAAATCAACTACAATTATTTACGTGGATTAAACTTTAATCCAAATTTTGTTTACTGAACAATTAATTCCTACGAGAGAAGACTAGTCAGAGGTCAAGTCCTTAATTACGCCCCCACTGCACACATGTACATCGTAGTATCGTACGTGTACGCTGTGGCGGAGGGAGTGGGGCCGGAATGGAGGAGACCTGGCCTATTATTACTATGAGGAAGGTTCCGCTACCAACATTTTGGTTGCTCCAAAATGTCAACATTTTGCTATTTAGTTATTTTTTCAAATTTTAAAATTCAAACGTTAAATGCAAACCGTTGATCTTATTTAGTTTAACGAGCGATGCGTTTTCATATAAGTTTCACAAATTTTAGAGTTTATTTGATACTTGATCAAAGGCTAAAACATGAACGTATTAGAATGAATCTATCATAGTTAACGAGATTCGTTTGTTTTACTATCACTTGATCGAGCATCAAATAAACTCTAAAATTTACAAAACTTATATGAAAACGCATCGCTTGTTAAACTAAATAAGATCAACGGTTTGCATTTAACGTTTGAATTTTAAAATTTGAAAAAATAACTAAATAGTAAAATGTTGGTATTTGGGGGCAACCAAAATGTTGGTAGCGGAACCTTCCTCTATTACTATTATATTATTATTAGACCTGGCCTAAAGCTATATTCAAAAAAGGTGCACGTTCCAGGTTGGCCCAAGCTGGCGCACCCTCTAGGTTGATTAGTGTAGCTAGCGTATTGCAAATGTATCGTGTCATGTCATGTCGTGTCAAACACACGCGTATTAAAACTCGTATCATGTCATATTGATCGTGTTGTGTCGTGTCAAATGAATGAAATGGTTAACATGACACGCGTAATGACACGACACGTCTAACACGACGTGTCGTGCCGTGTTGACACGACGTGTTAAACGTGTCAAACTATATTATAATTTATTTTAGTTTATTCATAAAAATACATTAAAAATATTTAAATAATTTTTAAAAATAGAAAAATATAATAAATTGTTGAAATTTTATATAGTAAGATAAACTGAATGATTAAATAAAAGGATTATGAATCAAAACTTATTAAATTTATAGTATAAACTCAATATAATTTAATAAATTCTAAATAATACTAATTTTTTCGTGTCAACTCGTGTCACGTGTCGTGTCATGTGTCAACTCGTATCGTGTTAAGACGTGTCAATGTCTAGAAGTCTCCAACACGACACACCGATACGCACGTGTCGTGCTAATTTTATAAACTTGTCCTGTCGTGTCAACACGCGTGTGTGTCGTACCAACACGCTCGTGTCGTGTCATTTTGGAGAACACTTGTGCAGCTCACAATGGGCATTTAATGTTCCCACGCCCGTATAAGGCATCCTTTATACGTTCCATGTGGGACTAACACAATGACGGTTTTCGAACCCGAATCCATGCAACATAGATAATTTCTATATGTTCTTACATTTTTATAATACATACTTAATTTGTATTTAATTTTTAATCATTAGTTCTATATTTTGTAATAATAAATAAATTGGAGGACTAATGTGTAAAATTGTAAATAAAAATATCTACATTTCACATCGATATAGTTGGGAATTGTTGGGATTCGGCTGGTATGGGCTACACATAAAAGAAAAAAAAATAGAGAAAAGTAAAGAGTCGCCAATGCCTCTGACAGCGACAGGTGTGGCGCCGCAACTTTTACTACTCAGATTAAATGTTTTTTCAATTTATTATAAACAGTAATTAATTATTAATAATTATCGTTAAAAAAATTACGGGTTGTTGTACGTACAGTATGGCCTTGTGAAAAACAAGAGGAGGCTTGGGTCAGCAGTCAATTCCTTGTGTCCCACATACTCTCAAAATGGAACGCACTTCTGAGTTCTGAGTCTTCTGATCCTTGCTTATGGGTAATCATTTTTTCCATTGAGCGGACAGTGAACCAAGCGGTCAGCATGCACTTCCCTATTGACTACCTGTTGCTCCACCAATCCATTTCTTAAGTGGATCGATGTGAATCAAATGACATGCACTTTCGTTTGGACTGTACGTTGAATGAAAGAATACCATAGTTTATTGATAGAATTTACGCTAATTAGTCTATAATCAACTTCACGAGACTCCGGTAGGGAGTATTAGTGAATCTATTTATTCAATTATTCAGTCTGCAACGTATTTAGTAACATCAGTATGTGTAAGAAATCCATTTTATTATTAGCTTATTAAGTAATATATGCTATTGATAGTAGAGTACTTTCATTAACTTATCGGATAATAGCACCGGTGATTGCTATTTTGTATTGTTTTATACCTGTTAGCTGATTGACTTCAAGGATCAATTGCTTGAGATTTGACAGGCGGGTGCCTACATCTCTTGGAAGGTGGGCATGGAAATTATTATCATACAAGAGAGATTTGTATTTGACAATGAAACAGGGAACTTTGCAGCTCAAAGATAGGTTTCGAAATTCTTCTCTTTCTGATAAGAAAATCTAAAAACCAATCATTGCTCAAAGATAGTTTCCAAAAGTTTCGTATGTTGAGTTGCCAAGGCAACACGAAGCTTTGCTGCTTCGAGTGTTTAGGTTCTGGAAAGTACTAGCAACCTGATACCGTGGCAACTAAAGTGTTTCATCCTCAACAATTGGGATCATAAAATCAATGGAATTAATTTGCTGTTTGTTGCATTAAATTAAATGTTCCTTGAACTTTACAAAATCAATCCTATTGGTCCTTTTTTTAAAAAAAAAAAATATAAGTGAAAATCTGACGTGAAAGTTTTATTTTGTTAACAAACACAAGGGCTATTTTGTGCGACTGAAAATTATAAATAACTAATTTGAGTATATAATTTGCCATCAAGGCCAAGATCTGAAATTATTGTTCGTGAATCGTGATACAAGTATTTTTCATTCGGACGGGAAATCCTCGCACTGCAATCTATGATCTATCTAATTAGATGTGGCAATGGATAATCGACTGCTCAAATATCATTTATTTCTTTACACTTCTATCAATTCGAACACAACCAAAAAATTTGATCGACTGCTCTGATCTAACAAAACCAACTTCGATCTGCAACTCCAAATTTTGATTTGGAAATCTTTTCTTTCATTCGGCTTTTATCAATTTGAACACAACCAAAAACGAAATTGGTCCTATACCCCTCTAATCTTCTCTAATTAGATATATACCTCTCTAATCTTTAAATTCGGTTGTATACCCCTCAAATCGTGTTAATTAGAGGGATATACCCTTCTGAATAATTTTACTGATTTTTTAAGTATTAATTTTTTTTTTTTCAAATTGGGACCACCATGTTCATCTCTCTGAGATCTACTTTCAATTTAACTTCTCTTTGCCCATCTCACGTGCAATTTAATTAGAGTATCATAGGTTGTGTACCATCTCAGCCTAATAATTCATTATTAGGCTGACCCGAAAGGGCCTCCACTGGCTATATGACGACTCTCTGCTGGAATTGCCGCGGATTAGGAGGGCTGCGGAAACAGCAATTCCTCACAGACCTCCTTTCTTCTACCAGAACAAGCCTTGCTTTCATGTCGGAGACAGTGTTCTGGTGGAAAATTGAAGAATCTGGTGGATGGAAACCGTTTTCCTCTTAAGCAGTATGTTTATGTTAGTGCTAAAGGTAGAGGTAGACATAGATCAGGTGGTATTGTTTTGTTTTGGAAGGCCGATCTTGATGTTAGGATCCTTTATATAGACTTTTATTTTGTTGTTGCTAGGATTAGTATTGGTGATGGTGCTTTTTGGTATTTTATTGGGGTTTATGGTGATCCCCATAGGAAAATGGTATCTTGGATTTGGAATACTATAAAACCTTGGCTAGTAACCGATGTACCAGTAATATTAGGGGGGGACCTTAATGCTACTTTGAATGATAATGAAAAATATGGTGGTTCTTCTAATGAAAAACACAATGTGCTTTTTAGAGATTTCATCTTCCAAACTGGCTTGGTTGATCTAGGCTTTAAAAGCCCGACTTTCACCTGGACCAACAAACGTTTCAATTCTGATCCAATTTATGAAAGGTTAGATAGATTTTTAGCATGCCCTTCTTGGCTTAAACAGTATCCAACAGCCTCTGTCCTTCACTTGCCCCGCATTTACATTGACCATGCTGGCATATTACTGAAATTGCTTGCAATCCAAAATTTACACCCCTCAATTCAGAATCATACAGAGGAAGAATACTTGCTTCAAGAATATTTTCAGGCAGAGACAGTGGCTAATACATATTGGAAACAAAGGGCCAAACAAATATGGGCAAAAGAGGGTGATAGAAATACAGCTTTCTTTCACATATGTGCAACAAATAGGAAAAGAAGAAATCTCATTCAAGTGATGCAAACAGATCGAGGGGAGATCACAGCTGATGAGAAAGAGGTGAGAGCTATAATTGTCGGTTATTTTAAAAATTTATACTGTGCGCAGGAGAAGCATAATGATGATTATTATAAGGAATGGTTCCAACAATTTCAAGATGACTCGGACCCTCGCATTCCTAACGACGTGGCAAATGAACTCAAACAACCCCCAAAAGAGGAAGAGGTGAAGTATGTTCTTTTTCAAATGGAGCCTGACTCCGCACCTGGTCCCGATAGTTACACAGCTCGTTTTCTACAGCATTTCTGGTACTTATTTAAAGATTCCCTGGTTGAACAAATTAAAAATTGTTTTATTTCTGAGCAAGCATCTGACTACTGGAGGAAATGTAATATTGTTCTATTGCCCAAAATAGACGACCCGCTTAGGCCTTCAGAATTTTGGCCCATTAGTATCGAGAGTATCTTTTATCGCTTGCTCATGAAAATCATTGCACATAGGCTAAAAGGCATAATCCCTCAGATTATTTCTGAGGCGCAATCAGCTTTTGTCAAAGGTCGCATTATTTCTGACAATTTCATTTTGGTTAGGGAAATTTTACACTCCTTTCAGTCAAAACAATATAGCCAGAAATCTTTCCTATTAAAAGCGGATATCAGAAAAGCTTTTGATACTCTTAAATGGCCTTTTCTCATGGAAGCGCTCAGAAATATTAATATGCCTCCCTCTTTAATTAATCTTATTTTTAATACTTTAAGTGGAGGTCAATTGTATATTAAAATTAATGGAGAATCGCCTAGAGGTTTTCTGAAACCAATGAGAGGCTTACGCCAGGGATGCCCGATGTCGCCTTTCCTATTTATTGTTGCCATGGACTTTCTTAGTCGAATTTTAAGGAAAAGGCAAAACATAAATTACATTCATGGAGTGCAGCTGACAAAAGACTCACCGGTAATCACTCACATTCTTTATGCGGATGATCTAATGCTGTTAGGAGAGGCAACGGGAGATGAAACACTTAAACTTAAAGGGATTCTATACAGCTTTTATCAAGCTTCAGGCCTAGAGGTAAACCCCCGTAATTCCTCTCTCTGGTTTAGCAATGCTTGTGATATTCATGTTAAAAACCACATTTAAAATTTATGGGGCGTAGAAATTGCGCAAAGGGAAGAAAAATACCTGGGGGTGATGCTTTCTCAACCTAGTTACAATGGGCATACTTATAACACAGACAAGACATTATTATAAAATTTCACAACAAAACTTCAAGGTTGGAAAGCAAACACCCTTTCTTATGCAGGCCGTTTGGTGCTCATCAAAGCAGTAATGATGTCCCTTCCTGTCTACTCTTTCTTAGTTGGCATGTGCCCTAAAAATATCATTTTACAAATGGAAGCTTTGATTAGGAAATTCTTTTGGGGAAAATTAAATTAGAACAGGTATTTATCTTTATTGGCCTGGGAAAAGTTAAAACAACCGATGTCTGAAGGAGGATTAGGAATAAGAGACCTTTTGAGTTTTAATCAAGCTTTACTCTTAAAAATGGTGTGGCAGCTTGCCACAAATAGACAGGTTCTGTGGGTCAGAATTGTTAAATCAAAATACTGTCAATACAAAGGGATTTGGGGTGCCAATACTTATAGAGGTTGTAGCGAATTTTGGAAAAATATTCAACAAATCAAACATTTACTCAAAAACCAGGTATGGTGGAAAATAGGAAATGGTACCAGCATCCAAGTCAGAGGCGAACCATGGTTTCAGAATTGGGGGGATTATTTGAATTTGACAAGAAAAAGAAATTGCTCTGTTGTTGACATCTTTGATACAGAAACTCAGAATTGGAACATACAGTTGATCAAAGCCATGTTGCCCACTTCAGCAGTTCCATATATACTGCCAGTACAAATGCCCACAGCTGACCCCTTTGTTGATGATTGTCTGATCTAGAAACCTGCAAAAAGAGGCACTTACACAGTCAAAGAGGGGTATTTTTATCTTTTACGGTTAACGTCTTGCAATATACAAAATTCTTTAATTCCCCCATAAGTGTCTCTTGGAAAAAATTCTGGTCAGAAAAAGCAATTAGGCCTAGAGTTAAGATTTTGTTTTGGCGAATTTTGCATAATGCCATACCAACTGCACAAAGATTGCATACCTCTATTCAAAATATTTCGCCAATCTGTGGAAGATGTGGCAGTTCAATTGAAACACAGGAACACTTATTTTTCGAGTGTGCGATTTCTAATTTAGTTTGGAAAATTATGAGTGCAAATTTTAAGGAATTGCATCTACATTTACCTGTATACCAGATCATTCAGAACCAGCTGCAATCAAATGTTAATTTGGGTCTATTTTCGAATCTTCTAGACTCAATTTGGGAGTCTAGAAACAATTGGTTGTTTAAAAAAGAACCTGAGAAATTTCATTCAATCATTGCTCGGGCTGCAGCAACTACAGTTGCTCAGTACTCTATACATTTACAAATTGACAGTTATCTCATGGCTAACGTTCCAAAAATTAATGGGCATACCAGAATAATCTTAACAGATGGGGCATGGACTGAAGATGAATCGGCAATTGCAATAGTTGCTCTCAACACAGTTGACGAGGTTGATTTTATGCTGGCAAAAAGAGACATCGGCTGTGAGCCTGTGATGCTTTACATATGGAAGCAAAGGCGATGGCTGAGGCAATTCACTATGTTTCCCACGCGCCTCAACATTCAAACACATAATGGGTTATTTTCTCTGACTGCAAGCAATTGATTGATACTCTAAATGATATGTCAAACTCACATGAATTAGGTCGGATCGTACCTGAATTGGAAGCGATTAAGAGGAAGCTGGAGATCGGCAAGGAGCGAATCAGAATACTTCATGTAAATAGAACAACTGTTGGACCAGCACACCACATAGCCGGTATTGTAAGAAGAACAGGGATTGAAATTAGAGACTTCCCCACGGCAAATCAACTAGCTCGAATGAAGGATGAACTAAAACAGGCGAAAACAGGATGGATTCGTAGCTAATTTCTGAGGATTAAGCACTGCTCCGTTTACTTGGAGGAGATTTCTTGAATAGACTCTTCGAGTTCTGCGGCTCATATCTCTCCTCTTTTATTTTCACGATTTTTCTTTTAATTAATGCTAGTAAGACACTGGGTATGGTTAGTGTTCTCCAAAATGACACGACACGATCGTGTTGGCACGACACGATGTGCGTGTTGACACGACACGACACGACACGAATACAAAATTGACACGACACGATCGTGTTATCGTGTCGTGTTGGGATATTAGAAAGTTTAACACGAACCAACACGACACGATTTGACACGCAACACGACACGAACACGACACGAACACGAATTAACACGAAACATTAACACAAATTTAATTATTAATGTTAATTAATTAAACAAAATTAATAATTTAAATTCAATTTATAATACTATATCATATTATTTACCATCATTTGACTCATATTGTTCTAATTTAATTATTATTTAGTAATTTTTTTCCTTTACTTTAATTTTTTAATATTTTTTAATTTTAAAAATAATAAATAATATGACACGACACGACACGACACGCACGATTGAAGAACCCTAGGTATGGTTCAAATAGTGTTGCACGCCTTTTTTGACCTCCCATTGTACTTTATTTTAGTATCTTTTTAATTTTCTCTTTCCTTTTTTTCCTATTTTATGTACTTCAACTCTTTAATAGTAATTCCTACGGGTTTTTCCTCAAAAAAAAATTCATTATTAAAAAGTTTTGAATTCTGAATGGTGGTGATGAACAGTAATGAACAGTTCACACCCCATTAGATGATGTCCATTTCGAAATGTTCGGCTGTGATTTCAGATGAGTGTTTGCAACAATTTGGGCCAGCGACTGTGAATTGTGATGAGGAATTTGGGCCAATGATTGTATGGTCAGATGTGGCTGGTGTATGAAAGCAAATATTAAACATAGCGAATGACAAGTGGGGTTCCAATTAGAGTAGTTGCTATGGTCTATTTATTCATGGTACTCTGCGTGTATGGATAGTTTTAACTTCCAATTCAGGGCCAAGATGAGTTGGCTTCTTGGTGGCGATCTGTTGTGGTAATGATGTTATTTTGGGAATGTGTTGGTTTGTTCATATGATTGGTATATGTTTGTTATGTTATCTGTTATACGGTTGTTGGCATGTGATTGTGCTTAGAAAATCTACCTATCTTCCTGGCTCTATTTATGGCCATATCTTCTTCCTATTTTCCTTGCCAATTTCGCTGCCTAAGAAAAAAAAATAGGTGCTCACTCTTCCCTCTTAGGTTTAGCTTAGCTGTTTTTATTTCCTATTGTGGGGTGCGTATTACTTGCTCCTTCAGACAGTACACAAATTTCGATTTTGCTTTGGCTGTGTCTTGGTTTGGAGCCGTAGAAAATGTGTACATTTGTTGATATTTTGTCCAAGTTCTAATAATACAAATAGGATTGGTCTCTCGGCACTGATGTTTGGTATAGGGTCATGAAATATATGATAATAAAGAGTTCTTCTTTTAAAAAAAAAATGCTTCTTAAGTTAATGTAGCTTTCAGCTTGAGAAGAGATAAAATAATAATCAGATTCTCATGTTTTTGTGATTATTTCCATTTGCAGGATTTGCGAGGTTGATTTGTGCTTAAGCTTGATTTTGATAATAGGTGAGATAAGTTTCTTTCTTCGATTTATAAGTTGTTTCATTCTGGGCTGTTTTTGTGTCCTTTCTTTTCTGTGTTGTTGCATTTTTTTTTTTGGAATTTCAGTACTATTTTTCTGTACATTGCGGCCGTTAATTTTTTTTTTGGGGCGCATGTGTGAGTTAGTTTCTCATTCATTTGGGCCAGCGATTGTAGCAGCAGTTGGTATTGGTGTGTTGGTGGCAATGGTCCATGTATCAATGACGTTTGGGGTCTGAGATAGATTGGTTGGTTTATCTTATTTCCAGATTAGATATGGTTCCTTTTTTGCTATATATAATTTGTTTTTCTGTGCTCTTTGCGTTCTTTTTTGGTTTTTTTTTTTTGGCGCCATTTTAATACTATCTTTGTCTTTTTACTTTTGTGGGATGGATTACAAAGCACATTAGGCAATAGATAAAATAAAATAGATGCTTCAATATGCTATTTTGTTTATGAATACAATTTATTTTTTTGGATGCGATGTTTATTAGGATAAATTGTCCTATTACTAAAATATAGTCATTACATTTGACTACTATTGGTTTAGGTGCAGTTGAAAGCTGTAAATTGATTCAATTGATTCTATTATATGAATGAATTTTTCCATGGCATTTGAATTAAGAGTTCCGAATAAATATGGTATCGCAAAATAATATAACTGATCAAGGATGCAATAATTAATTAGAAGGACAAGTTTATAGCTGGTAATCCAAGAGACAGCAAGACCTACGCACTGAAATGAGTGAAATCCATTGAGTATGAAGGTAAATCAAATTTAGAATTTCTTTGTAGTTTTTTCCTCTGTTTCTAAGTATCTCTCCAATATTTTTTTCTTTTTTAATTACCTCAGTTTTATTACTTTATTGTAAAGATTAGGAAAAAAATTGTAATTAATAGCATTCAGTGTCGAATATTGAATTCTTAGATTTCGTATTGCTGAGTAATTACTAACCCTTATAAGTTCTATACTGTTCTCTGCAGCTGCTCTATTTTATTGTAAGAGAATTCATTGAATATTTGAATGGTTATTATTTTATCCATTATAAATGGGAAGAATTATTGGTTAGTACACTATTTGAGAGATGTATCGTATCATATTTTATCATTGTAGTTAAATATTCGGTCTTACTTAATGTGTAAAGAATTTAATTTTCATATGAAAACTGCCGCTAAATAGACAAAATAGTGGGATATACAAGTATATACCGGTTCTTATTTACGTCGAACGATTGTATGGTATCACAAATTAATATAGTACTAAATTAATTAACATAACAGTATGATCAGAAAATAATATAACATAACTATAATACATAAACACACAAATTTATATCCCTAATCCCTAATACTTATAAAGCACCAATCCAAGGTGCAAACGATTATACCAAAGACGTAAATATTTAGTTTATTTTATATTTTTTTTTAATATTGATCATTTTAAATCTGATTTGATATATGGCTAGATGTGAATCATCATCATATAAGTTTGTCGACTCTTCTTTTAAAATTAAAATAAAATCATTGTTGAATTGTTTTACAAGAAATATGTAGCTGATGAAGCAATGTCGGATTGATATAAAAGAAAAAGTATTGTCACAACTCACAAAAGATATTTATTATGGCGTCAATAAGTATGCTTACTTTTATTTAAAATAAAAAAATATATTTTATTTAACAACTTTTTATAAAAATTCTCAATCTAATTTGTTCTAGACTCTAAAAATACAACTTTTTAAAACAATCCAAAAAATAGTATAAAAATTTAAAAAATATAAATTTAATTATATGCACGGAATTTCAATATGGATCACATTAAGTGGTCTGTATCAGTCATTTGAACTTTTAAAATTGAAATTTGACATAATTTAATTTTGGACCTGGTCAAATGCATTTGATTGAACCATTTTCTATATACAGAAGTAAAAATAAATGAATATATAAATTAGTCAATAAATTTGCAGATGTCGTGACAAATACCATTTATTAGAAATTTTTTTACATATATATTTCGAGAAGAATATCTAAAATTTAACCATTCGATTATCTACTTTCCAAAGTGCCACATCTTTTGCATCACCATGATAACATTATAAAGCAAGTGCATGAATTTAAAAAAATTAATTTAAATAGGCCTACAGTCTTTTGTATAACGATTACGTAAAATTAAAGAACTCCAAAACCCTTTGTGAAGATGAACAACATCCATTTAGATATTGTTACTATTTCATTCTTCATGAAAATTAATTGATCTATTTAATTTAACAGTAGTGATTTATATTTACTGTGTTAATCACATAGCTTCAAAATTTATTAACTATTACTTACTTAAATAATGAGCCATTTCAAGTTTAATTTTGCTCAAATCCATAAATGTTGTTCGAGGCTGTCCATTTCTGGACGTTGCCATCGTGTTTTGCCCCTTTTCCTGGACCAACCTGCTATTTGATTTTAAATTCTCAGTTGCGATTGCAAATTCAATTTATCCGTTTGTAAAATAAAAAATTCAATCAACCGAAATTCACATCTTTTAAATTCTTTATAATTTATCAGCTATTTCAGAAACATATTTCTTATTTACAAATAACAAACCAAAACACAGCCAAACATTTTAGTCAGAACATAAAATTTTTCAGATCCTAAACAATAAGGGTATATTTTTGGCATCCTCAATTAATCCATATTTGCAAATAAATATGAAATAAAATTTTCTATTAGCAGCTTCAGACTCATACTCATTTTAAATACTAATACCCAAAAAATCTATTGTAAAATCAATCATTCGATTATATACTTAAAATTAACATTTCCTTCATTGCTTAATTCCTTAATTTAACAAAGCAATGAACATAATAAACATAAGACGATGAATTTTTGTGTCCCCTCACCATATGTTCTTTATGCATTTTGGATATGTTCAATTCAAATTTCTTTTTTAAAAAAAGATATGCTCAATTCTACCGGTCAAAAGTATCGTAAGCACAACATTGTTCAAGTCAAATTTCTACCATCACTCTGTTTTTATTGCCCAATGTAATGGGCTAGATTGTGCAACAATTCTGCACGCAAAATCCACCAAGCTATGATTCCTAATGCATAGTGTCATAAGTGCATGAACTTTTCGTAATTTATATCAAAGAAACTTTACTCCTAAAAAAAAGCTGCAATGGCGCTTGAACCAATTTTGTGCCGGCGCACTGTCCTCCTACCCTATCTGCGCTTGACCTGCCAATTGTGCATAAAAAATCGAACAAGTTATGATTATAACTTGACTCATTTTAAATCTCAGGAGCCGGAATATATGGGATTTATTCTTGTCTTTTATTTGTTGGAAATTATCTTTCTTCCTTGTCCACTACACTCAAATGACACATGTCTTCCTCTGCAAATATCCAGATGTACACAATTTACAATAATGTGGCAATTTCCCCGAAAAAAAAATGGCATACCAGTGCATAATACAAAATGCCGCTCATATCATTTACCTTATTGACATGATTTCCTTTTAAGCTTTGAAATTAGGTGGTACGTGATTCCAATTAATCTGTTTCTATATATTAAATGTTGACATTCCAAAAAAAATATTATTTTCCCTTTAACACAATTTCTCCATTTTAGGTTCTTAATTTGGGCCTTTATTATCGGTTACAGATTAAATGGGCCTTAATTACAAAATCTATCATCTATCATAAGTATCCGTACTTAGACCAAACATAACTTCAAAAGATTTTGTAATTACAGAAAAGTTCTATAACACATGTACAAAATTCTCAAAACTGTATATTGTATCATGGTGCAATATGAAGGTCACATAAAGCAGGGGCGGAGCCAGGATTTCAACTTAGGGGGGGCGAAAATTTCGATTAGATAGACTAAAATTTGAAAGTTAAAAAATGTAATAAATTGATAAAAAAAATAACATTTCATCATTTTTATAGTAGTAAATTTTTTAAACATGAATTGTATCAAATACAATAAATAAATAATTTTTCTTAAAAAATAATAAGTAAGGATTTTTCATATTTGAGTAATGTTATATTTTTTATTTTTCATCTTCTAAATTTGTTCTAAAGGAAAATTATAATTAAATTAGTTTGAACAAACAATAAACTTAACTAGATTGTATTTGAACTCTTTTATTAGGGGTGCAATATGTTATGTATTAATAAAATTTAGCATATAATTGAAAAGGTCTTCATAGTTAAAATCTTAGGGGGGCCAGGCCCCCCTTTGCCCCCCTACTAGCTCCGCCACTGACATAAAGGAGGACATACGCGACTCCTACAAGTAGGAGTTGTGCTCTCCATTCAGTTTGGGTGCACCCTGTGATGTCTAAATTGGCTACAAGCCTACAACATATGTGCCGATGATGTCAGGTGGGATCCACATCCTCTTGGTCTTTGATATTATATGGTGTTTTGCATGTATTTATTCTGAGATTTAATGTGGCCAATTCTTTTGTAGGCAACTAAATGACTGTTAATCGATTTATATATTGTTATTTTGATCCGTTACACAGAGTGCATCATTGTGAGAGTTTTCAATGCGTTGTCATGTGATTTTTTTAAGATTTTCAAACTTGATTATGTTTGGTCTATCAAATTAAATGAAATCCACATCGTACATTTGCACTTTCATGTTTAAATTACTATGATTCACGACATTTAATGTTACTACAGTCTTTATGTCATTTTATTCTATTGTCTCCTCATCACTTTCTATAATGATAGAAATAAACAAAGACTAATCAGAGCCGTTTATTAAAACTAATCCAATGGCCAGAAATCCAATGGCTTGATTCTTCTGCCCGCGCCATGGGCATTGGCGTCACCGATGGATTTATTTTTTTCGACAACTTTATGCTGACTGTACATGCATGTGCCATAAAAAAAATTATTCTCATTCCTGCGCCACTGGGCCTGGCGCCGTCAGAGCCCGCGCCACTGCCACTGGCGCCGTCATTGGCGCGTCAGAGCCCGCGCAGGTAGCCTGCGCACTGACATGTTTATTCTCCGAAATGCCTCAGTCAAAGGTTTCTTCTTAAAATATATTTTTTGGTTTTTACGGATTAAAAAAATCACGGTCGAGGCTGTCCATTTCTGGACGTTGCCATCGTGTTTTGCCCCTTTTCCTGGACCAACCTGCTATTTGATTTTAAATTCTCAGTTGCGATTGCAAATTCAATTTATCCGTTTGTAAAATAAAAAATTCAATCAATCGAAATTCACATCTTTTAAATTCTTTATAATTTATCAGCTATTTCAGAAACATATTTCTTATTTACAAATTACAAACCAAAACACAACCAAACATTTTAATCAGAACATAAAATTTTTCCGATCCTAAACAATAAGGGTATATTTTTGGCATCCTCAATTAATCCATATTTGCAAACAAATATGAAATAAAATTTTCTATTAGCAGCTTCAGACTCATACTCATTTTAAATACTAATACCAAAAAAATCTATTGTAAAATCAATCATTCGATTATATACTTAAAATTAACATTTCCTTCATTGCTTAATTCCTTAATTTAACAAAGCAATGAACATAATAAACATAAGACGATGAATTTTTGTGTCCCCTCACCATATGTTCTTTATGCATTTTGGATATGTTCAATTCAAATTTCTTTTTTTAAAAAAGATATGCTCAATTCTACCAGTCGAAAGTATCGTAAGCACAACATTGTTCAAGTCAAATTTCTACCATCACTCTGTTTTTATTGCCCAATGTAATGGGCTAGATTGTGCAACAATTCTGCACGCAAAATCCACCAAGCTATGATTCCTAATGCATAGTGTCACAAGTGCATGAACTTTTCGTAATTTATATCAAAGCAACTTTACTCCTAAAAAAAAGCTGCAATGGCGCTTGAACCAATTTTGTGCCGGCGCACCGTCCTCCTACCCTATCTGCGCTTGACCTGCCAATTGTGCATAAAAAATCGAACAAGTTATGATTATAATTTGACTCATTTTAAATCTCAGGGGCCGGAATATGTGGGATTTATTCTTGTCTTTTATTTGTTGGAAATTATCTTTCTTCCTTGTCCACTACACTCAAATGACACATGTCTTCCTCTGTATATTTGACACGTCTTCCTCTGCAAATATCCAGATGTACACAATTTACAATAATGTGGCAATTTTCCCCGAAAAAAAATGGCATACCAGTGCATAATACAAAATGCCGCTCATATCATTTACCTTATTGACATGATTTCCTTTTAAGCTTTGAAATTAGGTGGTACGTGATTCCAATTAATCTGTTTCTATATATTAAATGTTGATATTCCAAAAAAATATTATTTTCCCTTTAACACAATTTCTCCATTTTAGGTTCTTAATTTGGGCCTTTATTATCGGTTACAGATTAAATGGGCCTTAATTACAAAATCTATCATCTATCATAAGTATCCGTACTTAGACCAAACATAACTTCAAAAGATTTCGTAATTACAGAAAAGTTCTATAACACATGTACAAAATTCTCAAAACTGTATATTGTATCATGGTGCAATATGAAGGTCACATAAAGGAGGACATACGCGACTCCTACAAGTAGGGAATTCAAATCTGGTGTCGCGCGACACCAGTTGTAGCGCAGAGAGAGAAAGAGATCTGGCCGTCCGATTTTGATCTAATGGATAAGGGAGCCCCGTGAATAATACCAGATTGATAGGCCCGAAAAAAATGAACCGTCCGATCAAAATCGAACGGCTCGTGGGTGCGCTACAAGCGGTGTAGCGCTACACCAGATCGGGGTCCACAAGTAGGAGTTGTGCTCTCCATTCAGTTTGGGTGCACCCTGTGCTGTCTAAATTGGCTACAAGCCTACAAGGCTACAACATATGTGCCGATGATGTCAGGTGGGATCCACATCCTCTTGGTCTTTGATATTATATGGTGTTTTGCATGTATTTAGTTCTGAGATTTAATGTGGCCAGTTCTTTTGTAGGCAACTAAATGACTGTTAATCGATTTATATATTGTTATTTTGATCCGTTACACAGAGTGCATCATTGTGAGAGTTTTCAATGCGTTGTCATGTGATTTTTTTAAGATTTTCAAACTTGATTATGTTTGGTCTATCAAATTAAATGAAATCCACATCGTACATTTGCACTTTCATGTTCAAATTACTATGATTCACGACATTTAATGTTACTACAGTCTTTATGTCATTTTATTCTATTGTCTCCTCATCACTTTCTATAATGATAGAAATAAACAAAGACTAATTTATGGCTATTCGAGGATGATATTTTTTTTTTCGGAGTATAATCTTTTGAATGTTTCTATTCTTAAAATGACATGCATGATTGCAGGGGATAAAAGAAAAATTAGATTTTAAGGAAAATTAAGTGATTACTAATGTATTAAATTGTTCTAAAATAAAATGTAAGTACCGTTTGCTTCACAAATTGCAATTACATCCGAGCTGCAGCTCAAAGAAGGGAAAATTTGGATTTTATAGGGATGTATTTTCGTAAATAAAAACTATATTTGTTTGTAGGTTTTCCCTTAGTATTTTGAGCAATTTTTTACTTTTTTTTTTGCCTTCTTTTGTCTTCACGAAGATGAAATAATTGATTATAAATAATTTAAAAAAATGTTGTTATTAAGATAAATACATTGTTTAATTTGCAGTAAAAGTTTGTCCTATGATGTTTGTCGCAGCAGAGACGCGATAGAAGAATCTAATAATTACAATAAATTATAAACAATGCAACTACAATATAATTACACCTCAATTTATGTCCTGCCACAATTACACCTCTTCTAGATACGACTTCCATTTATGTCCATTCGCACATTTCATTGACCTCTTCCAATTTAAGTACGAATCTAGTTCACATTAAATCGGATTAAGGAACAATGGAACTTGGTGATATAATAGTTATGAAGGAGTCGTGCCAATAAGGTTATTGGCTTAATGAAGCTGCAACCTTTATTGGGGTTGACATATATTTAATTGCAAAGGTCTCGTTTGTTTGTAACTTAAAAATGCATAACTTAAGTTATGCATCCTTAAGTCACCAAACACCCATTACATAAGACGCCTTAAGGAAGCATAACTTATGCAACCTAAATAGATTGTATACGTTATGCACCGATCTCTTTAATTTTTTCCCCAACAATACCCCTTAGAAATAATTATTAATAATATTTAATAATTAACAAATAATTAATAATATTTAATAAGTAACAATAATTATTAAAAATCATAATTAATAATAAAAATTTATTATTATTAATTAATAATTAAATAAAAATTATTAACAAGTAATATTAATAATTAATAATAAAGATTTAATAATAATAATAATTAATTAAAAATAATTAATTAATAATAAAATTTTATTATTAAATAATTAATCAAAAAATTAAAGATAATTAATCAATTATTAATATTTCGTAATAACAAAAATAATTTATTTTTATCATATATAATTAATTTTTATAATAATTAATAATTAAACAATACTTAGTAATTAATAATATTTAATAATTAGAAAATAATTAATAATAACAAATAAATAATAATATTTAATAAGTAATAATAATTATTAAAAATCATAATTAATAAGAAAGATTAATTATTATAAATAATAATTAATAATTAACAATAATTAGTCACTACATCTTATTATTACTAATTCAAATTTAAGGATATTTTAGTCTTTTGACATAAATATATGAATGCATTAAGTTACTTATCCTTACTACACAATCAAACATCAATTACATAACACTACATAAACACTTAGGCATCCTTAACTTATGCAACCCCTTACTACACGACCAAACGTCCCCAAAAGAAGTATAGAATGGAGCTTTAGGCCTTTTGTATATGAGTGATTTTTGTTGGTTTACTATGTATACACCTAAGTTTGTTTACTGCTCTAAAAATAAAGAACTGACGGATGGGACAACAACATACCGGATCAATCCCAGGCATATGATCAGTTTTTATTAATCCTCTGTTATATTTTCGTCAGGAGGTGAGCCGTCTCTCCATAGTTAGGAGATGGGTAGTACGACCGTACAAAGGGTATTTTGGTCCGATATTTGAAAAATTAATTTTAAATATTTAAGAAACCCGTGAAAATATTGAGAAGGGTAAATATTCGAAATTAACATTATTTGAGGGGCATACATTCAATTAGTAAAAATTAGAGGGTAAACAACCATTTTTGCCAAATAAAAAAAAGTCGTTTTTTTCCAATGAGGTGACAGCAAGTGCACAGACAAATGTGGGCGCCTGGGCGGTGGCCATGGCGGAGGCACCCGCTGCTCCTCCTCTCTCTCCTCCCTTCAACATCACCCGCGTCCTACTCCACGCCCGCGACTCCAACGTCGCCGCCTCCGTTTTCCACCAACTGATCTGGCCTTCGCTATCTCCACCAACTTCCTCCGCTCGGATCCCTCCAGTCTATCGTCAACCCCGTCCAGCCTACTCTTGCAACTGAGGACACAGCTGCTGGCCTCTTCACTCTCAATATCACCCGCCTCTCCAATGGATCTTCTGACGTCTCCATCGCCACTGGCCTCGTCCAGCCTCCATCACCCCCACCATCTTCGGACAAGAACCCGCTCGCCATCTTTGCCGTCTCCAATGTCCTCCTCGCCAAGGACCTTTTCAACCGCACCAAACATGCCAGCTTATTCTGGCCACTTATAGCAACAGGTTTGATTTATCTTGTTCATTGGCCCTGCCCATGCTGATACTAATTTACTCATACTGAATATTGATGGATTGGCGGTAGCATCAGTGTGGGGTTGGTTATTGGATTTTGGGGGCCTCATAATCAGGCTAGGCTATGTTAATTTTGTTGCCGAACTAGTCTTATATGTTAATTAATGCCTTTCGGGTTCAATGAAACGTATTTAAGGGATCAGTGGGAGGCCATGAGAGTCTATGTAGGTCCCAAGACAGTATTTGACGACGATATGAACTTTCTACCTGGCAAAGGAGAAATGAATTGATTCGATCAATACATAATGTCTTTGACTTGTGAGTGTACCATACATTATTTTTACTTACAATCTCTTAATAAAATATTTGTCTTATTGTGAGATTAAAATATTTATCACATGTTAAAATCCAAGTAAACATAACAACTTAAATATATTGAACTGGTTACCCCTGAATTTGAAAATGAACAAACAAAAATGAAGCCCAGCTAATTTATTCAAAACAAAACGAAAGAAAGAAAGAAAGAAAGAAAGAAGGCCTCTGCTTGTAATCCCTCAACTGTCGTCCAAATCGAATATTTCAATCGAAGGAGTAATCAAGTCTGTAATCTTAAAAAATCCTTAAATCTTTCTTTTCTGTTTTTGTTTGTGCTAGAGGTACTTCTTTTAAGGGATGAATATGTCAAAATGCCCTCTTAACAGCTAATGCTTTATATATGGCAGGTTTCTTGTGGTGGGGCACAGCTAGCCTTCCCTTTAAATGAGGATATACTAAATTGGGCAAAAGAAGCGAGAGAGGTTATGTCTCGTGCTAAGCGTCCTGATTCAGTTGAATTTTATAACGTATATGGAATTGGAAGTTGATACTGCTCATAGTGCTTGGTTTGCATATTTTTTTACTTGGTATCTATTTTGATATTTTGGTTAGTTACAGAAATACTCTTTAAACAGTCTAATTGGTGATTATTGGATTAAATGGCAGAATCTTACAAAGTCTTTACTTGATACCTGTTTGTATAAAGCTGTGTTTGCATAAGGTATGGAAGCACAACAAATTTATCTAATTCAAGAACAAATATGTAGAAAATTAGGATTTAGGGACCAAAATGGATATTTATTTAATTTTGGTGGACCATTATGTAATTTTCTCACATCAGATGTGCTGAGTTTTGAGCTCTTACACAGCTATAGCAGTGAACTTGCACCCATTTTAGATGTTGAGCAAATTATCTGTAGTCAGGTTCCGTTCTTGATCGAAGCTAACAAATACAATGTCTAAATGGGTTGACCACAAATGGATGAATATAAAAATAATTAAAGCTTAAAAAAAATTGGGATTAAGTACTTCAATTTTTTGTGGAGCTTTTTGTTTCAATATTTATTTTATTGTAGGAAATATTTTCCAATGAGCAGTCAACATTGCCATCCTATACTTAGAGTGTAATTGGTCTTGACTTGGTTCTTATTAAATCCACCCCAAACCTTTTTGTTACTTCTGTATTTTCAGCCACAGTTCATTTTCGTTGCAGGTGATCAATCAGTTCCAGCTGAATCAGCCAAGGTATGTTTTATGCTTGATTTTATACAGAGTCTAACTTTTTGAGTGTGAGCAGTGAACATTATGTTATTTTGTTATTCTGTTAGTTGCAATTTTGAACAACTGTTCTGTGAAAAAGTCAAAAGTGTTAGTTTCTGTAACTTCAAGAAACTGGTATGGAGTGAGAATAAACATATTTCAAGTGACTAATAGAAATATATACGGGAAAGAAGAGATAACTTACTTTTACTTTATCATAGACATCTGTACATGCCAGCATTCCATTATAAGTGCAAGTATGCCTTCCAGCTTGTTTACATATATGTCATGCATCATCTACACTTATTTTTGTGTTGATGGACATGTACACCAATTCCTGTACAAGAACGGGTTGGTTGGTGCAAGTATGTGGTTGTCATGGTGTGTTCAGGGAATTTATGTTCATACTTTTTTTGTCTTGTTATTTTTCTTCAGGATGATGGATTCAATGCAATTTCACGAGTAGGCGTACAGGCCAACCACCGTGGATTAGTCTGCAACAGGCATGTTTTCCGTATCGTAAAGCACTGGCTAAAGGATGGCGAACCTGACCCATTTTGTGACACCGGTAAATGTTAAGAAAGAGATGCACCGGAAAGATAAGAAAGAGATCACCTCGATCAAGGAGGAATAGGAGATTGTTTTCTCTTGAGAAAAATACTAAATGCAATTATACTGACAAGTCAACTGCCATTCCTTCTTTTGTTGGTTCTGTATCTGTGACTTGTGAAGGGGACAATAAATCATCAAAAGAGGCTGGGCTTTGTTGGTTGCTGAGCCCAATATAAATGGGAAGCAACTTTTAGTGCTCAGAGCCACGGGTGTTACTATGGATAAATAGTTAGTTTGCTATATATGTGATGTACGGTTTTCATACTCGATTTTCAACCGGTTTAAGCCCTAAATTAATACCAAATACAAGTGTTTTTACTTTATTTTGCTAATTTTTAGGTTGTAGAAAGGTACAGCCGTAGCCCGGCAAGTTTTATTTCAGGTTCATCACATTTTGCGGCGCGTCAACAGATGATTTCAGCTAAGGAAAGAAGAAATGTGCATTGGAACGGACCGCCCTGCCGGCAGGACGGACCGCCCCAACCTAGAAGAGCAGACAACCAGGCATGAGCAGCAAGGACCAGCCAGCATAGGCCGCCCAACCAGTCGGACGGATCGTCCAGACCAGTCAGCCAGCCCGTGCAGCAGATCCAGCCAAGGCCAGTCTGGAACGGGTCGCCCCAACATCCAGGCGGACCGTTCCAGCAATTCCAGCATTGCCTAAAATAGCAAGTCAGATCTGCCTGTCGGTTTCTTCTAAGTTTGGACCTTCCAGAAGCACGTTTCCACGACTTCCACAATTAGAAACCGCCTTCTAACTGCTATATAAGCTTTGGCCTGTCTCCAGAAGCAAGCATCAAGTCAGAATTCTAGGTTTTAGCCTCTTTTCCAACTCAGCAAGGAGATCAACTGCTTGAGACGATCCAGCCTCACTGGAGCGCACCGCCCCAGATCCCAGACGGACCGTCTCAGACAGGCCAGAGCGACAAGTTGTGGAGAATTTGAGCAACTTCTGTTGTAACTTTTATTTTCCATCTTTTATGCGCTTTTATTTGATGAAACCTGATTTATTCTATATGAATTTGTTAGAGTAGTTTAGTTTAGGGGCTATGGTTGAGAACCTTTTCTTTATGTTATTTGTTTAGTTGAATCTTTAAGTAATTAATTAAGTTAAGTTTTATTATTTATCTTTTGTGATTTAATTGTTTATTTTGTTGATTTGCTTTATTTAATTACTTTAATTGATTATCTCGTCAATCAAAGTACACGATTGATAGTTGGAACTTAAAATCAATTGAATTAACTCAAAGCTTTTCAATAAAGCACTTAGGTAGATAATAGATCGAAAGATTGAATCAAAATTTGAGAAATCAAAGTTTTAACTTAAGATCGAAAGATAATAAGTTTGCCTAGACCCAAAAGATAAACTAAATACCCTAAATCAAGGAACGAAAGTTGAAGTTTAGGAGTTTAGGAGTTTAACGTTTTAAATCAAAGTAATTAACCTGAACGAAAGTTAGAGTCTAATTATTGGTTTAGTAATCGTTTTGTGAGCCAGAGGGCTCAATTCGGTCCGAATTCCTCTCAATTCGGTCCGAATTGGGACTCCGAATCAGACAGACTTGGAAAGTTGTTTCTATTTAGTTATTTATTTTATTATAGAAATAAATTATTTTCTTCTAGCCTGCCTATGTTCTATAAAGGCAGGAGCATCTCCTCTTCCTCAAGTTATCTTTTTCTTCTCCATCTCTTTCTCTCTTGTACGAAATTATTGAAAAAGAAATAAAAAGAGTGGTGTGTGTGAGTCGTGGACGTAGGTACACGTTGTACCGAACCACGTAAAAATTCTCGTGTCTCTCGTGTTATTTGTTTTCTTTACATGGTATCAGAGCCAGGTTCTGAAATCTGTGTGTTTTTCTTGGTCTTGTGCGAGTTACTGCACAAGATTTTGATTACTTCGTTCCTGTGCGAGTTACTGCACAGGTGCATCTTCTCGACCGAAATCTGCTGTGCGAGTTACTACACAGTTGATTTTTTACCCCTACACAAGGAGTTGAGTAGTTGACTCTGCTTCTCGACGAAACTTCACCTCGACCAGACTTTACTGTAACCATGACCCTTATCCAAAGCCTAAATGACTCTTGGATTATAGATTCAGGAGCAACCGATCACATGACTTACAACAAGGGTGACTTGATAAAAGAATCTCATCCAAGAAAGACTGAGATTGTCAATGTGAATGGAGAAGTTTATCCAGTCACAGGGGCCGGAGATGTTCAATTCTCCTCTTCTTTAACACTCTCAAATACTTTATTGGTTCCTTCTCTTTTATCGAGACTATTGTCTGTAGGTCAATTATGTGAAGAACGGAATTGTGTTGTACTCATGTATCCCAGATTTTGTCTATTTCAGGATCTCATGACAAAGGAGATTATTGGTCGTGGTACCAAGAGAGGAGGACTGTATCATTTGGAAGACATAGCTGCTGGAAGAGCTCAATTATCAGCTGGCTCAAGTTTAAGTAGGAAGTCTTCAATTTGGATGTGGCATAGACGTCTAGGCCATCCTTCTTTCGGGTACCTAAAGAAACTTTATCCAAGTTTATATTCTGGGTTTGAGGATGAATCTTTTGATTGTGAGGTTTGTATTAAATCTAAGAGCCATCGAGCCCATTTTCCTAAAAACTTGGATAATGACAATATCACTCCTTTTGACCTAGTTCACTCTGATGTATGGGACCTTCCCCGGTTGAATCCCAGGTGGGTAATAGATGATTTGTGTTATTTGTTGACAATTGCACTAGAATGACATGGATTAATGTGGTAAAACATAAAAATGAGGTACCACTTGCCATCAAATCTTTCATTACCATGGTAAAGAACCAGTTTGATAGGAATGTTAAAATCTTCAGAAGTGATAATGGAAGGGAATTTGTCAACAAAACATTAGGAGAATTCTTTAACACCAACGGGATTATACATGAAACAACTTGTGTAGGCACCCCTCAACAAAATGGCATATCGGAGCGAAAGAATAGGCAGATTCTAGAAATGACCAGGGCAATGATGCTAGAAAATAATGTACCTCATTCTTATTGGGATAATGCAGTTATATCTGCAGTTTACTTGATGAATAGGTTGCCTTCTGTGGTACTTGACTTTCAAACACCCTTGCAAGTACTTTCAAAGTACTGCTCAATTCCCTCAGTTCTTACTATTCCTCCAAAGGTATTTGGTTGTATAGCCTATGTTCATATACAGAAACATCAAAGGTCAAAGTTAGACCCATGTGCTGAAAAATGTGTGTTCATAGGTTATGGTCAACATCAAAAGGGATATAGATGTATGAACCCGGTCTCTCGAAAAATATATACTATAATGGATGTGACTTTTATTGAAAATGAGGGGTACTTTATGAAAGATGAGTTTCATTCTCAGGGGGAGAGAGTGATAGAGAATGAACCTTGGTTTGATGCAATGATAGATGATGATTTTGGCTCTAAACAACCTCAATTTGGTCCGAATTCTGGGCAATTCGGTCCGAATTCAGACAACAGAAGAGATGATGTGGTTCAATTCGGTTCGAATTCAGGCCAATTCAGTCTGAATTCTGAAGAATCTGAAAATAGCGAGGGTAACACACATCAATTCGGTCCGAATTCAGTTCAATTCGGTCCGAATTTAGATCAATTCGGTCCGAATTCAGATCACTTCGGTCCGCATTCAGAAAATAGAGATGGTAATGCACACCAATTCGGTCCGAATTCTGGCCAATTCGGTCCAAATTCAGAGGTACTGGGCGACAATTCTCTTAATACTGACTCAGAAATGGACCCACTTAATCATTCGGGTCCATCAGAAGAAGCTGAAGATGAAGAATTGATACAGTCCTGTCCATCACCACTTGACCAATCTCCAGAGTCAGAGGTAAGTGTTTCTGAACCTGTTAGTACTAACCCTGGTTACCAGTTACCTTACAGATTCAACAGAGACATACCTCCAAAGAGATATCGACCAGATGAGAGTGGTGGGGGCAGGTATGCAATGGCAAAATTCATGAATGTGTCTCACATGCCAGATATAGTGAAACAATTTGACAAGACACTTGCTTCGGTTCAAATACCAAGAAATCTAGAGGAGGCCCTGAATGATCCCAAGTGGGTGGAGGCAATGAAGATAGAAATGGATGCACTTGAAAAGAATGATACATGGGAACTGGTGAGTAGGCCAAGGAATAGGAAGACAGTAGGTTGCAGATGGATATTTACGGTTAAATATGGGCCCGCTGGAGAAATTGATAGGTATAAAGCGAGGCTAGTTGCAAAGGGTTATTCCCAGACGTATGGGATAGATTATCTGGAGACTTTCTCTCCTGTAGCCAAGCTTAATACTGTGAGAATACTACTATCTATTGCAGCAAATCAAGACTGGCCACTTCATCAGTTTGATGTGAAGAATGCATTCCTACATGGAGATATAGATGAAGAAATTTATATGGATATTCCACTAGGATATGGTTGCTCAGGTTCACGCTCACTTGTGTGCAGGTTGAAAAGGGCACTGTATGGTCTGAAACAATCTCCAAGAGCTTGGTTTGGAAGGTTTTGCAGTGCTATGAAAGGATATGGCTACACTCAGAGTGATGCAGATCATACTTTGTTCTTTTGTAAGAATAAAGGAAAGATTGTGATATTGATAATTTATGTTGATGACATGATTATCACAGGTAATGATGCTGAAGGAATTCAAGAACTAGAGAAAAAACTGTCCAAGGAATTTGAGATAAAAAACTTGGGGGGCTTAAAATATTTCCTAGGAATAGAAGTCATGCGTAGCAAAGAAGGTATATCTTTATCTCAGAGAAAGTATGTACTAGATTTGCTAGCTGAAACAGGTATGATGGATTGTAAACCTGTTGACATACCTACCAAACAGAACAACAAACTAGGAATATTTCCAGAACAAGTACCAACTAACAAGGAGCAATACCAAAGATTGGTAGGAAGACTTACATACTTGTCACATACTCGGCCAGATATTGCCTATGCCGTGTCTGTGGTAAGTCAGTTCATGCATGCCCTTAGTGAGCAACACATGGAGGCTGTCATGTGGATTCTCAGGTACCTCAAGGGATCTCCTGGACGAGGTATTTTCTTCAAGAAGAATGGACATCTTCAAGTTGAAAGTTATACAGATTCTGACTGGGCAGGAGATGTGACAGATAGGAACGTCTACATCTGGATACTTCACATTTGTCGGTGGAAATTTGGTTACATGGAGAAGTAAAAAGCAGAAGGTAGTGGCATTGTCAAGCGCTGAAGCTGAATTTCGAGGAATTGCTAAAGGACTACAGGAGTTGCTTTGGATAAAAAGGGTACTCAAAGATCTTGGTTTCTACAATGATGAAGAGATGAGTTTGTTTTGTGACAACAAGGCTGCTATTGCTATCTCTCAGAATCCGATACAACATGATAGAACTAAGCACATTGAGGTGGACCGACATTTTATTCAACAGAATATTGAAGAGAAGGTCATTAGCATTCCCCATGTGAGGACAGAAGACCAGTTAGCTGATATACTGACAAAAGGAGTGTCCATAACCAGTTTTCATGCAGTAATTGGCAAGTTGGGCATGCGAGATATCTACCTGCCAACTTGAGGGGGAGTGTGAGCCAGAGGGCTCAATTCGGTCCGAATTTCTCTCAATTCGGTCCGAATTGGACTCCGAATCAGACAGACATGGAAAGTTGTTTCTATTTAGTTATTTATTTTATTATAGAAATAAATTATTTTCTTCTAGCCTGCCTATGTTCTATAAAGGCAGGAGCATCTCCTCTTCCTCAAGTTATCTTCTTCTTCTCCATCTCTTTCTCTCTTGTACGAAATTATTGAAAAAGAAATAAAAAGAGTGGTGTGTGTGAGTCGTGGACGTAGGTACACGTTGTACCGAACCACGTACAAATTCTCGTGTCTCTCGTGTTATTTGTTTTCTTTACACGTTTAAACTATTTAAAACACTTAATTAATTATTTAAAGGCATGACAAGACAAGTATTGACCTCTGGAACGGACCGTCCCAAGGTTAGAACGGACCGCTCGACAGGGGGCGTTCTAACCTAGAACGGGCAGTTCCAATACGCCAACCTAAGTCAGAACGGATCGTGCCATACATGGAACGGACCGTTCTACTTTTGACAAGTTAAAGAAATTGTTTGAAACCAGAAATCCCTAGTTTTATCAAATAAGTTTTTCTCTAAGTTTTGTTATTTAGGAAGCTATTTATGTAGAATTTCTGAACTGATTTTACTTATATTTGCATTAAATTAATTGTTTCTTCAAAATTATTTTTATTAAACTTAGGATTTAATTGAGATTGATTTATATAACTTAGAAATTGAATATTCCGTCTCCGAGGATCGATCCTAGGCTTACTCAACGATAAATCGTGCGCTTGCGATTAAAATTTGGGTAGGATTTAGGTAAAATAAAGTATAAGCGAGAACTCATCAATATGTAAAGAAATGAATCATACAATTGTACATAGATGTGTGTGAAAGTGTAGGGCACCACAGATGCTGGTATTGGTTACATCTATATATAACTCTATTTAGCTGATGCAAGCATTAACAAGTAAATGTATTGATAGATGTGCTAGTGTGTTGTTGAATCAGATTGGAAGGAGAAGACTTGGTTTAATGATACAGTTAGAGTAGACAGTTTCTAAGTCAAGCTTTTTGGAAGAGTAGTGTTCTTGAATATATTGTAAGTCATGATACGACAAAAATGGTCGATATTTTTAATATAAATATGAATCAGTGTACTTCAGTCTGACCATTTAGTTGTCTTACTTTGTACCCCCAAATTTATGCTGTAAATTTCATTGATGCCATGACTGTTGGTCGAGCTCAGAACCGTAAGATTCAACAGGTACTAGTACTAGTGCCGGTGTAGTCCTTTTTACTGCTTTTTTTGGGTCGGCATTTAAAGCTGAAATAGATCGGTGGTTTAATATGTTAACTTTACTACTCTTTTGAGGTAAAAGTGGTGAGAGACGTACCCCTCACTAGGTTCGGAAAATTTTTTCCCCCTTAATGCATCTAGTTTTCTCATATTTTTTTTTGGCAACTTTTTCTTCTGAGCTGTGTTATGTAAACAATTGACGGATGACGTATGCGTGGCTTCTTTGCAATTGTCAAGCTTATTGGGAGGTTTCAACTACAAATTCTTAGATTCCTGTCTTTTGCTATACTGTAATTTTGGGCTTTATGCTGTAGAATTATTTGTAAATACACTGATAGCGTCTTGTTTGACCATTAATGTATGATTACACTTATAATAAATTGGTCGTTTCTCATGTAACAAGGCTCATAGGCACAAACAGCACAAGCAGAATAGGACAACAATAATAGCTGTTACCTCTTAAAATGTTGCAATGCTTCTCTTAAAAAGTTATAATATTCCCCAGTGTTTGTCAAATCCATAATTTCTAAGGGGTATTTTCAAAATTTTGAAGTGCCATAACATTACTGATGAAAAACATTATGTCGCAAAAGCTACCATCTGAACTATCAGATTATATAAACATAAATAACATTGAAAATCAAGGTGTGATTACAAACTTTAGTATGAATAAAACATCCTTATTGGCATACAACACATTATTCAATACATATGTAACTAAATAAAATATATTGGGTTGGACATCAATCACTTTACATCGTTATTATGATTTAAACTTTCAGTTATTTCTATTAGCGGAGACAAAATCTTTGGTTTTGTGTAGCAGAATAGCCGCATGTTCCATCGACATCCTTTCAACTGGTGACTGTTTCGAGCAAGTGAGCCCAACATTTATTATCGACACCAAACATTCACACATTTTGTTGAATGAATTGCTTTCCATCACATTCACTGTAAATAAATTTGGATCAACAATATCCATCACTCGTTCCGGATATGCCATCTGAACAAAATTATGCAAGGTTAATCCATCATTGAACATGTATTCAGTTGGATTTCTTCCGGTGAACATCTCAAGCAACAAGACACCAAAGCTATAGACATCACCAGCTGTCGATACAGGACCTCCTCCTCCATATTCTACAAATAATAAACTACATAAATTCATTCCCATTTACTCATAATCTTTTTGGATTGATGTAGTAACATATACTAAGTAATTTTCTAATGAAAAGGCAATGAAAAAATAATTAGGTGAGTTAATTTGAATTAACCTGGAGGGACGTATCCAATTGATCCTCTTATTCCGATTGAGCTCTCAGACTCTACCAAGGACTTGGTAACTGGATCTGGAAGGAGTTTTGCAAGCCCAAAGTCACCGACACAAGCACTCAAATCCTCACGCTAAAGAATGTTGCTCGGCTTTAAATCACAATGAATCACCGATGGTTGGCAGTTATGATGGAGGTAATCTAATGCATCAGCAATATCAATTGCAATATTTAACCTCTGGGTCAGACTTAAAGGGCTCAATGGTTCATGGTCATCTTTTTCAGGATACAACCATCTGTGTAAGTTCCCATTAGGAATGTAATCAAACACTAGGGCTTTAAAATCTTTACCATTATAATCGATAGTAGAGCAACATGTTATGTTGCGAATGAGATTTCGGTGCCTTATCAGTCTTAAAGCTTCGCACTCAGCCATAAAACTTTTTGTTGATCCCAATTGTTGGAGGTCAAACACCTTAATTGCCACGGTATGAGCTTCTTGGTTTGAACCCTCTTCCTCTTTAAATTGAAGAGTCCCTTTATACACACGACTGTACTTTCCCGCACCTATCAAATTGGTATCAGAAAATGTCCCTGTTGCCTCCGCCAACTGGCCATATGAAACTTTCGGTAACTTTTGTGTTACAAGTGAATTTGTTCTAGATTTCGTTGTCAACCTTATTTTCCATTTGGGAATAAGTAAAGCTAGCAAAAAGGCAGCAAAAAGAAAAATTGTACTTACAATCGGGATGATCAATTTCAGTAGCATTGGTACATGCTTC
The DNA here is from genome assembly GCA_027725995.1 of Rhynchospora tenuis. Lineage (NCBI taxonomy): Eukaryota > Viridiplantae > Streptophyta > Magnoliopsida > Poales > Cyperaceae > Rhynchospora > Rhynchospora tenuis. Next base: position 196,045,569 of record CM050888.1, read on the forward strand.
TTGTCATGCTGAATGAAGCATTTTGGCAAATGCAGTTCTGGTATACCCCCACATAGCTTATCGTTTCCTATTAGTATTAATGCACTTGCATTGTTAAACACCCCTTTTTCTGGTACGGATCCCTCAATATTATTGTATGAAATGTCTAATTTGTATAAGTGGGATAAATTTTCAATGACCAATGGGATCTGTCCTGACAAGTTATTTTTTGCAAGGTACAACTCTTGCAACTCATTAAGAAGGCTGATCTCTTGTGGAATAACACCAGAGAAGTTATTACTTGATAAACTTAAAAGTTTTAGACTCTTTAATTTGCTTAGAAAAGAAGGAATGGTCCCTTGAAAGGAATTTCCGTCCAGTTCTAAAATTGTTAGGAGCTGACAACTTCCAAGTTCTTCAGGTAGCTCACCTGAGAGATTATTTCTTGACAATGTCAGTACACCTAAATTGATTAACAAGCCAACTTCCTTCGGTATCGTACCACTAAGTAAATTATATTTTAGATTTAATCCTACTGACAATGTTCTGATGTTAAATATATTTTTGGGTAGCATCCCTGTAAGGGCATTATTACTTGTCTAAGAATGCAAGTTGAGTTAGGTTCCCAATGCTTGATGGAATAGATCCCATGAGGTGATTTTGCCCTGCTGTAAAAATATTTAATTTTGTAAGGTTGCCAATCGAGAATGGAATAGACCCTGAAAAATTATTTGTCCCCAGATACAATCCCTGTAAGTTTTGGAGCTTTCCAATACCTTCAGGAATGGATCCTGTCAGGTAATTTCCATCAAATGCCAAAGTAGAAAGGCCAACTAGTTTCTCAATGCCAGAAGATATTTCTCCAATAATATAATTCAACTCGATATCTAAAAATTCGAGTTGACTAGTTAAGTTCACTATAGTGCTGGGAAATAAACCCCCAAGTTTGTTGTCTCCCAGACGCATGATTCTTAAGGAACTACAATTTGTAAAGAAGTTCAGAAAATTCCAATCTGCAGTAACTTTGGCTTCAAAATTATTTAAAAAGACATTAAAAATTTCAGGGCAAAGTTTACCAATTTCTGCAGGTATTGTCCCGCTAAATTTGTTTTCACCAAGATCTAATATTCTTATAAAGGAAGCATTAGAGAGGGATGCTGGAATTTCTCCAATTAGTTGATTTTCTCCAAGGAACAATTGCTTCAGATTTAAGAAGCAGGTACCCATATCACTTGGAAGGCGGCCATGAAAATTATTAAGGGCCAAACTAAGGGCTAATAAATATGTAAGATTATAAAGTGATTCAGGAATGAACCCTGAAAAGTCGTTTTCACCGAGACTTAATATATGTAGTTGACCTATTTGACCGAGATTGCTTGGGATGGAACCCGATAGGTGATTTTTTTCAAGATTGACTTCATATAGAGATGAAAGATTTGCAAATGACAATGGGATGTCACCTGTGAAGTTGTTAGAATCAAGTTTTAGTAACTCAAGTTTTCTGAAATGTCCCAGCCATGAGGGAAGTATGCCAGATAATTGGTTGCTAGCAAGAGAAAGATTTACAACTTGAGAGCAGTTATTTAAGTTTGCAGGAAATGTTCCGCTAAGGGAATTATTCATTAGGCGAAGATGTTGCAACCGATGCAAATAACCTATGGATGAAGGAATAATGCCATACAAGTTATTGTCACCAAGGTCAATGCTCCTAAGATAACTAAAGTTTCCAATATAATGAGATATGGAACCTACAAGACCACTAGAAGGAAGTTCTAACTCACAAACTCTTTGTGGATGCCGATGGCAACAATAGACTCCTTCCCACTTGCAGTAGGGAATGCTTTCATTCCACGAGCTCAGGACAGGGGAACCATTGTCTAAGTTGTTCTTAAAGGCCAATAGTGATTGTTTGTCAGTTTCCCTATTGGAAGTTCTTACAGTAGTAGCCATGGAGGGTTTTGGTAGAGAAAGATGAGAATGAATAAAGAAAAGAAGCCACATCCCATATGATTTCATTGCTTGCCGATCCTTCGCCTACAGAGCAATTCAATTAGTTAAATATATTTTATGTCAGAAATCTTGATGGTTGCAGGTTATATTTTTATTTTTTTTCATTATTGTTTAGTACTATAATCTTGCAATAATATATAACAAAACAGAATAAAACTACTGATAGATTAAGACATGCAGTTAAGATTTGTGCCAGTGTAATTTTTTGGATCATATGGATTAATAAAAATGATGTATGTTTTAAAAATAGTTCACATCAAGCCCTGAGATCTGTTTTTATGCTAATCAAGGGTCTGGTCAGGAATGTGGTCTCAGGATTTGAAGGGACTGCAGTTGTTACCAGATGTCAAGACGGTGCCGTTGCAGATTGAGGGTGAGAAGGAAATATAACACTGTTCACTTGACAATATCTTTTCTAGCTATTTAGCTTTAAAATCTGTTCTTTTGTGATTGTATGGTTGTAGTAATTTTTAATTTTGGATTTTACTAAAACAAGCTATTCGTTTCTAGGGATTTTTTTTTGGGGGGAAGGTGCAGAGTCAGTAGGAGGTACGTAAATCAGTACCTGTTTCTTTTAGAATGTGAGGCACGATTTGCCTTTAGTTTTTATTCATGTAAATCTTTCTGTGCTTTGGGTAATGGAAAGTGGGGGAACAACCTTACTAGTTTCAGAAAAAAAAAAAAAGAAATAAATAATAATAATAATAATAAATAAATAAATAAATAAATAAATAAATAAATAAGAAAAAAAAAAACTGAGTTGATAACTGATACCTATATATGCAATTTGAAAAGTCAGAAATTTCGCTCGCAGTGGCAGCTTTAGATAATAATTTCACAATTGCTTTGCGTGGGGTTGTTTACTTATTATAGTTGAGAGCTTTCTTCAAAAGAAGGATACTCTCTTTATATATAGATTATGAAGGCTGGAGAGGCCAATAGACGCTATATCGAACATCAGCTGGGCAGAGGATGGAAACACATCAACTGTATATATTAAGTCAGGGTGAAGTCGTCAGTTTGTGGGGCCGTATTGTTGCTAAATGCACCTTATAAAGCAGCAAAGAATAAAGCAACGTTTTTTTTTATTATTTTTTTACTTCTTTAGTCGCTTAATTTTCCTTAACCTCCTGATTGTAGTACGAATTAAATCATCTTCTTTAGTATTATTTTGTTCGAAAATTTTGTCCATCTGAACTTGAAACTGCTTCATTTTCAGACTAAGTTCTTTTAACTAATTCTTTTTAAAGATTAAATCAACTACAATTATTTACGTTGATTAATTAAACTTTAATCCGAATTTTGTTTACTGAACAATTAATTCTTAGGTCAGTGGTTGAGTCCTTAATTATGTACCACGGCACATGTACCTACAGTTACAGTATGGTGGTGGTGAACTGGTGATTGGCGAACAACAAGAGGAGACTTGGGTCAGCGGTCAAGTCCTTAATTAGTTAATTATAGGCTTTTCAAAATGATACGGCAAGATAATGCGTTTTCACACGACACGATACCGATAGGGAATTAGCACGACACAAATCGTGTCATGTCGAGAATCCTAAACAAATAACACGATTTGACATGACACGACTCAACACGCAACACAAACTAACACGACACGGCAACACAAACACAAATTTAATTTTTAGCACTATAAAATATAATATCATAGTTAATAATTCGTAAATACTTCATCTTATAAATTATTTTTTAAACGATTATTTAAATTTGTTTTTAGGTCAGTGCTCAATTATAAATTGTACTTCCTTTTTTAACATCTATTTAAATCTATAATTGTTTTTAGGTCAGTGCTCCACATTTTATGTCCCACTGCACATCTACGTAAAGTATGGACCCTGATCTGGTGTTGCGCTACACGCCGTGTAGCGCACCCATAAGCCGTTCGATTTTGATCGGGCGGTTCATTTTTTTCGGGCCTAGAAATCTGGTTACTTTCACGGGGCTCCCTTATCCATCAAATCAAAATCGGACGGTCCGTGTGTGCGCTACACAGGATTTGAATTCCGTAAAGTATGGCCAACATCATCTCAAAAAAAAAAAAAAAAAAAGGTATGGCCAACAAGAGGAGACTTTGGTCAACGGTCAAGTTCCCTTGTGTCCCACTGACTCCCACTGTGCAGTTTTGTCCTGCAGACTGCAGTCCGGGCGGTTGGTTACTGATAGGTCGATCCTAACTCCCAAGCCCTAAACAGTGCTTGTGGATATTATTAGAATGATAACCAGTGTGTTAATAGATATTCCCTGATATTATATTAATCATGTGTTTTGATGATTCTAAATTTCTAATGTAGGCGTCTTTGCTCTTGCAGCCGAAAAGTTTGTTTATTCATATAAAAATATTAATCCCAGTTCCCAAATTAATGTTTGGGAAATAAATGTATGCATATCCGTATCTAAGAAAGCACTAGCTTATATACCAATCCGGTGCCAAAACTGGAATTTTCATTGCAAAAACAACAACAACGACAACAAACAACAACAAATAAATAAATAAACTGGAAATCGGACCCTATTTTGGCCTTCAGTTTAAAAGCAAAGTTTGACGCAGTTAAATAACTGGTGCGCATTGACGGAAGGTGCTTTGGGCACGCCAAAATATACTGAGAACATTCCATTTAATATTTTTTGATACATATGCCCCTCTAAAATGAAGCAATAAGCTGCAATTAGTTTTTGCCATTTTCTCCCAGCAATTATATCACGTAAAACTTACCTAATTGAATCATTACTTAAACATAATAAAAATAATTCTTAACTCTTAAGTCATTTTCTTAGCTGCCACTTGGATTAGTTATGTACCATGAAAAACTATGAATTTTTTTTGTTAACGACTATGTTGCATGGGTTCGGGTTCGAGAACCGCACCCGGTGCGATTCGGGTGTGGCGATTCGAAAATTTTCAAAAATCTATGATTCGGGTGTGGCGATATATATATATATGGATATAGAACACTAATGTGTACGGATCGTCCTCATACACATGAGTCGTTTTTCGATATCCAAAATTCAAACAGTCAATCCGAACCGTTCAAGTTGTTCTTCATATTGAAAAACCCTTGGAGACAAAATTTTACATTTTTTCGAATTTTTTTACTATATATTATGATATTTTCAAAAAGCACTACAATTGGTATTTGAGGTCCTCCAATTTGAAAATATCATAATATATAGTAAAAAAATTTAAAAAAATATAAAATTTGGTCTCCAAAAGTTTTTCAATATGGAGAATAACTTCAACAGTTCGGATTGACCGTTTGAATTTTAGATCTTGAAAAACGACTCATGTGTACGGGGACGATCCGTACGCATGAGTGTATTTTATCCATTCAATATATATATATATATATATATATATATATATATATATATATATATATATATATATATATATATATATATAGTGAATGGATAAAATACACTGATGTGTACGGATCGTCCCCGTGCACATGAGTCGTTTTTTAAGATCCAAAATTCAAAGGGCCAATCTGAACAGTTTAAGATCCGTGTACATAAGTCGTTTTTCAAGATCCGAAATTCAAACGACCAATCCGAACTATTCATGTTGTTCTCCATACTGAACCCTTAGAGACCAAATTTTATATTTTTTTGAATTTTTTTTACTATATATTATGATATTTTCAAAAAACACTACAATTGGAGTATTTCAGGCCCTCCAATTTGAAAATATCATAATATATAGTCAAAAAATTCGAAAAAATGTAAAATTTGGTCTCCAAGGGTTTTTCAATATGGAGAACAACTTGAACGGTTCGGATTGGCCATTTGAATTTTGGATCTTGAAAAACGAATCATGTGTACGGGAACGATCTGTACACATTAGTGTATTTTATCCATTCACTATATATATATATTTAATTATGTTGCAATTGGAGCGGTCACATTAGTGAAAATTTGGGCTCAAATTTCCGCATGCTTAACGATGTTGAACACATTTGGCATTAAAATAATGATTTTAGAGTAGTATCATTCGTTAAGCTAGGATTTTCTACTTGTTTTCTACACATTTGGCATGAAAATAATGATTTTAGACCGAAACGCAACGTACCAGAGACCGTACCGACTTAGTCAAATATATTAAAATATATTCAAATAATTGTGTGCGAAATGGATTTGATTGGGCGTGCCACGTGACACTTTCGGTGCGAATCGGTGTTGAACCGGGCACCGGTTCGCACCCGGTGCAGGTTCACCTCCACCTGGCCGAACCAGGGTAACACAGGTTAACGATATGAATTAAGCTTTTTATAATAATTGCACTTTCTTTTTTATACAAATATTCCATACTTGTTATATTGTTTAAATAAATAGCACTCATATATTCATCAAACAATAGTTCAAAGTGAGGAGTATTTTCTATAGTTCCTATGTGGGATTGTTTGTGTTGAATTTGAATATTTTTTGTACAATGGATATGTTATGAGTAATTATTTCAACACCAAATACAAAAACCTACATGAAATAGTCTACATAAATAAATAAGATTTAAATGGAATCTCCATGTGCATGATTTTAGGATCTTTTGTGACGACTTTTCATGTTCCTCTGTGTCAAGCCTATTTTAACAAGCAACATGCACTAATGCAACAAGATTTATGATCATCATGTAAACAAAATCATTGTATATTAATTGATCAATTTTACTATTGTATATTATCTTTACCATTAGTTATGTGTGTGTTAATCTTTGTTAGCATACTGATTTTATGAATTCATTACATGGTCTTACAAATAATTATAACCAAATTTTTGTTGTATTTTAGAACGGTATGAATTACATTTTTTTTACAAAAAACAACTACAATGACATTGACACTCATCGAGTTTAATTTTATTTTTGCATTTTAATGGTTTGAATTTATAAAATATTTTCTATAATTTATTTTTTATTTTATTTTATCTGTAATACTGTTTTAGAATGATAAATCTACTTTAACAAACTCATTCAAAATATATTAAAAACTTATAAGAAACAAAATTTTACATTTTAACCAGCTAATTCAAATTTGTCTAATAAAATTGTTCACAAGCTTATCAAATCATTTTTGCATAAATTTTTATGGATGTACTTGAAAAGATATAAAAAATTAAATGATATATTTATTTATTTATTTATTTTGAAAAATATAAAAATAAAACTTAATCGCGCAAACCACGATACTTCTGCTAGTTTATTTGTAATTTTAGATGAAATCTTTTTAAGGGTCCGAATGTGTTTAATTTTTTTTTCAAAATTATGCACGTCACATATTTTCAGAATTTTTAAATTACTATCATTTTAGTTACAAAATAATGATGGTTCTTTTTATTATAATTATAGTCATAATTATTCTTCTCTATTTTATTATAATTATCCATAATAGAATTATCAGTACAAGTATTAAATTATATTGATAATCTTCTTCATTTAATTTCCGTCGTCATCTCTCCTCTAGAAAATATGTAAAGAAACAATATAAAAAAAGTGAATGAAGTAATATCTTATATTTCTTTTTTCTGTATGTGAAATAGAAATTAATAATTAGAAATATATGAGACTATCTGGGGTTTCTTTGGCATTTAATTAGCTGCGAACCCAATTGAAGTTTTTCCAAAGAGGATTGGGAGAGCAGAGGACAAATTTGTCACTGGGGTGGGTAACGTGGATAACGGAAGCGGAATGGGCCGTTCCATTTTATATTCTATTTCAGTAAACGGTATGATCGAAACGATTCGTTATTCGTTTCGTTTCAACGGAATGTGACGAAATAGCTATATTTGCACTGTATTTCACAAATAAATCATGAAATGCATTCCGTTTACCGTTCCGTTTGCGAAACGGAATGAAATTTCATTCCATAATATGTTCCGTATGGACGGAACGGAACGGTTTCGCGTATAAACGATATAGCGCGCCCACCCCTGTTTGTCACTTAGAAAATATCGGAATGTCCCCAGTTAATTTTCACGTGTCCAAAGCACCTTCCTGCATTGAGGTAGGCCAGTCCGCCAGTAGCAGCATTTCTTAGTTCGTTGGCAGGGTTTAGCTGACCGTGGTCCGTGGTCAATTCTGGCGTGCGCGCTCTCTTATTTTATCCCGATTGTTAGAAATTCTGTTCTGGCTCCAACTTAGTGGTCTTTCACTCTTTTGTCTCTTTTGATCTTTTCTTCTTAGATGTAGATGTTTATCTAATTAATTTCTAAAGTTTACTAACGAACTAATTTTTTTTTTTATAATAAACGATTTCGGCTTTCTGTCCATTCGCATGCCCTGGAACTTTACAAAATGAAATTCTACGGTAATGAAAATTTTTTATATTCGATTTTGAAGACTCATGATCCAAAAAGTACGATAATTTGTGTACAAAAATGAATGCTCTATCACATATAAGTTCTCATAAGCAATTACTGTATGTAATCCATTTTCTTATTATTATTATTTTTTTTTTGCATTAATATGAATTGCGTAATGTACAGTAGAAACGGCGACATATAAATTGGTATTACACTCTGAGAAAAAAATAAAGTAATTAATTGAAGTACTACTAGTCGACTAATGCAAAGTACCATTTTTTTAAAAAAAAAAAATTCTTCTTTTCATTCTGAAGAAAATAGAGCACATTCGACGGACCTAAATTTTCTATCTCTGAGGATTGATTAACAAGTGTGAGGCTCTGATTGAGAGACATATTTAAGTTCTGATTTTTTTTTTTTCTAGAAGAATTAATTTCCTTTTTGTTGCATTAATTAGATGATCTTTGAACTTCACAAAATCAATCCAATTGGTCCTTATTTTTTTTTTTTCAAAAAAGCGCACAATGAAAATCTAAAGTGATTTTTTTTTTGTTAAGAAATAGAAAGGGTGGTTTTGTGCGAATGAAATTTGAATAAATAATTTGATTATTATATAATTAATATGCCAACAAGGCCTAGATCTTAAATTGTTCTTCATGATACGAATATTTCATTCGGACAAAAAGAAATCCTCACAAAGCATTCTGTCTAATTAGATTTGGGCATTTGGCAATCGATAATTAGCGGATCAGCAACTTAGCGAAATTTCATCAGTCAGCCACTGGCCAGGCTAGTCTCTCTAAAAAGAGAACAACTTAGCGAAATTTAATTAGCGAAATTGATAATTAGATTTGGCAATCGATAAAAGAATTTGTATTTTGACGAGAATCCACAGCTTAATATATTGTCACTGCTTCCAGTTAATCGATTGAAGAGTGGCGTCAGTCATATTCTGCTCAACTCAAATGGTGGAAGGAACTTAGGCAGCTAAAAAGCAAAAGCAACGGCAGTTTAATTTAATGGTGTTGCGGGTGGTCACGGTGGCGGATGTGAATCTCTCCCTCTCCATCGGCCTCCTTACATTCCTCGTCCTCCTCCATCTCGCCACCTCCCAGGTCCCCGCGCCGCCTCCTTTCTCTCCTATCTTCAACATCACCCGCGTCCTACTCATTGTTGCTGCCTCTTCAGACATGGCGTTGTTGGAGGAGCTGATACGAGCTATCGAGCTGTAGCTCAGGATTGTGAAGAAGCAAGAGTACGTCGTCAACCCCAATTTGGATCCTGTTTTGCTGGTGCCGGGTATAGCTGGGTTCGATTTTACATGCGGTTGATGAAGAAGGGAAGAAAGCTGAGCGGGTTTGGATTCGAATTTTGGGTGCTGATCATGAGTTCCGTACTAAGCTTTGGTCCCTTTTCGATCCTGCTTCGATCCCTCCACCTTAACGCGTCCAATTTTACTCAGTTTTTTCAGCAATATTTTGTGTCAGCAGCTTATCCTTCTGAGCTATGTTATGTAAATAATTGATGGATGACGTACGCATTCCTAGCCTTCTTTGCAATCGCCAAGCTAATTGGGAGCTTGTAAATGCAAATTGTTAGATTCTTTTATTCTGCTAATAATATTGTCAATCTGGGATTTGTGCTGTACAAGTTCTTTGCAAATATACTGATATGGTCTTGTTCGACCATCGACGTAAGATTGCGCTAATTAAAATTGGTCTTTTCTCATGTAATTAGGGATTAGTTTACCAACAAGTGTTTGTCAAATCTTCACAACATCTAAGGGCAACTTTCGAATTTTTGGAGTTCCCAGAATAATGCAGATGTCCATACTCTGCAGCAAAACCTACCATCTCAGTTATCAAATTATAAACATGAACGCACAATATTGTATGATTGTGTGTTTACAAACACTTTACGCATTCGACATTAACTCAATATGAATGAAACATGTTTATTGCCATACAATATATTATTTAATATATATGTACCCAAATATAATATACTGGGTTAGACATCAATCACTTCACATCATTGATTTCTATCAGCGGGCATAACCATCTTTGATTTTGTGCAGTTCAATAGCCGCATGTTCCATGGACAGCCTTTCAACTGGTGACTGTTTCGAGCAAGTGAGCCCAACATTTATTATCGAAACCAAACACTCGCACATTTTGTTGAATGCATTGCTTTCCATAACACTCACAGTATATAAATTTGGATCAACGATATCCATCACTCGTTCCGGAAATGCCAGCTGAACAAAATTGTACAAGGTTAACCCATTGTTGAACATGTATTCGGTTGGATTTCTTCCTGTGAACAGCTCGAGCAACAAGACACCAAAACTGTAGATGTCACCAGTTGTTGACACAGGACCTCCTTCTCCGTATTCTACAAACGAACATGAAAAATTCATTTCCATTTACTCATAATCTTTTTTTAGATTGATGTAGTAATGACTACTAATTAATTTTCTCATAAAAAGGCAATGAAAAATAATTACGTGAGTCAGTTTGAATTAACCTGGAGGGACGTATCCAATTGATCCTCTTATTCCGATTGAGCTCTCAGACTCTACCAAGGACTTGGTAATCGGATCTGGAAGGAGCTTTGCAAGCCCAAAGTCACTGATGGAAGCACTAAAATCCTCGCGCAAAAGAATGTTGCTCGGCTTTAAATCACAATGAATCACGGATGGTTGGCAATTATGGTGAAGGTAATCTAATGCATCAGCAATATCAATTGCAATATTTAACCTCTGGGTCAGACTTAAAGGGCTCAATGGTTCATGGTCATCTTTTTCATGATGCAACCATCTGTGTAAGTTCCCATTAGGAATGTAATCAAACACAAGGGCTTTAAAATCGTTACCACTATAATCGATAGTAGAGCAACATGTTATGTTGCGAATGTGATTTCGATGCCTTATGAATCTTAAAGCTTCACACTCAGCCATAAAACTTTTCGATGATCCTAATTGTTGGAGATCAAACACCTTAACTGCCACAGTATGAGCTTCTTTATTTGAATTCTCTTCTTCTTTAAATAGAAGAACTCCTTTATACACACGGCTGTACTTTCCCGCACCAATCAAATTAGACGCAGCAAAGGCCCCTGTTGCCTCGGCCAAATCACTATATGAAACTTTTGGTAACATACCTTTTAGGAGTGAATTTGTTCTTAATTTTCTTGTTAGCTTCCTTTTCCATTTCCGAATAAGAAAAGCTAGGAAAATGATGGCCAATAGAAAAATTGTGCTGACAAATAGAATTACTGACTTAGGTAGCATTGGTGAATGTTTATCACGTTGAATGGAGCATTTTGGCAAATGCAATTCTGGTATCCCCCCACAAAGCCCTTTGTTTCCTACTAGTAATACCTCACTTGCATTATTAAACACTCCTTTTTTTGGTACTGCTCCCTCAATATTGTTGTATGAAATGTCTAATTTGTGCAATTGTGTCAAGTTTTTAATGACCATGGGGATGTGTCCTGACAAGTTGTTTTCTGCAAGGTACAACTCTTGCAACTCATTGAGAAGGCCGAGCTCTTGGGGAATGACACCAGAAAAGTTATTACTTGACAAATTTAGAAATCCCAACCCCTTTAATTTGTTTAAGAAAGAAGGAATTGACCCCTGAAAGGAGTTGCCACCCAAATCTAATAATGTTAGGATTTGGCAGTTTCCAAGTTCTTCAGGTAGCACACCAGACAGATTATTTGTAGACAAACTTAGTACTGCTAAATTTACCAACATACCGACTTCCTTAGGTATTGAACCACTAAGAAAATTATAGGACAAACATAAATCTTTTGACAATGTTTTGATGCTAAACATACTTATGGGTAGCATCCCTGTAAGGGCATTATGATCTAAGCTTATGACTGATACTTGAGTTAGATTTCCAATGCTTGATGGAATAGATCCTATCAGGTGATTGCGCTCTGCTGAGAAAAGGTTTAAGTTTGTGAGGTTGCCAATCGAGAATGGAATAGACCCTGAAAAGTTATTTGTCCCTAGATACAATTCGTGTAAGTTTTGGAGCTTTCCAATATCTTCAGGAATAGATCCTGTCAGGAAATTTTCTGTAAATGCCAAAACAACAAGGCCGACGATTTTTTCAATGCCAGAAGGTATTTCTCCAATAATATAATTCATCTCGAGATCTAAAACTTGGAGTTCACTTGTTAAGTTTAATATCGCACCGGGAAATAAACCCCCGAGTTTGTTGTCTCCCAGATGCATTGTTCTCAAAGAACTACAATATGTAAAGAAGTTAATAAAATTCCAATCTTCAGTAACTTTGGCTTCAATATTATTTGAAATGACACTAATATTCTGAGGGCAAAGTTTACCAATCTCTGAAGGTATTGTCCCGCTAAAATTATTATTACCAAGATCTAATATTCTTATGAAGGAAGCATTAGAGAGCGATGTTGGAATTTCCCCAATTAGCTGATTCCCTGCAAGGAGCAATTCCTTCATATTTAACAAGCCGGTACCCATATCACTTGGAAGGTGTCCGTCAATATTATTATTTCACAAACCAAGGACCGATAAATGTGTAAGATTATAAAATGATGCAGGGATGAACCCTGAAAAGTTATTTTCCCCGAGATTTATAATTTGTAGTTGCCTTATTTGACCAAGAGCGCTTGGGATGGAACCTGATAGAAGATTATATATGAGATGGACTTGCTGTAGGGATGTAAGGTTGGTAATTGACAATGGAATGTCCCCAGTGAAGTTGTTAAAATCAAGATTTAGGAACTCAACTTTTCTGAAATGTCCCAGCCATGAGGGGAGTTTGCCCCATAATTGGTTGTAAGAAAGAGATATATTTACAAGTTGGGAGCAGTTATGTAAGTTTGCAGGAAATGTTCCGCTAAGGGAATTTTTTGATAGGCGAAGGTGTTGTAACCTATGCAAATAACTTATGGATGAAGGAATACTGCCATACAATTTATTGTTATCAAGGTTGATGCTCCTAAGATTACTGAAGTTTCCAATATAAGAAGAGATGGAACCTACAAGACCACTAGAAGGAAGTTCTAACGCACAAACTCTTTGCGGATGTTGGCGACAACAATAAACTCCTTCTCACTCACAGTAGGAAATGCTTCCATTCCACGAGCTCAAGACAGGGGAACCATTGTCTAAGTTGTTTTTAAAGGCCAATAATGCTTGTTTCTCAGTTTCGTTATAGAATGTTCTTGCAGTAGTAGCCATGGAAGATTCAAGTAGAGAAAGGTGAAAATGAATAAAGAAAAGAAGCCACACCACATATGTTTTCATTGCTTGCCGACCCTCGGCCTACAGGGCAATTCAATTAGTTAAATAGATTTTATGTCAGAAATCTTGATGATAGCAGGCTATAACTTTATTTTATTTTTTCATTACTATAATCATGCAATAATATATAACAAAACAGAACATAACTACTGAGAGATTAAGATATGGAGTTAAGATTTGTGCCAGTGCAATTTTTTGGATCATATGGATTAATATAAATGATGTATGTTATAAAAGTAGTTCATATCATCCCCTGAGATCTGTTATTATGCTAATCATGGGTTCATAAACCTACTGGTCAGGAATGTGGTCTCAGGATTTGAAGGGACTGCAGATTTTACTAGATGTCGAGACGGTGCCGTTGCAGCTTGAGGGTGGAAAGCTGGAAATAACACTGATCACTTGACAATATCTCTTCGGGCTATTTAGCTTAAAATCTTCTGTGATTGTATGGTTGTAATAATGTTTGATTTTGGATTTTACTGAAACAAGCTATTTGCTTCTTTGTATTTTTTTTATTTTATTATTTTTTTTTGGGAAGGTGCAGTGTCAGTTTCGGGGAGGCACAAATCAGTACCTGTTTCTTTTAGAATGTGAGGCACGATTTTGCCTTTAGTTTTTATTCATGTAAAACTTTCTGTGCTTTGGCTAATGGTAACTTATACCTACAAGTTTCAAAAAAAAAAAAAAAAGAGTTGATAACTTATACCTATATATATATGCAATTTTTGAAGTCAGAAATTTTGCTCGCAGTGTGGCAGCTTTAGATAATAATTTCACAGTTGCTTTAATTTGCGTGGGGCTGTTTACTTCATAATTGAGAGATTTCTTCAAAATAAGGATACTCTCTCTTTATATAGATTATGAAGGCTCAATGCTGGGAGGGGCCAATTTACACTATATCGAACATCAACTGTATATTTTAAGTCAGGGTGAAGTCGTCACTTTGTGGGTCCGTAGAGTTACTAAGAATAAGCAATTGGGCGAGCAAAGAATAAGCAACGGTTTTTTTATTATTTTTTACTTTTTTTAATTAGTCACTTAATTCTCCTTAACCTCCTGATTGTAGTACGAATTACAATTATTTTCTTTAGTGTTATTTTGTTCGAAAATTGTGTCCATCTGAACTTTAAACTGCTTCATTTTCAGATTAAGTTCTTTTAACTTAATTCTTTTTAAAGATTAAATCAACTACAATTATTTACGTTGATTAATTAAACTTTATTCCGAAAGTTAGAAATTCTATTCTGGCTCCAACTTAGTGGTCTTGCACTCTTTTGTCTCTTTTGATCTTTTCTTCTTAGATGTGGATGTTTATATGTAATTAATTTCTAAAGTTTACTAACGAATTAATTTTTTTTTATATAATAAACTTTCCGGCTTGCTGTCCATTTGCATGCCCTGGAACTTTACGAAAATGAAATTCTACGGTATAATGAAATTTTTTTTTATATTCGATTTAAAACTCATAATTCAAATAGTACGATAATTTTGTGTACAAAAATGAATGTTCTACCACATATAAGTTCTCATAAACAATTGCTATATGTATCCATTTTTCTTAATTTTTTTTTATTAATATGAACTAGAACGGTACGTCGAGCTTCGCTCGACGATATTGGATTCTATTGAATTTTAAGTGTCAAATTTCTATTCAAGAGTGATGCCATATCTATTATGTTTGTCATTTCATAAATGGAAAATGATTGATGAAAATTTGAAAAAAAAAATATTATTTATAGATAATATGTTGGCACCTTTTTGTGAAGAGGCATCCACTCAATTACATCTTTTGGTGAGACATCTCTTAAATGACACTTTATGAAATATATGTTAAAATATGTAACTTTTCAATCGCACTTTTTGATACATTCACCGGATTGTAACCTTTGGCGAGACATCTCTTAAATGGCACCCTATGAAATATATGTTAAAATAGGCACATTTTCATCACACCTTTGGATCCATCCACACTAAATAGAAAATGATTGATGAAAATTTGAAAAAGAGAGTTCTGTTTATAGATAACATGTTGGCATCCTTTCGTAGAGACATCTACTTGATTGCATCCTTTGGCGAGACATCTCTTACATGACACTCTAAGAAATATATGTTAAAACAGACACTTTTTGAATCGCAACTTTTGAGTCATCCAATAGATTGCATTCCTTAGTGAGGCATCCAATAGATTGTATTCTTTGACAAAGCATCTCTTAATTGACACCCAATGAAATATATGATAAAATTGACACCTTTTCATCGTATCCTTTTGGATCCATTCACGCATCTTATATGTAAGATTGCGGTAAAAACGGCGACAAAATATAAATTAGATAAATTGGTAATACATTCTGTGAAAAAGTAATTAATTGAAGTACTACTAGTCGACCAAAGCAAAGTACCATTATTATTATCTCTACTACTTATAAATGTATCAATAGAAGAGTGTGAGAACTAAGAATACAACCTTGGTCTGACAATTTGCAATGCTCGTTATCTTTTATTTCATAATCTGAACCATTAATCGTAAAATATTAGATTGTTGAGTGGATGAGATATTATCTCCGACTGAACAATTTTTTACGTTTTAAGCTTTCGCTATATCAGAAAGCGCGGAAGGAGCGATCGCCCAGCATACCGCGTGCCCGGCTGCCCGCGTTCGATTCTTTATTTTAGCGATTTGTTATTTCACCGACTATCTTGAAAATCCAAAACAGTCCAGCGATCCAGATGAACCAAGATCCCTGTGACACCCCAAAACCGGGTATGCCACAGCCGCCACGAGTGCACGCTATCACCCGCACACCCGCAAGGCTTAACTTAAACTAATCCATAAAATAATACAATTTAAGTGTTTAAAACTAAAAACTTCTATCAACTTATACTACATAATCTAAAAGTAAGAATTAACAATATCATGTGCAAATATTCAAGCAAAGTCCAACTGGACAAGTTACACAAATTACTTGGTTCATACCAAAAATAACAAATGGCCTACAGTATGTCGATCTTCTCGCCACTCGATCCAGAACCTGGAACCCACAACCAATGTGGAAACAATACAAAAAGCAGAGCATGAGATAATTATAAAATTATCTTAGTGCGGTATTTAGTTCCAGTCACACAAACCCTAAGGTACATGATCAGGAACTAACTACTACCTAAGTTTAAAACAATATTACAGCTATACAAGCAATTTAAATAACATCATACATAAACGTTAGTTTCATTCTCATTTTAACACAAAACATGCAATCCATTATGAGCACGGTAATTACATCCTTCAACAAGGAACACAAATACAATATGACATTTCAAAACCGGCTCAAGTTGGACAATATTATGCAAGGCTGGTTATTGATCATTACGACTTCATTCACAGATTTTATAGTCTGTAGACTCTGCCTTTATAGTCCGTAGACTCAGATTACTTTATAGTACGTAGACTCAGATTACCACAATTCAAACAATTCAGAATATCAAACATACTACAAGAGAGAACATTGTCAAAATACCGGATCATAAGCGCTTATCTATCGGGGCTCAAGGAACGGGTCATGACTCCGCCCTCAAGTCAACCAATGTCTATTCAATCACACATGTAGCACAGACCTTTTGAAGTCATTCAATTGGAAACCATTCATCATGTATAACCTTAATACAATACTGTTAACATATGATACAGATACAAATATGCGTGCAATGAATGAGTAATTCAACATGATGCAAATGCCATAGTTAAGTTCATAAGATGTAAATCAGAGTTTGTGTGCATCCACACCTGAAAGTAAAAGCACTTCATAAGCAAGCAAGCAGCAAATAACATCAAGTATAGACAAGCAATTGTAGTACTCCATTTGTATCAGTTTCTTCTTGCTCCGAT
This sequence comes from Rhynchospora tenuis, assembly GCA_027725995.1. Lineage (NCBI taxonomy): Eukaryota > Viridiplantae > Streptophyta > Magnoliopsida > Poales > Cyperaceae > Rhynchospora > Rhynchospora tenuis. The sequence goes on from CM050888.1 coordinate 196,063,049, forward strand.
ACGTTTATCTAAATCTAATAAACAAAGTTTATATCTAAGTGCTTACTTTAATAAATCAAACAAGCAACAAATAGACACCAGCAACAAAGACTAAATACCATCCCAAATTACGACAGAATATGTGGTCGGGTTAAGGTTTATCATGACTTAGAGACAAACAAGCATGACACGAGTAAGTATAAGGCTTGAACCATACTTTTCTGATATAAATTGTATCAAAAAGATCCTATGATGTTGTAGAGCTCTTCAAGAGCTTTCCAACACTCTTTGAACCATCTAAAACAGACTTTGGATGACAAAATTATGGCTTAAATACTAAACAGGTGTGGTTCAGGAAATTCTCTGCGAACCGTAGAGAATGACCGCGGGCCGCGGTGAATTTCCCCAGAATCCCATCCGCGGAATGGGTTCGCGGGTCGCGGTAAGACTCTGTTGACCACCAAAAACCCCTGAATACACCCCGAAACTTCCATGGGTCGCGATGAGGCTTCGCAGATCCATAAACAAGGTGTTTGTGGACGGTTTGCAGGGTTACACTGCTACCTTACAAGACAACCTCAATTAAGTTTTCTACTTGTTTTTCACCGAATACTCCTTGAAAACGGTACCAATTACTAACGGCTTAAACCAAGCATGTCCTGTCATTTAAAATCATCATTTATACTTTTGAAACTATCAGGATTTGTTACAACAAACTGTAATGTATTTAAGAAGTTCAACCAATTGAAAATTCATTTTTCAAACAAACCATAGAGTTAAAACACTTGAAACTTCACCAAATCAAACCAAACTCGAAATGCAACTACTATAGTGTACTACTAACTTAAATCAATAAGAAAATTCAGTTTTACACTTGATTTGGAATCACATTTTTCAGAAATTACTCAAAACCGAGCTACTTTAAGAAAACTCAAAAACTCATCGAAACAATTCTCCAATCTAAAAATAACCAAGTTGCATGTGCTCTCCTTTGCTCCCTCTTTGCAATTATGATTTTTTCCAGATTTTAGAATGATTTTAGATATTTTATATGGAGGGTTCTCTTAGGTTTGAACTTGGAGAGTTCAAAGAGGAGAATAAAAGTTATTCCCTCTGTAGAAGAAAGTGAGAAGAGAAAGAGGAGCCAGATGGAGGATGAGAGAAAAGAGAGAGAGTTAGTGGGTTTGTCTTGGAAAGTGTCCCCCATGTGTCTCCAAATATCACACTTGTATATTTTTCAGATTTTGAGTTCATACAAATTCCAGAAATTCAGCAACATCTTAATAAATTATTTTACCATAATTTGATGCAAAATATAATATTTATACTATGCCAAAATACTAAAATAAAATCATGCAAAAATTAAAATTTGAAAATACTGGATATCACAATCCCTCACCCACGGATCGCCACCTCAGCCCCAACGACCCACGGATCGCCACCTCGGCCCAATGACCCACGGATCGCAACCCCGTCCACTTCCTTGCCCATCTCTACCCACTTCCCTAACCCTCGGCATCACTTCTTTTCGATTTTGATTTTGAAATTCGAAATAAGCATCGTTTCGATTTTGATTCTGAAATTCGAATTTTGAAAGCCCACCTTGTTTTGCTATCTCTATTTAAATGATCCTATGGATCTGTTGAGTTCAAGCCATACGGAGGATGTGAAAGGAGGATACAGGACTGAGGATACTGCGATCTTCTTCCTTGATCCTTCCTTCTTTGATTGGGTATGTACGCTCCTCTAGAAATCATTTATTGTTTGACTTTATATTCGATTGCGCTTCTATGTCACGGGCTGTTTGTCTTTTGACGATACCTTTCGGTGCCACATATCTCTTCGTATCTGTCTGATACAGTTTCTTCCTGTGATACCCTGGATTTTTAATTTTATTTTTTGCATGATTTTATTTTAGTATTTTAACATAGTATAAATATTATCTTTTGCACCAAATTATGGTAAAAGAATTTATTAAGATGTTGCTGAATTTCTAGAATTTGTATGGACTCAAAATCTGAAAATATACAAGTGTGATGTTTGGGGGGCACATGGGGGACACTTTGCTAGACAAAATCCACAAACTCTCTCTCTTTTCTCCCATCCTCCACTTGGCTCCTCTTTCTCTTCTCACTTTCTTCTACAGAGAGAGCTTCTCTTACTCTCTTCTCTCAACTCCAAGCTTAAGTCTATTGAAAGCCCTCCATAGAAAATACCTAAAATCATTCTAAATTCTGGAAAAAATCGAAATTGAAGAGAGGAAGGCAAGGAGAGTTCATGCAACCCATATAATTTCGAATTTGAGCACTTGTGGTTAGTATTTTCCTTAAATTTTGAATTACTTTAGTTCTTAAACAAATTCTGGAATTTGGAGCTTCAATTAGGTCTAAAATAAGATTATCTATTGGATTTGGTTGCATGCAAGACTCTAGTAGTTACAATTAGTAATTTGCTTGATTTTTAGCAAATTTTGGTTGCATGCAAAAGGGAGTTTAGTTTTAAAAAGAATTTCTGTTTTGAATATCTTAATTGATTGTTCTATAGTTTGTTCAAATAAATTTTGTTGCTTTCAAGGGTTTAAGTGTTGAATTTAGGTCATTGAAACTTACTTGGTTAAGCCATTTAGTAATATGTACCAATTCCAAAGATTTTCGGTGAAACCAAGTATAGAACTTAACTGAATCGGTCATGTACTAAGGTAACAGTATAACCTTGCAAAATCAGTCCACAAACACCTTGTTTACGGTCCGTGAAGCCTCACCACGACCCACGGAAGTTCCGGGTGTATTTGGGGGTTCTCTGGTGGTTCACAGAGTCTTATCGCGGCTCGCGAACCCATTCCGTGGATCAAATTGGGGATCAAATTGGGGGGCTATTCACCGCGGCCCGCGGCTGTTCTCTGTGGTCCGTGGAGAAATTCCAGCACTTAATCAGTTTAGTGCAGATTAAGGTGAACCAAAGACCGTTGGAAAGCTCTTGAAGAGCTCTACAACATCATAGGATCCTTTTGATACAAATTAGATCAGAAAAGTATGGTTCAAGCCTTATACTCACTCGTGTCATGTTTGTTTGTGTCTAAGTCATGACAAACCTTAACCCGACCACATATTATGTCGTAAATTTGGGATTGTATTTAGTCTTTGTTGCTGGTGTCTATTTGTTTCTTGTTTGATTTATTAAAGTAAGTACTTAGATATAAACTTTGATTGCTAGACTTAGATAAACGTATTGGAACATGAAGGAACCGTTACAAGTGGAGCACTACAATTGTTCTTCTATGCTTGATGTTAATTGTTGCTTGCTTACTTGCTTGCTTATGAAGTGCTTTGCTTTCAGGTGCGGATGCACACAAACTCTGATTTAAATCTTATGAACTTAACTATGGCATTTGCATCATATTGAATTACTCATTCATTGCACGCATATTTGTATCTGTATCATATGTTAATAGTATTGTATTAAGGTTATACATGATGAATGGTTCCCGATTGAATGACTTCAAAAGGTATGTGCTACATGTGTGATTGAATAGACATTGGTTGACTTGAGGGCGGAGTCATGACCCGTTCCTTGAGCCCCGAGAGATAAGCGCTTATGATCCGGTATTCTAACAATATTCTCTCTTGTAGTACTGTTTGATATTCTGAATTGTTTGAATTGTGGTAATCTGAGTCTACGGACTATAAGTAATCTGAGTCTACGTACTATAAAGGTAGAGTCTACGGACTATAAAATCTGTGAATGAAGTCGTAATGATCAATAACCAGCCTTGCATAATATTGTCCAACTTGAGCCGGTTTTGAAATGTCGTATTGTATTTGTGTTCCTTGTTGAAGGATGCAATTACCGTGCTCATAATGCATTGCATGTTTTGTGTTAAAATGAGAATGAAACTAACGTTTATGTATGATGTTATTTAAATTGCTTGTATAGCTGTAATATTGTTTTGAACTCAGCCGGTAGTTAGTTCCTGATCATGTACCTTAGGGTTTATGTGACTGGAACTAAATACCGCACTGAGATAATTTTATAATTATCTCATGCTCTGCTTTTTGCATTGTTTCCACATTGGTTGTGGGTTCCAGGTTTTGGATCGTGTGGCGAGAAGATCGACATACTGTAGGCCATTTGTTATTTTTGGTATGAACCAAGTAATTTGTGTAACCTGTCCACTTGGACTTTGCTTGAAGATTTGTACATGATATTGTTAATTCTTACTTTTAGATTATTTGGTATAAGTTGATAGAAGTTTTTAGTTTTAAACACTTAAATTGTAATATTTTGATGGATTAATTTAAGTTAAGCCTTGCGGGTGTGCGGGTGATAGTGTGCACTCGCGGCGGCTGTAGCATACCCGGTTTTGGGGTGTCACGGTTCCCTTCCCTTGTTCTATTTTTTTTTTTGTTCGTGGCTCAATTTTACACGAGTTTTGAAGTATAACATTTGGATCAAGATATAGAGTTACTGTGCAAATCGATTTAATTTCAATTCCATAGACAAGTGAGAACCTCTCTTGTTCCATTGTGCTGATCCGAAAGTTTGGATTGAATGATTGGGTGCCTGATTTAATCTGACATAAATTTTGCTTACCACTGATTTATTTTTTGTTTGATGATTTTGTTGGCGTTTTATTGTCTAACGTTTCAGGATTGCTCTTCTGATGAAACAAAGAAAGTGCAAGGAAGTCGTGTGTGCATATGTATCAGTGAGAGCTTGAAGTCTTCAATTGGTCTCGCCCATCTATTAGGTGAGATCTTCTATTTTTCTTTATTTCATAATATAATTTTCTGGACTACAATTTATGTAAGTTATATACTTATATGTTATCTGAAATATGTACTTGTCATTCTGAGTGAACAGTTGCTTGTCTTTAGGAAATAACTTTGCAATGTATCCAAAAATGGATATTCTTTCTAGATAAACTTTGGCAATTAAAACACCAGGGGGTCTCATGAACTTTGGTGTGTTTCTATTTTTTTCTTATTTATATAAAATAAATAAATATTGTAACTCTATAATGCAATTCTGGCCATATTAATCTGACCATGAGGAAGAAGGTGAGTCGAATCCTATTGGGACTGAATTGCGAGTCCCCGCATTGGACATACTACTTTACAGTTTTACTAAAGGATGCAACTGCTCTATTTTTGTCCTCAGACAACCAACTTTTCATAAATTTATCTATTTTTACTGAATTAGCAGATCATTTTGTTTCCCTGTTTTTAGAATGATGAGAGAAGCCAGGACTACACGATTCTTAGTGTGATGCCTAGGCCTGCGGTTCCAGGTGTCAAACTGGCAATCCACACAGGCAACTACAGCTGCCTTTCTTACTACTGTACCTGTTAAATATTGGACCAGCGTGAACTCCTAATAAACCCAATTAGCTTAGCCCATCCGAAGCATAATTGAACAATCAAGAATAATCTAGAAATCATTAGAGACATCAATATATGATGTCGGTGCATATGGAAAAATCAAGAATACCATTTCTATTAGTTTCTAGGCATTTCCATGACCGACTTTGGAGAGTATAAATAGGTGCTTAGAGCATTAGTTTGGATCATCCAAGAAAAGCAAAGTCAAGTCCACTTGTGAAATATAGTTAGGTGCTAGTTGTAGTTTGGAGGTGTAGGAATATAGTGTGTAATAGAGTTGTAATCTTGGAGGTACAATATTAGAGAAGTAGAGGTTGTAACGATATTTTGAGTGATAATAAAGAAGAAGTTTTGAGCATAGCGTCTCGCCTCTACTTAACAGTACCTTCTGCTATCCAGCCTGGACAAGTTCCACCAACTGCCTTTCGGTGTGGTGTGTCAGGCGGTAGTTCTCTGATATATGACTTATATCTGAGAGAGATACTAAACTCAATCCACTTGACAGTAGAAACTGGGTTCACAAATTGAGACGGCTCTATCAATGTCTCTGTCGACTGGACTCTTGATATGCACCTCACCGAGGTCAAACGTGTCAGGTCACATGCTTTAATTTTTCCTATTATGAATAAATTATTTGTTGGTTTTTTTATGTTGAAATTTTTTTGGCAGTTGACTTGTTGAAGAACAGCTGTGTTGACAATGAGAATGAGTCACAAAAGCTACTGGTATAACATAGGTACAAATGTTTCATGCTGTAAATTAACTTGATTACATGCACTGCAGATCTGCCTAATTTTTTAGTTTTCAAATGATAGTCTTATGATAACTTATGACAGCATGGCCTGCGAGATCCAAGTCTTCACTATGCCAAAAGTTGGTACCAAATGGTACCGGTCTATAATTGTATTATTATTTGGTACCAATCTCTGTAAAAAGATGATGCTATTGCATGATGTACTCGTAGATTTCATTCATTCAATTTTCAATGTAATTTATTTATTTTTTGAAGATACACTGTAATTTTGTCTGATGATGTATTATTTTCGTTACAAAATGAAGCAAGGGGTCTGGAGGAAGTGGACATGCCAATGGCACTTTAATTAGGTTGTGTTGCTTCAAGGATACAGAGTCAAGTGTTAGCTGCTGTAATATCCGACGACGAAAATTTACTTGAACATTAAGCTTATATTTATTGTTCCATTGACTGGGGTCGGCACTCGGCAGGCAGAAAGTTGGGCTATCTTTTCAATTAGTGCGAGTGAATCTTAGCTCTGAATTTTTATTTCAGACTGGCCTTGGCTTCACCTTGTTCCTTACTGGTACGATCTTGTGTACCAGATTGGGGTGGGCTAGAAGTTGGGTGTAACGCTTAGTAGTTCTGAGTTTGGTTTTTTATTTTCTTTTACTTTCTCTTTTTCCTGTGTTCTATGTTTGGTACCTTTCCTATATAGACTACTTTTTAATGCATTTGTTTGGTTCCCCTAGAGGTGGACTTCCTCTTCAAAAAAAAAATAAATAGATAAATAATAAACACTCTTTACTCTCTTTTATGAGTTAGACACTGCTAGCAAGGTCTGCCACCTTATAAAAAAGGAAGATCGTCTTTTATTGTATTCTATTGTCAAAATGGGAAACTAAGTATGGTGAATCCATACAAAAAATACCTCATTTTATCACAATTAAATAATTCTTGTAAATGATATCTAATGGAAATTCATTATTTATCTTGGTAATGTAACGCATAGCAAGGAAAATTTATTTAAAAGTGCCTTCCAAAGAATAAATCTGGGTTATTTTTTTTCATCAGATAATAAACTAAGAAGTAATTAACTCAGTAACACGAAAAAACTATATGTCTAATATAAAAGCAAAATATTAACTAAAAAATTGTCCTCGAATGACAAAATTGATCTAAAATAAATGAGTAATTATGCGATGTTTCTTTTATTCATCTATATCACTAATAAAACGTCCCGATTTAACTGTATTATAATTGTTTTGAAGGTAATTATACTTTTTTTCCCCGTCGAAGGTTTGCTATGTGCTTTTGGACTTACAATAAAATATTATACAAATATTTATCAAGTTAAAGAAAAAAATGAATATCAATACGATTAACAATTTTACATTGATACGAAAGGAAACTGTGCCATTAATGAATCTCAAATGACATAGATTTTACTTATTACTTCTTACCATGAATTTATTATTTTCTTCTCATGTTCACATACTAATTTAATTTTTTTTAGTGCAATAATATAGTTTTCTACAAAACAAAATTTGCCCACACATTGGATGGACACTATTTGTTGCTACCTTCAACGTCAACCTTAATTATTAAAAATAGATAGACAACATATTTGTGTCAAAATCATATCTTCACATATGAAAGTTTGCCCACACATTGGATGGGCACCGCTGCTAGTTATTTTAAATTTCTTCATTCCATTCTGAAGAAAATAGTGCACATTCGACGGACCTAAGTTCTCTATCTCGGGAGCTTTGATTAACAAGTGTGAGGCTCTGATTGAGAGACATGTTTAAGTTCTAGAAGAATTAGATAGTCTTTGGTCTTCACAAAATCAATCCAAATTGTCATTAAAAAAAAAAAAAAAAAAAAACACACAATTATCCATAGATTCTTATATATAAAGTTCAAACGATTTAGTATAAATGAAAAGCTAAAGTGAACATAAAGGCTAGTTTTGTACGAATGAAAATTAAATAACTAATTTGATTATTTTATGATTAATACGTCAACAAGGCCGAGATCTAAATTGTTCTTCATGATACAAATATTTAATTTCTCACAAAAGAGAAAACCTCGCAATGCTGTCTAATTAGATTTGGCAAATGATAATTAGCCGATCAACAACTTAACATAATCTAATTAACGAAATCAATATATAGATTTGGCAATCGATAAAAATATTTCATATGGTGGAATGAAAATAGGCGGCGAAGGCAAACAGAAACAAAATCAACGGCCTCCTCACCAGACACCATCCTCATTCTCCTCTACCTCGCCACCTCCCAGGCTCCCGCTCCTCCTCCTTTCTCTCCTCCCTTCAAAAATCAACATCACCCACGTCCTTCTCGACGCCTTCGCTCTCCAGGCCTCCGGCGTCGGCACCACTCTCTTTGTCCCCACCGATCTGATTCTGGCCTTCGCTTCCTCCACCAACCTCCTCCGTTCCCTCCCGGCCGACAAGAAGGCATTGGTGCTCAAATTCCACGCGCTCCACTCCTACTACCCGCTGAGATCCCTCCAGTCCATTGTAAATCCTGTCCAGCCTACTCTTGCAACTGAGGACCTGGCACAGATGGAAAGACGGCTCTCATGTCGGATGTTACGAGGACCGGCCGACTGGGCAAAGTTTTGACAGTTTATTCTGGCCGCTTATAGCAACAGGTTTGTTTTATCTGCTTCCTTTGCCCTGTCTATGCTGATACTGATATACTGATACTGATACTGATTGATTGGTGGTAGTGTCAGTGTCGGGTTGATTTGGATTTTTGGGGCCTCATCATCATGCAAGGCTATTTTAATGTTGTTACCAAAGTAGTGTTAAATGTTAATTAATGCCTATGGGGTTCATGAAAGGTTCAATGAAACATATTTTAAGGATTAGTGGAAGGCCATGAGAGTCCATGTAGGTCCCAAAACAGTCCTTAACAACATGAACTCTGTACCTGACAAAGGAGAAATGAATTGATTCGATCAATACATGAATGTCAATTGTAATAAGATTCAAGTTTTAAATTAACCAAATTATAATTAACGTATGAGTGTACCATAAATGATTTTTTAGTTATAATATTTTAATAAAATATTTGTCTTATTCTGAGATTAAAATATTTATCACATGTTAAAAACCAAGTAAAGATAACAACTTAAATGAATTGGACTGGTTACCCCTGAATTTGAAAATGAAGAAAACAAAATGAAGACCAGCTAATTTATTTATAAAAAAAAAAAGAAAGAAAGAAGGGAACGGAAAAGAAAGGGAAGGGATGGGAAGAGAAGAGGGATACACCCCAAATTTGGAAGTAAACGTGTTTACTTTTTTCTTCACATTTTCATAGAGGGGTTCACCTCCATCCCTCCCCATTTTCTTTGGTTACCTTTCAAATTTTAGATTTTGGGGCAGGTTAACTGGCTTGGGCAGGGTTTGGTCAGTTAACCTTCTCCTTCACCCTTCTCCGTTAATCCCTTCTGGAGCAAGCCCTTAGCTCGTCCAAATCAAAGCTTTCAATTCAAGGAGTAATCAAGCCTATAACCTTAAAAAATCCTGTCTTTCTTTTCTGTTTTTGTCACTTTCTTTTTATTTCTGCTAGAGGTACTTCTTTTAAGGGATGAATATGTCAAAATGCCCTCTTAACAGCTAATGTCTTATATTTGGCAGGTTTCTTGTGGTGGGGCCCAGCTAGCCTTCGCTTTAATGAGGATATACTGAATTGGGTAGAAGAAACAAGAGAGACTATGTCTCGTGCTAAGCTTCCTGATTCAGTTGAATTTTATAAAATATTGTGGAATTGAAGTTGATACTGCTCATAATGTTTGGTTAGCATTTTGTTTACTCATATTTATTTTTATCAGTTACAGAAATAATCTTTAAACAGCCTAAATGAGGATTAATGGATTAAATGGCAGAATGTTACAAAAGTACAAATTTATCTGATTTGTTTTACAGATTGTCCTTATAATAGTGGTTTGAAATTTACCATCAAACTATTTTTGTCTTAACCTAACTATGGGGACATAGAATAAATGTTATACATTGATTAAAATTTCAGTTGCAAATATTTACAAAATTAGGTTCTAGGGACCAAAATTGATATTTATTTAATTTTGGTGGACCATTATGTAATTTTCTCAAATTAGTTATGCTAAGTTTTGATTTGCTCTTACACAGCTATGGCAGTGAACTTGCACCTGTTTCAGATGTTGAGCAAATTAACTTTACTCAAGTTTCGTTTTTGATCCAAGCTAAACAAATACAATTTCTAAAATGGTTTGTTCACAAATGGATGAATAAACAAATAATTAAAGCTTAAAATAATTGAGATGAAGTACTTGAATTTTTGGCTGAGCTTTTTGTTTCAATATTTATTTTATTGTAGGAAATATTTTCCAATGAGCAGTCAACATTGCCATCCTATACTTATTTGTATAGCGTGTAATTAGTCTCAACTTTGTTGTTGTTAAATCCACCTCACACCTTGTTGTTACTTCTGTATTTTCAACCACAGTTCATTTTCGTCACAGGTTGATTTATGCTTGATTTTCTACAGAGTCTATAGTAAACTTTTTGAGTGTTGAGCGGCGAACATTTTGTTATTTGGTTATTCTGTTGGTTGCAATTTTGAACAACTATTCTATGAAAAACTACTCAAAAGTGTAAGTTTATGTGGCTTCAAGGAACTGGTATGAGTGAGAATAAACATGTTTCAGGTAAATAATAGAAATATATGCGAGAAAGAAGAGATTACTTATTTTTACTTTATCATAGATATCTGTACATGTCAGCATTCCTTTATAAGTTTAAGTATGCCTTCCTGCCTGTTATATGTCTTGCATCATATAGGCTTATTTTCGTGTTGATGGATATGTACACCAATACCTGTACAAGAAGACGTTGGTCGGTGCAAGTATGTGTCTGTGATGGGTATGTTCAGGGAATTTATCTTGATATACTTTTCTTGTCATTAATTTTTCGTCAGGCTGATGGCTTCAATGCAATTTCGCGAGTTGGTGTGCTGGCAGACCATCCTGGAATAGTCTGTGACAGGCATGTATTCCGTATCGTAAAGCACTGGCAAACCTGACCCATTTTATGACCTGCTAAATGACTACGTCATCCTCCCAACGGCCTTCTTGGTAGAGACTAGAGAGACACCGGAAAGATAAGAAAGAGATCACCTCTGTCAAGGAGGAATGGGAGATTGTTTCATTTGATAAAAATACTAAATGCAATTATACTGAAAAGTCAACTGCCATTCCTTCTTTTGTTGGGTCTATATCTGTGACTTGTGAAAGGGATGATAAATCATCAGAAGAGGCTGAGGCTTTGTTGGTTGTTGAGCCCAATATAAATGGGAAGCAGCATATATGCTCAGAGCCACAGTTGTTACTATGGATAAATAGTTAGTTTGCTATGTAAAGAAATGAAGCATACAATTGTACATAGATGTGTGTGAAAGTATAGGGCATGACAAACATTGGTATTGGTTACATCTGTATATAACTCTAGTTAGCTGATACAATCATAAACAAGTAAATGAGTGAACTATGGTTCATTTAGATCTCCGTGAACCATTATCGTTTGATCGGTGATTTTGCAAATTGACAAATCTAAATTAATCAATCCAATCTATATATTGAAATCTCATATCAAACCAAATTTTACAATTTTTGAAATTTTCTTACTATTATTTTCGAATTTTTCTTACTATTTTCCAAACCTAGTGGCTGTTGACTCTAATTAGTGAATTATCGTCCAAAAATGGCAAACTTTAAAAAATTCGAATTTTTCTTACTATTTTCCAAACCTAGTGGTCGTTATATATTAACTTTACTATTCTTTTGAGGTTAAAGTGGCACTAGGTTTGGAAAAATAAAAGTTCATTAATGGATCAAATTTTACTTAGTTTTTCAGCAATATTTTGCGTCAGCAGCTTATTCCTCTGAGCTATGTTATGTAAATAATTGATGGATGGCGAATGCATTGCTTCTTTGCAATCGATGTATGATTACACTTATGAAAATTTGGTCGTTTCACATGTAACAAGGCTGATAGGCACTAACAGCACCAGTAAAATAGGACAGCAATAATAGCTGCTTCCCCTAAAAAAGCTACAATATTCCTCGGTGTTTGTCAAATTTACAATTTCTAAGGGGCACTTCTAAAAGTTTGAAGAGCCAAAAAATTACAGATCTCAACATTCTGTCGCAAAGGCTTCCATCTCAATTATCAAATTTTATAAACATAAATATATAATATTGAAAATCAGGAGTGTATAATTACAAACATTTTACAGTTTACGCATCCTACAATTATTTAGTATATATAAAACATCCTTATTGGCATGCAACACATTATTTTATACATATGTAAGTATGTAACCAAATATGATTTACTGGGTTGGAAATAAATCACAACACATAATTATTATTCTTTAAACTATCAGTAATTTCTATTAGCGAAGATAAACATCTCTGATTTTGTGTATCTGTATAGCCACATATTCCATGGACATCCTTTCAATTGGTGACTGTTTCGAGCAAGTGAGTCCAACATTTATTGTCGACACCAAACACTCACACATTTTGTTGAATGCATTACTTTCCATCACATTCCTAGTAAATAAATTTGGATCAACGATATCCATCACTCGTTCCGGATATGCCATCTGAACAAAATTATGCAAGGTTAACCCATCATTGAACATGTATTCAGTTGGATTTCTTCCAGTGAACATCTCGAGCAACAAGACACCAAAGCTATAAACATCACCAGTTGTTGATACAGGACCTCCTTCTCCGTATTCTACAAATAATAAACTACATGAAAATTTCATTCCCATTTACTGATGAACTTTTTACATTTAGATTGATGTAGTAATGCATACTATTTTTTTCTAATAAAAAGGTAATGAGAAAAATAAGAAGGTGAGTTTCATTTGAATTAACCTGGAGGAACATATCCAATTGATCCTCTTATTCCGATTGAGCTCTCAGACTCTACCAAAGACTTAGTAATTGGATCTGGAAGGAGCTTTGCAAGCCCAAAGTCACCGACGCAAGCACTCAAATCGTCGCGCAAAAGAATGTTGCTCGGCTTTAAATCACAGTGAATGACTGATGGTTGGCAGCTATGATGAAGGTAATCTAATGCATCAGCAATATCAATTGCAATATTTAGCCTTTGGGTCAGACTTAAAGGACTTAATGGTTCATGGTCCATTCTTTCAGGATGCAACCATCTGTGTAAGTTCCCATTAGGAATGTAATCAAACACTAGGGCTTTAAAATCGTTACCACTATAATCGATAGTAGAGCAACATGTTATGTTACGAATGAGATTTCGGTGCCTTATCAATCTTAAAGCTTCGCACTCAGCCATAAAACTTTTTGATGATCCTAATTGTTGGAGATCAAACACTTTAACTGCCACGATATGAGCTTCTTGGTTTGAATTCTCTTCTTCTTTAAATAGAAGAACTCCTTTATACACACGGCTGTACATTCCCTCACCTATCAAATTAGAAGCAGCAAAAGCTCCTGTTGCCTCAGCAAGATCACTATATGAAACTTTTGGTAACCTACCTTTTAGGAGTGAATTTGTTCTTAATTTTCTTGTTAGCTTCTTTTTCCATTTCAGAATAAGAAAAACGAGGAAAATGATGACCAAGAGAAAAATTGTGCTAATAAGCGGAATTGCCAACTTAGGTAGCATTGTTGAATGTTTCTTATCGCGTTGAATGGAGCATTTTGGCAAATGCAATTCTGGTATCCCCCCACAAAGCCCTTTGTTTCCTACCAGTAATACCTCACTTGCATTATTAAACACTCCTTTTTCTGGTACTGCTCCCTCAATATTGTTGTATGAAATGTCTAATTCGTACAACTGTGTCAAGTTTTCAAGGACTGTGGGGATGTGCCCTGACAAGTTGTTTTCTGCAAGGTACAACTCTTGCAACCCATTGAGGAGGCCGAGCTCTTGGGGAATGACACCAGAAAAGTTATTACTTGACAAATTTAAAAATTCCAACCCCTTTAATTTGCCTAAGGAAGAAGGAATGGACCCTTGAAAGGAGTTGCCACCCAAATCTAATGTTGTTAGGATTTGACAGTTTCCAAGTTCTTCAGGTAGCACACCAGATAGATTATTTGTAGACAAACTTAGTAATGCTAAATTTACCAACATACCAACTTCCTTAGGTATTGAACCACTAAGAAAATTATTGGATAAATATAAAACTCCTGACAATGTTTTGATGTAAAACATACTTATGGGTAGCATCCCCGTAAGCATATTATTTTCTAATCTTAAGACTACAAGTTGAGTTAGGTTTCCAATGTTTGATGGAATAGATCCTATCAGGTGATTGCACCATGCTGAGAAAATGTTCAATTTTGTGAGGTTGCCAATTGAGAATGGAATAGACCCTGAAAAGTTATTTCCCCCCAAATACAATCCCTGTAAGTTTTGGAGCTTTCCAATACCTTCAGGAATGGATCCGGTTAGGTAATTTCCATCAAATGCCAAACCAAGAAGGCCAACTAGTTTCTCAATGCCAAAAGGTATTTCTCCAGTAATATAATTCTTTTGGAGATCTAACATTTGGAGCTGACTTGTTAAGTTCACTATAGCGGTGGGAAATAAACCCCCAAGTTTGTTTTCTCCCAGATCCATGAATCTTAAAGAACTGCAATTTGTAAAGAAGTTAAGAAAATTCCAATCTGCTGTAGCTTTGGCTTCGATATTATTTAGACAGGCACTAAAATCCTCAGGGCAAAGTTTACCAATCTCTGCAGGTATTGTCCCACTAAATTTGTTAAAACCAAGGTCTAATATTCTTATAGACGAAGCATTAGAGAGCGATGCTGGAATTTCTCCAATTAGTTGATTTTTTGAAAGGATCAATTGCTTCAGATTTGACAAGCGGCTACCAATATCACTTGGAAGGTGGCCTTGAAAATTATTATGGTACAAAGCAAGGGCTGATAAATGTGTAAGATTATTTAATGATTCAGGGATGAACCCTGAAAGGTTATTTTCACTGAGAATTATGAATTGTAGTTTCCATACTTGACCAAGAGCGCTTGGAATGAAACCTACTAGAAGATTATTGTTTAGATAGACTTGCTGTAGGGATGTAAGGTTTGTAATTGACAATGGAATGTCCCCTGTGAAGTTGTTAAAACTAAGATCTAGGATCTCAAGTTTTCTAAAATATCCCAGCCAGGAGGGGAGTTTGCCAGAGAATTGGTTATGGAAAAGAGAGAGAGCTAAAAGTTGGGAACAATTATCTAAGTTTGTAGGAAATAGTCCCCAGAGGCTATTGTTGTCTAACCGAACTCGTTGCAAATGACGCAAATGACCTATGGATGAAGGAATACTACCATACAATTTATTGTCACCAAGGTCAATGCTCCTAAGATAACTAAAGTTTCCAATATAAGGAGAGATGAAACCTACAAGACCACTAGAAGGAAGTTCTAACGCACAAACTCTTTGCGGATGTTGACGACAACAATAGACTCCTTCCCACTTACAGTAGGAAATGTTTCCATTCCACGAGCTCAAGACAGGGGAACCATTGTCTATGTTGTTCTTAAAGGCCAATAATGCTTGTTTGTCTGTTTTGCTATAGAATGTTCTTGCAGTAGCAGCCATGGAGGATTTAGGTAGACAGAGGTGAGAGTGAATGAAGAAAAGAAGCCACACCCCATATGTTTTCATTGCTTTCCGGTTCTCTGCAGAGCAATTCAATTAATTTAATATATTTTAAGTCAGAAATCTTGATGGTTGCCGGCGATATTTTATTTTTTTAGTACTATGATCTTGCAACAATATAAAACAAAGCAGAACAAAACAGAGTTGATACCTATAAATGCAATTTTTGAAGTCAGAAATCTTGCTTGCAATGGCAGCTTTAGATAACAATTTCACAATTGCTTTGCTTGGCGTTGTTTACTTGATAGTTGAGAGCTTTCTTCAAGAAGGACACTCTTTATATATATATATAGAGAGAGAGAGATTATATATATACATAGAGAGAGAATGGATATAGATGTGTACGGATGGTCTCCGTACACATGAGTCGTTTTTCGAGATTCAAAATTCAAACGGTCAATCCGAACCGTTCAAATTATTCTACATATTGAAAAACTCATGGATACCAAATTTTACATTTTTTCGAATTTTTTTACTATATATTATGATATTTAAAAAAAAAACTACAATTGAAGTATTTTATGCCCTCCAATTTGAAAATATCAGTAAAAAAAAATCTAAACATTTAAAATTTGGTTTCCTAGTGTTTTTCAATATGGAGAATAACTTGAACGGTTGGATTGACCATTTGAATTTTGGATCTCGAAAAACGACTCATGTGTACGGGCCGGGACGATCTGTACATATCTGTGTGTGTGTATATATATATATAGGGTGTGTTTGGATTGGCACCGGATAGGAATAAGGAATAAGGAATTAGGCCGGATCTAGAATCCCGTGCCAATTCCTTATTCCCAATTCCAATTCCAACATTTTGTTGGTATAGGAATTGGACCGGGAATAGGCCTCTATTCCTTATTCCCATGGTGTTTGGTTTGGCACCGGAATAAGGAATAGGCCTCTATTCCTTATCCACCCTCCATTTGGCTTTCCCGGGAATAAGGAATAGACCCCTTATTCCTTATTCTCTCCGTAACCAAACACACCCATAGATTATGAAGGAGGGAGGGGCCAATATACACATATACGGAATACGACTGTATATTTTATGACAGCGGTGAAGTCGTTACTTTGTGGGGCCGGGACGTAGAGAGTTACTAAAAGCACAATATCAAGCTGTTCGGCAGCAAGAATAAGCAAAGCTCTTTTAATTATTTTTTACTTCTTTAGTCACTTAATTTTCCTTAACGTCCAAATTGTAGCACGAAATCACGAATTGAGATAATTTAGTATTATTTTGTTCGAAAAATTTGTCCCTCTGAACTTTAAACTGCTTTATTTTCAGATTAAGTTCTCTTAACTTCTTAAAGATTAAATCAACTACAATTATTTACGTGGATTAAACTTTAATCCGAATTTTTTTACTGAACAATTAATTCCTACGAGAGAAGACATAGGTCAGCGTTCAAGTGCATTATGCCCCACTGCACAATGTACGTCGTAGTATTGTTGTACGTACAGTCGTACAGGATGGCCTGGTGAGTGGTGATTGGTGAACAACAAGAGGAGACTTGGGTCAGCGGTCAATTCCTTATGGCCAACGGACTCTCATTGTGCACCACTTAGCCTATGAAAGTATGAATCTTTTAATTAAACCTATCTTAATCTATAGTTTACAACTTTTCATTAAAAAATATATCTGTAGTCTTTTTACGTCCCACGCGCAAAAGTCCCAATACATTGCATAATCTTTTCATATCTAAAGTCCTTTCGTCCATAGACCAACCATCTTCGAGTATCAAACGGACGGTGTTCGCCTCCTTCAGATTGAGGACTCAATACGAAGCAGGATGCAAATGGCTAACAATTTTATGAGTAAAACTGTTTAATTTTTTTAGGGAAATTTTATGAGTCCTATGATTTGTTTCTTTCGTATTAGATGTGGATGTTTATCTAATCATTTTCTAAATTTTACTAAAGGATTAATTATTTTTATAATAAACGATTTCGGCTCAATTCGCACGCGCCCTGGAACTTTACAAATGAAATTCTACGGTCATGAATTTTTTTATATTCCATTTTGAAAACTCATGATTCAAAAAGTACGAGAATTGTGTGTACTAAATATGAATGTTTTATCAAATATAAGTTCTCATAATTAAGCAATTATTGTCTGGAATCCATTTTTCTATATTTTTTTGTATCAATATGAATTGCGTAATGTGTAGTAAAGATCGCGACAATATATAAATTAGATAAATTGATATTACAATCTGAGAAAAAAAAATAGAGTAACTAATTAATTGAAGTAAGTCGACTAAAGCAAAGTACCAATTTGTTTCAATTCTAGAAGAATTAATTTGATTTTTGTTGGATCATTTATATGATCCGTGAACTTCACAAAACCAATCCTATTGGTCCTTATTCTTTTTTTTCAATATAAATGAAAATCCGAAATGAAAATTTTTATTTTGTTAATAAATACAAGGGCTATTTTGTTCGACTGATAATTAAATAACTAATTTGAGTACATAATATGCCAACAAGGCCAAGATCTTAAATTGTTGTTCAGCATACAAATATTTCATTCGGACAAAAGGGAGATCCTCGCAATGCAAATATGCAATTTATGATCTATCTAATTAGATTTGGCATTTCGATGCTTTGGTATCACCCTCTTCATTCCCACCGATCTGGCCTCCGCTCCCTCCCGTCCGACAAGAAGGCGTTGGTACTCAAATTCCACGCGCTCCACTCCTACTCTTGCAACTGAGGACCTGGCACAGATGGAAAGACGGCTCTTATGTCGGATGTTACGAGGACTGGGCAAAGTTTTGATAGTTTATTCTGGCCGCTTATAGCAACAGGTTTGATTTATCTGGTTCATTTGCCCTGTCTTTGCTGATACTGATATACTGATACTGATACTGATTAATTGGTGGTGGTGTCAGTGTGGGGTTGATTTGGATTTTTGGGGCCTCGTCATCAGGCTAGGCTATTTTAATGTTGTTACCAAAGTAGTGTTAAATGTTAATTAATGCCTATGGGGTTCATGAAAGGTTCAATGAAACATATTTTTTAAGGATTAGTGGAAGGCCATGAGAGTCTATGTAGGTCCCAAAACAGTCCTTAACGACATGAACTCTGCACCTGACAAAGGAGAAATGAATTGATTCAATCAATACATGAATGTCAATTTTAATGAGATTCCATTTTTAAATTAACCAAATTATAATTGACGTGTGAGTGTACCATAAATGATTTTTTAGTTATACTCTCTTAATAAAATATTTGTCTTATTGTGACATTAAAATATTTATCACCTGTTAAAACCAAGTAATGGTAACAACTTAAATGCATTGGACTGGTTACCCCTGAATTTGAAAATGAAACCCAGCTAATTTATTAAAAATAAATAAATAAATAAATAAAACAAGAAGAAAGAAGGCCCCAGCTTGTAATCCCTTAGCTCGTCCAAATCAAAGCTTTCAATCCAAGAAGTAATCAAGCCTATAACCTTAGAAAAATACTGTCTTTCTTTTCTGTTTTGTCACTTTCCTTTTGTTTCTCTAGAGGTACTTTTAAGGGATGAATATGTCAAAATGCCCTCCTAACAGCTTGTCTTACACTTGGCAGAATGTTACAAAAGCACAAATTTATCTAATTTGTTTTACAGATTGTCCTTATAATAGTGGCTTGACATTTACCATCAAACAATTTTCGTCTTAACCTAACTATAGGGACATAGAATAAATGTTATACATTGATTAAAATTTCAGTAGCAAATATGTACAAAATTAGGTTCTAGGGACCAAAATTGATATTTATTTAATTTTGTTGGACCATTATGTAATTTTCTCAAATTAGTTATGCTAAGTTTTGATTTGCTCTTACACAGCTAAAGGTGTTTCAGATGTTGAGCAAATTATCTTTACTCACATTCCGTTCTTGATCCAAGCTAAACAAATACAATGTCTAAATGGGTTGTCAACAAATGGATGAATAAACAAATAATTAAAGCTTAAAAAAATTGAGATCAAGTGCTTGAATTTTTGGCTGAGCTTTTTCTTTCAATATTTATTTTACTGTAGGAAATATTTTTGAATGAGCAGTCAACATTGCCATCCTATACTTATTTGTATAGCATGTAATTAGTCTCAACTTTGTTGCTGTTAAATCCACCTCACACATTTTTGTTCTGTATTTTCAACCACAGTTCATTTTCGTCACAGGTTGATTTATGCTTGATTTTCTACAGAGTCCACTATAATAACTTTTTGAGTGTGAGCAGGGAACATTATGTTATTTGGTTATTCTGTTGGTTGCAATTTTAAACAAGTGTTCTGTGAAAAACTACTCAAAAGTGTTAGCTTATGTGGCTTCAAGGAACTGGTATGGAGTGAGAATAAACATGTTTCAGATAAATTATAGAAATATATGCGGGAAAGAAGAGATGATTTACTTTTACTTTATCATAGATATCTGTACATGTCAGCATTTCTTTATAAGTCAAAGTATGCCATCCTGCCTGTTATATGTCTTGCATCATCTATGCTTATTTTTGTGTTGATGGATATGTACACCAATACCTGTACAAGAACGCGTTGGTTTGTGCAAGTATGTGGTTGTGATGAGTGTTTTCGGGAAATTTATCTTGATACTTTTCTTGTCATATAATTTATCTCTAGGCTGATGGATTCAATGCAATTTCACGAGTAGGCGTACAGGCCGACCACCATGGAATAGTCTTCAACTGGCATGTTTCCTGACCCAGTAACTGACTACGTCATCTTCCCAACAGCCTTTGAGGTAGAGAGGCACCAGAAAGATAAGAAAGAGATCACCTCGGTCAAGGAGGAATGTGAGATTGTTTCCTCCGAAAAAAAAATACTAAATGCATTTATACTGACAAGTCAACTGCCGTTCCTTCTTTTGTTGGGTCTGTATCTGGGACTTGTGAAGGGAAGTAGGGGCAATAAATCATCAGAAGAGGCTGAGGCTTTGTTGGTTGTTGAGCCCAATATAAATGGGAAGCAGCATGTAGTGCTCAGAGCCACGGGTGTTACTATTGATAAATAGTTAGTTTGCTATGTAAAGAAATGAATCATACAATGGTACATAGAAGTGTTGGAAAGTATATGGCATGACAAGCATTGGTATTGGTTACATCTGTATATCTCTATTTAGCTGATACAAGCATAAACTAGTAAATATATTGATAGATGTGTTAGTGTGTTGGTGAACGAGATTGGAC
The DNA here is from genome assembly GCA_027725995.1 of Rhynchospora tenuis. Lineage (NCBI taxonomy): Eukaryota > Viridiplantae > Streptophyta > Magnoliopsida > Poales > Cyperaceae > Rhynchospora > Rhynchospora tenuis. Next base: position 196,084,063 of record CM050888.1, read on the forward strand.
GGAGAAGACTGTACAACGATACAATTAGATTCGACAGTCTCCAAGTCAAGCTTTTCTGAACAATAGTGTTCTTGAATATATTGTAAGTTATGATACGACAAAAACCGGTTCGATTTTTTAATAGAAACATGAATCGGTGTACCCCCAGTCTGACCATTTTGATGTCTCTTACTTTGTACCCCCATATAGATGTTGTTAATTTCGTGATGCCATGACCTTTTGGTTGAGCTCAGGACTTAGAAGATTCTACAATTACAACTACCAGTATTGTCCTTTTTACTGGGGTTTTTTTTTATTTTTGGAGTGGGCATTTAAATCTGAAATAGATCGCTGGTTTATATGTTAACTTTACTACTCTTTTTAAGGAAAAGTGGTGAGAGAAGTATCCCTCACTTGGTTTGGAAAACGAAAAGGTTCCTTAATGCGCCCAATTTTACTTAGTTTTCCGGCAATATTTTGTGTCAGAAGCTTATTCTTCTGAGCTGGGTTACGTAAATAATTGTTGGATGGCATATGTATCGTAACTACATATTGTTAGATTCTTTTATTCTACTAATAATGTTGTTATTCTGGGCTTTATGCTGTAGAATTGTTTGTAAATATACTAATAGGTCTTGTTTGACCATTAATATATGATTACACTTGTAAAGAATTGGTCGTTTCTCCTATAACAAGGCTGATAGGCACAAACAACACCAGCCGAACAAGACAACAATAATAGCTGCTACCTCTTAAGATGTTACAATATTCCCCCGGGTTTGTCAAATCCACAATTTCTGAGTGGCACGCACAATATTTTGAAGTGCCACAATATTACAGATGAAAAACATTCTGTCGCAAAAGCTACCGTCTCAACTATCAAATTATATAAACATAAATATATAACATTGAAAATCAAGAATGTGTGATTACAAACCTTTCACACATTTTATATTAATTTAGTATGAATAAAACATCCTTATTGGGATACAATACATTATTCTATATATATGTAACCAAATATAATATACTGGGTTAGACATCAACCATTTCACATTGTTATTATGTTTTAAACTTTTATTTCTATTAGCGCCTTAGCGGAGATAAACATCTCTGATTTTGCATAGCTGAATAGCCGCATGTTCCATGGACATCCTTTCAACTGGTGACTGTTTCGAGCAAGTGAGGCCAACATTTGTTATTGACACCAAACATTCACACATTTTGTTGAATGCATTGTCTTCCATCACATTCACCGTAAATAAATTTGGATCAACAATATCCATCACTCGTTCCGGATATGCCATCTGAACAAAATTATGCAATGTTAACCCATCATTGAACATGTATTCGGTTGGATTCCTTCCTGTGAACATCTCAAGCAATAAGACACCAAAGCTATAGACATCACCAGTTGTTGATGCAGGACCTCCTTCTCCGTATTCTACAAATAATAAACTACATGAAAAATTCATTCCCATTTACTCGCAATCTTTTTACATTTGTATTGATGTAGTAACATATACTAAGTAATTTTATAAAAAAAAATGCAATGAAAAATAATTAGGTGAGTTAATTTGAATTAACCTGGAGGGACGTATCCAATTGATCCTCTTATTCCGATTGAGCTCTCGGACTCTACCAAGGACTTGGTAATTGGATCTGGAAGGAGCTTTGCAAGCCCAAAGTCACCGACGCAAGCACTCAAATCCTCGCGCAAAAGAATGTTGCTCGGTTTTAAATCACAATGAATCACCGATGGTTGGCAGTTATGATGAAGGTAATCTAATGCATCAGCAATGTCAATTGCAATATTTAACCTTTGGGTAAGACTTAAAGGGCTCAATGGTTCATGGTTATCTTTTTCAAGATGCAACCATCTATGTAAGTTCCCATTAGGAATGTAATCCAACACTAGGGCTTTAAAATCTTGACCACGATAATCAATAGTAGAGCAACATGTTATGTGGCGAATGAGATTTCGGTGCCTTATCAATCTTATAGCTTCACACTCAGCCATAAAACTTTTCGATGATCCTAATTGTTGGAGATCAAACACCTTAACAGCTACAGTATAAGCTTGCTGGTTTGAATTCTCTTCCTCTTTAAGTAGAAGAATCCCTTTATACACACGACTGTACTTTCCTGCACCTATCAAATTAGAAGCAGCAAAGGCCCCTGTTGCCTCGGCCAGATCACTATATGAAACTTTCAGTAACCTACCTTTTAGGAGTGAATTTGTGCTTGATTTTCTTGTTATCTTGCTTTTCCATTTCAGAATAAGAAAAGCTAGGAAAATGATGGCCAAGAAAAAGATAGTGCTGACAATCGGAATTGCTAACTTCAGTAGCATTGGTGAATTTTTCCTATCAAGTTGAATGGAGCATTTCGGCAAATGCAATTCTGATATGCCCCCACAAAGCCCTTTGTTTCCTACTAGTAATAGTCCACTAGCATTGTTAAACACTCCTTTTACTGGTACTGATCCCTCAATATTGTTGTACGAAATATCTAATTTGTACAAATGTGTTAAGTTTTCAATGACTATAGGGATGAGCCCTGACAAATTATTTTCTGCAAGGTACAACTCTTGCAACTCATTGAGGAGGCCGAGCTCTTGGGGAATGGCACCAGAAAAGTTATTACTTGACAAATTTAAAAATTCCAACCCCTTTAATTTGCTTAAGAAAGAAGGAATGGACCCTTCAAAGGAGTTTCCATCCAATTCTAATATTGTTAGGAGTTGGCAGTTTCCAAGTTCTTCTGGTAGCACACCAGATAGATTATTTGTAGACAAACTTAATAATGCTAAATTTACCAATATACCAATTTCCTTAGGTATTGAACCACTAAGAAAATTATTGGATAAATATAAACCTCTTGACAATGTTTTCATGTTAAACATACTTATGGGTAGCATCCCTGTAAGAGCATTATTTTCTAAGAATATGACTGATATTTGATTTAGGTTTCCAATGCTTGATGGAATAGATCCTATCAGGTAATTGTTCTCTACTGCAAAAAGGTTTAATTTTGTGAGGTTGCCAATTGAGAATGGAATGGGCCCTGAAAAGTTATTTCCCCCCAAATACAATCCCTGTAAGTTTTGCAGCTTCCCAATACCTTCAGGAATGGATCCTGTCAGGTAATTTTCTGCAAATGACAAAGCAAGAAGGCCAACTAGTTTCTCAATGCCAGAAGGTATTTCTCCAATAATATAATTTTTCTCGAGATCTAAAATTTCTAGTTGACTGGTTAAATTCACTATAGCGTTTGGAAATAAACCCCCAAGTTTGTTGTCTCCCAGACGCATTGTTCTCAAAGAACTACAATTTGTAAAGAAGTTCAGAAAATTCCAATCTGCAGTAACTTTAACTTCAATATTATTTGAATATACACTAAAATACTCGAGGCAAAGTTTACCAATCTCAGCAGGTATTGTCCCGCTAAATTTGTTACCAGCAAGACTTAATATTCTCATAGAGGAAGCATTAGAGAGTGATGCTGGAATTTCTCCAATTAGCTGATTTCCTTCAAGGAGCAATTCCTTCAGATTTAACAAGCCAGCAACCATATGACTTGGGAGGTGGCCATGAAAATTATTAAAGTGCAAACCAAGGAATGATAAGTATGTGAGATTATTAAATGATTCAGGGATGAACCGTGAAATGTTATTATCACCGAGATTTATAGTTTGTAGTTGCCTTATTTGACCAAAAGCGCTTGGGTTGAAACCTAATAGAAGATTATGGCTGAGATTGACTTGCTGTAGGAATGTAAGGTTTGTAATTGACATTGGAATGTCCCCTGTGAAGTTGTTATAACTAAGATCTAGGAACTCAAGTTTTCTAAAATATCCCAGCCCGGAGGGGAGTTTGCCAGAGAATTGGTTGTGGAAAAGAGAGAGAGCTAGAAGTTGGGAACAATTATCTAAGTTTGCAGGAAATAGTCCCCCGAGGCCATTGTTGGATAAGCGAACTTGTTGCAAATGACGCAAATGACCTATGGATGAAGGAATACTGCCATACAATTTGTTTTCATGAAGGTCAATGCTTCTAAGATAACTAAAGTTCCCGATATAAGGAGAGATGGAACCTACAATACCACTAGAAGGAAGTTCTAACGCACAAACTCTTTGCGGATGTTGACGACAACAATAAACACCTTCCCAGTTACAGTAGGAAACATTTCCATTCCACGAGCTCAGGACAGGGGAACCATTGTCTAAGTTGTTCTTAAAGGCCAATAATGCTTGTTTGTCAATTTCGCTATAGAATCTTCTTGCAGTAGTAGCCATGGAAGATTTAGGTAGAGAAAGGTGAGAATGAATCAAGAAAAGAAGCAACAGCCCATATGTTTTCATCGCTTGCTGGCGCTCGGCCTACAGAGCAATTCAATTAATTAAATAGATTTTATGTAAGAAATCTTGATGATTGCAGGCTATATTTATTATATTTTTTATTAGTACTATGATCTTGCAACAATATATATAAAAAAAAAAAGAAAAAACAGAACAAAACAGAGTTGATACCTATATATGCAATTTTCGAAGTCAGAAATCTTGCTCCCAGTGGCAGCTTTAGAGGACAATTTCTCAATTGCTTTGCGTGGGGTTGTTTACTTGATAGTTGAGAGCTTTCTTCAAGGGCACTCTCCTTATATATAGATTATGATGCATGGAGGGACCAATGTACAGGACTCGCATCCTCGGCAGTCAAAAAAGACTGCCGAGGGCAGTCGTTTCTTTTTTTTTTTATATTTAAAAATTTTTAAATTCAAATGTCGAATCCAAATCGTTGATCTTGTTCAATTTAACGGGCGATGTTTTTTCATATAACTTTTATAAAATTTGGAGTTGATTTGATATTTGATTAAGCGCTCAACAAATGAACGAAACTGATTTAATTAATTCATAAATTAAAAAGGGTAATTTACATTTATGTTAAAATTATTTAAGCTTGGAGGACGCGAATTGTGAACTCAATGGTCTGTCAGAAATTGTAATCAAGCATTCTTGATTTCATTACGGGCCTTCAATTTATCCAAACAAATCTCCTGCCAATCTCCTCTGATCTTCCGTACTTTGTTCAAACATTTTTTTAATTTTAAATCTTTCTCCACAAAAAAAAAATATCACCATATAAAACAAGGCTAGCTATATGTTAGGAAGATTTCATACTAAGGTTTTGATCCAAATTGGCCCTAATTTACTGTTAATTTTATGTGTTTCTAACTTAATTTCTGCATATAGTTGTTAGATATAGGTATTGCTATGCCCTTTTAAGTTTTTATAGGATTTAATTTGGATCTGGAAGTTTTTACACGATTTTTGGAGCATTTGAGCGACTCAGCGTGCTATGCGAGCGGACAGACAGAAGAGGACAGTTGAGGACACATCCGCTGACAACCAGGCGGACAGCTTGAAGACTAAGCGGATCGCGAGCATGAAATTTGGCAGTTTTCAATCCGAGCAGTTATTCTCAACCTTACTTCCTCTCATGCGCTTACTGGACAAAAACTGCAATAACTGGCACGATCTTCTTATCTGGAGGTTACAAGGCAACATTATAAAAGGACCAGAAGGGGAAGAAGGAAGGGAGTTCTGAAAGGAGAGAGAAAACACCGCAAAAGAGATCCAGGACTACAACTTCTAAGCCTTCAAGCGATCGCTTGGCCTCCAGGTTGGCAGCTTGATGCTCGAGGCAGAGAAGAAAGCTGAGGGAAACCGAGTTTATTTGTTGTAATCTCTTTTTTTCCTTCAACTTATCCAGATCTGATGTTTGATACCTGTGTTTTAATGATGATCTGTAAAAGCTAATACAGTTTAGGGGCATAGTTGTGAACCTATGGTTTAATTTAATTTAGTATGTTTTAATTAGTTTATATTTGATCTTTTGTGTTATCGATCTTTGTGATTTATCTTTAATTGCTGTTCTGAATTGTTTTCGAGTAAATTTGGTATTTTCCTGTTGAGTTTAGGCCAAACTCAAGCCTAGGAGTTTAAACCCAACCAAGCTTAGGACAATTCTGTAAACATATCCTTAGATGGTAATTAATCGAAAGATGAAAGCCTAGATCAAGAATCAGAAATGATGAAGTCTAATCTCAATAAACGAAAGTTGAGAGATATCATAAGACCCAAAGATCATGACTGTCGACCCTTAGTTAAGAAGCGAAAGTTGACACTTAGGGTAGATAGGGAGTTAGTCATAATGGCTAGTTGAACCTTAATCTAGACGAAAGTTAGGATTAAGTACGGTTAATCGTTATCTATCTCACACAAATGACCAGATTGAACTAGTTAGACTACTTAGTTATCGGTCTGGAATAGGACTTATACTTGGACTATTCGATTGTTGTCTGTGCAAACTTAGAAACAAGTAGACCGCCTGAGTCCAGTCGACCTTTGGTGATTCGAGCGGACCTCTATGAAAGTAGACGGGTCACTCGTGTCCGGAATTAAACCAGAAAGTAAACAACTCGATCCTCTAGTTTACAATTTCATCAGGTTTTTATCTCGATGTCCACGAATTCCTTAGTTTAGTAAGTTTAATAGATTTGGTTCAATCCATCAATTATCTGAATCCTATTATCAAACTTGTTATCCTAGTTTCATTTAGCTTAGATTTTAGAGCAAACGCTCTGCGTAATTGAACAATCCGTCCCTGAGTTCGACAATCCGTCTATACTAATTAAGTTAATTTAGTGGCTGATTTGAGTATAAATCGGTTTTTATTTTCGGTAAGACTTCTCAAACAACAATAGTGTAAGGCCTCATCACTATACAACCTCTTAGAAATTCCAACTGTCATTTCCAATGCCCTCCTACCCACTTTACTGCTTCCTCAATTTGGGAATTTCCATTATCCATGAAATTTCGACTATGGTACATGTAGATGAAACTTTAGAATCCTCCTTTTAATGGTGATACATAGGTCGGCTTGAACTTTGTGCCTTGCAAAAGTACAGAACATCTCTCAATATTTCTTTCTAACAAAATCGAATGAAAAACTAGCGAGGAGATCAATCGTCAGGGATGAGGGTATTTTTTAAAAAAAAATGATTTATTTAATTAAAAATCAGTGGAAATAGATAAAAGGGTTGACCACAGTCAGCCAAAAGTTTTGATGATAAAAATTTTGATCAACTCTGAAAGTGAGTTTAGCGAGTTTAGTTGGATTCCCTCGAAAATCTCATCCCCTCACTATTCTACTTCGAAATTCTAAAAAGTACCTCGAAAATTCCAAAAAGTACTAACCTAACACCACTAACCCTACTAATCTCATGCGTGCCAAACACACCTTAACGCGAATGATAGAAAGTTCATTCAGGCTCTAAATTGCCAACTCAAATATGGTGTTGCGCTACGGAATGATAGAAAGTTCATTCAGGCTCTAAATTGCCAACTCAAATATGGTGTTGCGCTACATCGTAGCGCAACAATCGAGATCTTTTAAAATCAATCTAACGATCTGTATTTTTTATAAAAAAAATTGAGAGAAACGACAGAGAACCGTTGGATTGATTTTGTAGGATTCGGATTGTTGCGCTATACCATTTGCTTCCCAAATTGCTCGCTTTTTCGAGAGAGAGAGAGAGAGAGTAGTTGTTTAGTAGAGCTTTTTTCGTGAAGCACAAATTCTATCAACGGAGGGTAAAAAAAGGGTCAGATAAAAAATCTATGGCATTCTTTCATCCAACCAATAGTCCAAAGGGAAGTGCATGTCATTTAGTTGTGCAACAGGAAAGTCAAAAGGGAAGTGGGCTCGCCGGTTGGTTCACTGTCCACTGAAGGATAAAAATTGATTGCCCTTCAACAAGGGTGAAACGAGAAGTCAAAAGTGCGTGCCATTTGTTTATGATTCCTTTTTTTTTAATGGGATATGATGAAAAGTTGATGTTGACGGACAAATATCTTAGTTCAAAAATCAAGTGGCAAAGCGCCAATTGATAAATCTCTGGGGAACTAAATAGTGCTCATGTATATTGAGTATATAATTATGAACGAGCTATTATCTATCGTTGATAAATCACTTTTTGTTCAAGCGCATAATTAATTTTAATATATTCTTCAGTTTATTCTCTTTATGTTTTTATCCTTATTTCTTATGGACTTGTATCTTATTATTTCTATGCTACTTGTTATATGTTCTAGTATTATGTTAGGATAAATTTATGTTGTCTTAGGAGTAAGGTAGTAATTAGATTTGGATGTTATGATTTGACTTGTCATGATATGATACATTTTTTGACATGTTTGTTGAGAATTGTTTTGATTGCTTAAATTGACTTGTGATTTTCTATCAACTTCTAGTTGTACAACCGCATCTAGTTAAGTCTAATTTAGGATAAACAAGTAAATTCGAGTTAAGTATTCGGGATAAATCGTAGATCCAAAAGGGTAGATTAATTAAAATCCAAAGTATAATTTTTAAATAGTTCAAAAGACATCTAAATATCCTTAAGAAATCTAGCAACGAGTTTAGATTAGTTAGTCCCTGTACCAAAAAGTTGTGGTCTAATTAATTCTAATTAGGTTAGGTTGTGATTGAGTCAGTTCCTAGTCCAACAAACGAAAGCTGAGGTCTAGTTATTCTAGGTTTAGCCAACAAACCCTATCACAAAGTATAAACTCTCATACTAAGTCTGAATCACGCACCTGTACTCTCTGTTCGGACCAAACTAGATCCTGGTTCAGACCGATAGAGCAGTGTCTGCTTTGAAAACTAGGTCTTGTGCATGAACATGTTTAGTCCAAGTTATTAGAGTCCAAACCGAAATGAACCCTGAACCCTAAGACATCTTTTATACTGTTTAAAATCCCAAAACTTTACTTTAATTATTTAGATTATTTAAATTGACAAAAGACCCAAAAAAACATCTACTTTATTGCATTTTTAGATTTCTTCTTAAACCAAAATTCACTTAATTATTTATGTCTAGCTTTTGAAAAAGGATAAGTCTGGTATCAAAGATCCATCCTTTGGGTTCGACCCTTAAACTTAACTAAAACGACTAGTGAGGTGAGTCTTAGATACAAATTTATTTGATATCTAGGGTTTAATTCCTTCATCAATGGCCCAATATATTAGGGACTTAATTTTTTGGTTACACAAATTTTTTAACTCCTTTCATCGGCAATACTTTTAACTACCCCGAATTATATTGAACATGTCTTCTTTTAGCATCCGCATACTTCTTATATCTATCTTGTGCCATTTTTAACCATTTAAGAATAAGTTGGATCTTGCCTGCATATTTTACTACTAACTGAGGTCCAGTTGGGTCTACCAATCCCAGAGGTTTCCGCCAAAATGGAGTTTTACACACTTCACTGTATAAAGATTCATAAGGGGGCAAACCTAGACTGGCATGATAACTATTATTATAAAAAAATTTTGCTAAATGTAGATATTGTATCCATGATCCACTGAAACTTAATATAAAAGCTCTTAACATATCTTCTAAAGTTTGATTAGTTCGTTCAGTTTGCTCATGCGTTTGGGGATGATGAGGAGAATTGAAAGTTACACGAGTTCCCATGGTCTTTTGGAATTTGTTCCAAAAGTTGGATGTAAATCGAGTATCCCCGTCGGAGATAATTTTCTGTGGGCAACCATGATATCTAAATAAAAATTTTAGAAATAGTTATGCTAATTCAGGTCCTATATAATCCATTCTCAAAGGAATAAAATAAACAACTTTAGTTAATCGGTCTACTATAACCCATATCGAATTGTAGTTACTCGGTGCTTGGGTAATCCGATGATAAAATCTATAGTTATCGAATCAAATTTAAGTTTAGGTCTCCACGGTAATTGTATTAATCCGGCAGGACGCTGCTGATCTGCTTTCACTTGTTGGTAAATATAGCATTGATGAATATAATCTGCCACTTCTCTTTTCATCCTAGGCCACCAAATTTTCATTTTAAAATCTTGATACATCTTTACTTCAATTATGGGCTTCTGAGAGAATTTTGTTCTTCAATTTCGGATTATAGGGCATACACACTCGTCCTTTAAATCATAAGATACCATTATCATCCTTGGAAAATAGAAAATCGAGAATTGTCTTGGTATGTTCTCAGTACTTAGTAAAAGCAACATCTTTCTCTTGTTCTTTCCGTATTTCATCTGGCAAATCCATACATATTTCGATAGCATCCACTAACATTGTGTCTATTTCCATTGGATCCACCGTTCCATTTGTTTCCTTAACCAAGTTGATAAAAGAACTTGCAACTTAATTACTAGTGTTGAAGAGTACTTCTAAATCCCATCTTCTCATTTCCTCCAGTAAACTTGGTTATAGCCATATTTGCGTGAATTTTCCTGCTAAAAGCGTCAGATACCATGTAACTATGTAAGCCTTTCTGGCATAATACTGTATATCCAAGTCATATTCTTTGATTAACTCCAGCCATGATTGATCATAGTCTATGATTGATATCGCGGGAGAATGAGGGTGGGCAGTTTGCTTGATTGTGCGTGGGTTTGATTGTGTTTAGTTATTCTCTTCAATAATTAACTGCTAGATGGTAATTTTGATTTGTCTACTTCGGTGTATTCAGGTCTTAACAATCAATATTATTATATTATATTATCATATTAGCTTATGGCTGAGATTGTAGGTGCATGGTTCTATTTATTATTATTATTATTATTATTATTATTATTAATACTATTTTATTTTTGGTGACCTTTAATTTGCTGGATTTCTTTTCTAGTCTATTCTAACTCGTTTGGGAAAAAAAAGTAAAAAAACTTAGTAGTAGTACGACTGTTGACTCTCGAGGCGTTGTTATCTGAACCAAATGGCAGGCATTTCTATTTTGACAGTGGCACGCACTTCTGACTTCCCGATTCACCCTTGCCGACGGGTAATGAATTTTTTCATTGAGCGGACAATGAATCAAGCGGTGAGCATGCACTTCCCTTTTGACTACCTGTTGCTGTGGCAATCCATTTCTTAAGTGGGTCGATTTGAATCAAATGACAATATGACATGGACTTTCATTTGGACTGGATGTTGAATGAAAGAAAACATAGATTATTATTTTTTTTTTTTTTTGAAAGAACAGTTCCCCAAGAAGGGGAGCCTATATTAGAAACGAAAGTATAACAAACATCTGCCCTGAGAGTATCAGGCAAACACAAAACAAAAACAAAAATAAAACTCCTTAAACTACTTGGAGCAGCCATCTTCACAACTTCAGAAAAGAACCTACAGAACCTCCAACAAATTCAAAATCTCCTCAAACTACAGAAACTCCAACAAAAACAAAGAAAAACCACTTAAAAAACACAAAGCAATTTCTCAAGACAGAATCAATTTCCCAAGAGGTCTTCATCATCTTCAACAACAATCCCTTCTTCAGGACCTGGATCAGCGGCATCTGTAGTATCGGTACCAGAATTGGTACCAGTTGGCAGTACAATCACTTGGGCATTGCGCAATTGCTCTGCGAACTCTGCAGGCCCTCCTGTCCAGAAATGATAAGTACTTAAAGCAGCAGAATAAACAGTTTTTCTACATCTACCATCACTGTCCTGAAATAAGATTCTATTTCTTTCTAACCAAATGGTCCAAATTACTGCAACCATTAAAGTTCTATCAAACAGTGAAATAGTAGAATGCCAAAGAGATGAAAAACTGTCTAAACATAATTGATTATTTAAAGATCTAGAAAAATTAAGAGTTTGCCAAAAAGGTAAACTAAAAGGTCAATGAATGAAAATATGGTTAATAGTTTCCTATTGACCACAAAACACACACCGTTGGTCACCTTGCCACCCTTTTACACTGAGATTATCTTTAGTCAATATTTTGTTATGCAAAACTAACCAACAAAAAAGCTTGGTTTTTAGGGGAAGTTTAAGTGGCCAAACCGTATCAGATTTTTTAGTCACAACTCCCCTACAATTTAAGAGACTATACATAGAAGAAACAGTAAAACCTAAATTGCTTAAATGCCAATGAGCTCTATCAGGATTATGAGTAAAATTATAGGAACTCAAAATGGAGATAAGCTTTGCTTTTTCTATCCTAAAATCTCTAGAAGCTCCTCTTTCAAAGGCTAGTTTTAATTGACCATTTTTCCAAGCAGAAGCTACAGTAATATTACGATTCTTACACTTATCATACAAATTAGGAAGATCTCTGTTAAGAGCGATATTATCAACCCAATGATCAAATCAAAGATTAGTAGAAAGACCAGTTTCTACAGTTCTTGAAGATCCTAATCTTAAGAAGGGCATAACTTTCATCATATCCTTCCAACTAGGGGATGATGTACTAATCCACCAGTTTTTGTACTTAGCCATTACAACTTGCTTCCAAATGCCACTATAGTCATCTGAAATCAATTTCCAACACCACTTACAAAGGAGAGCTGTATTCATTTGAGTTAGATTGAGAATTCCCCAACCCCCATGTTCTTTCTTAAGGGTTAGAGTTTCCCAATTTACCAAATGGTACTTCTTAACCGCATTATTACTTCCTGACCAGAGAAAATGCTTTCTAATTCTATCAATTGCTTTAATTACCCAAACTGGACATTTAAAAGCAGAAAGAAGATACAAAGGAATGGCTGAAAGCGTTGAATTCAATAAAGTTAATCTCCCGCCTAGAGAAAGAAGCTTGCCTTTCCAATGAGGTAATTTTTTTCTAATTTTATCTACCAATCCCTGCCAGCTCCCTCTAGTTGGTATTTTCCAATGTAGAGGAAAACCCAATTAAAGTAAAGGAAGGGAACCTTGTTTACAATTTAATTGACTAGCTAAAGAGTGAGCTAAAGAACTACTTAAGTTCAGAGGAATCAGTTCAGAGCTAAAGAAACCATAGATTATTGATAGAATTTACGCTAATTGTGTCTATTATCAACTTCACGAGACACCGGGAGTATTAGTTAAATCTATTTATTCAATTATATTCAGTCTACACCGTATTTAGTAACATCAGTATGTGTAAGAAATCTATTTTATTATTATCTTAGTAAGTAATGCTATTGATAGTAGAGTACTTTCATTAACTTATCAGATAATAGCACCCGTGATTGCTATTTTGTGTTGTTGTTCTCCTGTTAGCTGATTGACTTCAAGGATCAATTGCTTGAGATTTGTAATTGACAATGAAACAGAGAACTTTGCTCAAAGATAGGTTTCCAAATTATGCTTTTCTGACAAGGAAATCTAAAAACAAATTCATTGCTCAAAGATAAGTTTCCAAAAGTTTCGTATGTTGAGTTGCCAAGTCAACAGGAAGCTCTGCTGCTTCCAGTTTTTTAGGTTCTGGAAAGTATCAAGAACCTGAGACCGTGGCAATTAAAGTGTTTCATCTTCAAAAATTGGGTTCATTGATGGTAGATGGTGAAGTTTTGAAATTGATAAGGCATCCTAACCATATTTGGATTAGAACATGTTGCTCCACTACTAATTATAATGGCAACGATTTTAAAGCCCTCGTCTTGGATTACATGCTCAATGGGGATTTACACGGAGGATTGCATCCTAAAAATAAATGAACATAGATCGTTGAAACCCTTAAGCCTGACACAGAGGTTGAACATTATGGCCCTGATCAAAATGATGGTTACGTTGGATTTTGATGAAGTTCTTGAAAGGAACTTGAGAAGAGAGAATGTAATTGTAACAGAATACTGGTAAAATGAAAGAATGTATTAAATGATGTATTTTCAGTACATGAGTTTAGCCTATATATAGGCGTAGAGAGAGTTAGCTAACTATAGTTACACCTGGACATATATTCTTGATACAAGAGTTAATTATTGAACACCTAAGTAACCTCCGATTCCTCTGTAACTGTTGCTCTAATACCCCCCCCCCCCCCCCCCCCCCCGGAAGCTGTAGGAGAGTGAGCTACTGTCAGCTTGGATCTTAGTTGAAGAAAACGCGCAGTGGCTAAAGGTTTGGTCAGTATGTCTGCAATTTGGTCTTGAGAGCTGATAAATCGGACAAATAGTTCCCTTGATAAAATTCGTTCTCGCACAAAATGGTAATCGATCTCTATGTGTTTGGTGCGGGCATGAAACATCGGGTTGGAGGCTAGGAATGTTGCACCAATGTTGTTACACCAAATTGTGGGCGGGGCAGCTAAGGTAATGTGAAGTTCATGGAGCAAATATTGAACCCAAAGGAGTTCGGCACCTGTGATTGCAAGAGATCGGTACTCCGCTTCGGTGCTTGAACGAGACACGGTTGGTTGTTTTTTTGCACTCCAAGATACAAGATTCCCACCTAAAAAGATACCAAACCCCGTTGTGGAACGGCGGTCATCGGGACAACCGGCCCAATCGGCATCACAATATGCATGAATTTGAAGAGTAGAGTTAGAGTGGAAAGTGAGACCATGAGTAAGAGAACCACAAAGATAACGCAAGATTCGTTTGACGGCTGCCCAATGATTGATGGTTGGTTGATGCATGAATTGGGAGACCCGATTAACCGCAAAGGAGATGTCGGGTCTTGTTAATGTTGCATATTGAAGTGCCCCTATGATACTTCTATAGAGCTGAGGATTGTCGAAGACATCACTATCATTTCGTGAGAGTGTTGGTGTCGTGGCCATGGGGGTAGGGGCCGGCTTGGCATGAACCATGTTTGCACGGGTGAGTATGTCCAAAATATATTTGGATTGAGAGAGATGTAACCCATTCGAGATAGTGGAAATTTCTATACCCAAGAAATAGTGGATTGAACCAAGATCTTTAAGGGAAAATTTGGAGTGAAGAAGAGATATGAAATCGGTAATGAAGGAAGAATTAGAACCGGTGACAAGAATATCATCAACATATACTAGAATGATGGTAAGATGATTGGAGGATTGAGAAATGAAAAGAGAGGGGTCATATTGAGATTCCACAAAACCAAGAGCAAGAAGTGTTGAGCTTAGCTTATGAAACCAAGCACGAGGAGATTGCTTGAGACCATAGAGAGATTTTGAGAGTAGACAAACATGATTTGGATGGGATGAATCAATGAACCCAGGAGGTTGTTGCATATAGACACGTTCGGTGAGATCACCATGAAGGAAAGCGTTGTTATCGTCGAGTTGACGAATAGTCCATTGTTGGGAGATGGCAAGAGAAAGAACTATTCGAATAGTGGTTGGACCAACAACGGGACTAAATGTGTCAAAATAGTCCACACCTTCTTGTTGATGGTATCCTTTTGCAACAAGACGAGCTTTGTAACGCTCAATAGAACCATCGGAATGTCGTTTGATTTTATAGACCCACTTGCACCCAATAACACGGCAGTCGGAAGGAGGGGGTACAAGAGTCCATGTGTTGTTGAGCGCTAATGCATTTATTTCGGTGGTCATAGCATCACGCCATTGAGAATGTGGATTAGCCTTTGCAAAGGTAGTGGGTTCTTGTTCCATGGTAGTTAGATAGGCTACATGATCTGAAAAATAGCGAGGTTTTCGAGTATTGTCTTGAGTTCGTGTAATCATGGGATGACGAGTAGTTGCAGTAGGAATTTGCGATGTAGGAGGCAGAACAGAGGGAGAAGATTGAGTGGTCGAAACAGGGGAAGAGGATGGATGTAAGCTGTTGAGTGATCGAGTGCGGTCAGGTGAAGAGGTCACTGGGTCAGTTTGTAAATTTGAATGTCGGGCAGGAGTTGTGCTACGGCTAGGTACAGGAGATATTGTTGCAGCGGAAGAGTGTCGAACTGGAGATGATAAGGGAGCAGGAATGACTGGGTAGAGCACACTGGAAGTCACATTGGTGTCACGTGATTGACTGGATGGAGCAACATGAGGTGTCGAAGTGGGCTCAGAAGCAGTTGGGTGAGTTGAAATGTGTTGACAGGTGGAAGTTGGGCCGCATACAGGCTGAGAAAGTGCAACCTCACCTAACTGGGAGTTGTGCAAAAAAACAAGAGGAATATGGTCCGAACTTGATTCGGAAATGTTAGGGGACAAACTGGGACTGGTTGACATATATTTGAACGGAAATTTTGTCTCATCAAACCGAACATGACGCGATACATAGATTTTATTTGTTGGTATATGTAGGCACCGATAACCTTTTTGTAGAGTGGCATAGCCTAAAAAGACACAAGGTAGAGATCTAGACTCAAGTTTGTGAGAGGCATAAGGTCTAGTATATGGGTAACACAAACAACCAAGAATGCGAAGTAACGAATAATCCGGTGATTTATTATACAAAACGGTATAGGGAATGTTTGACTTAGCATTTGGCAACCGATTGACAAGATAAACCACACTTGAGAAAATCTCATCCCAAAAACAATGAGGAATTGATGCATGAGACATGATAGCTAAGGAAAGTTCAACCACATGGCGATGTTTTCTTTCGGAAATCCCATTTTGTTCGGGTGTGTAAGGGCAAGTCGTTTGGTGAACAATTTGAGGAAAGTGCTTGGTAATGGGTTTGAATTCCGTGCCACCATCGGTGCGCAACGTTTTGATTGTGCAATTCAAGAGGTTCTCAACTTGTGCCTTAAAACGAGTAAAGATAGTCAAAACTTCACTTTTATTAGCCATAAAAAAGATCCAAGTAAATCTAGAAAAATCATCCACAAAAATTATGTAATAACAAAAACTATTATTAGAAACAATTGGAGAAGGTCCCCATACATCGGAGTGTACAATTTCTAAAGGAGAAGAAGTACAAGAACTAGAAGAAGAGAAGGGAAGTTTATGAGATTTAGCCATCATACAATCATTACAAATTTCTAAACTATAATTTGTACAAGGTAAATGGAAATCTTTCAATAGTTTCAAAGTAGTAGAATTCGAAGGGTGTCCAAAACGATCATGCCACATAGAAGAAATGGTGCGAATACCAACCATGGCTTTAGGAGAAAGAATTGAAGAGGGAATATGAACATGATAAAGGTCATTGTCACAAGGAATCTCAAGTAGAACGGTCTTGGTGGGGAGGTCCTTGAAAATACAAAGTGAGTTGGAAAACATAACCATTAGGGAAGGATTATCTAGAAGTAACTTGGAAAGACTAATCAAGTTTCTTGAGAAATTAGACACATGAAGTACATTTTTAAGATGTAATGAAAAATTAGGAAAGATAATAGTAGAAGTACCAATGTGATCTATGTTGAGACCGGAACCATCGCCAATTTGCAAATTGTCGGAGCCGGTATAGTTGAAGAAGGAGGTCATGTTATTGATGTCATTAGTAACATGATGAGAAGCACCCGAATCCAATATCCACTCGGTTGAGGTAGTAGCATTAGACGGTTGTGCAACAAAGGCTTGAAAATTAGAAGAACCATTGTTGTTGGACATGCGTTGCTGGTAGAGAGGATCAGATGCGTAGCGATACCGGCAAAATTTAGCTGAATGATTCGGCTTCTTACAAATCTGGCACAGAGAATTCTTACCAGAGTTTGAATTTTGAGTGGTCGGCTGGGAGATTTGTTGAGTTGGCCCAGAGACAATAGAAGTTGAATTGGGCTTTGGAAGAGGCAAGACTGGGCCTTTGTTTGGAGTTGGTTTGGAAGTAGTTGTCTTTCCCTTCCAATTTGGAGATGACAGGAGGAACACAGGTGGTAGCCATGGGATTGGCTCTGATACCATGATGAAGTTCTTGAAAGGATTTGAATTGATTTAATAGAATTTTGTTGAATCTAATTACATGGAAATTCCAAACAAATGACACCAAATCCCTTCATTTTGATCAAGAAATGTCCAGTGAAATGAAATCCCATGTTAAAAAGAAAATGGGATTTTGATCGGAGCCTATGATTGATATTGCTGATGCATTAGATTACCTTCAATACCATAATTGCTAACCATCGGTAATTCATTGCGATTTAAAGCTGAGCAACATTCTAGTGGATGAGGATTTCAGTGCTCGCATCGGTGACTCCAAGATTCCAAAGCTTCTTCCAGATTCCATCAGCAAGTTCTTAGCGGAGTCCAAGAGTTCAATTGGAATAAGAGGATCAATTGGATGCATCCCTCAAAGTGAAGTTCAATTTAACTCATAGTTCTTTGGCATTAAATTTTAAGGGAAAACAATACTTAGGCGTTTGGTTGAGGAATATGTGATGATGTAACTTAAGAAGGTATAAGTACTTATACCAACTTATGTATGAGGTGTTTGGTTATGGAATAAAGAGGAATATCATAAAGTTGAAAAATAGTTTGTATATCCATATATATGTATATGTCAAAAGACCAAAATATCCTTATGGTGACATAGATTGCACAATATAATATCGTTGTTATTTTTTCATAATATCTCTTTCCATTATCAATCTTTAATCCCAAAATATTAATAATTTAAATTCTTTACTTATAATTGATTACATAGACGAAATATAGATCACACAATAAAGCAATATATACATGGACTTAAAAGTTGATATTGTCATTTGAAAAGTTCATTTGGCAACTTCATAAATTAAATATCAATATATATGAATAAAAAAAGCTAAAATTAATAAAAAAAATTTACAAGAACGTTTGGTAGTTGTCCAATACCAAGTATACATGGGAGTATGAGATTTATTTTCATGCAGCAACCTTTGGATAGCTAAGGGTATTGTTAGGATGAAAGGTGAGATTCCTTTTTTTATTGGCTATGGGACCCACTCGCATAACTTATACCATCTAAATAGGTGGTATAAGTTCTACCTCTTATGTAATGTTCTTCCACTAGTGTTTGGCAACTTAAATGAGAAATAAGAGAAGTTCTTCCTCTTTATTTCTTAACCAAACGGGCCCTTGACGTCAGTATAATACTAAGTAACGAGATGTTTTTTTCACGTTGTGTATTGTTCGTATAATACACAGAAGAGGGTCCTGTCCCAATAGATGGTTTGATGTCCCGGTGCTTGAGATGTTTACTGGAAGAAACTCAACTAAAAATACATGTTCAAAGACGGGCTAGTCTTTCATAATTTTGTTCTGATGACATTTCCGGAGCAAGTGATGGATATTGTTGATCCAAATTTAACCAATGTATATGTGATGGAAAACAATGCATATAACAACGTGCGTAGGGCTGTCAACAGCAGCCGTTATGCCGTTTGCCACCACGTTTCGGCCGAAACGAACAGTGAGTGACACAAAAAATCATACCGTTTCCTTAACGACATAGGAAATGGAATGGTTTAACGTGTTTTTATACAAGCCGTTTAGCGAAATCGTTTCGTTTACTAAGTTGCACAGTAAATGGTTGCGAAATCGAAATCATTTCGTTAATGACATGACAAACGGAACACCCTGTTCCGTGCCATTTATCAACGTTAGGCAGCTCTAAACGTGCGTGAGTGTTTGGTATCTATATAAGTTGGCCTGACATGCTCACCTGTTGAGAGGATGTCAATGGCTGACGTGGCTATCCAGTTGCACAAAATCAGGGATATATACTGTTAAAAAGAATAAGGATGCATGTGATGAGACTGGTACATATATAAAATAATATATTGCATGTCCAGAAGTATGTTATTCCTACTGAAAAAGTAGAACAAGTGTAATATGTTTGCGAGCACATATTTTGAATTTTTTTTTTTTTTTGAAAGTTCATATTTTGAAGTTCAATATAATATATTACATGTTTATAAACTTTCAGAATTGTGAATGCAGCTTTTGCGCCAGAATATATACATCTGCATAATTCTGGCACTTTAATTTTTGAAAGTGCCCCTCTTAAATTTTGAAGCTCTCACAAGAAAACTGGTGCGCATTGTAACTTCTTAGAGAGGAAAATCTTAAACAGTTGGAATAATTCTTTTTAAAAAAAAAAGAACTTTGTGAGGACGCAACTATTATCATCGTATTGCTCTACTAGTGCTGTTACAGGCATATCAGGCCAATTTAATCCCTTGCAAGAGAAACGACCAAATTTCTATATTGCAAGTGTAATCTAACACCCATGGTCAAACAGGACCCTATAAGTAATTTACAAATTCGTACAGCATAAAGTGTAAAAGACCATATAAACAATATTATTAGCATAACAAATTAAGTAATCCAATAATTTGTACTAATAACCACCGTGTTAGCTTGACAGTTGCAAAGAAGCCATACGTATGCTATCCATTTTACCGAACACATCATAAAAAAAAAAAGAGTAAACTGTACATATTAAATAATAAAACAATTGGAACCTCGACATGGTCTGATTGGGCCACGTATGTATAGGTAGGACAGATAATGACTTAGATTCAGTCTATTAATAAAAAAATTTTACTAACAAAATGTTGTTGGTATGGCAATCATCAACCAACCTTCAAATAAAAAAAAATTAAAAAAAAAAAAAGACTCAGATTCAGTCTATTAATTACAAGGGACAAAAAGCGAGTTTTTTTTTTTAGAAAACTTGGTAGTGGCTACCAAGGGACAAAAAGCGAGGTTGAAGCTTTGATTTGGACAAGAGGTAAGGGATTAAAACCTGGGCCTTCTTTCATTTTGTTTTTCTTTTCTTTTTTTTTTTAATAAATTAGCTGGGCTTCATTTTTGTTTTTGCTCTTTTTTAAATTCGGGGGTAACCAGTGCAATGCATCAAAATTGTTATTTTTACTTGGTTTTTAACATGTAAAATTTAATCTCAGAATAAGACATATTTTATTTTTATTTTTTTTTATAAAAGCACCCACAGAAGTGGCGCCTGCATCCATTAACTGCATGCAAAAGGTTCATTCAAACTAAAGTCACACAGACAGTGACTAAAAACAAGTTTATCTGCTAATTATCCAAACCTATTTAAGAAAAAACTAAACAAAACCAAACAACACCAAACCAATATTGTTTACAACAAAATAATAAGACATATTTTATTAAGAGATTGCAACTAAAAATACTTTATGGTACACTCATACATCAATTATCATTTGTTAACAATTGGCATTCATGTATTGATCGAATCAATTCCTTTCTCCTTTGCCAGGTATAGAGTTCATATCGTCAAAGATCGTTTTGGGACCTACAAAGACTCTCATGGCCTTCCACTAATCCTTAAATACTTTTCATTGAACCTTTCATGAACCTCATATGCATTAATTAACATTTAACACTAGATTGGTAACAACATTAACATAGCCTAGCCTGACAATGAGGCCCCCAAAATCCAATAATCAACCCAACACTAAGCTACTACCAATCAATCAGTATCAGTATCAGTATATTAGTATCAACACGGGCATGGTGAATGAACAAGATAAATCAAACCTGTTGCTATAAGCAGCCAGAATAAACTATCAATCCTTTGCCCAGTCCCAGTACCAGCTGACATCACAGCCGCCCTTCCATCGGCTCCGGGTCCCGGTGCAGCTCCCGCTAGCTGAACAGCCGGAGGTGCAGCCTCGCTGGTGTGTGAAGTGCGGTTGAAAAGGTCCTTGGGGAGGAGGACGCTGGATACAGCAAAGATGGCTAGGGGGTTCTGGTCGAAGACGGTGCGGGTGATGGAGGCCTGGACGAGGCCGGTGGCAATGGAGACATCAGAGGAGCCATTGGAAAGACGAGTGATGTTGAGAGTAAAGAGGCCAGCGGCAGTGTCCTCAGTTGCAAGAGTAGGCTGAACGGGATTTACAATAGACTGGAGGGATCCGAGTGGGTAGTAGGAGTGGAGCGCGTGGAATTTGAGCACCAATGCCTTCTTCTCGGCCGGGAGGGAGCGGAGGAGGTTGGTGGAGGAAGCGAAGGCCAGATCGGTGGGGACGAAGAGAGTGATGCCAACGCCGCGCTCCAATTCTTCGAACTGGGTAGCGACTCCGGACGCCTGGAGAGCGGAGGCGGCGACGTTGAAGTCGTGGGCGTCGAGTAGGATATGAGTGATGTTGAAGGGAGGAGAAAAAGGAGGAGGAGCGGGAGCCTGGGAGGTGGCGAGGTGGAGGAGAATGAGGATGGTGAGGAGGCCGATGGAGAGGGAGAGGTTGATGCTCTCCGCCACCGCCACCATTAATTATGTATGAAAGGGGACCGTTGGTTTTGCTTTTGCTTCTCCACCGGAACCGGATCCTCAGACTGCTGAGCAGCCGAATGTTTATTTTTTTAATATTTAAAAATTTTAAAATTTAAATATTGAATCCAAACCGTTCATCTTGTTAAATTTTACGGGTGATGCGTTTTCATATAAGTTTTATAAAATTTGGAGTCGATTTGATAATTGATTAAGTGGTCAACAAATGAACGAACCTGACTTGATTAATTCTATTACGTTCATAATGTAAGCACTTAATTAATTATCAAATCGACTCCAAATTTTATAAAACCTATATGAAAATGCATCGCCCGTAAAATTGAACAAAATGAACGTTTGGATTTGGTGTTTGAATTTTAAAATTTTTAAATATTAAAAAAAAAAAGAATTCGGCCGCAAACGACTGCTGAGGATCTGGGTGCCTTCTCCACCTCCTCCCACTGTTCCACCGTTTGATTTGAGCAGAGTATGACCGACATTATATTATATTACTCTTTAATCGATCAATCAGAAACTGGAAGCAGTGACACTGACTGACAAATACTACGCCCTGAATTCTCGTCAAATCCAATATTTTTATCTGCTTCGTTCCTCTTTCTGATAAGAAATTCGATAAAAGGAATTCGAAATCCGATTTCACAAGTTGTTGATCAGCTAATTATCGATTGCCAAATCTAATTAGATAGTTTCCATTGCGAGGTTTTCTCTTTTGTCCGAATGAAATATTTGTATAATGAAGAATAACTTAGGATCTTGGCCTAGATATTATGTAAACAAATTAGTAATTCAATTTTCATTCGTATAAAAGTAGACCTTGTATTTCTTAACAAAATTAAAATGTCACTTTAGAATTTCATTTATGCTAAATCGTTTCATCGACTTTAGCTTAAAAAAAACTCAGTCGTTAATTTTTTTTCTCCGAATAACAATTATATTGATCTTTTTAAAAAAAATTATTTGAAGTTTGAGTGCCAACTTAGCGCAAATAAGAATCTATAGATTAACTCTGCGGGTGTTATAGCTAGATGAATATATTGAGGTGTTGTACATTTTAAAAAAATTAAGGGCCAATTGGATGGATTTTGTGAGTTGTGACAGCTATGGATTCAACGACTCGAGAGTCAAGACTCGTATTCGAGTTATAAAAATCCAAATATAATAATATAATATAATACTATTGATTGTTAAGACTTGAATACACCGAAGTAGACAAATCAATATTGTAACACCCCAAACTAGGGGTGGCACAGCCCGCCGTGCATATTTTATGAAAAATAGGCACAAGACGGTAAAAACCAATATGCAAGCCAATAATATAATTACAAGCATTTGCCATCATAACATTTATAAAATAATACATATATATTAACTCATATAATATCCCGCCAAATCAAATCGGATACCATTTGAAGTAAAGTGATTAGTGTTTAAGTATAACAACACTGTACTCCATCTAGTATTTAAGCAATATTTCAATCCCATATGGCAAATCAGCTGATAGATTTTCTTCACATAGCACCTCTCACTTTTTGTCACTTCAATACCTGGAACCCACAACCACCGTGGAAATAAAGCAAAAGCAGAACGTGAGAAATAAATTTCTCAGTGCGGTTTTTTAGTTTCAGTCACATGAACATTAACTCCCACATTTAGAATTAAAATACACATAGAGAAATGAATATAATAGTAATTAAAGTTCAAACATGCCATAACAACCGATAAGCCGACTAATCAATCAATTAAGGCAAGCAACATACAAAATGATAACAAATGTCGGTTGTGCAATTGGTTTCCTAAATAAGTTCTAAGTCCGGTATGACACAGAACAGATGACTCACCAAGCTACGGACGGCCCACCAGAACCCATGTCCGTCTCACCACAACCCACATCTGTATGTGTTGGCTTAAACCAATCCTAACCAGTCAAATGCAATTTATCATTGGTCTGGTTACAACACCTATATGGCCACACACAATCAAATATAAAATCACATACAACACAAGATCATACTTGTCACACAGACTTGACCCACCCATGCCCCGTCTAGATTCGGGCATACTGGACCCTGTGCAAGAGCGCTACACTACACAGCGATCTGGCAGCACGGTAGCTAACCGGCCCCAGACGAAACCTTGTCAATCTGATAATCTAGACAAGTTATATCAATATCCACATGCACATAATCCACAAACAATCAATCGAAATACCATACAACATGTCCACAATTCATATTCAAATAGTAATATGATAACCATAATATAAATATAAGATCAACTTCATGCTCAAATAAATGCATTCAAGGAACAACAACATGCACAGTTTATGTATTAAATTCATAATAATGAAAATCAAAGTTCATGTGAAGTCCGCACCTGACAAAAGTAGAAATAACTCGTGAGCTATCGTGGTACGATCGTCTCAGCAACTTCGTACTAGTCTTCCCGCTCTCAAAGTCTAACTAACCAAAATCCCAAAATTTATTGTTTAAAAATTCACAATCTTTATTATAAGTTCAGATTTGGTGAAGTTTATTATTTCTTTTGTAACTTCCAATTTAACTTGCAAAACCTTGAATTATGGCACTCTAATATTTTCCTAACATTACCATGTTGTTTAGAACTAAGTTTCATATCATTCAACTATATCTTTCTTGCCAAATTTCATAAATAATGAAATGTTTGCTTGCTGTCCAATTTTTTATCATAAAGTATTTTATGCATGGAAGTCATTTAAATACACAAATATATTTCCTAAGCTATAACTTCATGCACTTATAAATATGAAGTAACATGATGCAATTATATGCAAAATTTTCTCAAAAATCACATCTTTTTCAAATAGGCCAGATTTTAAAAGAACAAAACAAAGTATTTATACAAAAGATTAAATATTTAAACAACACAAAATCATGCATGCATTTTCAACAAGTTAGCACTTGCATTATGAGTACCAAAATCTTCATAAAAACCCTTAAACTTATAAATTTTCAGAATTTAAGTAAAAATAACTACAAATAGCACACATTACCATAAGAACAACAAAGTTTTGTCATGCACAACCAAAAACCTCAAAAATAATTCATAAATTCGAAATATTCATAGTTTTCAATACAAAATCAGCATTTTTGCTTAAAAATCCGAAATAAATAAATTTTTAACTCAAATAAATTTTAGTTCTTGCATTTTAGTTGCATGCAAGGTTTATAAGTTGTCATGACATCTAAATATGATATAAACACCAAATAAATAGTTTAAACTACTATTTTCCAACCATGCAAATTAGAAAACCGAAATAAATGATAGAAAAAGGAAAACTTACATGAATATGGCTCAAAACTGAAAATAAATAACTTGCATGTTCATCTCTTGACTTCTACTATCCATTTCCCATTTTTTCCGAAATTTTCAGATTTTTCTACTAATTTTCGTGGTTGGTTTTGTGTGGGCCGAAATTGAAAAGAAAAGGGGAATTAATGGAGATGGGTTTTGTTGTTTCTTCTCTTTTTTTAGCTGCCCACGGGTGGGAGAGGAAGAAAATAGAGAGAGAGAGAGAGTGAAATAAAGGTGTTCTTTTAATTATAGTGGGAGAAAGAGAGTGAGTGGGAGTAAAAGGTACGGTGCATTTCAAATTGAACCCAATATGCTATTGATGATATGGCTTGTGCAGAAATTATTTTCATGACAGGAATATGCTAATGAGGGTTATATGTATGCATCACTTATTTAATATGCATGAGATATTTATTAAAATATATTTGTTTGTGCTTAGTTATATTTTTAAAGGGAAAATTAAAACTAAAATTTTAGAAATGTTACAAATATATTCATGTAGCTATATTATAACAGTCAATTATGTTTTAAGTTTACGGTTATAATATTGTTGTCGGTATTTTAAGATAATGCAATATATAAATTCGTCGATGTATTAAATTATCCAAGTTAATTAAAACATAGTGCAATAAAGAAAACTCCGTAAGATCAGAGCATTCTTTGAAGGATCAAAGCTTCCACATCATAACACCGAGCATCCAACCAAACTTTTGACACATGTGAAACCTACGCTAAAAGCCGATTTGTAAGTTCAAAAACAATTATGACAAAAAAATAAGAGAACCAGGATTGTAGTACCCTGGTAACAAGACCCAGATAAATCAGAAATTTTGCACATCACTTCAAAGCACCATACAAAACATGCAATGCAAGGGATTAGACGCTATGCTAACCTAATAACCATTTCAGAACCAAAGATGTAAATTAACAAAAGTTTATTTTAATGGCAAATGACCCCTGAGGAACACGCACTCGAGAAAAAAATCTAAGGCCGTCATGCAAACCAAAATGGCCTCAACCTAAACAAAACGGCAAAACCCAGGGCGAATCTGATCCAAACCCCAATGAAATCGAACTAGCCTTTTTCTGCCTGGTATTGTACGGGAACTAGGTGACCAAAAGCGTCTTTGAATCCCCACAAAACGATAGCAACTAGAGTTCTCAAGCTACTTTGAAATTATTAATACCACATTCGGAAATTCTGAAATTTCTAATAATGAATTGTCCATAGAGCATCTTAACATGAACAACATCCAAACCAAAAACTCCTATTTCCAAGGACAGCCACATTACTGTTAGAAAGTGTTTAATTTTATTTTTGTGCCATCAAATAGCAAGAAATCACAACTAAACACCATAGATCTAGTGCTAGAAGCATTCACACATCAAAACAATGAGAACAAGTAGGAAAAAGTTATACCTCTCATGAAATCACATTCATGAGGCTCGAATCCAAGGCATGGGAGTCGATGGGGTGCGTGCTCCACCACCTCCACCATCTAAGGCGCCTCAAGCCCACCAAGGAGCTAACCACGAGCTCCATGAAAGTGCTAGCTTTCATGAGCTCCTAGCTAATCCCCTCTATGAACCTCTTCATCCTATTAACTATTTTAATGGAGGAGAAGAATGAATGGTGCTCAACACATGAGCAAGAGAAGGGAGGAAGATGGGTGGCGGCTAGGAAGAGAGGAGAGAGAAAGTGGATGGAGGCTAGGGCTTTCCCAAGAGGTGACCCCTTTATATAGCCAACAACTCTCATCCTCTCTTTGAACTATTTACAAGTATGCCACTAGGGCTCTAGCTGAAATTAATAGGGCCATTTTGGGCTACATCAAATGTTGCAATGGCCCAATAAACCATCCCATTAATTACTCCTTCATCCTTCCTCAAATCGGGCCTTTAATTAATTAAATAACTAGAAGCCCAAATAACTCAAACTATTTAAAGTGTGTTGAACATAATTAATTATTAACTCATTAATAATTAATTTAGGATTAGCTAATGCATTAAATTGTTTCCATATGATTCTTTTGACTTAATTAATTATAACGGTTCATAACGGTATATAATTAATTAATCAACTTATCATATTTCACAATACTAACTATTGCGAATAAACAATTAATGCACCGTGTGGTTAGAGTCCTATTTGTGCGACCCTATTGAGGATTTATGCTATGTTGGCCATGAAAATAAATCGTTATTTATTTCCAATAATCATAAGCGGTATCTAGCAACACGTTATGATTCCCAATTCGCATAAATAATGTACCATTACAATATCTCGATCCTGCATAAGAAATAATAGTATTTCCTTGTCTGATTCTTATGTCACATGATATCATTGTATAATCCAAGATAGGAGTGTGTCATTCTTGCAGATTATACATTTCTTGATCTAGAGTTGATCGTCTAGTTTGCATGCATACGATCCAACTCCATCAAGGGGCCCAAACAGATATCATCACTCACTAGATATACTAATGAGGGACATACGATTTTCTTGATGAACAACTTTTCCCCGCACAATTCAAGAGAACATAAATAAAGTCCTTATAGCAGCCTTTATCAGGAATCAACGTTAGACGATATTTATTGAACCTATCATCATGTGGAAAATGTGAACATCTCAAACTTAGAATCAAACTTATATGAAATAAACAATGACACTTAACACAATCCATATGTTTATTTCATTGGGTCAAGTCTTGTATTATGTTCCAATAACATACACATATGCAATTAAGTTGGTAACTCCTTACCTATGATTTGTAGAACTTAATCATCACTTAACTTGCATACTAATCTTTTATGATAATTAATGTTCCTTGCTAATTATCAAGATTATGGACGATTTAGATTTATTATTGTCATTCTAATGAATGATCCACACAGATCCTCAACCTGAATGATCTGTCAATAATAAACTCTAGGAACAAATGATCAAATATCATCATTAACATAAACTAAGAAAATAAGTCATTAAATATTGACTTCTATGACATAACTCCAACAATCTCCCACTTGGCCTAGAGTCAATCAATAGTGACTTCTAGCCAGTGAAGAATTTAGAACAATGTCATATATCCATATATATGCATGTCTCGAACCTCAAAAGATATAATACACTTAAAGCAAGTTACTCATACGTCCATCACGCATGGATGCACAATTGCATCTCGTACATTGCTTAAGGTAGAGGTTAAGTTAGAGTGTTCGCTGTGTCCGCGAACCTATCCAATTTTGTTTGACCCTATATACATATATACTCCTATATATGTGTTCTTGATCATCATCATGTGAGATCAAGTGCCATCGTCATAGATCTTAGTTGGATCACCAATTTAATATTGGGTTCTTCAAGTTTAAGCTATGGTTCGAGATGCATAGAACCATATTAGCTTGACTGAGAACTTCTCGATCCATACTACCTTCTTTCATTGCTTCACAAGTTGCTATATATATTTTGTTTTTGGTGACGGAAACGGTTGTAATATCCCATTTAGAACACCTTCTAAATTTACAACACCACATTTAAACAAAATACGTAGCTCAATTGTATTCATATCAATCTTTCGAAACTAGCATCAACATGAGCTTTCTTTCATCTTATCAGATGAAATATATCATTCTTTCTCATAAGATACTCGAAGATATTCTCGATTATTGTCCAAACGTGTTTTTCTTTGTATCCAGTTGACAACTGCTTGTCATACTCCTTGTGTACAACACATAGGGGCATGTGCATAAGTATGGCGTACGTAATGAAACTCATAACAGAAGGATGCTCGAATTGTATCGTGCACTCTTCTCGAATTGAGTTGCAACACACCGAGTCGAACTCAAGTGTATGCCACACAACGTGGTTAGACATCCTTTACATGAGTCTATCTTTTCGTGTAACTGGAACACTTTGTCATTATATGCGCATTTTGCTCAAACCTAACATCCATCATAATCTATCTCCATAGATTTTGTTTCCTTGGATTATGTGACTTGCCCAAATTCTCTATTGAGAAAAACATTCTCTAATAAGATCTTGACAATAATCATTTCCTTAATTTTATTCCCAATTAATGTCTTGTATCTTGTACAATACATGTAACATATTAATGCTCCCACTGAATATCTTGTCTATACAAGATACTTTTGACGAAGTTCAACTCCTTGACTTTCTTGTCAAAATGTTTATTCCAATTTCCACAATACTTGCTTCAATCCATTAATGGATCATTGAAGCATATATATGTTTCTAACAATACAACAAATCCTCGGTTTGTGTCAAATACACTACAACTTCCTTCATTCAATCGAAGAAGGCGGTTTTGATGTATCTTTCCATATATCTATATATACGAAATTTAACTATTGTTAGAATGATCTTTATTGACTTATACACAGCTACAAGCGAGAAGCCGTTCTTTGTACATGGTCAACTTGTTATCGACTTACACATAGCATCAATCATGAAATTGTGCTTTGTACATAGTCGACTTGCTATCCATATCTATCTTTCCTCTAAAGATCCAAATGTTTTAGATGGATCGCTTCTTCTTGAACATCAATCAAGGTCTATACCTTGTTGTTATGGATTGCACTTAAAGATCATATAGATTCAAATCATACTTATGGAATCGGGTCTTTCCATCGCTTCTTTATTTATCAACGGATCCTCATATGTCAAGTACGAGGATGTTGTAAAACCTATGTACTTTTCAGTTTAGGCAATTCACTCTCGTTGATCTTTGTAGGATTGGTGCTTGAGGTCTATGAACTACTTCTACAACAACTTGTAGAATAAGTTCTTGATCCTAATATATTGCACGAGTTTCTCGAACATCATCCATTTGTGAGATGTTTGAGTACTCTTTAGAAGCGAGCGTGCTTATAAACTTCTTCCTTTCACAACTGCTTGTGAATTAAGTTCCGCTCAACTCCCACTAAGCACCATGTATGGAGTGACAAGTTTCCTATAAAGGTACTTCTTGTAGTGACGCATAAACTCCTTTAATGCTCACTTTACTCCCACTACTTCTTCTTGAGAATATCATTCTTCAAGGTTACGTTATGATGAGCAACAACTACTTTGTTCTTATCATATTCGTCGAAGTAGTACCTTTCGGTTAGTTCAAGATATCCTACATAATATTAAGTGTCTTATTTGGGTCCAAGCTTATAAATCAATCGTGCCTTGAAATAAGCTTCTCAACACCAAATCTTGAGAAACAATATACCTAGAGATCGAATCTTGTAAGATATCTTTCTCAATAGACTTCGATGAAATTTTTATTCAGTGTAAACAATATTGTCCTCAAACACAAATCCCTTACATGAGTCGAACAAGTCAATTTGATTTATTACCGATCGAACTATATCAAACAATGTTCGATACATTCATCCTTGGATACAATTTACAATGTTCCTCATGGAGCGAGTAGTGAAACGTATTTCATACTCTTTAGGTAATATATCAAACTATATGACTTAACTATTTACCATGATCCATCTTAAGACTTTTGCTTTTATTAAATAGTTTTTCAACTTTACTCTTGAAATCATTTTGATCTTGTCAAAAGATTCATACTTATACCATATCAAATAGATACGTTAATATCTATAATGATCGTTGGTCAAGTGGTAAAGTGTCAACAACCTTTCAATTGCACAAGTCCTATAGGTCTATATACATCAATAAGTATAAGTCTTAATAAAGTTACTTGTCCTTTAAACCTTCGTAGTTCAAAGGTGCTTTTGTCTTTTAACAAACACGATTCGCATGAATTTCAATTGATTTGCAATTGAATTGATTTACGAGCTCCACGTTACGTAGACTCTCATAATGCGATTCTTGTTTATATTCGACTAAGCGACTATTTTACATAAAAGTCAAATACTTTATGTGAAGTCTTACACATTTGTCATTCAAAATTTGTTTATCTATTTCAAGCAAATTCAATCAAGATGCATGAAATCTTATACACAAATTCATAACAATAAGAGAACAACATTTCTCTATTACAAAACATGATCATCCATCATCAAATATGAAACGGAGATAAGGTTTTATGAGATGTTTGGAATAAGGTATACAACCTCAAATTCCTAAACAAACTCTTTATTTAGTAAAGATAATTCTACGTATTTAATGGTAGCGGCTTAAACGTATAAGTCATTTCCAAAACGGAGTTTACTTTACTTGTCTCGAACTTTCTCTTATTCATCATTGCCTACATATTTCGTTAAATGCGAGCACATGAACTAGCACCTAATTACTAGTGTGAATTAGAGATAGTGAGATAATTTGAACGACAAATATCTTAAGGTTTAGAACATCATGGTATTTCGGACAACCTTTCAAATGCCTCCCATAAATGACAAATGAAACATCTCATGTGACACACGGTCACTAGTGAGGGTCTCAAAGTTTCAACTCATATCTTGGTGAAGTATTCCTTTAATACTTAACCAATTACTTTTAGCACTAACAAGTGTGCGAACAATATATCATTTATCCATAGAAAAAGATTGTATGACAATATCAACAATCCTTGATATTGGAGACCTTAATATCTCTAGTTGTCAATTAGCTACTCAAACCTTTCGGTTCGCAAGCTAATAAAATATTTATCTTTTTATAAGAAGATTCTCTTGATTAACTCACACTCCATTACTCGATCATAAATGATTGAGTCTATTTTTACTTTCTCTAAGAACGTCTTCTTGAGTAAGTGGATGAGAGTGCAGAAGTCTAGTCTATTCCTTATGAATTCTCCAATTCAAAGGTCTAGAACTTCTAAAAGGATATAAGCATTCGCTTTATTGAATAATTTTCGTAGAAACTAATCAATCATTGCGAAGCTATGTTCGGGAAGTCGAGGAACGTTTTTGGGATTAAACATGCATAAGTTTCTCCTTTCCAAGAACATGTCTTAGAAATCGGTGTTACTTCTCCAAGTAAATACCTTAGAAACGAGCTTGTTGTTTTCAAAGATTGATCGCAAAGAAATTAACATATTTAATATCTATAACAATTTCAATTTAAGGTCATTTAGTTTATGCAATGTTTTATTTATAATGATAAACAAAACTCCCACTACATTTATTTAAAGTCCCTAATGTAGTCGGCTTCCAAGATCCTCATTTTCGTTGAAATAGGGGACAGTGTCGGCATAACACCTAAAACAACTAGATAAGGTAGGTTCTCCAACCAATCATATATTGTCCATATGATTCTTGGTTTGTGAGATATCATAAATATATCCACAAACTTCGTCCCAACGTCCAATCCGAGTGGGTCCGTTGTGAAGCAACCTCTCTCTATTTGCTCCTAGTAAATCCGATTTACACCCCGACTACAATGATGGACTACGATGTCCGCGTCGGCAGGAATGCATCAATAGACAATCAATTGTATTGAAGGGGATAGAGAAAAGGAGGACGATTTGGCTAAATCAAGTTAATTTGGGACAAAAGCAATTACGTGACTTTGTTTGGTGGTCGTGTAAGCATACACCCATACCTACCTATGACAATTCAAGGCATTCACAAACAATCACATAACATAAGCATCTCAAACATTGTCGTGGGTTTGTATGGCTCCCGCTTGCATTAGTCTTCGTCGCATCTCCATGTAACGAAACTAATCTAATCAAACCCTCCCACTAATTACTAAGATCCTATCTAATAATTAAGGAAAATAAATATATGTGATAAAATTCTAAAACCCACCTAGGCCTTAGGGGTATGCAAGCCTCACAAGTTACATCAAGAATTAATCAATTATTAATTATCAAGGCACCTTAGGCCACATTACAAGCAATCACATGCATTCACAACATTTTACAACACACAAGGCATTGACATCTTGAGCCATATCAAACCCACATCCTCCTACAAAAACAAGTTAGCACAATATACAAATATATGTCTAAGTTGTTCATAACTAGTGAGCTATTAAGTGTCTTTGCGTATTGTTTGCTAATTTGTGTTTTCCATGCAAAGAGAGTTTAACATTCAAACAACTAATTGCTTAAACTCTTTGATAAAATCAACATTAAAAAATCCAATGGATGACAGCAAGGAGAGTTCTAATCAACTTATCAACTAATTGATTAATTAGAACGAACACCTTTCATTTAACGGGACCCGGAAAATATCAAGAAATTTTTCGGTCTCCAAAAAATCCAGAAAAAATCATGAGCAATCCTTATCAAGAGAAAAACTACCTGTTCAAATTTCAGGAAGAAATCATTTACCAATCGGGAGAACCAAAATTATCAAACTTCAGGTTGTGTATTAAAACACCGGTTTGAAGTTTCAGGTTTTGGCCTCAATCTTTTGGACTGTTTGACTATCTTCCAAAAACGTTTAATGCAAAATAATTTTACAGTAAACAATCACAAGTACAAGGCTAGTAACCATGAAAGATTTACAATTTTACTCATTCAAAATCATCAAGTTTAAGGAGTTTGAATACAAGTCCCCTGTTCTGGAACAGCACGTCGACGAAATTGATTTTGAGTGTTTGAGGTACCAAAACTAGTCCGATTTATATGAAATCAATTTTCATGGATTCAGAACTTCAAAAGAAAGTTTTCTATTTAAACACTTTTTCTATAAAAAGTCTCAATCAATACCAGTTTTCAAAACAATCCAATCGGTACAGAAAACCAACAGGACCGTTCTTGTTTTTCATCAATTCAAAAAAATAGAAAGACTTCGATCCATACAATTAAATTGGTATGGAAGGAAGTACACCAAGTCTACTTCATTCCTAGCCAATAAAATTAGGGTCTCTTTATCAAGATAACTAAGATAATGTCCACAAAACTAGATCTGGTCGCACAGGAACCAGTCCTGCGCACCGTCACGGAAAAATTCATTAAAAATCCATAGTAACTCGGATTAAAATGAAACCAGTGGAAAAATGCTCACAATGCATCCCTCTTTCAAACCCATCAAAAGAAAAAATCGAAATAAAATCTTTGTTATACGAAAAACACAGAAAACCTAGGAAAAAACAGAGTTCCAGAGTGCAAACAAAGGCAGCAACTTAATTACTCAACTAATTACACATTTCTCATCTAATTAATGTGCAAAATAGCTTAAGCACGACTTTGTGCTCTGATACCACTGTTAGAAAGTGTTTAATTCTATTTTTGTGCCATCAAATAGCAAAAAATCACAACTAAACACCATAGATCTAGTGCTAGAAGCATTCACACATCAAAACAATGAGAACAAGTAGGAGAAAGTTATACCTCTCATGAAATCGCATTCATGAGGCTCGAATCTAAGGCATGGGAGTCGATGGGGTGCGTGCTCCACCACCTCCACCATCTAAGGCGCCTCAAGCCCACCAAGGAGCTAACCACGAGCTCCATGAAAGTGTTAGCTTTCATGAGCTCCTAGCTAATCCCCTCTATGAACCTCTTCATCCTATTAACTATTTTAATGGAGGAGAAGAAGGAATGGTGCTCAACACATGAGCAAGAGAAGGGAGGAAGATGGGTGGCGGCTAGGAAAAGAGGAGAGAGAAAGTGGATGGAGGCTAGGGCTTTCCCAAGAGGTGACCCCTTTATATAGCCAACAACTCTCATCCTCTCTTTGAACTATTTACAAGTATGCCACTAGGGCTCTAGCTGAAATTAATAGGGCCATTTTGGGCTACATCAAATGTTGCAATGGCCCAATAAACCATCACATTAATTACTCCTTCATCCTTCCTCAAATCGGGCCTTTAATTAATTAAATAACTAGAAGCCCAAATAACTCAAACTATTTAAAGTGTGTTGAACATAATTAATTATTAACTCATTAATAATTAATTTAGGATTAGCTAATGTATTAAATTGTTTCCATATGATCCTTTTGACTTAATTAATTATAACGGTTCATAACGGTATATAATTAATTAATCAACTTATCATATTTCACAATACTAACTGTTGCGAATAAACAATTAATGCACCGTGTGGTTAGAGTCCTATTTGTGCGACCCTATTGATGATTTATGCTATGTTGGCCATGAAAATAAATCGTTATTTATTTCCAATAATCATAAGCGGTATCTAGCAACAGGTTATGATTCCCAATTCGCATAAATAATGTACCATTACAATATCTCGATCCTGCATAAGAAATAATAGTATTTCCTTGTCTGATTCTTATGTCACATGATATCATTGTATAATCCAAGATAGGAGTGTGTCATTCTTGCAGATTATACATTTCTTGATCTAGAGTTGATCGTCTAGTTTGCATGCATACGATCCAACTCCATCAAGGGGCCCAAACAGATATCATCACTCACTAGATATACTAATGAGGGACATACGGTTTTTAATAACGAAAAAAAATGGCTCAAAAATTTTAATAGGCGCAAAGAACAATTTTTTTTTCAAAAGGTAGAACGCTATTGCGCCCATATAAACGACGCAATATGGCTGAGAAAAACGACAAAAGTCAGCGCCCTATTGCGCCGTTCAAAAGGGCGCA
Source organism: Rhynchospora tenuis (assembly GCA_027725995.1). Taxonomy (NCBI): domain Eukaryota; kingdom Viridiplantae; phylum Streptophyta; class Magnoliopsida; order Poales; family Cyperaceae; genus Rhynchospora; species Rhynchospora tenuis. The sequence continues at coordinate 196,119,809 of CM050888.1, forward strand.
ATAGGAGGAAAACGACAAAAATTTCAAATTGCGCTGGGATTCCGTGACACCTTTATTGCTTTCAGCAGAGGGGACAGCTTCCCTTTATTTTTCGGCAAAGGAGAGAGAGAAAAGAAGAGAGAAGGAGAAAGAAGGGAGGACAAAAAGAAGGGAAGAGAGAAAAGAAGAGAGAAGGAGAAAGAGGAGAAGAAAAAAAGAAAGAGAGGGAAGAGGAGGAGTTCGGCGGCCAGAGAAAGAAAAAAAAGAAAGGAAGGAAGGAGAAAAAGAAAAAAGGAAAGAAGGAGAGGAGGAGAGGAAGAGAAGAAAGAGAAGGAGGAGAGGAAGGAGAGGAGCTCCGACGAAGTCGATCTACTTCGTCGGAAGCGAAAGCGGAAGCGGAAGCGAAATCGATCAAATGTAGGTTGATTTTTCATATTTTTTTTTGTAATTTATTTATAATAGGAAATTGTTTGTTAATGGTAGAAAATTGTAGAAAACTATTGATGAAAAATGGTAGGAAATTGTTGATTAGAAAATGCATGTAAAAATTGTTGGAAATTGTAAGAAAATTTAAAAACATTTTATGTGATTTAATTTTTTTTGGAAATTATTTATAGAAATTAGAATATAAATAAAATGATTGAAAAAATGTATGTACGGAAATTATTTTGTTGGGAATTGTTGGAAAATTGAAATTCAAAAATAAAAATTCGAAATGGTTAGAAAAAAGAAAATGCTTGAAAAAAAATTGTTTAAAAAAATTATGACAAAATTGTGACATGCAAGTTAAAGAATATGTACTCTTCAAAAATATGAAAAAATTGTGACATGCAATTTAAAAAAATTGTTTCAAAAAAAATTGATGCATGCAATTATGTAAATAAATTTTGATGGAAATTATGACATGCATGTAAATAAATTGTTCAAAATTGATGTATGAAAATTATTGCATGCAATTATGTAAATAAATTTTGATGGAAATTATGACATGCATGTAAATAAATTGTTCAAAATTGATGCATGAAAATTAATGCATGCATGCAATTTTATTAATAAATTATGATGGAAATTATGACATGTATGTAAATAAATTAAACAAAATTGATGCATGAGAATTAATTTAGAACTTTGATAATTTTTAGTATTGATGGAAAAACTACTATATTGTAAAAATAGTATATTTCAAAAATACTTTATTGAAAAATTGATGTATGAAAATAATTTATGGCAGGAAAACAATAATTTTTTAATGAATTATATTTTTTCATTAATATTTGGATATTTTTAATTAAAATTTGTTTATTTGAATCGGATGAGTTCTAGACCAGATGAGACCGGTCCATCTAGTTCTGCGCCAGGTACCTCGAGGGTGCGTAGAAGCAGACATCGTAGCTCTCGTCTGGCTCGGCACGGGCTGAATCAAACGAGTCGTGTGGGAGATCCTGATGATGGTCAAATATTATTTGTGCAACCATCTCAAATGCTGATCGGGTTATCATCGGAGCAGGTAAAAATTTTGTATTATATTCTTTAATAAAAGTAATATAATTTATTATATTATATTATTTAATAAAAGTAATAATATTTATTATATTATATTATTTAATAAAAGTAGTAATATTTTTCTATTATATTATTTAATAAAAGTAATAAAATTTATTCTATTATATTATTTAATAAAAGTAATATAATTTAATCTATTATATTATTTACTAAAAGTAATATAATTTATTGTATTATATTATTTACTACAAGTAATATAATTTATTATATTATATTATTTAATAAAAGTAATAATTTTTATTTACGATATTATATAATTGTGGTGGACTTTTTCGTCATTTCTCGAAGAACGATTGGATTCCCTCAAGAACGAGAATAAGTCTTAGATTCACCCCTCACGAGCTTGAATACAAGTACTGATGACTCTTAACGATCGGAGAACATCGTCTAGAATCCGTTCTCATGAGGGTTTATTAATTGGTGGATCATTTCTTTCCAATAGGCGCGAGCACCTATTGTTAATTATCCCGTGGTTCCCACGAGAACCTCTGATTAAGGGATTTGAGGAATTAGATGTAATAGGCTAGAAAATCGTCGTGGACAAGACTCAATTGATGGCACCAAACCTGATTTGATGGGGCGCAATTGAGGGTACAAGTGGTTTATTTCTTTTGGGCTTAGATTGGGTTCAATTGATGGCACCAGACTTAATTAACGGGGTCCAATTGAGAATGTCTAAAATGCATCTAGAACTAAGACTATCTAAAATTAAGAATATGTAAAACTAAAATTAAAACCAAAGCTAAAACTATACATTTGAAATTTCTATATATTTTTACCAGGAAGGTGAGTTAATTTTATGATCCTTGGCCATTTGGGGGCTTATAAGAATCGGTTCTCGGCCATTTAGGAGCTTGTGAGAACAAAGAGTGTTTGATTTTACAATTCTCGGCCATTTAGGGGCTTGTGAGAACAAAAGGATTTGGAATTATCGGCCATTTAGGGGCTTGTGAGAACAAACGATTTGGGGTTCTCGACCATTTAGGGGCTTGTGAGAACAAAGGATTTGGGGTTCTCGACCATTTAGGAGCTTGTGAGAACAAAGGATTAGGGATTCTCGGCTATTTAGGGGCTTGTGAGAACAAAGGATTTGGGATTCTCGGCCATTTAGGAGCTTGCGAGAACAAAGAATTTGGGATTCTCGGCTATTTAGGAGCTTGTGAGAACAAAGATAACTTTGATTTCATTTGATTTGATTTGATCCAACTTGATTTGATTATTTTGATTTGATTTGATTTGATTTGGTTTGACTTGATTCGCTTTGATTTGATCCAACTTAATTTAATTTAATTTAATTTGATTTAATTTTGTTTTTTATTTGATTTATTTTGATTTAATTTGATTTAACTTAGCTTAATTTGTTTTGATTTGATTTAGATTGATTTTTTTAATTTGATTTCATTTAAATTGCACTTGATTTGGATTTTGTTTGGGTTAAATTGATTTAGTCTTATTTAAAGTAATTTGTTTGATTATATTTTATGTTGTTTCTTAATTAATTTATTTATTTATTATTTATCCACTATTCATTCATTCATTTATTGACTTATTTGTTTATCATGTGTTTATTATTTATTTTATGATTTATTTATAATTTATGATTTATTTAGTACTTATTTCTAATTCATGATTTATTTAGTATTTATTTGTTTTTACTTATCATCTTGAGATTTATTTATTATTTATGATTTATTTATGGTTTCTTATAATTACTTTTTTTTATCTTATTAAAATAAGAGGAAACTTCTAGATATTGCCAATTTATTTTTAAATTTGATTATACTTGAAAATAAAGTGATAAAATTACTTAGAAAATTTTATTAAAGTACTTGACCATTTTTCTAGAATTTATAAAATTGGATTTTTATAATAAAAATACTTCGAAAATAAGAAACTATTTATTTTAACAAAATATCATATGAAAATAATCTTGGATTTGATTTATTTAGATTTTTTAGGAATTTTTGGATATTTTATTTGGATTTTTCTGAGATTCCTACTAATTTTGGTGAATTTACAAAGTTTTGACAATTTATAAAACTCAATTTTAATTAGAAAATAATTTGAAAATACAAAAGAGGTACAAATTAATATAATTTAATATCAAAATATAAGTAAATCTAGTTTCTACAGATTTTTAGGATTTTATAGATATTTTATTTGAATTTTTCTGAGTTATATACTATTTTTAATGAAATTTTGAAATTTATGCTGACGTGGAAATTCCTGATTGGTCCACGTGCACGCTGACTGGGCCAGGAACGCTGACTCTCTTCTAGACTTCGTGTGGCGAGTGAATTGACCTGCTGCACGTTGTCCGCCACGGAAGATCCGTGAGGAAATGGCGCTGAGAATTCGTCGAAGGGGATGGAATTTTTACAGCGAGATCCCTGAAATTATTTTATTCACTCTTTACCCCTCTGAAGGTGGAATGCCGTTGATCTAGGCCGCCGTTGCCGCCGATGTTGGCCTCTTTATGCTCGTGGCATCGAGGAGGACACAGTTATGGTCTCCATTTGGGTTAAGTCGCCGTCATTCGATCAAAATACCACCTTTTCCCACGGGCTGAGCTAAGAAATTATGCAATTTAGTCCCTGTAGTTTTTATATACATGTTTTTCGACGAACTAGGTTACCTGAGCTACCCTAATTGAGTCTATTAGAATCGTGAAAAAGGATAGAATAACAAATAGTATTCAATTTTACTTTTATTTGACTAATTTTAATGAATTAAGTTCATCCTTTCTGCAGCCTTTGTCTGACTTCCCCGGCGAAATTCCGACGACTGGGTCCGCCATAGCCTGCAAACTTCGTGGCATAGAGTAGAGCACGTTAGTGGCCTTGGTTTATTATGCGTCAGCTCCATTTGATGAGAGGGGCATGAGGGCAGGAGGCGTGTTTGGCACATTTCTCAGTTACATGTAGAATAGCTTACAACAATAGAATTTGTTTTGATGCTTGATTTGGGTCACATTGAGTTTATTTTAGGCATTAAAATCAATACGGATTGGATTAGTAAGCTTCTTTGCGATTTCCCCATTTTTCAGATTTTTGTTTTAAGCATTTATACTACTGTTTTGATAATTCCCATTTTTATTTGTTCAATTGCAATAATACCAGTTACAGAGGGTACATGTTAAGTGCACCAATGTATCCACTACTTGACCAAAGATTCCTGAGCTATGCTCAGAAAATACTTTTAGCCAAGTCATCCCAATTGCATTCCTCAAGCGCTAGGCGCTATTGAAATGCAACCAGGGAAGTTATTAATTAGACATCTCAAGCGCTAGGCGCTATTGAAATCTAGATTAATTATCTGATAGGAGTTGCATTGAGTGTATTCGAGCACACCATTGATTGGTGGCTGAGGTGAAAGGGGGAAAGAAAGAACAAAAGGCCAAATTGAAGCTTCAATTTACTCTATTTCATTCATAATTCACCAATTACAGACAAGAATCCTTTAATTTCTAACATTCAACTATCAAATTTACCTATTTCTCTTCTTCTCCTCACTGTTCGACCTAATGTCTCTCTCTCTTTGCACTGACTTCGCTCAATCGACTTATCAACCCCTAACACACGACTGCGGCTGCCTCTCCTCCTTTTCTTGTCTGGAATTTTTGAGTTTAAATAGGCTGGGATTAGGGTTTAGCCTCTTGAGCCCAGGAACAATGTCCACCTCCCAATCTCCATCAATGGCTGAGATTGAGGCTCTGTTAGGGCATGGTTTACCAAAACCATGGGCGTGGGCACTTGGTTTTGGTGTCTGTGGTCGGGGAAGAGGCCACGTCGCCTTGCTTTCTTCTTTTTCCATTTTTACCCGGCGTCTCTATGGTAAGAAATCGCGGCGAGCTTCTTTTTACCAGGGAGAAGAAGACCCTGATGTGTGGGGGCCCGCGTGTAAGATTAAATGAGGGAGAAGGAGATAGGTGTGCCTGTTCTGCTGTGAGCCTGTGAACCAGCGGAGAAAACAACCCCTTTCGGCGCATGAGCCAGGCGCAGCCAAGACACCTCAAGGGCGCGGTAATTTTTTAAACGCAGCGACTTCCCCCCTTGGATCCCCTGCAACTGGCTGCACGCGCCAAAATCCATCGATTTTTCTGAGATTTTCCATCCATTTCCATAATTTCATTTATATATATTTGTTGTCCAATCAAAATAAAATCATTTGAAGGCCTTTCCTTGGGTATTTTTTGATGAAATTTTGTGGTTAAACTCAGAAAAAATATAAAGAATTTAATGGTTCAAAGGATTTTATGAAATTCCTCATGGATTTATTTTAGTAATTTTATATCTTTTGGGATTTTCTTTGCTAAATGTGGAGCTTTTGCTGACATTTTTGGCATTTTGAAATCATGATTATTCATCATAATTAATGGGGGATTTTTGAGTATTTTTTGGGAATTTTTGGAGTTGGTTTGGTAATTTTCATGGAGTTTTTTGAGCTTTCTTTGATTTATTTGTCATAAAATGGGCTATTTATTTCATGCAATATGGCACAATATTTTTGGGTTAAACAAATGCCCCCCACTAGAATTGCTTGTGACAATTCCGAAATGGGAACAAGCGATTCTAGTGGTTTCTCTTGACCGTCTTCTTGTAGCCCTCTTCTTGGATCATGAGGTTCCATTCCTTTGGTACTCGTCGAACTTGTGCTTGGTCAACTTTCCATGCTCAAGACATTTCCATGAATTTCACACACTTTCCTTTAATTTGGGTGGGTATTTTGGCCCATATTTTGTACACATAAATCCAACCACAATTTAGGCTAGGGTATTTTGAGACCGCGTCTGTATTTCCTTGGGCTTGGATTCACATAGACTTTGCTTTCAATTTCCACTTCTTTCATGACATCAACCTTGAGCATTTCGATTCTCCTTTGCACCTTCTCCGAACATTTCATATACTATATTTTGGTTGGTGGATTTTGTGGAGCTGGGAACATTTTGGTGGAAGGCATGACTTATGGGGCCATAAAAGGCAAGTGACCATTTTTATTTTCCTCACCCGCTCATGCTCACCCTCTCATTGGGTTTAGGCACTCATCATAATGGCACTCAATTGGCATTGATACGACATGGGCGTGATTGATGTGGGGTTTGGTGCCCTCAGATAGCTTCATAGGGCTGTGCCTTAATGCATTCAGACGCCACACATGCTTAATCTTCATTAGGCATAGGTGTCTTGGAATACCACTAAGACTTTTCCTGACACGGCTTCGCGTTCTCCAAGACTCGAAAGTCTCATCATCGACCGCGGATTATGACATAAGGGTAAATTTTCACAAAAAGCGGGACAAGTCTCTTTTAAAAAACTTACCCCTTTTATTGGTTGATATTTTTGATTTGTTTTTTGGGAATGAGATTTATTTACAGTGGAGTTTTGGATTTTGTTGAAAACATATTGGATGCTTATAAGAAAGTTTTTTTTTTTTTTAGATTATTGAAACTTTGAATTTATCAGGCTCAACACACATATATACACTTTACCATATATTATTTTTAGAGCAGAACATTCTCAAGTATAGTACTTCTTCAAGTATCGGCCATTGATTGGTGGAATTGAACACTTTCCTTCCTTGTCCACCAGTTTGTAGGACCCTCCTTCCTACACCTCCTTGATGATATAAGGCCTTTCCCAATTTGGGGCAAATTTTGGACCATGGTGTCTACCTAAGATGGGCCTTCGTAGGACCAACACCAAATCTCCTTCCTTGAAAACACGAGGCCTTACCATTTTGTCATAGGCCTTGGTCATTTGGATCCTATACAACTCCAAACTTTGTTGAGCCATTAACCTCTTCTCATCCATGGCATCCAATTCCTCGAGCCTCAAACGGGCCCGCTTATCCATAGGTAATCCTGCATGCATGGCCACCCTGAGAGATGGTAATTCGATTTCCAATGATAACACCGCTTCCGACCCAAAGGCCAATGAGTAGGGAGTTGCTTGAGTAGGGGTTCTATAGGTCGTGCGGTATGCCCAAAGTGCTTCTTGGAGTTTTTCATCCCAATTCCTGTGATTGTTCCTCACTGTCTTCCTCAAGAGTTTAATCAAGACCTTGTTGAAGGCCTCTGCTAGTCCATTATCCCTTGGATTGTAAATAGAAGAATAATTCCACTTTATTTTGTGTTGCCTAGCACAAGCATAGATCTCGCCACTCTTGAAAGCGGTGCCATTATCAGATGTGATTTCTCTTGGTTTACCAAAACGGTATAACACATGGTTCTTGAGAAACTGAATGACATCCTTGTTTCTCACTTCTTTCAAAGGAACCGCCTCGGCCCATTTAGAAAAATAATCGGTGATTGCCAAAATGAATTAATGCCCCTTTGAAGATGGTGGATCAATGAGTCCAATCACATCCATTCCCCGCATATCAAACGGCCAAGCAGGCACTGTTGGATGCAAAGGGTTGGGATGTTGATGTATGAAATCACCGTGTACCTGGCACATGTGGCACTTCTTTGCTCGATTTTCACAATCTACAATCATGGTTGGCCAATAGTATCCCATCCTCTTGATATGGAGCCTCATTTTAGGACCTGACTGATGAGCTCCACAAAAACGCGAATGCACTTCTTTCACAATCCTTTGGGCTTCTCCGTATGACACACATCTCAACCATAGCTGATCATAAGACCGTCTATACAAAGTGTCATTCACATAGACATGTCGAAGAATTCTCCGCTTCAATTGTTCTCTTTCGGCCTTTTCTGTAGGAAGAACTTGATACTTAAAGTAATCCACAAAAGATTTTCTCCAATCTTCATTTTCATCTATTTCTACTTCCATGGTTTCATCTGGGTCCATCAACAAATCCGCCTCCCATTCCTCCAAATCCACAAACAAGTTGGCATTCATTTCCTTTTCAATTTCCAAAAGATAAGGTGCAAGGGATCGCCGATTTCTTATGATAATTTGCACCTCCTCACCATCAGGCTTACTCAACTGAGTAGTTACTCGAGCCAAAGCATCAGCCATGCCATTGGAAGCTCTCGACACCTTTTCAAAAGTGATCTTTGAGAATTTGGCCATTAACTCTTGGGCTCTTTCATGATATTTCATTAATTCAGGCTTTTTCACATCAAACACCCCCTTCAACTTGATTAAGGATCAATTGAGAATCTCCACACACTTTCATCTCCTTTATATTCATGCCAATTGCAAGCTCCAATCCAGCAATCAACGCTTCATATTCTGCTTCATTATTTGTGCATGGCTCAGTTAGTGCTATTAAGTGGCGAAGATATCTCCTTGAGGCGTAACAAAAATCAAACCCACTCCCGCTCGAACTCGAGGTAGCTCGGGCCTCTTAGAAGGTTGTATAGCAGATGATCCGTCAAAGAACATCACCCAACCTGCTTCTTTCTCTTCCAAACATAGGCTTTCCTCATCTGGGAACTTACAATTCAAAGGGGAATCATCAGGGACAGGATGTGCTGCCAGAAAATCGGCCATCGCTTACCCTTTTATAGCTTTTTGAGGGGCATAAGTAATGTCAAATTCCATGAGAGCAATGACCCACCTTGCCAATCTTCCCGTTAATATGGGCCTAGTCATCAAATACTTCAATGGGTCCACTTTTGATATCAATGTGACCTTATGGGACAACATGTAATGCCTTAGCTTCTTTGTGGCAAACACCAAAGCCAGACAATGCTTTTCGATTGGACTATATGATTGTTCGGCCCCAACCAACATACGACTCAAGTAGTATAGAGCATTCTCTTTCCCTTCTTCATTCTCTTGGGCCAAAAGTGCACCCAAAGATTCATCTAAGGCTGTGGTATAAAGGATCAGCGGCTTTCCTTGAATAGGTGCAGCGAGGACAGGCGATTTGAGGAGGTACTCTTTTATGTCATCGAAAGCCTTTTGACACTTTGCATTCCATTTGAAAGGCACATCCTTCTTGGTCAGGTGAGTAAATGGCTTGATCCTTCCAGAGAGATTAGCGATAAACCTCCTAACATAAGCCAATTGCCCCTGTAGAGAGCGAAGTTACTTGAGAGTCTTTGAGGGAGGCATTTGTTGGAGTAATGTCCTAGAAGTCAATATTTAATGACTCATTTTCTTAGTTTATGTTAATGATGATATTTGATCATTTGTTCCTAGAGTTTATTATTGACAGATCATTCAGGTTGAGGATCTGAATTGTAGATCTCTGTGGATCATTCATTAGAATGACAATAATAAATCTAAATCGTCCATAATCTTGATAATTAACAAGGAACATTAATTATCATAAAAGATTAGTATGCAAGTTAAGTGATGATTAAGTTCTACAAATCATAGGTAAAGAGTTACCGACTTAATTGCATATGTGTATGTTATTGGAACATAGTACAGGACTTGACCCAATGAAATAAACATTTGGATTGTGTTATGTGTCATTGTTTATTTCATATGAGTTTGATTCTAAGTTTGAGATGTTCACCTTTTCCACATGAGGATAGGTTCAATAAATATCGTCTAACGTTGATTCCTGATAAAGGCTGCTATAAGGACTTTATTTATGTTCTCTTGAATTGTGCGGGGAAAAGTTGTTCATCAAGAAAACCGTATGTCCCTCATTAGTATACCTAGTGAGTGATGATATCTGTTTGGGCCCCTTGATGGAGTTGGATCGTATGCATGCAAACTAGACGATCAACTCTAGATCAAGAAATGTATAATCTGCAAGAATGACACATTCCTATCTTGGATTATACAAAGATATCGTGTGACATAAGAATCAAACAAAGAAATACTTTTATTTCTTATGCAGGATTGAGATATTGTAACGGTACATTATTTATACGAATTGGGAGTCATAACGTGTTGCTAGATACCGCTTATGATTATTGGAAATAAATAACGATTTATTTCCATGGTCAACATAGTATAAATCCTCAAATAGGGTCGCACAAATAGGATTCTAACCACTTGTTGCATATATTGTTTATTCACAATAATGTGTATTGTGAAATGTGATAAGTTAATTAATTAATTATATACCGTTATGAACCGTTATAATTAATTAAATTAAAAGGATCATATGGAAACAATATAATGCATTAGCTAATCATAGATTAATTATTAATGAGTTAATAATTAATTATGTTCAACTTACTTTAATTAGTTTGAGCTAATTGGGCTTCTATTTAATTGGTTAATTAAAGGCCCGATTTAAGGAAGAATGAAGAGACAATTAAAGGAGATTCATTAATTGGTGAATTAATGAATAAAGGCCTTTTATTAAGATGGCCCAAGAGAGCCCATTAGGTGGCCTCTTAGGGTGGATGGCATACTTGTAAATAGTATGAAAATTGGATGAGAGTGGTTGGCTATATAAAGGGGTCTCTTTGGGAGAAAACCCTAGCCGTCATCTCTCTTCCTCTCCCCTCCCTTGCGCCTCCACCTAGAAGAGAGATTTTTCTCTCTTCTCCATGGCTCTTCCCTTCCTCTCTTAGCTCATGTGTTGAGCATCCCACCTATCTTCCTCTCCATTAAATAGTTAATTAAGAGAAGCAAGGTGATTAGCAAGAGGTTCAAGAGAACTAGCATTCTCTTTGAGCTTGGTGGTGGGTCCTTGGTGGGCTAGAGGCGGCCATAGATGGTGGAGATGGTGGAGCACGCACCCCATCGACTCCCATGCCATGGATTCGAGCCTCATGAATACAATTTCATGAGAGGTACAATTTCTCCTACCTTCTCTCTTGATTGGATGTGTGATTGCTTTAGCACTAGATCTATTGATTTGCTTGTTGTTAATGGTGATTAATTAGTTGTAATTAATCTAAAATTAAAATATGAGCATTTCCTAATAGTGGTATCAGAGCTATGGTCGTGCTTAAGGTTTTTTACACTTAATTAAGTGAGAATTCGTAATTAATTAAGTTAATTAGTGATGTGCATGCTTGCTGGCCCTGGAAAGGCTGTTTTCTGTCTTGTTGCTTGTTTTTCGTGGTGTAAAGCTCTCTGAAATTTTTTCCTTCTTATTGGAGGTTGTAGCTCTTTGAGTTGTGGTTGTTTTCCCACTGGAATCATTGAAATTCGATGTAAAATGAATTTTTAGTGATTTAAACGGTAACGGTGCGCAGATCTGTTATTCTGCTGCACAGTTCTGTTGTTGTGGTTGGTAACAAATAAGTTTGTATACAAAGTACCTGTAACTTTTAGATAGGATTATTCTAAACTTGATGCTCTTTCTGGATATGTAAATTTTGTTGCATATTTCAGATATTATGTGGGCGTTCAAGGATGAAAAGTGATGAAGTTATCAGATCTGTTTTTTCAAACAAACTGATTGTTTTGAAAAACTGTACTTATTGAGAAACTTTTATGGAAAAGTGTTGAAATGGAAATGTTCTCCTTTAAGTCTGTAATCTGTGAAAATTAATTTCATAGATTTTCATTGAGATTTGATACCTCAACCGAGTGAAATCTTTTTGGTCGACGGTCTGTTCCAGAACAGGATACCTTGCTTAAATGCTTGTTATCTCGTTGATCTTGAATATAACTTGTGGATTTTCTTTTCATGGAATGATAGCCTATTGTATGTAGTATTTTTCTATGTAAATTGTTTTCTGGAAAAATATCAAGGGGATGATCATACAGATCAAAAGGTTGAGACCCATAACAGAATTTTCTCTAACGGTGCTTCGCGCACAATCTGAGGATTTGTCTTTTTTGGTTCTCCCTGATGATAATTGATCTCTTCTTGGGATTTCTACAGGTAATCACAATCTTTGTAAGGAGTTCTCTGGATTTATTTCAGATTTTTTGGAGACCGAATTATTTTGAATTTTTTCGGGTCCCGAATTTCGTATTTTAATTAGTTAAAATAGTTTCTAATTAATCAATTTATTGAAAGGTTAATTAGAAGACTCCTTAAATACCCTCCTTTCTGTTTTGATGGTTGGATTTAATTTAAAAGGGCTTAAACAATTGGTTGTTAAGGTTAAGCCTTCTTTGCATTCGAAAAACTTGAGCAACAAGTATGCACAAAGATTCTAATTAATGAAATTAATTAAGAGCAAGTGAATCATGTATATTGTATATGTGCTAACTTTGTTTTGTAGGAGGATGTGGGTTTGATATGGCTCAAGATGTCAATGCCTTGTGTGTTGTAAAATATTGTGAATGCATGTGATTGCTTGTAAAGTGGCCTAAGGTGCCTTGATAATTAATTGGTTAATTTTTTTATGTAACTTGTGAGGCTTGCATGCCCCTAAGGCCTAGGCGGGGTTTTAGGAATTTTATCACATGTATTTATTTCCCGTAATTATTAGATAGGATCTTAGTAATTAGTGGGAGGGCTTGATTAGATTAGTCTCGTTACATGGAGATGCGACGAAGATTAATGCAAGCGGGAGCCATACAAACCCACGGCAATGCTTGAGATGCTTATGTTATGTGATTGTTTGTGAATGCCTTGAATTGTCATAGGTAGGTATGGGTGTATGCTTACATGACCACCAAACAAGAGTCACATAATTGTTTTGTCCCAAATACGATTAAGTCAAATCGTCCTCCTTCTCTCTATCCCCCTCACGTCAATTGCCAATCATGGCGCGGTCCGCCATAGCGGACGTCATGGTTGTCAACCTTGATAGTCGGGGTACAAATAAAAAGATTTGTTAGGAGCAAATAGAGAGATGTTGCTTATCGATGGACCCAACAAGTTTTCTTGGACATCGGGGCGAAGTTTGTAAATATACTTAGATATTCACAAACCAAGAATCATATGGTTGATATGATTGGTTGGAGAACCTACCTTGTCTAGTTAAGTAGGGTGTCGTGCCATAGCAGGCTCTACTTGACGAAAATGAGGATCTTGGAATCCATTACATTTAGGGACATTAATTAAATGTAGTGGGAGTTTTTGTTTATCATTCCATAAACAAAACATTGCATAAACTAAATGACCTTAAATTGAAATTGTTATAGATATTAAATATGTTAATTTCGTTGCGATCAATCTTTGGAAAACGACAAACTCGTTTCTAAGGTATTCACTTGGGGAAGAAATACCGATTTCTAAGACATGTTCTTGGAAATGAGAAACTTGAGCAAGTTTAATCCCAAAAACGTTCCTCGACTTCCCGAACAATAGCTTCGCAATGATTGATTAGTTTCGACGAAAATTATTCAATAAAGCGAATGCTTATATCCTTTTAGAAGTTCTGGACCTTTGAATTGGAGAATTCATAAGGACTATACTAAGACTTCTATACTCTCATCCACCTACTCAAGAAGGCGTTCTTAGAGAAAGTAAAGATAGACTCAATCATTTATGATCGAGTAATGGAATGTGAGTTAACCAAGAGACTCTTCTTATAAGAAGATAAATGTTTCATTAGCTTGCGAACCGAAAGGTTTGAGTAGCTAATTGACAACTAGAGATATTGAGATCTCCAATATCAAGGATTGTTGATATTGTCATAAAATCTCTTTCTATGGATAAATGATGTATTGTTCGCACACTTGTTAGTGCTAAAATGATTGGTTAAGTATTAAAGGAATACTCCACCAATATATGAGTTGAGACTTTGAGACCCTCACTAGTGACCGTGTGTCACATGAGATGTTTCATTTGCCATTTATGGGAGGCATTTGAAAGGTTGTCCGAAATATCATGATGTTCTAAACCTTAAGATATTTGTCGTTCAAAATTATCTCACTATCTCTAATTCACACTAGTAATTAGGTGCTAGTTCATGTGCTCGCATTTAACGAAATGTGTAGACAATGATGAATAAGAGAAAGTTCGAGATAAGTAAAGTAAACTCCGTTTTGGAAATGGCTTATACGTCTAGGCCGCTACCATTGAATACGTAGAGTTATCTTTACTAAATAAAGAGTTTGTTTAGGAATTTGAGGTTGTATACCTTATTCCAAACATCTCATAAAACCTTATCTCCGTTTCATATTTGATGATGGATGATCATGTTTTGTAATAGAGAAATGTTGTTCTCTTATTGTTATAAATTTGTGTATAAGATTTCATGCATCTTAATTGAATTTGCTTGAAATAGATTAACAAATTTTGAATGACAAATATGTAAGACTTCGCATAAAGTATTTGACTTTTATGTAAAATAGTTGCTTAGTCGAATATAAACAAGAATCGCATTATGAGAGTCTACGTAACGTGGAGCTCGTAAATCAATTTGATTGCAAAGAATCGCATTATGAGAGTCTACGTAACGTGGAGCTCGTAAATCAATTCGATTGCAAATCAATTGAAATTCATGCGAATCGTGTTTGTTAAAAGACAAAAGCGCCTTTGACCTACGAAGGTTTAAAGGACAAGTAACCTTATTAAGACTTATACATATTGATGTATATAGACTTATAGGACTTGTGCAATTGAAAAGTTGTTGTCACTTTACCACTTGACCAACGATCATTGTAGATATTAACGTATCTATTTGATATGGTATAAGTATGAATCTTTTGACAAGATCAAAAGGATCTCAAGAGTAAAGTTGAAAAACTATTCAATAAAAGCAAAAGTCTTAAGATGGATCATGGTAAATAGTTAAGTCATGTAGTTTGATATATTGCCTAAAGAGTATGAAAGACGTTTCACTACTCGCTCCATGAGGAACATTTGGAAAAATGTATCCAAGGATGAAGGTATCGAACATTGTTTGATATAGTTCGATCGGTAATAAATCAAATTGACTTGTTTGACTCATGTAAGGGATTGTGTTTGAGGACAATATTGTTTACACTAAATAAAAATTCCATTGAAGTCTATTGAGAAAGATATCTTACGAGATTCGATCTCTAGGTATATTGTTTCTCAAGATTTGGTGTTGAGAAGCTTATTTCAAGGTTCGATTGATTGATAAGCTTGGACCCAAATAAGACGCTTATTAGTTTGTAGGATATCTTGAATTAGCCAAAAGGTACTACTTCTATGAACATGATAAGAACAAGGTAGTTGTTGCTCATCATAACGTAATCTTAAAGAATGATATTCTCAAGAAGAAGTAGTGGGAGTAAAGTGAGCATTAAAGGAGTTTATGCGTCACTACAAGAAGTACCTTTATAGGGAACTTGTCACTCCATACATGGTGCTTAGTGGGAGTTGAGCGGAACTTGACTCACAAGCAGTTGTGAAAGGAAGAAGTTTATAAGCACGCTCGCTTCTAAAGAGTACTCAAAAATCTCACGAATGGATGATGTTAGAGAAACTCGTGCAATACATTAGGATCAAGAATCTATTCTACAAGATGTTGTAGAAGTAGTTCGTAGACCTCAAGCACCAATCCTACAAAGATCAACGAGAGTGAATTGCCTAAACTGAAAAGTACATAGGTTTCACAACATCCTCATACTTGACATGTGAGGATCCGTTGATAAATAAAGAAGCGATGGAAAGACCCGATTCCACAAGTATGGTTTGAATCTATATGATCTTTAAGTGCAATCCATATATATAACAACAAGATATAGACCTTGATTGATGTTCAAGAAGGAGCGATCCATCTAGAACATTTAGATGTTTCATAAGAAAGATAGATATGGATAGCAAGTCGACTCTGTACAAAGCACAATTTCATGATTGATGCTATGTCTAAGTTGATAACAAGTTGACCATGTACAAAGCACGGCTTCTCGCTTGTAGCTATGTATAAGTCAATAAAGATCATTCTAGCAATAGTTATATTTCGTATATATAGATATATGGAAAGATACATTAAAACCGCCTTCTTCGATTGAATGAAGGAAGTTGTTGTGTATTTGACACAAACCAAGGATTTGTTGTATTGTTGGAAACACATATATGCTTCAATGATCCATTAATGGATTGAAGCAAGTACTGTGGAAATTGGAATAAATATTTTGACAAGGAAATCAAGGAGTTGCACTTCGTCAAAAGTATCTTATATAGACAAGATATTCAGTGGGAGCATGATTGTGTTACATGTATTGTACAAGATACAAGACATTAATTGGGAATAACATTAAGAAAATGAATATTGTCAAGATCTCATTGGAGAATGTTTTTCTCAATTGAGAACTTGGGTAAGTCACCTAAATCCAAGGAAACAAAATCTATGGAGATAGATTATGATGGATGTCAGGTTTGAGCAAAATGTGCATATAATGACAAGGTGTTATAGTTACACGAAAAGATAGACTCCTAGAAAGGATGTCTAACCACATTGTATGGCATACACTTCAGTGCTACTCGGTGTGTTGCAACTCAATTCGAGAAGAGTGCACGATACAATTCGAGCATCCTTCTGTTATGAGTTTCATAACGGATGCCATATTTATGCACATGCCCCTATGTGTTGTAACCAAGGAGTATGACAAGCAGTTGCCAACTGGATACAAAGAAAAACACGTTTGGACAATAATCGAGAATATCTTCGAGTATCTTATGAGAAAGAATGATATGTTTTTCCATCTGATAAGATAAAAGAAAGCTCATATAAATTGATATATTGATGCTAGTTTTCGAAAGATTGATATAAATACAATTGAGCTACATATTTTGTTTAAATGTGGTGTTGTAAGTTTAGAAGGTGTTCTAAATGGGATATTACAACCGTTTCCGTCACCAAAACAAAATATATAGCAACTTGTGAAGCAATGAAAGAATGTAGTAAGGATCGTGAAGTTCTCAGTCAAGCTAATATGGTTCTATGCATCTCGAACCATAGCTTAAACTTGAAGAACCCAATATTAAATTGGTGATCCAACTAAGATCTATGACGATGTCACTTGATCTCACATGATGATGATCAAGAACACATATATAGGAGTATATATGTATATAGGGTCAAATAAAATTTGATAGGTTCGCGGACACAGCGAACACTCTAACTTAACCTTTACCTTAAGCGATATACGAGATGCAATTGTGCATCCATGCGTGATGGACGTATGAGTAACTTGCTTTAAGTGTATTACATCTTTTGAGGTTCGAGACATGTATATATATAGATATATGACATTGTTCTAAGTTCTTCACTGGCTAGAAGTCACTATTGATTGATTCTAGGCCAAGTGGGAGATTGTTGGAGTAATGTCCTAGAAGTCAATATTTAATGACTCATTTTCTTAGTTTATGTTAATGATGATATTTGATCATTTGTTCCTAGAGTTTATTATTGACAGATCATTCAGGTTGAGGATCTGAATTGTAGATCTCTGTGGATCATTCATTAGAATGATAATAATAAATCTAAATCGTCCATAATCTTGATAATTAACAAGGAACATTAATTATCATAAAAGATTAGTATGCAAGTTAAGTGATGATTAAGTTCTACAAATCATAGGTAAAGAGTTACCGACTTAATTGCATATGTGTATGTTATTGGAACATAGTACAGGACTTGACCCAATGAAATAAACATTTGGATTGTGTTATGTGTCATTGTTTATTTCATATGAGTTTGATTCTAAGTTTGAGATGTTCACCTTTTCCACATGAGGATAGGTTCAATAAATATCGTCTAACGTTGATTCCTGATAAAGGCTGCTATAAGGACTTTATTTATGTTCTCTTGAATTGTGCGGGGAAAAGTTGTTCATCAAGAAAACCGTATGTCCCTCATTAGTATACCTAGTGAGTGATGATATCTGTTTGGGCCCCTTGATGGAGTTGGATCGTATGCATGCAAACTAGACGATCAACTCTAGATCAAGAAATGTATAATCTGCAAGAATGACACATTCCTATCTTGGATTATACAAAGATATCGTGTGACATAAGAATCAAACAAAGAAATACTTTTATTTCTTATGCAGGATTGAGATATTGTAACGGTACATTATTTATACGAATTGGGAGTCATAACGTGTTGCTAGATACCGCTTATGATTATTGGAAATAAATAACGATTTATTTCCATGGCCAACATAGTATAAATCCTCAAATAGGGTCGCACAAATAGGATTCTAACCACTTGGTGCATTTATTGTTTATTCACAATAATGTGTATTGTGAAATGTGATAAGTTAATTAATTAATTATATACCGTTATGAACCGTTATAATTAATTAAATTAAAAGGATCATATGGAAACAATATAATGCATTAGCTAATCATAGATTAATTATTAATGAGTTAATAATTAATTATGTTCAACTTACTTTAATTAGTTTGAGCTAATTGGGCTTCTATTTAATTGGTTAATTAAAGGCCCGATTTAAGGAAGAATGAAGAGACAATTAAAGGAGATTCATTAATTGGTGAATTAATGAATAAAGGCCTTTTATTAAGATGGCCCAAGAGAGCCCATTAGGTGGCCTCTTAGGGTGGATGGCATACTTGTAAATAGTATGAAAATTGGATGAGAGTGGTTGGCTATATAAAGGGGTCTCTTTGGGAGAAAACCCTAGCCGTCATCTCTCTTCCTCTCCCCTCCCTTGCGCTTCCACCTAGAAGAGAGATTTTTCTCTCTTCTCCATGGCTCTTCCCTTCCTCTCTTAGCTCATGTGTTGAGCATCCCACCTATCTTCCTCTCCATTAAATAGTTAATTAAGAGAAGCAAGGTGATTAGCAAGAGGTTCAAGAGAACTAGCATTCTCTTTGAGCTTGGTGGTGGGTCCTTGGTGGGCTAGAGGCGGCCATAGATGGTGGAGATGGTGGAGCACGCACCCCATCGACTCCCATGCCATGGATTCGAGCCTCATGAATACAATTTCATGAGAGGTACAATTTCTCCTACCTTCTCTCTTGATTGGATGTGTGATTGCTTTAGCACTAGATCTATTGATTTGCTTGTTGTTAATGGTGATTAATTAGTTGTAATTAATCTAAAATTAAAATATGAGCATTTCCTAACAGCATTTCTCTAATTGCCTTGATCTTCGCGGGGTCAATCTCAATGCCTCCGTGCCTTACCACGAACCCTAGAAACTTTCCAGAAGATACCATGAATGCACACTTCAAAGGGTTCATCTTCAAAGAATATTTCCTCAATCTTTCAAACACCACCCTTAAGTGCTCAAAGTGTTCATCAATTGATCGGGCCTTAACTACCAAATCATCCACATAACACTCAACTATCTTGTGAATTAAATCATCAAAGATTTTGGTCATCGCCCTTTGGTAAGTTGTCCCTGCATTTTTTCAATCCAAATGGCATTACCTTGTAACAAAAGATACCTATTGGTGTTCGAAAGGATGTGTGCCTTTGATCTTCCTCATCCATAGGAATCTGATTATAGCCTGACGACCCATCCATGAAGGAATACACCACAAAAGAAGAAGTGTAGTCGACTATCAATTCAGTCACAGGCAATGGAAAGTCATCTTTTGGGCATGCCTTATTTAAGTCTCTAAAATCCACGCACATCCAGATTTGACCATTTTTCTTCTTCACCGGCACAATATTGGCAACCCAAATAGGATTTTCTTCCTCCCTAATAAAACCCGCATCAATCAACTTTTTCACCTCTTCAACAACTTTCTCTTCAAGCTCGACCCGCATACGCCTTGGGGCTTGCTTAACGGGTTTCACACTGGGATCTATCTTCAATTTGTGAGAAGCTAGATTGGGATCAAGACCGGGCATTTCTGTATAGTTCCATGCAAAGTAATCTTTATATTCCATCAATAGTGCTTTCAATTGCTCTTGTTTCTCAGGGGGAAGCGATGCACTTATGAATGTTGGCCTTGGATCATCCTTGGTACCCAAATCTATCTCCAAAAGTTTATCAATTGTGTTCTGGCCTCCTTCCTCTAGTTCTCGAGGTGCATCCTTCGCAACTTGTATGAACTCTTCTTCTTCTGGTTGCGACTCAATAGGTTTTATGCCCACCATGTGGCACTCAACAAATAAGACCTCTCCTTGAGGCTCGTGAAAACCTAATCCTTTGGCCTTTTTGAGCTTTCCATCCAGTCCTTTGACCTACATAGACTTTTCACTCCACAAGTCTTAAAATGCCTTCGCACTTCGCCTCGAAATTGGCTCTAAACAATGGGCCTTTTGAAACAGACCTATCAACCTCTTGTTATAGTGACCCATCACTTCTATTCTTTCACACTCATCATCCTCTTCTTCTAGCCACTTTTCCCAATCGTCAGAGCAAGCTGCCTCATCCGAAGGCTCCACACTCTCGGCCTTGTAGAATATAATTTCCTTGTGAAACACCATTCTCTTTTGAACATTTCCACCTTATGAGGAACAGAGAAAGTTTCTAATTCTCTTATTTGATTCACCTCCCTTGGGGTAAGCTCTTTGAAGTAACCCGTAGGAATTTGCTCTATGGCCAATGAGTCTTCACTTCTACCAAACCCCTCATCAGAGTCAGTATCATATGCATAAATTACCTTCCTTTGCTTTTAATTCTTTTCCCGTTTGAAATCACTCGCCCCTTAAGGACTTCCATTTCGATTCTCTTCTTCATCTTTTATATAGAGCGGAGTCTTGACGGCACATGAGGTCTTGGCCATTCCTTTCAAAATTATTCTTTCATTGTCATCCTCATTTTCTCTTTCAACTCGCCATCTCATTCGGGGGGAGGTACTCCTTTGTGAAGTTGGAGCATAAAACCGCTCAATCTCCTCCAATTCCACCTCATGTCCCCCATAATATTGTGGATCTCCCTTGATTGTCTTTTGCTCGCCATCATGTATGTACTTGACACATTGATGGAGGGTGGATGGCACAAGGTAATTCTCATGCAACCATGGTCTTCCTAACACAGCCTTGTATGATGTATCGGCATCGATTACATAAAATTTGACCAAGGTTTCGAGCTCTCCAAACTTCATAGGAAGAGTAATTGACCCCAATGTCCGCTCAGAGTTTTGGTTGAATCCATGGATAAAAACGTTCTCATCCAATAAACGTCTTTCTCCCAAAGCCAATTGATGCAATGACCTCAAAGGCAAAATGTTAATGGAGGAGCCTGGATCTACCAACATTCGGCTTAACTGGCTTCCATTGGTTTTACCTGTAATATAGAGTGGCTGGTTATGTTGAGCCTTCCCCATCACTAAATCCACATCGGTGAAGGTAATCTGATTTTTGGGCTCCACATAAAGGGCCTCAGTCATATACTTCTCCGCCAAATAAGCTTGAAACTTCTCGGGCTCTTGCAACACCTCCATCATTGTTTCTCTAAGTTCTTTGGACATCATTAATGCCTCAAATACACTGATCAGTGCAGGTGTGTCCCTCAAATGAGCCAAGATGTTGTATTCTCCAACATTTTCTCTTGCCTTTTGACTTGGCCTCGGCTCTTCAACGGTTTCGTGCCCTTTGCCTTTACCTTTGGCCTTTTCATTCTCTTTAGGTGCTTGCCTTTCAGGGATGTTGGTGCCAGACCGAAGATTTATGTGACACTCCTTCTCTTCAAACATGTCCTTTGCAAAAAGACCTTGATACAATACGTCACTTTCTTCTTCTTCAGAATCATAATAATAAGTGACGAGCTCTCCTTCTTTTCCTTTCCCCTTTAATTCTTCTTCTTTTGTTTCTTCTTGATTAATTTGTTTCATCAGCTTTTGCATTTGGCACTCCTCATGATCTGATTCCTCATTTACCACTATAATAGCATTGCACTCCACATTACACATTTCATTCCTTCTTTGAAATACCGCATTTGCTTGAGCATGCGGAGCTGGTTCTTGCTTGTAACTTTGGGGTATGATAAGGTCCCCTTCCTTGATCATCCTCTCGAGAATATCTTTAAAGACATAGCAATCTCCAACAGGGTGCCCCAAGACTCTATGGTAAGCACAATAAGTTGGGTCATTCACCTTATTTTGCTCTTCAGGTCTTTTGCAAATAGGCAACTCTATAGCTTTCCCCTCCAAGACTTGTTTGAGCAAGGCCGCAGTCTTTTCTTTCTTGAATGAATAGGGCTTACTCAAGCGCTCATTCAAAGGTGTTCAAGTCCAACTACTTGTGATGTCACGTATTTATATATGGTTTTAGGCCGGACTTTAACCCAAATCATAACTCAAAGCCCTTGATTTTATTTGATTTTACTTGTTTTCTGTTTGTATTTGTAGAATTTTAGTACTGCTTGGGTTTCATTTCTATTTGTAGGAACATGGAGTCGATTCACAATGAAAACGACATGATTCGGCACGAATCGGCGCATGAAGCGTGGCTCAGAAGACCCTGTGCGACCGCACAGGGATTGTGTGCGACCGCACAGGCACATTTTGGGCTTGGAAGGTGCGCACATGACTCAATTATGGGCCGACGACTTTGGTGCGACCGCACGGGCCTTTTGTGCGAACGCACGGAGCTCCAAACCCTACCCCGACCCCTATATAAGGCGCCCAAAGTGTCGAATTAGGGCATATTTCATTCCCCCTTCTTCCTTGGCGGCGGCGCAACCAAAACCTAATCCGATCCACCTCCTGCGGCCCCTGTGCGACCGCACAGGGGTCCCGTGCGACCGCACCACCTCCCTGCCGCCTTGGAAACCCCCATTTCGACCTTCCTTCTCCTCATCCTTCCACCCAAGCTTCATCCTTGTAGATCCAGACGTCAGAAGAGGCTCGAGAAGGGGCTTTCGCCTTCCTCTTCCTATTTTGGTTTCCATGGAGATTGTATCATTTACTTTCCTTATTTTTACTTGTTTTTGCATCATGTTAGGTTAGATTAGTTATGTTCTAGGGCTAGTAGAAACTGAGGTTAGGTTTGTTAATTTGACTTGATACTTGGTTTCTATTGTGTACTACTTGCTTGGTTTCTTAATGTCTATGCTTGTTTGTATTGAATTACTTGATTGAACCTCCTATTAGGTGAACGGCCGCATCTAATCTAGGCAAAGGGTGTAGATTGTTTAATTGAATCAAATAAGTGCTCAAGGTAGGTTAGGAGCCGAGAGGTGACCAATTTAAGCCCGAGAGGGACAAATTTCTGCTTAGGCGAGAGTCTAGTAGATGCCTTAGAGAATCAACAAGTGGACTTAGGTATTTAAGCCAACATTACGAGAGTTGAGGGTTAATTACCTAATGGGGGCTTTAGACTAGGTTCCATACCAGGTTCTGTGACCAACATTACGAGAGTTGAGGTTCAGGAGATTAGGTATGGCTAGATCTGTCCCACACAAGTCAGAAACCGAGTTTTCGTGTCATTTTAGCATTAACCTAAGGCCGTGCGGTCGCATGGGATCCCTGTGCGGTCGCACAGGATCTCCAGGCACGCACGAGTTGACGGTGCGGCGCAAGAGCAACGCCCGTTGACAGCCCGAAGCCTAACCAAGGTGGAACCGAACCCCTAGGACATTTTTATACCATTTTTGCAACCAGATTACTCCCAAAAATAATTTATTCCTCTGTTATTTGTTATTTGTTATTTGTCTCTGTTTTTAGTAATTGTTAAGCCAAGTTTGTTGGATTCCCTCTTGAATTGCTAGATTTAGACTTTGTGAACTTGTGAGTCCGGTACTTGATAGTCCGTCCCTGTGGATACGACCCCGACTGTACCAACGATTTAACCGTGCGCTTGCGGTTGTTGTTAGGTTACTTTTGGGTATTACTAGCTTTGCATCAACTTGCACCACTATTGTTGTTTTTATTTCCTTTAAAACCACCATCCCGATTAGTGGAAGCTTCATTGGCTCCGGCTATCTTAAGAGGACCTTGTGCCCTATTGCCTTGATCACTTTTGTTATTATTATTGAATCGAGTCTCCCTAGGTGGCCCAATATGCACCACTCTCGCCACGCGAGTCACAAGATCTTCATATGTATAAATATCACTTCCAGATAACGGCCTTCTAATCCAATCATCTAAATTTCTTATTAAAAACTCTACAGCCTCTCTCTCGGGCATTTGATGTGTGCACCTTATATTCATATTCCTCCACCGATTGATGTAATCAAGTGCTTTCTCTCCTTGTCTTGGCTTTTCACAAGCTAGGTCGGCCATACTAATTCTTTGGGTCACCATGGCAAACTTAGACCTGAATATCTCTTCCATTTCATCCCACATTTCAATTGAATCATTTTCGAGGGAAGAGTACCATTCAAATGCGGCACCCGTCAAACTTTGAGAGAATTGCCTAAAAAGGAGAGCTTCATTGCAAGAGGTATTGCCACACGCATTCCTAAACTGCACCAAATGCTGATCAGGAGTGATACCCTCTTTTCCCGTGCCATCAAAGAGATTGAACTTCGGCACTTGGTAACCTGAAGGATAAGTAACTTGTTCATACTCCCTTGGGTAAGGCCTTCCACACCTCTTATGAATGTTAACCAAGCGGCCCGCTCCTGATGCTTGGAGTTGTTGATTTATCATATCTTGAATGATTTGCTTGGTTGGCTCAGACTTTCTTGCCCCTGTCCGAGATCGTGCCCCGGGAACTTCATCTTCCTCAGACTCATATTTAGACTTGTTCTTCTTTTCTTTAGGATGCCTCTTAGACCATCTTTCTTCTTCTTCTGAAGACTCATATTTGATCTTATTCTTCTTTGTTTTGGATGATTTTCTCTTGCTTTTATCTTCTTCCTCCTCAGAAGTATCATATCTGCTCTTACTCTTTCTTTCTTTTATAATCTTTTTCTTGCCCCTTTCCTCTTCTTCATCCGAAGACCCATACTTGCTCTTACTCGTCCTTTCTTTTGAAGCCTTTTTCTTATGCTTATTCTCTTCTTCTGAAGAAGAGGATTCTTTTTCAAGCTCTCCAAGCAAATTCTTCTTTTCCAACAACTTATGCATCTTCTTAAGTAACTCCCTTTCTTTTTCTCTCTCATACATTAATTGAGACATTTTCTTCTCATTCTTCTCCAATATACTCATCAATCGAGTATTCTTTCCTTCCACCCACCGATCTTGATCATCACCACTTTCTTGGGCGCTCTCGATTAGCACCTCTTCCTCTTGTGGGTTGTTATTATGACTTGAAGACGCAGGGTCTATCTTATCTTTGCCATCTCTTTTGGTCAAAATGACTTCTTCGTCACCAACCATGTTCACAAAAGCGTGCATCTCATTTTCTCCACTTATCCTAATCATGTTCACATGAGCATGAATCACTGGCTCCTTTTCTCGCCAAACTAAACGCCTCCTTTTGTTTTGTGACTCTTGACTAGCCACTTCGACCATCAAACTGGTTCTATCTTTGGGCACCCACATCTTCCTAAGTCCCTTTTCATCTCTCAAAGGACCCAATCGCTCTTTTACAAGAGTGGTAGCTCTTTCCCTTCCTTTCTGCCCCAATCTCTCCTTCACAGGGGTTGATTCCCTTCTTTGCCCTTTTGGTCCCAATCTTTTATGGACTGGTACACGGGAAAACGCAAGTCTCTCTTTTACTGATTGCCTGGTCTGAGGATTTCTGCCCCGGAACTGGACCTGATATTCAGGAGGAAACTCTTCCATTGTCTTCAACACGGCCTTAAGAGAGTTCTTCCGAACCAGCCTAAGAGGCGCAAATGGATTGCTGACTGGGAGGTTAGGCCTCACCTCCAACTCATTCTTATACGCTCTCTGGACTTTCTTGATGGTCCTTGTGCCTTGAGAGACTGGCACATACACCTTTCTCCCTGTTGTATCCTTTCTAGGAGAGTGGCGGCGTCGGTGCCTCTTGGGAGAAGATGTTGAGCTTGGGTGGGCCCTCTTTTGAGGCACAAGAGCCCATTCCTCCTTTTCAGCACCAACCTCAGTAGGAGTAGGATTTTCAGGAACCCTTGAAATCACCAATGGTTCCTCTTGAGGCTCTTCAACAACGTGAGCGAGTTGGAAGCTCCCATCCTTCACTTGCACAATAGGCACAAAGGAGTGCTCATATGGCATAGCCCCATACATGAACTCGTGCTGGTAAACGATCGGTACTCCACCAATCCTGAACATTCCTGTGGGCTTGCTCATGTCAACTGGTGTAAATGCCATTTCCTGCAAGAAAACACCTCGAAATGTTAAGGTTAGCAATGTTTATTTAATGTCCTAATATTTACAAAATAATTTTCTAGCCTTATACATCTAATTCCTCAAATCTCAAAGATGAGAGGAGAAAGAGGTCCCACCGGGCGTGCTAGAGAATCTGTGGTGGACTTTTTCGTCATTTCTCGAAGAACGATTGGATTCCCTCAAGAACGAGAATAAGTCTTAGATTCACCCCTCATGAGCTTGAATACAAGTACTGATGACTCTGAACGACCGGAGAACATCGTCTAGAATCTGTTCTCATGAGGGTTTATTAATTGGTGGATCCTTTCTTTCCAATAGGCGCGAGCACCTATTGTTAATTACCCCGTGGTTTCCCACGAGAACCTCTGATTAAGGGATTTGAGGAATTAGATGTAATAGGCTAGAAAATCGTCGTGGACAAGACTCAATTGATGGCACCAAACCTGATTTGACGGGGCGCAATTGAGGGTACAAGTGGTTTATTTCTTTTGGGCTTAGACT
The DNA here is from genome assembly GCA_027725995.1 of Rhynchospora tenuis. Lineage (NCBI taxonomy): Eukaryota > Viridiplantae > Streptophyta > Magnoliopsida > Poales > Cyperaceae > Rhynchospora > Rhynchospora tenuis. The sequence goes on from CM050888.1 coordinate 196,146,680, forward strand.
GGGTTCAATTGATGGCACCAGACTTAATTGACGGGGCCCAATTGAGAATGTCTAAAATGCATCTAGAACTAAGACTATCTAAAATTAAGAATATCTAAAACTAAAATTAAAACCAAAGCTAAAACTATACATTTGAAATTTCTATATATTTTTACCAGGAATGTGAGTTAATTTTATGATCCTTGGCCATTTGGGGGCTTATAAGAATCGGTTCTCGGCCATTTAGGGGCTTGTGAGAATAAAGAGAGTTTGATTTTACAATTTTCTGTCATTTAGGGGCTTGTGAGAACAAAGGATTTGGGATTCTCGACCATTTAGGGGCTTGTGGGAACAAAAGATTTGGGATTCTCGGCCATTTAGGGGCTTGTGAGATTTGATCCAACTTGATTTGATTATTTTGATTTGATTTGATTTGATTTGGTTTGATTTGTTTCGCTTTGATTTGATCCAACTTAATTTAATTTAATTTAATTTGATTTAATTTTGATTTTTATTTGATTTATTTTGATTTAATTTGATTTAACTTAGCTTAATTTGTTTTGATTTGATTTAGATTGATTTGTTTAATTTGATTTCTTTTAAATTGCACTTGATTTGGATTTAGTTTGGGTTAAATTGATTTAGTCTTATTTAAAGTAATTTATTTGATTATATTTTATGTTGTTTCTTAATTAATTCATTTATTTATTATTTATCCACTATTCATTCATTCATTTATTGACTTATTTGTTTATCATGTGTTTATTATTTATTTTATGATTTATTTATAATTTATGATTTATTTAGTACTTATTTCTAATTCATGATTTATTTAGTATTTATTTTTTTTTACTTATCATCTTGAGATTTATTTATGGTTTATTATAATTACTTTTTTTATCTTATTAAAATAAGAGGAAACTTCTAGATATTGCCAATTTATTTTTACATTTGATTATACTCGACAAGAAAGTGATAAAACTACTTAGAAAATTTTATTAAAGTACTTGACCATTTTTCTAGAATTTATAAAATTGGATTTTTATAATAAAAATAAGAAACTATTTATTTTAACAAAATATCATATGAAAATAATCTTGGATTTGATTTATTTAGATTTTTTAGGAATTTTTGGATATTTTATTTGGATTTTTCTGATATTCCTACTAATTTTGGTGAATTTATAAAGTTTTGACAATTTATAAAACTCAATTTTAATTAGAAAATACCTTGAAAATACAAAAGAGGTACAAATTAATATAATTTAATATTAAAATATAAGTAAATCTAGTTTCTACAGATTTTTAGGATTTTATAGATATTTTATTTGAATTTTTCTGAGTTATATACTATTTTTAATGAATTTTTGAAATTTATGCTGACGTGGAAATTCCTGATTGGTCCACGAGCACGCTGACTGGGCCAGGAACACTGACTCTCTTCTAGACTTCGTGTGGCGAGTGAATTGACCTGCTGCACGTTGTCCGCCACAGAAGATCCGTGAGGAAATGGCGCTGAGAATTCGTCGAAGGGGATGGAATTTTTACAGCGAGATCCCTGAAATTATTTTATTCACTCTTTACCCCTCTGAAGGTGGAATGCCGTTGATCTAGGCCGCCGTTGGCGCGGATGTTGGCCTCTTTATGCTCGTGGCATCGATGAGGACACAGTTATGGTCTCCATTTGGGTTAAGTCGCCGTCATTCGATCAAAATACCACCTTTTCCCACGTGCTGAGCTAAGAAATTATGCAATTTAGTCCCTGTAGTTTTTATATACATGTTTTCCGACGAACTAGGTTACCTGAGCTACCCTAATTGAGTCTATTAGAATCGTGAAAAAGGATAGAATAACAAATAGTATTCAATTTTACTTTTATTTGACTAATTTTAATGAATTAAGTTCATCCTTTCTGTAGCCTTTGTCTGACTTCTTCGGCGAAATTCCGGCGACTGGGTCCGCCATAGCCTGCAAACTTGGGCTCTGTAGCATCGTGGCATAGAGTAGAGCACGTTAGTGGCCTTGGTTTATTATGCATCAGCTCCATTTGATGAGAAGGGCATGAGGGCAGGAGGCGTGTTTGGCACATTTCTCATTTACATGTAGAATAGCTTACAGCAATAGAATTTGTTTTGATGCTTGATTTGGGTCACATTGAGTTTATTTTAGGCATTAAAATCAATACAGATTGGATTAGTAAGCTTCTTTGCGATTTCCCCATTTTTCAGATTTTTGTTTTAAGCATTTATACTACTATTTTGATAATTCCCATTTTTATTTGTTCAATTGCAGTAATACCAGTTACAGAGGGTACATGTTAAGTGCACCACTGTATCCACTACTTGACCAAAGATTCCTGAGCTATGCTCAGAAAATACTTTTAGCCAAGTCATCCCAATTGCATTCCTCAAGCGCTAGGCGCTATTGAAATGCAACCAGGGAAGTTATTAATTAGACTTCTCAAGCGCTAGGCGCTATTGAAATCTAGATTAATTATCTGATAGGAGTTGCATTAAGTGTATTCTAGCACACCATTGATTGGTGGCCGAGGTGAAAGGGGGAAAGAAAGAACAAAAGGCCAAATTGAAGCTTCAATTTACTCTATTTCATTCATAAAATTCACAAATTACAGACAAGAATCCTTTAATTTCTACCATTCAACCATCAAATTTACCCATTTCTCTTCTTCTCCTCACTGTTCGACCTAATGTCTCTCTCTCTTTGCACTGACTTCGCTCAATCGACTTATCTAACCCTAACACACGACTGCGGCTGCCTCTCCTCCTTTTCTTGTCTGGAATTTTTTAGCTTAAATAGGCTGGGATTAGGGTTTAGCCTCTTGAGCCCAGGAACAATCTCCACCTCCCAATCTCCAACGATGGCTGAGATTGAGGCTCTGTTAGGGCATGGTTTTCCAAAACCATGGGAGTAGGCACCTGGTTTTGGTGTCTGTGGTCGGGGAAGAGGCCACGTCGCCTTGCTTTCTTCTTTTTCCATTTTTACCCGGCGTCTCTATGGTAAGAAATCGCGGCGAGCTTCTTTTTACCAGGGAGAAGAAGACCCTGACGTGTGGGGGCCCGCGTGTAAAATTAAATGAGAGAGAAGGAGATAGGTGCGCCTATTCTGCTGTGAGCCTGTGAACCAGCGGAGAAAACAGCCCCTTTCGGCGCATGAGCCAGGCGCAGCCAAGACACCTCAAGGGCGCGGTAATTTTTTAAACGCAACGACTTCCCCCCCTTGGATCCCCTACAACTGGCTGCACGCGCCAAAATCCATCGATTTTTTGGGGATTTTCCATCCATTTTCATAATTTCATTTATATATATTTGTTGTCCAATCAAAATAAAATCATTTGAAGGCCTTTCCTTGGGTATTTTTTGATGAAATTTTGTGGGTAAACTCAGAAAAATATAAGGAATTTAATGGTTCAAAGGATTTTGTGAAATTCCTCATGGATTTATTTTAGTAATTTTATATCTTTTGGGATTTTCTTTGCTAAATGTGGAGTTTTTGTTGACATTTTTGGCATTTTGAAATCATGATTATTCATCATAATTCATGGGGGATTTTTTGGTATTTTTTGGAAATTTTTGGAGTTGGTATGATATTTTTCATGGATTTTTTTTAGCTTTCTTGGATTTATTTGTCATAAAATGGGCTATTTATTTCATGCAATTTGGCACTATATTTTTGGGTTAAACAAATGCCCCCCACTAGAATTGCTTGTGACAATTCTGAAATGGGAACAAGCGATTCTAGTGGTTTCTCTTGATCGTCTTCTTGTAGCCCTCTTCTTGGATCATGAGGTTCCATTCCTTTGGTACTCGTCGAACTTGTGCTTGGTCAACTTTCCATGCTCAAGACGTTTCCATGAATTTCACACACTTTCCTTTAATTTGGGTGGGTATTTTGGCCCACATTTTGTACACATAAATCCAACCACAATTTAGGCTAGGGTATTTTGAGACCGCGTCTGTATTTCCTTGGGCTTGGATTCACATAGACTTTGCTTTCAATTTCCATTTCTTTCTTGACATCAACCTTGAGCATTTCGATTCTCCTTTGCACCTTCTCCGAATATTTCATATACTATATTTTGGCTGGTGGATTTTGTGGAGCTGGGAACATTTTGGTGGAAGGCATGACTTATGGGGCCATAAAAGGCAAGTCACCCTTTTTATTTTCCTCACCCGCTCATGCTTACGCTCTCATTGGGTTTAGGCACTCATCATAATGGCACTCAATTGGCATTGATACGACATGGGCGTGATTGATGTGGGGTTTGGTGCTCTCAGATAGCTTCATAGGGAGGTGCCTTAAAGCCTTCAGACGCCACACAGGCTTAATCTTCATTAGGCATAGGTGTCTTGGAATACCACTAAGGCTTTCCTTGACACGGCTTCGCGTTCTCCAAGACTCGAAAGTCTCATCATCGACCGCGGATTATGACATAAGGGTAAATTTTCACAAAAAGCGGGACAAGTCTCTTTTCAAAAACTTACCCCTTTTATTGGTTGATACTTTGGATTTGTTTTTTGGGAATGAGATTTATTTACAGTGGAGTTTTGGATTTTGTTGAAAACATATTGGATGCTTATAAGAAAGTTTTTTTTTTTTTTGAGATTATTGGAACTTTGAATTTATCGGGCTCAACACACATATATACACTTTACCATATATTATTTTTAGAGCAGAACATTCTCAAGGATAGTACTTCTTCAAGTATCGGCCATTGATTGGTGGAATTGAACACTTTCCTTCCTTGTCCACCAGTTTGTAGGACCCTCCTTCATACACCTCCTTGATGATATAAGGCCCTTCCCAATTTGGGGCAAATTTTGGACCATGGTGTCGACCTAAGATGGGCCTTCGTAGGACCAACACCAAATCTCCTTCCTTGAAAGCACGAGGCCTTACCATTTTGTCATAGGCCTTGGTCATTTGGATCCTATACAACTCCAAACTTTGTGGAGCCATTAACCTCTTCTCATCCATGGCATCCAATTCCTCGAGCCTCAAAAGAGCCCGCTTATCCATAGGTAATCCATCATGCATGGCCACCCTGAGAGATGGTAATCGATTTCCAATGGTAACACCGCTTCCGTCCCAAAGGCCAATGAGTACGGAGTTGCTTGAGTAGGGGTTCTATAGGTCGTGCGGTATGCCCAAAGTGCTTCTTGGAGTTTTTCATCCCAATTCCTGTGATTGTTCCCCACTGTCTTCCTCAAGAGTTTAATCAAGACCTTGTTGAAGGCCTCTGCTAGTCCATTAGCCCTTGGATTGTAAATAGAAGAATATTTCCACTTTATTTTATGTTGCCTAGCAAAAGCATAGATCTCGCCACTCTTGAAAGCGGTGTCATTATCAGATGTGATTTCTCTTGGTGTACCAAAATGGTATAACACATGGTTCTTGAGAAACTAAATGACATCCTTGCTTCTCGCTTCTTTCAAAGGAACCGCCTCGGCCCATTTAGAAAAATAATCGGTGATTGTCAAAATGAATTTATGCCCCTTTGAAGATGGTGGATCAATGAGTCCAATCACATCTATTCCCTACATATCAAACGGCTAAGCAGCCACTGTTGGATGCAAAGGGTTGGGATGTTGATGTATGAAATCACCGTGTACCTGGCACATGGCATTTCTTTGCTTGATTTTCACAATCTACAATCATGGTTGGCCAATAGTATCCCATCCTCTTGATATGAAGCCTCATTTTAGGACCCGACTAATGAGCTCCATAAAAATCCGAATGCACTTCTTTCACAATCCTTTGGGCTTCTCCGTATGACACACATCTCAACCATAGCTGATCATAAGACCGTCTATACAAAGTGTCATTCACATAGACATATCGAAGAATTCTCCGCTTCAATTGTTCTCTTTCGGCCTTTTCTGTAGGAAGAACTTGATACTTGAAGTAATCCACAAAAAGTTTTCTCCAATCTTCCTTTTCATCTATTTCTACTTCCATGGTTTCATCTGGGTCCATCAACAAATCCGCCTCCCATTCCTCCAAATCCACAAACAGGTTGGCATTCATTTCCTTTTCAATTTCCAAAAGATAAGGTGCAATGGATCGTCGATTTCTTATGATAATTTGCACCTCCGCACCATCAGGCTTACTCAACTGAGTAGCTACTCGAGCCAAAGCATCAGCCATGCCATTGGAAGCTCTCGACACCTTTTCAAAAGTGATCTTTGAGAATTTGGCCATTAACTCTTGGGCTCTTTCATGATATTTCACTAATTCAGGCTTTTTCACATCAAACACCCCTTCAACTTGATTAAGGATCAATTGAGAATCTCCACACACTTTCATCTCCTTTATATTCATGCCAATTGCAAGCTCCAATCCTGCAATCAACGCTTCATATTCCGCTTCATTATTTGTGCATGGCTCAGTTAGTGCTATCGAGTGGCGAAGGATACCTCCTTGAGGCGTAACAAAAACCAAACCCACTCCCGCTCGAACTCGAGGTAGCTCGGGTCTCTTAGAAGGTTGTATAGCAGATGATCCGTCAAAGAACATCACCCAACATGCTTCTTTCTCTTCCAAATATAGGCTTTCCTCATCTGGGAACTTACAATTCAAAGGGGAATCATCAGGGACAGGATGTGCTGCCGAAAAATCGGCCATCGCTTGCCCTTTTATAGCCTTTTGAGGGGCATAAGTAATGTCAAACTCCATGAGAGCAATGGCCCACCTTGCCAATCTTCCCGTTAACATGGGCCTAGTCATCAAATACTTCAATGGGTCCACTTTTGATATCAATGTGACCTTATAGGACAACATGTAATGCCTTAGCTTCTTTGTGGCAAACACCAAAGCCAGGCAATGCTTTTCGATTGGACTATATGATTGTTCGGCCCCAACCAACATACGACTCAAGTAGTATAGAGCATTCTCTTTCCCTTCTTCATTCTCTTGGGCCAAAAGTGCACCCAAAGATCCATCTAGGGTTGTGGTATAAAGGATCAGCGGCTTTCCTTGAATAGATGCAGCAAGGACAGGCGGTTTAAGGAGGTACTCTTTTATGTCCTTGAAAGTCTTTTGACACTTTGCATCCCATTTGAAAGGCACATCCTTCTTGGTCAGGTGAGTAAATGGCTTGATCCTTCCAGAGAGATTAGCGATAAACCTCCTAACATAAGCCAATTGCCCCTGTAGAGAGCGAAGTTGCTTGAGAGTTTTGGGGGAGGCATTTCTCTAATTGCCTTGATCTTCGCGGGGTCAATCTCAATGCCTCTGTGCCTTACCACGAACCCTAGAAACTTTCCAGAAGATACCATGAATGCACACTTCAAAGGGTTCATCTTCAAAAAATATTTCCTCAATCTTTCAAACACCATCCTTAAGTGCTCAAAGTGTTCATCAATTGATCGGGCCTTAACTACCAAATCATCCACATAACACTCAACTATCTTGTGAATTAAATCATCAAAGATTTTGGTCATCGCCCTTTGGTAAGTTGCCCCTGCATTTTTCAATCCAAATGGCATTACCTTGTAACAAAAGATACCTATTGTATGCAAATTAATATTTTCTGGATTCTCTTTTTAAACAATAACCATAAATAAATTTCTATTGAATCCATTTCTTCTAACTATGACAAATTTCTATAACCATTTTTCCTTAACAAAAAAATTATCAGAAAAATAACTTACGGAAAAATCGAACTAAAAATTTCGTCGGCGGCTTCTTCTCTTCTTCTCTCCCTTTCTTCCCTTCTTCTCTTCTTCCCTACTTCTTCTCTTCTTCTCTATTTTTTTCTCTCTTTTCTTTCTTTCTTTCTCTCTTTCTCCTTCTTTCTCTCTCTCTTTCTTTTTCTGCGCCAAGTGGGGGGAGACAACACACTCCATTCCCGAAAAAAACGGTCATGGGCGCATTCCCCCGGTAACCCTTATGGAGCGCGTTAAGGACCCTTAACGCGTTTATGGACCGCGTTACCATCCAGAGGCGTAACTGGGTCATAAAACGCGTTAAGGCTTTGTTCTTATAAAAAAAATATATAACGTTTTTATTTTTAAAATTGTTGAGACTATTAATTTTCTTTTTAAAAATACCATAATTCTTAGATTCCTTTCTTTTGCTATACTGTAATTTTGGGCTTTATGCTGTAGAATTGTTTGTAAATATACTGATAACGTCTTGTTGGACCATTGATGTATGATTACACTTATAATAAATTGGTCGTTTCTCATGTAACAAGGCTGATAGGCACAAACAGCACAAGCGGAATAGGACAACAATAATAGCTGTTACCTCTTAAAATATTACAAATGCTTCTCTTAAAAAGTTATAATATTCCCCAGTGTTTGTCAAATCCATAACTTCTAAGGGGCACTTTCAAAATTTTGAAGTGCCAAAACATTACAGATGAAAAACATTATGTCGCAAAAGCTACCATCTCAACTATCAGATTATATGAAAATAAATAATATTGAAAATCAAGAACGTGTGATTACAAACTTTTCACACATTAGTATGAATAAAACATCCTTATTGCATACACTACGTTATACTATATATATGTAGCCAAATAAAATATACTGGGTTGGAAATCAATCACTTCACATCATTATTATGTTTTAAACTTTAAATGATTTCTATTAGCGGAGATAAAAATCTCTGATTTTGTGCAGCTGAACAGCCGCATGTTCCATGGACATCCTTTCGACTGGTGATTGTTTGGAGCAAGTGAGCCCAACATCTATTATGGACACCAAACACTCACATATTTTGTTGAATGCATTGCTTTCCATCACATTCACTGTAAATAAATTTGGATCAACAATATCCATCACTTGTTCCGGATATGCCATCTGAACAAAATTATGCAAGGTTAGTCCATCTTCGAACATGTATTCAGTTGGGTTTCTTCCAGTGAACATCTCAAGTAATAAGACACCAAAGCTGTATACGTCACCAGTTGTTGACACATGACCTCCTTCTCCGTATTCTACAAATAATAAATTACTTCAAAAATTCATTCCAATTTACTCATATTCTTTTTTACATTTGGATTGATGTAGTAATAAATACTAAATAATTTTCTAATAAAGACACAATGAAAAATAATTAGGTGAGTTAATTTGAATTAACCTGGAGGGACGTATCCAATTGAACCTCTTATTCCGATTGAGCTCTCGGACTCTACCAAGGACTTGGTAATCGGATCTGGAAGGAGCTTTGCAAGTCCAAAGTCACTGACACAAGCACTCAAATCCTCACGCAAAAGAATGTTGCTCGGCTTTAAATCACAGTGAATAACTGATGGTTGGCAGTTGTGGTGAAGGTAATCTAATGCATCGGCAATATCAATTGCAATATTTAACCTCAGGGTCAGACTTAAAGGGCTCAATGGTTCATGATCATCTCTTTCAGGATGCAACCATCTGTGTAAGTTTCCATTAGGAATGTAATCCAACACTAGGGCTTTAAAATCATGACCACGATAATCGATAGTAGAGCAACATGTTACGTGGCGAATGAGATTTCGGTGCCTTATCAATCTTAAAGTTTCGCACTCAGCCATAAAACTTTTCGACGATCCTAATTGTTGGAGATCAAACACCTTAACAGCTACAGTGTGAGCTTGTTGGTTTGAATTCTCGTCTTCTTTAAGTAGAAGAATCCCTTTATACACACGACTGTACTTTCCTGCACCTATCAAATTAGAAGCAGCAAAGGTCCCCGTTGCCTCGGCTAATTCACTATATGAAACTTTTGGTAACCTACCTTTTAGGAGTGAATTTGTTCTTGATTTTCTTGTTAGCTTCCTTTTCCATTCTGGAATAATAAAAGCTAGGAAAATGATGGCCAAGAGAAAAATTGTGCTAACAATCGGAATTATTAACTTAGGTAGCATTGGTGAACATTTCTTATCACATTGAATGGAGCATTTTGGCAAATGCAATTCTGGTATCCCCCCACAAAGCCCTTTGTTTCCGACCAGTAATAGCCCACTTGCATTTTTAAACACTCCTTTTTCTGGTACTGCTCCCTCTATATTGTTGTACGAAATGTCTAATTCGTACAAATGTGTCAAGTTTTCAATGACCATGGGAATGTGCCCTGATAAGTTGTTTTCTGCAAGGTACAACTCTTGCAACTCTTTGAGGAGGCCGAGCTCTTGGGGAATGACACCAGAAAAGTTATTACTTGACAAATCTAAATATTCCAACGCCTTTAAGTTGCTTAAGAAAGAAGGAATGGACCCATGAAAGGAGTTGCCACCCAAATCTAATATTGTTAGGATTTGACAATTTCCAAGTTCTTCAGGTAGCACACCAGATAGATTATTTGTAGACAAACTTAGGATTGCTAAATTTACCAACATACCAACTTCCTTCGGTATTGAACCACTAAGAAAATTATTGGCTAAATATAAACCTCTTGACAACGTTTTGATGTTAAACATACTTATGGGTAGCATCCCTGTAAGGGCATTATGATGTAAGCTTATAATTGATACCTGAGTTAGGTTTCCAATGCTTGATGGAATAGATCCTATCAGGTGATTGTCCTCTGCAGAGAAAATATTTAATTTTGTGAGGTTGCCAATTGAGAATGGAATAGTCCCTGAAAAGTTATTTGTCCCCAGATACAATCCTTGTAAGTTTTGAAGTTTTCCCATACCTTCAGGAATTGATCCTGTCAGGTAATTTTCATCAAATGCCAAGCCAAGAAGGCCAACTAGTTTCTCAATGCCAGAAGGTATTTCTCCAATAATATAATTCTTCTCGAGAACTAATTTTTGGAGTTGACTTGTTAAGTTCACTATAGCGCTGGGAAATAAACCTCCAAGTTTGTTGTCTCCCAAACCCATTGCTCTTAAAGAACTACAATTTGTAAAGAAGTTAAGAAAATTCCAATCCGTACTAATTTCGGCTTCAATATTATTTGAATAAACACTAAAAAGCTCTGGGCAGAGTTTACCAATTTCTGCAGGAATTATCCCACTAAATTTGTTAAAACTAAGATCTAAATTTCTTATAAAGGACGCATTAGAGAGCGATGCTGGAATTTTCCCAATTAGTTGATTTCCCTCAAGGAGCAATGTGTTCAGATTTAACAAGTGGGTACCCATGTCACTTGGAAGGTAGCCATGAAAATTGTTATAGGCCAAACTAAGATCTGATAAAGTAAGATTATATAATGATTCAGGGATGAACCCTGAAAAGTTGTTTTCACCGAGATTTATAATTTGTAGTTGTCTTATTTGACCAAGAGTGCTTGGGATGAAACCTAATAGAAGATTAGATCTGAGATGGACTTGCCGTAGGGATGTAAGGTTTGTAATTGACAATGGAATATCCCCTATGAAGTTGTTATTACTAAGATCTAGGAATTCAAGTTTTCTAAAATATCCCAGCCAGGAGGGGAGTTTGCCAGAGAATTGGTTGTGGAAAAGAGATAGAAATAAAAGTTGGGAACAATTATCTAAGTTTGCAGGAAGTAGTCCCCCGAGGCTATTGTTAGATAAGCGAACTCGTTGCAAATGACGCAAATGACCTATGGTTGAAGGAATACTGCCATAAAATTTATTGCCATAAAGGTCAACGCTCCTGAGAAAACTAAAGTTTCCAATATAAGAAGAGATGGGACCTACAAGACCACCAGAAGGAAGTTCTAACGCACAAACTCTTTGCGGATGTTGACGACAACAATAAACTCCTTCCCAGTTACAGTAGGAAACACTTCCATTCCACGAGCTCAGAACAGGGGAAACATTGTCTAAGTTGTTCTTAAAGGCCAATAATGCTTGTTTGTCAATTTCGCTATAGAATCTTCTTGCAATAGTAGCCATGGAAGATTTAGGTAGAGAAAGGTGAGAATGAATGAAGAAAAGAATCCACAGCCCATATGTTTTCATTGCTTGCTGGCCCTCGGCCTACAGAGCAATTAAATTAATTAAATAGATTTTATGTAAGAAATCTTGATGATTGCAGACTATATTTTAATTTTTTCTATTAGTACTATGATCTTGCAGCAATATAAAAAAAAAAAAAAAAGAAAGAAAAAAAAAAACAGAACAAAACAGAGTTGATACCTATATATGCAATTTTCGAAGTCAGAAATCTTGCTCCCAGTGGCAGCTTTAGATGACAATTTCACAATTGCTTTGCGTGGGGTTGTTTACTTGATAGTTGAGAGCTTTCTTCAAGGGCACTCTCCTTATATATAGACTATGATGCATGGAAGGACCAATGTACACATATACCGGACATCAACTGTATATTTTAAGTCAGCAGTGAAACCGAAAAAATTATAACTAACCTTGATTAATTAAGAAATTTTAAAATAATCCATTTTTAATTCAAATTTTAAAACTACGCTCGCAGTATCGGAATCCCGATACAAATTCAGTTTAGTATTGGAATCCGATACTTAGCCAGCCAACTTTTTCGCCTTTGTTCAGGCTTTTAGTCATTAATTTTTTTTTAATTACAGTTATGTTATGGGATGTTTTATTTAAATATTTATGCTCAAAATTAAGTTAAAATTTTAAAATCCTTAAATTGTTATATAATTTATACATTATTAATTTTTCATTTCTTTTTGTTATAAATTTAATGTCTCAATTTACAAAATATATTTTCAAAATTATTCGAGTAAACTTTTGGCCATCATGTAAAATTTTAATTTGTAAAAATGTATTTTTCAAATTAGTTAAAAATGTATTTTTTTTTATTAGCCATCATGTAATACAACTAATGCCCTGACAATATTACAAAATATTCATATAAAAATTACAAAATTTCATATTTACATGAATATTCATAAAAATTCATATTCATCACATTATTACATAAATATTCATAAAAATATTACCAACATTAATATTCATCACGTTACCAAAATAATACAACTAATGTCTTGACAATATTATAAAATATTCATACAAATATTACAAAATATTCATCATATTATTACATGAATATTCATATGGAACGAAGCCGCTCAAATAGCCGACAATGCTGATGTCAGTGAACAATAGAACAAGGAAGATGAACATGACGAACCATGGTGGGATGAAATTCTACAATATATGGATAGGAAAAATATCTAAGTAGTTTTTTTTTTTAAGTGTGTTTTGTTATTATGGTTTAGTAACTTCTCGTTGTATTAGTTTGTGGTGTTTATCATAGTGTTAATTATTAAGTTACTTTTTCTTGGATTTGTATGTTTAATTATAAATTACTTTGCATATTAATTTTTAATTCATCAATAAATATTTCAATCACTAGTATTAAGCAAATATTAAATTTGATAATTTAAAACTAAGCATACAACACAACAAACCATACAATACAACATACCATCACACAAATATAAAAAAAATATATATATAAGCATAGAATACAACAAAATAAAATACAACTCCATTTAGCGAAGATGGACAACAATTTGAGCTGCGGGATGATTTTCGAAACCAGGTGGAACTACTGGCATGTAAGTGAAGCACTTCCCTTGAAGATTAATACCTCGATTTCTCTTCACCGTATCTGTAAAAAACTTTAGGCCTCTAATATGAAATTGGTTTTCTTCTATTTTCTTCACTTTAAAAGTTTCTCTTAGGTGATGAAGCAACAATAATAAAAGTAATCCACTTTCAGTGGTCTATTGATCTCCTAGGAGAATAATACCAAAAGACACGCATCGTGATTTAGGACCCATTAACACCTAAAATAAAATTTCAAATTGAAAACTCAATTAGCTAATTACCATATTCTCTAATTTGTAGTATAATTAAATACATAATTTTTACAATCAACATATTGACATTTTCTAAACGAATTAAATAAATAAAAAAAGGTAAGATAATGTTACCTGATGTGATAAGAACTTCTAAAAACTTATTTGGAGAGAAGAAGAAATGATGAGAGAAGAGTGAATTCTGAGGGTTTATATAAAACGGAAAGCGAAAATTATAATGGTGGACCAACACTCAATTTATCATTAGTATCGGATTCCTAGAATCCGATACTAATTAAAAAATAAAATAAATAAATAAAACCTGAAAAAGTAGGTAAAAAGTTGGATGGCTTAGTATTGGATTCCGGGATTCCGATAATAGGATGAATTTGTATCGAAATCTGGATTCCAATACTACGAGCATAGTTTAAAAATTTGGATTAAAAATGAATTATTTTAAAATTTATTAATTAATCAAGGTTAGTTATAATTTTTTTCGGGCAGTGAAAGTCTTCAAGTTGGGACGGGCCGTAGGGTTATATGAGCTGTTCGGTTGCAAGAATGAGCAATGCTATTTTAGAATAAGAAAGAGTGTTATTCCGAGAAAAAAATGTTATTTGGATGGTGAGTTAAAAATAAAATTAGAAGAAATAAAAATATATTTTTTTTTATTTTTTTTCCAACTAATTTAAAATTGATTATACTTTCTTTCTTTATTTATTTTAATATTTGAAATTTTAAAATAAAATAATTATTATTATTTCATACTAATAATAAGAATAATAAATAAGTAATAATAATAATATTATTATAATATAAAAAGTAATTATTTTTATTTAATGCCAATAACAAAAATTGTAAATTAAGTAAGGATAATAAGAATATTATAAATATAATTAATATTGTAATATTGTAATATTAAAATAATATATAATAATATCATTATAATAATATTATAAAAATATTATTATTTTATACTAATAATTAGAATAATAAGAATATTGCAATATCTCACAGCAAAAATCAAGTAGCTATCACGCCAATTGATAAGCCCGAATTGAATTTTCATTGCAAAACTAATAGTAATAAATAAATAATGGTTGATTCAGGTTTATGTCACTATAATAGTTAGAAATTAGTGATATGGCATCAAATAACAAATTATATTTATGACATCATTAAATCACAAAATTGTATTTACGTCATTGATCAATTATATTGACCATTCTACCCTTTTAAAATATGCCACTTTAAAACACTAAAATTATAAATATATAACTGACAAACGTTAAAATTAAAAATATACCATAAAAATAATTAATTTTATGTCATGAACAAAAAAAGAAAAAAAATTTCAATTTTCAATTCGAATTCTAAAATTTTAGATTTGAAATTTTAAAATTTGACATTTAAAAATTTAAATTTTGAACTTTCGAAATTTGAAAATCTAAAATTTTAAATTTTATTTCATATAAATAAATTTTTATTTCTTATAAATCATATAAGATTTAGACATTTTTTAAATGTTGGAGTGGCATTTTTTTCCAATTAGAATGATATATCTCTAATTCTGCCGAAAATTAATGGTATAAAACTAATTTTAATCATTTTATAATGGTATAAAACTAATTTAAAATTTAAGTTCATGTTGATATATCTAATTATTCCATAAATAAATTGGAATGTCAGACCCTATTTAGGCCTTCGGTTTAAAGCAAAGTTTGACCCAGTAAAAATTTTAGAGAGCCTTTTGGCAAGCATGAGGTTAGCCTAACTTCTAAGTTAGTAAGCTTTGCTAACTTAAAAGTTTACAAATTTTACAAATTTTCTTAAAAGTACTAACTTTAACCCTTGATCTCACTCATCTATAGTGTTTTGTATATATATATATATAATATTATATATATATATTACTCTATAGTGTTACCAAACGTCCCCTTCAATTTAGAAGTAACATCTATTAGTTCCTTGGCAGGGTTTTAGACTTTTGGCTGACTGCGGTCAACTCTGAAGGTGCACTCTTATTTAAACGCGAATGATAGAAAGTTCATTCAGGCTCCAAATTGCCAACTCAAATATGGTGTTGCGCACTTGCGCTACATCGTGTAGCGCAACAATCGAGGTCTTTTGAAATCAATCAGACGAGCTGTATTTCTTATAAGAAAATTGAAAGAAATGAGAGAACCGTTGGATTGATTTTGTAGGATTCGGATTGTTGCGCTGTACCATTTGCTTCCTAAATTGCTGGCCTTTCCTTGAGAGAGAGAGAGAGAGAGAGTGTGTGTGTGTGTGTGTGTGTTTAGTTGTTAAGTAGAGCTTTCTTCGTGAAGCACAAATTCTATCAACGGAGGGTAAAAAAAGGGTCAGATAAAAAATCTATGGCATTCTTTCATCCAACCAATAGTCCAAAGGGAAGTGCATGTCATTTAGTTGTGCAACAGGAAAGTCAGAAGGGAAGTGGGCTCGCCGGTTGGTTCACTGTCCACTGAAGGGAAAAAATCAAAAAATTGATTGCCCTTCAACAAGGGTGAAACGAGAAGTCAAAAGTGCGTGCCATTTGTTTATGATTCCTTTTTTTTTTTATGGGATATGATGAAAAGTTGATGTTGACGGACAAATATCTTAGTTCAAAAATCAAGTGGCAAAGCGCCAATTGATAAATCTCGTGGGGGCTAAATAGTGCTCATGTATATTGAGTATATAATTATGAACGAGCTATTATCTATCGTTGATAAATCACTTTTTGTTCAAGCGCATAATTAATTTTAATATATATCACCTGATTTTACATTAATTATGTGCTTTTGATGATTCTATTGTAGGTGCCTTCCTCTTGCAGCCCAATGCCCATAGGTTTGTTTTTTCATGGAAATAATTAATCCCAATTCCCTAATTAATGTTTGGGAAATAAATGTATGAATATCTGTATTTAAGGAAGGACTAGCTAATCATCGCGGTGCTAAAATTGGAATTCCCATTGCAAAAGAAAACTAATATTAATCTATATTATTAATAAAGATCCGTGGCCCCTTTGGCATGACCGCTTTGGCTTTAATTATATTTGTTAAAAATAGTTTTTTTTCTTTTAAAATAGTCATATCAATCATCATTTAATTAAGAAGTAAATATATTTAGAAATCTAAGGTAGATATATTTTGAAATATAAATTATTTCATGTCTTATTGATGAGGACTTACTCTATCATTGTTTGAGAAATCTTACCGAAAATAAAACTGATTTCTACTCAATTCAGCCACTAAAATCACTTAATTAGTATAGTCGGGTTGTCGAACTCAGGAACGGACTATTCAATTACACAAATTGTTTGCTCTAAATTCTAAGTCAAATGAAATGAGGATAACAAGTTTTGATAATAGGATTCAGATTATTAAACTAAATTATTAAACTTATTAAACTAATGAATTCTTGGAAATAGAGATAGAAACCTAATGAAATTGTAAACTAGGTGATCAAGTTGTTAACTTTTGGTCAAGTTCCGGATATGAGCGACCCATCTACTTTCGTAGCGGCCCGCTCGAATCACTGAGGGTCGACAGGACTCAGACGGTCTACTTGTTTCTAAGTTTGCACAAACAACAATCGAATAATCCAAGTATCACTCCTAATCCAGACGATAATTAAGTAGTCTCATTAGTTCTGTTTGGTCTTGTGTGTAAGTTAACTAATGATTAACCGTACTTAATCCTAACTTTCGTTTAGGTTAAGATTCAACTCGTCGTTATAACTAACTCCCAATCTACCCTAAGTGTCAACTTTCATTTCTTAACTAAGGGTCGACAGTTCTGATCTTTGGGTCTATGATATCTCTCAACTTTCGTGTATTGAGATTAGACTTCATCATTTCTGATTCATGATCTAGGCTTTCATCTTTCGATTAATTACCATCTAAGGGTATGATGTTATGGATTTGTTCTAAGTTTGGTTGGGTTTAAACTCCTAGTCTTGAGTTCGGCCTAAACTCAACAGAAAAATACCAAATCTACTTGAAAACAAATCAAAGCAACAATAAGAATAAATCACAAAGATCAAGAACATAAAAGATCAAATAAAACTAATTAAACATACTAAATTAAACTAAACCATAGGTTCATAACTATGCCCCTAAACTGTATTTAGCTTTTACAAATCATCATTAAAACACAGGTATCAAACATCAGATCTGGATAAGTTGAAGGAAAATAAGAGTTTACAACAAATCAATTCGATTTCTCTCAGCTTTCTTCCCTATTCTGAGCATCAAGCGGGCAACCTGGAGGTCAAGCGGATCGCCTGAAGTCTCAGAAGTCGTAGTCCTGGATCTCTTATGTGGTGTTTTCTCTCTCTTTCCAGAACTGCTTTCTTCTTCGTCTTCAGGTCCTTATATAGTGTTGCCTTGTAACATCCAGATAGAAAGATCGTGCAAGTTCGAGAGGTTTCTGTCGAGTAAGCGCATGTAAGGAAGTTAGGTTGAGAATAACTGCTCTGATGAAAATTGTCAAATTCCATGCTTGCGGTCCGCTTAGACTTCGAGTTGTCCGCCTAGTTGTCAGCAGTTGTGTTCTTCAGCTGTCATCTTCTGTCTGTCCGCTCACAATGCTCGCTGGGTCGCTTGAATGCTTCCAATTTCGTGCAAAATCTTCCAGATCCAAAATAAATCCTAATAAAAACTAAAAGGGCATAGAAGTACCTATATCTAACAATTATATGAAGAAATTAAGTTAGAAATACATAAATTTAACAATAATTTAGGGCCAATTTGGGTCAAAACCTTAGTATGAAATCTTCCTAACACTAATCTAAAGAAAAAAATATTTCCTCATAAAAAATGCGATCTAAGCCCTCCAATTTTCGCTGATCGATCGATCTGAATTTATGCAAGCAGTTGCTTTTGGCAAGTTTTTTTTTGTAGAAAATTTATATGGCAGACTTTCTAATTTTGAACTTACAAATTTTATATCTTTGCAAGATATTTCGGAAGATTTTTTATATTTTACATCATAAATTTTGACAAGTTTGATGAAATAGATTGGATTATTTCTTCGATTTATTCTCCTTACGTTTTTATCCTTATTTCTCATGGACTTGTATCTTATTATTTCTATGCAACTTGTTATATGTTCTAGTATTATGTTAGGCTAAATTTATGTTGTCTTAGGAGTAAGGTAGTAATTAGGTTTGGATGTTATGATGTGATATATTTTTTTTACAAGTTTGTTGAGAATTGTTTTGATTGCTTAAATTGACTAGTGATTTTCTATCAACTTCTAGTTGTACAACCGCATCTAGTTAAGTTTAATTGAGGATAAACAAGTAAATTCGAGTTAAGTATTCGGGATAAATTATAGATCCGAAATGGTAGATTAATTAAAATCCAAAGTGTAATTTTTAGATAGTTCAAAAGACATCTAAATATCCTTAAGAAATCTAGCAACGAGTTTAGATTAGTTAGTTCTTGTACCAAAAAGTTGTGGTCTAATTAATTCTAATTAGGTTAGGTTGTGATTGAGCCAGTTCCTAGTCCAAAAAGCGAAAGCTAAGGTCCAGTTATTCTAGGTTTAGCCAACAAACCTTATCACAAAGTATAAACTGTCATACCAAGTCTGAATCACGCACATGTACTCTTTGTTCAGACCAAACTAGATCCTGGTTCAGACCGATAGAGCAGTGTATGCTTTGAAAACTAGTTCTTGTGCATGAACATGTTTAGTCCAAGTTATTAGAGTCTAAACCGAAATGAACCCTGAACCCTAAGACGTCATATTGTTTCAAATCCCAAAACTTTACTTTAATTATTAGATTATTTAAATTGACAAAAGACCCAAAAAAACATCTAGTTTATTGCATTTTTAGATTTCTTCTTAAATCAAAATTCACTTAATTATTTATGTCTAGCTTTTGAAAAAGGATAAGCCCGGTATCAAAGATCCATCCTTTGGGTTCGACCCTTAACCAAAATGACTAGTGAGGTGAGTTTTAGATACAAATTTATTTGATGTCTAGGGTTTAACTCCTTCATCGATGGCCCAATATATTAGGGACTTAATTTTTCGGTTACACAAATTTTTTAACTCCTTTCATTGGTGATACTTTAACTACTACCTGGTCTCCCGAATTATATTGAACATGTCTCCTTTTAGCATCCGCATACTTCTTATATCTATCTTGTTTAGTTTTTAACCGTTTAAGAATAAGTTGGATCTTGCCTGCACATTCTACTACTAATTGAGGTCCAATTGGGTCTACCAATCCCAAAGGTTTCCGCCAAAATTGAGTTTTACATACTTCATTGTATAAAGATTCATAAGGGGGCAAACCTAGACTGGCATGATAACTCTTATTATAAGCAAATTCTGCTAAATGTAGATATTGTATCCATGATCACTGCAACTTAATATACATGCTCTTAACATATCTTCTAAAGTTTGATTAGTTCGTTTAGTTTGCTCATGCGTTTGGGGATGATGAGGAGAATTGAAAGTTACACGAGTTCCCATAGTCTTTTGGAATTTGTTCCAAAAGTTGGATGTAAATAGAGTATCCCTGTCGGAGATAATTTTTTGTGGGCAACCGTGATATCTAAATAAAAATTTTAGAAATAGTTATGCTAATTCAGGTCCTATATAATCCATTCTCAAAGGATTAAAATGAGCAACTTTAGTTAATCGGTCTACTATAATCCATATCGAATTGTAGTTACTAGGTGCTCGGGGTAATCCGGTGATAAAATCCATAGTTATCGAATCAAATTTAAGTTTAGGTCTCCATGGTAATTGTATTAATCCGGCAGGATGCTGCTGATCTGCTTTCACTTGTTGGCAAATATAACATTGATGAACATAATCTGCCACTTCTCTTTTCATCCTAAGCCACCAAAATTTTCTTTTAAAAAATCTTGATACATCTTTACTTCTCCTGGATGAATTGAATATCCTGAATTATGGGCTTCCGAGAGGATTTTGTTCTTCAATTTTGGATTATAGGGTATACACACTCGTCCTTTAAATCATAAGATACCATTATCATCCTTGGAGAATAGAAAATCGAGAATTGTCTTGGCATGTTCCCAGTACTTAGTAAAAGCAACATCTTTCTCTTTCTCTTGTTCTTTCCATATTTCATCTGGCAAATCCATACATATTTCCATATATAACATCCAGTAACATTGTGTCTATTTCCATTGGATCCACCGTTCCATTTCCTTAACCAAGTTGATAAAAGAACTTGCAACTTACTAGTGTTGAAGAGTATTTCTAAATCCCATCGTCTCATTTCCTCCAGTAAACTTGGTTATATTGTCATAACACTGGCCATATTTGCGTGATTTTTCCAGCTTAAAGCGTCAGATACCACGTAAGACTTTCCGACATAATATTGTATATTCAAGTCATAATCTTTGATTAACTCCAGCCATGATTGATCGATCAAAGTCTATGATTGATATCGCAGGAGAGTGAGGGTGAGCAGATTGCTTGATTGCATGTGGGTTTGATTGTGTTAAGTAATTCTCTTCAATAATTAACTGCTAGATGGTAATTTTGATTTGTCTACTTCGGTGTATTCAGGTCTTAACAATCAATATTATTATATTATATTATATTATCATATTAGCTTATGGCTGAGATTGTAGGTGGTTCTATTTATTATTATTATTATTATTATTATTATTATTATTATTATTATTATTATTATTATTATTATTATTATTATTATTATTATTATTATTATTATTATCATTATCATTAATACTATTTTATTTTTGGTGACCTTTAATTTGCTGGATTACTTTTCTAGTCTATTCTAACTCGTTTGGGAAAAAAAATAAAAAACTTAGTAGTAGTACGAGTGTTGACTCTCGAGGCGTTGTTATCTGAACCAAATGGCAGGCATTTCTATTTTGACAGTGAACTAAATGGCACGCACTTCTGACTTCCCGATTCACCCTTGCCGACGGGTAATGAATTTTTTCATTGAGCGGACAATGAACCAAGCGGTGAGCATGCACTTCCCTTTTTGACTACCTGTTGCTGTGGCAATCCATTTCTTAAGTGGGTCGATTTGAATCAAATGACAATATGACATGGACTTTCATTTGGACTGTATGTTGAATGAAAGAAACCATAGATTATTGATAGAATTTACGCTAATTGTGTTTATTATCAACTTCACGAGACACCGGTAGGGAGTATTAGTTAAATCTATTTATTCAATTATATTCAGTCTACACCGTATTTAGTAACATCAGTATGTGTAAGAAATCAATTTTATTATTATCTTATTAAGTAATGCTATTGATAGTAGAGTACTTTCATTAACTTATCGGATAATAGCACCCCACCCGTGATTGCTATTTTGTATTGTTGTTCCCCTGTTAGCTGATTGACTTCAAGGATCAATTGCTTGAGATTTGTATTGACAATGAAACAGGGAACTTTGCTCAAAGATAGGTTTCCAAATTCTGCTTTTCTGACAGGTAAATCTAAAAACAAATTCATTGCTCAAAGATAGGTTTCCAAAAGTTTCGTATGTTGAGTTGCCAAGGCAACAGGAAGCTCTGATGCTTCCAGTTTTTTAGGTTCTGGAAAGTGGGTGCTGATACGGACAACAAACAATCAGTCCGAGCAACATTTTTGAACTCTTATGACTAAAATACCCTATTTACTCTGCTTCCTATTTGTTATGGTGTATTGTATTTCCTAAAATAATCTAATAATTTTCTTTAATTATAGCATTCAGAAATTAATATAGAATAATTAATACTTGATATATAAAATATATAATTGATAATTTATTTGTCCAATCATTGGGTATATGTTTTTTAGTCTCCCTAAAATCCACGTGGCATGTTTTTATGATTTCTATTTATTCATTAGAACAAATTTCGATTGATTAGGAATCTCCTTTCACCGGTGGTCATTTTGTACCCCAAATAAGTCAAAATTTATGTTTAGTTAATATTACAAGATTGAGACTCTTTCTAAGTCATCGAGCAAAGATATCAAACCTTTGGATGTACGAAAAACTAGTATTTTTTTTTATTCTATTCATTCCGAATTCACATGAAAATTCTCATCGTAAGAAAAAAAAAAGGATTGAATAAAACAGTGGTGATATCAAAGATCCAAGTGTGATTGATGAGATTTACTTGATATTGAAAAAAAAAATAAAATAAATGTTGTCAACCAAAAAAAGAAAAGAGTTCAAAGAAAGCAAGGAAAAATGTACGGAGTTGTCCGTTCAATGAAAGGGCAATATCGTCATTTATAAAATATTTTGTTGCTCCGATCAATTTATTTGTTGTCCGGATCAGCACCCCTGGATAGTATCAATAACCTAAAACTGTCGCGATTAAAGTGTTTCATCTTCAAAAGTTGGGTTCATTGATGGTAGATGGTGAAGTTTTGAAATTGATAAGGCATCCTAACCATACTTGGATTAGAACATGTTGCTCCACTCCTAATTATAATGGCAACGATTTTAAAGCCCTCGTCTTGGATTACATGCTCAATGGGGATCTACACGGAGGATTGAATCCTAAAAATAAATCAACATAGATCATTGAAGCCCTTAAGCCTGACACAGAGGTTGAACATTATGGCCCTGATCAAAATGATGGTTACGTTGGATTTCATTTCATTTCATTTCATTTGAATTGATTTAATAGAATTTCGTTGGATCTAATTACGTGGAAATTCCAACCAAATGACACCAAATCCCTTCATTTTGATCAAAGAAATGTCCACTGAAATGAAATCTCATGTTAGAAAAAAAATGGGATTTTGATCAGAGCATATGATTGATATTGCTGATGCATTAGATTACCTTCACCATAATTGCTAACCATAGGTAATTCATTGTGATTTAAAGGCAAAGCTTCTTCCAGATTCCATCAGCAAGTTCTTAGCGGAGTCCAAGAGTTCAATTGGAATAAGAGGATCAATTGGATGCATCCCTCCAAGTGAAGTTCAATTTTACCCATAGTTCTTTGGCATTAAATTTTTAAGGGAAAAAAAATACTTAACGTCAGTATAATACTAAGTAATGAGATTTTTTTTTCACGTTTTGTATTGTTCGTATAATACAGAGAAGGGGGTCCTGTCCCAATAGATGGTTTGATGTCCCGGTGCTTGAGATGTTTACTGGAAGAAACTCAACTAAAAATACATGTTCAAAGACGGGCTAATCTTTCATAATTTTGTTCTGATGACATTTCCGGAGCAAGTGATGGATATTGTTGATCCAAATTTAACCAATGTATATGTGATGGAAAACAATGCATATAACAACGTGCGTGAGTGTTTGGTATCTATATTAGTTGGCCTCCCTTGCTCACCTGTTGAGAGGATGTCAATGGCTCACGTGGCTATTCACCTGTTGAGGAGACTGTTACATATATAAAATAATATATTGCATGTCCAGAAGTATGTTATTCCTACTGAAAAAGTAGAACAAGTGTAATATGTTTGCGAGCACATTTTTTGAAGTTCAATATAACATATTACATGTTTATAAACTTTCAGAATTGTGAATGCAGCTTTTGCGCCAGAATATATACATCTGCATAATTCTGGCACTTTAATTTTTGAAAGTGCCCCTCTTAAATTTTGAAGCTCTCACAAGAAAACTGGTGCGCATTGTAACTTCTTAGAGAGGAAAATCTTAAACAGTTGAAATAAATTTTTTTTTTAAAAAAAAAGAACTTTGTGAGGACGCAACTATTATCATCGTATTGCTCTACAAGTGTTGTTACAGGCATATCAGGACAATTTAATCCCTTGCTAGAGAAACGATCAAATTTCTATATTGCAAGTGTAATCTAACACCCATGGTCAAACAGGACCCTATAAGTAATTTACAAATTTGTACAGCATAAAGTGTAAAAGGCCAGATAAACAATATTATTAGCAGAACAAATTAAGTAATCCAATAATTTGTACTAATAACCACCGAGTTAGCTTGACAGTTGCAAAGAAGCCATACGTATGCTATCCATCAATGATTTACAGAACACATCACCAAAAAAAAGAGTAAACTGTACATATTAAATAATAAAACAATTGGAACCTCGACATGGTCTGATTGGGCCACGTACGTATAGGTAGGACAGATAATGACTTAGATTCAGTCTATTAATAAAAAAAAATTTTACTAACAAAATGTTGTTGGTATGGCAATCATCAACCAACCTTCAAATAAAAAAAAATTAAAAAATTAAAAAAAAAAACACTCAGATTCAGTCTATTAATTACAAGGGACAAAAAGCGAGGTTGAAGCTTTGATTTGGACAAGAGGTAAGGGATTAAAACCTGGGCCTTCTTTCATTTTGTTTTTCTTTTCTTTCTTTTTTTTTTGAATAAATTAGCTGGGCTTCATTTTTGTTTTTGCTCTTTTTCAAATTCGGGGGTAACCAGTGCAATGCATCAAAATTGTTATTTTTACTTGGTTTTTATTTTTTAACATGTAAAATTTAATCTCAGAATAAGGCATATTTATTAAGAGATTGCAACTAAAAATACTTTATGGTACACTTATACATCAATTATCATTTGTTAACAATTGGCATTCATGTATTGATCGAATCAATTCCTTTCTCCTTTGCCAGGTATAGAGTTCATGTCGTTAAAGATTGTTTTGGGACTTACAAAGACTCTCATGGCCTTCCACTAATCCTTAAATACGTTTCATTGAATCTTTCATAAACCTCATATGCATTAATTAACATTTAACACTAGATTGGTAACAACATTAACATAGCCTAGCCTGACAATGAGGCCCCCAAAATCCAATAATCAACCCAACACTAAGCTTCTACCAATCAATCAGTATCAGTATCAGTATATTAGTATCAGCACGGGCATGGCGAATGAACAAGATAAATCAAACCTGTTGCTATAAGCAGCCAGAATAAACTATCAATCCTTTGCCCAGTCCCAGTACCAGCCGACATCACAGCCACCCTTCCATCGGCGCCGGGTCCCGGTGCAGCTCCCGCAAGCTGAACAGCCGGAGGCGCGGCCTCGCTGGTGTGTGTAGTGCGGTTGAAAAGGTCCTTGGGGAGGAGGACATTGGAGACAGCAAAGATGGCGAGGGGATTCTGGTCGAAGACGGTGCGGGTGATGGAGGCCTGGACGAGTCCAGTGGCAATAGAGACGTCAGAAGAACCATTAGAAAGACGAGTGATGTTGAGAGTAAAAAGGCCAGCAGCAGTGTCCTCAGTTGCAAGAGTAGGCTGAACAGGATTTACAATAGACTGGAGGGATCCGAGTGGGTAGTAGGAGTGAAGCGCGTGGAATTTGAGCACCAATGCCTTCTTCTCGGCCGGGAGGGAACGGAGGAGGTTGGTGGAGGAAGCGAAGGCCAGATCGGTGGGGACGAAGAGAGTGATGCCAACGCCGCGCTCCAATTCTTCGAACTGGGTAGCGACTCCGGACGCCTGGAGAGCGGAGGCGGCGACGTTGAAGTCGTGGGCGTCGAGTAGGATATGAGTGATGTTGAAGGGAGGAGAAAAAGGAGGAGGAGCGGGAGCCTGGGAGGTGGCGAGATGGAGGAGGACGAGGAATGTGAGGAGGTTGATGCTCTCCGCCACCGCCACCATTAATTATGTATGAAAGGGGACCGTTGGTTTTGCTTTTACTTCTCCACCTCCTTCCACAGTTCCACCGTTTGATTTGAGCAGAGTATGACCGACATTATGGGTGTGTTTGTTCATATTACTCTTCAATCAATCAATCAGTTAAACTGGAAGCAGTGACACTGACAAATATTACGCACTGAATTCTCGTCAAAGTCAAAATATTTTTATCCGCTTCGTTGCTCTTTCTGATAAGAAAATTCGATAAAAGGAATTCGAAATCCGATTTCACAAGTTGTTGATCCGCTAATTATTGATTGTCAAATCTAATTAGATAGGTTGCATTGCGAGGTTTTCTTTTTTGTCCGAATGAAATATTTGTATAATGAAGAATAACTTAGGATCTTGGCCTAGATATTATGTAAACGAATTAGTAATTCAATTTTCATTCGTACAAAATTAGCCTTTGTTTTTCTTAACAAAAGAAAATTTTCACTTTAGATTTTCATTTATGCTAAATCGTTTCATCGACTTTAGATTAAAAAAAATTAGTCGTTTAAATTTTTTTCTCCAAATAACAAATTCGCCTTTTATATTGATCTTTTTTTAAAAAAAAATTCTTTCTAGTTGGAGTGCCAACTTAGCGCAAATAAGAATCTATAGATTAACTGCGGGTGTTATAGCTAGATGAATATAGATTAACTGCGGGTGTTATAGCTAAGGTGTTATACCTTTTTAAAAAATTAAGGGCCAATTGGATGGATTTTGTGACAGCTATGGATTCAACGACTCGAGAGTCGAGACTCGTATTCAAGTTATAAAAATCCAAATATAATAATATAATATAAACTATTGATTGTTAAGACTTGAATACACCGAAGTAGACAAATCAATATATTCATCTAGCTATATTATAACAGTCAATTATGTTTTTAAGTCTACGGTCATAATATTGCTGTCGGTACTTCAACATAATGCAATACATAAATACGTCGATGTATTAAATTATCCAAGTTAATTAAAACATAGTGCAATAAAGAAAACTCTGTAAGATCAGAGCATTCTTTGAAGGATCAAACCTTCCACATCATAACACCGTGAATCCAACCAAAGTTTTGACACTCATGTGAAACCTACGCAGCGAGCCGATTTGGAAGTTAAAAAAAAAAATTATGATAAAAAAATTGAGAGAACTAGGATTGTAGTACCCTGGTAACAGGACCCAAATAAATCAGAAATTTTGCACATCACTTCAAAGAACCATACAGGAGGGATTAGACGCTATGACCAATTCTGAACCAAAGATGTAAATTAACAAAAGTAGATTTGTAAATTGAAATGGCCAATGACCCCGAAGGACCATGCACTCGAGAAAAGAAATCTAACGCCGTC
The DNA here is from genome assembly GCA_027725995.1 of Rhynchospora tenuis. Lineage (NCBI taxonomy): Eukaryota > Viridiplantae > Streptophyta > Magnoliopsida > Poales > Cyperaceae > Rhynchospora > Rhynchospora tenuis. The sequence goes on from CM050888.1 coordinate 196,174,322, forward strand.
ACGCAAACCAAAATGGCCTCAACCTACACAAAACCCAAGGCAAATCTGATCCAAACCCGAATGAAATCGAACTAGCCTTTTTCTGCCTGGAATTGTACGGAAACTAGGTGACCAAAGGCATCTTTGAATCCCCGCAAAACGATAGTAAAGCGAGTTCACCAGCTACTTTGAAATTATTAATACCATATTCAGTGATTCTGAAATTTCTAATAATGAATTGTCCACGGCGCATCCTTAACATGAACAACGTCCAAACCAAAAACTCCTATTTCCAAGGACAGCCACATTACAGGCCTATAATATATAAACGACTCAGATTACAAACATATCCTTTACTGGATAATGCAAAAATGCAAGACTACATAAAAGATACTCAGTAGTCATTGCCACGAGAAATAACTTCCTTGCAAGTAGGTCGAAGCAAGATGGTGTGCTCAAACTGTGAAACATAGCTTCCTTTTGCATCACAAAGTGGAGGGTATGGCTGTCACAAAACATAAAAGTGGAAGTTAAGAATTCAAGTTCAATGATCACAGACTTATTTAATACAAAAATTGTAACAAATAGAAAGAGACTAACGAAAAAATATCCAACCATTTTTCTGTAATGCAAAACAAAGTACACCTAACATCATATTTGCATCAAGCACCAAGTCAAATTGGATTTGGATTTAAATGATCAGTCCACTAAATGTTGACAAGTTTTTCCTACATTAAGATTTTCTCTTTTTTTTTTTTATTGGCAACTCCCCAAGTAGGGGTGCCTGCTTCATTAGAAGAAAATGTTGATATTTGCATCAATCACTAAACTGCCGGGCCATGCAAAATTTTCCTATATTTAGTGATTATAAAATTTTCTTCACTGCTCAGCTTACTAATATCGATGTTAAAAAAAGAAGAACAACAACAAAAAGAAACAGATGCAGATGTTAAGTAGCAGGTGTATGTACTGATTTTGGCCCTATATCAGTAACTACATTATTTTATACTGGTCAATATTGAACTAATATCATATATTGGTAAGAAGAAATTAACAGTAGCTGACATAAAAATTACTATGACCAATTAACTATATTTTGCTGGACTAACCTTGAACTCGACATTCCTAGATCATTTCAAAACAAAGATTAAACATAAATTGCAACATTAAAAAGAGGTCTTTGTAGCAACCTGAACAATGCCAGTATCACAGAGATTTTTGAGTGCCATGAGGTATTTGGTCTCACCAATGCGATCCAAGTACCGCCTACAAAAAGCCAGAGTTGAGAAGTTTTTGTTTATGGTTGTAAGGAGTTGCTTAGCTCTCGGCAAACGAAGTGGTATGTGTCCCGCATCAAAGTTCTTCATGTAATGGCTGCACTCCAAATCCTCCCTAACAAATCCTTTGCCTGAAGAGACATTCCCAGCAGTTTTAATTAAACACACATAACAACAAACCCTTCAAAGTCATCTACCAATCCGTTTTGTATGAAATTTTTAATATGTTCTAGATTTCCTCTTCTGAAACCATCAGAAGATTGTATAATACACAATAAACTGTAATTGAGTATTTCTCAAGCAAACAATAGAATTCTAGTAAATAATAACTAATCTCAACAAACTAGAAAGAAAGTTAAGAATAATCACATAATAAATGCAAAGATGCAAACTTATATTCAACAAATGGATGTGTCCATCTTCTTGGGAAGCAGAAAGGCAAGGGACTCCACTTTTTTAACAACCTTTTCCTTATTGAATGAACAAAACAAGGGTTCCTTCATAACTCGTATATTTTCATTTTACCACGAAGATTTTCCAAGAAAATTATAGATTAACTTCATGCACAGTAACACACTCAGCATAGTTGAAAATACTACCTGTAGAACCAAAGGTTTCAATAGCATAAAACTCGCCTTCCTCCATTTTCGTTTGTTCCCCACCTTTAACAATTGGAACTGATTTACCAGCATGAATCTGATATGGCCCAATGCTGTGTCCATTCAGGTTCCTAACACTTTTTACTAGAATAAATCACAGAAAAAGAATTATCTTAAGTGAAAGAGCTAACATTCATAATACTTTTCTTAAAAGATAAAAGAATATTGAGAGAGAATGAAAAAATATATAATATTAACCTTGGAAAACCTTTCCATTGATTTCAACTTCATAGGATTCCATCACTTCTTGGATTGCGGCACCGACATCACATAGCCTCACATCTATCCCAGCTTCCTAGAAACAAATTGTAACATTCAAATGTTAAAAGACTCATAAAAAGAAATAATGAAATGATCTATTGCTTCAAATGCAAGGAGTTGGATTATCATCTTGCCTTTATTCCAGTATTGGTAGCTTCTTTCGTAGCCTGAAGCAGTGGATCGAACATGGGGTTGAAAGCCACAGTAAATGCACAGTCAATAATGTATCCTACAAAGTAGGAAACGGCATTAGTTATATTCACAATTATTGCACCTGGTGCTAATAATTAGTGTGTTATTACCATCAATATGTGTGCCAAAATCTAACTTCATGACATCGTCATACTGTAAAACAGTTTTATCACCAGAGTTAGGAGTCCAGTGCGCTGCAACCCTACAAATATAGAAAGAGAAAAGCCAAAGTGAGACAAAACTTACTGAATATAATTCTTTCAAGAACAATAATTATGAGGTTTGATGAAGAGTAGAGTAAAGCAAATCACCAATTCAAGGAGCAACCAGTGGGGAAGGCAATGCCAGCTTGTAGCCCATTCTCTTTAATAAGCTTTCTCACCATGTTCTCTAAAGTCTCACACATATCTACCATTAAGATTCCAGGCTTTATGATGCTCCTCATATACTTCCTCACCTTTATTTTTAAAAAATATATCATTGCAGCAACACAAAAGATTATTTTCACAATGTTATTTATTAAACTAGTTTCATTTTGGGGTTACAAAACATGCATATGAACATGTACATCATCGTAAAGAATTACAGAGGAACTTTATTTTAGTGCCTTGGAAGAAGCCTTAAATATATAGATCATTACAGGAAAATTTTGGTATAGTAAAGTGAAAACCTGTCTATGGACTTCAGCTGCTCGACGGACAGAGTTGTATATGGGTTTTTGAAGGCGCTCTAATTCCCTCTTTTCTTCTGATGTTACTCTCCATAGGTTACTAACAATAGATGAAAAAACAAAGGAAGAAGAAACAATGTTACTGAACTGTTTCTATTATAACTTATAGAAACGTTCTTCAAAATATTTATAATCATAATTATTTCTTAAATTTCACAATTTGAAAGCAATTGTCATATGTAACTAACCCAGCAGTTTTGTACATAAGCAAATAACACTCTTTGGTAAAACGTAAGTACATTCAAGTATACTTTTCAAATTTGCACGACTCAAACTACTTGATGAATAGTTCAAACTAACTAGCAAATTCTTGTCATGGGAAGGAGGAAATTTTCTGGGTTCATATTAGAGCAAACTGAACTTAGGAAATAAAGGACTCATCAAAAGCAGGGGCAAAATATCCTCCAAAAATTTAAGCAAAACGAAATTACAAAGGGAAAAAAAAACATACTCATCTTTATACTGTTGGATTTCACCTTCAGGAAATTCACCAGAAGGAAAGAGTTCATCAATAGGGATTGACGGTGGGTCAGTCTGCTCAAGAGGATCCTTCTTCTTTCTACAGGAACCATTAGTATACTTTTAATTATGCCACAATACTCCACACTGATCAAACTAATCAATGCCTGATAACAAAAAAGATATACAAACGTAAAGAGGGGCACTCACTTTGATTTGTTTTTCTTCTTCTTTTTCTTAGCAGCTCCTGTCACAAAAACACAATTCAGCAACTAAGATACAACAACAAATATTAAAAAAAAATGTAATATTAAAAGCATCACATGTATTTTCGATCACATAAGTTACCAGGTGCAGCATCCTGAGGCTGAGCTTGATCATCATCGTCATCATCACCTTCTCCATTAGCAGTAGAACCAGCATTGATCTCCTCTTTAACTGAACTCGAACCCGCACCTTTGCCTTCCTCTGACATGGTTACTTTAAGTTCTTCAAGTTTCTCAGCAGCATCAGTAAGTTCCTTCTCCCCCATTAGTCTTGCTATCTCCAAAATTTGACTCTGTAATTAGATGACTTAAGATTTAAGAATCAACTAAGAAACAAGGATTTCAGCTATCAAGGAGAATTCTACCAATCAGAAAGCTCATATAAGATCTCTAAACAATCTAACAAATATAATATCAATTGAAATTACCTCCTTTTGGAGATGCTTAAAGCTTAGTCTTAGGGTTTTGCTATAAAAAGCTCCTGCCGAGAGAGAGAGAGAGAGAGAGGTAGAGGATGGGTGTGTTCTCTCTTCTAGATTTCCGATGGGGAGAGAGAGAGAGAGAGAGAGAGAGAGGAGATGATCGTGAGTAGGAGAAGAGATTTGAGGGAGGCGACTGAGTCGGAGTCGGAGAGATTAGAATGGCAAATGGATTGGAAGTCGGGTTTATTAGGGTTGGGACTTGGGCGAGCAGGCGGCTGACTCTAGCTAGCGCTGTTTACGCGACGGCTGAGGCAATTTACGAGTTGTCCAAGTAAGTTGGATTGTGAGCTTAGTGGATTGGCTCAACTGAAGTCAAGTCTAGTCGAGTTACACTACACCCGATTTTTTTTTTTTCCCTATAATCGATATGGTATTAATATGTAGAGCATACATGAGTCATGACTCTCTCTAACTCCTATTCGATTTCGATATGTTATATTTTTTAGTTAAATTTGGTTTAAGTAGGAGAATATTATTCTCCACGAGTCGAGTTTTGATATGATATTATTTGAGTTTGATTTAGTTTTAGTCAAAGGAGTAAATATTTTTTTTCCGATTCAAATATATGCTATATCATAGTTTGCATCTTGTAATGTTAATTTTAATTCATATTTAATAACCATATATATCCCGTTTTAATTAATGTTTTGTTATGGTAATTATTGCTTATTAATTCCCAAATACATAAACACTTTTGGAATTTGGAGACGAACTCAAGTCCAAAACAGTCTTTAGAAGCCTAAAACAGATTCCTGATTTTCTGGAGGTGTAAAACAGATTTTTGAAGGCCTAAAACAACCCACTAGTAGTCCAATATGGTATTTGAAGGCGCAATATGGCCCTTTATAAAACCACATTCACAACTCGCAAGGATATATATTTCCTTCATATTGTATTTGATAACGGGACTGATATACACCGTCCAGTATTAACCCATCCAATCCATCCATAGCGCTCTGCGCTTTTTTTTCCCCCCCGCTGCCTTCCCTCCTTCCGCGTCTCTCCCTTCCTTCTTCCGCGTTTCTCCTTTTTTTTCCGCTCTCTTTCTTTCCGAAACCTCCAAATCCCTTCTGTCCGTTTCCGATCGAATGGTTCACATGGAAAAAAAAAGCAAAATCGCTCTCTCCAGCCAGCCCGAGTGCCCGTCCCCAATTCTTAAAGAAAAAAAAACTTCAGTTCCTTTCAATCCAATTCTTGCCAAGAAGTTGATTTCGCTCAGTAAATCTCTCCGTGTCCACTGAGTTTTTGGGCCAAAAGCATCGACTTCTCTTCTTTTTTATAAAGTAATCAGGTCATTGAAAGTGTGTGTGCACAAACCTGTGCAAGAGCGGGTGGTGAAGTTTGACTATTTTGTTGTCTGGTAGGAGCAGCAATGGAGGTGGGGATTCATCTAATTTTGATATTAAAGGGGCATGTACCATTCGCCAGTTAATGAATCAGAGATTTAGAGCTTAAAAGCAACAAAATGAACACTTAAAAGCAACAAATTGAACACTTACAACGACAAATTGAAAAGACACAAAATATTAGTTAAATAAGGAAACAAAGTGAACAACTAGAACAAACAAAGTGAATATTTACAACAATAAACTGAATACTTACAACAAACAAAAATGAAAAGATACAAAATGAACAAATAGAACAAACAAAGTGAATATTTATAACAAATAAACTGAACACTTATAACAACAAAAATGAAGAAACAGTTAAATAGCAAAACAAAATGAACAAATAGAACAAAAAAATGAATATTTACAACAAATAAACTGAACACTTAAAACAACAAAAAAACATTAACAAATAGAACAAACAAAATGCATGTTTACTACAATAAACTGAACACTTACAACAACATGAATGAAAAGACAAAAAATATGCGACATGAATGCATATTTCAAAAATTTTTTTTTTTGCGCGCTGACGTCATTAAATTGACGTATTTTTGTATTCGGTTATTTAAATGAACCATTATATTGTTTTAACTGAACACTTACTGTTATTTAAATGAACCATTATATTGTTTTAACTGAACACTTAATCCTATTTAAACTGCATAATTATGTTTGAACAGAACAAAAAACTATTGTCTAATTTTATTCAACATATAACTGAACACTTATTGCTATTTAATTGAACCATTACATTGCTTTAACTGAACACTTAATGTTATTAAAATGAACCATTACATTGTTTTAACAGAACATCTAACTGAACACTTATTGCTATTTAATTGAACCATTACATTGTTTTAACTGAACACTTGATGTTATTTAAATGAACACTTGATGTTATTTAAATGAACCTTTATATTGTTTTAACTGAACACGTAATGTTATTTAATTGAACCCTTATATGGTTTTAACAGAACATCTAACTGAACACTTATTGCTATTGAACTGAATCATTACAATATTTTAACTGAACACTTAAATCACTCAATTTTGTCTCCCCTCCCATGGTCTCTCTCATGTCTCTCCTCTGTCCATAAACTGAACAAATAGAGTAAAGAAAGGTACAACACCAAAATTATGAAATCTCTGCTCCTTCTGAGAGATGCAAATACCGTAGAGACTTAATTCCTCAAGGTGCTCAAAACCCCGAAAATCATCGGGTAGGAGGAGATGCAAGTGGGAGAGATAAAAAACTCTGAGAGATAGGAAATAACGGAGGTGGATTAGTGCCGAACAGTCATGGTTGTCAATGGAGAGCTTCTGAAGACCGCCTTTATGGAAGAGTAAGGCAAGAAAGCAGAAAAGATCCACGGGTTTGTCCTCGTGAGCGTAGTAGCAGAGATAGAAATTAGTTACGGGACCACGGAGGCGTGAGATAATGTAAACGAAAACCTCGACCCACCACAGATGCCAATCGAGGTCGTCAGGAAAGAAGAGATGGAAGAAGAGGCTGGAGAGGTGGGTCCAGACATGGCGCCAGGAGTGGGAGAGAGTCGATGTACGGACTGCGTCTTCGATTGGGAGGAGGCGGAGTATGGAGGGTGAGTAGGTGAGCGGAGGGTTGGAGGGGAGGGAGGGTTGGACTACGCACGTGACTTCTCAGAGTCGCTGGGTCACTGGGTTGGATTGGTTGGATGGGTTGTTAATAGATGGTAGGAAGCAATTCTCACGTGAGTCGCAGGTTAGTGGATGGGATGGATGGGAAAAGATGAGATGATGGGTACCAATTCTGATTTGATAAACATTAATTTTGATTATAAATTTCGTTTTCCTTTCTTTCTGTTAAATGAATTCGAGATGTCAATGCACAATCTCTTTCAATTCTACCTGGCAAAGGGGAGAGAAATTGATTCGATCATTAGACGGATGTCAATTGTAATGAGATTCAACTTTTTGAAATTGAAAAATGGTTATTGGTCTTTCAGTGTACCATAAATATTTTAATGAAAATCTCCTAATAAAGTATTTTTCTATCATTATGAGATTAAAATATTTATGACATGCTACCAAAAGAAGTGAAAATGACAACTTCAATATGTATTGAACTGGTTACCCTATATTGGAAATAAAACCCAGTTATTTTTATTCAAAAAAATATATATACTATGTGGGGGAGAGAGAAGAAGAGAAGCAGCTTGTAGTATCATCTCAGATATTACTAAGTTTCGGTAATTTTTGCATCAGGTGAGAATTCTTATGAGCTGTGTTTTCTAAATCATCGATAGAAGCCGTAAGCAAGAATTTGTTGAACATGCATGTCAAGTTAATTCAGAGGTTATAAATACAAATTATTGGATTCATTTCGTTACACAATATTATTATTATCAGGGTTTTATGCTGTAGAATTTTGTAATTTATCGATAGGGTCTTCTTCAACTATGGATATAAGATTGCAGTAACAATAATTGGTCCTTTCTCATGTAATTAAGGGATTAATTGGGCAAGAAGGCTGATATGGCAGTAACAACACCAGCAGAACAAGATAACAATATTAGTCAGCTTCCTCTCAAAGAAGCTCCAATTTGTGCTCTAATTAGTCAAAGCATCAAAATTTCTGGGGATTCCAGTTGTCTACATTCTGTTCCCGAAGCTATGTCTCAATCCAAATTATATAATTACATAACAGATTGCTCACGCAACAGCAGCTTGGTCGCAGAGGAATCCAAGTACATACTGGCTGCGTTCTCTGTCAAACAGATATACTCGAGGACTCACTTCACATTTTTTTGGCTTGCCCTTTCACTACCAGACTATGGATTACTCTATAGAGAACTTTCCAGCTACCAAACCTCGTTGGGGATCATACAATCCAGATTTCTGCTTCACGCTTAATGCAACAAGTGGCAAATGACACCATTCTCTCAGCTGTGGCTAGCACCTTCTTTTGGGGAGTTTGGCTCGAGCGAAACACCAGGGTTTTCAGGCACTGCACAACAGCAACTGACATACTGGCACGGTGGATTGAGGAAGAGTCAGGAACTTACTTCAAATACTGCTAATTAGCTCCTTCTGTTTCTAGGCCTTTTTTTTCTCTTTTATTTTCTGTTTCTGTTTCTGTTTGACAGCAACTGACAAATTTTCGAAAAAAAAATATATATATTATATAATTACATACAAGTAATATTGAACTACCAGAATGTGTGCTTACAAGCATATTACCCACAAACGCACTTCTGGACATACAATACATTCTTTAAAATAGGTAACAAAATATAAATAAATGTTTTTTTGAACATCAATTTCATCAGTACATCTTATTTTGTTTCAAGGCTTTCAGCAATTTATATTTGGAAGATAAACATCCTTGATTCTATGCAGCTGAGTAGCCACATCTTCCATCGACATCCTGTCGATCGGCCACTGCTTCGAGCAAGTGAGGCCAACTTCTATTATAGATACCAAAAACTCCCGCATTTTCTTGAATGAAATATTTTCCATCACATCAAGTGCAATTAAATTTGGATCAACAATATCCATCACTTGCTCTGGAAATGCCATCTCAACAAAATTATGCAATGTTAACCCATCTTTAAACATGAGTTCAGTTGGATTTTTTCCAGTGAATATCTCGAGCAGTAAGACACCAAAACTATAGGCATCACCAGCTGTCGATACCGGACCACCATCTCCGTACTCTGCAAACAATAAAAAAGATGAAAAGTTCGTCTTGATATTGTTGTAGTTATATTTAGATGGATGATTAAGCCAATACGAAGTACTTTTTAATAAAAAGACAACAGCACCCAATTTGGATGAGATAATTGAACTTCACCTGGAGGAACATATCCAATTGATCCTCTTATTCCAATTGAGCTCTCAGACTCCACTAAGGACTTGCTAACAGGATCTGGAAGGAGCTTTGCGAGTCCAAAGTCACCGACACAAGCACTAAAATCCTCACCTAGAAGAATGTTGCTAGGTTTTAAATCACAATGAATCACCGATGGATAACAATTATGGTGAAGGTAATCCAATGCATCAGCAATATCAATCACAATGCTTAACCTCTGGGTCAAGCTTAAGGGGCGTAATGATTTAAGTTCATCAATTTCAGGATGCAACCATCTGTGCAGGTTCCCATTAGGCATGTAATCAAACACTAAGGCCTTAAAATCATTACCATTATAATCGAAAGTAGAGCAACATGTTCTAATCCGGATGAGATTCCGATGCCGTATCAATCTTAAAGCTTCACACTCAACCATAAAGCCTTTCGATGATCCCAATTGCTGGAGATCAAACACCTTAACTGCCACGGCATTAGATTTTTGGTTTGAACTTCCTTCCCCTTTGGATAGAAGAACCCCTTTATACACATGGCTGTACTTTCCTGCACCAATCAAATTGGAAGTGGCAAAGCTCTCTGTTGCTTGAGCCAACTGACGATAGGTAACTTTCAATAAACTATCACTGGGTAATAAGTTTGTTGTAAATTCCCTTGTCAGCTTCCTTCTCCACACGAGTATAAGAAAAACTAGCAAAAGTAAGGCCAAGAAAAATATTGTGCTAACAATTGGAACAACCAACTTCAATAACAACGATGAATGCTTTCTATTATGGCATTTTAGCAAATGCAATTCTGGTATACCACCACAAAGTTTATTGTTTCCCTCCAATTTTAATCCACTTACATTGCTAAACACACCTTTTTCTGGTACTGATCCCTCAATATCATTGTACGAAATGTCGAACATGTACAAATTTGTCAAGTTTTCAATGACCAAGGGGATGTGCCCTGACAAGATGTTTTTTGCAAGGTACAACTCTTGCAGCTCATTGAGAAGGCCTAGCTCTTGGGGAATAACACCAGAGAAGTTATTACATGACAAATTTATAAATTCCAGGCCATTTAAATTGCTTAGAAAAGAAGGAATGGTTCCTTGAAAGGAGTTACTATCCAATGCTAAAATTGTTAGGACTTGGCAGTTGCCAAGTTCTTCAGGCAGCTCACCAGATAGATTATTTCTTGACAAATGCAGTTGCTCTAAATTTATCAACATGCCTACTTCCGTAGGTATTGTACCACTAAGGAAATTATCAGATAAATATAATCCACTTGACAATGTTTGAATATTGAATAAACTTTTGGGTATTGTCCCAGTAAGGGAATTGTTTTCTAACTCTAAGGTTGTCATTTGGGTTAACTTTCCCAAGCTCGAAGGTATAGAACCTGTTAAGTGATTGTTCCCAGCCCAAATTCCAGTTACCTTGGTAAGGTTGCCAAATGAGGTTGGAATAGACCCTGAAAATTTGTTATTCCACAAATACAATCCTTCTAGATTTCGTAACAGTCCAATTTCTACAGGAATAGAACCCGTGAGGTAATTTACATTCAAGAATAACATGGAAAGTCCAATTAGGTTGCCAATACCAGAAGGTATTTCCCCAAAAATAAAATTTTGCCCAAGGTCTAAATAATGGATTTGACTTGTTAAGTTTGCTATAGCACTGGGAAGTCGGCCTCCAAGTTTATTTTGACGGAGCTCAAGTTCTTTCAAACGAGTGCAATTTGTAAGGAAGTTCATGAAATTCCAGTCTGCAGTATATTTTGCTTCTAGCTCATTGCAAGCGAAAGAGAAATAATAAGGGCAGAGCTTACCAAAACCGCTTGGGATGGAACCTGATAGGTTATTATTGTCTAGATAGATTTGTTGTAGAGATGAAAGGTTTGCAATTGACAATGGGATGGTTCCGGTGAAGTTGTTAACACCAAGACTTAGTAACTCAAGTTTTTTGAAATTTCCCAGCCAGGAAGGGAGTTTGCCAGAGAAATAATTGTATGAAAGAGATAGATTTACAAGTTTAGAGCAGTTATATAAGTTGGCAGGAAAAGTTCCACTAAGGGAATTCATTCCTAGGCGAAGGTGTTGCAAACGATGCAAAAGACCTATGGATGAAGGAATGATGCCATAAAGTTTATTGTAACGAAGGTCAATGATTCTAAGACAGCTAATATTTCCAATATGGGGAGAGATTGAACCTACAAGACCTCTTGAAGATAGTTCTAACGCACAAACTCTTTTTGGATTCCGATGACAGCATTGAATCCCTTCCCACTTGCAGTATGGAGTGCTTAAATTCCACGAGCTTAAGACAGGGGAACCGTTGTCTAAGTTGTTCTTAAAGGCCAACAGTGCTTGTTTGTCACTGTAGAATGTTCTTGTAGTAGCCGTGGACAATTTATGTAGAGAAAGGTGAGAATGGATCAAGAGAAGAAGCAACACTACTCCATATGATTTCATTGCTTGCATGCTCTCTGCAGAGGAACTTCAGTTAGATTTTATTTCAGAACTACATATTGATGTGTGCAAAAGCATAAAATAAAAAGAGAAGCAGCAAATCGGGCTTAGGAAACAAAACATAACCGAGTTGGTACCTTGTTCAATAAGTCTTTCTAGCAATTTTTGAAGTTAGAAATCTCAGCTTGTTATCTTAAATTCTTTAATTTCTCCATTGTAGCCTGAGTATTATAAACATGCATTGCCTTTATTTTACGTCACTACAAAAATTTACTAGTAGACAGTAACCCACTTATTAAATGTTGCCTGAGTATTATAAACATGCATTGCCTTTATTTTACGTCGTTAATAAAATTTGCTATTAGACGGTCACCCACTTGTTAAATGGAAATAGACATTGAAAGCGATATAATAGAAATTTCAATACACCAGAATTTGAAAATTTCTTACTATACATACAAGACGATTTCAAACATTCTAATGAGATTTTACAGCCATTTTCAATCATAAGCGAATAAGCGTCATTATATAATACTACTTTGCTATACAATCAGATTTTACAACCAGTTTCAATTATAAGAGTCGTTATATAATACTACTTTGCTATACAGACGGCTGCCAAACAAGCCTAACCTACTAAAACAAAACTAGAAATACTTACAAAGGAAAAACAGGGAGAGCACCAAAAAAAAATGACGATGTCTTGCTCCAGGGTTTGGGAAAAATGATTAAAACAAAAACGGAGTTTGCAAATGGCCCCCAGGCTCCAGGCATGTCTATTCAGACTCAGTCATGACTGACAAAGGTGAAAATTAATCAAGCGAGATGACTGGGAATCCTTTTTCCAAGTTTGATGTGATGCCAACATAGAATTTCATGTTATATTGTCTATATTGCACAGTCGCAGTCGCATTCAACCTGAAAATTTCCGAGCGTATCAAATTTTTAATCTTAACAGACCATGTCTACTCGTAACCGTCAAACGTAAAATTTACGTTATTGTGAATTTGTGACATCTCCTTTGTACGAACGTCTATGTGCAGTTATTTCTAGCTAAATTTCCAAGTATATCAAGACTTTATCCTTTTTGCTTTGGGTATCCTTGACTAAATCACTAGAAACACCCAAACAATTCTGATAGGCAGTTATATTTCTCACTTCTATGTACCTGATGTCATAAGCACAGAAAACTGTCCGCTGGCTAAGTATTTAATGTAGGAAGTATAGTACCAATTGAGACGCACTTGAATGTTGTCACGATCTGGTATCTTTTTTGACATTTTTTTACACTGAAATACTACAAATTCGTGACAAAAGACGGAAATTCAAATGAAGAAATAAGGGTCCTCTGATCACGACACAGAAGACCTGAGAATCCACATGAACAATAGCCAATAGGCTGCTTGCTTAGCTTATGGTTCTGCAGTGTAAAATAAACTTTATCCATAATTTTCCCAGCCACATACTAACTAAGCATGTCCTTCAATTGCAACATTCTCCCAAATAGACTGTTTGGTAGATAAGGAAATTTACAAGGATACCCATCAAATTCAAACTATTTTCATATGTGCGACTGAACTGTGATAACCATTTATAAATTTAAACAAAAACCCTTGGGTTATTTCAAGCGCAATTTATGATAAAGAATTGTAAAGCTCGAATGAAACCTGAAATATATATTAAATATTTGAAGTTCATAATACAAATTTACTGGTTCAAATAAAATTACGATAAACGAATCTGAACTGTGTCACATTGACCATCATAAACTTGCATATGTTACTCTGAGAATAATAGAAAGAATTTTGATTAAAAAGTCCAATACATGAGAAAGTTCATAATGCAACTACTCTTCTATTATTAAGCTTGCTTTTGTGTTTGAACACAACCAATAGCAAAAAATCCAGCAATACATCACATAAATTTGCCAAGGAGAATAGAAATTTGATCACCATACAAAATTCCCTTCAATTCACTAATTCTTATATCAACCTAACCTAAGTATATGATAAAATAAATAAACCACCTTCTCCTGATGCCCACAACCGAAAAAGAGAAAAATAAAGAGAAAAGGGACCAAAAATGAGAACTTGGGGCATCATCTTCTATTAGCCGTAGTCGCTTTGCTAAGGCTCGCCAGCTCCTCAATCAATTTCCTTTCTTCACTACTCAACCGTTTTGGTATCTCTACTTGAACCCGTACCAACTGGTCTCCTCTTGCATTGGGTTTCCCCAAGAATGGCACACCTTTCTTCGCCATCACCAATGTGGTACCAGGCTGTGTCCCTGCAGGAATCTTCAGATCGACTGTGCCATCGACTGTTGGCACCTTCACAGTGGTCCCCAGGATGGCATCAATATAAGACACCTTGCATGTGTACAAGATGTTTGTCCCATCCCGTTTGAGTACTGGGTCTGACAAGACCTCTATGAAAACATACAGATCTCCAGGGGGTCCACCACGTCTGCCTGCATTACCTTCTGATCGAACCCTCAATCTGCTGCCTGAATCAACCCCAGCTGGTACCTTAAGGCTGATACGCTTACTCTTCCTGATACGACCATCACCCCCACAGGTACTACAAGGCGTTGAGGACTCACCAGTACCCTCACATGTCGAACATGTGGACACCTGTAGGGACCAGTGTTAGCACACAAAATATATTCAAAGATGGGGAGGAACATTGACAATTGTTTATTTTGACAATCTTCACAATATTTTCAAATCAATTCAGATACACTTGTAATTTAAAATAATTTATAAATGTATTCTTGGATAGATATAGTCAACCAAAAAATTTTCATGCAATTTGAATATTGTTTGCCCATGCATTAAGGGTCATTAATTTCAGTCTGAAATTTAAGTCAACCGATGAACAATTCAATACCAAATCATCCACCTTTTTAGGCTTGGTATGTGCAATATATATGTATAGTCTATAATGTCGGTTTAGAAGATTAATTTACTTTTTCACGACTATTAAGATTATCAACTATCAAGATATTAAATTTAATATAGGACTAAAGTTTGTATGGCCTTTGGTACAATGCAATGGTGCAAGTCAGTACTGCCATGTGCCAGAGAGCATCAGTCAATATGATAGTGTTTTCAGAAATGTGCACTCATTAGTTCTCACTTATATCATAGTTCCAAAGAAACAATTTTTTTTTTTTTCATTTTCTTCAAACTTCCAATTTCCATTATATTTTTAATTTGGGTTATTTTTTCATCAATGAGGACCTGCTTCAGTATAATGTACACTTAAAAGGATGACATCTTATGGCCAATTAATTAAAAAAAAAAGTACAGGATCTCTTCTGAAGGAATTCATAACTATCTGAAATACCCCTGCCCGCTTGATCATATTATATCACCCTCTAAAACATAGAAAGTAACAACTCAGGATATAAGAAGGATATAAGAAGGTAGCTACAATGGTCAAGGACTCAGGATCCATCAAGAATGGATTTATCATAACCGTCGATCATAATAAAAAGGGATCTACACTACTGACCCTCCACTATAGTACTAGGTCCAATTTAGGAACTAGCAGAGATCGTCAAGTATTGTCCCTGTCAAGTGAACCTATCTCCTACATGCCATTTACCATATCTCTGGGATGCATACTTCCATTTTTTTTTATTTTTTTGGTGAACGTGCAAAGGATTTCACCTTTTTGCACAAGGTTAGAAGAAAACAAATTTACAGTCTCCCACCAAACATAATTCCATGGGTTTCAAACCAGGCAGCCCCGGTCCTTTTGGTCCTTTGTATTTTCTTTCTTTATTTTCTGGTGCAATAAGTTAAGATTTAGGTATAAAGCACTGCCTTCTGATCAAGAGATGCCAGATGCTTGTAAACAAATAATTAAATTTGATTAAGAAAAAAAAAAAAGAAACATACCTGCTGGAATACTCCTAGTGGAGTTCGAGCAGAAGAAACCACCTGTCCCTGACCACCACATGTACGGCATGTAGTGGGCTTGGTACCGGGTTTAGCACCAGATCCTTCACAAGTGGTGCAGTTCTCAAGGCGACGAATCTCAATCTCCTTCTCAACCCCAAAGACAGCCTCCTTGAAGTTAAGCACAAGGCTGTAGGTTTCGTCATCACCCTGCACTGGCCGGTTGCGGGCTGCACGACCCATACCACCCCCCATTCCACCAAAGCCCTCAAATAGAGACTCAAATAGGTCGAATGGGTTTGTAAAATCCTGAGGATTAATAATTTTAGCAGTGAAATTCCAAGAAAAGATTGTTTAAATAGACTTTCAGCAGCAAGCAAAATAAAAAACTATCAACCATTGCAAATAAATATCTTGACCAAGTATGAACTTATTGAATATATAAATGCTTGTACAATATATATTTTTTTCCTTTCATTCATAAACAGTTGATAATTGTTAGTGCAGCTTGCGTAGCGGTAAGAAACCGCCTACCAGCAAGATTCCCATTTCCTTTTTCATTTTTTCTTTGTTCTTCGTTCCAAACCCCCAGCATGAGCTAATATACTACGAAACCCGCAGAAGGGTTACTGAACAATGCACACAACCAATTAATAGTAATGTGAACAGCCTAAAAACATTGATTTCTTATTTCTTTCCATTTTGTTTAGTATCAGAATTTTTTCATAAAATATCTGTTATATGAAATGCTGTGTATTGCAGAAGGACTTACCCCTGTGCCCATGCCAGCTCCTTTGAGACCAGCTTCACCGTATTTATCATAAATTGATCGCTTATCATCATCTGACAGAACTTCATAAGCATTGCTAATCTCCTTGAATTTTTGCTCAGCTCCAGGTTCTCTAAGCAGAAGAAGGAATGAAAAATATTAAAAACATACTTGGTCTCGCCACTCATATAAGAGCTTGTTATACATCATCAAGTCTAGTCTGTATCTAGGATGGTCCCCACCAGCAAGATGACAAAATAATAGGACTAATTATTATTATCAAAGAAATGTTTACAGTTTATAGACAGATAAGCTGCATGGTGTTGTGATCATTAGTTAAACTAATATAACATGTAAGTTATTTTCAACAGTTGCTGCTAAAAAGCTGAAGGACGATAAATATATAATTAGGAAAATGATTTATTCGATTCATTTTATATTTATACAGAGCGAGAAGTTCCACTCACTTGTTCACATCTGGATGATAACTCCTAGCAAGTTTGCGATATGCTGTTCAATAAAAATAAGAAAAGAAAATGCAATTCCAAATTAGTATCTCCCATACAAAAGAAATAGGCATTTATACATGTGCATCAGAAAAGGACAGTTATGTTAGGCTAATAAAATACTAACCACTCTTGATTTCAGATTTACTAGCATTTCTTGACACGCCAAGAATGGAATAATAATCCTGAAACGTAAGTTGTCGATTATTCTCATGTAGCAAAGACAAAACTTGCTCTTATAAAATATACATCAATAAAAAAATATATATATTAAAAAAGAAGAAAAGTTAGGATTACTGTACTACAACCAACATTTTAGCTTGAACTTCATGTCTTAACCACACTAACTCCTAACTAAATTATACAAAGCAACCAAAACCTCCAGCTTCTTATAACCAACAGACTAGACCATGCAACGTCTTTTGCATCTATTGAACAATATGAAATTGATTCCTTCATAGGAACAAGTTATTTAAAATTAAATGTTTCGGGTGTTTGACCATAAACTACCTAAGTTTCAGAAATGTAAGAGTGGAAGTTTTAGTCAATTTAAGGTGGAATACCATTGGTACCAATCTAAATTCTATAGTAAAACTGTGTCGCATTATTTGAAGTCATGGCCAACCCATTAAAAAAAGAAACTCTCAAATTAAGCATACCCGCAAGTGACATTCATTCTACATTAATTCAACACTAAAAACAAATAAATCAGCAAGATTATTATGACTAATTCAAACTATATTTCAGATCACTTCAGTAAATAACCAAAAAAAAAAAAAACTTACACTGTCAGCTCTCACTATAAACCGTGAGGCCCTCTTGTGCCTAAAATTTGGTGATGCCACATGGTTTAGCACTAGCAAAGGCGAACCATTAGATAAAGCCATGCATTTCATTTTGCTTCTGCTGTACACATTAAAGGAAAAAAGGACAAAGAAAACTTATCAAAACAAAGGATCCTTATCCGGAATTAAAATACTAGCTTAATCAATTTATTTATGTTTTCCACAAGGTAAACAACAGAAATGCCTCAAATTTTCTACATGTCAAATTTCACATATCAATTACAACCTGCAGCAGTACAGAAATGAGAGGTGCTAACTGTCGCCAGTGGCAAAATCACCAGATTCTGCCCAGCCAGAGCACAGTGTTGATTGCGTCAGACACTTCTTTTGGTGCACTAGAAAGTGTGAACCATGTATAAGTTCAATTTGTGCATAGTTCACACTTCTGACACATCAAAAATTCATGCTAATACATTGTAACTGCACATGGTTCACCCTAATGACATTGTACTTGTACATACTTCTCACTTGTACATATAAAATCATACTGATATATTTGTGCATAATTCATCTTTCCTGTGTATCAAAATCATGCAGCACCAGGTAATAATTTTGGGCGATTTTGTCTGGGCGATAAAAAAAGACCTCTAAATTAAGCATGGAAAGTACTTATATTTCAACTAACCTAATTTATTTAATATATAAACCCAAATACACCCTTGTTCTCAAATGTAAAATTGACCAGGTAGCAAGAAATTTATTTAGCATAAATTTTGGGATCCTCGAGGGAGCAGTTAAATTACCCTTAGCCAAAAGTTTCTAAAGGTCAATGCTTAACAAAAAAAAAAAGTAAAATTATATATTTAAAATGTACCTAACAGGAGAAGCCAATGCATTATTATTAAACAATGCTTTAACTGGAGATATGTATCTTGATATTGCCCGAGGTTGAATGCCCAATTGAGGCATCGACGTACCTCCAAATTGAACTGTTGACATCCCACTACAAATAACAAAACTAGGTAGAATGAGAAAGAGAAAGAGGGAGGAGGAGAGGACGAGAGAGACTTAGAGAGATATATATTTACTGGCAAACCATGTCTATCTTCAGAATAATAACCCTTTATCTATATATTCTTTTGGGCAACCAAAGTATTGCTTTTAACATTGCAGTACTGACACAATAGAATAAAAGAGCAATACAACACAGTGATTTCTAACTATCAACAGATGCTACAACTCACTTTATCAGGCCATTAATCAAACCACATTGTATAGGCAAAATTCTGAGTTCTTCAATCCTAAAAGAAACACACATGACAATCTGTGTTTAAGCGTGCACAATAGGGAAATTGCAGTTTGTAGTGTCCAGAGAAACAAAACCTCTTTACAATACATTTAACAATCAAACAAAGCAAAACCCATCAAAATAAGTCACACATTAAACCATAAAAAAAGAGAACCACCTACATAAAACCCAAAAAAAAAACACATATAATAACATATTTCAACTGATATCCAAGGCTCATTTCGAACCACTCCGAGCTTAACGATTAACTCTTTTAACTCGGAGAAATGGAGAGTATAGTATACATACCTAGTATAGCGCAGCCGGGTAATATGATGATCTTTTGTCGAATTTCTTTTGAGAGATGGAGCGATAGAGGCGGGGGATAAAGGGGAGAATGAACCCCCGACCTCAGGCTCGAGAGGTACAGCAGCGATTTCCTAGGGTTCAAGAGAGAGAGACGGAGGTTGCTGAATGCATCTTATCCCTACTGTTAGTTATGTACTTCCTCTCCGCTGTTAATAAAATGGATGTCTCCTTTTTCGTCGGCTCCTCTCCAATGTGATGAAATTTATTAGGTCGGGATAATATATACCGTCCAGATAAAATTGAACGGCCAAGATTGAAATAATGAGGTACACCGTGTACCTCAGTCCTCAGTGACCTGATTCAAAAGAAAATTGAGTTTCTGGAATCGTCGGGAGATTGCTCGGGGCGCCTTTCGCCAGTCGCCAGTGGTGAGTGTCATGCTGTCCTGTACAGAATTTTCCATTCATTTTGTCGGACAGTAAGAATGTATTTGCCAAAAAAAAAAGTTATCAAGGGTGTCTAGTCCAATTTATTAAATTGATATTTTATATTAAACAACAATGTCGTTTTTTAAAATTTCCATGTATCACTTTTTTTAAACTGAATTTTCGTGTGCAACTTACCATCTTCTTTACCATCCGTGTGGTTTAAACAAATGTTGCTGAGATGAGATTTCAAATTATAATAAACTTAACGTTTGTTGTATCTTAATAGTGTAAAGATGTGAGACCACTTAGCAAAACCTGATAAACATTTAACAAAGAACATCTCATCAATAATCAATAATAATATAATATAAATAAAGATGTGTGGGTGTCGGTCCCTGTTTTAGTTAGCATTAGTGCGACTTATGTGTTACTTACTGTGTTCTCTTTATGTTGCATTATTAATATCCATTTTGATTATACTACGTCATTTTTATCACATAATTTATTTCAACCTCTCTCTTTTAGTTGCTTCTATGAGAAATGATGGAACAACATTTTTTATTTGTGATAGTTTAGAAACTTAAGTCGAGAAAAATAATTCAAATGCCTAAGCAAACTACTAATTGTTAATTTTTTTCATAATGATATAGATCTTGCCATTGACAAAAAATATATATATATATAGATCTTGCTTTTTTTTACTACTGTGTTTTTTACAATTTTAGATATCTTCACAATTCTTTCCCATCAATTTTTTTAGGTACCCAATTCCTCCATTCATCCATGATGACAGTATATATTTGCTGAATTTCATATTGATGGCGAAGGTTATTATCCTGATGATGAATACGATCCTGTTGCCGACATGTTTGACGATTAATATTTTATGTAGAAATTTATATTTATATTTTAAATTTTTATGGTATCACCAATTTATGTTTCAATAGTTCTTAATTTTAGCTCGAAATTAATTTTTATTTCTAATATTTTTCCATCACATTCCTCTCTTATTGTTGAACTACTTCACAAAAATTATATCGTCAATATAAAACATTTCAACATATGGAGATATAATTTATTATTTCTACGCTACCAGTTATTACACTTTAAGTTAATTATAAATATAACAACCTAAATACAATCAACATTATTAAATGATAACATATTTAATTTTTATTACTATGTAAAATATCGAGCAAAGCTAGATAGCCCCTCTAGGATAGATTATAGTGTTCAGATGAGTTAGAATGAGTGCAGAATCGATTAAAATGTTCAAATATTACCCAGAATATACTTTATTTGCTCATTTTATGCACATTTTCTATGTATAAATAAATAATTTACAATAAATATGCTCTGAATTATATTGTGGACAATATAAAGTGTTCCAATATAGATTATAGTGATCGGATGACTTAGAATGAGTGCAGAATCGCTTAAAATGATCAAATATTGCTCAGAATATGCTTTATTTGCTCATTTTATGCATATTTTCTATGTATAATTAATTATTTTTTGCAATAAATATGCTCTGAATTATATTATAGCAATCTAAAGTGTTTAAATATAGATTATTGTGATCAAATGATTTAGAATGAGTATAGAATCGCTTAAAATGCTCAAATATTAACCAGAATATGCTTTGTGTGCTCATTTTATGCATATTTTCCACGCATAAATAAAATATTCATAATAAATATGCTCTGAATTATAGTGTAGATAATACGTGTTCCAATATAGATTATAGTGATCAAATGACTTAGAATGAGTGCAGAATCGCTTAAAATGATCAAATATTGTCCAGAAAATGCTTTATTTGCTCATTTTATGCATATTTTCTATGTATAATTAAATATTTTTTGCAACAAATATGTTCTGAATAATATTGTAGATAATATAGAGTGTTTAAATATAGATTGTTGTGATCAGATGATTTAGAATGAGTATAGAATCGCTTAAAATGCTCAAATATTCACCAGAATATGCTTTGTGTGCTCATTTTATGCATATTTTCCACGCATAAATAAATAATTTACAACAAATATGCTCTGAATTATATTGTAGACAATATAAAGTGTTCGAATATAGATTATAGTGATCGGATGACTTAAAATGAGTGCAGAATAGTTTAAATTGCTCATAACATTGCCCATAATATGCTTTATTTGCTCATTTTATGCATATTTTCTATGTATAAATAAATAATTTACAATAAATATGCTCTGAATTATATTGTAGACAATATAAAGTGTTTAAACATAGATTATAGTAAGCAGATGACTTAGAATGGATGCAGAATCGCTTAAAATGCTAAAATATTTCCCAGAATAAGCTTTATTTGCTCCTTTTTATGCATATTTCCTATGTATAATTAAATTTTTTAAAATAAATATGATCTGAATTATATTGTAGACAATAGAAAGTTTTTAAATATAGATTATTATGTTCAGAGGATTTAGAATGAGTGTAGAATCGCTTAAAATGCTCAAATATTGCCCAGAATATGCTTTATTTGCTCATTTTATGCATATTTTCCACGCATAAATAAATAATTTACAATAAATATGCTCTGAATTATATTGTACACAATATAAAGTGTTCCAATATAGATTATAGTGATCAGATGACTTAGAATGAGTGCAGAATCGCTTAAAATGCTAAAAATTTGCACAAAATATGCTTTATTTGCTCATTTTATTCATATTTTCAATGTATGGTTAAATATTTTTGCAATAAATATGCTCTGAATTATATTGTAGACAATATAAAGTGTTTAAATATAAATTATTGTGATCAGATGATTTAGAATGAGTGTAGAATCGCTTAAAATGCACAAATACTAATGAGAATATGCTTTTGTTTGCTCATTTTATGCATATTTTTCACGCACAAATAAATAATTAACAAAAAATATGCTCTAAATTATATTTTAGACAATATAAACTGTTCCAATATAGATTATAGTGATTAGATGAATTAGAATGAGTGTATAATCGCTCAAAATCGCTCAAAATGCTCAAATATTGACCAGAATATGCTATATTGGCTCATTTTATACATATCTTTCTGTTGAGAACGAAGGCTCATTCAACGACTTCTCCACATCTCCTAGCCAAAGAAAATAATGTTACCATATAGTTGACTAACTCGTGTTGCCTTGTGAAGGATGAAAGAAGCAAAGATGTATTCTGTCTTGTAGGACAGGAAAGAAAGAGTTATCCTACAATTATTAGGAGATGCACGAAAGCTGATACTATGACAAGCTGACTCCATTCTTTTTTGGACAACCCAAGTTCGTGGCGGAAAAACAAGTAGAAATTTTTTTTTTCTATGTATAATTAAATATTTAACAATATATATGCTTAGAATAATATTGTAGACAGTAGAAAGTGTTTAAATATAGAGAACTGTGATCAGGTGATTTAGAATAAGGGTAGAAACGCTTAAAATGCTCAAATATTAACCAGAATATGCTTTATTTGCTCATTTTATGCATATTTTCCATGCATAATTAAATAATTTACAATAAATATGCTCTGAATTATATCGTAGACAATATAAAGTGTTCGAATATAGATTATAATGATCATATGAATTGGAATAAGTGGAAAATCGCTTAAAATGCTCAAATATTATCAAGAATATGCTTTATTTGCTCATTTTATACATATTTTCTATGTATAATTAAATATTTTATAATAAATTTGCTCTGAATTATATGTAGACAATATAAATTGTTTAAATAAAGATAATTGTGATCTGATTTAGAATGAGTGCAGAATCGCTTGAAATTCTCAAATATTGCTCCGAATAAGCTTAATTTGCTTATTTTATGTATAATTTATATGTATAACTAAATATTTTATAATGAATAAGCTCTGAATTATATTCTAGACAACATAAATAAATGAAATTATATGTTATTGTAATCAAATGACATATAATGAGTGCAGAATAGCTTAAAATACTCAAATATTACTCAGAATATGCTTTATTTGCTTATTTTATGCATATTTTCTATGTATAATTAGTTAATTAACAATTAATATGCTCTGAATTATATTCTAGACAACATAAATAGATTAAATATAGATAATTGTAACTAAATAACATATAATGAGTGCAGAATCGCATAAACTACTCAAGTATTGCTCAGAATATGCTTTATTTGCTCATTTTATGCATTTTTATATGTCTAATTAAATAATTTGCAATAAATATGCCCTGAAATATATTTTAGACAATAGAAAGTGTTGAAATATAGATTGTAGTGATCAGATGACTTAAAATGAATGCAGAATCGCTTAAAATGCTCAAATATTGCCAAGAATATGCTTTATTTGCACATTTTATGCATGTTTTCTATGTATAATTAAATATTTTATAAGAAATATACTCTGAATTATATTTTAGACAATATAAATTGTTTAAATATAGATTATTTAGATCAGATAATTTAGAAAGAGTGTAGAATCGCTTAGAATGCTCAAATATTAACCAGAATATGCTTTATTTGCTTTAATGCATATTTTTCATGCATAAATAAATAGTTTACAATAAATATGCTCTGAATTATATTGAAGACGATGTAAAATGTTCCAATATAGATTTTAATGATCAGATGACTTAGAATGAGTGCATAATCGTTTAAAATGCTCAAATATTGCCAAGAATATGCTTTATTTTCACATTTAATGCATATTTTCTATGTATAATTAAATTATTTTAATAAATATGCTTTGAATTTCTTTGTAGACAAAAAAAGGTGTTTAAATATAGATTATTGTGATCAGATGATTTAGAATGAGTGCAGAATCGCTTAAAATGCACAAATATTAACCAGATTATGCTTTATTTGCTCATTGTATGCATAGTTTTCAGACAAAAGTAAATTAACAATAAATATGCTCTGAATTATATTGTAGACAATATAAACTGTTCCAATATAGTTTATAGTGATCAGATGACTTAGAATGAGTGCAGAATCGCTCAAAATGCTCAAAAATTGATCAGGTAATCTAGAATGAGGTTAGAGTCGCTTAAAATGCTCAAATATTAACCAGAATTTGCTTTATTTGCTCATTTTATGCATATTTTTCATGCATAATTAAATAATTCTCAATAAATATGCTCTGAATTATATTGTAGAGAATATAAAGTGTTCAAATATAGATTATAGTGATCAGATGACTTAGAATGAGTGCAGAATGTCTTAAAATGCTCAAATATTGCCAAGAATATGCTTTATTTGCTCATTTTATACATATTTTCTATGTATAATTAAATATTTTATAATAAATTTCCTCTGAATTATATGGAGACAATATAAATTGTTTAAATAAGGATAATTCTGATCAGATGATTTAGAATAAGTGCAGAATCGCTTGAAAATCTCAAATATTGCTCAGAATAACCTTTATTTGCCTATTTTATGTATAATTTATATATATAACTAAATATTTTATAATGAGTAAGCTCTGAAATATATTCTAGACAACATAAATAAATGAAATATATGTTACTGTAATCAAATGACATATAATGAGAGCAGAATCGCTTAAAATTCTCAAATATTGCTCAGAATATGCTTTATTTGCTTATTTTATGCATATTTTCTACGTATAATTAATTAATTAATAATAAATATGCTCTGATTTATATTGTAGACAATATAAAGTGTTCAAATATGGATTATAGTGATCAGATGAGTTAGAGGGAATGCAGAATCGCTTAAAATGCTCAAAAATTGCCCAGAATATGCTTTATTTGCTCATTTTATGCATATTTTATATGTATAAATAAAAAATTTACAATAAATATGCTCTGAATTATATTGTAGACAATACAAATTGTTTAAATATAGATTATTTTGATCAGATAGTTAAGAATGTGTGTAGAATTGCTTAAAAAGCTCAAATATTAACCAGAATATGCTTTATCTGCTTTGATGCAAATTTTTCACGCATAAATAAATAGTTTACAATAAATATGAACTGAGTTATATTGTAGATATTATAAAATGTTCCAATATAGAATTTAGTTATCAGATGACTTAGAATGAGTGCATAATCGTTTAAAATGCTCAAATATTGCCCAGAATATGCTTTATTTGCTAATTTTATGCATATTTTCTATGTATAATTAAATTTTTTATAATAAATATGCTTTGAATTTTATTGTAGACAATAGAAAGTGTTTAAATATAAATTATTGTGATCAGATGATTCAAAATGAGTACAGAATCGTTTAAAATGTACAAATATTAACCAGAATATGCTTTATTTGCTCATTCTATGCATATTTTTCAGGCATAAATAAATAATTAACAATAAATATGCTCTGAATTATATTATAGACCTGATAAAGTGTCAGATGACTTAGAATGAGTGCATAATCGTCTAAAATGCTCAAATGTTGCCCACGATATGCTTTATTTGCTCATGTTATGCATAATTTCAATGTATAATTAAATATTTTATAATAAATATGCTCTGAATTATATTGTAGACAATACAAAGTGTTTAAATATATATTATTGTGATCAGATGACTTAGAATGAGTGCAGAATCGCTTAAAATGCACAAATATTAACCAGAATATGCATTATTTGCTCATTTTATGCATAGTTTTCACACAAAAATAAATAATTTACATTTAATATGCTCTGAATTATATTGTAGACAATATAAACTATTCCAATATAGATTATAGTGATCATCAGATGACTTAGGATGAGTGCAGAATCGCTCAAAATGCTCAACAATTGACCAGAATATCCTATATTTGCTCATTTAATGCATATTTTCTATGTATAATTAAATATTTTATAATAAATATGCTCAGAATAATATTGTAGACAGTAGAAAGTGTTTAAATATAGAGAATTGTGATCAGATGATTTAGAATGTGGTTAGAATCGCTTAAAATGCTCAAATATAAACCAGAATGTGCTTTATTTGCTTATTTCATGCATATTTTCCATGCATAATTAAATAATTTACAATAAATATGCTCTGAATTATATTGTAGACAATATAAAGTGTTCGAATAAATATTATAGTGATCAGATGACTTAGAATGAGTGGAGAATCGTTTGAACTACACAAATATTACCCAGAATATGCTTTATTTGCTCATTTTAAGCACATTTCATATGTATATTAAAATTGTTTATTATAAATATCATCTGAATTATATTGTAGACAATAGAAAGTGTTTAAATATAGATTATTGTGATCAGATAAGAACGAGTGCAGAATCGCTTAAAATGCTCAAATATTGCCCATAATATGCACTATTTGCTCACTTTATGCATATTTTCTATGTATAAATAAATAATTTACAATAAATATGCTCTGCATTATATTGTAGACAATATAAAGGGTTTAAACATAGATAATAGTGATCATGACTTATAATGAAAGCAAAATCGCTTAAAATGCTCAAATATTGCCCAGAATTTGCTTTATTTGCTCATTTTATGCATATTTTCTATGTATGATTAAATATTTTTGCAATAAATATGCTCTGAATTATATTGTAGACAATATAAAGTGTTTAAATATAGATTATTGTGTTCAGATGATTTAGAATGAGTGTAGAATCGCTTAAAATGCTCAAATATCTACCAGAATATGATTTATTTTCTTAGATGCATCTTTTCCACGTATAAATAAATAATTAACAATAAATATACTCTTTAATTATATTGTAGACATGATAAAGTTTTCCAATAGATATTATAGTGATCAGATAACTTAGAATGCGTGCATAATCGCTTAAAATGCTCAAATATTGCCCGCAATGAGCTTTATTTTTCTCATTTAATGCATATTTTCTATGTATAAATTAATAATATATAATAAATATGCTCTGAATTTTATGTAGACAATAGAAAGTGTTTCAATATAGATTATATTGATTAGATGATTTAGAATAAGTGTAGAATCGCTTAATATGCTGAAATATTAACCAGAATATGCTTTATTTGCTCATTTTATACATATTTTCTTTGTATAAATAAATTATTTACAATAAATATGATATGAATTATATTATTGACAATAAAATGTGTTAAAATATAGATTATTTTGAACAGATGATTTAGACTGAGTGTAGAATCGATTAAAATGCTCAAATATTGCCCAGAATATGCTTTATTTGCTCATTTTATTCATATTTTTCACTCATAAATAAATAATTAGCAATAAATATGCTCTGAATTATATTGTAGACAACATAAACTGTTCCAATATAGATTATAGTGATCAGATGACTTAGAATGAGTGCAGAATCCCTTAAAAAGCTCAAATATTGCCCAGAATATGCTATATTTTCTCCTTTTATGCATATTTTCTATGTATAATTAAATATTTAACAATAAGTTTTCTTAGAATAATATTGTAGACAATATAATGTGTTCAAATAAAGATTATAGTGATCAGATGACTTAGAAAGAGTGAAGAATCGCTTAAAATGCTCAATATTAACCCGAATATGATTTATTTGCTTTCATGCATATTTTCCACGCATAAATAAATAATTTACAATAAATATGCTCTGAATTATATTATAGACACTATAAAGTATTTAATTATAGATTATAGTGATCAGATGTCTTAGAATGAGTACATAATCGCTTAAAATGCTCAAATATTGCCCAGAATATGCGTTATTTTGCTAATTTTAAGCACATTTTCTATGTATAATTAAATTTTTTATAATAAATATGCTTTGAATTTTATTGTAGACAATAGAAATTATTTATGTATGAATTATTGTAGTCAAATGACATATAATGAGTGCAGAATCGCTTAAAATACTCAAATATTGCTCATAATATGCTTTATTTGCTTATTTTATGAATCTTTTGTTAGGAAGTGTTTAATTCCATTTTTGTGCCATCAAATAGCAATAAATCACAACTAAACACCATAGATCTAGTGCTAGAAGCATTCACACATCAAAACAATGAGAACAAGTAGGAGAAAGTTATACCTCTCATGAAATCGCATTCATGAGGCTCGAATCCAAGGCATGGGAGTCGATGGAGTGCGTGCTCCACCACCTCCACCATCTAAGGCGCCTCAAGCCCACCAAGGAGCTAACCACGAGCTCCATGAAAGTGCTAGCTTTCATGAGCTCCTAGCTAATCCCCTCTATGAACCTCTTCATCCTATTAACTATTTTAATGAAGGAGAAGAAGGAATGGTGCTCAACACATGAGCAAGAGAAGGGAGGAAGATGGGTGGCGGCTAGAAAGAGAGGAGAGAGAAAGTGGATGGAGGCTAGGACTTTCCCAAGAGGTGACCCCTTTATATAGCCAACAACTCTCATCCTCTCTTTGAACTATTTACAAGTATGCCACTAGGGCTCTAGCTGAAATTAATAGGGTCATTTTGGGCTACATCAAATGTTGCAATGGCCCAATAAACCATCCCATTAATTACTCCTTCATCCTTCCTCAAATCGGGCCTTTAATTAATTAAATAACTAGAAGCCCAAATAACTCAAACTATTTAAAGTGTGTTGAACATAATTAATTATTAACTCATTAATAATTAATTTAGGATTAGCTAATGCATTAAATTGTTTCCATATGATCCTTTTGACTAAATTAATTATAACGGTTCATAACGGTATATAATTAATTAATCAACTTATCATATTTCACAATACTAACTGTTGCGAATAAACAATTAATGCACCGTGTGGTTAGAGTCCTATTTGTGCGACCCTATTGAGGATTTATGCTATGTTGGCCATGAAAATAAATCGTTATTTATTTCCAATAATCATAAGCGGTATCTAGCAACACGTTATGATTCCCAATTCGCATAAATAATGTACCGTTACAATATCTTAATCCTGCACAAGAAATATAAGTATTTCCTTGTCTGATTCTTATGTCACATGATATCATTGTATAATCCAAGATAGGAATGTGTCATTCTTGCAGATTATACATTTCTTGATCTAGAGTTGATCGTCTAGTTTGCATGCATACGATCCAACTCCATCAAGGGGCCCAAACAGATATCATCACTCATTAAGTGTATTAATGAGGGACATACGGTTTTCTTGATGAACAACTTTTCCCCGCACAATTCAAGAGAACATAAATAAAGTCCTTATAGCAGCCTTTATCAGGAATCAACGTTAGACGATATTTATTGAACCTATCCTCATGTGGAAAATGTGAACATCTCAAACTTAGAATCAAACTTATATGAAATAAACAATGACACTTAACACAATCCATATGTTTATTTCATTGGGTCAAGTCCTGTACTATGTTCCAATAACATACACATATGCAATTAAGTTGGTAACTCCTTACCTATGATTTGTAGAACTTAATCATCACTTAACTTGCATACTAATCTTTTATGATAATTAATGTTCCTTGTTAATTATCAAGATTATGGACGATTTAGATTTATTATTGTCATTCTAACGAATGATCCACAGAGATCTACAATTCAGATCCTCAACCTGAATGATCTGTCAATAATAAACTCTAGGAACAAATGATCAAATATCATCATTAACATAAACTAAGAAAATAAGTCATTAAATATTGACTTCTAGGACATAACTCCAACATCTTTTCTATGTAGAATTAATTAATTAATAATAAATATGCTCTGAATTATATTGTAGACAACATAAAGTATTGAAAATATATTATAGTGATCAAATGACATATAATGAGTGCCGAATCACTTAAACTACTCAAATATTGCTCAGAATATGCTCTATTTGCTTATTTTATGCATATTTTCTATGTTTAAATAAATAATTAACTATAAATATGCTCTGAATTATATTGTAGACAATATAAAGTGTTCGAATATAGATTATAGTGATCAGATATTTGCTTTGATGCAAATTTTTCACCCATAAATAAATCGTTTACAATGAATATGATCTGAATTATATTGTAGACAATATAAAATGTTCAAATATAGACTTTAGTTATCAGATGACTAAGAATGATAGCATAATTGTTTAAAATGCTCAAATATTGCCCAGAATATGCTTTATTTGCTTATTTTATGCATTTTTTCTATGTATAATTAATATTTTTTATATTAAATATGGTTTGAATTTTATTGTAGACAATAGAAAGTGTTTAAATATAGATTATTGTGATCAGAGGATTTAGAATGAGTGTAGAATCGTCTAAAATACACAATTATTAACCTGAATATGCTTTATTTGCTCATTTTATGCATATTTTCACGCATATATCAATAGTTTGCTATAAATATGCCCTGAATTATATTGTAGACAATATAAAATGTTCCAATATAGATTTTAGTGAGCAGATGACTTAGAATGAGTGCATAATAGCTTAAAATGCTCAAATATTGCCCAGAATATGCTTTATTTGCTCATTTTATGCATATTTTCTATGTATAATTAAATTTTTTATAATAAATATGCTTTGAATTTTATTGTAGACATTAGAAAGTTTTTATATATAGATTATTGGGATCAGATGATTTAGAATGTTGTAGAATCGCTTAAAATACACAAATATTAACCAGAATGTGCTTTATTTGCTCATTTTATGCATATTTTCCATGCATAATTAAATAATCTACAATAAATATGCTTTGAATTATATTATAGACAATATAAATTGTTTAAATATAGATTGTTGTGATTAGATGAATTAGAATGCGAGAAGAATCGCTTGAAATGCTCAAATATTGCTCAGAATAAGCTTTATTTGCTTATTTTATGTTTATTTTATATGTATAACTAAATATTTTATAATGAATAAGCTTTATTTGCTTATTTTATGTATATTTTATATGTATAACTAAATTTTTTATAAATTTAGGTTATTATAATCAAATGACATATAATGAGTGCTGAATCGCATAAACTACTCAAATATTGCTAAGAATATGCTCTATGTGCTTATTTTATGCATATTTTCTATGTATATTAAAAAATTAACTATAAATATGCTCTGAATTACATTGTAGACAATATAAAGTGTTTACATATAGTTTATAGTGATCAGATGTGTTAGAATGAGTGCAGAATAGATTAAAATGCTCAAATATTGCCCATTTCGCTCATTTTATGCATATTTTCAATGTATAAATAAAATAATTTACAATAAATATGCCCTGAATTATATTGTAGACAATATAAAGTGTTCAAATATAGATTATAGTGATCAGATGACTTAGAATGAGTGCAGAATCGCTTAAAAAGCTCAAATATTTCCCAGAATATGCTATATTTGCTCCTTTTATGCATGTTTTCTATGTATAATTAAGTATTTAACAATAAATATGCTCAGAATAAAATTGTAGACAATATAAAATGTTGAAATAAAGATTATAGTGATCAGATGACTTAGAATGAGTGCAGAATCGCTTAAAATGCTCAAATATTGCCCAGAATATGCTTTATTTGCTCATTTTTTGCATACTTTCTATGTATTGTTAAAATTATATTATAAATTTGCTCTGAATTATATTGTAGACAATATAAATTGTTTAAATATATATTATTTTGATCAGATAATTTAGGAAGAGTTTGAATAGCTTAAAATGCTCAAATATTAACCGGAATATGCTTTATTTGCTTTGATGCATTTTTTCCACGCATAATGAAATAATTTACAATAAATATGCTCTGAGTTATATTGTAGACAATATAAAATGTCTCAATATAGATTCTAGTGATTAGATGACTCAGAATGAGTGCATAATCGCTTAAAATGCTCAAATATTGCCCAGAATATACTTTATTTTGCTCATTTTAAGCATATTTTCTATGTATAATTAAATTTTTTATAATAAATATGCTTTGAATTTTGTTGTAGACAAAAGAAAATATTGAAATATAGATTATTGTGATCAGATGATTTAGAATAAGTGTAGAATAGCTTAATATGCTCAAATATTAACAAGAATATGCTTTATATGACCATTTTATGCATATTTTCTATGTATAAATAAATTATTTACAGTAAATATTCTCTTAATTAAATTTTAGACAATATATAGTGTTTGCATTTAGATTATAGTGTTCAGATTAGTTAGAATGAGTGCAGAATAGATTAAAATGCTCATAATATTGCCCAGAATATGCTTTATTTGCTCATTCTATGCATCTTCTCTATGTATAAATAAATAATTTACGTTAAATATGCTCTGAATTATATTGTAGACAATATGAAGTGTTCAAATATAGATTATAGTGATCAGATTGTCAGTGCTACAATAATTCTAGAATGCGGAAATAACCCAGAATCGTAAAATACCTTATGCCATCGCTAATCGAAATCGAGTGTTGAATGGATGAACTTGAAACCCGCAAACCAAGCGTGTCTCCTTCATCACTGATCTTCTCCATATCTTGTGTCTTCCTGCAGCGAGATCTTGACGAGAGGGCACTACAGAAACCGATGTAACTTCCCTATACTCGATGGTGTATCTAAGGGAATAGTCGGTTCTGACTTGTCTCCCATCTCTTTCCTTATATTCTCTCTTACTTGCTATCTATATAATAGATGAACTGAAAGAATGGCAAAACCTCATGTATTCCATCAATACAGAGGCTTATATAGGGGTGCACATCACTCAGAAGGCACCACAAGTGAGTCAGAATGAAAGGGTGCAAGATCAGACCACTTTGTCCAGATGCTCTGTATCTAACAATATGGACGAAATACTATATTCTCCCACTTGAGCTTGCATCCTTTACATTTATTGCAATAATGCTTTTTGTTTTCCTCTATGTGAAATGAAAGAAACATTATGCACGAACCATGACAGTAAGTCATCTTATCGTTACTAGTGCTTAAAGCAACTAATAAATGCGAATATTACTATCCATGATTACAATGCACAATGAAACTTTTAAATCAACCTTTTATGTGATTAGCATACAACTTTATGAATAAACCCGACGTCTATTCCAAGTCAATCTTTATGATGTATTTCTTAACCTTATGATCAAAATATATATACCATATATGTGCGCACAATCAACACAAGAAAACATCTACACTTTTATGAAGAGTTTATACACACTCGTACGATTAATATTAACCATAGGATCAATTCCTATATATCTACATGATCTTTGAATTCCTTTAGCTGCAGTATTTATTCAAAGAATCAGTCAGCTTCAATTCTGTATGAACACATTTAATGACCACTTAATTCTTCTTAATCCGCTCTTTCAAAGCCAAATACTTAATGTCAATACTTGGACTTTTACCTTCATTATTCTTGACTAGAAAGACTGTGACAGAATTATCATACAGAATCCTTAATGACTTAGATATAAAATCCATAACTCTAAGTCTCACAATAAAACTCTTCAAACACCATCGAGGGTAATCTCAAAACACACAACAAACTAGACTTTATATTGAAGTAATAGACAATGTCAGTTAAAACACTTCTTGATAACACAATTTCCACTGGCTAACATGTATCCTGAATTCGATTTACTGAAATTGACACAACCAGTTTATGTACCAAAATAACTTCAACATTCCAGTCAGTTGAGACATAAGCACAATATCTTTAGTACCTTAAAGATATATCATTACTTTCTTAGCAATTTAATTGTGGTCTATCCCCTAATTATTATGATATCAGTCCAAATATTTAAATGGCAAAAGCTATGTCAGTTCTTGTGCACAAACCTGATCATACTTTATGCTTTCAAATTGCCTAAATACTTGAAGTATTTACTATTTGTTTCCTTTCTGAGTTATACTGAGGATACTGATTTAGAATGAATCTATCACCTATATTAATAGGTACTGGACGCTGTGAATATCATTCCTTCTGGAATCTTTCTAAAATCTTATTGATATATGCTTGTTGAGATAGATCAAGAATATCTTGATTCCTATCTACATGGGCTTTTATTTCTATCACAAACAAAACTTCACCCATATCCTTCATATCAATATTTTAAAAAGAAATTATTCACCTTATATAATCATCTTTTATCATTAGTTACAAGTAGAACATTATCTATATATAAAACAAGTAGATAAAATCAACTCCCACTGATCTCCTGATATATGCAATAGTTCATCTTATATTTCTTCAAAACGTATGAAGAAATAACCTTATGAAACTATTAATATCATTAGTGAAATACTTGTTTTAATTCTTATATAGAATACTTTAACTTGTTAACTAAATACTTATTACCTCTAAAGAAGAAACTTTTATGGTTATTTAATATAACCTTCTCCTCTAGATCACCATTAAGAGTTGCAACATTTATATCCATTTAATGTAACTCCAAACCAGAATGAGCTACTAATGCCATAATCATGTTAAGTGAATCTTCTTTAATACATGTGAGAAAACCTTCATGTAATTCACTACTTCTTCTAAATGAACCAATTGGTGACAAGACTAATTTGGTATTACTTTATGTTTACTTATGAATCCTTTTGGTTTTAAGAAATCCATTACAACCAATAGGTTTAAACCATAAGTAACTTAACCAAATTTCAGACTTCATTGCACACCATTGATTCTTACCGATTTTACTTGGCATTATACTATACTATGGACTCATTGCAATTCATTATCTTAGAAAATATCAGAATCTTATTCAACAATAATACTTTTATAAGAGTCTCGTAGATAAACTACATATTATTACTAGGATAACCGACCTAATCCTTTATTAGATCACCTTGATATTGAATATTAAATATTCAACTTGATCTATTATTGTATTATATGTCGGTTAACGAATGTCAATAATTGGATTATCAATATTTATTGATCCTTAATAATATATCCAATTATAAATTAGAGGGAGTTTTTGTACGACCTAAAACTGATCACTCCCACTAATCTGAACATTCTCTAGAACTTAATATTTCTAGATTCATATCCTAGTCATATTTCATATTTCTAATCTCTTTACCATTTTCTGATCTCACAATCTTTTATTTGCTTACTGTATTGTTTCTCTATTTCCACCTTAAAACCTTATAAGTATGTAGAGATACATATATTGTGAGTAATCATCAATTAAAGAGATGAATGCAAGCTATACGCTTGATGTCAGCTAGTCATTTTCTTACTTGTTAATCATATCTCAACCATATGAACACTCTCAACTTTATCCATAATACTAGAGTGGATCATCGAGCTTCGCTCGATACATGAATTTTTATTGTATTAATATTATAAATGATAGAAAAATACTAATGAAGTAATAAACTTTAATTTAAGCCGAAAGGAAAAATGAGATTGCACATAAACTAAAATTTTAACTGAGATATTACCAAGGAACAATGAGATGGCACACCATTATAATCATTGATCAGCAACAAAATATATAATAAAGAGAGAGAAGGCATGGAAAAAAAATATTATCCTAAAAAAATCATGTATGTTTCAAAAGAAAAATACAATATTTTCTAAATATACTATGTTTTAAAAGGAAATATTTGCAGTTTATATATGAGGAAAAAAGCTAACCCAATTATAAATTATAAATATCAATCGATCAACATCAGCATATCAACATAAAAAAATAAAAGAGAAAAATATGATTGCAACATGGTATCTTTTAAGAAATGATATTTGATGACAAAACAAAGCACCATATATATATATGTACTCTTACTCCAAAATTTATGTTGGACATATTATTTTGAATAAATATCACAATCATATCAATAAGAAATGAATATATTAAAATAATATGTCCAACAATATTATCTCATAGAATGAATTTTGAGTTTTCCAAATATATGTCCAACATAATTTACAATATTTTTAGCTTAACTATTACAAATTGACAATGAAAATGAAAATAGGAAGGGGTCAAAAAAATCAGAAACAAAACAATGTACTGCCATATTATTGGCTGCCGGTGAAGCGGGTCAATTTTATGAGGAATAATACCCAGTACACAAATAGTTATAGATTATCATGTTACAGAAATAGGAAGAATGCTCTTTCACAATACTTGGAGTGTCGAACTACATTTAACTAAACGATCCCGACACCCACACATCTTTATTTATAATATTGATGTCTATTCTCCTATTAAACACATATGGTCAAAAACACCAAACTGACCATTTATCTTTATATGTGTTATAACCTTATAGGTAATCTTGATAAGACTATATTAAACTGGACAAGTATTCAAAATAAAATATACAAGTAATGACTCAGAAATATTATATAGACTCTTTTGTTGAACAACTATATTCCTCATTTTCATTATGTGCTCTCGCACCTATAATGGTAATAAACCTAAAAGATAAACTTTTATGATGAGTATTATTACATTAGCCTTAACCTAAGAGGCCAACTACTCATCTAGTGTCTTATGTAAGAACTTTACATTAATATGCATATCAACCAAATCACTATACATTGAAAGAACTTATTCTTTATAAAAATGAAACATAAGCAATTAAACTGCTCCCACTGTTCATTATAACTTATGTTCATAAGTTCAACCTCAAAAATGGATCCTACTGGTTGATAAATTTAATATTCTTACAACTTAAATGAAGGAGAACGGTATCCTTCTAAACCTTATAACTATTATCCTCAACCCAGGAACTTTGATAATTATCATTTCTTAAAGGGAATCTGCTATCTTTATGAAAGTAGAACCGATACATGCTTATCTTTATATTGAGACTTAACTTTATACTTTAATTTACCAATGCAAACTAAGTGATGTATCTTTATGAGTCAATTCATGCATAATATTACCTGTGGGCTAAATATCATGCTATAACTCTTTATGTAATTAAACATTACAACTTTATGAATCAATTTCTTACACAGTCTAAATACTATGTTTTGATTCTCCATATGATATAACTAGTTAATTATATTCCTATCCTTAATCCCTGTGGGCAAATTAAGTATTCATAATTTAACTATTATATCCTAATATATTAAGTTAACTAAGTCAATAGTCCTGTGGGACGATACTAACTTCGTTAACTTAATCTATTACAATATTGTGTCCGTTTAATCCAAATGTGATTTTATAAACTTTATATATACATAACTTTAATCCAACTAAGGATGCTGTGGCTACTCCTTAATATATTAATATATATATTCATCACTAGACACAAGCTATGTCCTTTCTTCTTAATTGATTTATAGATACACTATATAATATATATACCTTAATATAATTGAAGCTGCTGTGGCTACACTTCAATCAATTATCATATATTAATCACAAGACATATAACTTTGTTATCTATCACAAGTTATAGAGGTCCACTAAAATCACAAGTGGTTCGCTTGATACTTCAGCGGCCCGTTAAAGACTCAAGCGGTCCATTTAAAATGTCTGCATTCAAAGACTTAACCAGAACATAGATTATCTTATTATAATTATCTATATCTGAATAATTACCATATGCACAATTACCGCCATATCCTTTATAAATACAATTTGTGTATTACTATACCACATGTATAGTTCTTCAAGTTTGTTTAATCAATGTAATGCTTGTAACGCTAATACTAATAGAATATCGGATAGTATGATGGTCTGTGGACTACATCAATACTTTATTACTATAGTATATTCAAGCATATCATCATTGACTAATCAATCTTAACCAAAAATGCCAACCATCTTTACAAAATTATTTTTTATGACAAACCGTGACTATTTTATAGAATTCCATAATAGTTATGTAATCTACAAGCTTTAATTAACAATAGAGAACCATCATATGTCTGATTATACCTTAATTTTCATCTTAAAATTCATTTCTGGACTAAACTCTGTTGGAACGGTCGTTCTAACTCCAAAAGGGTCGCCCCACACGAAAGGGTGCGTCCAAAGTTCCATCCAGAAACTTTCTGACAGCCTGAACACTTTCTGGTAAACTGACAATAATTTTCTCTATGCTTATTTTTTTTCTGTGTTCTTGGTCATTACAGAAACTAGATTCAAAGGTCTTTCTTATGACGCAAGTTTCATCAAAAACAAGTTTACAGATCAAAAGCTATGCCCCTCGAAAGACAGACTATCACAGACAAAACAGGACAAACTGTCAGGATGACCTATCTTACAGACAGCATATCTCACTCATACTTTATCAGAATTTTGCAAATTTACACTCTATGGAAAGATATCTGAAATATCTACATCCCAGTAAAATTTCATGCAAAACCGAATTATCAATTGAGAGAAATCTGGCCCGTAATACTGAAAGGTCAGAAAATTCAGAACCCCGACTGTCTGACCACTGCTGGTTGCGACTTGATTATCTCACTGTATACCCACTTGATTTTCAAGATGTTGGTCTCATTGGAAAGTAGACTCAGAGATCTTTCCAATCCCGAAAACCTCACTCAAATTGGATAAGCAGATCTTGAGATAATGCTCCACGAATTCAGACAATCAAGAAAATCAGACAAAAACTCAATCCACTCAACACTTACAACAGAATTTCTGGTAAACCGTTATGAAATCCTATTTCAATAAAGGCTATCCAGCGGCATAACCCGCTCTGATACCAACTGTCAGTGCTACAATAATTCTAGAATGCGGAAATAACCCAGAATCGTAAAATACCTTGTGCCATCGCTAATCGAAATCGAGTGTTGAATGGATGAACTTGAAACCCGCAAACCAAGCGTGTCTCCTTCATCACTGATCTTCTCCATATCTTGTGTCTTCCTGCAGCGAGATCTTGACGAGAGGGCACTACAGAAACCGATGTAACTTTCCTATACTCGATGGTGTATCTAAGGGAATAGTCGGTTCTGACTTGTCTCCCATCTCTTTCCTTATATTCTCTCTTACTTGCTATCTATATAATAGATGAACTGAAAGAATGGCAAAACCTCATGTATTCCATCAGTACAGAGGCTTATATAGGGGTGCACATCAAATTTGTCCAGATGCTCTGTATCTGACAATATGGACGAAATACTACACAGATGACTTAGAATGAGTGCAGAATCGCTTAAAATGCTCAAATATTGCCCAGAATGTGCTTTATTTGCTTATTTTATGCATATTTCATATGTATAATTAAATATTTTTTAACAAATATGCCCAGAATAATATTGTAGACAGTAGAAAGTGTTTAAATATAGAGAATTGCGATCAGATGATTTAGAATGAGCGTATAATCGCTTAAAATGCTCAAATATTAACCACAATATGCTTTATTTGCTCATTTTATGCAAATTTTTCACGCATATATCAATAGTTTACTATAAATATGCCCTGAATTATATAGTAGACAATATAAAATGTTCCAATATAGATTTCAGTGATCAGATGACTTAGAATGAGTGCATAATCGCGAAAAATGCTCAAATATTGCCCAGAATATGCTTTCTTTGCTCATTTTATGCATATTTTCTATGTATAATAAAATTTTTTATAATAAATATGCTTTGAATTTTATTGTAGACATTAGAAAGTGTTTAAATATAGATTATTGTGATTAGATGATTTAGAATGTTGTAGAATCGCTTAAAATGCACAAATATTAACCAAAATGTGCTTTATTTGCTCATTTTATGCATATTATCCATGCATAATTAAATAATTTACAATAAATATGCGCTGAATTATATTGTAGACAATAAATGTATTCCAATATAGATTATAGTGATCAGGTGACTTAGAATTACTGCAGAATCGCTTAAAATGCTCAAATATTGACCAGAATGTGCTTTATTTGTTCCTTTTATGCATATTTCCTATATATAATTAAAAATTTATAATAAATATGCTCGGAATTATATTTTAGACATTAGATTATTGTGATCATTTGATTTAGAATGAGTGCAAAATCGCATAAAATTCTAAAATATTGCTCAGAATAAGCTTTATTTGCTTATTTTGTCTGTTTTATATGTATAACTAAATATTTTCTAATGAGTAAGCTCTGAATTATATTCTAGACAACATAAATATATTAAATATAGTTTATTGTAATCAAATGACATATAATGAGTGCAGAATCTCTTAAACTCCTCAAATATTGCTCAGAATATACTTTATTTGCTCATTTTATGCATATTTTCTATGTATAATTAAATAATTTACAGTAAATAAGCTCTGAATTATATTGTAGACAATATAAAGTGTTCGAATATAGATTATAGTGATCAGATGACTTAGAATGATTGCAGAATGGCTTAAAATGTTCAAAAGTTGCCAAGAATAAGCATTATTTTCTCATTTTATACATATTTTCTTCGTATGATTAAATATTTTATAATAAATTTGCTCTAAATTATATGTAGACAATATAAAATGTTTAAATAAAGATAATTGTGATCAGATGATTTAGAATAAGTGCAGAATCTCTTGATATGCTCAAATATTGCTCAGAATAAGCTTTATTTGCTTATTTTATGTATAATTTATATCTATAACTGAATATTTTATATTGAGTAAGCTCTGAAATATATTCTAGAAACCATAAATAGATGAAATATATGTTATTCTAATCAAATGACATATAATGAGTGCAGAATCGCTTAAAATACTCAAATATTGCTCAGAATATGCTTTATTTGCTTATTTTCTGCTTATTTTCAATGTATAATCAATTAAATAACAACAAATATGCTCCGAATTATATTGTAGACTTTCTAAAGTGTTCAAATATATATTAGAGTGATCAGATGAGTTAGAATGAGTACAAAATCGCTTAAAATGCACAAATATTAACCAGAATATGCGTTATTTGCTCATTTTATGAATATTTTTAACATATAAATAAATAATTAACAATAAATATGCTCTAAATTATATTTTACACAATATAAACTGTTCCAATATAGATTAAACTGATCAGATGACTTAGAATGAGTGCAGAATCGCTTAAAATGCTCAAATGTTGCCAAGAATATGCTTTAGTTGCTCATTTTATACATATTTTCTATGTATAATTAAATATTTTATAACAAATGTGCTCTGAATTATATTGTAGACAATATAAATTGTTTAAATATAGATTGTTGTGATTAGATGAATTAGAATGTGTGAAGAATCGCTTGAAATGCTCAAATGTTGCTCAGAATAAGCTTTATTTGCTTATTTTATGTATATTTTATATGTATAACTAAATATTTTATAATAAATATGCTCTGAATTATATTTTAGACAACATAAATAGATGAAATTTTGGTTATTGTAATCAAATGACATATAATGAGTGCCGAATCACTTAAACTACTCAAATATTGCTCAAAATATGCTCTATTTGCTTATTTTATGCATATTTTCTATGTATAATTAAATAATTAACTATAAATATGCTATGAATTATATTGTAGACAATATAAAGTGTTCGAATATAGATTATAGTGATTAGATGACTTAGAATGAGTGCAGAATGGCTTAAAAAGCTCAAATATTGCCCAAAATATGCTATATTTGCTCCTTTTATGCATATTTTCTATGTATAATTAAATAATTAACTATAAATATGCTCTGAATTATATTGTAGACAATATAAAGTGTTTAGATATAGTTTATAGTAATCAGATGAGTTAGAATGAGTGCAGAATCGCTTAAAATGCTCAAATATTGCCCATAATATGCTTTTTTTGCTCATTTTATGCATATTTTCTATGTATAAATAAATAATTTACAATATATATGCTCTGAATTATATTGTAGGCAATATAAAGTGTTCAAATATAGATTATAGTGATCTGATCACTTAGAATGAGTGCATAATAGCTTAAAAAGCTCAAATATTGCCCAGAATATGCTATATTAGCTCCTTTTATGCATGTTTTCTATGTATAATTAAATATTTAACAATAAATATGCTCAGAATAATATTTTAGATATTATAAAGTGTTCAAATAAAGATTATAGTGATCAGATGACTTAGAATGAGTGCAGGATCGCTTAAAATGCTCAAATATTGCCCAGAATATGCTTAATTTTGCTCATTTTATGCATATTTTCTATGTATAATTAAATATTTTATAATAAATTTGCTCTGAATTATTTGCTTATTTATGCA
This sequence comes from Rhynchospora tenuis, assembly GCA_027725995.1. Lineage (NCBI taxonomy): Eukaryota > Viridiplantae > Streptophyta > Magnoliopsida > Poales > Cyperaceae > Rhynchospora > Rhynchospora tenuis. The sequence goes on from CM050888.1 coordinate 196,217,329, forward strand.
TATTTTCTATGTATAATTAAATAAATAACAATAAATATGCTCTGAATTATATTGTAGACAATATATAGTGTTTACATATAGATTATAGTGATCAGATGAGTTAGAATGAGTGCAGAATCGCTTAAAATGCTCAATTATTTCCCAGAATATGATATATTTGATCATTTTATGCGTATTATCTATGTATAATTATATATTTTACAATAAATATGCTCAGAATAATGTTGTAGATAATATAAAGTGTTCCAATATAGATTATAGTGATCAGATGACTTAGAATGAGTGCATAATCGCTTAAGATGCTCAATTATTTCTCAGAATATGATATATTTGATCATTTTATGCGTATTATCTATGTATAATTATATATTTTTGGGTGGACTTTTTCGTCATTTCTCGAAGAATGATAGGGTTTCCTCAAGAAAGGGAATAGGTCTTAGATTCACCCCTCACGAGCTTAAATTCAAGTTTTAAATGCCTCTTGACAACAAGAAAACATTAACAAGAATCTATTCTCATGAAGATTTATTAATTTTGTGGATCCTTTCCTTCCAACAGGCGCAAGCCCCTATTGTTAATTACCCCGTGAAGAATCACGAGAACCTCTGATTAAGGGATTCGAGAAATTATATGTCGTAGGCTAGAAAAGTTATTGTCTCAATTTATTTTGACTTAAACTAAACTCAATTGATGTTACCAAACTTGATTGACGGGGCACAATTGAGAATACAAATGATTTAACTCTTTTGGCTTAAATCGGACTCAATTAACGGTACCAAACCTAATTGGCGGGACCTAATTGAGGACATTTGTTTTATCGGGTAGGTTTTGAACGGTAGCTTGATTTCAGCAGTTTGTAGAAATTGGTTTCTGATCGTTTGATGACTTATAAGGACAAAAGATTTTGGATTTTATTCCTGGGACTGTGTGAGTCGCTATAGGAATTGGTTCCTGGGACTGTGTGGGTCGCTGTAGGAACAAAGAAGGATTTAATTCCTGAGACTGTGTGGGTCGCTGTAGGAATTGGTTCCTAGGACTGTATGGGTCGCTATAGGAACAAGGAAGAATTTAATTCCTGGGACTGTGTGGGTCGCTGTAGGAATTGGTTCCTAGGACTGTATGGGTCGCTATAGGAACAAGGAAGAATTTAATTCCTGGGACTGTGTGGGTCGCTGTAGGAACAAGGAAAGATTTAATTCCTGGGACTGTGTGGGTCGCTGTAGGAATTGGTTCCTGGGACTGTGTGGGTCGCTATAGGAACAAGGAAGGATTTAATTCCTGGGACTGTGTGGGTCGCTGTAGGAATTGGTTCCTGGGACTATGTGGGTCGCTGTAGGAATAAGGAAGGATTTAATTCCTGGGACTGTGTGAGTCGCTGTAGGAATTGGTTCCTGGGACTGTGTGGGTCGCTGTAGGAACAAAGAAGGATTTAGTTCCTGGGACTGTGTGAGTCGCTATAGGAATTGGTTCCTGGGACTGTGTGGGTCGCTGTAGGAACAAAGAAAATGTAGATTCCAAGGGCTATGTTGGGCCGCTATAGGGATCGGTTTCTAAAAAAGACGATTTAACTTTGAGCTTGCGTTAATCTTGATCTCGGGGCGTGACTTTTCCTCGACTGAAGAGGTTTTGGCTTTGACTTTGGGTATCGTGTTTTGACTTTTAATTCTCTAATATTTCTATTTGGGTTTTAGTGATTTTTATTATTTTCCTTTATTTTGATTTTAGAAATTTAAAGGTTTCAAACTCACTTTTAAATCTTTTGAAAATGCTTGTTTGAAAGTACTTAGTTTGAAAATAGTCCCTTGAAGATTATTTTAACATTGAAATTACTTAAATTTTGTTTGAAAATTTTATAGAAGATTTATCAAAATTTTATTGTGTTTATTATTTTTATAAAATTCAATTTTATGACCAAAATACTTCAAAAATATAAAAGACTAGTATTTTGAAAGATTTTTATATGAAAATATCAGTAAATTTGGTTTGTACAGATTTTTAGGATTTTATGGATATTTTATTTGAATTTTTCTGAGTTTTCTACTATTTATGATGAATTTTTAAAGTTTTCACAATTTCTGGAAATTCCTGGCGCTGACACGTGGCACGTAATTTATTTATTTAATTTTTTTATTTCTGACAAGTGGGTCCCATATGTCAGGTTTATTTTGTTTTCTGGAAGCTGGGTATGGCGGGTTACTAACATGTCAGTCATTCGCTTCACATGGTTTGGCCACAGAAGATCCAGGCAACTTCGGCGCTGGAATTCTCTTTGAAGAGAGGAAGTTTTGCAATACGATCCCTTGATTTATTATATTTACAGAAAAGTCCTTTAACGACGGAGCCCCGGCGATCTGGGCCGTCATTGACGCCGAGGTAGGGTGCTTCGGGTTCGTGAGGTTGAGGAGAATCCAATTGTGGTTTCAATTTGGGCTGCGTCATTTTGATTTGGTCGGAAGGGTACCATTTTATACGGGCTGAGCTTGAAACTTTATTCGATTTAGCCCCTGCCATTTGTGACGTCGTGTTTTCCGGCGAACTAGGTCGCTATAGCTGTCCCAAATGAGTTCAATAGAATCAAGAGGGAGAGAAGAAGAGGAAGGAGTGTTCAATTTGGTCTTTAGCTATTCAATTTGGGGTAATTTTCTTAGCTCCTTCCATGGTTTCCGTCGGATTTCTCCGGCGAAATTCTGGCCATTGGTACCACCATTGTCCATGGGGTCAGTTTGTATAGCTTCGTGGGAGGTAGGATAGTGCAATGGTGGTCTTGATTGGTATTGCGTTGGCTTCGAATGGTGGGAGAGGCATGAGGCAGAAGAGGCAAACTATTTTGCGTTTTTACTCAACTTTAGTTGCACACAAGTGTACTTACAGTAGCTGAGCTCGACTTGATGCTCCAATTAGGTCCAATTAAATGTAATTTGAGTGTCTAAATCAACACAGGGATTAAGAACAATCCTCTTAGCACTTTTTCCAATTTTCAGTTTTTGTATTTATACCACTTCTTTACTGTTTTAGATGATTCTTTGTTTGAGTTGTCTAATTGAAGTAAAACCAGTTACAGAGAAGTGTGAAACACCTAAGAAATGCACCCAAGTTATAATACAGTTTCTTAATAACAACTTTACATGAGAATCTTGTTAAACACCGTAATTGTTGATTTTCAATCAAAAATCCGGCAGCATCTCCCCTTTTTCATGTTTAAAGGGATCTCCTACCATGGAAAAAGCCATGGAAAGGGAGATGCTACAAAGATTGGTGAAATACCAATTGAGGTAAAGGATAAAAATTGGATGAACTCCAATCAAAGCAAGGAAACCGCTAAAATCTGAAGAATCTTCAGATTTAGCATACAATCGGGCCAAAGAAGGGAGAAAGAGAAGCAATTGAACTAAATAAGCAAACCTTTGATAAAATTTAATTAGGAAATTTCAATCCGAACAAAACATTCAAACAAAGCTACAATTTCATTCAAATTTCATACATTGAGTTGCAAGAAACCACCTTAACACTTACCTTCACCTTACCTTTTGTTTACAATTGCTCAGATCGTCTTGACTACTTCTAATTTCACCTCTTTTTCTATGCCTAACAACTGTTCGACGAAATGCCTAACACAACTTAACTACTTAAGCTCTACTAATGGCTAACCTATAGTGCTAGTGCGTGCTCAGAAGTCACTAGAGAAGTTCTCTAGGAGTTCTAGATGTGTGTCTTGAACCCGGGAAGAGGATCCTTGCTTCAGCTTCATTTGGGGTTTATATAGGCAGTGGAACCATGTAGCTTCTCCAAGAAGCTCCATCCTCCAATTTGATCTCAGTCGTTGATTGAGCGGCACACGGATCGTGGTTTAATCCAACGGCAGGGAGGGCCTCACTTTGTGTTTCTTTTGGACAGTCAACGAAAGAGGAATAGAATGGTTGACCATGGCAGTTAAGAGTTTGTTGCAACTCAATTGATCTCAGCCCTTGATCGTCTTGTCTACATATTGACTTCTCATCCGATAGCCCTTATCGCATCCTGCTTGCTGTGCCTTCTAGATGGTCAAACGGATGAAGAACGATGTTGACCAGGCGGTTACAGGCACGACATCTCCTCTTTCTCTTCGATTTCTCCTTCTGTCTGCGTGGAGAAGATGAACTCTTCACATGGGCCCCGCTAGTCAGATTAAGTGAGAGAGAGCGAGGTAGGTGAGCCTGGTCTGTCGTGAGCAAGCGCTAAATCAAAGAATTTAACACTTTCGGTTCATGCACCACGTCCAGTCAAATGTGAGGCGGGAGAAGGAGGTTTTAAATCCAGCGACATGCTTCATTTTCCTCGGATCCGCTGCAGTGGTATGCACGCGCCATTTTGCGCGGAATTTTCTGGGATTTTCTCCAATTTCTTTAATTCATTTATTAATATTTTGATATTCAATCAAGAATAAATCATTTGGGGGCCTTCCCAAGGGTATTTTCGAATAAAATTTTATGGGTAGACTCATAAAAATATGAGGAATTTATTGGTTCAAAGAATTTTATAAAATTCCTCATGGTTTTTATTTTGGTAATTTTATGGATTTTGAGGGTTTCTTCGCATAAAATGGGACTTCTGTGAGGCTTCTAGCCATTCTAAGGGCACCATAATTTTTTCCATGCTCCATTGAATTTTTGGATAAGTTTCCATAATTTTTGGAGTTCGTTTGGTATTTTCCATGATTTTTCTCAAATCTCATGCATTTATTATCTATGAATTTGGCACCATAAAATAAGGTCAAACAATTTTACAATAAATATGCTCAGAATATTGTTGTAGACAGTAGAAAGTGTTTGAGATTTGTGATCAGTTGATTTAGAATGAGTGTAGAATCGCTTAAAATGCTCAAATATTAACCAGAATATGGTTAACTTGCTCATTTTATGCATATTTTCCACGCATAAATAAATAATTTACAATAAGTATGCTCTGAATTTTATTATAGACTATCAAGTGTTCGAATATAGATTATAAATGATCAGATGACTTAGAATGAGTGTAAAATCGCTTAAAATGCTCAAATATTGCCCGAAATATATCTTTATTTGCTCATTTTGTGCATATTTTCTAATGTGTACTTAAATATTTTATAATAAATATACTCTGAATTATATTGTAGACAATATAGATTGTTTAAATATAGATTATTGTGAGCAGATGATTTAGAATGAGTGGATAATCGCTTGAAATGCTCAAATATTGCTCAAAATAAGTTTTATTTGCTTATGTTATGTATATTTTATATGTATAACTAAATATTTTATAATGGGTAAGCTCTGAATTATATTCTAGACAACATAAATAGATGGAATATATATTATTCTAATCAAAGACATATAATGAGTACAAAATTGTTTAAACTACTCAAATATTGCTCAGAATATGCTTTCTTTGCTCATTTATGCATATTTTCTATGTATATTAAATAATTTACAATAGATATGCTCTGAAATATATTGTAGACAATATAAAATTTTTACATCAATAATCAATAATTTATAAATAAAGATGTGTGGGAGTATTAGTGCGACACTCTATCTAGATCTTTGATTTTTCTGCTCCGACTTAATCTGGTCCGTTCCTTCATATGTATGTTAATTTTGTATGTGTTACTTATTGTGTTGTAATATGTGTTGCTTAGAATTGTGTTATCTTTATGTTGCATTATTAATATCCATTTTGATTATACTACGTCGTTTTTATCACATAATTTATTTCAACCTCTCTCTTAGTTGCTTCTATGAGACATGATGGAACAACATTTTTTATTTGTGATAGTTTAGAAACTTAAGTCAAGAAAAGTAATTCAAATGCCTAAGCAGACTACTAATTGTTAATTTTTTTTTCATAATGATATAGATCTTGCTTTTTTTAATACTGTGTTTTTTACAATTTTAGATATTTTCGCAATTCTTACCCATCATTTTTTTAGGCACCCAATTCCTCCATTCATCCATGATGACAGTATATATTTGCTGAATTTCATATTGATGGCGAAGGTTATTATCCTGATGATGAATACGATCATGTTGCCGACATGTTTGACGATTAATATTTTCTGTAGAAATTTATATTTATATTTTAAATTTTTATGGTATCACCAATGTACGTTTCAATAGTTCTTCATTTTAGCTCGAATTTAATTTTTATGTTTTTAATATTTTTCAATCGCATTCCTCTCTTATTGTCGAATTACTTCACAAAAATTATATCGTCAATATAAAACATTTCAACATATGGAGATATAATTTATTATTTCTACCTATCCAGTTATTACACTTTAAATTAATTATAAACATAACAATCTAATTACAATTAACATTTATTAAATGATAACATATTTATTTTTATTACTATGTCAAATATCGAGCGAAACTCGATTAGCCCCTCTAGTAATAATATAAATCAAACGATCTATATGTCGTCATTACATTCAAGATCATAGATAATAAGTCAAAACTAATATCTGCATTAAATTTTAATGCGTACGAAATTTTCAAGAGCCGTTACTATTTTTTTTTTTAAAAAAAAATATATATATATCAATAACAAAAAGAGTACTCCTTTGGTGCATAGATGTCGAATAATTAATTAATCATATATGAATATGGAAGAGAATTCCTGTGCTTAAATTTTAGACTGGCACCAAAACTAGCGAAAGATTTTTCGATGTGAGGGTAGCAAGACGTTCGTTGCTTTTATTTCAGTAGGGATAGGAGATACAATCAAATGGACCATCAAATTGGGCAGAATTAAAAAAGGACATGCATGAATTTGTTTAAAAACATTAATACGCATATGAGGTCAATTTAAATTTTTACCTATTTTATGAGCTTAAATAGATTGATAATAAAATTAAGAAATGAGAGAAAGGTTGTCAATTCAAAGTTTTGTATGAACGATTACAGGAGTCATAAAATATATATAAATACATTGAAAAAATTGATTACAGTCGCGAAAGAATCCCACCACGAAAGTTGTGCAAATGTTCTCTCTCCTTTCAATAATAACAATATGAAAACAATTACGAAATAGATTCACGCTTTAAAACTTTATGCGAAATCTATTGATTTTTTAAGCATGAGATGTGGGTGGTTTTTTAAAAAATCAATTTCAGTGGTATCAACCTGGTCGTCTACGTCCTCTCAAATCAACGGCGGAGCTAGAAAATATTTTCGTGGGGTTCAAGATTATTGTGTTAGTTATTAATGTTAATATATGTTATCATATCTACAAATAAAATTTAATTATGGGGTCAAGAATAAGATTTTTATCACATTAAATGGGGTCAAATACTATTTTTATTAAGAGAATTGTCCATACGTAACTAAAAAGACAAAATAAATAGATGTAATTAGCAAAATGAATGGGGACATTTGCACCCCACTCACTCTATTTAAATCCGCCACCGTCTCAAATGGAGGGGCAATGTGTTTATCTCTACTACTTATAAATGCACGCATACGAAATGTGTAAACAATTTATATAAAATGAGTAAACATGTCATATAAAAGGATGTTAAACAATTCTTATATCAATTATGGACCATTGATTTATGTAATTTGATTTAATCAGTGGTCTAGATTAAGGTCAGACTTTTTACAGAAAAAAATAAGTTACTATCAAATTAGCTATTTATTTAAAAGGAAAGACTAAATTATTGATCTTACAGTATCTTTATTGTCTAACATGTAAAGTTTTATATGAAACAAAAATAATATCAAAATTTTATTTTTTTTATTTGCCCCCATATTGAGGGCATCTTTTGCTGAACGTGCTGAACGTGGTTATACAATATTGATTATTTTACTATTATGCAGCACAGTATGTCCTGTAATATTAAAAGGAAAACTGAATGTATACATATATAATATAAATCCAATTTAAATTGCACCTAACGATTTAATTTATAATCAAATTATGGATATATTTATTTAGTATGTTGAATGCAGAGAGGGGAAAGTTTTTTTTCTAAAAAAAATTAAATAAAAAAAAGAGAAGGAAAAAAAAAATGGAGGCATCTGATTCTAAAATTTCATAGGAGGGCTTGATTGTAATATTGTCTTATATTTATTTAATCCTCACGAGTCACACGCGAGTATTTCGTCTCCCCACAAATTCATTCCAGCAACAACCCACTAAAATGGGAAGATATCTCCTCTCTTCCTCGCACTCTCTGCGACTATCCTCCACCTCTTCTTACCTGACCAGATATTGTCGGAATCCAACGGTCACTCAAAGGAGACTTCTCCGACGTGGTCAAATCATGGCCGTCGTTTCAGAGAGTACCAGTAAAAAGATCTTCCCCAAGGTCGCCGCCGAATCAACTGGCCCCATTCCCGCTTCCCAACTTCTCCAAGTCGTCGAATCAGCTGCTAAAACTGGCGCTGAGGTGAAAGTTTAATAATTATTTGTGAATTGTGTGTTTTTCATTTTAATACAAAACATTTTGTGATGATGGGCATATCAAGTGTGTGATTAACTTGAATATAACTCTAGTTTCAATGTTGCATTACAATTTTGGTTTTGCAAATATCCTGTACATATTGACATTATAATATGTTTTACAAACAGTTAATTAATTGCTAAAAGTTTTGAAGGTTGTGATGGAAGCTGTCAATAAACCTCGCAACATCAGTTACAAGGGCATAGCTGACTTGGTAACAGAGTAAGATAACCAACTTTAATAATTATGCGTGTTCATTTTACAGAAAGCACCTCCAAACGCCACACTGTTTGGGTGAACTAATGTCTAACAAAAAGAATCCTATAAAATTACATTTATTCCACAAATGGTTGCTAATTTTACTGTTACTGGATGGGGCATCGACAGGTTTCGGATAACTTTAAAATTGCAACTTTAAAGATGTGTAGTTTTAACACTGTAATCATGTTTTTAATTCAGAGTTGATTAAAGGTCCATGATAACATTTTAACATAGGCTTTTCAATTAGTTTTTTTTAGTGTGATGTACCAATTTATACTGGTACAGATGGTTCTGAACCTTGTAATACCTTTTTTTTATTATTATTAATAAAAATTGTCGGTTTTTGCCGACCTTCAAAAAAAATTAATTTTTTGCAACATCGCTTATGTGAGAATAACCAAAAAGAAAAAAAAAAAAGGAGGCTTTAACAGCCCAAACAAGTAACATTTTAAGGTTGAATTCAGTACAGATAAGATGAGTGAATCGGCAATTCTTCAAGTTGTAAATAAGCATTTTGATGACCATCTAATACTTGGTGAAGAAGGTGGCTTAATTGGAGATGCCTTGTCAGACTACCTCTGGTGCATTGACCCATTAGGTTTGTTTCTCTCTCTCATTTCCCACTAACATTACTTAACATCAACAGTGTGACAGCTCCTAAGTTGATTTGTTTTTGTGAAATTTGCCCCTATTTTGCTGAGCCTGTGATAAAAAAACACTCAACATCTGTTATACATTGTAGCTTCAACTAACCCCAACCATCTTCTGACCATTGTGTGCAAATGATGCCACTCAAAACAAGGTTTAAACCAAGCAAAAATGACCTTTAAGTTTGTAATATTCAATTAAATGTACTAAGCAAGATCATATAAATTTGAACCTTTAACCTACATATATATTTGTTTTGCCTGATTAATTCAACTTATGATAAGTGGGGAAAAAAGACTTCCTAAGTAGGGCTGTAGAGACAAGGTTAACATTGTCCAAACTTTAGTGGCATATTCCTATGACTGTCACATTATTATTGTCGTCTAGTGTTTATTGTGAATATCTGGAAAATGATGGTTTTAGAGAATATCAGATGTCGTCGTTGTCATCGCCGTCGGAACTTTTACAAAATGGTTTTTGACTTTTGATGAATTGAGGTTAAACAAAGACAGCTAGCCCAAACAAAGGGGAAATATACTACAAGTTGTAAAGATTTGTACACTCTATACCAATAGCATAGCAGCTTAGTATACACAAAATAGATTTTTTTTATGTATAGTCTGAAAAGTTTATTAATTTTGTTTTCTTTTCTTATTTTTTATCGATTGATTAAACTTAGATGGAACAACTAACTTTGCGCATGGTTATCCAAGCTTTTCGGTTTCAATTGGAGTTTTATATCGTGGAAAGCCGGCAGCTGCCACTGTGGTAATTGTTAATTCATTAATTAATAGTTCACAGTTTTTTACTTTTCCACCAGGACCATGAATCATGCGTGCTTTTTGCAATACAGATAAACAGTGTGTGTTTTGCAAAAGGCCATTTTATCTACTTACAATTCATTTATGCAAACTCATGTTAAATATTTAACAGGTTGAGTTTGCTGGGGGGCCTATGTGTTGGAACACTCGAACATTTTCTGCATCTGCAGGTAATTATCTCAATAGACAAGTTTTCTTGTCTGAGAATTGCATATTTTTAAATATGAGTTGAGAAAGAACAAGTTTTCTTTTGAATTATACCTGGATAAAAACCCAAAAATTGGAACTATAAATCTTGTAACACAACTCTTTATTGAGATAAATTGAAATAAACAAGACTTAAGATTAATGTGGTACAAACAGTTTATTTTGTTGAATGCCAATGCAGTCCTTATCTCAGTTATGGCTTTTCACCCTCAACCCATTGAGTGCAAGTGTATTCTGGTGCTTTGTGAAATGGTCATACATTTTTGGTAAACTTAATGTGATAGGCCAAAGAGCAAGTTAATCAATTTTTGTTTGTCTTAATGTCCATTGTTATGTGGGAGGCTTCCGTGTCAATTCTAAATCACCCAATTGAAATTAGTTGCAATTGTCTAAAGGCTGGAGGTTAATTGCAATGCAATTAATATAAGAACTGTTTAATTTGCATAAGAACAAAAAGAAGCAGCAAATTGTTTCTCAGATAATAATATCCCTTTGTTTGTCTGAGGCAGGTGGTGGGACTTACTGTAATGGTCAGAAGGTTCATGTTAGTCAAGCTGACCAGGTACTTCATAGTTCATCACTGGGTTTATGCAGTTTCCTTCTTAGATCCTTTACCCTTTTATATGAGTAATAAGGCCAAAACTACTTTTTCTCTTACTCAAGAAGATGCTATTTCAGGCATTCTTTTGAAAATGAGAGGCATCTTCAATTTCTCCTTGTTTCCTCCACAAGAAGTAGAACTCCTTTTGCAATAGCGATGCCTATCCTTGTAATATGATTGGAAATTACATATTCTAACCTATTTTGTCTAGATAGAGCGATCTCTACTGGTAACTGGCTTTGGGTACGAGCATGATGAAGCATGGTCGACCAACATTGATCTTTTCAAACATTTTACTGATGTCAGTAGGGTAAGATAGTTAAGTTTAATCAATAATTTTATTAGATTGCGTGATCTGGTTTGTTAATGTTTATGGAGAAACATATTGTAAGCACCCAAATGAGTCTTAGATGGATTCTGTGTTGCTTGATCACAATGCAGATATTTATTTGATATTTATGATACTTTTAACATTAATTCCGTGGAAGGAATTAAAAACTATTGTTTTAATCATCAAGTCAAAAGAAACATTACGAGTTGGAACTGGGAATTCTAATTCCACACACTAAAGGTAAAAGAGAGCATTTAATTTCTTTATAATAAATCTGGACTACTCAGAAAATAGAAACCATAATTCTACTCACACTTTTAGCTTATAAAACATAAAAAGTCTTGAAAAGAATTAAAAAAATTAAGGAAATTTCCAGAAGTTTCGGGAGAAAATGACTCTTACAGTCTTACTCGTATAGCATAGCTAGAAATTGATTAGAATGGAATCATTGAAGGAATATGTCCTTATGTTTGAATCATGCACTATATCATTCCCACCAACTATTAGAAAATGCCAATTGCAGCCTAAAAAAGATTGGTTGGTCGGATCAGATTTTTTATTTAATTCCTTAGATGTCTATTCTGAAATTTTCTTCAGATCAACATGGAAAACTAAACTTCTAACAAAATCTACACCGGTGATACAGGGTGTGAGGCGGCTTGGTTCAGCTGCTGCAGATATGTCTCATGTGGCACTCGGCATAGTAGAGGCATCTTGGGAGTACCGGCTTAAGCCATGGGACATGGCAGCTGGCGTCTTGGTACTATTGTTGTTCTTTAAATGTGATTCTAATTCACAACCATTTTTTGAGAATTTGCAAAAGAACCTTTCTAATGAAGAATTGTAGCCAAGTCATTTATATTTTCAATTATATTCAAAAGAAGCCTCCCTCAGGGTTGATAGTCCCCTATTTGTTGGTTTAACTCTGGTACTCTCCATAGAATAACATATGGATTAGTGCAATGACATTATGAAACAACCTTATAGACAATTTGAGTTCTATTAATTTCGATTGACTTGTATTTTATTTTAGTATGTTTGGTTTTCAGTTTTAAAAATCACCTTTTTGTAATTTAAAAAGAAAACACCTAAAAGAACAGATTTTATTTTTTAACTTCAATTTAGTATTTCTGTAAATAATATGAAAGTAGAACTTTTTGCAAGTAGGGTTGTGGCTGTCCGACCTTAAGTCATTTTCCTATTTTAAGTTTGTGATAGTTATGTTACTTATTATAACTCTTATCTGTAAATTTGTATGTAAACAGATAGTAGAAGAAGCAGGTGGGGTTGTTTCAAGGATGGATGGTGGAGAATTCACTGTGTTTGATCGCTCAGTTTTGGTGTCTAATGGACATATACACGAAAAGGTTTGACTAGATCTGTACACACTTAGTTATTGAATAGTAACTACTACTCAGTGGCGTTGTCAGGAACATGTCTATTTTGGTCTAACACTGGAAATCATAGCAGACTACATAGACTGTGGGACTAATATTGAAGTTTTAAAGGGGCATATGATATAGAAGTATTATCATGTACTTTTTCTTAAGGGCTCTGTCCGATTGCAGTGTTGAACTGTGATGGTCATTGCAAAAGTTGTGTTCGAAGGGTTTATTTGCAAGATAAATCTTATCTATTGTACTGTTTTCAAAGGAGCGCCATACTAATGGATTTATCTGGCCTTGTAGGAAAAAGTTAAATTGTCCATAACTCCATTTCTTTCCTTCTTTTCTATTTATGGTAGTGTTTGTACTGTGTTTTTGGAGATGCAATAAAACTTTGCTGATTTTGACTTGTTTTATTTCTTGTTTTCCTTTGGCCATTGCTGTAGCTTCTTGAGAAGATTGGGCCGGCTACAGAAGAACTAAAGAAGAAAGGAATCGATTTCTCCTTATGGTTTAAGCCTGATAAATATGCAACTGATTTCTGATTTGCCTATGCACCATTGCTTTTATTTTTTGTTTTTTTTTTTTGGTTTAAATATTATGTAGTCATCAGAATGTACTGCAAAATAAGCCTGTTGATGACTTGAATACTCTTGTACTGGAGTCTGGAGTAATGGAAATTTACAGAAGGAAAGATAATAATTGGTTCTCGCCAGTCTTAAGTTTCTCTTCCATATTAACTAAGCTGAGATTTTGTATCTGGCTCCTCTGTACATTTATATTGTGTGATAATGTAATAAGAACCACAGGTGCCACGTTTGAAAATACATAAATTTCATATGGAAACAACAGTCGGTAGCTTACACGTCTAATCATATGAAACAACAGTCGATAGCTTGCATCTCTAATCCAGTGGCAAAAGATGTCTTTTCAAAATATGCATGGTTGGACCTTGGGGTTACACGCTGCAGTAATATAGCATTGCTTGTTGGTGCATGTGAGACCTTTAGCTCTGTCGTTCTTGCTTAACTATTTTTGTTCTTTCTATTATGTATAATTCGAGTCTTTCTTTGCGGATCACAATTGGAAGACAAAAGGTGAAAAGGTTAAAAGTTGACAGACTTAACATGGGAGTATGTGATCTAATTTTTATATTCATAAGGGTTTTGTCAATTGAAATACATCCGTTGCCTTCCACATAGTGGATTTTGGAGGTCGCATATAATAAAATTCGACTTCAGAAGGTCTAATTTCAGAAAAGCTAGCAAACTGAACGAAATCTTATATTTGTCATGTTTGGTATGCATGCAATCGAACGGAGGCTTAGTTGACAGTCTCAAGGGAAGAGAATGTATAAGTTACACCTTGATCTTTCAGGAGGGATTTCTTTTTTTGCTTTGACCTCATCTGAACATCTGACGTTGAACCATACAGGCATGATAATGGTAACTCTGCTGCATTCAATCATTTCTATGGCAGCAGATATGGAATCTAGTAAACCGTGAAGCATATATTCACTGCTTTCAAACAAAAGCAATAAAATAGCCAAATATTGGTAAATCATCCCAGTAAACCAAGTTCTTGGCACTAACAACAGATTTTATTTATCCTAACATGACATTACACACGACTACCCACAATCAATCACCGATAATAATCAAGCAACAACAACCAACAAACAGAAAATAGGAAAAAGATGGCTGTGCAACACAGCTTTATAAAATTTGGCACTGCCTCTGGTTGCAATGTAGCTAATACAACACTTATAAGAAACCAATTTCGAAATATCAAACTAATGCACATCCCAATAATCAGCAAACAGTACAGATCATGAGCCCAGAAGAGTTGGTTACAAATAAATTAGTAGTACACAGCCTAATAATAGCAAATATTTCAGCACCTGATGACAGTCACTATTATGGCCAGATGCCAGTACAGAGATTACATCACATTGCAAGGTCATGCTATACTTGGTCCTGACCCACCACTAACAGAGTTAAGATCCCGCTTGCAGTTTTCTCTCAATTCTTCCAAATATAGGAGAGTTGAATGCTGGTAGAGAAATTTTACAATATCAGGGTTAAAATAGCAACAAAAAAACAACTTAGTGGACAGATGCAGAAAAAAATAAAGGTAGCAATTGCACAGATAATAGCAGGTCCGTACATGCATATGTTTGTGCATAACATCCAATACCAATTAAAGAACCTGAATTGAGCAAAAACCCTTGACAAAGAAAAGATGGCCTTCAATTAAAGTCCTTCAGCATGGTACATTCTAGGAAGAGTTTACTGACCTAAACAAGTACAAACCTTGGCACAGAATCCTGGTTGATACATCTCAATACCAAACAAGACCTCAGATTTATAGCGTACTTACAAGATCTGAAGTTTCACGGGAGAAGATATGTTCAGAGTGAAGGAAAAGAGATCTCCACTGGTGCATGAGTTCCAACTCCATCTTTGAGGCCTGCTTTGAGCTATCACCTACAGCCTTCCTATTAAATTGTTGTGCATGGAGCTTCCCTTCCAGCATCCTTGTGAGCCGTCTGCTCCTTTTCAAAGCTGACAGTACAAAAAAAAATAACTTAATTCTAAATCTAAATTGATTAAATAAACAGCAAGAATTTGTGCCTTTTCTTTTGACACTGCAAAACTCAATTTGATTTGTATTTGCACAACTCCAAACAAATTAGTAAATAAATCTCAAGTAACCAACAATTATCTAAGTACTTGTCAACAAAATTTACCACCCTAGTTATTCTATGCAACAGTCACCAGCAAAAGCACATAGGGAAGAAACACTATTGAAAAGAAAGAACAGATTTTATAAGTGTTCTAATTGGTTTTAATCACTTAATTGCATGATCATTGGGAAGAAATAAAATCAGAAAAAGACAACCTACAGCACTACTGAATTATAGAAAATTACAATATTTCTCATTTGTTTTTATATCAGTATGGCAAACCATAGAGCTCCTAGTTTGTATAACATGTGACATGCAATGTCCCTTCTCCCCTAAAGCAATTGATATAATGCAAAACAGTCAACATTCTCCAGCAAATTAAAGTAAACATACCAGAAAGCCGGCCTCTGGTATCCTGATAGTGCAGATCCGTCCACATATATGCAGCTATTTTACCCAAAACAAAAACAAAAATAAAGCAACATAAGGTTATAGCTTTCTAACAGAATAATAGACATCCAGGTATGAGGTATTCAACCAGCCAATTATGGTACCTATATAAGTTTTTCCACCGTCAAAAACAACTCAATATTAATGTGCAATTAACACTAGACCCCAGAATTAGACCTAAGCAGTACACTTAAACGATAAAGAAGAGTTCTCCCACCTTTTACACAAAATGAACAATTGCACGACTTCTCCAGGACACTGGTACAACCCAGCTTTAGTCCCTCACTATTCAGTGCACTAAACATATTTGAAGAGCAACTGACATTGTGCTTCAAAGGCTCTTCATTCTCTGATTCGTAGTCTTCTTCTAAGTTGAGTTCTGAGTCAGGCGATGGTTCTCTCCCCTTCGGATCATTACCTTGTGCACTCAACTCACTCGTTATATTGCTGAAATAAGAGCCCCTGTAGTTACTTGCTGCTCCAGTGTTCTCATTGGTGAAATTGATGTCCCTATCTAAAGAGAAATAATTGCCAGTACGTCGCTTTGCCTCTGCTGAGGCATTTTTCTCCCAACCAATAGTTTTCTTTCCTTTTTCTAGCATTGGATTTTCTAGGTCAAAAGGAATTGGCCTCTTGCCCAAGGTGTTTGTCACATTGCCTAGTACTTGTCGATGGTTGTGAGTGGTGCCTTCAATGGGAATTTTGCTAGTCATCATGGAAAGATAACCACGATTTCTACATATACAGAAGAAAAACAAAACTGATTATGATTAATTTAACTTGT
Organism: Rhynchospora tenuis; assembly: GCA_027725995.1. NCBI lineage: Eukaryota > Viridiplantae > Streptophyta > Magnoliopsida > Poales > Cyperaceae > Rhynchospora > Rhynchospora tenuis. The sequence continues at coordinate 196,233,961 of CM050888.1, forward strand.
TTATGATAGAAGTGATCCAGTTGAAATGTGTGTGTGCTTGCATGCAAACAAGGAACTTTTGTGCGGCTCTGGAGTCGATTTTTTTGTGAGACGTGTTAATATTAAGGTAATTGGATCACAAAAAGAGCAGGATTGCTCTAGCACCTTCAAAGATCTGGTAATACCTTTGTGAAATTCATCTTTAGAGCAAAAAGGCTATAAGATAAGACAAAAACAGATCAAGTTTGTATTATACATGATTCAATCGACCAATTTCTAGAACTGGGGTAGTAAACCAACTAATAAAGCAAGATACCAGGTTTCAATTTTAGTTGTTGCATCAAATAGAAGTGTTTTCACAGTAAAGCCCTAGAATCCCATAAAACCTATCGGCACAAGTTGCAATGTAGGAACCTAGTAAAGTTTCTTTCAAGTAAATCTGATTTGCCTTCAATTGAGGTATTCAGGCAAGTCAATATGAGCAATGTACTAACCAAAAATACAGAAATCTTGCTAAAATTATGAAAATAGAAAAAACAAGTACACTACGGAAAAATAATTTTGTGGGAACAGCTTTAAAAATGGTTGGGTTGTTAGGGTTTTCAAATGGAGACTAGAGAACCTTAAAGAAGCCACTTAAACTCACAAACACAAAAAATTACTGCAATTTTGCTTTAAAAAAAGTTCTCCTGTGCAAATTTATGAGGATTGAAGGGTAGATCTACGCAGATTAGTTGCATTTTGCACTAAAAATTCCACAGAAAACAAGAAAAGTAACGAAGAAATAGTAGCCAACTAAGAGTATTCGTACCAAGTGGAAACTGATCTGGTTGTAGATTGAAATAGATTGAGAGAGAGAGAGAGAGAGAGAGAGAGAGGGAGGCAGAGGGAGATTTCAAGATGCAAGAAGAAGAAAGGCGCGCGCGCTTAGATTTTGGAAATGAAATGAGGCGAGAGAGCGCACAAATTTAGAAGATTCACTTTTAGCGGTGGGTTTCTCTCCTCTGTTCTTGGTTTTTGAATTGCAAATTAGTCGGAAAGCGAGGTTCGCAAATAATGGGCCTAAATTTTAATGTTAGAGGATAATAGGCCCAAGAGATAGTGCGAGCCCAGCTTCACACGAGAATATTAGAAACCTGAAAATGACTATAGTAGACTAGTAGAGTTCCCCCAAACATGCATAAAAAATTGTTTTGTTAACATCTTTCTTAATTTCGAGGTTCTAATAAATCTGAACCGTTCAATCTTATTATTAAAATCTTCTTGAAAAATCCAATTTTTTTTTTCGATTTTTTTTTTTACTTTTTTAGTTTTAAAAATGCTATAATTGGAGGATATGTAATATACACTCAATCAATTTTCTAATATTTTGTAAAAAAAAAAATATGAAATTTTGTTCCCAACAAAACTTCAACGTAAAGCATGTATTAAATTAAAAGAATCGAATTGGTCATTTGAATATCGAAATTCAAACTGCGACTTCAAATACTCCGCTGCATTCGTGCTTTGGAATGTACTATAGTCTATAGGCATTCTCAATAACTTTATAATTCTCTCTTATTCATAAGAAATAGCTTTTATCCTTCCTGGGACTTTTCATTCTCTGCTATCGCTGCTAAAAAATAATCTTATTTAAAGTAATTTTATGGTGGCCTACAAAGATAACTGGGACACGATTTGGATGGCAGGCATTTGGAACATCCGGAAGATGAGATGCATGTGATCTTTGAAGGACTTCCGGCGGATACGAATGAAGTAATTAGGAAGACGATTCAAGACTGCAAAGCATGGATCTCCTATTGTTAGCCTTAAAATGTAGTCCTAGTTAGGACGTGTATAGGCAGTATAGGATTTGTAAATTGTGCTTTCTTTGTAGGTTTCTTCTTTTTATTTTTTTATTTTTTAACTTTTCTTTTACTTGTACCAAATATTTTGGTTCAATGAAATTGTAGGAAGACTATCGTCTACCTACCTTCAAAAAATTTTTTATGGTGGACTAAACATTAAACATGACTTAAATTCCGATTATTCATACATATTAATAATTTAAAATATGATTTAAATTTAAACTTAGTTATAAAATTCAGTCCACTGTAGAATGTACATTTTATAATATTAAATATTGATTTTAAATTTTGGAACAGGCACCGGCCGCCGGCCTTACTAGTGAAAAAGTAGAAAATAGAAGTACAGGATGGTCCAGTGTTTGTCCTTTCGCTGGGACCATGCTCCACTCACTGACTCGGTCACTCGTCAGTCGTCGCTAAAACTTGTTTTACCTCACGTGCTACTCAGCCTCCTTTTTTTTTTTTTTTTTTTTTTTTTTTTTTTTTTCTGTTTGTTGGCATGCCTCTTTAAAATTTAAATCGGATCTCTTGAGAATCTGAGACGATAGAAATCATAGAACTTTGTACAAGTTGCTGTCATTGTCAATAGGGATTTGCAAATTTGATTATAAACAATTCTTTTTTATAAAAATAGATTTCAAGAGAGAACCATATTCTTATATTTCATTTGTGAAAAGTTTGCGACATCATATTTGCTTTAAAAAGAAGGATAGGTTCTGATCAAAATGGCATTTTTTAACATAGAATTTCATTTTATTAGAAACTTTTTTTTTTATCAAAATGGATGGATTTGATGTCATTTGATCGGAATTTCCATATTATTAGATACAACAAAATATCGAAAAATCAATTTCAATAAAATGAAATAAAATCCCGCATACAAAACATTTTGATCAAAGCCATACACTTCTAAAAGAGTAAAATCTCTTATTCTAATTCTTGTCATTTTGTATGAACTATATTAGCGGTCAGATGATATAGAAACGATATTGTTGAAACGATATTAGTGGTCTAAATGCGTGAGTTGCAGCTATTGTTTTCCAGTTGATATAGAAACGATATTGTTGAAACGATATGTTAACAATTATTATTATTTTATTAATTTTCCATTTGCGTCTATAAACTTTTTTATCTACACAGACGTTTTGCCTTCTTATTCGAAAATTCGTCTTTATTTCGTCAAAAAATAATCAAAGAAAGAAAGAAGGAAATATTTTTTTTGAAGAAAGAGGAAGGTCTTTGTTATCAAACTTTTTCAAAAGAGATTAAGAGTTTAGAAAAAGTTTTTCTGAACTCTTAACCTCCTGGAGGCCAACCTAGCACTCTTCCCACTAAGCCACTAGACCACGTACAAAAGAAAGGAATATAGAAGCACAATTCTCTAAATAATTATGTATCAAACTCTTCTAGAAGTGTTGAGGGGGACCAGTATCCTCTGCTCATCTTTAAAGGTGAGCACGGTGCCTACTTTTAATCCGAGCCATTCGATTTAATCACGACGGTTAGATTTTTTTTCAGGTCTATCAATCTGGTATTATTCACGGGGCACCATCATTGATCGGACGGTTCGGATCTAAGGTAATCACCCTGCTCACCTTGAGCAGGGGATTTCATTTCGTGTTGAGGGGATGCATTTATAGATGGCCTCACGTCTATAACTGCAAGAAGGAGAGTAAATAGCGATGGATTGGATCTGGCATATTGTCTATCACATGAATATTTATCCTTCCAAAGGAGTTAGTTTCTACAACAGGTATTTGTCCTCTGCAGCAATTACTCGAACAGGTTGTGTGGTCAGGGAAACTGGTAAAATTTCAGCTCAACGGCAAAAACACGTCAACATTTTCAACAATAGTGCTCATTATATTGATTTACACACTACTGTTGATAGTTGAGACTTAGTTCATTTACTTTTATTATTCTAATATTAGCCTAATTTCTTCTTACTGCTCTAAACAGACTTGTTAGCAGCCATATTTTCTGAAAATTTGTATAATTTCCTTCAAAATCAAGATTACAAACCATTTCAGAATTCATCGAAACCTACTTATACTAGTCAGTTTGACGACTAAACAGGATGCATAACCAGCATTCCAGCTAAAAAATAGATTTATCAAACTGAGAAAAACTATTTATAATTTGGACGAATTTTAGAAAAATTGAGGTAGTAGCATGAATGCCTTCATAAATAATGAAAAGCTGTGTAAATGGCAGTCACATTATTCCGTTAATTTTACATTTTCGTTCAAAAAGGAGTGAGATTTTCTGGCATAATAGTACTTAAAAATGATTCTCTTAATTTTTAATCAAATACAACCATATAATTCTAAATAGTTCTATCTATTTAGTAGAACTATTGGAGATTCTAACATAAACACATAACATTCCTCTCTGATATAACAATTTCTAGACGTTAGTAAAATAAAATACATGGCATTCCCCTTGTGATCAAACAATAACCAGGTAAAGTTTTATAAGATCTTGGACTACGAATGATAGATGTATTACACCAACATTTCTAGAAGTTAGAAAAATGAGAACAGTACCAGAAGAGGAATCTAAAAATTATAGCACAATAGTGTAAAAGCTAATTTCTATTTTTCAAATGAGCAGCAGCTTTCGCCATCTCTTCTGGAGTCACCTTCTTATGCAACTGCATATACAAATATGCTTAGCATTAATCATAGTTTTTAATCATCATACTCCAAGTAAAATTGTAAGTAGAAACCAAATCATACAACATGACAAGCAGATAGGAGTATTATTATGCAGTTGCATCTCCGTGCCAAATAATCACCAGTACATACTTTACACAGTACAGACCTTAATCTGCAATATACTATTCTCATATAGTTATCTTCTTCGTTTGTATGGAAAATTCTATTGGAATGGACTCGACATTTGAACAGCTTTCTATCTTTGGATTTCAAACTTGTTGAAGTTCAGTTCTACCAGATATTCTTTAAGAAGGGTTAGCTTGCTTTATGTTTCTCTTTGAATTTATGAAAAAATTGGACTTTGCTAGCTAGGAGAAATAGGAAACCAAAATATAAATTAATATATAGCTTACAGCATCAGAGATAGGAAACCAATGGAAGCACCGCAAGAGGGGATCATCAGAGGAAGGCATGGTATCATGGTTCCAGTAAGTTATATTACCAAATTGCCCTCGTGATTGCCAGCATTTTGATTCCCCATCAAAATTTTCCACACACTTTCCATTATCCAATTGCGACTTTTCCAATACATAACCTAGTTACAAAACACAAGGAAAAGTTATACACAGATATACAATATAACAGAAACTATTGTATTAGTTGTCCATAAGAAAAAGTGTGGCTAGAAGCTTCATAAACTACTAAAGTTGTATTTTGTTATATAGATGCATACATGTAAAATTTCTTTGGTCACTTTTTATCAGTTTTTAAAACTAAATCTGAAAGAACAGACCAATTTAGGTACAGTAATAATCAGTAGATGACAAAACTCTTATAAAAACTGCATAACATGTTATTCCATAACTGACTTTGAATAATGTAGATCAGAAAGAGAATCTAAGGAAAAAGAAAAAGGAACAAAGACAGTTTACCACTATAACCATCAGGTATTGGCACTGTAAATCCATGTAGCTTTCTCCCTCTAAAGAATGCCTCTTGCACTCTCATGCCTTCTACGTCCAAATCTAAACAAAATAGGACAATAAAATTGACAAAAGTCTAATTTTGGCACCTCATTTTATTCAATCAAGGACGCGGCTTTCTTTTGGTTTACTTAAGCTGTTAAACTATTACACATGGTTCAATCAAGCCCCTCAACTTTTTCTTGTCCAATTAGCATTTTACACTTTTCATGTGGTCTCAATCAGATTTTATCATCAAATTATATGATAACCAAAGTGGCAAAAAATTCCTTAGTTGACAACACAATCCAAAAACATTGGTTCTGCTGCAGGTAATTCCTAAAGAAAATTTTCAAAAACACTGAGCTAGGGAGGGCCTGTCTTCAATTACAGTAATCCTTAAGGGTACTGATGCAAAGTATTTAACAACTGGAAAAAAAAAAAGACTATTAAATTATTAATTCTTCTATTTTACTCTAATTAATGAGAGATCTCCAGTATGTAATTCACCATTCACTGTCACATTCCCACTGGAGCGCTCCATTTGACAAACAACTTAAGAAATCAGAAAGCAAAAAACAAAAAAGAGACCTGTGGTTCTAGGCTTGAAGTAGTTTGACACATCACTGGGTCCATTGTGCTTGACCGAGCAGGGCAGGAGGTGGACCCTTCCAGTCAAATCGTCGACTGGAGACTCGCCACGTGGCGCTAGATCAAAGGTCGCCGTTACTCCGGCGGCTTCCGAGGCGCTTGTTTCCTTCTCCATTTTTATATCCACTCAGCACTGAACAGCAAATTAAGCGCCTTTTGAAATGCCAAAAAAAAAAAAAAATTAAGCGCCTTTTGAGCTATTTGCATCTCTCGTTGTTGTCCTTTATGGGCCGAAAGGGCCCGCTAAAACCTGTATAATTGGGCTGGAATGGGCCTTGAATTTTCAGACAGCTCGTTTAAGGACGACCGCCTTGGATTCGGGAATGATAAGCGTCATCCACCGAAAAATCATCCACGCCATCCACAATACATTTTCCGCACCCCTCTCTTTCCGCACCCCCTCTCTCTCTCCGCACTTCCTTCCTTCCCTTTCCTCTGCGCGTTTCCCTCTCTCTCCACGTGCTTCCTTCCCACCTTTCCGCATCCAGCCCTCCCTTCCCTCCCTCCGTTCTTTTTCCTCTATTCTCGTTGTCTCTTCCTCTCCTCCTTTCCGTTACGATCTTTTTCCATGGACTCCATCTCTTTCTCCCTACCTCTGTCTTATTCTCATTCGTATCGTTCTGTCTTGTTTCTTTAAAATGAATATATACGACAATAAATTGAACAGATACGAATATAATATGAACAAAGAATCAAAATGTATATATACAAGAACAAAATGAACATACATGATAAATAAATTGAACAGATATAACAACTAATTGTATGTAAATAACAAATAGAATAAATATAACAAACAATGTGGACTCATAAAAAAAAATTTAAAAGTGAATATATATAAAACAAATATAACAAATAAAATGAACAGATATAAACAATAAATTGAACAGATATAACAAATAAATTGAATAAATGTAACAAACATGTAGACTCATATAAAAAAATAAAAGTGAACATATGTAACAAATAAATTGAACATATGTAACAAATAAATTGAACATTTGTAACAAATAAATTGAACATATGTAACAAATAAATTGAACATATGTAACAAATAAATTGAACATTTGTAACAAATAAATTAAACATATGTAACAAATAAATTGAACATATGTAACAAATAAATTGAACATTTGTAACAAATAAATTGAACAAAAATTCGTATTAAAAAAATCCATAGTAATACTAAAACTCTCAGGAAATACTTGATAATATAAGAGAAAAAATGAGAAAATAAGGAAAAAAACGAAAAAAAAGGAAAAAAACGAGAAAAAAACATAAAGAAGAGAGAGGTAGAGGATAGGAGCGAGAGAGGAGAGAAAAGAGAGGAGAGAGGAGGGGAGACCTGGGGAGAATGAAGGGAGAGCGCGGGAGGGGAGGGGTAGTCGCGGAAAATAAAGGAGGGAGGGGAGGGACGATGCGCAGAAAAAAAAAAAAGAGAGTCGCTCCTTTGGATGGCGTGGATGGCTTTCCGCTGGATTGCGGAAAGCAATTACCCCTTGGATTAGTGCTAAACCGACCCTATCTCACTCCTACATTTCTTTTAAATGCAAAAATATCCTCCACGTTCTTTTATGTTTCTCCCTGCGCTGGAATAGTGAATTAGTGATGGCATTGCCAGTTCTTACTGGCAAAGGGTATCAGTATGGAGTTGGATAGTGCTTTTTATGTGGGATGCTAAGCCTCGCCCCCCCCCTTTGTTTAGAATCTTTTCTACTTTTAATTGTTTGCTTAGATTAGTGTAGTTCTTCAGATTGTTGCTCTTGGTTTTGTTTAGTGTAGTTCTTAGATTTTGGCGTTACTGGCTGTTGGGGGCTAGGTTAGGTATCGGTGACTTTTAGTGCACTGATCACATTATCTATGTTTTTCATGCCTGTTGTAAGTTTGAACTAGTGTTTAATGAAATTGTTGCCTACGGGTACATCCTCAAAAAAAAAAACATTAGTGATGGCATTTAGGTCATTATAGGAGTGAATATCTAAATAAGGAGTGAGCAAAGCCATTCCCATCAAGGAGGGGCCGTCGATCTTAAATAGTTCTCGAATCATAACCGTTTATTTAATAATTGACGGTTCAGATTAGGAGATAAGGTCGGTTTAGCACATTCGTTCATTTGTAAGAACAGTTGGTCGGTGGTTTTATTAGTAAAGCTATTTTTGTTGTTCCTTTTTAAGGGTTTTAAGAAATTGTATAAAACCTCTCCTCATCCTTTATTTCGATCAAAAGATTTTCGCTTTTGCATTTCTCTTGCCCCGTCTCTTTGTCTGATCTCCTTACCCTCTCTACACCGCCTTCACCTTCGGTTCAAAGCCCTCAGGTTATCTTTTTTCTCCTTTTGATTTCGTTTTTTTGTTAGGAGAAATTTAAAAGAGAACCAAAGTTTAATTCTGGTTTGGAATAATGGTTTTATGAATTCTGCCTCTCTCAATTCTGAATTAGATATATTTTTAGCAATAGTTTGTGAATGCCAGGTCGATTAGTTCTTCCACCATACGTCTTCCTGTTCCTTATGCTTAATGGGTATCTTTCAAAAGGCTTGAGTTATTGGAGAAACATTGTTCTAACAATGTAACTTTTGCTTTCATTTCTTGATGTCTTTGGATAATTGTATTGTTGGTTGGTGTTAAGAGTTTGCTGTCATAGTCCCGACCAATTACAATTCAGGGACAACTAATTAGCACAGTAATTGAAGTATCAACCTTGGAAGTGATGAAAGTTATTAAAAAAAATTGCATCGGAAATGGAAATAGTGAATAAAAGGAAATTCCTAATTATTTTATTAATCAGCAATTCAGAGGCTACAAATAGATGTCAATTTATAGCGTAACTATTCGTTGAAATACATTTTATCAAATAGATTATCGAGAGGTTGGCTCTGAGATCCTCGGATGCCACCTCAGTGTTGTTCATGGCAACAGTTATTTCTTCTTCTCGGAAGAGAAACTGAGTGGTGGGACCCAGCGTCAACCGTTGTTTGTTAGTTTAATACTTAATGACGCGGGCCCTGGTTTCCAGTGTGTCATGCTTATTAATTCTCTGTTACCCAGTGACCCAGTTGTTAAATGTAAATTTGCTACATGGCCCCCGGTTGTCAGTGTCTTATCGAAATTAATGGTGGTGATAATCGTCTTTCCTTTCTTCTGATCTCTTTTTTCAATTCTTAAATTTTGCCTCTTTAATAACCGTTCCCTTTTCTCTTCCGCTGGTATGCAACATTTGTGGTTTTCAATTTTTCATATTTTTTATTCATTGCTTTACAATCTTCATAATTTTGTTAAGTTTCTTCTGTATATTGCAGTTGTTTGCCTAAGCTATCTCTTGTTTCTGTTACTTAGCTCTTTTTTTCTTTCTAAGTTCTAATTACTGCTGACTTATTCTTTCCAGTGTTTCATGATGGAACCAATTGAGGGCAATAGTTTCAACAAAGATTTGGAAGAGAAACTCTCTCTTTCTACTTCTGGAGATGACAAATCCTCCAAAAATGCCGAACTTGGGTCAATTACGGGGTTTGTGGTTTTGAAGTGTGAGAACAACGAGGAGGTCTCTGTGCCTATAGCACTTGCCATTCAGTCTGGTTTGATAAGGAATACACTGGATGCTGGTTTTGCTGATGTCTGCATACCAATACCAACTGTACCAGCATCAGTGCTTAAAAGGATGATGGAGTACTGGAAGATGCATGTGGGGCAAGCAGGATTTAGTGAGGAGCGTTGCAAGGATGTGCATCAATGGGAGGAAGAGTTTTTCACAAGGTATGTTACTGGTTTTCTGCAATCTCTATTTATTGATACCCATTACATTGGTTGGGACTGGGTTAAAAATCGGTGGAATTGGATAATCGCCGTAAAATAGAAAACTGTGATTTAGCTATTGGTGGAATCTTGTAGTTGGTGTGGAATAGGATGTGTTGCTTTTGGTCTATTACACTCCAGAAAAAGAGGAAATTGACCTATACAAATAATGACCATCATACTTAAGTAGTAAGAAATAATTCGCAAAATTGTATGGCATAGTCGGAAGCTCAAAGACATAACATGGTGACTGCTAATGGGTGTGGTCTGACTGAATTCTTTTGCCTCCTTTCTGACAGGATTGGGCCCGATGCATTGTTTGATTTGCTGGTGGTGGCAAACTACATGGATGCACAGGATGTAGTGGAAAGGGGTACAGACTATGTGGCTGAGTTTGTAAAGAAATCGAGGGTTGATGAGATCAGAGCTTATTTAGGTATGAAGAATGACTTCACACCTGAGGAAGAGCGGCAGCTCAAGAAGGATTTCCCTTGGTCTTTTGAGGAGGATATCCACTGATTTTTTGTCTTGCAAAGTATTCATAAACTTGGGGTCCTGTTTCCATGGAAGTTTTGTGAAGCAAAACCTTCATCATTATACGATGATGTACCAAATTTGTACATGGCCTGCGGGCGGATGAAATTCACTGATTTTAATTGCGATTAGCCATTCATAGAACGTAGAAAATAAAATATACTAGAATTTCTGTTTAGTCATTCATAGGCAATGTAACATTTTCAGCAACCATGCATAATTAAATACTATCTCGAGTTTCTAACAATTATTGTTTATGAAAAGGGTAATTCTATGGTGGACTGAAATTTAAAACCGGGCTTAAATCATGATCAACCAAATCCCTTCATAATTTTAAATGAACGATCCAGATTTAAGCCTGGTTTTAAATTTCAGTCCACCATAGAATTACCCGATTAGATATAATCTCCTACAATCTTCTCTATCTGGATATAACCCCTACAATCTTTAAAATCAGATATAACCCCCTACAATCATACTTAGTAGGGATATAATCCTTTTTTAATAATTTTAATTCTTTTTTATTAGACAAACTCAACAGAATAATATAATGACCACAATGCCCTCTATGTAAAAACTCTTCTTCTTATTCTCGGTGTGTTTGGATGATAGAAGAATAGAGAATTGGATAGGGATTGGTCCAATCCTTATTTCTTATTCTAATACTAACATTTTGTTGGTATAGGAATAAGGGCCCGAATAAGCCCAAATTCCTTATTCCTACGGTGTTTGGTTTTCATCGGAATAAGGAATAAGGGGCTTACTCCTTATTCCCGGCCTATCCAAACATGATATTGACGGCTAACAGATTTCTTTACCCCTCCCATGGCAATACCAATTTAGAAAGAGAAAATCCAGAACGTGAGTCCACATTATCTAATCTCAGCATTCAAAACATTGTTATTAGACTCAAGAAAAAACAATCATAAAAGTTATCAGATTTGTTCATTACTAAACGTGAAAGCAATTGCTGAATATAATATTACCTTGCACCTTCGTGAACTTTGTCTTTTCTTTATTTTTTCTTGTCTTTAATTTTTTATTATGTTCTTCGGTAGTGAATTGGGGTACTCATTTGTTTCACTATCTTCATTCTTATTCACCATGGAGAGACTACATATTTTGAAAGAATTTGGGATCGTCCATATCAGAAAAAGAACGAAAAATTATTTAGGGTAGGAACGATGGAATTTGGTATCCTCATATCAGAGATCGGAAGGAAGATAAAGCGTTATCTAGCAATGAGGGCAATCTAGTCATAAAAATATTCTGGTCATTTTCCTAATTAAAAAAGAATTAAAATTATTGAGAAGGGGTTATGTCCCTAATAAGCATGATGTAAGGGGGTTATTTTCAGTTTTAAAGATTATAGGGTGTTATATCCAGATAGGAAAAGATTGTAGGGGTTATATCCAATTTTCCCTATTATTTAAAGAGGATATGATTTCAAAGGAAAACCTTATGGCCTGTTCTTTCTTTCTTTTTTTTTTTTCTTTTTTTTTTTTTTTTACAATTTTGATGTTGAAATTAACATGAAAATCTAAAAAACCATTCACACTCGCAGCAGTCATAACACGCTATTTCATGCAGTTTTGAGTTCAATCTCACTAAACTATTTTGCGTAGTAGAACGGCTAAATCCGGGTGCTAGTGGGCCCGTCTCCTTATCCCGAACCTCGCCGACACATCTTCGTCCTCTACTCTCGCATCGCAACTGAAAAAATGGGGATAGCTTACAGCGGGGAAACCCTACCCTAGGGAGGGCCGACCCTACGGATGCCAAAGGCACCTTCTTAAAGTCATGACTACTCGGACTAGCAAGACGGAATATGCGCTGCAGTACAAAAGCAAAAAACTTCAGCCAAATTGAACCTCTCTGTCTCTTCAGTTTCAGAAGGCACAACGAGCAGTTTCTAGTTAATTGGGTATCTTCTCGTCTCCACCCATACCGCCCTTGAATAAAAAATACACTTGATTGAGGAAACACAGAATAAACGAACACTGAAGGAGTTGATACGACAAGTAACTACTAATGTGTAGAGTGAAAAACGCTTAACGTGGCTTACCTTTCAACTTTGGTCTAAGTTTTCTTTCGTAACACTGAATTTATTGCAACGAGTAACGTAGGCACGTTACGAGCGAAAAAGCTAACTTTCTCTCAATTCATCCAAATACATAATTAGAAAAGTAAAATAGAAAATAACACTAAAAAAGACCCATAAGATCATAATCTTCCAGTTCGGCTCACTTTAATATCAAAAACAAATTAGAGCTACACATGCATCAAGAGTACTTAACTTCTCTCACATGTGCAATCTTGTGCTGTTCAGCACCCTGACATTGTGTATCCAACCGACTGTTTCTATCAATCACAAGCACTTCAACTGAAGGCGGCAGCCCGGTGTCTGGCAGTGATCTTATCCTGCCACACTGAACTACATGCAACTCTTTGAGCTTTGACATTCTGTACAACATTTCCGGCAAAAATTGAAGGTTCGGGCAATTTTTAAATACCAGGGTTTGCAAAGATGTTAAATGCATCAGGGCCCTCTCCTGATCGTCAGTAAAGGCTGTGACATCATGGGCTCCATCCTCCATGTCACTGAACGTTAAATGAGTTAAAGAAGGAAGGTTTTGGCAGATTGGTAATGTCAGAAATGTTGTACTGCTCATATGTAGTTCTTTAAGCAATAATGTGAACCCTGATTGCCTTCTCTGGCCATCTTCCAGTAGCTTGTTCCAAGCAGGGGCAAAACCAGGACTTCTCATGACAATCAGTTTTTTAAGATTAGTGAGTGCCCTCAATGGTGGCAGAAATGCATGTGTCTGAGAATGCAGATTAAAAGGCAAATGTGGGCGTGTTGGAAAATGCTGGATCTGATCTGATCTATTAGGAGGCCGGAAAAGTTGGTTGCTTTCATAATCTTGAAGCTGAAAAACAGGAATGTGTTTCAACTTTGGGCAATAACGAATGGTTAGATTCTCTAGACAAGGGAAAATCTGTCTCCGCATCGTTCCCTCCCATTCGCACCAATTTGGCATGCTTTCGAATAACAGCTCTTTGAGACGAGGGAAACTGATCCCCTGGCTGAAACCATAGAAATCACTGCCTGCTTTTCGTACGAAACTTAGACTGATTAGCTCCAGCTTTGTTAGATGTGGAAGGTGCCCAAGAGGCGGGAGACTTTCCAATCCTAACCAATCTCTTAGATAAAGAGATTTTAGACAAGAAAGAGAGAGATTGTCAGAAAGCCATGTTGGGCAACGAGTACCGTTGTACCCTATGATATCAAGCTGTTGTATAAATGGAGGTGGACAGGCACTTTCCAGGACATCCACTGATACATCAGGTGGTGTAGAGGACAAGTGGTCATCCCAGGAAAATCGCAATTCTGTAAGGTATTTTTTCTCTTTCAATTTAGCCTGACAAGCTTCTTCACCATTATCTATATTTTCAAGATTGTGTACTCTTAATGATCCCCTGAGCTCTTGCATCTCCTTTAATTCAGTGATTTTATGACCCAAATCTCTCTGTATATAGAATGCATCTAGCTCTTGCAAACAAGTCATTTTTCCAATTTCAGGAATCCTACCCAGATAGTGCCTTCCTTCATCGGCAATTAAATGCCGTAACCTGATCAGATTGGCGATGCCTTTAGGTAGAGAGAGCAGGTTTCGGCATTGGTATACATTCAGGGTTTGAAGGTGGTAAAGAAGACATATGGACTCAGGCAACTTTTCAAAGCTCGAGAAACTAAGATCAAGGTATCTTAGATGTACTAAGTTATGTACTGCACCCAGTTGATCTCCTTTTCTAGTGTAAGGGGAAGTAAGAACACGGGTATTAGTGAAACTGCTACAATTTAAGGTCACATTCTCAGATTCGTTGTTATTTCTCAAAAATGCAGAGAAATCCATGAATATCAAAGTGCGTAGCTTATCTGCTTCCAGCTGGTTGTTATGCAAAGTTTGCTCGAATTGACATTCAGATTCCTGGGGTCCAAACTGCATGAGCGAGTAGTAACGGCATTTTTCCTTAGTTTGAATAGAATAAGGAACACACAAATGCCGAACTGATGATGGAATGTTGATATAGAAGTCATTGTTCATCACATGACACTCATCTTTGGAAACAGAAATAGCGAGGTCATGCAACAAGTCATGAATGAGATAGTAACCATCTTTCGGCTGGAAGAATGAGCTAGATAGCAACTCATTTAGATAATCCTGAGCTACATGCTCTGGACTCTGGTCGCCTGGCCGTATCTCAATAAAACCTTGGGCTATCCAGGTGTATAAGAGCTCTTGCTTAGTGAACAAGTGATCCTTTGGGAATACAGAGCAGTATGAGAAACAGCGCTGCACATGCACCGAGAAATTCTGATAGCTCAACATAAGTACCGGCATAATGTCATCAGGGGCTTGCCTTAGCTTCCATAGGTCACTATTCAGAATGCTAAACCAGTGCTCTTCATCGAGCTTCTTATTTAGCAGCCGACCAACTGTTTTTGCTGCTAATGGTATCCCATGTAATCTAGCAGCTATTTCCTGTCCAATGGACACCAAAGTGGGATGATCCTCTAAACTTTGCCCCATAAAAGCATTTTGTACAAAGAAGTCCCAAAAAAAGTTCGTCTCTAACCCAGTTAGAGTCACCGTAGGCATTGTACCCAGTGTTTTGGCAATATTATAGTCTCTGGTTGTGACTATCACTATGCTTCCAGCCATACAAGATGCTAGTGGAGCAATAAGTAGTTCCCACCGACTTATCACCCAGACATCATCTAGTACAAATAAAAACTTTTTTCCACTAATTTTCTTTATCAGTAGCTTCTGTATCTTATCCAATTCATTCACCATGGCAAGATTAAAAGATCCCTCTTCATCAAGTGACAAAGTTATATCAATTGTAAGTTTTCTCACGTCAAGGGTGTTGAGGGCATCAGAAGCACAAGCCCATGCCCGTACCATGAAGGATCTCACTATTCTTGGATCATTATAGAGGGACTGAGCAAGGGTAGTTTTTCCAACCCCACCAATGCCAACGATAGGGAGCACCGAGAAGTTGCCGTATTTTTCGTCTTTCCCTTTTGATATCAGCAAACTTTTTATTATTGTTTCCCTCTCTTTATCTCTTCCAAAGACTTTTGGCTCGGTCAGCAGTGAGCTGGTCTCTCGGGTGTTTACTGCTTCCATTGGCCGCTGAGCGCAAGCAATAAACCGTTGCAACTGAATGACAGAATCGACACTCTTCATAGCTTTCTTTAGACGACTAGAAACTGCTTTCATCCTCCCAGAGACGGAATCCTTGTCCAAGGTTTTGCTCACACTGAATACATCAGTCACAGGCTCATTTGCATTTTGCAAGAAAAGTTTATCAATGAAACGGAGGGCTCTCGACAACTGGGAGGATAATAAGTCACCTACAAGAATTGGTGTAAGCATAAAATTTTCTTTGGCACAGCATTCAGTTATTGAATTATTAAGATGATACTAACTGAAAACATTAGGTGGAAGTATTTCCACTTTAAGCTAGGCTCACTTATAGCCATTATAAAGGTCTTACGTTATATTGAGAGGATCATTCCAAGAGTTTTGATATGTTCAGTCTGTTTTGAACCTATATTCACACTCCAACAGGTATACCCAAATTAGCTGAATGAAGATTACTCTGATGGATATATAGCTCAAACCTAGTGAGATTGGCAGGGATGGTCTAAACTCTAAAGGACCTTGTCTAACATGCTGTGGCCGCACTATTTATGTTTGATTTCTATAAATATTGCAATGAACAGGAAACTTTCAGTTAACTCGTTAAACACATCATCTGAAAATCTATTCAGTGTACTACTAATCAATTTCAATGCCTAATTTGAAGTTCTCACCCAATGCTCCCTAACTACAATTTGATATTACTTGGAGGATGAAGTTAAAGCATGCATGCTATTTTTTTGGGAATTTTTTTTTTTCTTATTTCTTCTCACTTTAATTTTTATAAAATTTTCTAGTTCAAGGGTCCTCGATTGGAGTGGATCTCAACTAAATTCTTTGAAATTGGTATCGCTGTTCTGTTCACATCCTCTTGACCCAATTAATTCAGGCGATATTTTCTGGCTTTGGTTGTTTGTTGAATGAATAATTGAATTGACTCTAACTTCTTCATTTTATAAATTAGTATGCTGAATAATTGGTTGAGTTGTCATTTCTATTATGAAGGTTCACAATTTTATGCAAGTACCAAATGGGCTTGGAAATTGTATTTTGGATGCACCAACATTGCTCGAGAAATTGTCAAATTCAATCCAAACATTGTTCGAGAAATTGTCAAATTCAATCGTTGTGAAGTCAAATTCCGCAATAAGTCCCTGTCCAAATCAATCTGCTGGCAACTGGCCGCAGAGATAGCTATTTTAAAATGCAATAAGAAGTGCACTGTATATAATACAGTATTCTTTTACTTACTGGATTATAGACTTATAGTAAAAGGCGTCCACCACCACCACCACCACCAGAGATCCACACGTCACCATTTTTTTTTTAAATTCAATTTAAAATACTTTGTTCAGCTTATGCACATCGATACGTGAGGTACTATTCAATCAATCAGGTGGTTGAACGCCGAAATGTAAGAAATATAAATAGATTACAACATAATTGTACCTGCACGGCAGGTAACCCGTCTGACAATAGATAACTCCGGCTGGACTGTGTTACCCTCGACCATATCTTTTAGACGATAATAGTCGAGCTCATCAAGGACATCATCTGCCTCGTAGGACGCCAATTTGAGTTCCAGAAGCAAAGGAGAGAAGCGGTCGTTCCCAATGAGTCTGTCTCCGAGTGCATCGAGCATGGCTTGGCTGGTCTGAAGGTAGTTTGTCAGAGTCTTGACGTCTTCACCGAGACAGGATTTCGCCGCCCACTCTTCCATCTTGGAGTCCACATACTTGTCAAAAACGAACTGCGCAAACCACTGGCCTGCACCTACTGCCAATTCCATTTGCACGGAGCAGGAAGGCAGATAGACAGAGAGAAGGGGGACTTTGTGACTCTGTGGTACAGAGTAGTATTTTTGTCTGTTGGGATGATTATTTTTGAAGAGGCCTGATTGTCAACGGCGGACTGCTACGAGAAAGATTAACACCTCGCGCTTTCACTCGCACACAAAAAAAAAAAAAAAAAAAAAAAAAAAAAAGAAAAAAAAAAGAAAAAGAAATAACGAAAGGCTCACCAAGCTAAAGCCGTGTTCTCTGACTAAAACTAAAAGTGCAGGACTTTGTGATTTTTCAATTCTTTCACATCATTAATTCAAATTGTTGGTGTCAAGGTTATGACACTGACTGTACAAGTAGAATAAACAATTAGCACGCTTTAAGATTGTTAATGGATTATCCAATCCGACCCGAATCCGTATGAAGATTCACGTATAACCGATGGTCAAATGAATTCGCATATGTGATTCAAAGATAACTAAAAAGAATAATTCTAGTACTCTAGACTAAAGTTTATAATTTGATTTAAATTAAAATCGTTCATTTAAAATTTAAAATTATGAATAGAGATAAATAATCAGAATTTAAGTTTGATTTAAAATATTTATCCACCGTGTGAGTTCCTTTCGAGTGGCCAATCGACCACTACTTCCTATTTTTTTGAACCTGTTATGATTTAGGAATGAAATAATTAGTATAATTAAAATCAGTACCCATACATTTTTTTACGATAATCAATATTAATTATTGAAAAGTTGATTTTCTATGGAGGCAACGAAATATTAGCTAGGCTGGTCTAACTGAACCCAGCTAATTCGGTTCCATTTTTTTATTAGTCATATTGGTCCAAAATCCAAATTCAACTTGCTTTGACTTCATTTAAATCCGAATTAATCCGGTCCAACCCTACTTGATCGATTCAAATTGATCTAATCCAACTGATGCAAACAAAACCCAATCCGAGTCCCACGTCTATTTTATTTTTCATGCTATAAATTTGTTATAATAAAGTCTTATTCACAGCTTTTTACTTTTTACTTTTATAATGCATAATAAATACATATTTCTTCATATGATGCATGCATTTTATTATTTTAAAATGTGATAAGAATATCCAAAGGTAATGAAAAAAATAAATCATCAAATTCTATCGGATATGTAAATTTGCATCCAGATCATGCTAAGATCAAATCTGAATTAACATGTTTTTAATTGCACCGAGTTGGACTCGTGCCTATGGTTCTGTTCAACACTAGGAGTTTCCATTATAAATTGTTGGCTGTTATATAGTTAGCCGTTTTGTATGTTTTTCCCTTTAATTCCGTAATACTGTAAACTTTATCTTTTGATTTAATTGTTTTTTCACTTGCCAACAAGCATTCAAGGGGGGAAAAAAAAAAGTGCACCGGATTGGATGACACCTTTCACTCGAGCGTCTTTAAATGATCTTGTATATTCTAAAAGATAAAGTCATATTTTGTTGAGAAGTGTGGAGTTATTCACTACTAAATTCGTCAAATGCAAAGGAAAATAGGTGGAATAACGTGGTTTATATAGGAGTTAAGATGGAGTAAACAAAATCACCATTAGTGGTGCGCTTTGTAATCATAGTATTGTTATAATAAAAATGCTAAAATCAAAACGATATAGACAAAGGTTCCGTCAAACTCGATCATATCTCAAATTCGAAACTGATAGTCATATTAAATTGTCCTTGCTGATAAAATTCTATATTTTTTTCAAAGTTTTAAAATGCAATTTGTGCGGTTTAGCACTCGGGTGATGATTTAGCGTTTATCAGTGATAAAATGACGATAAAACGGATAAAATGATTGTGCGTTATGAACGAAAATCTATATAAAACAGTGATAAAATAGATAAAACTTAGTTTTTTAAAAGCTAGATTTTTTTTTTTGGAATTTTTAAAATTATGGATCTAATTAGTTCTAGACTCTCTGATAATAATAATTTTTAAACAATAGAAAAAAAATACTTACATTTGGAAAAAATATATAGTTTGGTTGACAAGAAGATTTCAATGTGAATAACACAATGAGCTGTTTTGATCGATAATTTGAGCTTTTGAATTTGAGATCTAATCAGACATGGGCGGATTCAAATAAGTGGCATAATTATGATTTTTTTTATTTTTCTTGATCGGAAAAATCATCCATGAAAAAAAAAGAAAAAAGATAGAAAAATTTTGTTATTTATGGTCCAAATTCATCCACTCCCATTATTCCACAAGAAGAAAACAAGGGAGCTAGGATTTAAAGTTAGGAGGGGCAATGTTAACGTAATATGGTAAGTGGTAAAGACAGAGGCGGAGAATCGAGTGCTAAAGTCTCGCGAGTCGTCGTAGATTCTTGAATATTAGAGTCCCTTGCATGCAATTTGGTGAGTTGCCTACGGGCTTTTAATGTTCGAAAAAAAAAACTTTGTGACTTGATTCATAAAGACGAAAGAAAATTATTTAGGAGGGGAGGGGGATAAATATTGAACTTTTTATTTTTGTTAGAGATCCAAAAACTTAATCAATTCAAAGTAATTTACACAATTATTCATTAATATTAGACTTTCTATATAATTAGTAGTGGAACTTTCAAATATTAGATGCTTTTTCTCATATATTGAATTAATTTGAGGTAATATTTATCATTAATATTGAACTTTCCATTAAATTAATACTTATAATTTTTAAATGTAGGGGGGCCAAGCCCCTTGCCCCCTACTCCTTCCGCCCCTGTAATCAGATTTAATGGAACTATATGTCAAATTGCTTTGACTCGTAACCAACTCTAATTATTATTACAAATTTACATATGTATAATCGCGAACTGATCCGTAAATCGCGACTGAACCCCATATAATTAATAATACATTATGCGCTCCGCTGAAAATTCGCCAGTATACCTAGAAGGTCCCTATCGTAAACAAATTGTACATTGTCTCTGCTTGAAGAGACAATAAGTCGTAAGACTTATTATATGAACATGGGCCACCCTGCGGTATGATTTCCAGATTTCTTTTTGCGTTCAGAGCTCTGACTTCTTTTTGCAGAGTTTTCAATTGTAGCGCGGTAAATGAGTCTTTGTGTGACTTGGTAGATCCCGATAAGTTTCGAGTACAGATCATACGAATAATAAATTATGAGAAATGATAACTGTAATCAACAATTTTGTCATTGTTTGTTATCGCTGGAATAAAGTGAACATATAAAATCGACAAAATGAACATATAAATAGTTAAACCGAACGTATACAAATAAATAAATTTTGTCATCTCTGTTTAAATTTTTATATGCATATTTAACTTATTTTAATTGAATTTCTTTATTTGTATTTGTTTACTTTGATCATTTATATGTGCACCTTTACTATTTTTTGTATCTATTTTGTTCAAGCGATGACAAGTTATGGAAGAATTACAGTTAACAGGAATCAATTCTTATAAATTATGGTAAATTTTGTGAACTACTACTTTATATAGTTTGAAAAAAAAAAAAAAAAAAGATGACTTTTTGTTCGACTATGAAACAGGCTAAAATCGGTTCTAAGAGCACAGTCAGTATATAATGTCCCATCATTATTATAATGAAGGTAAAAGTATGCTAGCAAACCTCATAATATTAATAATAGTATTTCATTCTTGTAAATAGTATCCATAAAAATCGTAATATATATCTTAGTGTATTTCCCTGTCCGATATAACTAATCTCGCTACTGATGAGCTCATTCGTCAATCGCAGACTGATTTTAGCCTCTCTCTCTGTCTGTCCGTTTGATTTCTGTGTTCGAGTGGCATTGGTACGAGAGCAACGTACATGATAGTTTTCGAACATGTGGTGTTGTTTTCACTAGTCTATCGGAAAACAAAAAAAAATTTCCTCCTAGAAGCGGCAAGATTGGTTATATCGGCCGGTTGGTCGGTCAAGCAGTGTCGAAGTCATGTATAATTTGGTGGGTCCAGGGACCCACTCAAAAAAAAAAAAAATTACATGAGATAACAATAATTTATAAATAAAAAAAATGCACAAATGACTATATTAGACTCCAACATACGGATCGTCCCGTATGTTGGAGTTGTTTTTCAAAATCTAAAACTCAAACAGTCGATCTAAACAGTTCAAATTATTCTTCATATTGAAATCTCCTAAAACCAAATTTTATATTTTTTAAAAAAATTGCTCAACTAACCATGTGAATTAATTCTGCGGACTTCTAGCGTCCATGCATTCAAGTATATGCACATGATTAGACACTGTTTTAGTCACATGCACGCTTTTCTATATAAGCATAATTTAGTGCAACTGGACAAAATAAATTGTGTTATCTCATCACCCCATGCGTTTACGCGTGAAAATGAGCGATTGACCAAACCGAGTAATCTCATCTCGCCGAACTATTATTGAATTCACTAATTCAGATCATAAGTCCCTGTTCGCGTGATTTTAGGGCCCAAAAAACTTTTCGTTTTTATTCCAAGAACAATGTAGTTTGGAAATTGAAGTAACAATGTGAAGGATCTGACGGTCTCTAATCGAATCTGCTTTATGGATGCCGCAATTGGAGACTGTCAGATTTCCAATCACTGTCCAGAAATTTTCAACGAATCAGTTGCATGAGATTCGTGCTTGTTCACTTGTCCGGGCGGCTGTACTACTACGAAGAGTCAATAAACCTCGAGTAGACACTAAAGTGAGGAACATTTTTGGAAAAACCAAAAGAAAAGTAGTTACAAAAAAAAAAGAAAAAAAAAAAAGAAGGATACAGAGAAGAATTTACAGAACAGAAAATACTGATGAAAGTGGCAGTGACGGTGGTGGATGCGACAGGCCTGATGGCCAAGGACGGCCAGGGCTCTTCCAACCCCTTTGTCGAGGTGGAGTTCGACAGGCAATGCCAGCGCACAAGAACCAAGCTCAAAGATCTCTCTCCCTCTTGGAATGAGACTCTAGTCTTTGACCTCCACGATCTATCCCGCCTGTGCAGATTAGCAATCAACATCACCGTGCTCCATGAACCTGAAGGAGAAACCTCTAATCCAACAAGAAGCAGCAACCTCAGCATCAAACACAGATTGCGTGGTGCTGCTCCCAAACAGAAATTTGTATTTCTTGGCCACGTCCGAATACCAGGTAATGCTATCACCTATGATGGCAGCACCAAAAAACTCCAACTAACAAAAAAGGGTTTCTTTTCTCATGTCCAAGGAGAAATTACCATCACTTCGATAATATTAAGGGAAGATGAACTGGATATAGCTTTCCCCAGTTTGCTTCCATCCGATGATCAAGCATTCTCTGATGATAATAATTCAGTCACCAGCAGTCCATTGTTGGATGAGTTTTTTCCTTCAGATGACCAGAAATCTTTCTCAGATGGCACTTTGGTTGTTAGCAGACGGCTCATGGACAACTATTCCATAAGAGAGATACGTCCAAAAATTGCTGCCTTTGGCTACAGTAGCCCCCAGAAGGATGGATTACAGTATGATCTTGTAGAGCGTATGGAATTCCTATTTGTACATGTAATTAAGGCCCGGGGCCTTCCTGTCACCGTCCGTCCTTTTGTGGAAGTGCAGTTCAGAACTTTCAAGGGGTACACCCGTACAACAAGTCCAGATAATAACCAAGAAGCCTGGTGGAGCCAAGTCATCGTCTTTCCCATAAAGATCCAATGTGATAGGGTTATGATTATTATTCGAGACAAGGGAAGAAATCAAAATCATCATGAAATTGTGGGTAGTGCCAGATTGAACCATTCTAAGTCATATAGAGATAAAAGCTTACGAGGTTTGCCGTCGTTTGAAATTGAAGACTTCTCCCGAGAACCCCAATGGTACAAATTAGAGGAACAACATGAGAGTGTGGTTGACGGTGCAGTAATGCTCTCCATGTGGATAGGCACACAGGCCGACAGGGCATTCCAGCATGCAGATCACTCACACCCCCAGCACCTTATGCTCTCTGAGGATTCACAGAGTCTAAACAAACCCATGGTTTACTACTCTCCGAAGCTTGCATATCTCCGAGTGCTTGCCGTCGGGGCCAAGGATCTTTTACCAAATGAGCCCCCAAGGCTCAGCAATGTATTATTAAGAGTTCAATTTGGAAAACAGCTTCAGAGAACATCCCGGGTAATGATCTTAGGATCTGCTAACCCGAAATGGAATGAGGAGCTGATATTTGTTATCTCAGAAAACTCTGTTGAGCCGATCATAATAACAGTTATGATTCGTGTTGCACCCAATGATGATGAAGAGATCGGTCAAATTGTCCTCCCAATTTCCTGTATCCCCAAGGTGCATGATGTACAAGGGAAGCCTCTTGAGCCAAAATGGTATAACCTTTCCAAATGTAGCAGAGAAACGAACGGTAAGGTTCAACTATGCCTCTCAGTCGACTTCAGGTATCATGTATTGCATGAAAGTACCCTGGAAAAAGCCAGTGACTTCCAGCCAACCTCAATAAACCTTGCAAGACCATGTATTGGTACAGTTGAGTTGGGCATAATCAGTGCTGAGCAGCTTTGTCCCATGATGATGTTTAGTCAGGCCACTGACGCGTACTGTCTAGCCAAATATGGACCCAAGTGGGTTCGTACCCGTACAATTCAATACTCAAGTAACCCTAGATGGAACGAGCAGTATGCTTGGGAGGTGTTTGATCCTTGCACTGTTCTAACCATCGGTGTATTTAGTAATTGTTCTCTGAGGAATAAAACATGCAGGTATGGAGATTGTCCAATAGGAAAGGTGCAAATCAGGCTTTCAACATTGGAATCAGGGAAAATTTATTCTCATTCTTACCCTCTGATAGAATTATCGAAACATGGAGTCAAAAAAATGGGTGAGCTACAGTTGGCTGTGCGGTTCACATGCACTGATTGGAAGAGAACTGTAGCACTCTATGGAAAGCCTCTGCTACCACAAATTCACTACATACAGCCAATCAACGAAAGCCAATCAATGATCCTCCAGCTGTCTGCTTTCCAGATAATTGTTTCTCATTTGGCAAGATCCCAACCTGCTCTTTCACAAAATATTGTGAAGTACATGATCGGATCAAACATACAAATTGTCGGAGAATACAAGTATGATCTGTCAGAATTATGGAGTGCACGGAAGTTCAACACTAATGTCAGCCGTTTAAAGAGCACGCTATCCAGTATTGTCTCCATTTGGAGGTGCTTGAAGGATATCCGAAGTTGGAAAAACCCCAAAATCACAATTCTCGTTGATGCAATCTTTGTGTTTCTAGTTTTCTACCCCTGGTTGATACCGTCCAGTATTTTCCTCTCTTTATTTGCAATCGGCATATGGAACTATTACTCCCGTCCACACCACCCATTGTCTATAGATTTAAGATTATCAAATGCTGTGACATTAGATCCAGATGAACTCGACGATGAGCTAGATACATTTCCAACAAGCAGGGCATTTGATGCAGTACGAAGAAGATATGAGAAGCTCAGGTCAACGGCAGAGTACCTTCAGACAGTAGCAGATGACATTGCGACACAAATGGATAGGCTGCATTCCCTCCTGAGCTGGAGAGATCCCCGGGCAACAGTTACATGCATAGCCATGTTGTTTGTGATGGCCACAGTTGTTTGTACTATGCCCTTCCAGGTTATAGCGATGGTTACTGGGCTTTATCTGTTGAACTGTCCGGTTAGCAGTAGGGGACCATCCATGCTTGAGAATTTCTTCAGGAGACTACCTGCAAAACATGAATTACTTATCTGAGAGGAAAAACTACTGAGGTGCTAAAGGTATATTAATCTCTGCAAATTCTTACAAAATATGTATAGCAGTAGTGGAATTTTCAACAGAGCAGCTGCAGGAGATGATGAAAATAAGTTATAAATTAGATCTTATCTTTTCTCTAATTCATCCCACAAAATGCAGTTATGAAATATTTTGGTTTATATCTGTTTGGATTTTCTACTTTAGTTATATGTGATTTGTAGCGGCAACGTGACAAAAACATTGTGGAACTCTAAACTAATTAATTCTGATATTTTTAACCAATTAGTAATCCAAAGGAGGGAGAAGTAGGATATAATATACACCGAGGAAAAAATTGCAATTAAATATTACTACATATAATGAATATATTGAAGATAATGTTTCCTAATTAGCTTCTTCATATTTTCTTACTAGGATTGAATGCGCTTACATGCGTCAGGGACAATCAGCCAAGTACCATGCCAGTATTTTATAGCTGGCTATTAATTCGAATTTCACAAAGTTGGTTCTCAATTTTCCCTTTTTGTTCTCCAGTACAATCCCATAGGCAGGTTCCAGTTCTCTCTGATTCATACGTTTGTTCTTAATGGGTGTCCTGTATTATGGTAAGATCCTTTTTTAGTTTTAGAGCATAGTACATTTATTATTAAGTAATATAATTGTTTGAAATTTCTTGACAAAACACTGTAAATTTTTTTCCATTTGCTCGTATCTTTTTTTTTTTTTTTTTTTCTTCTTTGTTCTATCTGCTTTATATGCTTACTTTCGTGGAGTTGAGCTCTTGTGCTGCATTTGATATAATTCTGATAATAAACAATAACAAGAGAGAACTCTGGATTCTATGACTACAATATCTATGTATACCGACAGGGACCTCTAGATTTAAACAATGAGCTGAATCGTTATATTAAAAATTCTTTTAGGCTCTTGCTTTTAGTCTTGCTCTTTTTTATTTTCTTATTATATTTCACATAGCACAATCTAAATTTTTTCACACTATGAAGGAGAATGTGTGCATCTCTGTAGTATGGTAGACTGACGGTTGCATAAAGGGGTACCAAAACCAGTCACATTAGACACAGGCCTGAATACCCTGGATTACTTAAATAGTGAAGTAATTCCTGTCAGAGGTACTAATTAGGAGGTCCTCGTACTTTTTCAACGTTGTATCTGAGTATTAGCTAGTTTAAAATGCATAGAGTGGAAAGCTTGTTTAGGAAGATGAAAACCATTTAATATTAACCCTTGAAAAATCCAAAATCTCTAGACAACTGCACAATCCAAACTAAGATAACTAACACACATAACTACAGTAACGAAAACAATACATTGAAAACCGTGGAATTAATAATATAAAAATAAACAAAAACAAGATGAACAAAAAAAAAAATTACATGAAATGCCTAACGTCCTCAACTCCTCTTGGTACTAAGCACTCTACAAAAAATTAAATGGTCTACCAATCGAAGAAACCTGGTCCAGCTCTGGAGAGCAATTCCTTTCCTGCATCTTTTCCCATTTCTACCATTTCATCGAGAGAATAAGGCCCCATCCTAGAGGTCTCTAACACTGCATACCAAAATAATTATGAGGACAAGGAAATAGTGTAATTGTGCAAGAAATAGAGCACAAGAATAGCTACAGTTCAGTGGTCGGAACTGCAAATGCAGTGGTCGATTGGGTGTTGTCTGAAGCAAATGGCTATCTGAAGAGCTGCTAGCTTGGTGTTTTTGGTTCCTTTTTGTTATGATTTTATTTAATGTTTTTCTTTTCATTGACAGCTGCTGTCAATTTCCTCTAAAAACAGTTCAGAATCCAAAAGGCTTGAATAGTTGTACTGCATTATGGCACAGGAAGTCACTACAGACTTCTATTCTTGGCTTTTGGGGTTTTATAGGCTGGTAACTTGAACTATGGCTTGGCAAATTGTTGATAATAGAAAAAGTTCCTTGAAGAACCGCAAGCGCAAAACTAACATGATAGGCAGATACACATGTATCATTTAGTTACAATGCCAACGCATAATGCAGGTTCATGCAGCACAACCATGCAGCTATACTGCACTCTCATGTTGTTCATAACAGTCTTTTGATACCCTGCTTTTTTAAACTGCTCTTTGCTTTAAAGTTCTCTCGTTTTTGTGTTGTGGCTTTGGGGAACTTAACAATTGGATTTTACTGATGACTTAACCATTCAACAACAATAATGGTGCATTTGACAGATTGACAGTTGTATCAGTAGATATTGCAATTCTTGCTTTAAAGTATAATGAAATTACCTCTAGTCCCATCCGGTGAAGCAACCAAGCCTCTAAACAAACAATTTCCATCACTGCTTTTAAAAGCATACCCAGCAATTGGGGTACGGCAGGATCCATCCAGTGTTGCAAGAAATGCTCTCTCACACGTAACTGCTAACCTTGTTTCCTCATGATTTAATGATGACAGGTAATCAGCCTACAGTCAGAAATTAAAGGATAATCTTAGCAAAAAAATATTGTTTGTTTTATTAGTGCTTTCTAACACAATCAATTTATTAGTACAATGGGCTAACAAAAAAGGGGAAAAAAAATACTTCTATCATCAGAAGATTTATTTGCTCCCTATGCTGAACTATCACTAATCATTATATATCAACCCATTAGGAGATCATATGATAGAACGATATGTAAAACCAGTGCTCAAGTACAATTATTTCTTATTGCGTCCATGTAACTTCAAAATCTTTATTGGTCTCAGAAAGTTTGAAACCAAAATTACAAAACAACTATAGAAATTTGGCAGCCAATGAAATTTGTGACATAACTGGTTTACAACTTGTAACAAAATGAATCTTCCAAAATGATCTACCCTATCCAAATTCATTGTATATGAATTTACCAGAAAGCATAAAAAAAAATTGTCCACTGTACCACACAGCAAATGCAGGCAATATATATCTAATGGAGTTATATAGATGAAGGCCCATTTCATAGGTGAAGTTAAGTTTGTAGCCTAATGGTTTGTATCTTCCAATATATCTCCTCCGCATACAACGGTAGAAAATTTTCAAAATCTTAGATAAGATGTGAGTTGTCCTCGATACTTACCATTTTATCATCATTGCTTCTGCAAGCTATACCAATTGCACCTTGTGCAATTGCAGGGAGCATGTCCTCAATAGGCAATATAGCAGTAACAGTATCCGTCATGCTTAGCCTCTTCAACCCAGCCAATGCTAACAAAGTGGCCTGAACTTCCCCTTCTTGAAGTTTTTTTAGCCTTGTTTGAACATTTCCTCTGAAGTTAACCACCTTTAGTCAAAAGAATATTTTAGTACAATCAAGATTTGATTATCCATAATACATAAAACAGGCACATGAAAAAAGAGAGAGTATATTGTAATAATTGTCAAGAAATTGCAATATTGACTTCAAAATAGCCTTAACTAACAGTACAGCATTAGTTCAAAATGATAGTCAACCTTAACAGTTGATTCATGCAATCTAAACAATAAAAGTAGATACTAAAAAAGATTTGGTAAATGGTTTTTTTTTTTTTGTCAGTATCATGCTGGTATTGATCCTGACTGGTATGCCTAGAAAGCTGAAACAGCTTTATGTTAAGTACAGTTATATATATCGTAAATACAAATACCCGCTGTGACAATATATCTATATTAGGAAGATCAAATCCAAACCATATGAGAATCTCCAAAAGAAGAGAACAACATAAAATAAAAAACCAAACAATTTATAAAAAACTCTCACCTTTAGAGAGGGATATCTGTAAAGAATTTGAGATTGTCGCCTGAGAGATGCACTGCCAACAAGACTCCCAGCTGGCAATTCAGAAAGAGATTTTGCATTCAGACTAATAAATGCATCTCTCACATCTTCTCTTGGAAGGTTGCATGGCAAAATTGTCCCTTCTGGCAGGTATGTTGGCACATCCTTCATCGAATGGACCTATAAATGGAGAAGTTGGTTCTTCTGTCAGCTTAAACCTTTTAGCTATGGTCTTTTAGCAACTTGACATTAGGCATGTACAAAGTGGCAAAAGTGAGATGTAGTGCTGAGATTTGCCTCAGTCACATTGCAAATGAGCATTTTTTTTTTTTTAATTATTGCTTCATTTAACATCATATGGTCAGTTCTGCATCAATATAAATACACAACATATGCCATCTACCAAAAAAAAACAAAAAACAAAATAAAACTAAGGTGTTTAGTGTGATACAATTTGCAGACGAAATGAAAAAGGAAATGTGAATAGCCATTTCTGCCTTTACCTATTAATGCAAACTATTGGAGAAATTGGGTTCTTATACATACCGCTATGTCAATTCTTCCCTCCAACAATGCCTCATCAATCTCCTTTGTAAAGAGTCCTTTCCCACCGATGTCAGCCAAGGGTTGGTTTAGAATTTTGTCACCAGTTGTTTTGATAATAATTATCTCAATTGCGCCTTCTTCAGCTAATTCAGAGTGTGCTGCCTTGAGCTTGTCACGTGTTTCATATGCTTGAGCGAGTGCTAGTGGGCTGTCCTACACCAACCAACCAGAGCATTAAATTCAAAATACATAAGAGAGACATACAGTAAAGTTACAAATAAATGAAAAAGGAAACATACTAAATGAGTAAGCTAAGCAGATCAACTGTGTAAATAATGTAAAGTACTATGAAAAGAGAACATGAATATGCAATGCGGAGCATTTTATGTTAAAATTATTGATTGTTTATAAGATTGGTATATTTGGTAAAAAAATTAGTAATGCAATTATTGAGCTCGTAAGGAATCTAGCTTTAGTTAGTTTTACAGAATATCATTCTCGGACTGACTAGTAAATAGAGTATCAAAAATATTAAATTTCAGAGCTTAAATTAGAAACGAAGGCCAGGTCAATTAAGCTGAATTTCAGGACAATGATGTTAACTTTAGTAATCAAGGAGCCGAATTTAAATATAAATGGTCTGGCATATCTTTGGTTGTGAAATCCATTTTGATTTGGTCCGAGTTGACTTAAATTTGGATCAGTTTTGTCTGTCTTACATTTAGATTAAGCTTTCAATTTCCTAAATAACAAGGTAGGAGGGTAAAAATTAAAGGGGCTGCATGCAAATTTTCAAATTTAGGCCCTTTCCAAGAAAAATAATTTTAAAAGACAGATTTTCTAAATTAAAGTAGAATTATCAACTGTCAAGAAATAAAGGTGTTGCAACATTGTACATTATAATGAGAAACAAAAACTAGAAAAGGATTCAATTTGATCAAAATTCACTAGCAAAGCAAATAACCAGAGAAAAGATTAAATCAAAATTAAGTTATATTACTCCCTGACAAGCTATAAAAATATAAAAAAAAAAAAATTGAATTCGACAGAGAGCGAAGCTCATACCTTCCTCTAGTGCCAATTCTGATAAGGGAAACCTTCGACTGAGTCTCCTGCTCAACAGCGATAGCTGCTCTGATTTTGACAAGAGACCTCCTGACTCTTCTCGGAACGTGGGACCCAGTGGATGAGGTGGGACCGAGGTTAGGAGGAGCAAAGAGAGATCTCATGGCGATAGCACCAGCCATTGTTGAGAGAAAGGAAGAGAGATGAGAGAAGAGAGAGAGAAAGAAGTAGTGGCGGGTTAGAGGGGTTTTGTTTTGTTGAGATGGAGGAGATAATGTCAGAGGATTGACCAATCAGACCATTGGAAGAGATATCGGGTAGGGTTTAGTAGTTGTAGATCTGGATCCGTTTCGAAGATTGCTAGTTTGTTAGTTAGTTATATTATTCGTTAATGGCAATTGATTATTACTAATCCAAGCTTAGATCTCGCTCTTAAGGATTCAGGCATCCAGATCTGCATATACGAGTGGTGGAATACAACTAGACAAAGTGAAGAAAGAAAGACAATTAGAAGAGTGAGAGACAAGGGAGGTGTGATAAAAAAAGAAAAGTTGCAACAATTTTTTTAGTTTTATAAGAAAAAAGTTATCTTTTGGTTTCTATTTTTTTCTTTCAAAAAAACTAAGAGTGCTTTTTAAGTTTTATTATTATTTGTGTTTTCTTGGTCATTCAACTTGTTAAAAGGGACTAATAAATTTTTTGAGTAATTTAGTTTTTTTTTTTTTAAAAAAAAAAGGCATCAGTGTAGTTCACTTTTGAATATTTAAGGAACAAATTGATGGAAAGAGAAGTTCACTAACCAACTTAATTTTTGTTAAAAAAATATTGACGGTCAAATGTCAAATTCTCCCCCCTTTTGTTTTCTCTCTCATTGTAAACAATAACTCCCATCGATGTAATGTTAGTTTCCTACTAAATATCTACTAAAATTAGACTCATTTATTAATTTTTATCATTCTTTCTTTATTATCCTTCATGCAAACAAAACCTTAAAAATGATAATGCTCTAAAACTTCGGACTATGTCGTCCAACAAAGATTATTGGTTTTTTTTTTTAATTCAATTCTGATTTGGTCTACAATGGTTTCGTCTGAGTCCGATCCAGTTTGACTATTTGCCTTTCCTTTTTTTTTTTTTTTTTAGAGCATGATTTATCAAGAGCATT
Source organism: Rhynchospora tenuis (assembly GCA_027725995.1). Classification (NCBI taxonomy): domain Eukaryota; kingdom Viridiplantae; phylum Streptophyta; class Magnoliopsida; order Poales; family Cyperaceae; genus Rhynchospora; species Rhynchospora tenuis. Next base: position 196,265,667 of record CM050888.1, read on the forward strand.
TGCTTGAAAGGAGAAAAAAAAAAAAAAAAAATAGAGAGAGAGAGAGAGAGAGAGAGAGAGAGAGAGAGAGAGAGACTATACTTCGAAAGTACAGTGTCTCAATTTTCTGGTCGGATTTTCTCTATAAAAATGTATGTTATAGCTATACAGGGCAGCCAGGCAGGGAAAGTTGTACAAATTACAATGGCCCCTACTGATGAAATTATAATAAAGCTCTAGTTATATATATAAAAAAAAATTGGCACTTACATACTTTTATTAACTAAGTTTTGGGCCGTGTAATAATAATGCGGCTCTTTTCCGTTTCAGGTTAAAAATGGTTAGGACAACTGGACGAGAATTTCAACACCATATGGCCCAAATTAGCTTGCGCTAAACTAAGTTAGTTTAAGTAAGAAGATAATATTGAGAATTTGAGATCATATTCCTGACCCATCTGATCAAAGGCATAACGATGCTACTAAAGTTCATGGATTGAAAAGACATCAAACCGCATCCTCAGCAGCCGTTTATCAACAGCCGTCCTTTTTATTAAATATTTACAAAATTTAAAATTTAAATGCTGAATCCAGACTGTTATCTTGTTCAATTTTATGAGCGATATATTTTAATATAAGTTTTATAAAATTTTGAGTTCATTTGATACTAGATCAAGTGGTCAAAAATAAACGAATATGGTTAATTATCACTTATTAATTTTAACACGTTCATAATTTGGTTACTTAATCAAGTATCAAATCGACTCCAAATTTTATAAAACTTGTATAAAAATACATCGCCCGTAAAATTGAACAAGATCAACGGTTTGAATTTAGCATTTGAATTGTAAAATATTTTAATATTTTTTTTTTTTTAAATGGACGCCTGTTTGGTACAGCCGTGTATAACTGCTGCTGAGTGCCGAGGATGCGGACACGACGCAAAGACATGGGGTCAAAATTGATTTTGATTGGAGTATACCTCAAAATCAAGACAAAATTTTCCCACTATGCTTATCTCATCCAATCAGATAATCAAATAAATAAACATATTTATTATTATTATTATTATTTTTTTTTTTTTGGTAATGAGCCCGTGGGAAACATATTTAATTTACTCACCTCTACCTTGTGAGATACACGGTACATGCAGAAACTATTTCTCCAATCTCCTGACATAGTATTATCATACACTGATACACAGTTACACACACAAAAAGGGAAAAGAAATATCTCTATATTCTTTTCAGTAAAATTTGCTTAAACTTTAGATGATTAATTTTAAATAAAAATACTGCAAAATAAGGTTACAAAATTCCGTAAGTTATTTCGATAGTGAAGGCATCTAGTATGAAACAAAACTCCTTATCTATTACTTCACTAGACATTTTAGATGAATTTATTAAAAAAATGTGCAAAATAAGGAAATGAAATTCTTCTTATAAGGCGTGAATTAAAAAAAAAAAAAAATGTGTACTAGTGTTTTCATAAAAGTTAGGCCAAGTCAGCTTATCTCATTATTCATACTCTCGTGATTTCATCACCGTAATTCCTTATTTGATGTCTGAAACAGGGAACAAATAGACACCCGTTATATCTTTATTTTATCGGATTTATCTAACGCAGCATTATTGTCAGGACTCAGGAGTCCCCTACCGTATTTTCTCATAAACATAAAAAGCAAGCTTTCACAAAAGTTATATAATTGTTGCTAGATCACACCTGCCCTTGGCTCTAAAATACGCAGCTAAATATTAGATCTAGGCCCTGCATATAACTATTTTTTATGGATTTTTTCTTGAATTAATAGGCAAAAGCATATATCACTTTGTAACTTTTACTATCTAAAAAGTAAACCATTTATAAACACCTCTTAAATAATAAAGTCAAACAAGAGTTTCTTCTTGAACTTTAATAAATGAAATTTCTAACGACTACACAAAAGGTAGAGTTGTATTATTTTATTTTGCCCTTTTGGTATAGAGAAAATATTACGCCTCTACATAATTTCTACAATGTCTTATACGAAATAAAACTCCTATACAAATACAGCAGCTGCTAGCGATAAGAAAAAAGAAAATTGAAAACAAAAAGAGAAAAATAATGATCTCAGCTTTCTCAGCCGCGCTCACTACTTATCAGCCATCCTTCCCGCCTCCTCTCCAGTCCCAAACCAGAAACCAAACCCGAATCCGCTCAGATATTCAAACCGTTAACCCAGTAAACCTAGTCACCACCACCCGGAGATCCCTTCTCCATCACTCCGCCACAGCAATCCTTCTCTTCTCCCTATCCGCCAGCGATGCCTTCGCGGAATCCACCGGGAAATTCGTTGAGATCGCCGGCTCCGGCGGGGTGAAGGCCTTGGTGCTCCGCGCCGGGTCTGGTGAAACTCCAACAGATGGTGATGAGGTTGTCATTACACATTGTATTCTATTATGTTTGTAAATTATTTTTCTGATTTAGCTCACTAATGTCAAAAGAGTCTGACTTTATTTGTTTATATAGTAATAATAAATCATTACCTCTTCATTGGTATTTTTATTTGTTGATTTAAGGAGTTATTTGATATATTGATGCTCAGTACGAAAGGAGGCTCTGATAAAACCTCAAGCCAAGTCATCATAACTTAAAAAACACAATGAAATTAGGAAGGGGGAGGGGGTAACTCTGCTAATACCATTTTGTTTGAGACTTCCAGTTTAATAGTAGTACTCCAATGTTTGTCCCTAAGTACTCTCAACCATAATACTAATTCCTGGGTGATCTTACTGAGGTCGTAACAAAAACCAATTATGATACCCTTTGTGTTGTCAGTTATAGCCTCAAGTTCACTCAATCAAACAACTAAACAAAAATTGGGAAATCTGAGGTTGGACTTCATTTTAATTTCTTTGTTTCGTTTATTCAAGGTTGCTATCCATTACTACGGAAGGTTAGCAGCAAAGCAGGGATGAGATTCGACTCAACCTATGACCATAAGGACGAGACAGGCTACTCCATTCCCTTCATCTTCACAATTGGGTCAGGGAAGGTGAGACTATGTCATTCATTTTCTTTGTTTATTCTGGTTTTATTCTCATTACTATTTATTAAGATGTCTTTCAGTCATAAGAGTCGACAACCTTTTGTCACAAGTGCACCTTACTTATTTCAAAATATTTCTTGTTTTAATCCTGCATGAATTTTTTTTTTTTAATCTTGATATAGTTTTTTGGCAGTTGTCTAACTAATAATTATCTGTTTTATGTTATTTTCTTTTATTTTGTGGTGATAATGAACTTGTGCTTTCAGGTTTGAACAGATCAGTCAGGTCCTTAGTAAAAGCAATATACTGTTCTATGTGAGATTCTGAATTATAGAAATACATGAATATATGCTTCTTTAGCTTTTTAGCGTCAGATTTGCAAGTACTTTCAGTATTCTGAAGACAAGTTTAGGTAATGTACTTTGGTTAGAAATTGGGATAGATTTTTTGATGGTAGGTTATGAATGAATGTGGATGTCACTATCTTATTACGCAAGAGACAAGGAAAAGAAAGCTCCACTCTTTTGAACACATTATTTTAGTGATCCAAGTCAAGTAAATCTTCAAATTGCTTGGTACCAGTCAGCATGCGCTCACTGTCGAGCCTGTCCAATGCGATGCATATATTTTTCAGTGTTCTATTACTTTATGTATAAGATTCTATTGATATCCATTAATACCATTAAAATTCAAGATCTCAGTTATTTATTTATAGTTTGAAAACAATTTGAAGGTTATTCCAGGAATAGAAGCAGCTGTGAAGTCAATGAAAGTAGGTGGTATACTCCGTGCAGTTATCCCACCTTCGCAAGGATATCAGAGCACATCTCAAGAACCTATTCCTCCAAATGTGAGTCACTGCTTTGTTTTAACTTTGACTTTTTACTTGATAATATATATTGTAATTTCTCTATGTTCAGTCAGTGCCTGTCAGATACCCTTTGCTCTTCCTTTCGTTTATGCATGTAGACAATGTTCTTTCCTTTTGTTTTATGTTGTGCACTTCACCAATATATTGGTTTCTGATGAATTTTGAGAGATGATTATTTATGATTAAAAAAAAAAGAAATCGGTTAGCTTTGGAAACACTTTGCAAAGATTTATTATTCAAAATATCACTTAAAAAGTTGACTTCTCCTGATGCTCTTATCCATGAATGCCAAGGAAGAATATTATTGTTTTGTTAACTATCAAACTTCAGGACCAACAGTGAGAATGGCTTCAAACTTGATGAACTGCTATGTATATGTAATTTAGCTGGCTTCTTGAGTTTGAAAAACACGTGTATGCCAAAACTTTTGGTTTGATAAATTTGTTAAAGAATTTATATCATTAAAAATTGCAATATGATCATCTGATTCTTCATGGACTTTAAAGTTTGATTATTTTGATATTTGTCTTTCCTATTCCCAAAATAACACTTGAGCTACTTCATCCAAGTTTGGCCATATTTTCAAATTGTGTAACAAAGCTTCTTTCTTTTATTCAGTTTTTCGATCGGCAAAGGCTTTTTACGACTATATTCAACCCGACACGCCTAGCTAATGGAGAAGGCTCAACACTCGGTACCCTCATATTTGACATTGAGCTTGTGAGCATAAGGAGGGCATGATCAACCTTCCTTGTCCTTTTTTATTTTCTCACCAAATTAATCCATTGATTGAAAAATAATACAGGTTTTAAGTAGTCAGGAGCCTAATTGATCAGGAAGTTGTAAATATAATTTATTGAACTTTTTTTCATGCGCTCCAGAGTCCAAGTTTTTTCTTTTTTGCGTTTACATATCTTATCTGTTTTTAATTTTTGGATATGGATTCAGATAAATTAAGAAACTGTTGGATATGTATACAGATTGGATATTACACGAATAGAAATGCGCATATAAGATATTAAACAATGTTGAATAAAGGGATGACTGGTGTATGGTGCTGCCTCTTTAAAAAATTAATTAGTTATTAAGCAATGATCTGTGTAATTAATTTATAAAGAGAGTTTATGAGTCGATGCAGATTAAGTGGGTTGCATCTGCATTACTCGCCAGATATTCAGTGTGGAAGAAAATTTGATTTTTTTTTTTTTTTTTTTAAGGAATGCTTGGTAGCGGTTAAAAAAAAAGAAAAAAGAAAACAAGTGGAACTCAAAATGTTTCAGTTGATAATGCTATCAGGAACTTCTGGAAAGAAAATTTCAACTCAAAGTTTCCATGTTGAAATCGAAAAAAATTTTCCCCTTTTTTTGCATATTGAAACCAAAACGTCTTCTTTATGGCCCATAGTGTTGGAACTTCATTTGACACGACATGACACGACAAGTTGAAAATATTAACTCGTGTCAACACGACACGAGCTCTAACACCCGCGTGTTTGACACGACACGACACGTTTGCAATACACTATTGGCCCATATGATAATGACGCATTCATAACTTCACTAAGGTTGACATAAGCACGTACGGTAGACCATATGCATGACTCATATAATGTCAAATAATTGCGTAGACTGTCGGCCATATGCTAAACATTTGAACTAATCCTGTATTAAATAAAACTAGTCCTTTTAGTGGCAACGGCAACGTGCTTTCATGAGTAGATATTGTAGGAGTAAAACTGGACTGAAGGATCTTTATACATACTTTAATTTAAAAATAAATTAAGTAGTTTCATCCTATATTATTAAATAATAAAAATGACGTACCGTGAATCGATATTGTATCTGAGGCTCTGAGCTGAACTTGAATGAGAATCTCCTCAAATTTATGAAAATGAGATAATTTGTTATTTTCTCATAAGGAGCCTTGAAATAACCATCGCATTTGTTTATTTATTTATTTTGTTTTCATTTTCATTGGCAACCATCTTATTTTGCATTAATGGATTTGTGTTATTAATTTTAACAAATGCGAAAACAATATTAAACCACACAGAATGGCTGCGTATTATTATTTTTAAAAATATGACAGGACTAGAATATAAACCATACTGTGTCTCTCACAAAAGGCTTTCCCATTTTTTTTTTTTTAATTAGCCCGTTTATGGGATAAGACTTCAAATTTTTTTATAAATACATATATATTTAAAATGTTTATAACATATATTTGTATTTTGTATTGGAAACCTAAGGTTGTCATCTTGTTTATCACTCTGTAAAATAAAATGCCACAAAATAATTTTTAAATATGAGGTTGGCTTAAGATAGTAGGTGCCTTGCTGCTATCGATCTATAATGTAATAACTCCATTGTTGGATAATATTCGATAAGAAGAATTGTTCGATATGTTTGGATTCAATCCGAATTTTACAAAGACAAATGGATTCTGTTTCACATGAACCCCACGATTTAATATGACGATCGATCCTTCGATAAGGACTGATAGCCATACTATTCTATAATTATGCAGCGGGTCTGGAGTGAAGAGACTATGTCTGAACGAGAGACCCAATGTCAATGACTCGTTACACAGTATCATGTTCTTTCTCCGCCACAGTAGTATCGCTATCTGAAGCTCCGATCCTTGCGCGTCCAGCCGTCTAGTTTCTTCATTAGAGAAAAAAAAAGGAAAAGGATAAAAAAAAAAGAAAGGAAAATTCTTCACAAGAGAGTACAGACTACAGTGCCTGGAGATCTCTCTCTCTCTCTCTCTCTCTCTCTAATTCCTCTATTTAATGAACGAATGATCTGAATTTAGGGAAAAGATAATCACGAGCGAAATATCCGTGAGTTTCTCTCTTTTCTATTATTGTTTACTACTTTCAGCTGTTCGTGTGGGTTTCATCGCACAATAGTTTCTCGATTTGGAATTGTTGTTCTCTATTTGTGCTTGCAACCACTCGCTAGGGATTCTATTTCTCTTTTTTCTCGATTTGGAATTATTGTTTAGTATAGGGTTTTATTTATATTAGTTCTCGTTAGAAAAGATTAGTACACGAGAATTTGTAGCTTACCTGCTCAAATTTTGGTACCATAAGTGTAGAATTTTAAATATTAATATTTGTATGGTTTATCAATATTTAGAGGATATTTTTTAAACCTTTAAGGACCTAATAATCTGAATTACCTGTATTACAAAAGAATATTTCAGCTTTGAAGAAGGGAAATTTATCAGATAAATTTCATTGAATTTGATTGACTCCTTAGATTACAATGAAACATTAATAGTTTAGCTAACATTGTCACATCACATGGTTATCACTTGATCTTCTTATTAAATGATTGGATATTTGGTTGGTGTGAAAGTGATCATCTATTTTCCTCTAAAAAGAGTGAGATAGAGAGAGAGGGAGAGAGAAAAGACTAGCTTAGCCCCACTGATGCAATAACTGAAAGAATCAACTGCATATCAATATGAACAGAATTGACTTTCTTTTTTATTGCAATAAAAATATAAATTACCCATAGAGACCAAAATGACCAAATTAGATAAAATCACGGTATATTACTGGTCACAGTCATGGAGGGCGACAAACAGTCAGGTCAGGTCAAATCTCGCTCAGTTTGAAATTGAGTGCCGGACTATTTTTATTCTTAGGTTTTGTGAATTGGATAATTTTGGTTTGTGTCTTTTCTTGTTGCTGTTCAGCAAGTCATTCAGATTTACAATATGCTCATTCTGGTTTTAGGTTTCTCTGATCAGATAAGGTACCTTTCCGCATTTTGGGCAAATTTGGTGGGAAGTCGTCTCTAGTTGTAATTTATTCTCAATTTGGTCTGGTTTTGCATTCTAGATCACATTGCTTGGGATCGGTCTAGTCTGGTTCTTTCAGGACAGTCTGTGGTTGATTGAGGTTCATATTGGTTGCATCGTGAAGTTGATTGGTTTGGTTGGTTTTGTGAGGTGAAAAACTCGGACCCTGTTTTTCATACTTATTTGACCATATATTTTCATATCACCAGATAAACCAAATAACTCTTTGGATATTTCTATAGTGACATTCAAAGAAACTTATCTACACTAAGCTGAAAACTCAATAAGCGCATTTTGATTATCTCATGTACAGCGTGGTGCTTCAGGCTAAATGATATTATAGAAATATAAGATGTCAGCGCATCAAAATGCCGAACATGGGTCGAAAAGTTCAAGCTCAAGTCTGAGCAGCTCAGTGCCAGAATCAGATGATGATGTCACCATTGGTACACTTTTGGCTGAGGCCAAGAAGACTAGTGAGAGAAGCCTTGGCAAGCGCTTATCTCACCTCGATTCTATCCCGGTATTAGTTAATATTTGACAGTCTCTATTGGTTTCTGACACTACAACTTTTTTCTACTTAAACATTTCTCGAAAATACAAATTTACTCCTTAAATTTCTTATATTGCAAAAATCGACGCATTGATTGGACACCTTTTATTTTTCTTAACTGTGCCTGATTTAGCAACTTTTGCAAATGAAACCTCAAATATCTTTTACTTTTTGGCATCCAACCTTCTTTCAGGATGCAAAACCAAGGTTTAACTCAAAATAAATGAGTAAATTTCTTTTTGATGTTTTGATTTATTGGATCAAGTATTTTATAACTGTTGCTATTAAGCACTCTTACTTCATAACTATTTCATAGTGGGTATGGAGGAAAACATGAGCTCATTAGACTTTGGTGTTAAACTACCACTAGTGTGACCTTGCCATCACAAGAGTCTATGGTTAGGTGTGATTTTACCAATCTTTGTTGTTGACAGCACACTCCTCGAGTTAATGGGAAAATACCTGACGTCGACAATGCAACTTTGGACCATGAAAGACTCTTAGAAAGGTTCGTTCTCTCTCTCTCTGACAGTTTTGATGCAAATTGAATACAAACCATATGTAAAACTACTTTTCACTCTATTTTTGTACACTTTTCCATATATTTTTCAGGTTGAAGACTTATGGTTTAGCTGAATTACAAGTTGATGGCGATGGAAATTGTCAGGTCTGTCACGTCAACAATATATAATTATTAACAAGTTTGAATTGTTGAGAACATACGAAAAAGAATGATCAGTTTTGAATATTTTCATTGGTAATGCAGTTTCGAGCTTTGGCTGATCAGATATTTCGGAATCCTGATTACCACAAACATATCAGAAAAGAAATTATAAAACAGGTTATTTTTTAGCCATATTTACATGATTTTTATTGTTGAGTTTATCTTAAAAATAACTCCAACAGAAATATAAGGATACATAATTTTGTCACTTTTTTTGATACATTTTATTATCTCTTTTATAGCTGAAGGAGTTCAGGAAAAACTATGAAGCATATGTTCCGATGGAGTACAAAGTGTACCTCAAAACTATGAAAAGGTGTATTGAATTTTTAGCATCTCATTTTAGCCCTAATATTAGCCTTTGGCACTCAACATTTTTTTGGCAGAGGTTAATCTGTTAATCTCGACTATCCTAACTTTTTGATAATTCTCAACCTTATTTGATGATCAGTTCATGTAAAGCTGGCAGCCGACTTTCAAACCTAACTTCTTTTATCAGATTGTAGTTAAATTAGGCTGAGTTGTAACCTTTTACATTATAACTATACATGCTCAGTATTATTTGCATGTCCTGCAAAAAAAGAAAAAAGAAAATAAGTGTTTGTCTGCTGTAAATATAAATATACATTTATCATCTCATGTACCATGTATTTGTTTATGGAAAATAAATATTTTCTTAGTAGAAGGGCATTTGAATTAATTTTAATTGGTTATCTGACAAGTCAACTAATTTGTTTATTGGAACCAGGTCCGGGGAATGGGGAGATCATTTAACACTACAAGCAGCAGCTGACCGGGTATAGCTGCAATCATTAAATATTTATTTAATTACTTAAAATTTGACTGTTAGGTTTTATGCATTCTTCATTGAGCCATGTTAATATAGCTGTAATTTCATTTTCAACCAGCCCTTTTATTTTGGCCAAGTTCTTGTTTGATTATATGTGAAGACTGTTATTAAACAAATGGGAGCTACTCATAAAAGATTATATATATCTCAAGTTGGTTGGTTTGTACCAGTAGTGAACCTGATTGGTGCAATGTTCGACTCAATTACTCTTCTTTTGTTTCTTTGGCTCTGATTTTTATTTGTTTTAATTCTAACATGCCCAACATTGTCAATATCTGCACCTGTGTTACTTAATTGTAATAATTTGCCAAGCTATATCTTCCATGTAAGAACAAATATCAAATAGACTGGTTCAATGGATGACTTGGGGTTATTTGTTGTAAGGTTGTGCCGCAAACTTGTATGATTTGTTGTTGAGATGGTTATTCACCATCCCTGAGTTTAAATTTCAACTGAATAATGATTTAAGTTGTCAATTTTTGGATTAATTGATTGATTAATGCAATGCAGTTTGGTGCAAAGATATGCCTGCTAACATCATTCAGAGATACATGCTTAATTGAAATTATTCCCAAGGACATCCCACCTACTAAAGGTACCATCATCAGGGAATTACAAAAATATTTTAACTTAAAGTTAGAAATTTTAGTATCATACATGATGCATTAATGTTTGCTATTTATCAGAGA